>OZ010800.1:266368397-267824397 GCA_963932465.1 Maratus speciosus
AAACGTTTAAAAATGCGATTTTAGCGTTACTGAAGGGCCTAGAAATATGAAATTTTGAATATTAGTTACTTATAATATATAAATGATGTCTAAGAACAGTTCTTAAACAATTCGAAATTTAAAAAGGGTGAAAATGCACAAAAAGCGTTCTAAAAAACGTTCTAAATGGTAGTTTCTACACAATCTCAGGAAATACCAAACCAATTTAAAAAATATTGGTGTCAAAATGATGGTGACAACGCTTGCTCCAAGATAGGCTATGTTTTATGTCGGTGCCACTACCCCAAAGGGGTGCAGGAGCAAAAAACTTTCTAAAAATGCGATTTATGTGCTACTGAAGGGCCTAGAAATATGAAATTTGAAATATTAGCTACTTATTAGATATAAAGGATTTCTAAGAACAGTTCTTAAACAATTCGAAATTTGAAAGGGGTGAAAATGCGCGAAAATCGTTCTAAAAAACGTTCTAAATGGTGGTTTCTACACAATCTCAGGAAATACCAAACCGATTTAAAAAATAATGGTGTCAAAATGACGGTGACAATCCTTGCTCCAACATAGGCTATGTTTTATGTCGGTGCCACTACCCGAAAGGGGGTGCAGGAGCAAAAAACGTTCTAAAAATGCGATTTTTGCGTTACGGACGGACCTAGAAATATGAAATTTGAAATATTAGCTACTTATTAGATATAAAGAATTTCTAAGAACAGTTCTTAAACAATTCGAAATTTAAAAGTGGTGAAAATGTGCGAAAAGCGTTCTAAAAAACGTACTAATGGTGGTTTGTACACAATCTTAGAAATACCAAACCGATCTAAAAAATAATGGGGTCAAAATTATGGTGACAACCCTTGCTCCAACATAGGCGATGTTTTATGTCGGTGCCACTACCCCAAAGGAGTTGCAGGAGAAACACGTTCTAAATTGCGGCTTTTGCGTTACGGAAGGGCCTAGAATCGTGAAATTTGGAATGGTAGTTAGTTATAAGATATCAATGATCTCTAAGGACATTTCCTAAAAAAAAAATCGAAATTTAAAAGGGGGTCAAAAAGCGTTGTAAAAAACGTTCTAAATACCGATTTTTATGCAATCTCAAGAAGTACTGAACCGATTTCAAATATAATGGTGTAAAAATGACGGTGTCTGATCTTGCTCCAAGATAGGCTATATTTTATATGTGTTTCCACTACCCCAGAGGAGATGCAGGAGCAAAATTCGCGAAAAGCGTTCTAAAAACGTTCTAAATGCCGATTTGTCGGCAATATCTCAGGAAGAATGAATCTGATTTCAAACGTAATGGTAGGAAATTGATGTTTACAGCCTCTGCTCTAACGTAGACGCTATTTTATATCGGTATCACTATCAGCAAGACGTTGCAGGAACAAAAAAGCGTTCTAAATTTCGATTTTTGTGATCGGTAGGGGCTAGCAACTTAAAATTAGGCAAGGTACATATTTATCATCATATATATTATAAAGCAGTAAGATCAAAAAGTTCCGCTCGATTGTTTTCAAAAACTACTCGGTGGATTTTATTGCAAGTTATATCATTCGATAATGAATATTCACGTGGTGGTTTATGAGAAAATATACAGGGATAACTATGATTTTTGGTAATAAATTTCGTATTTTAATGTTATTTTGAAGGAAAGGGTTGCCAGTGATTATATTTTGGCGAAAAGTTTGTTGATTAGAGAATTGAAATGACTATATCCGTTAGACAAACATTTCGCAAATAAATGAAAAAAAAAAAATACTGATATTTAATTTAAAAAGACAACAAAAAATGTTTTAATAAGACATAATATACAATATATAAACGAAAATATTTAATTTAAACATGAAATAAATATTTGTAATACTTAAAATATAATTTAATGTGAAATTTTACAGTTGATACAATATTTGGCGAATTATCACCTGACTTACGTTAAAAAAAGAAATCTGAAAATTTGATTAGACTAATTTTGAATTACTACTTTTTTTTTCTTTTTAGTTCTTTTCTTTTCATTTTTATCTAACTATTTAATTCACATAATGTGCATTAAAGGAGAAACAAGCAGATGCAACTGTAAATAATACTGTAATTATTGTGAGTTACATATTATGTGTTTCTTTACCACTTCTATTTTTCGTTTGTCGCCAAACAATGTGATTTTATGCCAAAAATTCATAAGCGTGACATTAGCTTGAGGATTTGTGGTTGTTCAAGTGGACGAGATCCACATTTTTATATTCGATAATAAATGATATAGATATCAGTTAATATTTTAAAAATGGAATCAAATATTTAAAATTTTGTTTGAATTTCTGCCACACATACATATTGTAAAATCCTTTCAGGCTTAGATGCTGTATATTAAAGCGGACGCCATCTTGGATGTTTTGAGATTTCTTGGCGATTTTTTGTTGACGATGTTTTACATTTTATTTTCGTTAAACCTTTCATGCGCATAAATTCTTGCTGGGTGACATTTACTACTTGGCGGAAAAGGGATTTTCACGCAAAGAAAAAATCCCAGATGGCTGCCGAGGGAATATATGACATCTGTTCGTAATTTCATACTTAAAAAAAAAAATTCGTCGTAATTACGGAAGCATGTGATTTTTATAGACTCCAATTCAGATCAATGAATATTATCCTTTTTTTTCTTTTTTGAAAATGTTATTGTTTATTTAATATTTCTTTGGCCATAACGCCAATTTCACGTACACGGAAATTCCCAGTTTCAAAATTTAGGAACAGAAAACTATTCTTAAGGAAATTTATGCAATCATGCGTTATTACTATAAAAAAAAATCAATATTTTGAAATAAAAATTGGGTACTTTTCGGTTAGCCGGGCGCCACTGTTATATATAGATGTACATGTATACACAAATATATGTATATACATCTATATACATATACAAATATGTGGATACACATGTATATATGTGTATATATACAATATATGTATGTATACGCATCTATGTATGTATATATATGTATATATAACACTAGCGCCCGGTTAACTGGAAAGTACCGAAAATTGCTTGCTGAAAAAAAAATTGCAAATCTTTTTTAATTCGTTATTTCTCCTTTGTTTTTCTTCATATCCCCCCCTCTGTTAGATAATATTTTAAAAGATATTAGACTAATCTTCGATATTTAAAAATACATAAAGTAACGTTTCAATTCCATATTATTATTATTATTGGGACGGAATTCATATACGCTCCAGGATACCTAATGGGCTCCAAATGGCGTTATTTTGCCTGACATGGTAACTAACATGGCTATTGTTGTTTATTTAATAAATCGTTTATTTACCCTTATTTCCCTTTTTTATAATTAAATAAATTGTTTTCTGTCTATAGTTATTAATTAATTTTTTTATTTATTGTAATTTCCTTTTAAAATAATAGAATTTTTTTTAAATAAGTATACATATATGTAACTGGTATATATATTTAAAAACTATGTTTTCGCCAAACTGTTGTGAAAAAAAAAAACGCGCCAAACCCGGTACGTATATGACATCTGTGTCTAATAGTAGGCAAGAGCTCCATTTCCTGTTCCGGTTTTTTGGCGAGCTTTTTTTTTTTTTTGGTGATAAATGTTTCAATGTGATTGTTGAGATCTTCCGCATTTTGGGTTGCGTTTTTCTTTGAATGCTACAGGTGGATAACTAATAATTTTTCATGCATATTTTTTATAATAATGTTTTGAAATTTATAATTTTCTGGATTTTTTTTGTTTAAGCAATAGTTTTCTGTGAATGTAAATGTTCTTTAACGTAAAAAATTCTTTATGCAAATATATTTTTCGTGGGGTACTACTTGATTATCGCGTCGACCAATTTCGCCAAACTATTCGCCAACGCTAAATTATAAAATTAACATAAATTTTTATTTCAAATAAGGAAAGAACAAATAAATTAGTAAAACCTTAATAAAAATGCAAGTAAAAAGTCGAATTAAAATTAGTTTCATGATGTAACAAATGCGTGTAAGGTGTTTAATGTCAAGTGAATATGACATTTACTATCATCCATTATTGTCATTTAATCTTATATTTTGGCGATAGTATTTTGGTCGATGGGATAATCAAGTAGTAACTTTTAATTTTATTCAAAAAATGTAGCTTTAAAAATCCACTTTTTTTTTTTTACTTCACTGTTCGAATAAATATATAAGTTAGATGCTCATCATTGTCTGCAAAAAATTCTTTAAATTTTTTATTCTATTTATTCTGCTGGAATAGACAGATGGAAAACAGTAGTAGACCTGCCAGAAGAGAATGTTTATTAAAAAATGTAATGTAACATGTAATGAGATTGAATTTAAGCTACCAGAACCACATATAGCGCAAGTTGAGATGCTGGGAGTTCAACAACAAACAAATGAAAATGAACAATCGGAATGTTCTTAAAGTTCAAAAATCAATCTCGTCAATCATTGTAATGCTCTCTAATTTAACAGTGTGATGACTAGAGAATACTTTAATTCCTGTTGTCATAACTGTCTCATTTCCGTACCAAACTCTACTTTAAATGGTCAACTAATAGCGTTGTTCCTTAATTGCCCAAATTTTGTCTAAGGCATAAGATAGTATAATATCCCAATGAAGTTAGCATCGTTTTCAGCAATGCAGAAGGTGATGGTCTTTGCTGCTTTAAAATAGAAGGTTAAAAATCACAATTTCGTTTGATTCAAGATTCCTTTGGAAAATGGACCAGCGCAGCGGGCATAGCCTGCTAGTACGTATATAAAACTGCATTGTTCCATCTTCTTTGGCGAAAGGTGTTTCGTACACTCCTGATAACTGATTTGATTCAATTGGATCTATTTTCTTGCATACTATATTTTTTAATTTCATAGAATGTTTTGCAACAAGGGAGATATTGATACAAAGGAGCATTGCAACAAAAAGCTCCGAAAAAGTCGCTGTACGCTGACTATCGACTTTGACTCCACATACCAAATCACGCACTGCGCTTTTTGTTGCACAATCAACATCGTACTGAGTAGCTGCAGTCTGGCGCGTCGGCTGACCTTGACGACTGAGCAACTAATCCTCACATAACACAGACACACAAACGAATTCTGGTGAACAAAAACCAAACTTCCGTTCACCAGTTATCATGTAGTGAAAAAATTACTCATTTAACATAAAAGGTTTCGATGTTGTGATTTTTTTTAATCTAGGCATTATTTTTCGATGACCCTGTATTACTTTAAATATTGCAGTGAAACCTGGAGTTTAGTTAACGTATTAACACGGACTTGTCAGTGAGGGGATTAAGCAGAATTCCCATTTGATTGTAATTTTTTTAAAAATTCTTGTTAGATGATGAAACGGATATTAATTCCACGTGGAATGGAAACTTTATCAATTTTACTTTAGACAAACTAAATATACATCCTGATATAGCATTTTAGTTTGAAAGGAAATTTTAAAGCAAGGTGATGTTTTATCTAATTGTTTCTGACAAAGAGATATCCCTTACCTTAATTAAATTCATATAAACAGTACAAATACCTGTACAAGTATTACTCTCAGGTGCATATTCAGGTGCATCAATTCGAACGATTTATTAAAATCGATTTATTAAAATCGATTCGATTTATTAAAATCTATTATAGATTTTAATAAATCGAAAATTATATTCAGCACAAATAATTACCAAGAAGCTATTATAAGAGAATCAATTGAAATAATCGCCAATAAAGATACAGCTTGCAACCATGTACCATCGTACGATATCCATGGAGTATGGAGAAATTTGCTGCATAATAAATGAAAGCTAGTTTTTTTTGAAAATTTGAATAAGTTTATCTGGTATCTAACCTGACGTACAACTTTTATATTGAAATAAATTTCTTCTAGACAATTCTCGAATAAGCGCAAAGAAAATAATAACATTTAAATCCCACTGACGACGGCCTTGTGAAGGTTGAAAACATTCCGAGTTTTTTTTTAATGTATTTTAAGATATTTTGATGTATTTGCCGAAACGTCAGTGAAGGCTTACTGTGGAGACACGAAATTTTTTTGGTTTACAATTGTTTGTTTATCTGTCTTTCTCGCGATATCTGCCGCAAAAAGCATCCGATTAGCTTGAAATTAAGCGGGCATGTTGGTGAGGTCACCGGATTTAGCTGTATAGTGTTTCGTTAAAATTGGTTCATCCGTTCGGAATATATAGAAGATTTTATTTTCCGCCGTAATGCTTTTCTACGGCAGTTCAGACGATTTTCAAATTTCCATTTGTTGAAAGAAAATGGCGCATGTGATTAATGTATTTAAATGGTAAATTATGGATGCTGAAATTACGAAATAAGGGTTTTAAATTATTTCTATTATTTTGTGAGTTTGCAAATATATTTGTCGGATTTTTTTTAATTAGGTGTATGAATTTCGGTGGAACTTTTTACATGTTTTACAATAATATAAAACGTTTTTGTTCTATTATTTTACTTATTTGACATGATACGTATTTCATTTTTTTTTCTTCAGTTACCTATAGCAACTGCATTTTATAGCGTATAAACAAAAATCATTTAAATAATTCCGATTATGAAAAATTAAGCAGGATGTCTGGCTGAGGTAAATAAAAAGTTAGATAACCTTTAATAATTTGGTGTGCAATATAGCTTTCCGTCAAACGTTAAAGATGTTAGTAACGTTACATTTTTTAATTTAATATGAATACTATTAAACTGCTGTAAGACAAAGAATTTTTTATAGCCTTCAAATCGGTGCGATTTAGGCAATTAGCAGTGGGCACAATGATGAATGATTATCCAGTAAACTTAAAAGTCTTTAAATATTCCTATTCTTGATGATTTTTGTATGTTATTGCTATCGAGCAGATTAGGATGAATTCAAACTAAAGTTTTAAAATGCTAAACATGAGAAGCAGTACACTTAAAGGCATAAAAACTTTTTTTTTAAATAAACTGATATGCGAATATGAGAAGATATATGTAGTTTGCAAAATTAAAAACAGTAGAATAAAATAATTCACTGTCACAGATGACCTTTTTTATTAGAGCATATGCTTTCATTAAGCTTGAAATCTCGTGACTTTTATTTTACCAAATTCATTTTTAAAAATTCTACGGAAATAGTTTTTTTTTTTTTTTTTTTAATCAATATTTATCTTTAAAGTGTCGCCGATTGTGCATACAAAACATGAAATCAGTTTATTAAAGGGTATTTACATATCTTTAAATGTACTATTTTCACTTTTAGCATGTTAGTGAAAGCACTGTATTTTAACAGTGTAGTATAGCAACTGTAGTTTAATAACAATAACTAATTTTCTTGTGCAATTTTATAGCATCTATTTAGACTAGATTTACATCCAACCGTTATAGAAGGATCATCAAAACTATTTTTCGGAAACAAAAATTGTGAAATACATTAGAACTCTAAATTAGATATTTATTACATATAATAGTTTCAGTATAAATATTATATAAATATTATATAAAATTATTAAACATAAATATTGCTATTTGCATATTGAGATAACATAAAATCTTTGTCCAAACTGTTGCTCATCCTAAGAAAATTAAAGTATAAAACGAAATTCAAGATTCACTATAACCATTCGCCTAATCAATAGTTAAATAGTAATTTAAAATTAATAAGACTACAGGGTGTTCAAGGGGGCAGAGCCACCCTGAAGAAATTTATTTTTTCATCTAAAAAATTACCAGAGTAAGCAATTCTTCAGAATTTTAGAACATCATTGTCACACCGTGTAAAATTTAATGCTTTCAACTTTCGAAACCTTCCAAGAATTTTATATGTTGCTAAATATTTATATTATTTAAAAATAATGCGGATTGTAGGATGCTAAATATTATACAATGTGAGATTAAAAGGCAATCACTTTAAGATCTGACGTTGAGGCTCCTGATCTGTAGATTTACTAGTTTAAGGGGACAAGGAACCTAAAAATCCTTAAAAATATTTTTTTTTTTTTTTTTTTGTAAATTTCACCTAATTATAATTCAAGGGTACATTATATGCATTATGACATGCATTTATCACAAAAAAAATTTAAAAAAAAATTATTTTTATGAAAAAAAATGGAATTTTACGCGTTGTCTTAGAAATCTTCAAAATGCCCCCTGCGTTCCCCATATCAATGAAAATCCCCAATATTTTTTATATAAGTTTGGTTTATATATATAAATGAAATAGAGCATCGAATTTTATATATTTGAATTTAAAGGTTTAAAAAAAAAATTAAAATTTTTGAATTTTTTTCGAAAAAATTTCAAAACTTTGAAATTTTTTTTAAATTTTTAAATTCAATTACATACAATTCGATGCTCTATTTTATTTATATATATAAACCAAACTTATATAAAAATATTGGGGATTTTCATTGATATGGAACGCGCAGGGGCATTTCGAAGATTTCTAAGACAACGCGTAAAATTCCATTTTTTTCATAAAAATAAATTTTTTTTTAAATTTTTTTTTGTGATAAATGCATGCCATAATGCATATAATGTACACTTGAATAATATTTAAGGGGACGAGGGACCTTAAAAAACTTTAAAAATCAATTCTTTATTTTTTGAAATTTTGACTTTAAATATTATTCAGGGGTACATTATATGCATTATGACAAGCATTTATCAAAAAAAAAATTTTTTTTAATTATTTTTGAGAAAAAAATGGAGTTTTACGCATCATCTTAGAAATCTTCGAAATGCCCCATGCGCATTCCAAATCAATGAAAATCCCCAATATTTTTTATAAAAGTTCGGTTTATATATATAAATAAAACTGTGCATCGAATTTTATATATTTGAATATAAAGGTAAAAAAAAAAAATTAAAAATTTCAAAATTTTTTCGAAAAAATTTCAAAAATTTTGATTTTTTTTTTTTTTTTACACCTTCATATTCAAATATATAAAATTCGATGCACAGAATTATTTATATATATAATCCAAACTTTTATAAAAAATATTGGGGATTTTCATTGATATGGAATACGCAGGGGGCATTTCGAAGATTTCTACGACGACGCGTAAAATGCCATTTTTTTCTCAAAAAATAATTTTTTTTTAATTTTTTTTGTGATAAATGCATGCCACAATGCATATAATGTATCCTTGAGTAATATTTAAATTAAAATTTACAAAAAAAAGAAAAAAAAATTGAAATTTTGAAATTTTTTCGAAATTTTTCAATTTTTTTTTACCTTTATATTTAAATATACAAAATTCGATGCACAGTTTTAATTATATATATAAACCAAACGTTTATAAAAAATATTTGTGATATTTATTGATATGGAATGCGCAGGGGGCATTTCGAAGATTTCTACGACGACACGTAAAATGCCATTTTTTTCTCAAAAATAAATTTTTTTTAAATTTTTTTGTGATAAATCCATGCCGTAATGCATATAATGTACCTTTTAATAATATTTAAAGTTAAATTTTCAAAAAAAAAATGAAAAAAATGAAAAATTCTCAAATTTGGAAATTTTTTCGAAAAATTTCAAAATTTTTCAAAAAAAAATTTTTTTAAACCTTTATATTCAAATATATAAAATTCGATGCACAGATTTTCTTATATATATAAACCAGACTTTTATAAAAAATATTGGGGATTTTCATTGATATGGAACGCGCATGGGACATTTCGGAGATTTCTAAAACAACGCGTAAAATTCCACTTTTTTCTCAAAAATGACTTAAAGAAATTTTTTTTTTAAATATATGCATGCCATAATGCATATAATGTACCTTTGAGTAATATTTAAGGTGAAATTTACAAAAAATAAAAAAATTATTTTTAAGGTCCCTCGTCCCCTTAAGACGAAATTAAAAAAAAATTCAGAAATTTGGAAATTTCGAAATTTTTTCGAAAAAATTTCCAAATTTTTCAATTTTTTTTTAACTTTTAAATTTAAATATATAAAATTCGATGCTATATTTTATTTATATATATGTAACAAACTTTTATAAAAAAATATTGAGGATTTTCATTGATATGGAGAACGCAGGGGGCTTTTCGAAGATTTCTAAAACGACGCATAAAATTCCATTTTTTTCCCAAAAATAATTTTTTTTTTAAATTTTTTTCCCCAAAATAAATTTTTTTTTAATTTTTTTTGTGATAAATGCATGCCATAATGCATATAATGTACCCTTAAATAATATTTAAGGGGAAATTTACAAAAAAAAAAAAAAAAAAAGTCCCTTGTCCCCTTAAATACTTTTAAATTATATATGTGCACCTGAAAGTAAGTCTTGTACAGGTATTTGTACTGTTTATATGAATTTAATTATTTAACTCAAGGTGAATTGAGCACTAGAATTTTAACTTCCATTTATTCTTTACTTATTTCAAGTTTAATACATTTAAATTTAATCAAAAACTCTACCAGAAGTAAAGTCTTAAAAAGATTTCTTTATTTCTCTTACCTTTTCTTTCTCTCCCCCCCTTTTTTTTATATCAAGCTCGTCAACAATTTCCTGCAGGCAAAGAATATTTGTCATTTCACTTCTTTGAGATAGCCGAAGCGAAGTGTAAAAGAAAATGTTCAAACATATAAAAGTATTCTTTGCCGAACATTAAATATCTTCCTTGACTTACGTGGCGTTAAAATTAAGGCGTTTTTGCTTTAGGGATTTATAGAGGTGTGAGAAGAATTTTATTCAGGTGTATTATTTCTAGAGGCTATAGAGATTTAAAAGATCGCAATGCAAAAGTAGAGTTGGATATAAAGTAACGCACTGATATAGATAAGGACAGTCACGCGAGAAAACTCACAAGTCATTGTTAAACCTATGTGAGCCTTCTTTTTAAATTAGTCTTAAACATTTCAGTACATTTAAATGATTTTTTTTGAAGAAAATATCTGAGGTTGATCTCTAACACGGCCTTTTTTTTTTACTTTTTAGATTTTGCTTCCATTTTTTTTTTGTGAAGTCACTTTCTTTTTGAAAGTGGTTTTGAAAGTAAAAGTACCTTCATAAAAAAAAAAAAAAAAAAAAAAAAAAAAAAAAAAATCTGCAACCAAAATTGAAAAAGTAAAAAAAAGAGTCCAGTTAGATATAGACCTCACCTTTCCTATGCAAAAAATCGTTTAATTATATTGAAATGCAAACGAGAAATTTGAAAAGAACATTTTCATAGAATTAACATTAGCCTGTGATTTTTGTCAAGTGATCAGTGTAGACTCTCAATAAGAAATTTCTAAACCTGTGCAAACTGGCGACATTTCATGCAAAATAAACCGTTTTAAAATATGATGTTTAATGCTTTCTACTTTAACTTAAGGGGGACCGGGACACAAATATCTTCAAATTTTCATTTTTTTTTTTTTTTTTTTTGATTAAAAATTTCTCTGCCGTTTTCTGCTTAAAATGATGTTTAAATCATGTTTCTATCTTAATTAGAACAAGAAATATTATTTTTTTCGTTTTGGTTTGTTTTCAAAATCTGCCTTTCAAGCTATGGTTGTCAAGGAAACGAGTTCTTGTGAAATTGCATTTTTCTTCATGATAGGTTTTTTCACTATTTCTTATATTTAAATTCTTATAACTCGAGAACCGTTAAAGATACAGGGTTGAAACTCGGAACATATCTTTTTCAATTATTTTACTTTACTTTTGAGCCAGCATATTTGGAAAAAATATTTACTTTTGAAAATATGATTTTTTTTTAAAGTTGCATCACATTTTTTGTAATTTTTTCGGTAAATATTTTTAATTTTTTTAAAAATTAATATTTTTTACAATGCTGGCTCTAAATTAAAATATATTTGCATTTCAATATAATTAAACGATTTTTTGCATAGGAAAGGTGAGGTCTATATCTAACTGGACTCTTTTTTTTTACTTTTTCGATTTTGGTTGCAGATTTGTTTATTTAAATGAAAAGCAATTTAAATTCTACAAATAATATTTCGAGTTATAACGATTTTAAGCTATGCCACTTTTTCATAAATTTTAAATTTAAAAATTTTTTAAAAAAGCAATGAGAAGTTTTATCATTTGATTTTGTTTACAAATGATATGGTTAACCATCACAAAAAAAATTCCAAATTTTAACTCAATAAATAAAATTTTTTTGAAAATATGTCCCGGACCTCCTTAATTTGAATTTTCCCAATATTTCATCTCCAGCTAATCATAAATTATAACCATTGCATAGCTTTCAGTATAAAACTCGTAATCCTCAAATTTCGCGTTTGAAATGTGGTCTCAAATTAATCCTATTTTACTAAGACATAAACAATTAGGCGTCTTTGAATTTAATTTTGAACAGTACTATAATTTCATGCTTTTGCATACAAGTATAAAAATTATTATTATTATTTTTTTAGGTAGCTTTCATTACAAAAAGTATATTCCATATATTATTCCGGCTTAATAAATTAAAACCCTATTCTCAAACTAATCTATTATGTTCTATGTAATCTTCCTATGTAAAGGTGTAAGATCTTAATTTATCTAATAATATTATTCCAAATTACGTAAATCTAAAAATGGTGCTAACTGCTTATATTCCTTTAATAAAACCCTTCTATCATTTAAATCGCTACTAAAATACGCTATTATTTCCCGGTGTATCAACCCCCTCTAAATTCTTTATTTAATTTCTAAATTATCATAATTCATAATGTATCCGTCAAAAAAAAACTATTTATTTAAAATCATTCTTTTATTAAAATGTCAGTCTACTATAATATTTCAATGCTTTAAATGCTTCAGTGCGTTATTCCGTGCCAATAAATTCATTTTTCTTTTCTGTTAAAATTATCGTCTGACGGGAAAAATCTAATTTTAGCTGCAAGCTCGATGTCAGGGATTAGTTTAAGTTTACGCCTTGTGCATCTGGTTTGAAGTTAGAGAAGATCCTAGAAAAATATTTTCGCGCAATGAAGTTGATTTACTTCGATATCATTCCACCGCATGGAGAAAAGAGATAGATGGAGATGCAGTATGCCGTAAAAATGGTTTGAAATATGAAACCATTTATAGCTCAAATTTAAACGTCTACAAAAGGCCCAAACAAAACAAGCACCTGGACAACGACCGAATTACATGACATCATTGTTTTCTCTAAATGAAAGTGATCTGCTTATTTGTAAGCATTCTAAAGCAGCATTCCATTGTATTATGAATTGAAAACTGCATTATTAAAAGATTTCTTTCTTTCTTTTTTTTTTTTTTTTTTTTTTCTTTCGTGAAAGAACGTGCTTGTGTTTGGGCCTACTGTAGCGGATTTTAGGGTTACTTTTTTGACGTCAACCCCAGCCACCTTACTGCATCTCCATCTATCTCTTTCCTCCTTGATTCCACCGGAAATAGTAATAAATCCCTCTTAAAAGCGATATGATTGGAAAAGAGGCATCAACTTACCTGTATTGTAACGTTGAGCCGATATAGTTTAAATACAGACGCCCAGCCAGATACGGAAGTGTGTAAAAAGATGTAGTGTAGAAAACAGAGAGAATAAGTGTGGGAGGTCAACATCGAGATGGAATGTTTACTGAGACTTCGAAAGTAGATGCGAAGTTCCCTTTTTCTTCAAAAACTCCTGTTAACACCTTGAGATGATGAACCAATATTTTTTTTTTACCATCGATTACTTCGAGCATTTTCCCAAATGAGTATTCCTGAAACATATTGTTACATTTTCAATATTTCAGATTATTAATTTATCATCTGCATTATTTCTCTATTTTAATTTAAATATTTAAGTTCAAAAACAACTTTAAAAACGTATTAAGTAAATAAATAAAAAGCATTCTAAATAATTTATATTCCGTTAATAATCCTATAATTAATAATTTTTCAAAGTAATAAATATTATAATATGCAATTAAATATAATTCTAATAGTGTACAGATCTTTTAAAATATAAACATTACGGAAAATCGTTCGTTAAAGTAACTTACAATGCTTTTCTTACAATCGCTTACTTCCGAAAATATAAATTTAAAAAGTTATTTAATATTAATTATTTTATTCCAAAACTATTTTTATTGGATGCTACTATTTATTTCTAAGCGTTTGCCAAAATTTCATTAATTTTAAACCGTAATTTAGCGAGATATCCGCATTACAAAATTTAATCACTTCTGTCAGTTTTAAAAGACGCGCGATCCATTTTTTTCCCCGACGCAGTTAGACATTTTTATCTTTCTTCCTCGCAGAAAAGGACGTCGTGACGTCACTCTATCCTCCATCTTGTTTTGGTATCATGGCGTGACATCGCTGGTACTCAGGAATGCAGGGAGAATGCAACTTCGATTATGATACAAATCGTTATCGATATTTCGATTGCGATGAAAATCGCTATCGTGATGACTCAGATGTGCACGTGCCGGTCGCTGATTGGCGAATTTTAAGTTGAGCGTCTGTTTTCAACGTTCTTTTTGAGCCATCTGGATTTTATCTCTCACACTTTGTCAAAATGTAGCGGTCTGTTTGCACGTACGTTTGAGGCTGAGGCCTCAGACGGAGAAAATGATGGCGAAGTACAGCACTCCTATCCGAACCTAAGAGGATCCATATTCCAGAGATGTAATAGCATGCTGAAGCTCCTTCCATAAATAGATCCTCGACCATCTCAACAATCTTCCAATTGTTTTGACTTAAGATTCATCCGAAAGACGATATCTCTAATCTTCAATCAATTCAACCAGAAGCTGAAGCATTGCTAAATATATTCCAATCTGCTGAGCCAAGCAGACATCGACCAATATCTGTAATGTTCATGTTCATCGAAGTCCAAGATTAATGTGCGAACTATTCCTGATGCCGTGATATGAGTGAACCGTTAATTAGTCCTATACAATCTATGTCTTCGAACTGAATTCCGTTTGGACAATAAACCGAACTGTTACACTTTAGAGACATTTTCAAAATAACCACGGAAAATAGCTGTTTAATATATAGTAATTGATTTATATATAGTATTCATCTTAATAATGGAAAATACGAAGTTGCTTGGCCAAGTATGATTATGTGTTGGTAAAGAAAATTAAATTCATGTTAACTGTACATATTTGTCTGTTTACTTCAAATGAGTGAGTCTCTTTTATTTTTATTTTTCAGCCTCCGATGTTTTTATGGCAACATTTTCTAAATTAATTATTTTGTATATTTAACTTTAATTCATAATATTTTCATTGGTTGCCAATTCATTTTAATTTTCAGACAACCACTACGGCGATCCACGGCCACACACACACACATAAATATAGCATTTGGCGCCTTTGACCAATTTTTAGGTGTTCGAACCTGGTCAATGTCTGAAAATCTTAACTTTAAATGTTTAACTTTTGGTAATTATAATGTGCAATATTATATTTCAAAGATCGTTTAACGATTTTTTTTAACGGTTATTTTATTTTAACTTCATTAATATTTTCTGTTATTGCTGATAAATTTTAACTTGATTCAAATGATTAATTATAAAAAGAAATTCCTAAGATAAGCGTCCTTGTGAGCACCAAAAAAATAATATTTTAATATAAAGTGTATTTTATATATATTCTTATATTTTATATATATATTCTTATATTTTATTTGTTTCATTTCTTATATTTTATACAATAGATTTTGAAAAGATTTTATTATTATTTACCTATATTTGTTGATTGATAAATTTAATTTATGCAGATATAATTTTCTCAGTCTTTTAAAAAAAAGAAATATTGCTTTTTAGTTGTTTTCATATTTTGCTTATTAAAATTTTTTTTAATTCTATTTTGCTAAATCATGGCAAACAATCGCGCACTTTTTCGGTCGATGATGTTGGCGATTCCGCCTTTTCATGGCCACCCTAATGAAAATGTTAACATCTTTTTACAAAATTTAGAAGATGTATGCAACATTCAAAATATCACAGACGAAAACCGCATTACTCTGTTGAGACTCCTGTGTAGGGAAAAGGCTTCAGAATTTTTGTCAACTGACAAACGTGTAAGCGAAGAAAAAAGTTTTGTAAATGTAGCAAATTTGATGAAATTAAAATTTGAATACAAACAAAATTTCCAGGAAGCGTATTATCAGTATGGGCGCATAACTCAACAGCCGAAACAGTCTGTGCTTGATTTAGAGGAGGAAGTGAGGGCTACAGTTAACAATATGGCTCCAGGTTCTGAGGATAATGCAGCGTTAGACTCATTTAAGGCTAATTTAATGTCTTCCAAATTTTTAGAGGCCTTACGAACTGACATTAAAGTTGAAGTTCTTAAATTCGGAAAAAACAATTTTTGATGAAATTGTGGCTAAGGCCGTTGATATTGAAAAAGCGCTGGAACATAATACTTTTGATCTTAACACTTTACAAGTGGCACCATCCACCAGTAATCCAGACAGTCTGCTAGAAAAACTTTTGAAATGCCAGGAAGATCAGAATAAACAAATTGCTCAGCTGACAGAAACGGTGAAGAAAATGAAAGAGGAAAAGCTGTTATGTCAGATTTGCCGCAAGGCACACAGTGCCAAAGATTGCTGATACTACCTAGAGTTTCAAAACTCGAATGGTAGAAACGGTACAAATTTTTCAAGAGGGGGCATGAATAACAGTGAGGCGAATTATTTTGTTAATGAAAATAGCAATTGGTATAATAACAATCAAAGGGGTTTTCAGGAAAATGGTGTAAGATATAACCGTGGAAGAGGTCGTAACAATTACAGACCATACAACCGTTCAAGAAGACATTTAAACGGGTAAAGGGTTCTGAAATTGATGTAAATAATTCCCCCCCTCATGATTGCAGGGCCCTAGATTCTTTTTTTTATAATGATGAGGGTATTAAATTAAGTCCTAATGTAAATACTGATAAAATTTTGATGAGCTGCAATATAGATAACTCAGAATTACCAATAATTAAACTTAAATTTGGTAAACTCTCTTTTGATGGGCTTTTAGACAGTGGAGCGAATTTGTCACTAATACAACCACATGCAATTGATCTTCTTAAAAAACAAAATAAATTAAATTTCTTATCACGCTCTGTAAACATAAAAACTATCAACAACTCTTCTATACCTTTTTTTTTAACGGTACAACTTAAATTTCGAATTCAGAACACTTGGTTCACTAACACATTTTTCATTACTCATGACAATTGGCACTCCAATTATCAAATTATTTTGGGCTACGATTTCCTCAATAGAAATAAAGTTCTTTTGGATTCAGCCAATCAGCAACTTATTATGGGTCACCTTACTTTTCCTTTTGCCAATAAAAACCCTGATTCTTTGCAACCTGTAAATGATAATGACAATAGTAACATTTCACCTACTGATAATTTTGATAATTCTAATTCTGTTAATAATCCTTCCCCTTCAGAGTTTAATGCTAATGTTCATAATAACCCAGTACTTTCAAATGACTTAAATTCTTCTCAAAATAATCCAGTATTTTCTAAAGATTTAACTTCTTCTCAAAATAATTTTGAAATGTCAAAAAATTTTGTTAAACCAGCCAATCAAATAACTCTAAGACCCAATCAAGGCAAAATTATTAAACTTAATCCTCTTCATAAAATTAGTAATTCCTTAAACTATTTATTTTGTCCAACATCAAATAAATTATCTTTAAAATTAAATTTCAGTCTGCATCAACCTGATGCAAACAATGCCATTCTTTTATATGTCCACAACAATACTGATAAAAACATAATAATTAGAAAGAAAACTAAATTAGGATTTATAAAGCCCATTTCAGAAGACCAAATTTCAACTCATGACAATACTCAAACATATCAAGTTAATTCTTTAATTACTCAGGAAATGCTAGAACTTAGAGAAAAAGAACTTACGTCTGATAAATTTAATATTGCCCACTTACCTGATGCTGAGAAAAAACGTGTTCTTAGTCTATTAATGGATAACTCCGCTGTATTTTCTTCGTCTTATGACACTCTTGGCTGCACTGATAAAGTAGTTCCTGAATTTAAATTGTTTCATGACTTTGCACTGCAAACAAAACCCTATCCCATTCCTAAAATAGCCAAAGATTTTGCTCGTAAAGAAATTTCTGATCTCTTAAAGGCAGGAATAATTCAAAACTCTTCCTCTAACTATTGCTTTCCAGTTCTTTTTGTACATAAAAAATCTCTTCCTACTGATGATCCAAGTAAATTAAAATTCCGTATGGTTATTGATTACCGTCTTTTAAATGCAATTACTGAACCCTATAAAATTTGTCTTCCTAGAATTAATGAAGTAGTTCAAAACATTTCAGGTAAAAAACTGTATACGGTATTAGACTTAAAATCAGCATTTTTTCAAATTCTTCTGCAGGAAAAGGACAGGGCAAAATTAGCGTTTGCAACTGAGTATGGAAATTTTGAACCTACCAGATTAGCCTTTGGCCTCGTTAATAGTACGTCTTATTTTCACACATTAATTAACGATTGTTTGGACCCATTAAGGGGCAAAAATGTTCAATATTTTCTTGACGATATTATTGTGGCTGCTGATTCTCTAGAGGAAATGTTGTCATGGCTCCAAAAAGTATTTGACAGACTTAAGGAATTTAATTTAACTTTAGACCCAGCAAAATTACAAATTTGTCAACAAGAGATAACTTACCTTGGTTTTAATTTGCATCAAAATGGTCATTCCCCATCGCCAGATAATGTAAATAAAATAAATAAATTTCCAAGACCCACTAATGTAAAAGAAGTACAAAGTTTCCTAGGAATGATCAACTATTTTAGACATTTAATTTTCAATTTTGCTGATATTGTCCAACCAATAGTTAATTTAACAAAAAAGAATGCTAAATTTTTTTGGAGTAAAGAATGTCAAGATTCCTTCCTGAAAATTCAAAATATTCTCCTCAATAATCCTACAGTTAAGAACATTGATGAAAATAAAGAGGTATGTTTGGTAACAGATGCGTCAAAAAATGCTATCTGTGGAATTTTGTTACAGCGTCATGACAATCAATTTTATCCCATAGAATTTTATTCCGAAAAACTTAACAAGGGCGAATCTAATTATCCATCCATTAAAGGAGAATTTTATGCAATTTATTCCTCCATTAAACATTTTCATGAATACTTATATGGTAGGCAATTTAAAATTTTAACTGATGCCAAAGCACTCACCTATCATATGAAATTAGAAAAACAATCTGAAATAATAATTAGATGGATAATGTATCTACAGGGCTTTAATTACAAAATTGATCATATCCCAGGTCTTGTGAACCCCGCAGATTTCCTTTCTCGTGTTGTTGACCCCCCCTGACAACCCTAACTTAATTGTAAATGCATTAAATATTTTTATTCCCACTAATGACTCCCTAACGACCGAGAATATCCTAAAAGAACAACTTAAAGATGCAAGAGATAAATTAATTGCTAATAAAATGCCTAATTCTTCTTATTCTATAAATCCAGATAACAATTTAATTATGATTGCCAGGAAAAACCGTAATAGAGTTAATAAATCTAAGAAAATATATATTCCTAAAACTTTAATTAACAGCTGTATTGCTCTGGGACATCAAGTGCATTTTGGGATAAATAAAACAGTAGATACAATTTCAAAACTTTATTTTTGGGATGGTATGGTTAAAGATATACAGAATTTTGTAAATACTTGTGAACAGTGCTTACCTCACAAAAGTAAACAAACAAATACAAAACCTAGTTTTATTTCCAAATCTGATTTAGCGCCGGGATAAATGATTGCTATTGATGTTGTGGGAAAACTTCCTAGATCACATGATGGAAAATTTTTTATTTTAACTATAGTTGATCATTATTCACGATTTTTAGAGGCCATTCCACTTGCTAATGTGACATCTCATTCTGTTATTAAATCTCTTAATGATTATTTTTCGAGGTATGGGATACCAAAAGTTTTGTTATCTGATAACGCTAAATATTTCCCCTCTAATGAAATTAAACAATTCTTAAAATCATTAAAAATTAATCATAGAAATTCATCCATCTATTACCCGAAATCTAACGGTCTTGTTGAACGAATTAATCGTTCACTTAAAGAGTCAGTTGCCTCTCTGTCTGATCAAGTCATTGAATGGTCAGACAGACTTAAATTTTTCGTTCTCCATTATAATAACTCTAAACATGCTGTAACAAATTTTACGCCAGCCAATTTATTCTTAGGTAGGGATTTAAATTTGCCAATCGATACTTTTCAACCGGCCAAAGAGGTTGAAGAACCAAGTATATATTTCAAAAAATTACAAGATCATATTTCAAAAACTAAAGAATTGGTTAAACAGAATGAGGAAAAATATTTCGTTCAGAATGAAAAATATTTAAAAGGTCGTCCGCCTCCAGTATTAAAGCTTGGTGATGTTGTGTATTTAAAGAATTTAATTCATACTCCTACTTTCATGCCAAAAAATACAGGACCTTTTAAAATTACAGGAGTCTTTAGGGGTCATAATTACCTAATTGAGCATGTTAATGAACCGCTAAATTGTGCTAAATTACATGTTAGCAAATTGATTCCGACTGAACAAACAAAGTAAGGTTTTTCTGCCATTTCTAATATTGTTTCATCCTTTATGTACAATTTTAACTTTTATTATTATTCAAAATCATAGTATATGATCCTAACTTCATTTCAATTTTCATTTATTCATTTTTAAATTTAATTTTAAACTCAATAGTGTGACAACTTATCCGGTTTCACCCATTTGATACTAAACGGTTCATGAGGTAGCTTCTTTTGAATTACTCAATGCATATGTGTCTAGCTAACTCGTTATGTTTTGAGAAGTATCTTTTAATATTCTTTACGACTTAATTCATTTACAGTATCATTCTTTAATTTAACCCTTTTCAATAACTACCTATTTCAATATAAATCTTACTTAGTTGTCACAAGTCATATTTGACCTTTCAGTATTCTTTTATAAAGGATTGAACTTTATTTTGGCTTTTAACCTATACACTTTACTGCTGTTTGTAACTTGATGTGACATTATTTTATAATTTTAATTTAGGATCCTAATTATTAATTTTCTTTAAAGAATATTAATCTATTAAGTTTAATTAAATATTGAGACAAAAAAAAAGAAAAAGAAAGAAAGAAATTAAATTAAATTGATTTCATAAATGTTATTTTGATAATCTCTACAATGCGCATGCCTTATGGTTCTAGAAGAGATTTAAATTCTATGTAAAAGATGGAGTTTCTGCTCTAAGCTTTTCTAAAAAAATTTTCAATTTTCTTTAAATTCTGGACCATTACACACAGAGGGTCAACTCGGCTTAGTTTGGGGTGTAAAATTTAGCACAAATTCTGCCCTTCCGACATTCCCTCACGGTATGGTCTCTGGTATAGTTTGGAGAATTTTGAAAATTTGTGTGAAATTGTGTCGATGACTTCCATGTATGGTTGTCAACAGGTTGAACTAATCCTTTTCTTTTCGACACTTGTGCAATTCTTAAGTGATGTCTTCTCTTAAATTTCAATTGCATTATATTTACACACTTATATTGTTATATTTTTAAAATGTATGTTTGTCTCACAATCACATCATTACTTCAGTAGTGTCCTGCTATATGTCATTGACTCTTGCTCAGTTCCATTGTACATAAAGTATAGCAATTTTAATCATGTGCAATAACTCATATTTTTTTTTACAATGTGCAATTTCAACTCAGTTATGTATATAGTATATCTCTATCATTCGTTTGTTTATATTGCAATAAGAATTGTAATGGTGTTCACATGGATATTTACGTTTCAATTAAGTAGTAGGATTTTATTAATCTTTCACTCACCCAGAGAAGTGTTTGTATGTTCTATGTATTGTTGTGTATCTGTTTCAACATATTTAGTGTATTGTATTCAGTATTATTTCTATATTCATTTTGTTTTGCATTTGTTTAGTGTACTGTAATTGTTTGATTTTTTATTGGATTACTTACAGAGAAGTGCATCTCTGAAGATTTTCAATCGTTTGAGTGCGTCACTTGAACGTTTAGTTTGTTTGTGCATTCAGTTATGCATTATTGAGATCCCAGTATCTCGAACTTTTTTTTCATTTTTTTTTTTATGGGCTGCAGGTAAATGTTACATTTTCAATATTTCAGATTATTAATTTATCATCTGCATTAAATATTTATGTTCAAAAAAACTTTAAAAACGTATTAAGTAAATAAATAAAAAGCATTCTAAATAATTTATATTCCGTTAATAATCCTATAATTAATAATTTTTCAAAGTAATAAATATTATAATATGCAATTAAATATAATTCTAATAGTGTACAGATCTTTTAAAATATAAACATTACGGAAAATCGTTCGTTAAAGTAACTTACAATGCTTTTCTTACAATCGCTTACTTCCGAAAATATAAATTTAAAAAGTTATTTAATATTAATTATTTTATTCCAAAACTATTTTTATTGGATGCTACTATTTATTTCTAAGCGTTTGCCAAAATTTCATTAATTTTAAACCGTAATTTAGCGAGATATCCGCATTACAAAATTTAATCACTTCTGTCAGTTTTAAAAGACGCGCGATCCATTTTTTTTCCCGACGCAGTTAGACATTTTTATCTTTCTTCCTCGCAGAAAAGGACGTCGTGACGTCACTCTATCCTCCATCTTGTTTTGGTATCATGGCGTGACATCGCTGGTACTCAGGAATGCAGGGAGAATGCAACTTCGATTACGATACAAATCGTTATCGATATTTCGATTGCGATGAAAATCGCTATCGTGATGACTCAGATGTGCACGTGCCGGTCGCTGATTGGCGAATTTTAAGTTGAGCGTCTGTTTTCAACGTTCTTTTTGAGCCATCTGGATTTTATCTCTCACACTTTGTCAAAATGTAGCGGTCTGTTTGCACGTACGTTTGAGGCTGAGGCCTCAGACGGAGAAAATGATGGCGAAGTACAGCACTCCTATCCGAACCTAAGAGGATCCATATTCCAGAGATGTAATAGCATGCTGAAGCTCCTTCCATAAATAGATCCTCGACCATCTCAACAATCTTCCAATTGTTTTGACTTAAGATTCATCCGAAAGACGATATCTCTAATCTTCAATCAATTCAATCAGAAGCTGAAGCATTGCTAAATATATTCCAATCTGCTGAGCCAAGCAGACATCGACCAATATCTGTAATGTTTCTGTTCATCGAAGTCCAAGATTAATGTGCGAACTATTCCTGATGCCGTGATATGAGTGAACCGTTAATTAGTCCTATACAATCTATGTTTTCGAACTGAATTCCGTTTGGACAATAAACCGAACTGTTACACTTTAGAGACATTTTCAAAATAACCACGGAAAATAGCTGTTTAATATATAGTAATTGATTTATATATTGTATTCATCTTAATAATGGAAAATACGAAGTTGCTTGGCCAAGTATGGTTATGTGTTGGTAAAGAAAATTAAATTCATGTTAACTGTACATATTTGTCTGTTTACTTCAAATGGGTGAGTCTCTTTTATTTTTATTTTTCAGCCTCCGATGTTTTTATGGCAACATTTTCTAAATTAATTATTTTGTATATTTAACTTTAATTCATAATATTTTCATTGGTTGCCAATTCATTTTAATTTTCAGACAACCACTACGGCGATCCACGGCCACACACACACACATAAATATAGCATTTGGTGCCGTGACCAGGATCAAATGCTATATTTATGTGTGTGTGTGTGGCCGTGGATCGCCGTAGTGGTTGTCTGAAAATTAAAATGAATTGGCAACCAATGAAAATATTATGAATTAAAGTTAAATATACAAAATAATTAATTTAGAAAATGTTGTCATAAAAACATCGGAGGCTGAAAAATAAAAATAAAAGAGACTCACCCATTTGAAGTAAACAGACAAATATGTACAGTTAACATGAATTTAATTTTCTTTACCAACACATAATCATACTTGGCCAAGCAACTTCGTATTTTCCATTATTAAGAAGAATACAATATATAAATCAATTACTATATATTAAACAGCTATTTTCCGTGGTTATTTTGAAAATGTCTCTAAAGTGTAACAGTTCGGTTTATTGTCCAAACGGAATTCAGTTCGAAAACATAGATTGTATAGGACTAATTAACGGTTCACTCATATCACGGCATCAGGAATAGTTCGCACATTAATCTTGGACTTCGATGAACAGGAACATTACAGATATTGGTCGATGTCTGCTTGGCTCAGCAGATTGGAATATATTTAGCAATGCTTCAGCTTCTGGTTGAATTGATTGAAGATTAGAGATATCGTCTTTCGGATGAATCTTAAGTCAAAACAATTGGAAGATTGTTGAGATGGTCGAGGATCTATTTATGGAAGGAGCTTCAGCATGCTATTACATCTCTGGAATATGGATCCTCTTAGGTTCGGATAGGAGTACTGTACTTCGCCATCATTTTCTCCGTCTGAGGCCTCAGCCTCAAACGTACGTGCAAACAGACCGCTACATTTTGACAAAGTGTGAGAGATAAAATCCAGATGGCTCAAAAAGAACGTTGAAAACAGACGCTCAACTTAAAATTCGCCAATCAGCGACCGGCACGTGCACATCTGAGTCATCACGATAGCGATTTTCATCGCAATCGAAATATCGATAACGATTTGTATCGTAATCGAAGTTGCATTCTCCCTGCATTCCTGAGTACCAGCGATGTCACGCCATGATACCAAAACAAGATGGAGGATAGAGTGACGTCACGACGTCCTTTTCTGCGAGGAATAAAGATAAAAATGTCTAACTGCGTCGGGGAAAAAAATGGATCGCGCGTCTTTTAAAACTGACAGAAGTGATTAAATTTTGTAATGCGGATATCTCGCTAAATTACGGTTTAAAATTAATGGAATTTTGGCAAACGCTTAGAAATAAATAGTAGCATCCAATAAAAATAGTTTTGGAATAAAATAATTAATATTAAATAACTTTTTAAATTTATATTTTCGGAAGTAAGCGATTGTAAGAAAAGCATTGTAAGTTACTTTAACGAACGATTTTCCGTAATGTTTATATTTTAAAAGATCTGTACACTATTAGAATTATATTTAATTGCATATTATAATATTTATTACTTTGAAAAATTATTAATTATAGGATTATTAACGGAATATAAATTATTTAGAATGCTTTTTATTTATTTACTTAATACGTTTTTAAAGTTGTTTTTGAACTTAAATATTTAAATTAAAATAGAGAAATAATGCAGATGATAAATTAATAATCTGAAATATTGAAATTATGAGATAATTTTTAACTGCGCATGCGCTGAAGATTTCAAAATTTTTATTTCATAATTTGGTAGTCAGTATTTTGGGGCAACTTCTATAAAATGTTTAGTCAAATGTTGTGAAAACTTAGAAAGATATAGTGGGCTGATTGAAAAGTTGTGGAAAACCCGTTATAATAAAGCTATTTTTAGGAAGCAACTCACTATATCGACCCTATCTTTGTAAATTTTCGCGATATTTGACTGGACTTTTTATAGAAGTTGCCCCAAAATACTGACTACCAAATTATGAAATAAAAATTTTGAAATCTTCCGCGCATGCGCAGTTAAAAATTATCTCATACAAATGCCCTTATCTCATCAAATATTCAATATATTCGTGTTTTAATTGCAGTATACTGTTCCTACTATTCTTTGGCAAGTTTTTGGAAAGTTGTGTTAAGTTAGGTTGAAAACTCTGTATGCTATAAACAAAAACCTTTTAATTGTTTTCACAAAAACGTTAACATCTTCACGAATATGCGTGCTATGCTTACACAAATGCATACAAACGTTGAACCGGGCCCAAATAGTCATTTACCACAGTGACAAACCATTTCCAGCCTTTTCTGTTACATAGGTTTGAAATTGTAACTCAACAACGTCCAGCTTTTCTGGATGTCCCGGTAATTCGTAATGATTTTGAGTTTTCGACGACAGTTTTCCGGAAAGCTTTTGCTGTAAGTTTATCCCCTCATTATAAGTTCAGTCATCCCCCACATCAAAAACTTGCAGCTTTCAATACTCTTATTTTCCGTGCACGTAAATTTTGTTCAAATTCTGATTTATTTAATAGTGAAATTAACTATATAAAAGCAGTTGCCATCGATCGTGGATTCAGTTTGAATATCATTAACCGAGCGCTAAGACTTAGATAATCACCGATTCTGTTCCAGCAAATAAATAATTAAAAAATGTTATTGTCTTATCTTATTTTCCTAAAATCAGTACACAAATTTCACGTATTATCAATAGATTTAGTTTTAAAATTGTTTTTTTTCCAACCAATAAAATTTCTTTCTCCAATCTTAAAGATCCTATTGACGACCATAATACCTGGAGCATTTACAGAATTTTTTGTGAGTGCGGCCTCTCTTACATTGGGCAGACGAAGCGTGCACTTAGAATTAGGCTGAACGAACACCAGAATTACGTTAGAAAGCAGGAATTTGAGAAATCTGCAATAGCGAAACATTTTGGAATCCTAACCACCAGTTTAATTATCCAGAGGCTAAAATTATTAAAAGATGGAACTCAGTTTTTGATCTAGACTTTTACGAAACTCACTATATTCATAAACATACTTCCTTCTTAATAAATGATATCACCAGAACATCTTTTCTTTCTCCAGTGTGAAGGGATACTACGCAGTGACTCTTTTTCAGTTAGTTCTGTTCAATTACGTCATTTCTTTGGGATATATAAACTCTTGTTTCTGCATTTTCAATCAGTCCATATGCCAGTAGTCGAGGCTTTAACCGAGGGGTTCTTCAAACCCATTTTAATTTTTTTTCCTCACTGAGGAAGGGGATCCAGGAATCGTCATAAAGATCGTGTGGGAATTTTTTTGGCGTTCTGTGCGATATTTGTGCGCCAGTGGCGTGGCGTCCGGTCATCGCTGGATGCGGCGATGACCAAGCAATATTTTAAAACTCTTAATAAGCTCTTAATAATTTAAAACTCTACGATCCAGTTTTAGCAGAATATTTGGAATTCATGTATAAGTGAAGGTAAGATTTAAAGTTTCTTTTTTGAACATTCAACCATTGAATTTTACAGTTAATAATTTTTCACCACAAACTTAAATAATTGCAATGATCACCGAAAATTTTCACACCACGCCACTGTTGTGCGTACAATCGTTGTTAAAGATTTTAACCCTTTTTTTATTACAATTCGCACAAAGTTTAATCTATGCCGATAACTCTCGTATTTATAAACCGATTGGGATGAGATTAATTGAATGCATAGTACATACAAACATCTCGACTGAGTTCGCCATCTTCATCCACCATCTTGTTTTAAAATGATGACCATTTTATTTTTTTTTTAATATATAAAAATTTAAAAAGCGGTGAAAATAAAGTAAAAACTGAAAAATATTTTTTTTTTCTCAAGAGTTTGACCTTAATACGAGGATTCTGAAGAATGTTTTGTTTCGTCTTTACCTTAAAAAATGGTTGAGATACAGCAGTTTCAATTTCTAGGATGGCTGATATTTTGAAAACAATTTGATTTTTGCCGTGCTGTAACTCTCGTATTTATAAACAGATTTTGATGAGATAAATTGTACGCTTAGTGCATACCAATATCTTAACCGAGTTCGTTGGCCAACTTCACCCGCCATCTTTTTTCAAAATGGCGACCATTTTTTTTTTTTTTGTAATTTTTAAAATTAAAAAGGGGTGCAAATAATTTTTAAAATGAAGAATATTTTTACTTTAAGTGTTTGACCTTAATACAAGGATTCTGAACCATATTTTGTTTCTTCTTTATCTTAAAAAATGGATGAAATATAGCAGTTTGAATTCCTAGTGTGGAGGACATTTTGAAACAATCTGATTTTCATCATGCGATAGCACGCGCATTAATTAACCGATTTGGATTTGACTAAACATGTGTACAGTAACTATCAAGGTCTGGACCGAGTTCGTTAGCCAGCTTAAACCGCTCTTTTGTTTCAAAATGGCGTCCATTTCTAAATGTTTAAAATTTTAAGAAGCTATACAAAAAATTAGAAATTGAATTTTTTTTTTCTTTAAGTGTTTGAACTTGAAACAAGGATTCTGTTGCATCTTTGTTTCTCCTTTATCATAAAAAATGGCGAAGATATATCAGTTTGTATTTCTAGGTTGGCTGACATTTTTAAACAATCTGATATTTGTCATGCGATAATGCATATTTTTTAACCACTTTGGATATGATTAAGTATGTATACAGAACATACCAAGGTCTCGACCAAGGTCATTGGTTAACTTCATCCAACTTGTTGTTTTGAGAAAGCGGGCGCTTCAAAATATCGCCAAATTTGGCGGCGAAACATAAATCACTCAAAATGAAGCTATCTTGGATTTAGCTGACTGTTTTGGCAAAATCCTTATTCAGTAGTGAAGAAATTTTTATTGAATCATATAATCGAGTTCCACTAATTTTACCTTCGTGTATTTGTGTAAAATAAGCTATATATTGGAAAAAAAAAAAAAAAAAAAAAAAAAAAAAAAAAACAAGGAACCTGAAAGCTAACGTTTCCTCCTGCTACATGCCGAAAGGACTTTTTCTTTACCAAATATATTTCAATTCTCCATTATAAATACACTGAAATACGGCATAAAAATTTGCATGCATCATTAACGTACGATTGTTTAACGATATTACAACCAACATTAAAATTTAAAGTAAATGTATATTTCTTAGAAATTGAACAAATTAATGTTTTTCTTTTTTAATAGTTACACGTTAAAAAAAATATTTTCTTTGGTATCTCATCAAAGACAAACGTTTATAAATGTATAGTAATTTAAAATTAGTCTTTTCATTTTGTGTAAATAGTCAGCTAATAATTTTCTTTTATAAATTTCCATTTTAAAGAAAAATATATTTCTTAATGTGTTATCAAAGACAAATGTTTATAGATCAATAGTAATTTAAAAACAAACTCTATTGCTAAAAATCAATCTTTTCATTTTGTTAAAATGAATATCAAGAATAACTTTAAACTAAAATAAACAGATTTATCCATGGATAATTTCTTTTTGAAAATGAAAATTTCTTCTCTTTTTCTATTTTTCTGTAAATGAACTAATATGCAGCAGCGTGTGAAAACAAGTTAAACATTGTTTCAAGTCCTTTATAACTTGTTATAAATAGCGCATTTTTGAGAAAAATATCTGACACTGTAAACAATGTATCCTGTATTCAAAGTAAACAACAAAATCAAATTACCTTACAATATTATTTAAACATAAACATCGAAATAAATGTAAAATATATTAAAATTTCATGCAGCGAAATATTACACATTCCTTTTATATATTTTTGCAGAATTATGTTTTTAGTTTCTGTTAGCATTACTTGAATAATTATAAATAACGTATAATGACATTTATGTAAATAAAAGAATAGAGCATGATTTATTATTAGTTTTGATTGTAGTCCTATTCTTTTATATTTATTTTTTAAACTATTGTTGTCATGATGATTATGCCTCTAAAGCTCAGTTAAACTATAAATATAATTTTTATTTTTATTTCATTAGATTTTATTTTAAAAAATCGTAATTCACGAAAGAATTGTATTCATAGTTCAATAACATACGAATTAATAATTTTTAAAAATATACAAAGTAAAATGTTAAACAATTTAATATTTATATAGAGATTTTTTTTACTCTTCTACTAAATCTTATAATAGCGCTAAATTTTTTGCCTATTAAAATACGTTAGGCTCGGCTCGATCCATCAGAAAAAGGTAAGGCGCGAGCGCATCCCGGACAGGAAAGAGTAATAACTAAGCCCGGCCCGGCTCGGCCCGGCCCGGCCTTCCCGAGACAGCCCGAAAAGAGTAAAGACCAGACCAGGTCCGACCTGGCCAGAGTATTGTGAATAGAAATAGGCCTGATTCCAGCCTGCGGGGTGGGCAAGCAAAATGAATTCAAACATTCAAACGGGCTGGGCCGCCAGAATAAAGACTTTTTTAAACGGCCTCGTCCGGGAGTATGCAAAATGTTAAGTTGTTAGGGTAAAATTGGGATAAAACTCGAAATCGGTAAGTTAGAAAAAGCCTTGTTTTAAATCAATTAACGAGCCATTTACATAGTAGAGAAAGAAGGTGGAAAGGGCAAAAGTAAAACTCAATTAGAAGTATTAAGCTACAGGAAGGAGTTACGAGCACTTACTCACATACAAGTTTTTAAAAGGCATTTCGACATTCTACTAGGCGACAATCGTTGTTTAAATTTTTAAATGCGCGTTTCTGCATAATGGATTTTTTCACAATTTCTGGTCTTTATATTGCTATAAGTCAAGAATCTACTTACAATAAAATCCGAATGCAGGAAAGTGTCGGAACCATGTCGGTGCGAACCAGTCTGATCTACAAATCGACCGTAGCTAAACGCCATGTTAGGCTTAATGAAAAACATATGCTTGCTAAATGATAATTTCTTCTACTTGAAATCATGTCTGTTCAGCATATATTCACATAAAAATGTGTATCATATTGTATCATATTCATTTATAATGTAATAAGTTCTAAATTAAAATCAGATCTAAAAAACGATACTGTTGCCATTCAGAATCAAATTCCAGCAAATCTACAAACAAATGAATGACTCTTTAAACGTTTCATAAAAAAAAAAAAAAAAAAAAAAAAAAAAAATACGGGTTAATGTCGATGCTGCTCTTAAAATATTTTTTTAAAGTATATTAAAACCTTTAACTATTTTAACGCTGTTTAAAACGTTAAAAAAACTATACATAAGTTCTAAATTGAAGGGCCAAATCAACAAGGAACAAGCAGCAAATGCACATTGCATTTTTAATTTGTTCAAAATGATTGTTCTTTTGCACAATTTCAGATGTCCTATGACATTTGTGTCCTGTCTTATATGACAAAGTAAAAATTATCCAAATTTAAATATCGAAAACTTTCACATGCATTTACAATAAAGAATTATTTCAATGGCACTTTAGTATTTGTTAAAGGGAAATTAAAGGGACATTTTTTTCTGTACCGAAGGCTACAAGCAGCGCTTCTGTAGGCCGTTTTAATTCCCAATAAATCAATCAGGAGCTTAATTTTCTTGCTAATTGTTTTGACGTCATCTATCAGCAATTAATATAAACAAAGAAACTTTCTGTTGTGATCTTTTTTTTAATGCATTTTATCAGATTTGAAGACATTGGAAATAAAATAAATATTTCTAATCGGTACAACATATTTTATTTTTAATGCATTTCATCAGATTAGACATTGTAAATAAAATGAATATTTCTTATCGGTACAACATATTTTAATTATCTTACAGATAAAATTATGAATTTTAACATAGTTTGTAACGAAAAAAAAAAAAAAGTCACGCTAAACAGCAAATTTTAAATGTAGAGGGAACCTAAACAGGCCTTTTCGCCATAGAATGTATAGCTGTAAATGACGCGTTTAAGCGCTGGTGATTAAACTGTAGTTTACATAATTTCTTTGTTTTAATCATCAAAAATCAAAGGATAAAACTTTTTGATTAAGAAAATGCATGAGGCATCATCTTTTTTTAAATCAGAAAAATATACTTTTAAATATTGTTTTGAAGATTTATGATTAACATTCCGTCATTTTTGACGCGTGTTATATACTAGTTGTTAAAGATAAATGGTTCAAACTTCGAACATGTCGTTTTCGATAATTTTATATTAATTTTGGTTCGGAAATTTTAAAAAACTTTTACTTTTGAAAATATAATTTTTAAAAATAAGTTACTTGTTTGCAATTTTTTTTATATTTAATTTTTTAATTACTATTAAAATATTGATGAAGCAAAACTGAAATAATATTTTTCTTTTTAATTAAATAATTTTTTTTTTTTTGAAACTCGACAAATAATATTTCGAGTTATAATGATTTTAATATACCCCACTTTAAAAGATTAACAATAATAATTTTGATATTTTTTAAACTTTATGAGAAATTTTAGGATGTGATTTTGTTAAAAAATTATATGGTTATGGTTAACCATCACACACACAAAATATATATATATATATATAACTCAATAAATATATTTTTTTAACGTTTACCGGACACACTTAAATTAACATTGTTTCTTGAATTACACGTATTAACATTGTTTCTTGAATTACACGTATTACAATTTATGTCTAATCCCTTAAGGGGTCTTGTACCTTTCAAACGCGTCGAAAATTAACGAAAAAGTTCAAAGTTTGAATTAGTCTATCTTCAAAGTCTTTTTATCTATAAACATGAAATTTTGGATATTGATTAAACAGATTGTGCTTTGTAATATGCTACCATTAGAAATTTATTAACCCTTTACAGAATTTGTGTATTGTTGAAATCAAAACAGATCTTTTTTTTTACGCCATAAGTCATTGCGCGCATGATATCTTGAGAAAGTATGTATGGATTGGCATAAAATTTGGTAAAGATACTAAACATATATGTGTGTTTAAAATGATCTACTCTTAGGCTAAAATTTTTTCATTAACTATATAAAAAAAATATTTTCGTAAAAAAAAAAATAAAAAATTTGTATTTTTAATGAATAAAAATAGTCATAACTAAAAATATTACCATTGTAAATACTTAAAAGTAGATCATTTTAAACACACACATTCGTTTAGTATATTTACCAAATTTCATGACAATCCATACATACTTTCTCAAGATATCATGCGCGCAATGACTTATGGGGTAAAAAAAGAGCTATTTTGATTTCAACAATACACAAATACTGTAAAGGGTTAATAAATTTCTGTTGGTAGTATATTACAAAGCATAATCAGTTTAATCAATATCCAAAATTTCATATTTATGCATAAAAAGGTTTTGAAGATAGACTAATTCAAACTTTGAAGTTTTTCGTTAAATTCCGTCGCGTTTAAAAGGTACAAGAACCCTTAAAATCTGACGAATTATTTAAACAGCCACATCTCTCTCAATTTTGCAGATATAGAGATGGAATTTTTTGTGCTCCATTCAGGAAGGGAGGAGGAGCCTATTCCTCATTGGAAATTTTACCTTACGGGGGTCATATAAAATTTTAGTTCTTGTATTTTCTCAAAGAGACATCAAAAAGTTTAATTCTTTTTAAATTGCATCTTAAACACTATTCAAGAACACATTATATGAATTATGGCATATATTTATCACACAAGAAATTTATTAAAAACATTTCGGCGAGAAAAATAAGGAATTTTCATGAATATTTTAAGCATTATCAAGAACTTTCAAAATGTGCCAACCTCATTCCATAACATTTAAAATCACTGATATTTTTTATGCCAGTTAGGTTTACACATACAAATGAATCTTTGCATCGAATTTTATATATTTGAATATAAAAATAGGATAAAAATACTTTTTAAATTTTATGAAATTAGCAGCATTTTTGCATCGTATTTCTGCATTTAACTGCCTTTAACTTTTTCAATTACATTTAGTTTAAAAAAAATTATGCACAGTTTTATTTCTATATGTAAACCAAACTGGTATAAAAAATATTGGGTATTTAATAGTTATAGAATGAGGTTGGAACATTTTGAAAGCTCTTGATAATGCTTAAAATATTCAGGAAAATTCTTTATTTTTCTCCATTTTTTTAAAAAATTTGTTGTGTGATAAATATATGCCATAATTCATTAGTGTGCTCTTGAACAGTATTTAATGTGCAATTAAAAAAGTTTGAAGGGCCCTTGTCGCCTTAAGGGGTCCCAGGACTCTTAAAGCTTTAAATTTTTCGAAATTTAGATTTTTTTAGATGTTGAACTCCTATTATTTCTGAAAATTTTTATATAATTTTTTCCTTGACATTCCTATTAGAACAAAAGTTGTGGCTTTTAAAATAACACCCGCTTAATAGCTGAAGCGGCAATTCCGAAATTTTGTACTCACTTTTCTCCATATGACATTTTTGGGCATAACGCGCACGATATCTCAAAAACTTCTAAATATTTTTTTAATGCAATTTTCAAAATATATGTTTCATGATAGTCTGCATAAACTGAACCTAAAATTTTCTATTTATTGTTGAAAAAAAATGATTTTGTAGGTGATTATACTGTTGAAATTTTCTAAATTTTGCATTAACTAAATACAACATTCTATAAAAAAATATAAAAATGCTTGACATACAAATTTATCTAGGTTCAGGATAATTATTACAATCTGAAGTATAAGTAGGCACCAAAATTTTCAATATAGTTGCAAAATTTATTTTGTAGTCCTGCGCGGAACTGTTATGCCAATTTTCTGCTCATCAAATATGTGACCGTTTGGAGATCCCTGTAAATGCTAATTCCGCATCTTGCATTTTTTAAATACATGAAATGAAGGAACATAGTTATATCTTTCTTCCCAATACAAATTGTGTCTTAAAATCAAATACATTTGAAGATATTAAATGTTGAAAATGGTCTTTTTTTTTCATTTTTTCCAATTTTAAGAGACCTTAGACCCTTTAAGAGAGTTTATCAAAAATACTCTATTCTCTGTTAACATTAAATCGTTGTTATGTTTAGTTTGAAAAGATAAGAAAAAGAAATATTAAGGAACTAAAAACGCGTCTTTCTGTCTTTTAGTACCAGAAAACACTGAAAAATTTTATAACATTGAAATTATCGTAACTCGGCAAGTATTCATCGTAAAAGGACAAGATTTTTTTATTACCTCATTTTACGTACGGCAATTAACGAAAAAGAGGTCAGCATAAAATAATTTACTACTAAAAGGACTCATTACACTATGCTATAATAAATAAAAATAAGAACGGCTAATCAGTGTATACAATACATTTAAAAATCTACAAATAATATAACATAATACTCATAGTAATAAAATACAAATATATTCCAACAGTTTCAAACAATAAAAAATTTGTTCATCATCATGGAAATATCCAGGAGGAATCATCACGTTATAATATCTACATTACACAATTTTCAAAAACGAATACTGACGTTCTTCAGCGGAAGTTTCCCAAGGTTCATTTTTAAACACGGTAGTAGTGCCATCTGTTGAATAATATCCGATTTAATGTTTATTAAAACGTAATTACAGTTTTCAGAAATTCGATCCAAGCTTGGCATAATATAGGATACATTATCGTCGCAGACTTGCTTAATTTCTTGTTAATATTTCCAGTGATTCACGAATCTTGGCTTTGTGGGGGTTCGTTATTACGTTTCAATAAACATTATTTCGGATTTTATTCAACAGATGGCACTACTACCGTGTTTAAAAAGGAACCTTGGGAAACTCCCGCTGAAGAACGTCAGTATTCGTTTTTGAAAATTGTGTAATGTAGATATTATAACGTGGTGGTTCTTCCTGGATATTTCCATGATGATGAACAAATTTTTTATTGTTCGAAACCGTTGGAATATATCTGTATTTTATTACTGTGAGTAGTATGTTACTTCAATTGTAGATTTTTAAATATATTGTATACACTGATTAGCCGTTCTTATTTTTATTTAAAATAATTTAATTTCACATTTTAATATGTGTTATGTATTACTTTAAATAAATACCATATCTAAAACCTATACTGGTTATGGATGTATTTTAAAACACGAAGTATACATTGATCACCAGCGGTTTAAGAAATAATCAACATTAGAATTCTATTTTGAATCACACGATACATGGGGTTAAATTTAGAACTTTTTTTTTTAAATAACAGTGTTGTTTCTTGGCCGTTATACTGAATTCATAGTCTTTGCTCCTATCAAATTGATATGATTTACCTAAGTTCACCCCTTTCAATTATTTCAAAATAATAGTAATAATAATTAAGCATTCAAACTCAATTTTTTATTAGCAAAATCTTTTTGTTCTTCTGATAGCAAGCTAATCAATGGTTTCACTATCTGTGAAATTATTAAAAATCTGCTTTAAAAACAAAATAACGTAATTAATATTTATAAGTAATAAGCATTTGTTCTCTATTTTCTTTTGTGAATATCATTAAATAGCATAATTTCGTTCTTTGTTTTTCTTTTTATTGGATGTTATAGGATCCTCGTTTCTTTCCTTAACTGCACAAACAATCATTTATAACTTAATTTAGTGCACACAATAAATTCTTCATTGTCGCCTAATCTTATAACAGAAAAGTCGAATTTGTTCCATTACACCATTACCCTTTTTTCTTTTCTTTAGCATTCTGTAAAAGACCCAGATGGATGCCTTGTTTTACTGTAATTGGGTTCGAAATCCTTAATTTCTGTACTACGTTGATTACTTAAACACAAAAATAAGGACAAGACTTTCTTTTACTCTTAGTTTTCGTCACTTGATGTTTGACAAAAGTGCACACATTTTATTTATTTACCAAATCTGTATAAGATATAATAAAATAAAAATTGTATAACTGAAAAATATAGCATTTGAGTTGACATCTTGTATTGATACATGCATACAAGACATTATAGTCCGCAGGATTCAATGTCATGAAGTTTAAAAAGCATTAGTTCATTTTAACAGAGCAGTCAACATTTTATTTCAATTTTGTGTAAATGTGTAAAGTGTTGATTAGATATATTTTATATTAATCGTATATATATTTAATAAATATTTGTTGTGATAAAAAAATTCGGCAAATATGTGGCGATCTGATTATACTATAGTCTACAAAAAAAGAAAAAAAAGAAAATCGGAATAGAAACACAGAAATTGAATTTTATGCTTTTGTCAAATATGAACCTAAAAATAAAGTCAGTTTTCTCCTTAACTTATGACTTTTTTGTTATGCAACCTTGAGAAATTGTAAAGAAATTATAAGATTTCCAAAGTGATCAATTTTTGCTTTGTGAATACATAGTGTCACAAAATTACACTGGTCAAAACAGTTAAGGATTATTGAGGTTGTGGTTGGATCTTGCTGCAGGGGAATTGTTTAGATGATTGATAATGATCTACAGATGTGGTAGTCTGTATGAGAAAAAAATTACACATGTTTGGCAAAAAAAAGGCATCGTATTGAGCACTTGGAATCAAAAGGAGAAAAAACACAATTTATGCATATGAGAAAAAACGAATAAATAGGTGTTTCCTTCAAAGAAAATCGTCTTTTGTAGGGGGTAGGATTTCCCCAGATAGCCAGTAACGCTGAACACCTTTGAGGCCTGGAGTCAATGAGGCAATTAATGAGGCGCTGGGGTATTCTGTCTCTAGAAGACCTCTTTTCAGTTCTTGGAGAGTTTGTGGGGAAGGTAGCAGGCCAGCTACTTGACTGCCTAGAATGCCCAAAACATGCTCTATTGCATTCATGTCTGGAGAATACGCAGGCCATTCCAGTCTTATGATTCCTTCCTCGAAATGGAAATGATCCACAAAGTGAGCACAATGTAGCCTGCAATTGTCGTCCATTAAGATGAAGTCATGTCCAATTGCTACAGCGTAAGAGACTACAATAGGTCTGAGGATCTCATCCCTATATCGAAGACAGGTCAGAGCTCAATTTCGAATGATGTGGAGGTCGGTGCTCCCAGCAATGAAGATGCCAGTATAGATCATCAATCCTCCACCGCCAAATCTGACACTTCCTTGCACGAACGTAGGATTGTTTCTAGTACTACGGTCCTTCCAGCTGAAAATACGCCTATTATCAAAATGGACAGAAAAACTGGACTTTTCGGTATCTCCGAGCCGTTAGCGTTAAATTTCGATCTTCATTGGGCATTGTTGCACGTCTACGACCTTCCTCTAGTCTTCTGCTTCAATTTCCAGCCTCCAAAAGACGGTTCCAAGTACTGGAAATCACGCTTTGTGAAACTCTAGTGGCTTCTGATACTTCGGCTTATGTTTGGCCCCCCTCTAACCGACCAACAACAAAGCGTCTGATTCGGTTAAATAACTTCGTTGAGACATTACTCTCATCGAAACAAAGCACTTACTGAATGTCGGCCATTGTTTTCCGCTTTGTCTTTCAGTAAGTTGAAAGCCAAATTTTACTCGCTAAACCGTCGTTTTTGACGTCAAACTCAAAATTTGTGTACTCCAAACTTTGAAATTGAGAAAAATTTGCATTTTTGACTATCTTCTTCCATTTTCGATAAAAAAAATAACTTATACCGTTATTTTATATAAGACTCACAATATCCTTTAATTGTTTTGAGCAGTGTATTATAATAATGATCAATGTTTAATTTGCGCCGGAGCTCAGCTCCAGTAAACTGAGTAAGCGTCAATAAACTGAAGATGCCCCAGAGAATAGGGCAATTTTTTTCTCTTTTCTACGAACACGTATGGCTGTTTTTAAAGACTGGCTTCTCTATTTCGGAAGAAAGTTCAGTACTTTGAAATGACGTCTATGTGGCTTTTATAATGTGAGAATAAATTTTTACTTCTAGTAAATAGGTAAATATAAAGTAAAACTATGTAACTGATTATGACACCATTGTGATTTACTTGAAAACTATTTGACATGGATTTTCACACACAATCACACCTACCTTTGACTTTAACTCGGCTGAGAGTGTTTGTTTTAACACATGTTCCATGGGGATGATTCATTGATTAAAGCATTTTCCATTGGTGTCGTATGAATGAATCTTTATTTAGTGTTTATATGCTTCTCTTTAATGATATAAGATCGTTTCTAATTCATAGCAAAAATGAAATAACACTATAAAAAAAGAAAGCCTGACATAATACAGCCTTTTTGTTCAAATTTTCTGTTTGAGCATTAAAAATACTTTTTTGGCATATCTGATCCGAAAATCGTGTTGTATATAATTTTTGCAAGGTGTTTAGATCTGCATTAATGATGTATAGTACTTTACTAATGTCCCGTCGAACTCATTCCATAAAAAAAAACTGTCGCCAAACTGTTCACTAAACTGTAACGCGCAATAAATAAATGGAAGAATATTGTCAATGAAATTAAAAAATATATACAAAATTTCGGAAAAATCACCACCCACTAAAGTATCAACTATGAAAATTAAAGTATAAAATTTATAATATATTATTTAAAACAGAAAAAAATAAGCTTGGATATTTATTCATTTGCACTATTTTTCTTAATTATCCCTCTTGCCTGGTGCATAAACGTTTGTGGCGTCAGTTGAAACTGACTTATAGTATGTAACTATGCATTGCAACATTTTTTCAAAAGTTTTTGATCTTTTAATATCATGGTATCACCGTATAATACCGTGATTGTTATTTTAATTAGCGTAATAAGTAATAAATCGGTAAAAGATCTTTAAAGTACAGATAAACGTCTAAACAAAAATCGCTCGATGTCATGACAAACATGCGCAACGCATCTGACGTCAAGTGAATACGATGCCACGATCATGAATTTTTAGCATTTAAATACTATAGTTTAGCGATAGTTTTTTTTTTTCAGTGGAAAGTGGTTGACGAGATAATAGAATATACTGTTCGTTTTCGAAAGCCACACCCATCACTTTGGGACTATTCTACTATCCAAAGGGGTGTTACGCTGAGATGGGCATTTTTCGAAGCTCAATTCCGGCGTTCTCGTCTTCGTTGTCATTAAGATTAGCGCTTACTTGTTTGTTATTTTTTACTTCCGATCAAAGTTTAAAATTCTATTAATGCCTTGTTATAATTCAAATAAAAACTCCTATATTTAGTGTTCAAATGGCTAGTTCGAGTAGAAATAAATCTTTCAGGAGTGGTAGTAAGAAAATTATATATAACGTCATTCCATTTTGTGATCAATAAGCAGAAAAAGGAGAATTAATTGTTCCGATAACTCATTCTACAAAACGAGCCAGTCAGTACCGGGGTTTCTAGTAGTACTATTAAAAAGATTCGCCGAGAAGCAAGAAATGAGCGTAATTCTGTTTTTTTTTTTTTTTTTTTGTTGACCTAAAAAAAGAGTTTAAAATCAGGTATAGATGATTTTCAGCAGATGAGGAGGATAACATTTAAAGCTATATTTTAACAAGTAAGATTATTTTAATATAGTTTGAATAAAAAATAATAATAATTTTGCTTCGCAAATAGCATAAATATTGTATAACTTTTTAAAATTTTTAAGCATTTTCGTTTTTTTATAAATATTAACTACAAAAACTTTTTTACATAAATCGATATTATTTACCCAATAGCGCATTCTTAAAAAATGCAGCTAAACCTTCTCCGCTCACCCCTATTTTGATAAAATCAAAGGAGACCTGACGCATGCGCAATAGCGTGGAGGATTTTGCTATCCGAAAACAAACAGTACATAATACACAGGGTTAGCATAGAGGAATGACCGAATTTTAAAAATTTATATTTTCAAAACTACTACACATATTATAATAAGCAGTATATGAAAATTAATAAAAACCTTTCATTTTTTTCTCTCTCTCTTAATGCTGCATTAGACGTGCAAGTAACGATAATTTACGCTTATTCATATGATTCATATGGTGACCAAAATTCACGGATCTTATTGTGTGTGTATGTGTTTTGTTTTTGTGAATTTTCATCAAAGGTATTATTTATGAACCGCCACTGCCGAAAACACTAAACGCACCAGTTGCACGTTGAGAAGCGTAGGGATTATAGCGTAAGAAGCAACAATTTGCAGTGTAAACTGCAAAATGTGTAGGACGAACTTGATTACAGATTATATGTTTATCGTGTTACGAGAAGTTAACACTTCGAACTTTTGTAACTGTAAAAAAAAAAAAAAATAAACCGTGGAATGTTTCTTTATTTTCATATATTATTTATTATGATTATAATGTGTAATATTTTTAAATATATAACATTTTAACATAAGGTCATTCATTTTTCCTAACCCTGTACAACTACTCTATCATGTACATATTATACAATTACTAGTCAGGATCAAGTTATTATAAAGTTAGATACGTTTGCTTAAGTACAGCGTTTGTTCTAGAGTTTTCTTCGCAAAACAATCAGTTGCATTTATTTCAATATATGTTAAAGGCCAACAAAAGACTTTTTGTTGTTTTAAAAGAGTTTAAAACGTGGAATTGATTTTCACCTAATTGAAAGAATATGCATAAACAAAAAAATATATATATAAGAAAAGTGATTAATTAAAAAATCATTCAAATGAAAAGAACCATCGTGTATGTAAAAGGTTTTTGAATAAAAAATAAACAATTATATGCTTAAATATAAATAATTTGTTCCAGTTAAAACATAAAGAAACATTCTACAAAGTAAATTTATTGACAAGATAAACCTAAACCAAATCCTTATTTAAATAATGTAAATTTTTTCCCCAAAAATAATAAAGAAATACTTTAAATTGGTTCGTGTATTTTTTTTTTCGAGTTTAGTATTCTATCTCATATTACGTGCAAACAATTGCACAAAACAATTAAAATCATAAGATAAATAAAATTGCTGTAATTACTGTCTTTAATGTTATGCTATTGCAGTTAAATAAGAAGACCGAAGCTTTCCTTAAAACTATGTTTCGCAGATATATTTTATACAAAACTAAGAAGTTATTACTTTTAATATATGCGACTTCATATTCTGTCACATATTACATAGCAAAAAGCATGTATGTATAAAAAAAGCTCCTCTAGCACGTATAGAATGAAATTAATTTAAAAACATAACTATAATTACTGCATTTTATTTGCATTCTTAGTTTACACTGTTTTGTATACATAAATTTCCGCTTATGAAATGTCAAACCAAATCTTTTATAAAAGATTTTTCTTGGTTTTTTTTTTTTTTTTTTTTTTTTACATTTCAGCTATTTTCATCTTATGACTACCTCGAGTAAATTACGAGAAAGTAAAAGAACATTCTGAGAAAAAAGAAAAGAAAAAAAAAGAATGTTTTTTTTTTTTTTTTGTAAGATGTTTATATTCTCATTTATTTGTCAGATAAAGAATATATATATATATATGTGTGTGTGTGTGTGTGTGTGTGTGTGTGTGTGTATATACAGTGGAACCCGGTTAAGACGCGTTACAAGGGAGTGGTCAAAAGTCGCGTATTAAGCGGGATCGCGTATTAAACGTGATTTGTATAATGTTGCAGGAAATGGGCTTATTTGCACAGATAATCGTCTAAATGAACTTCAGAGCTTTCATTGATACGTTTACGGTCGAAAATTGTGTCTTTTACATATCTTCCGATTCAAATTTAATTGTATTCCACTTTAACTCATTGTTTCTTTTTATAGGACAAACTGGAATAAGAACGGAAAATAAATATGGATTCCAACATGACTTTATTGTCAATTAATACGTTGCAACCAAAAATTATTTTCCTACTACACCTTTTTTTAACAAAAAGAAAAAAAAATATTAAATCTTTGAAGCACAATCCAGTTTTTAAATTCATATTTAGTACTTGTAATAATGAGTACCATTATAATATGTTCTTCATTATTAATATAATAAGAAAAACTATGCTTATAAAATATTGTTATAGCAAAAAGTAAAGTATACATAAAAGAATTATCCAATCGGAGTCGTATTTAATCTTTACGAGATTCCTTTTTTGTTGTCTATAATATGCATTATAAAAGTAGCGATATAAAGTACATTTAAAATCTCCTCTAACAACAGGTATGAACATCTCTAATCACAATAATTTTTATGACGCATCTGAGTAGCCTGAATTCGTCTATTTCTCTCTACTATATAGAAAAGACACACACGAAGGGAGAGGCGAAGAATGCTAGAAGGTGGGATCAAAGAATTGCAGTTTTGCTAATTTAAAGGGTTTTTTTTTTATTCAAATGTCTATCACTATTTCCGTTTAGTAATTTTCGCCTTAATTAATCTGTTAAATAAATTAAATGCTATTCGAAAACAGTGTTTTTTATCTGAATAATAAAAATCCGCTACATTGGTAGCATTCGAGAAGAGAGAAGGAATTCGCATCTTGATCAATGAATTCGCGTCTTAAGCGTGATTTTTTCCCTCGAAGAAGAGAAAATTTATTGCGTATTAAGCGGGATCGCGTCATAACCGTTTGCGTATTAAACGTGATCTTTTTACATTATCCTTATGGACGATGTTCAAGGGATCGAACAAAATCCGCGTACTAAGCGGGATCGCGTATTAACCGTGAGCGTCTTAACCGGGTTCGACTGTATATATATATATATATGTGTGTGTGTGTGTGTGTGTGTGTATATATATATATATATATATGATCTTTTTTTTATTTTAGGAACATTTTTTTATAGCAATAAGTTTTACCCTAAAAGTAATGGGTGAGTTTAATATTTATTGATACATTAAACGTTATCCTATAGATAAAGGATGTAAAATGATGATGCAATAATTAATAGGATTTTTTAAGTTTTTGTTAACGTTGCAATGATTATTATCCCAGAGACAATGGATGTGTCTAATGTTTATAGATATAATAATTTGCATCCTATAAATAATTGATGTGATATAATGATACAATAATATGATTTTTTTTTTCAGCATTTTTTTTTTCATTGCGATAATTTTATTCTGTAAACAATGGATACGTTTAATGTTTATAGTTACATAAATTTGTATTCTATAGTTAATGTATTTAATGAACGTGATATCATTAATATGGTTATAGATGATGATTATCCAATAATATGATTTTTTTAAAACTTGTATCCTGTTTTTACATTGATTTTTTTTCATTCTATAGATAATTACTGTGTTTCATGTTTATAGATACAATAATTTTTATCCTATTGATGATGAATGTGATATGACGATACAATACTATGATTTTATTTTAAACTCATAGCTGTTTTCCGTTGCAAAAATTTTATCCTATAGATAATGTTTGTATTTATGCCTTAATCGCCGGGTGTTGCTTTTCGGCAACATACTCAATTTAGGCACTAAAATACTATTAGAGCAATATTGAAGCTATAATGCCTAATTTTGCCAATAAAATACATTCTGAAAATATTATTAAATCGATTTTCAACATGTAGATGGCAACACTTGTACTGTTTAAGAAGATCTATTTTTTCAATTGTTGCTACTTGTTCTTTTTGTTTTGTTTGGAAGCTTGCGAAATACCTTATTTTGTTCTACAGTGAGCAAGTAAAATTTATTTCTTATTATAGTTCCTAAAATTCTTGCGTGTTTAATATTATAGAATTTTATCAAGGAAAATTATTTTTTCAATTAAAGACCAGTATTGCCGATTAATAACAAACTGTTTTTTAGTCGTAAACCATATTTAAAACAAAATATGATTTTTTAAAGTATTTTTCCCATGATTTATTTAAAAAATGAAAGCCGAAAAACATTATTTCAATGATTTTTGAAAAATCAGGCATTTAAGGGTTAATGTTTATAGATACAGTAATTTTTATCCTATAGATAATGTCAATGTCTAAGGTTTATTGTTATAATAAAGATTTTTCGACTAATTGCTAAAGCAGTGTGGCAATCAATAATTATAAGAAGAAATAAGAATAGCAATTTGATACAGGATTAATTATTTTTTTTCTTTCGTATTTTCCTATTTTGTTGAAATTGCCTTACTTAACACAATTCGTCTTCTTTTAATATTATATATTATTTCCTATTTATTAAAACAACAATTGAAATTTTTGTCTGCAGAAATCTGCTCATCTTTAAAAATGTTCCTCTTAATTTATAGGTGATCATTGATTTGTGTAAAAGTAATATTTTCAAAAAACTGTAATTGTACTCTGCGTTCTTATATTTAAAAAAAATTGGATTAGGGAAGCATATGTCAGAGAAATTCGAACAAAATTTTTCTATTCCATGTTAAAATATTTGAAAAGAGAAATTTATTTTATCCTTTCATAAACTAGAGATGAAAAAAGCAAACACTGGAACAATTTTCTATGTTGACGTAATATATTTTATATTTTGCTTAAAAATGCATGGAAAATTAAAGTTTTTTTTATGAAAAACTCACAAAATTATTTTGCTTGCTATATAAAACTAAACAATTCTTAAAAATTATATACGTAAAAGATGACCTTTTATTATTGCAAATTAACGCTACGTATATTTTTTCTGGACAAAAAAAAAGATTTTTAATTTTTTTAAATATTAGTTATGTAACATACTTAATTATAAAAAAATTTATTTATTTGACACTAAATTAACATTTAATTCAAAATTGCAAAAAAGGACAAATATTTTTTTTATCTAGGAAAATATAATATAACCACGAACTAAAATGTACAATAGCCTCTTCTGAGTTACGCAAGATTCTAAAAAGCATTGTTTATCTTTAGAAGCCTCAGAAACTCATATACACTGGTTTCCAAAAATAAAGGAAAAACAAGAAAAATAGCGATTTCTCAAAACGTTACATGTATATTTTAATAAAACTGAGCCATAATATACAACATATGATAAAATAATATTAAAAGAAATTAACAGGCAATTGTGGTGTTTCAGAAATTAACGCAATTATAAAATAAACAAAATAAAAGTATCAGCTGGGTATAAGAAAAGTACCTTTAATATGGAGTATAATCGCTCCTAGAAGCAATGCAGCACATAAAACGATTGGTGATACTGTCAATTATGCGATCTATAAGTTCGCGGGGAAGTGCGAACCATTGCTCTTGTAAAGCAGTTGTAAAATTGACAAGAGTATGAGGAGGGGGATTGAGAGCAGAAACACATCTTCCTAAAGCATCTCAAACATGCTTGAGGGGATTCAAGTCCGGTCATCTAGCTGGCCATTCCATGCGCTGAATTGTTTGGTGCTGAAATTAATCTCCCACGATGCGAGCCATGTACGGTCTAGCGTTTCCTGTAACAGGAAATTATTACCTATTGCGACGACATAAGAGCGCACATAAGCATCAAGAATGCCATCTCTACAGACATGAGCATTCACAGTTCCGCGTGGAAAGACATGAAGGTCAGTAGGTCCACCCAAAGAGATACCATCCCAAACACAGACACTGCCTATTCCGTATGAATCTCTTTCACAAATGTTTGATGGATGATAGCGTGTTCCCTGTTCTTCTCAAATCAACCATGCATACTATCACTTTGGAGGCTAAACCTGGACTCATCCATGATAAGAACACGGCTCCATTGATTAGCCGCCCAGTGGACATGTTGACGTGCATACCTAAAACGTTCCCTCCGGTGACGTGAGGTGAGCGGTACACAAATGGCTGGTCACCTCGCGTAGAGACCTACTCCATGAAGCGTTCTACGCACTGTAGACGTTGATACCAACCTTCTAGTGGCTGCGCAAGGGAGGCTGTAAGATGAGAAAGGATTGCTGTTTTATTCGTTCGTAGACATAACCGCAAATATCGGCCATGGGTGCTTGTCGTAGCTCTTGCCCGCCTTCGGCTGAACCTTATGGAGCCCGAACCAGTGGTTTCAAATTGTTGCCAATACCTATGAACAACAGAAGGACTCACATGTAGCCATCTGGCCACCTGTGTATGATTTTGACTACCCTCCAATCTTCAAATAGCTCTATATCGCAGTTATGTGGGCATATGATACCTCAAGGTCATGCTAATGAATTGGCTATCTCAGTTTTCTTATCTCATAATAACAGCGACACCTGCAGCCGTACGCTCTAGCGTGCATTTTTATTTTCTTCACAGATGACGCAATCCGACTGCAGCGAAACTAATTTGCATTTTGTAATTTTATTCAGCATCTTTTATTTAACAACATATCCGAATTCCATACGGATGGGTTTCTTTTTGAGCGAATTATCGCTCTTTTTGTGATTTTTCCATAATTTTTGGAAACCAGTGTATTTTTGAGATTTAAAAATTCATTTAAAAAAGCAAAGTTTCTTTTACTGCCGCTGATTTTCAGAAAAGTTTCCGAGTCGAGTTTATAGTGTATTAATCAATTTTCTGATCACGGAAGGGAGGTTTTTCGGACTCTCTCAATTCTGAAGTAAACATTTTCATGTTCAATAAATTTGTTCTAAAGACAAGCATTATAAATTAACAAAATTAGCATTAACGTTAATATTAGTACTATTTTTTTATTCTTACATGCATAAATTAAACTACGTAGATGAAAATGGAAAATTGTAATTAATTCTGAAATGAAAAACTGTAAAGAATAAACAACAAAAATATAAAGCTGCCTTATTGGCAGATTTCTGAGTTCTCGATACCGATTGTCATTGCTCCAATTCGTGACATTCATTTTGCAAGAAAACGGAAGATGGAAATCGACAAACTGCGAGGGTTGAAATTTGTCATCATTTTTAAAATTTTGTATAGCATATTTGCATTTTGGGATTTTTTTAGACCATATTTATGTATATACTTTTATTATTTAACAAAATGAATGATATTCTGAATCTCGAGTTAACTTGGTTTTTGTGTCACAGCAGTATTTAGAGATAAATCTTCACCAGATAGCTTTTATTTTCTTGGCAATGTAAATTATTTAGAATATACAAGTTTTATTATTTCAATAGCTTATTGAGGAACTCTGATGAAGAACAGCTATAAAAATAATTAGAAAGTATTGGAACACGTACTGAAAAGAAAATAGAAGAAAAGGTTTTAGAATCAGTGTTACACTACAAATCTACTCTCTAAAAGAAGGACAAACTATTCTTAATCTAGAAATATATTGTACAACCACCATCGAAAATATACCAAAACCACTTTTAAGTTAGTCACCATTCCAAATAGCGTTCTTTCTCTTTAGAAACTTCAGAAATGGATATATTGTGTAGGCTTAAGGAATAATTTATAATAATTAAGTTACTTTTTCTGCCACCAATTTTCAGAATCGTTTCCGGGTTGCTTTTATAGAGTATTAATCAGATTTCTTAACCCAAAACATAGATTTTTAGAGTGTTTATCCATTTTCAAGTAATCATTTTCATGTTCCACAACCTTTTTTAACAAACTATAGAATAAATTAACAACAATAATATTAACATTAGCATCAATACTATTTTGTTACGCTTGCATGTAAAGGGCGTCCCAGAATTAACGCAAGAAGTAATTTTGTTAGGTTTATAATTAAAAATTGTAATTTTTTTATTGATTCATAAATTATACAGTATAGGGTTATGTATGGAATAGCGTATGGGAAAATGACCTCCACGGCTTTGCTGGATGTCCTAAAATGCACGTAAGATTTAAATTTTGCGCCATTTTTACCTAAATCTTTTGTGCCTAAATTGCTAGACATGGATGTGGATAACATGCGGTTTGAACAAGACGGTGCCATATGCCATACAGTCCGAGAAACAATTCAATTACTACATGAGTCATTTCCTGTTCGTGTAATTTCGCGTTACGGTGATCAGAATTGGCCGCCCATATCACGCAATTTAACGCCGTTTGGGTTTTCTTTCTATGGGTTTTTATGCCTAATCTAAGGTTTATACCAACAAGACTACGACCGCCTACGCCTTGAAGGAGGAAATTGAGCGCTGTATCAACTAAATTCAGTCATATTTATTGAAAACGGTCATGGGAAATTTCAACGAAAGAGTGCGTATGTGCCAGTAAAGCCGTGGAGGCCATTTACCAGATATGCTATTCCATACATAAAGCTAGGCTGTATATTTTATGAATCAATAAATAAATTAAAATTTTTAATTATAAACTGATTTCTATTAGAAATGGCTCTTGCGTGAATTTTGGGAAACCCTTTATAAATTCAATTACTCAGCTGAAATTGTACAATTCAGAATGGATACATCCTTAAAAACCTATATTTCGGTTTAAGAAAAACTGATTACTACACTATAAAAAATACTCAGAAACGTTTCCGAAAATCAATCGCAACAAAAAAAAAACTGTTTTTATACACGCTTCTCTTATTCTTGAAAATATATTGGTTTCTGTGATTTCCAAAGATTAAGATCGCTCTTTGGATTCATGAGTAAATCGAAACAGGATACTGCATATTTTTGTAGATTAAGGAACGTTTGTTTTCTTTTACAGTTTACTCTAACACGATTTTCATTTAGCTGTGATATTTTTGTAGATTAGTTAAATTTACAAGATTAGTCAAAAGCCAGTGGGAATCTTGTCAAACTAACGCGCTAACGTGTCTAAGACAAACCACATTTTACTTTTCAATTATCTTCTTATTAAATACTGCTTACTTAATGCAACATATATATACATATACACAATCTTTACATACACAATTCCTTCTTCTATTCCGACAGACATCTTACAAAGGAATATGTCGAAAATAATGTGCTTTCATTTTACCTGATGGATATATGTAGTCATTGCAAATATCCATAGTATTCAAAATAAGGTAGGCAATAAAAGTATGTCGATGAAATAATCCTGTCATTAATTTTTAAAAATTTACATTTTCGAATTTTTTTATACATGTCAATGCGTACTATAAGTAATATTTAGAAAAATACAATAGAAAAAGTTCCATTCTTTTGCGTCTAAAGCTCATCAAGTTATGGTACATTGAATGTCATGATATTTTGGAGATTCCTGGCACTAAAAACGAACAGACGATTTTTTAATGCAAGGGAAGCTATGAAATTTCATAAAACTCTGAGTATCCTAACAGGGTGAGTTTTGTCGCAGAAAGGGTCACCATGTATACGCTTTTACAGATACTACCCTTCTAGATCCTTATACAGGTTATATCATGCAAACATTCTTACTCAAAACAATGTTCAATGCATACAATATACATAACAACATCTTTGCCAAAAATTGAAGAAATAGAGACTAATGTAAAATCTGGAATCTTCCTAATTCGGAAAACAAACGATGTAACAAAGGCTTTTTTCCATAATCTGGATAGTTTTATCATAAATGACACAATGCTTTTACAGCAACTGAATACTAAGAAACTACAATGTTTAAGAACAATTTTAATAAATGGAGTACTGTTTGGTTATCTTGTCTCCTGGTACTTACTTATTTCAGCTGTATGATAGGGAATAACTGATAAGTACCAAAAATATGTTAAAGTTGACAATTAAAAAAAATGATTACGATCCACTTATTTATTCAGATAAACATACAAGATGGCTTAATCGAAGCAGTATCTGGATTTTTATACATAACTTTAACATTAATATAGTTACGGTGTCTTTATTTTCTACATACTTTTTTTCGTCTTGTCAAATCATATAAATTACAAAAAGGGTTAGAAAAGGCAACGGCTACCGTGCAAACAATAGGCAGTCGGTGTACGTACGTGAGACGAACGTAAATGCTGTGTCATGACGAAACCATATTGCATTTCTTACACTTCTGGTATTGTCATTACAAAAGCAGTCTACTGAATTTTTGTTCTAAAATGTCTATTATTGGTAAACCTAAAAACGAAATTCCAGTTTTACCCTGAATTGCGATATGGTGTATTTTTGACGGAATAATTCGAACACTACCCTAGTTTTTAATAAAAAAATGTTTTTCCTGATGTGTATTACCACCCGTTAATATTTGTACAAACATTTATACAAGCAAATTTACTGTACAAACTTCCTGAACGTTTTCAAAAATAATTTTGAAAACATTTGTATTGGACTGTTGAAAATGTTAAAACAGATAATCACGGGTGGTAAATTCTTCTTTCTACAATATCTTCAAATAGATAAAAAAAATAACATGAAATCATTGTACAAAATTATATGATGTACATTTCCAGATATCACGATTTTTTTATGTTTGCAGAAAGTATCATTAGAAATTTATTCTTCGAATTTACTTCCTTTTTATACCGTTTTATCTTTAATTCATAATATTTGGATCTTGTTTTCAATGGAAGATATGTGTACATATAATAAAGAAAGTAAAATGTCATGTCTATTGGATTAGAAGAGCTTATATAAAGACTTAAGGGGAAAAATACAGTAAACTTCTTAAGTCAATATTAAATATTTACATAAGATATATTCTGAAACTGTCTTAAAAGACTTATCTTCATTATTTTAGCTAAAAGTATCTATCGAATACATTTGCATAGCTTCCATCATTCCGCTATTTTAAAAATTAAAATGAAACTTATTTTGAACCGAAAATTTAATTTTTACCAGAACTTAAGTTAAATAAGTACCACATAGAAACAACATATAATTTGTATATAAAAAAAGAATTAATTACATTACTAAATATTTTTACAATTGTCTTTTTTAAGTTCTTAATGAAATTATAGTTGAGCTACCAGATTGCGAGGTCTCTAACCCTTCTAATTAATTGTAAACGCCCTAGCTATCCTTTGAATATTGATAGCGAAACTCGTGTGTGTTTCTCTCTCTTATAGTGTTACACCACCTTCAGATTTTCAAAAAATCGATTTTGTTGCACTAGATAAATTGTTTATTATTTTAAGCATACTTTAAAAGTGTAATCATTGTAAAATTCAATTTATTTCCGGAGTTATAGCGCTGCGATTATCCGAGAACTTGTATTCTCAGCTATAGGCAACTTGAGGGCCAAACAACGGACTAAAGTGAACAAGGAAATTGAAAAAAGCTCTCAAAAGGTGTCGGATCTGCATCACTAGAAGGCGTCTTGTATGTTCCAGTAACCACAGATTGAACATACTAATTAAAAAATATTTGCTTTCCAGATGCTGATGCGGTATTTTTTTCTTCTTTTGCGTTTTTCTCCAAACGACTTTTTTCAAACTGGTGTGCAAGATATCTCAAAATCTGCTCAACAGGTTTTGCTGAAATTTAAACTACACATATCTTATAATATTGCTTAAGATGTAGTACAGTATTTTTTTTTTTTATTGGATGCTACGTTCCTTTATTATAAATTTTTAAATCTCAAAATTTTGATAAAATTCAAATTCTTTTATTCAAACAGCTCCCATTTCTACAAAAAAAAAATAAATAAATAAATAATAAAAAAAAATAATAAAAAATACTAGCTTTTTTCCTATGCTATATCTTAGTTATCACCTTTCTAAAAAAGAAAAAAAAATGTATTTTCCAGTGATGCCTTAAGGGTGTTCTCAAATCGAAAAGGACAACTTTCTGACATAAGTTTTAATTTATTGTTGTTCGAAAATGCATGAAACTAGCTCGTGTTGTTGTTCAGAAACTATGTAATTCAGCTGTTTTTTCTATTTTTTTACAAACGCAATAGATCTTTCAGAAAATAATATCAAAGTGGGCGTTTTGAACCGAATTTCCGCGCGAAGGGAGAAAAAGCACTCAAGAGCGGGCGAAAAACGGGTTTGTCACGTGATCGAATTCACTTATAACTCAATAGTGTGCTCATAATTCTCATGAAGGTAATTAAAGGTAATTACAACTATTAATTGCTGTCAGTGTATGGTAAAATTAACTTATTATCATAAAGTTAACGTAAAAAATTCCCTTTTGCCTTTAGGAGTGTCATTTTCTTTAGACGGGTCTTTCCTTTAGGCAAAATCACAGTCAGGAGTCGGAAGTTGGAAGTAAAAGCCTGTAAAGAACTGACAATTCCAAAGGACTTGACCGCAGTACAGCTGACCGAACTGGTCAGTTCCCCCTTTTCCGGAAAAAACTCACCTGACATTGCAATAGTCACTGCAGTTTTCTAGACATAAATTTCACATATCCTTTTTATTTTAACACCGCAAAACGAGACATGGAAAGGTTAAATAATATGTTCTGGAGTCCAGATTTATAGAAAAAGATGTATAAAGATTTTCTTTTATGCTTTCAATGCTTCATTTGTAAATCTCACGAAGGGAGGCTATTTAAAAACTTCCTAATCTCTCTCTACTTTCATTTTTTCAAGATCGCAGAACATTCCTTTTACTTTTCTTGGAAAGGGCGTGGAAGACGGTATTCTTGAAGGTTGAAATTTAGATGAATTATTACATTTTGACAGATTGTTGGATCGTACAGATATTATCGATGAGAGAAAGCAATGTTCAATAAGAAAGAAATTTCTTTCCTACACTGAAAAAAATGGGTTCTCAAAATTGAGTAAAAAGTACTACTTTTTAAATACGTCACATAGTCAAAATAGCTCCGATACAAATGTACTCAAAATTGAGAAACACGTGTACTCATTTTTGATTCCATGGATGTGTTCAAATATGAGTCGTTATGTACTTATTTTTGATCTTATGTATGTATTCAAATATGAAGTGCTTATGTACTCATTTTTGATCCCATTTATGTATGTATTCAAATATGAAGTTCTTATGTACTCATTTTTGATCCCATTTATGTATTCATATAAGAGCTTGAAAGTAATTGCTCTCTGTTAAATATTCAATAAAGTTTTTCCTTATTTTATGCAATCAGCTGTACCTTCAGTAAGTATTACATTAATGCAGATATTATATTATGCACAGTATTTTAAAATAATTTAAAGGTGTTTGAAAACAACGTTTCTATTATAAAAATATGAAGTTAAACAAAATTAGCGTCCAAGATGGCCGATTAAGCAACACGTGCAAAATCAAAATAAGATACTGAACTAAAAGACATACAATTTATAAAACACTTTGAAAATTAAATTAAGTTAAATGGGAAAAAATAATTTTCTTGTTAAAATCCCCCCCCCCCCCTCCGAGACACTTTACTACAGATTACAGAAAAAATGTTCTGACATTTATTTTCCGCTAAAAATTATTAACAAGAAACATTTAATTATTTACTAAGAAAAAATAGCAAAAATATTATCGAGATATGCTAAAGAATTACTTTTATGACATGAGCATTGCTTCCAAGTACGTTTATATCATTTTAAAATACTGTGCATAACTTAATATTTACATTAATATATTATTTACAAAAGGTACAGCTGATTACATTAAACAAGAAAAAAAAAATAAGGGCACTCCGGGAGTGCCAATAGAAGTGAAAACTTCTCAACAATGACGTGTGTGTTTTTTTAATCGTCAGGAAATGTTTTATTGTGCAGGAAATACTTTTAAATGTAGTTTTTTTTATTCATTATTATAAACTATTACTACCAAAATTATATTACAATTTTCATAGTAATATAATTTAACTATAAATTACATATAAATAAACATTAATAATTTGTAATATATATTATTATATTAAATTATATTATTAAATTATACATGTGCATATAAATAAACAAATTTTCGTACAAAAATTCCCGTATTGCATTTAAAGATTTATCCGGTGAAACATAAACGGCAACCATTAAAATTCAATACTATCCAAATATTGAAATCCATACTCCAATTCAACACTATCCAAAAGTATTTTTATTAATGAATACAATACCACAATTATATTACGCTTGGCGCGCTAGTGTCTATGTGCCAAAATGCTAGCATGTTGGTTAAGTAACAGTGTCTCCAAATCACTGGTTTTTCTCCATCTCAAAAAAAGATCAACGCGCCTAAAGAAGTTTTCACTTCAAAAAGGGTATTGAATATTTAACATAAAAAAAAAAAACCTCAAGACAATCAGTTACAGACCATTTTATTTTGTCAAAATCAGGTAAAAGGTAATAATTTGTGCAATCCATTAGGTCCAATGAGTGCACTTTTTGTAGTTCGAGCGGCATTCATACGGAGATCCAGTTCAATCTACGTGTTCGCTAGCATCGCTTGGTGTATTGACTGGATCACATGATTGATTCTCGCCTTCAGTACTTCAATTCCATCCACGGAAATAGCATACACTTTGTTTTATTTTTCGCTGGGAGTCGACATTTATGAGTTACAACGTCAAATTTAATCTGAAAATCAGAAAAAAACGCATGCTTGAAAACACTAAAACCAAACCTAGGGACAAGTGACTACATCTAAGATCGAAATTTAAAACTAGTTATTTTCATTCGCTTGAAAAAAACTTTCAATCTTGAGAAGCATTTTAGTCCAAAAAGCACTCCTGTACGACAATTACTTGATTTTTTATTGAATTTCAAAACGTATCAAGGACTTTTGGGATGGAGTGAGCTGATTTTTAGTTGTTCTTTAAAAAGTGCTAAATGATAAGGGGTTTTTCATAAATTGTTGTTTTTAATTTTGATTTTTTATTGATACTTTAGTTCTTCTTGGAATACCAACAGAACGAGCCTATTCCAAATAAAAAAGGAGTATCAAAATGTATGCATTTCTTTTAAATCTACTCGTTGACATTAATTAAATACTAAATCCTTTGCTGAAAGCCAGTTAATTAAAAATGTTAATTTGTAGACAATCCCTTATCATTCAGCAGGTTTTAGAGAGCAACTAAAAATCAGCTTACTCCATACAAGATATGTTTCTGATTTTTCACGATATTTGACTGGCTTTTTTGTATGAGCTGTTACATAGAGTTGACTATCAAATCATGAAAAAAAAAAAAATTATTATCGTGCGCGCATGCGCAGAAAAAAATCATACAACTACTGATATTTCATCAAATGTTTAATATATTTATATTCCAATTACACTATCTTATTTTTACTGCATTTTGTCAACTTTTCTGAAACAGGCGTTAAATTTGGTAGAAAACCCTGTATGATATAAACAAAAAACATGTATGAATTTTTTAAACTTTAAAAAAAAATTGATATATCTCTATGAATATAGGTGCTATTCTTACATAAATGAATACACATGTTACTTAATATCCACATATCGTAAGCAATAGCGATAGATAATTTCGTGCATTTCATTTTACAGGGTTATCCCAAATATCACTATTTTTCTTTGATATTTTGTTGGCTTTCTAATTCTCCTTCTGATCAAATCGACGTTGATAAATATTAAGTCAAACATATTCTCCATAATCCTGAAGTTTCAGAAAAATACGACATGTATATCTTTAAATATTCGACAAAGTTTCTCAAATTGAAAGTGTCCATTGATTAATGGTTATGTAGTGTATATTAATGACAGGCTTGGTACAGTAAAAGTATGAGTATATAACAATTAAGATTGTACTTGGCAGAGTACATTATAGGCATATAAAACAACGTTTTAAGCACTAGAACTTGTTAAATAATTGTAGATTATTCTCGGTAGCATTAAACGTACCGTAATCAGTGTAAAATTTGAATGTATATATGTAGAGGAAGCGGATTTGAGGGATAGAATTAGAAGAATTAAAGGCGAATAGCCATAAAGAAATAGAATATTGAAAGGAACTTGTAATGGGCAAAATTCTGACCAACAAATAATCCCATAGTCGCTGCGGTAATCCGGTGTATCAAACGTAAAATAGAAAGCTATTTGTTAGAATGAAGTTATATTTTAGATTCGCATGTACACTTACAGCTTCTATAAATTGATTTCGTCAAACAAAAACAGCAGCAACAACAACAAAATAATTCATAGGTTACAATTTATATATTTTTTCAAAAATGTGTATTTTTTGAAGTTATTAAAAATAAATAAAAATATGAATTGTAACCCATATTTTGTTTTTATTGAAATCTATTTTTAAAATCTTCGAAAATACGAATCCAAAATTAAAGCTCATTTTGGCATTCTGTTTTTGAGTTATGGCAAAAAACTATCGGCTTGCACTGTGCTTTAACGATTAGAACTGAAGTTAATATTAGGAGACTGAAATTTCCCTAATTACTAAACTACTTTGTAAAATTATTTCCTGCTTGTTTTCTTAATCTATAAAATACCGGAAAATTGAAAGCTAATGCCAAAATTAAGTATTGTAATTTAAAAGTTTAGAGCTTAGTACGCTTTCAGTATGAAGACGATCCCTTAGCTTATTTCGTATCAAAAATTGAATGAACACATAATTTATATTCGAATAGCTGTTTTGGCTTATACCGTGACAATTTTTGAAATTAAAATGTATGGGGTATTCTTTTTTTCCGACTGTAAGCAGTATATCTTTTATGTTTTAAAATAATTGTTGTACTGTGTATAATTTTTTAGAAGGAGACGTAAAACATTTAAAATATCCTCGCAATCTGCACGTTAAAATAAGCTACCAGCTTTCCTAAAACAGATTGAAGATTTTGAAATTCGACAACTTGCAAATGGTGATAGCTATTAAAAATTTTTTTTCAGGAGGATTATGTAAGATGTCAGGAGTTTTTATACTGTGATTCCAAGTTTTAGTTACAAATAGCAATCATAGATGGCACTGTAAGCAATAGGCACTAAATACAGTCTCGATTTTTGGCCTTTCTCTTCTTCCATGTGGAAAAAGGAGATTAAACTGTATTGAGTGGGTTCCGAAGTACCAAAAATCAAGCCTGAATTTAGCGTCTATTGTTCGCAGCGCCATCTATTGTTCGCAATTCGAACTAAAATCGAGAATCACAGTAAAAAAAACTCCTGACATCATAAATCACTCTCCTGCAAGATTTTTTTAAATATCTGTCACCGTTATTGAACTTTAAAATCAGTCAGTCCTTTTTAACCCTGTATATTTGCACATAATATGGGATTTACAGCAAAATTGAATAACAATAAAAGGTTGACGCAAAAACTCTATTTTGCCAAAACACTATCAGTAAGATAGACAATTTGGCGCAAAATAATTAAATATAAGTGCAATAAGTTTAGAAATAAACCCATGAAGTCGGTTCTGTTTTTGTAAATCATTTGTTTGCAATTAATTTATGAATGTATTCACTGTTTTACCCTGTTTTATGCTCAACAATGTAATTCACTCAAAGTTATAAATGCATTGTTTTTTAATCAAACGTTTTGCTTTATATTAAGAAATATGTATGATGATTTTCTTAAAATTCGTGTTTGATGGCAATTAAATTGTGACGAAATAGGAACTAAAGTTGATTATTTTATACTTCCTTACACATCACGCTTTTAATAATCGATTAATTAGAATTTCTTGTTCAAAATAAATCTATTTTCGATAAAATATTTTTATCTTATGAATTTCTATTACAAAATAATATTTCTTATTTTTTAATAGTTCTAATTTTTAACTAGTTTTAATTTTTTAATCAAATTATTAACAAAATTAGATTATTTTAATTGTTTTATTTGAAATTAATAAAAATAATGTTAAATATGTACAGGGTTGTCGTAAAGGTTACACCTGACTTTTCAAGCTATGTAATTCATTAACTAGAATAAGTATACAGCTGAAATAAAGGACATGCTTATAAGGTAACTGATAAATTTTGTATCCTGGAATTTAACCTGGGAATGGTGGAAGGAGTCAAAATAACTGATTGTCGGATTGAAAAGAGTTAAGTGCCTCAAGATGTAAGGCGAAAGAGGATAGAAAGGGCCTTAAGCGCGAAGATGCAGAGGAACACTTTCTTCTCCCACTTATGCTTTGCTTAGGATGTCAACTTGTCAAATTAAGGAACTGATTTTTGATTAGGAGACATTTTAACAACCAATATTTTCAATGGAGTAGATAAGAGTGATGCTAACATTCCTGGGTTAAATTAGTTAAAATTTTATCAACAGATGGCGCTGCAATGTCCCGCTCTTTAGAGATCCTACATTAGAGAGAGATTGGACATTGAAGAAATGTCCGCCATTTCCGTTACAAAGTAGATTGAACGCCGTACAACGCAATGCATTTTTATCAGCGTGTAACACTTTTTATCCTATTAAAATTATGAAGATTTTATTTTATATGCCTTCAAAGAGCCTTTCGGAACAAAAATATAAGCCCATTTCTATTTTAATGAGTATGAATTCTCAGAAAATGCATTTTTTTTACTCAGCTGTTTTACGTTACGCAGCAGTGCGATTTTACTTAGTTACCGGATTTTGATTTATTTATATAATTTGTTTTTCATATTTTTTTTTGTTTCTTTTAACAGAAGTGCAGGGTAGCCACGCTACAGGGAATTTCCAGACCAGGAAATTCTTCGGCACCAGTACTTCCTTACAGAGAATCTCTCTTTAAATCAAGCAAAATCTCGTGCAGTTAATCTAGATATATTTTTCTATAAAAAAAATACTAATATTTAGACTGGAAAATACTCTGAAGCGTGGCAACCCTGAAGTGCCTCTATTTAATTTTTTTTCTAAACTTTCATTTAATGGTTTGATAACAATACTCATTCTAATATTATATAATTACCAGATTTCCGTATTTAAAAAGAATATCAAAGAAAAGTAGCAGTACGTAGAAACTTATCATAAGATATTTTCAGCTCACATATTAAATTAACTTTGAATCACATACATACTTAAATAGGAGTGGTATATGATATGTTCAAATTTTAATGTTTCTAAAATTAACAATGCGAAGATGGTGAAAATTATAATAATTACTGTTGTTTTAATATGCGTAATAAATTATAGGTAGTTTTAAAAAATTGAATTCTATAGCTCATTTTCTATCTGATAATCGTTAAAAATTATTTTCTCAAATATTGCGAAATTAAAATAAAGTTCTTACATGCCCAATCTTCCTCTGCCCACTATTTTAATTAGTAAAAAAAAAAAAAAAAATAGAGTAAAAAAAGCATTTTAAGAGAATTCTCATTCATTAAAATGGAAATGTGCTCATATTTATGTTCTGAAAGACTTTTTGAAGGCATATAAAATGAAATTTTCATATAGAATAAAATGTGCTAAACGCTGATGAAAATGCATTGCGTTGTACGGCGGCGTTCCATCTACTTTGTAATGAAAATGGCGGACACTCTCTCCAATCTCTCCAAACTCTGTCCAATCTCTCTCTAATGTAGGATCTCTACCGCTCTTTAGAGATCCCACATAAGAGAGAGACTGGACATTAGGGTGGAGTGAAAATGACCGAATTTTTTTTTTTTTTTTTTGAATATTTTCTTCAGATAAATCTAAAAAGTTGCCTTTTGGCACACTGAATATAAGGTTAAATTTTCATTTCATTTGGAATTCCTCTTTAGGGCTCTACCAGCTCTTAAAGATTCCCTCATAGCATGCATGGTCACGGTGACGTCGTTGTGACGTCACTGTGAGTCACTGTGTTCACGTCACATCTGTGACCAAAATGCCACCACTCAGTGATGTCACATTGTGACTGAGATGTGAACTTCTTAAAAAACTTAAAAAAAATACAAAAAATATTCAAAACATATTATTTATGTAAAATTATATTTTCTGGCAATTAAAAAAAATTGTGACGTCACTGTTATGACACTGCATGTAACGTACGTCACGTCACATATGTTACGAAAAAAATCACCATATTGTAAATCACAGTGTGACAAAAATATGAACATCAAAAATCTTTGAAAATGAACAGAGATATTATGCCCGAGTTACAGCGACATAAGGAATGAAAATATATTAGTGATAGGAAATAGTAAATTAGGACATGAAAAGAGGGGGGGGGGGGCAGAAAAAGGAAAATGCACGGTAGAAGTATCAACAAACTAGATTTTCATGCTATATTTTATCAATTTGCTATTTAAGACAGTGAAAGTATACTTTTTTGTGATTTCAATTTTATCTACCATTGCAATTTAATCCTTCACTGATTGTTATTATTATAAAAGTGTTTCTCGGAAAAATGGTACGTATTGGAGCAATTTGGATAACATATTTAGAATTAGGAATATTAAATCTGTACACTTTATATTTAGTTTGCAGGGAGGAAGTTGTTTTATTTTATTTTATTTATTTATTTATTTATTTATTTTGTCGACCAGTGGTATTCGAAACCCTTCTGTGGTTTCAAACTAAAATTTTCTATTACAGTTAAGTCCGTATCTTTTAATGAGCACGTAGAAAGAATACTCAGTGTTTAGTCATATATGCATTTCTTGCTTTAGAATTTGCATTCAAGTCATATTTTTTCCTGTTAGTTTTTAACTATTTTAAATAACTATTTTTAAAAAAATTCTACTTCTTTCAGACTTTTTAAATAAAATTAGTATTTTCCGAAAAAATATGTATACAAATTTTATACAAAACCTATGATATAATTATTCGTATTTCAAATTCGTGTTTTAGAGATATGACTTTAAAAAAAGTTAGTTTACAAATTGTTTTAATCTACAGAAAGTGAATATGAAAAAAAATGACAGATTGACAAAGAAAATTTTTTTTTTCCTGTATACTCTCTTTTCATTTATTAACCCGTTGGGGACGAGCGACACGCATACCTGCCGCATGAAGCGCTCAAAATCCTTGTTTCTCCTCACCAGTAAAATGTTACTGTAAAATTTGCCTTATTTAATCAGCGCATTTGCTCGATTCAAGAAGACACAAATTTCTGTTTTTAAAAAACGGTGACAAAAGATTAAAAATTTCGTAAAGGGCCCCTGTCCCGAAGGGGTTAGGAAGATACGTATTTATTTATTACGTGTAAAACAAACTTTAAAAAAAAAGAAAGAAAAAAGCAGGTGTTTCATTCAAATAGAAAATTTTCATTACAGATACTCTTAAATAAGATAAAATTATTGCGCATTTAAACTCTCTGTTGTGTACAAAAAAAAAGAAAAAAATTATAATAATACAGTAGGAGCACATGCTTGCTAATATCGTCTGCGCTCGATTAAACCGCAGAATAAAATAAGAATCAGAGAACTACTGACGCGGAAAGTTACTTTTTTAAGCTAACAGAAATATGCCTGACAATTTAGGATAAAATACGGATATTATTAAAATATTTATGGAACTTAAAAGGTATGTCTTATTTAATTTAAATTTTTTGTTCCTGTTTGATAGATTATTATCATGAGTTAAATAGTTGTATGTTATATACAATGAGACTGAGCTGGGATTCTTTTCAGAAGCAATATGACGATGGAAAGATTTTTGAGAAATTGTTAAATGCATTTAATTCATCTATTATAGTTTGTTGTTGTTTAATAGTACAATTATAAATAGTAATTATTTAGTGTTTTTCAAATTGTTATAATTATTTTTTTAATTGTATTTAAGCATTTTTTTTTTTTGCTGTTTGTGATTTTAATCAAACATTTAATTGTAGACATTCAGAATCAGTTATTAAATTTTCTTTGATTGTAAACTCATTTTCTACGTTTTCGATACATTTATTTTATTGGCATTAAAAAATAAAATATAATATTTAAGCATTGAAATAAAGTGTTTTTCATGCCCGATAAAGTTGAAAAGCGTTTATGACTTCGGTTTGTCTGGCCGTCTGTCCGCGCTCTAACTCGCGTAAATATACTCGGATTGACCTGAAATTTTTGGATGTTATTGTCGTTTACCATAGCAAGGTCCCTATTTGTAATGAAGTTTGTAGCATGTTTAGTTCATTTACAGGGACAGTCAATTGTATTCCATTACATTACGGCCTGTGGGAAAAAAATCGTTTCAAATGATTTTTAATGATTTTACACGCTTTCAAACAGAATAAAATTAATATGCATTTATGAAGCGCACTAAAATGTGCATTCTGTAGAATATGCGATGCAAAAGAATAATTTTTCATTTACAGGGCTAAAAAAGAAATTCCAATACATAATGATATAGGGGTGGAGGGAATTGTTTGCGGCGTACTTTATTTATGTTAATCTATTTGATATGTAATGAAATTGATATACGTCGTTGAGGTTTACATACTATGAATTATTTCATGTATAATACGAAGTGTATATAGCATTTACAGGGACACACAAAATATTTCAGATACTATCTTGTATCCGAAGTACTGTTCATTAGCTATGCTTGCTGGAAATGCATTTTTAATTATGATTCACTACATTTATGCATAGCATATGGTGTATATATATATATGCTATAATTCATATACAGGACTATACATAAGTATTCGTAAGGGTTACTGAGTATTGCTTAAAGGTGGTTTTTAAATAAGTTATGCATTTTTACGCTGTACTGTATTTAATTTACTAAGAAATGTTTGTAGTATATAGATAAAATGATATACAGGGTCACGCAAAGAATTGGATACGTTGCCGTCTATAAATTATAATTTCTGGAAATGTGATTTCAGCAGTTTTAAGAGAGTTTTCGTTTGAATTAAATTTTAACTAAATAGTGGCGTGTAATAAAGGTTCTAGGTAAACTACGGGGTTGTACAAAATTATTTAAGTATGTTCCCATATATTAGTATAAATTGCTGAAAGAGAATTTCAACCTGTTATGCGTTTCCTTGATAAACTAAATTTTTCCATTATATAGTATATATATATCAATCTACAGATCAAATACAGGACTGTTTAAAAGAATTAGAAAACATATTTGGCTGTGGATGGTAACTGCGTAAATCAGTTTTTCAAATGTTTTACGCGTTTTCATGTTTACTTAGTTATGTTATTTACGTTATTTCCCCCGATGTCTTGTTAAAACATTTAGGAAGAGTTGGAAAGTGTTTTATAATCTATTCTTAACGCATGATATATCTTACCTGTTGTTTCTATTTCCCAGATCAGTCTTTTCCTATAAAACATACAAAATCTAATTAGCTCATATTCACAAAATACAATATATACGGGGATAAAAAATTTAAATAAATAGGGCTTATCCTGTCGTTCTATATATAACAGCTGTATTAATGTCCGTAAGACTCCATGTTCGTATTTAATAAAGCAATGACAAATCACATCACATTAAAAAGCTTACAAATCCTTAATATTAAGCTTGAATTCAAGATCAAGCTTAGAACTTATTAAAAAATGATGTCAGTTGATAAGCATTGTTTTTTAAATGGAAAATTAAAAATATTTTAGAAGAATAGGGCTCCAAAATAGCGATATCTTGCTAAAAAGTACGGTAAAAAGATAAGATTTTATATTTCAAACAAAACTTTACTTTAAAATTATCGTAGTGTTTATGACAAGAATCATCACAGTATTAATACTTGGAAATTTTTCCAGAGAGAAACATTCGCCTTGCATACAATATTTCAAATGAAAATCAAATTTCAAATAAATTGCTTAAAAGGCACAAATTCCAACATAGTGAAAAATATCCACGCCGGGACTCGATCCCGGGTCATCAGTATAGCGCACTGACATTCTACCGACTAAATCACATGGAACGATACCCAGCCTGGAAAATTTCTCACTATTACATGTTCGCAAGGCTACAAACGCAGCACAAGATGGAATCGTGAGCCACCGACATAGGGTAAACACGAAACTTAATTAAATCCAGCATCGATTGAAACTATTTTAATAATTGGAAATTTTTCCAGAGAGAAACATTCGCCTTGCATACAGTATTTCAAATGAAAATCAAATTTCAAATTAATAGCTTAAAAGGCAATTTTAATTTTAAATTTGATTTTCATTTGAAATACTGTATGCAAGGCGAATGCTTCTCTCTGGAAAAATTTCCAATTATTAATATAGTTTCAATCGATGCTGGATTTAATTAAGTTTCGTGTTTGCCCCATGTCGGTGGCTCACGATAAATATTCCATCTTGTGCTGCGTTTGTAGCCTTTCCAACATGTAATAGTGTGAAATTTTCCAGGCTGGGTATCGTTCCATGTGGTTTAGTCGGTAGAATGTCAGTGCGCTATACTGATGGCCCGGGTTCCAGTTCCAGCATGGAATCTTTTTCACTAACTCGCCTTTGCGCCTTTTGAGCAATTAATTTGAAATTTGATTTTTATTTGAAATCATCACAGAGTTTATGTCAAGTTCGTCACAAATGACACATATTTCACAAATTGGTCAAAGTGTGATTTCAAAGCATTGTCACTTTCGTCACAGGTTCGTCACAAAGTTTATGCCAAAATAGTCACAAATGACACACTTTTCACAAATTTGTCACACCGTGACTTCACAGAGTGGTCACAATGTGACGTCACAAACGACCTCTAAAACGGCCATAACGACCTCGCATTTTAGTCACTATGACGTCACATCGACGGTCACAAAATCACAGTGTGACTTCACAACGACGTCGCCGTGACGTCACCATGCCTTACGGGTTATGCCCTTTATACGTGAAAAACCAAGATTTCACTGTGTAGTATAAACTACCAAAAACAATTTTTTTAAATTAAATTTCTGATTTCAGTAAAATAACCTATGAAAAATGGCTGATTAAAGCATTACTTGTGAACAATCGAAGTATCGTCGTAATTTAACACCTTAAATGGTAAAGCTAACCTTAAACTATGAGTTGCATTGTCTCAAAGAAAATAAAGAAGAAGCACAATAATTAAGCATACAGTTTACTTTTATTTTTCGAATATACATAAAAGATAATTCTCTAAATACATAGAAAAGACATTTTTCTGAACATATAGTAAGATAATAAAAAGAATATATGAGATATACTGTAAACTGATCTTTCGTTTCACTCTAATTTATATTGGCCTTTGGTATAAAATCATTAGGCATTACCTTTCGTGATTTGATTTTTGCTCGCATATATCTGTCTCTTGCTTCTACTCCTACAGCCGCTGATGATGATTCAGTAACTAATTTCATGCATCTTTCAACTGTTTGAATATGAGACGGAAACTTTGAGAATTGAAAAGATGGGGCTTCCGATCATTTTATGAGAACTTTCTGCTCCTCTCTTGATTCTCTATTAAGAATGCGGGGTGATGTGATTTCACGTTCTTGCCAGTCAGTAATGTTAATATAGTCTATAGCACTGAAGTTCAATATTGGGATATGAAACTGTATTATTGTTGAACACTCCATTTCCTTTGCCTCCTTCAATATTCTTCGGAATGCACGTTGTCGAACATGGTTTCTTTCATCAGTTATCATCATATATTTTTTTTTCTCAATGATAGATGTATGCGTTTCGTTGAATAACGAGATCGACAATCTTCTTTAAATGTTCCCTTAAATAACGAGACAACTTGTTTTAAAAAACATTTGAACTCCATTTTTGCTAGAAGAATCTTTCTTAATATGAAACAACATAGGTGAATTCAGCCATAATCTTCAGATTTTGGTAAGGATTCTGGCTTCCAATGCACAATCTAAGTTGTCGATAGGCAGATGTCAGCCATCTAGAGTGAAACAATTTACATGTATGGCGATTTACCAGATTTAAAGATCATTGGCCAGATGAAAATGTTTGACACAGGTCGTAAAAATAATTTTGGTTTGTACTTAACTCTCCACATTTCATTTCTGGGAAACAAGAGCATATTTTTTTTTAATTCCACAACTGTCTAATATTCACATTGATCCAATGATTTTCCAATGGGAATAGAAAAGGCTCATGGTCCTGTAGTTTGCCCATCAAGTTCAGAAAATTAATGACGCCATGGCAATTCGTTTTCATGAAGCTTGCATATTATCCACTGCAATGCACGACTAATCTTTTTTTAAAAGAATTTCATAGCAACATTCTTTCTCATAGTGTTTACAGTTGTTCTGTCACAACCTATAGCCATGAGTTTATCAAGGTTTAAATAGTTTTCAGTGCAATATTTTTAAATGCTTTATGAAATATTCTTTCCTGATCCAGAAGATGGTGTAATGTGTCCCAGATACTGTGAATTTTACTCTTTAATCAGACATACGTGTTCTTCACTTATAGTTCTGCAATGTAATCTGTCCCAAATTTTCCATCATTTCATTTAGATTTGAGGAATCAAATAAGCTTTTGGTATTCAGAAAAATTGTTGTCTATCATTTGATCAATACGCCCCTGGGAAACTACAATAATTGATGCTTCCTTCCAAATTTCTTCGATCTTTTCTCGAAAGATTTTAATTACCTCTGACTTTGGTGGATCTTTACCATTCCTGTTGCGTTTTAATTATTGTCGTGTATAAATATATATATATATATATATATATATATATATATTGTCATCTGCCATTGTTGGCAAAACAGCTTTATTTAGTTTTGAAGGGGCACCAAATAGGGGATATCCTACTGCACGACGGGTAATGATAAACTTCGATTTTGATTCCACACGTACTCATTTAAAAATGACTCTAAAAATGAGAACAAACAATTTTTAAAACTCAATAAAACGTTTCAAATATTTTAAAGTAAAGACTTAAAGTTCAAAAATAATAAAGGGAATTACACTAAATATTTTAAATATAAAAATGTCAGACGAGATTACCAAAAAACCCTGTAAGTGCAACAATTTATGATAAGAACCCGTTGTGTGATTATTTTAAAATAATCAAATATTTTAAAATAAAGACTTAAACTTAAAAATAATAAAGGGAATTACGCTAAACATTTTAAACATAAAAATGTCAACGAGATAAAAAATCCTGTAAATGTACAATTTATGGTAAGAATCCATTGTGTGAAACAATGGAAATATAAAGGTCCTGGTAGAGCCCTGAAAAAGTTTTTCAAAATTCATGAAATTTTGCACTTATATTAGAGGTAATAAATGGCAGCTTTTGGCTGCTACAATTAAAAGGTCGTCCCTAAAAAATAACGTTCCGTTACACAAGCCGGCCATAAAAAGAAGCAGATGTATCCTTGTACGGTTAAATACTTATAATATTTACTGCAGTTTTTTAAACTTTTAAACATCGCACATTTTCAATTTTTACACCGTCGTATACTAAAAAAAAGTAATTTTAAATGCAATTTCTTTGGAAGCTGCAACTCAATTTATTTTTTAGATACTCTTTTTTTTTCAGTTTTTAAAGCTATTTTTGTAATGGTGGCAACTGAAGTACTCCATTTCTGTAGAAATTAAAGTGAAAATAATAGGTTATTAAATCTTTCTGCTGATCTTTTTTTTTTCTCATAAAAACTGAAAATAAAGTTATAATTAAAATACCGGCTATGCCAAGAATATTGTCTGCTTAAAAATTCATTTTAAAGAAGACAGGATCGTAAATGTGGAAACCTTCAGCGGATGCAAATTTCATCATGTTATCTATATAAATAAAAATGTAAATTTTCGTTTGTTCAAAATCGCTAATCTCGGAAAGTTCTTCAACGATTGCTGTGAAATTCACGGATTGAGTTGCATTAAAATACGGAAGCGTTGTTATATAATTATTATGAACCTCGCTCATCCCCAACCCCAATTTGACACCGCCCACCAGGGGGCGCTTTTTAAATTTTTTCCGACACCCATCATGTGATATATCATTAGAAAGCCCTTGTAAAAAAATCTTTCCTATTATGCACCTCTAAGCCCCTGCCCCCACTTTCACCCCGTGGGGGCTCATTTCTATGTAAATAAAATTGTAAATGTTCGTTTGGTCAAAATATTAAGCCTCCAAAAGTTCTTCACCGGTTGATTTGAAATTCACGGATTGCGTTGCATTCGAATATGCGCGTGTTTTTATATACCTATTACGAACCATGCTCCCTCCCTCTTCCAATTTCCTCACCACCACCAGGGGGGGGCGCTTTTCAAATTTTTTCCGACACACATCATGTGATATATCATTAGAAAGCTCCTTGACTACTATTTCATAGTATCACCTCCCCTAGCCCTACCTCCACTTTTGCTCCCGGGAGGGCACATTCCTATACAAATAAAAATTTAAATGTCCGTTTCTATAAAATTTTAAATCCCTGAAAGTTCTTCACCGATTGCTTTAAAATTCATCGTTTGCGTTGCATCGAATACGCGTGTGTTTTTAAATACTATTATGAACCTCGTTCCCCCCTACCCCAATTCGATACCCCGGGGGGCTTCTTTTTTAATTTTTTCAGACACCCATTATGTGGTATATCATTAGAAAGCCCTTTGGCCACTCTTTCATATTATACACCTCCCTTCCCCTTCCCCTCACTTTGCCCTCCCCGTGGTGGTGGGCACATTAGTGAAATATTTGTTAGTATTTGTTATGCTTTTCAGTTCGTGCTTTTCCTTTTTTAATTTTTTGCAATTATATATGCTTTTGTTATAACATTATTTCTTCTTTTTCAGCGCAATCGATCTGCTTTAGTTCATCCAAATAATGCTTCGCAGAAGATTAAATTTAGGTCGTCGTATTCATGTAGTGAACGCAGTGCGACGAATAATTGCAAATAAAATTTAGGAAGAAGGGGCAAAAGCGAACGAGCGGAACCAACAAAGAATGGCTCAGTTATGTGCCGAGAAAGCATCAAAGTGACGTACCGCCAGACTTGAGGATGCACGGTTGCGAGCACAGCGAGCACGTTGCTGCAGATCTGCTTCGTTCCCAAAAAAATGAACGCAACAGGCTAAGAGTGGCTGAAAGACGTGAACGAGAAACAGCAGATCAGCACCAAACGCGACTCCGTGCACAGGTATTACGCGATTACAATCACCTTGCATTCCAGTACGACGTAGCTGATGATTATAGTGTCAGCCGTCATGTTCTCATCGTCACTATGACTGAATTGTGTCCTTATTGCAAGCTCTGAAATGTAAAGGAGAACCGATAGGAATACGTTTCGCCGCCGGAAAAATTAAATTGCCTCAACTTTGAGAACCGCCAGAGCCATTAAAATCTTTGCTTGCGGGATATAGCGCCGAATCACAGACTTTCCAATCTAACATCGGGAAATACAACTTATGCTTCCAAATGACGTCGTTCATTGCAGAAATCGTTACAGCTCAAATCATCCAAATTTTCAAAGTGAAAGAACAAATTTATCACAAAGGCGGCTCCTTGCTTCCGTTCCCAGATGGTCATCATAAATTCATACAAATATATTTCAGCTGTGAAGGTATTGGTGAATTGAATGCACGCTGGAAACGATGGATATCCGTTATACAGAAGAAGATCAGCAGAAGATGGTGGTAAATTATTAACCATACAAATGCGAAACGGTGACGTCGAAGTAGATGACCGATGGGTTGTTCCATATTCGGCTTTGTTATCAAAAATATGCAAAGCGCACACACTCTCAGAAAAAACTGTAAATTTATGAGCATTTGCCCTTCAATTTTCACGGGCAACAGTCTTATTTCATGAAAAACGGTCTGATCCATTAAATAAGCAACATTATCCCTCAGATACTTAGAAAATTAATGGCAGTCCACACCTTTTTAAAATTCTAGCTCATCTGTTAGCAAAAATACGGATTGGTAATTGGATATGGATTTTTTACGGGGTATGACTAGAATCTCTGCTGCAGGCCTCTGCCCGTACTTTTACAGGGATATTTTTGTGTGTGCATAAACGTGGAATACTGTAATTCCGTCAAATCGATTAAGTACATCTGTATGAACGTGAATAAAGGCAGCTATATGGCAGTTTTTGGCGTGCAACCAGAAATAAGTTATAATAATGCCTTCATATATATGAATGACATCGCGCAGTATTCGGCTGGAAAATACATAAGCAACAATGAAGCTGTATTATGAATTCTTTCGTTTCCCATGCATCAACGAAGTCCAGCTGTTGTTCACTTAGCAATATATCTATAAAATCGATAACACATTTCGCCGCTGCAAATGTGCAACAAATAGCCTTGAATCCACCTGCTACAACTTTAACTGTTTTCTTCACGTTATATCAGAACGACGCGTTCGAGAAAACATTGTTGTATTCGGAAGTGCCTACGTATTACACTTGCAATGCGAGTAGAAAATCATTTGAACGGCGCAAAACGAGAAGAGCACAACCTGGCATATTAAAATAAACTACGATAGGCAGAACCATGCATCCTAATCAAGATTAATGCTTTTTTCTTCGCATGCTGCCGTAAATGGTCCGGTCAATTTGTGGAAATTCATGTTCATGTTTGAATTTCAACGGAACATATCTTCAACCATGTACGATTTATATTTATCTCATCATTTTGTTGGAGATGAGGGAAAGCAGGCGGTCAATATCATTGCAAACAATGCACGAATTTGATTCGGATGTGACGTGCTGCACGTGTTATTAATTCGTACATCCAAGTGTCGGTTGATATCCAATAAATTCAGAGCGTGACAAGCACTGAGAAAGTGGCATGTGTAATGCCGTTGACTATTCTCAAATGCTGGAAAGACCGGACCATTTTAATTCAATGTAGAGCAGTTATAGAACGTTATATATAATTAAATCTTTATGATTTAGTATAATTTAAGAAATTGTATAATTATAGCAGTCCTTTTATAGTAATTTCAGTGGATTTATTTCTGTTGCTATTCTTTAATACAAAATTATATTTCAGTTTATTTTTAAACTAAGATATTAACATAAGTCTAACTTTTTGAATTATTGTAATTTAAAATTAATTGCGAAATAGCAACATATCCACATAAACATTTTAAAAAATATACTGTGAGATATCTTATATTCGACATCCAAGTTCATTCAATTTATACAATTAATATATCTTTATAATTTTCCTTTTCTGTTCTTTAGTCTTTTGAAGGTTTTGGTGATAGTGTGTGTCTAACTGAAACACCTCAAGGAGATTCCCTTTGTAATAAAGCTTTCTTTCTTCATTTACGGAAATAAATATACTGATGTTGTATTTTGATTTTCACATCTGATGTCAATATTAACTAGGTCACAAACTGTAAAGAAATATGCTAAAATAAATAGTGGGAGAATGGATTTTTTATGTTCAATTAATTATTTCATCGATGAACATTTTAAGGGGTCCCAGGACTCTAATAGTTTCAAAATTTTCGAAATTTTAATTTTTTTAGCTGTTAAATCCATACCTTTTCTGAACACATTGATATAATTTTATCCTTGAAATTCCCATTAGAACAGAAGTTATGGGTTTTAGAAATATACCTGCTCAATATCTAAAGCCGTGTTTCGGAAACTTTGAAGTCATTTTTCTCCAAAATACGTTTTGGGGCATAACGCGCACGATATCTTAAAAATTTCTGAATGTTTTTTCATGAAATTTTCGAAACGTATGTATCACGTTAGTCTGTATAAACTGAACCTAAATATTCATTATTATTGTTAAAAAAATAATAATTTTTAAATATGATTATACTGTTGAAATTTTCAAATTTTGCATTAGCTCAATACAACTTTTTATTGAAAGTATAAAAATTATATAAATGCACTCTTAAAACACTATTCTTAAAAATAAGTAAATTGTACTAATTATTGAGCACTTCCCGATCTTAAAATAGCTCCGAGTACTTAACTCTTAAATTTGAAAAACGCATGTACTCATTGTTTGAGTACATACAGGGACTCGAAAATAAGTATGTATAGACATACTTATACATACATGTACATAGACATACATGTACACACATACACTATAAGAAAAAAAAAGCGTAATTACAGAGAACCAACAAATCACCATTTTTAATTGCGAAGAACTGTTATCTTTGGAGCAAAGAACAACGAATTTACTATTTTATTTCTCGAAATTTTGTGTATGAGCCGTTCCGTGATTTGAACCCGAGTCCTCTAGGTCGGAGATCAGTATTGTACTGACTGTGCTATAAGAGCAGTTGCCAGCTGTTTCCAAATGACACCTTTTATGAATCAACGACGGAAGATCGCTAACAGCAGAGATGAATTTTCCCTTTCTTAAATATTCTAATTTCTAATAAAACAATTTTTAAACTAAATTTTCTTCTTTAACATTTCTAATGAAAATGTAAATAAATTTAAAAAGTGTGTATTATAAATTAAAAATTATAACAAAAATAGACATATATTTAAATAAAAGCTTGGAAATCCCTACTATCAATTCGGTATAAAAAAAGGGGTTTATCAGAAAACTCATATTTTTGAGCACGTAGGATTTAAACATGAATATTAAGACTTTAAAATACAAAATATATGTATTCATTTCTGCATACATTTATAAATCAAGTATAAGTATACATAAATTCAAAATATCATGTACTCGTTTCTGAATTAATTGTACTTAAAAAAATCGAGTACAAAGAAATTTTCCTTTTTAAGTAGATTAATGCTCCTTTTTGAAGCAATTGTACTTTAAAAATATGAGTACATAGAAATGCTCCTTTTTAAGTAGATTATTTTTAACAATATACAGTCGTGGAAAAAAAAAGTAAACACCCCCTACTAACTCCTCAACAAATTATCGTAGAAGAAAGTTACTGGTACCGAACGATTGGAAATAAAGTTTACTTTTAAATGATGTATATAAAATTTGCTTAGGGGGCCTACATATTAACTTTGCCACATATTAAAACGAACCATAACTTTGTTTTTTTTCAATAGCAGTACCCAATTCTGACAGCATAAATGAACTCTACACCCTTAATTAGCCTAAAAACGAATTTTTATGAAATTCGTACCATAAGTTTCCGAGAAATTAATTATTTTAAAACGAGCGTATTTTAAGGGCTGTATCCAAATTGAAGTTCCGTACTGGATTGTTAACCGAGAGACCCGCTTCCTTGAATAAGGCACCTCAAGCGCCACTCAAGGAGTCAATGGAGCGTGTTAGATTACAGTACGGCAGAATAAATTTCAAAATGTCTACTCACTTCCATCATAGACGGCCCCTTAAACCATCATTTTGCCATTTTTTAAGCATAATTTGAAAACTACTTGGAAGAAAAATGTGAAATTTTTGAATTTCCATTAAGCAGGACTTAATAAATCTAAATCCATAAAAAAAATTGTAGGTTGCAATTCATAATTTTTTCGAATATTAATTTCATAATTCATATCATAAAATTATAAAAAATTGCAAATTCAGCTTATTTATATTTGGGTATATTAGTATTATTACCACAAAAAAAATTAACACAATTGGAGCATAATTTCGAGAGATATAAATAAAAATATGAAAATATAATTTAACATTAGAAGCACTCAATTTTGAATGTTTATAATTCAAAAACTTATCATTCAAATGACTTGAAATTTGGTGTCTAGGCATAGTTTGAACCGAAGATTTGAAATATCTCGTTAAAATTGGGTATTGCCATTGAAAAAAATAAAGTTTGGATTCGTTTTAATATGTAGATGTCCCCTAAGAAAATTTTATATACATCATTTAAAAGTAGACTTTATTTCCAATCGTTCGGTACCAGTCACTTCTTCTATGATGATTTGTTGAGGAGTTAGTAGGGGGTGTTTACTTTTTTTTCCCACGACTGTACTTCTTTTTTAAACAATTGTACTTAAAAAAAAAATACGAGTACATGGAAGTTCTTATTTTTAAGCAAATTATTTTTGAGAGTGTACAAAGTGATATAGGTTCAGGGTAATTATTACAATCTGAAATATAACTAGGTACAAAAAAATTCATCCTGGTTGCAAAAGTTATTTTGTAATCTTGCGCGTAAGCTGTTATACACATTTTGTGGTCGACAAATGTCTGACAGTTTGGAACCCCTATAAATACTAATCTGATATCTTTCATCCCAATAAAAATTGTGTTTTTAAATCATATATACTTTAAGATATTAAATCTTGAAAATGCTCTTTTTTTCCCGTTTTCCATGTTTAAGAGTCCTGAGACCCCTTAAAAAATAAATTAAAGTTCTATCAACTATGTAAACAAATGAAATAGAATATTAATATGTAACGGATTTTTTATTTAGTGTTGTATGAAATTAAAAGAAATAACCGTGTTTAAATATTTAATTTTGCAGAATATTAGAAACATTGTTATAAAATAATTAATGAAGAAGTAAATTTTGCTGGCACTCAACTCCCTTCACTTTGCGAAACGTATTCATTCTTTGTAAAGAACTTTCATCTTTTGTTCTCTTATCTTTCAAGTGTTCTCATATTTGGCGTGTTTAACTAAAATATATCAAAGACATTTTCTTTGTATTCTGTATTTTATTTAAGAAAATACTTATTCTATATTCACCTTTTCCTTTCATCGTTGATTTCAGTTTTAACAAAGTCGAAAGAAAATATATTAATTTTCTCAAGTGTAAGAATACATGTTGTGTGTCAAACAAATCAATTTAAAATACAAATATTAATAAAAAATGTATATACGAATATGTATAAAAGATTACAATAAAATATTTGAACAGATGATATAAAAATAAATATTATTTTTTTAATTAGTGTTAAACTAAATAAAGAAAAAATAAAATGAATTAAATATCCAATTTAGTAAATATTTTTCCGTTTACAGTGTGAATTCAGATGTAAGAAGATTTTACATTATTGTTTTGTATATTAGATCGCCTAATAATGCTTTATATAAGTCACGCAAGTATTACAGTGGGAAGTAAAAGATTTTGCATGTGTTTTTTATAGTATTCCAAACCGCGGGCATTCCAGATTTATAACTATCTTTTTATTAACTGAATTTCAAAATTTAACATTTGTGTCATTTCACCACTATTCGTAAATAGCTATTTTTTTTATTTTTCTTAAATTAAACTTTACTTTCTGCCTCAGCATAGCTCTATATATTTTCGGCAATCTGAATGGACCACATGCATCGGGCAGTGCTCGCAATGCTTGTAAGGTGATTTGCTTTTTGCAGTTGGACAAATCGTGTCGTTGAGTAATAAAAGATATGAAAGAAAATCGCTTCCGTGACGTTAGATGACATCAGAAATGCTTGTATGTATATATATTTCGTATGTTCGGTTAAATGTAGCGTTTCAGTCATATGGGATTTGTAAGTGAATGCTATCAACTCATGCAAAGTCAATAATACCGTAACGTATTTTCCGACTGATTACTCTATGATAGTTACGCAGCCAACGAAATAGAAAAGTTCGGGGTACTGTACCGATCTTGGCTATTTTTAAGCCAACTTTGATTACATGACAATTCGGCAAAATGGTGTTGACTACCCTATCCTGATCCCGTGACAGTCAAAGAGGGCCTATTTTTTCGTTGCCCCTGCTGATATAACTTTTATCTTTCCCGTTATTTATATCTCGGAAAATATTTGTCTTTAAGGGGTATTAGCTATACACGTGATTGCTCTTTACCAAGCGATGTTTAAGAAACAACCGTTTTCAAGATGGTAATAAATATTCCCGTTTTATTGCCAGTGTTTTCTCCCAGGTCCTAAGTATATTATATCGGCTTTGTAAAATCGATTTTTTCTTAGTTATCACCAGAACGAATGACATGTAATAAATTCATCATTAATGATTTACAGATAAAAGGTGAAAACAAATAAAAGTTATGTTTTTTAACTTCAATATTTTAATTTTTCAACTGCATTATTTTGAAGTTATAGTATTTCTCCTGCATGGATATCACACTCTGTATTAGCTTAAACTAAATGGATTTTTGAAGTACTTATTTGTGAAAAAACATTGTATTTCATGTGTGTAAAACTCATTAATTTATTCTAATTTCAGACTTAGATGCTGTACATACTTCTAAATCAAATATTGAACAGCTTTACCAAAGCGATAAAAAGATCTGAAAGACATTGTGCGGAAGTATTTAAACAATAAACACCCTCAGGATTACAAGATTAATAGTACAAAACATCGCCCACCAAAACGCCTTAAAAAGATATTACATAGATTAGATGAGAGTGGGCCTTTACCAGAGATCTTGGAGAAGCGCCAAATATGCAAGTTTCTTAAGTTTAAAAGCTCAACTTTTATTAAAGGCTCAAAATATGCAGCAAATTATGAACCAACGCAAATCTATTAGAAGTATCTAATAAATATTTTCTTATTTTTCTTACTAAAAGAAAAAATTTATGTGCTACTGTTATCTAATAATTTACTTTTTCATGTTTTATGATTTTGTATTTGATATATTTAATTCACTATTATATTCGTAACATCTTATTTATCGTATAAGTTAATATTTAATAAATATGATTTTTAAAAAGACACGGTTTTAATATTGTTTTCATATATGATGCTTTATTCATGTGGATTGTAAGTAACAAGGTTCAAAATGGTACATATAAATCATGTCAACTATTGTACAGTCGTGGTAAAAAAAAAAAAAAAGTAAACACTCCCTACTAACTCCTCAACAAATTACCGTAGAAGAAAGTTATTGGTACCGAACGATTGGAAAAAAAGCCTACTTTTAAATAATGCATATAAAATTTGCTTAGAGGGCCATCTACGTATTAAAATGAACCATAACTTTGTTTTTTTCAATAGCAGTGTATAATTCTGACAGCATAAATGAACTCTACACCCTTCAATTAGCCTAAAAACAAATTTTTATGCAATTCGTACCATAAGTTTCCGAGAAAATAATTATTTTAATACGAGTGTATTTTAAGGGCTGTATCCAAATTGAAGTTCGGTACTCGATTGTTAACCGAGAGAGCCCCTTCTTGATCAAGGCACCTGAAGCACCACTCAAGCAGTCAATGAAGCCGGTTAGATGACAGAACAGCAGAAGAAATTTCAAAATATCTACTCACTTCTATCATAGATGGCCCCTTAAACCATCATTTTGCCGTTTTTTAAGCATAATTTGAAAACTACTTGGAAGAAAATTGTAAAATTTTGGATTTCCATACGGTAGGACTTAATAAATCTAAATCCATCAAAAAAATTGTAGGTTGCAATTCATAATTTTTTCGAATATTAATTTCATAATTCATATCATAAAATTATAAAAATTGCAAATTCAGCGTATTTATGTTTGGGTATATTAGAATTATTGCTACACAAAATATTAGCACGTTAGGAGCATAATTTCAGGAGATATAAATAAAAATATGAAAATGTAATTTAACATTAGAAGCACTAAATTTTGAATGTTTGTAATTCAAAAACTTATCATTCAAATGACTTGAAATTTGGTTTCTAGGCATTGTTTGAACCGAAGATTTGAAATATCTCGTTAAAATTAGCGAAATTTAATACAATTTTCTCGAAAACAGACTGAAAATGTTTTCAGAATTTGACTTCAAAATAAATTCTTTAAGAAAGGGAAAATAGTTCTTTGACATTCGGTTAAACAAATATTGAAAATATCAAATATATTTGTTAAAAAATGTTTAGTTAATAAAACACTTTTAGGATATTTCAAAATATTGTAAGGTTTACAGTTTTATTTTAAATGTAATAAACGTTAAAAATAAGTTATAGAAAGCATTTATATCAAATTTGGCTTTGTATAAGTTTTCTCTTAAAACTTATTGCACAAAAAATAAGCATATATTGAATAATAAAATACATCTATATAATTAAGAATTAAAGCCGAACTTACAAACCCAATTTCGGCTGATCTGAACATGCGCACTAAGCAGCTTGCTGTACTTTACGGTCCCTAATGGACCGTAATGGACCGTAATTACGGTCCCTAAATGGAGTGGGAAACTAGTTTTGATTTAAAAGCATATTTCAGTAAAGTCGAGATGGCCAAGTAGTCTAAAGAGCCAGAAAGAGGAATTTTAGTGAAACAAGATAGCGAATGAAGCTCGCGAACGAACTCAGTCGAGACATTGGTATGTACTATGTATACACCAAGGTACATCCAAATCGGTTCATAAATACGACTGTTATCGCGTGACAAAAATCAGGTCATTTCAAAATGTCAGACACGCTAGAAATTCAAAGTGCTATAACTCAGCCATTTTTTAAGATATAAACGAAACAAAAACTGCTCCGGAATCTTTGTATCAAGGTCAAACATATAAGAAAATATATTTCTTATTTTTCAATTTTTTGGTACCACATTTCAAATTTTATACTTTTTTTAAATTTAAATGGCCGCCATTTTGATGCAAGATAGCGGATGAAGCTGGCCAACGAAGTCGATCGAGACATTGGTATGTACTATGTATACACCAAGGTACATTCAAATCGGTTCACAAATACGCCTGTTATCGCGTGACAAAATTCAAGTCGTTTCAAAATGTCAGCCACGCTAGAAATTCAAAGTGCTATAGCTAAGCCATTTTTTAAGATATAAACGAAACGAAACAAAAACTGTTCCGGAATCTTTGTATCAAGGTCAAACACATAAGAAAAAAATATTTTTAAATTTTCAATTTTTTGGTACCACATTTCAAATTTTAAATTAAAAAAAAATTAAATGGCCGTCATTTTATAGCAAGATGGCGGATGAAGCTGACCAACGAACTCGGTTGAGACATTGATATGTACTATGTATACACGAAGTTTTATCCAAATCGGTTCATAAATACGAGAGTTACAGTGTGACAAAGATCAGATATATATATATATATATATATATATATACAGGGTGATTCATAAATATCGAAACAATAGGCTATTTCTTTAAATATTGCCCCTAGTATCATACTTCCAATAACAAAGTTTCATAAAAGAAAGGTGCAAAATTTAATGATATAAGTTACAACTCCATGAGGTGTGTATTTGAAAAAATACGAAAATTAAATTTTTATACGACCCCCGTTTCGTAAAAATTCCAATCAGGAAAACTTTCCTTACCCATTCCTGAATTAAACACAAAAAATTGCATCTTCATATCTGAAAAACTCGTAGAGTTATGACCGTTTAAATAATTCATCAGGTTTTAAGGGATTAGACACAAATTGAAATGCGTGCAATCCAAGAAACAATGCTACTTTAAGAGTTCTAGGAAATGTAAAAAATATATTTGTTGAGTTAGAATTTTGATTTTTTTTTCTTTTTTGTGATGGTTAACCATATAATTTGCAAACAAAATCACATCCTAATATTTCTCATAAAGTTTTTTAAAAAATTAAATGATTAGTATTTTTTTAAGCGGATTTAATTTAAAATCTTCATAACTCGAAAGATTATTCATCGGATTTCGAATTTATTCATTTAATTAAAGAGGAAAATATAATTTTAGTTTTATTTCAGGACTTTTTTAAATATTAATTTTAAAAATATTAAAAATATTTATTTAAAGAATTATGTAACTTATTTTTAAAAAAAAATAATATTTTCAAGTTAATGTAAAATAATCAAAAAAGACATGTTCCAAATTTGCACCTTTTTTATTACGATTCTTGACTTATAATAATTTAAAGACGAGAAATGATAAAAAGAAAAAAAACATCATGCAGAAAAACGCATTTAAAGTTTTAAACATCGTTTGGCTCCTAATAAAATATTTAAAGGCATTTTTTAAAAATGCATGTGAAAAAGTAACTTCTTTCTGTAGCTTAAACTTCCGATTCAGTTTAACTTTTACCTATTCCACGCCCTTTTTGTACTGTTTAAATGTCCATAAATAAATGCTAAATGTGTAATTTGAAATAATGCTTTTCTAACATGCCGATTAAGAGTTTTCATAATTTTAGCCCTCACAAATTCATGCTTTTTATCGTCCCGGCGAGGCTGTTAAAATAGTCTGTATTTTGGGGCCGGGCCAGACCCGGGATGGGCGACTTTTTTCTGAAGACTCGACCAGGACGGGTCTAACGTATGTTTTCGTACCGAACCGGATGTTGGTGTGATTTATGACCGCCAATTATCTACACGAGGGATATGGGACCGAAGGGGGGGGGGTTGTGCCTTCCGTGGGGGTCTTTCTAAGGGAACCTAACCCGCATTTACGCAAGAATATCCAAGGTTGGAAGAAAACCACTGAAAACTCGGAACGATTGGGCCGAAGGGCGCGATTGGGTTCGAACCCAGCACCTCCGGTCTGCCAGCTTTGAGAGCAAACCCTCTTGGCCACTGGTTATACCGAACCGGGACTGACTTCCTTATTCCTAGGTCTCCCCTGGGTGAAATTTTCAATCCCGGTCTCGAGACAACCCGTATTAAAATCATTATCTCTGACTGACCTAATTCGTGCAAAAATAACTAAAATTTGGCTCAGCCCAAAAACTTTTACAACAAATGCATACAATTTTAAATGGCCATTATTTTACAATAAAACTTTAAAATTCATATTTTTAAAGGATAGTAGGTTTAAAGGCAAAAAAATTAAAATACAGTAAAACTAGTGAGAAAAATCTGCCTATGACGGAATCCTTTCTTAAACGGAAAAATCTGTTGACCCATGGAAAATGAATATCATAATACCTGAGAAAAAATATACTAGCATTTACAACTCCTAAGAAGGGAATTTGTCTATAACGATTTTTTTTTCCTTTCCTATGTGATTCCATCTTAAAAGATTTTACTTTATAGCATTTTTAATTGTCTCCAAAACATGGAATATGGATTAACGATATTGAAGGAGAAGTGAATTGTTTTCATATAAATAGAATATAAATAGATAAGTATTTTTGGTCAGAACTCCTCCATACGAAACAAATTTTATCCATATCGATGTGAAAAACTATGTAGAAATTCAGTCAGGCCGGGACAGGCTACTATTTGAACTGTTATCCAAGCAGGGCCGAACTTTTTTCCTATGGGTCGGTTCGGGACCGGACCTAGGTATTTCGACCCGTGCATACCTCTAGTGCAGACCACCAGCATACTTTGAAAACAGGTTTAACGTAAAATCGATACGCTGCCGATTTTATGTCCAAAGTAGAGGAACTGTCTTATATCGAAATTTAATAATGTACAATTTGTGGATGATTCTTATCTTGCATTCAAAATGAGTCAAAAACTCGTCGTTCAGAGGCATGGATAAATGGTGTAAGTCACGAATTTTGGATTTTGATATCTCGACGAATTTTGAAGGTATCGAGATGAATTTTTTGTGTTTAATTCAGGAATGGATAAGGAAAAATTTCCTAATTGAGAATTTTACTCTACGGGGGCCGTATAAAAATTTTATTTTTGTATTTTCTCATATAAACCCCCCATGGAGTTGAAACTTATCTCATCAAATTTCGCACCTTTTTTATGAAACTTTGCAAATGGAAGTATGTACCTAGGGGCAATATTTAAGGAGATAGCCTATTGTTTCGATATTTATGAATCACCCTGTATATATATATATATATATATATATATATACAACATGCCACCTGTCTCCATGGATTCAATTTCTTCTGGTTTTAGTTTGAATGTTTTTAAAGTTTGCCGTTTTTAAAGTATGTTGTTTTTAAAGTATGTTGTTTTTGAAGTTAGTTGTTTTTAGTTATTTTGTTGTTGTCATTTGGTTTAGTTTATTTATTGTTGGATCAGTTCCGTAGTTTCGAATTTTTGGTTTGGTTTTTGGATATATATATGTATATATATATATATATATATATATATATATATCAACTTTTGAACGGAGGGTGGTTTCGGTGTCTGGGGGTCATGATCGACGAAAATATACCAAATTTTTTTGAAATCGCTTTCCTCCGAACGGCTGCAATAGGTAGCTTTTTATAATGAAAGCTACCTAAAATTCAGGGCATTCGGTTGGGTAGTTTTACTCTGTAATTGCGGATGGACGGACAGACAGACGGATTAAACAACGACAATAGGTGCTACGTATTTATATAATTATGAACGCACCTAATTAGTTAAAAACATGATTGAAAGGAAAACACTCTTGGACTCATTTAAGGTAAATATAGATAATTTGTCAAAGTGAAATTAAAATGAAACACTGATTTTTAATAACTTATTATTTAGTGTACATTTTCACTATCCGCGATCCCCTTAACTAATGTTACGTCATTATGAAGAGAGCAATTTCTCTTCTAAAATTTAATAACACGAAATATCATACAAATAGAAAATCACTCACAATATAATGATCTTATTCTTAGAGTTTACGGTTCGCTTAAGCACATTCGATTTTTTTTATAACAGTTTCCTCTATAATTACCAGACGGATAAAGTCTTTCTGTTTTTTATTTATGATGTTTTCTTTATAGATTTAACTATCACATTACCCGACTTATTTAAAATACAATATTTATATTCATTACATCAATTATATTCATTACATCAAAAATAAAGTTAAGTACTTTATTGTTTTATATTTTGTTGCAACAATGACAAACATGAACGTATAGTGCTTAAAAAAATGTTTAACCATCATAAACTAGCAATTAAAAGCGTCAGCTTAAAATAATGATGTTGCACTATTCTCCTTATTTCAAATCGACTTCGTATTCAGTAAGACAATAACTTTTCATATTTAAATTACATCTTTTTACTGCGGTTTCATCGAATTTCATTTTGTAAAATGCGGTATCATGTAAAATGTTAAGGAATGTTTTTGAATATAAGATTATTGATCCAATTAAAGTACGTACATATTGTGTTTTGCTTTTCTTTCTTTCTTTCTTTTTATTTTGATAAGCTTCGCTGTTAAAAAGAATATTATTATGATTCACTTACTGGTTTATACTAAAACATTAAAGTCTAATCTTTTAACCTCCCTCACCCCAAAAAATAAATAAATAAAAATACTTGTATATATTTTTCTAGAGTGACACAAAACATGTAAATAAATCGAGACACATTGTAGGTTCCATGATTTTGGGTGGTTAGCTTGGGTCGATTGTCATCTTTTGCTCGAGATCTAAAAGACCGGGATCTCTATTAAAAATGGAAACTGATTTACTACGAACATCTTAACCTATAAATGAATTCGAATGTGGCGCCACCTACTTATTGCCACCGACTTCCCCAATATTCGATTCAGAGAAATATAACAGAAATTTAAAATCCTTTAAGATGCAATTTCATTCCAGGTGTTATTTAATGAATAGAAATTTGTGTAATTTTTTTTTCTTTTTGACATTTATAAATCAGGCATTCTAGAAATTTATAAAATTTATTTTTAAAAGTTTTTATCGTAAAAATTCTTGTTTCGTTTTCTACCAATACGACTTCTTACTGATATTTCTCTATAAATACAAAATGAATTAGTATAATTTGCCCTTCAGGTAACATACACTTATTTTTATTATTTTATTTTGAAGACAAAGTTTAGTAACCTCTCATAAAAAAATTCGCAGAGGACTCATGAATATATATATATATTTTTTTTATTTATACCACGAAATCGTTATATACTTAATTTTTTTATATTTTATTAGTTAATTTGATATAATTTAAAATACAATATTTTATTTACTTATTTTCCTGTTTTCATGTAAAAAAAACTTTGGGTATTCCCGAAACGATCGCTTGGACGGTCAAAGCCAAGTTAATAATTATTTTATGAGATATATTATTTTCTTATTTAACTATATCGTTCGTAAATTAAATCTCTATTGTTTACCTTGTATTATTTCTCATACATTTAATTGCTATTGATTGATGCATAAAAATGAGACTAAAAATTGTAAGTTTCGATGTTTGAGTCTAGCTTCAGTTCGCACTAATTTTCGATCTAAAAGGAACGCCGCTTCTATTAGAAAGATTTTCATTTAGCTGGATAAATTATTCCTTTTAGCTGCTGACATTAATGTTTTCTTCAGCTCTAATGCATTTTGGGATTGAAAGGAAGCTTTTAAAAAGTCCGGAAATTTAGTCTTTAAATGATCTTTTCATAGATACCGCAATTCTGTCGAAGACGCCATTGAAAACTACAAATAAAAATCAAACTTTCTTAATAACTATGGGATGAATAAGAACTTTAGAGATCCAATATTATTTTATCGTTTTAAATGAAAGAAAAATTCTAATTTAATCTGCATATTTCTTCCATTTTCATCGAAACTCATTTAAGTGAGGATATAGTGTCATCGTGCCATTAAATATTTTTAAAATACCATCATGTAAGGTAATGCCTCCATTACATTAAGGTGTTTTGATGTTCTGTAAGAAAGTTTCTTTTATTTTAGGATAAATAATTGAAAAGTTTTATTCTACTATTTCAAATAAAATAATATACCTAAAATTCTAAATTGAATTGAAAATAAAAGTAAAAAAAAAAAAAAAAAACTTTTCTAGTGGTTCTATAGTATGCCTCCATAACCATTGGTGTAGCGCTGGTTTTATCCATAATAACGTGAGAGTGTACAGAGGTATTAATGTAAAACAATTAGTTTGTATGTGAGTCTGTCTGTCATCTCACTGTGATGTATAAGGTGATGGTATTAAACAAAATATTTGTCGGTGAGTGTGAAAGGTCAGCTTTACGAGTGGTGGCCCAGTTGCCGGAACATCGGACTCGTAGCCGAAACGTCGCGGGTTCGAGACTCGCCACCAACTAAACACCCGCCATATGCGCGAATGACATCTGGTGCATGTAAAATCCGTCGTGGGTGCAAAGCCCTCCAATTTCCCTGTGAATTATACCTATGTAGGTGCATAGTCAGATGAAAGTCTCGTCCACCTAATCAAGGTTCTAAATTACGAGAGCAACTCAAGTAGGGAGAACCGCCCTCCGAGTGTGCGGCACGATGTATAGGTGTGCGATGCAGCGTTAAATTAAACAAACAGATCCACTCTAAGTAACCGGCTAACATAGAACTAAAGCAAAGTAAAACTGATCTGCCATTAAAACGGCATAAATGCCTGTCCAGCAAACCGACGCCATGTGGCGGTCAAACAATTTCTTCCCGTTTCCAGGCACTCAAACCCGTAAAACCCTGTAAGTAGAGGCCTGGTCAGCGGTTAGAAAGAAAGAACGAAAGGCCAGCTCTACGACATTGAGCAAGCAGGTACTCCAAGATGTATTCCCGAAACCCTCGAAGAGTTTTTTTCAAAATAAATTTCGAATTTTTAAAAAAATTAACTTTAAAGGGATTTGCAAGATTTTTGCTGTAGGTATTTTTTCACTATGTATTTATTCCAATCAGTTCAAAATATTGCATAATTTCAATCTTTATATCATAAAATATAAGAAAAATGCCCTTTCGGATAAATTTTGTCTTTTATTTAGAAAGATTTTTTAATGATTAATTTAAAAAAATCAAATATGCAGTTTTTGCTTTAAATTCCGGTGAATATCAAACTGCAGACGACTGTTTTGTTTCTCCATTTTGTTTCTTTGTACAACGTTGAAACACTAATAATGTTTCGTTGTATTTTACTGCCTCTGAATCTCAGTAAAATAGTAAACGACAAGCCATGTATGATATGCGCTATTTTGTTTCTTCTTGCATCAATATAGGATAAATTTAACTGATTACAGAACGGTAAAATTATAAACTTCTTGCTATAAAAGACAACCAAACTTAAGCATAAATACATTGTTACTCAAAGCAAAATATTGAAAATGTACATATTTATTTTCGAGCAGAGATTTTTCATCCACTACAGCGTATGGATATGGGGAGGGGGGACAAAAACTTTTTGACACTTTGCTACTACTATTATGTTGCTGATTTTTCTCATGTTATTTTATTATTTTATGTTTCGTTTGGAATACATTATAACATACTACTTTTTGCATGCTTAAACACACAAGGACTCCGAAGAGAACTGCCAAATTCGAAATTTTAGAAAATAGATAAATCGCCATCACTACAACTTGACATTTAACGCTGAATAAAAGTTCACTTTATATATGTATGTTTTGCAAGTTTAAATATCAACTTGGCCATTCCTAAAGATAGGTGTAGCGGAGTTCCATCTATCTGCTCAGATCTAAACTACTTTTCTAATTATTTTATACAAAATTTATAACCTCCTTTATAAACATGTCATTTTTATTTCATCTTTATACTAAAATTACAGAATAAATTAATTTTAAATTTCTAGTATATTTATTTGGACTTGTTGTATATAAGGATTAAAATGATTCTCTTAGAAATTAACAGTTACATTCACGATTAAATGGATAAAATAATTTCCATAAAAATTAATGCATTTCGTATGGATTAATGAATATTTTAAACGAAATGATTGTTGAATAAAATATTTCCGGATTAAAAATTTAAACTGAAATCGCTATTCATATAGAAACTATATCCCTTAAGTTAAAAGAAAAATATTCATCTGGTGGGTGGGTGGGGGGGAGGACACCCTGTTTCCTTAAATTCAATTATCATGCGAAATGAATATATTAAACGAAACTCAAGAAATATGTTTTTTTTTCTATTATAATCTTTTTTACTTAGAAAATTCTTATATATAAAGACTTGCCACTTTTCATTTCTAAAATTCTGTCTCGAAAATCGTATTTGAGTTTTCGTGAATAAAACGGTATCATTAAAAGATTTCATTTAATTTTTGAGTTTCTGGCATTTGAAACTTTTCCTTTTAACCTGAAAGTAAATTAGAGTATATGAAGTCACTATTTTAAGCTACAAAAGGGAATTTTATAAAATATCTAAATTATATTTTTCAGATTATCACTCGAAGTCTGAAATGTATTTATTTTACTGAATAATAAATATCTTACATTTTCTAAGATGATCGATTTTCTGAATATGAAGAAAAGAGATAGAATGAAAAGCTTTGATTTTGCACTTCCTCCCCAATAGGGATTTTTTTTCTTTTTTTTTTTTTAGGATATTCCGATTGTTTTAAGGGGATACAACCAGGGTTTCCCGGATTACAGAACCCAATACCCGGTGTACAGAACATGTGCAAACACCATTTTTCAATTAAAAATTTCAATAGATATTTTACAGTCAATATATATATATATGGTTAGTAATGTTTAATTAATGGTTATATATATATATATATATAGTGTCCCAAAAGCCTCCGTACAACTTCAAAAATTGATTACAAAAAAAAAAAAAAATAAAATAACAGGCTTACAGCAAAAATAATTACAACAGTACATTGAGTAACTGAAAACGTTTTTTTCTACTACCTTATTATACTTCTACATGAGATCTTTTCGTTGCACGCGACGTTTCCATGCGATGAAGCATTTCAACTGCAAATTCGAAGCGTTTCGCATAATCATCAGTTTGTTACGCCTGCATAGTCTGAATTTTGTAGGCTGAAAGTTGTAATCGTTTATGAAGCACTCTGTGTGTTGCGATTTTTGACATAATAAGCTCTTGCGTTGCTTTTCGAAAGGATTTTACAGTACTCCTAGAAAAAGTTTCACGTACTCGTTCCGCATTTGTTGAACTGCTTCATTGCATGGAAACAGCGCGTTCAACGAAAATATCTCATGTAGAAGTATACTAAGGTAGCAGAAAAAAACTTTTTGAGTTACTCTATGTACTGTTGTAATTATTTTTGCTGTAGGACTATTATTTTTTTTTGTAATAAATTTTTGAAGTTGTACGAAGACTTTTGGGAGACGTTCGTCTATTTAGATTGCCAACTAAACATATCTAAAAGCCTTTTTATATGAAAAATATCAATTACGTTTTCAAATACGGTTTTAAAATGTATAACTTTCGTATTAGTCACATTTTAGAGGTTAATAGCCAAAGAAATTACCGAAGGTTTCACTATTTAAAGCATATCCTTTTTTATTCTGAGTATTTCAGCGTTTAAGCACGTAGTTTGATTGCATATCTGGTAAATTTCTCTTTTATTTCTATTATTTCTATTATTTAACTTATTTATTTATTTATTTATGAAGTGTTAATTTCTATTCGAATATTTGCCGGAAACACACAGTTAACCATTTATACTGTTTTAAATACAAACAGGTTAAAACATGTCTAAAAAAGTTAAACGCGATAGAGGTAAATTTTTAAAAAGTTCATACTTGAAATTTTTTTAAAAAACTGTAAAATATTAGCAATTTGAGTTATAGAATTTCAATAAAGTGCATTTAAAAGCACATTTTTCCATTAATTAAAGCTGTCAAAATTGAAATTATTTTTATAATTTAAAAAATCTCTTTTAAAAACGATATTTATTATTTATATCATTGCCACCGTCGTTATGAAATCTATGTTTAGGATATATTTTTACTGCCGCTCTTATTTACTTTTGTCTGTTGTGCATTATATGTAATGCACCAATTTATAAGTGCGTTATACAAGATTATAAACACAAGTTTATGTAGTAAATGTTTATGTATTTCAATTATATCAGCTTTTTTTTCTATATGAATACAGTTGTAGATTCTATATAAAAATATGTGAAAAGTAAAGTAAAAAGTACGTAACAACTACGATTATTCCCGCATCATATTGAAAAATAAAATAAAATTGATTTAATTGAAATGCTTGAGATTTATAATAATAATAAAGGACTTTACGTTGTAATATCGATACAAAACAAATATGTGTTGCTATCCAACGTACAATTTATTCACAAGTTTAGCATAAAACTCTATGTTTCGGTTTAATCTTTAAAACCTTCATCAGGAGAAAAATTTTCTAAAATATAAATCGACAACAAACTCTTTACATGCTATATTTTGAAAACAATTCAAAATACAAATCAATCTAACGGAAACCTCTTACTCCCAAATAAACAGTTCAGTGGCGCCATCTTTTAACCAAAGATACTAACGATGAAAGAAATGCTAATAAAAGTGGAATTTTTATTGACATTTCAAAATAGAAAGCCATATTTCTGGGATGTGAAAGGAAACATTATCATTACACACTTCATGGTTTCTTTGACGAATTTCTAAAGATTCACGAATAATAGCATTGCGCGGAATAATTTGCTTGGAAATAACTTTAGCATGGTCAAAGTCTATAAATGAAATGAGTCCTTTATGATAGCTTCTTGAGAGTGCTGTAGAAAATTTGCGAAACTTCAAATCATTTTTATGTTCTTGCAATCTTTCGAAAAATCGACGTTTAATCATACTAATATAGGAAGAGGTGGTCCCATCTGTAAATTTAAAGGGAATTTCATACACCCCAGAAAAAGATGAAAAAGGAATTGGATCTATTTTTTTACACATAAGATTAAACAATGTCATAGAATTAGAGGCAACAAGTTGAATGTTGTATTTCATGAAAGACTTTTTTAACTTTTCAAATAAGATAGGAATATATGGAACCTTTCGGTAAACTTGATTTAATTTGGGGAGGGGGGATTAACGGAAACTTTATATTTATCAACCAATTTATAGATAAGGCTTGAATTAAAACCATGACATAATTCAATATTAACGATGAAATTGATTTCATCATCCAAAAATTCTTCGGAACAAACAAGTAATGCACGCTGGATAAATGACCTAAATGCTGCAATCTTATAATTCCATGGGGCAGCTGCAAAGACAGGAATAACATTGTTTAATTTCATAGATTTCCGGAAAATTTTCCGTTTTAAACTATTGTTTTCTTTAATAAAGAGAACAAGAAAAGGAAGCGAGTTATTGTTTTCTAACTCCATCGTGAACTTAATATTGTTATCAAGTTGGTTAATTTCGTCAAAAAAATTCTCTAAGGATTGTTTCCCATCTTCCCAGATAATAAAAATGTCATCGACATATCGTAACCATAAATAAGGTATAGGAAAATGCTTCTTAAAAATGAGTTCTTCAAAAAGACGCAATTTGAATTCTGCCAGAATACTAGATATATGTGAACCCATAGGAGCTCCTTTCTGCTGTTTAAAATATTTATCTTTAAAAATAAATACATTACTTTCCTTAATTAAGTTTAAGCCCGACTTAATTGAAAATTTCATATTATCACTTAAATGAGGTAACTCGCCTATGGAAAGAATAACTTCTTCCACATCGATAGATGGAAACAATAACACAATGTCAAAACTTGCCAAAATCGCATTATTAGGAAGATTAAAATCTTTAATACGATTAATGAATTCCAACGTAGAAGAGACAGAAAAAGTTGAAGAGGGGAGAATATTTTTAAGAAAAAATGCAAATGCTTTTTCAACAAAATATAACGGGCCTTGGCACCGAGAAATAATAGGACGAAATGGAAAACCAGTTTTGTGGTCTTTAAGACGAGCAAAAATATGTGGGGTAACCCCAGTAGGGTTTAATTTAATTTTATCTTTGATCAAAGGAGGCCATACACTATTTCTGATCAGTTCCTGTGTTTAAATAACTTATATCTTGTTTTATAAAATTCTTAAACAATTTTAAACCAAAAATTCCTAAAAGAGGAAATATAGATATTAAATTGCATCAAAAAAATCAAAACATATTAGTAAATAAAAAAATATCCTATTGTTCAGGCGAAATTTAATGCTAAATAACCCCATCCTCTCTTATTAATAAACTTTATATTACTCTTAGTATTGTATTAAAGTGTGTATGTTTGTAAGGTGAAGTGGGAAAAGCGTAATTATATTTTGGCATAGCTCGATTTTAAGCCTTTCCAAGACCTTTACTATTAAACATAATCAAGAGTTTTTTTGTTTGCATAGTATACCTGTTAAATGTCCTATTAGATGCATTAGCTAAGATCGGAATTAAAAAGAAATATTTTTTGAGCTATGATTTTTTTTTTTTTCAAATGATGTAAAGTTTAGTTGTTATTTTATAGTGAAGTGTTTATTACTTTAACCGGGTCAAGTAAAACCATGAGCTTTATCTTTCTTTTAAAACGTACGCTTTTAATCCAGGATAGGTTCAATATACTACTAATTCGATTAATTTAATATATGTTTTAATATGTTAGGTATTTTATTGGAGTATAAAGTTATGATCATTTTTGTGAGCATAAATACGGAGCAACAAAGTAATGCGGGAAACTAAAAAGTCTCGTTCATTGAAAAAACGCGCAAAACAGTCAGTTAACTCATTTAAAAGATGTCACTTTTTCACTCGTATAAAATAGGCATTTTTTTGTTCAACATTAATTCTTAAATCAAAAATATTATCTTAAAAATAAAATAAGGAACTCTTTCACTTTATCACTATAAAAAATTGCACTAAAAAAGAAATTAATTTTTCAAATGTTAGCTTTTGTATCTGATTAATAAACAGTACGTTCTAAACAAATATTGGTTTATTTTACTACTTATTTAAAAAATACATTAGCAAGAATAATCTTTTATCTTTCAGCGCAATTCATATTCATAATACATTTAATACCTATGGCAATCTATTAAGAAAACTGATAAAATACTTAATGGCTTTTATTCCTATTATTATAAGCTCACGTGAATAAAAAGTTCAATTAGCAAAATCGAGGGAACTGTAACTAGTGTGGTTACACTTCCACCAGTTCCTCTAGTTACACCTGCTCCATATTCGATATTGAAGGGGTAAGTGGAACCACAGCTGTGAAAAAAAATTAAAGACATACAAGAACGCTGAACATTCTATTACTGTTTGTCAAAAGTTGGATAAGAATATAGTAATCAATGTTGAAACAATCTATGTTGCATAGCAGCAGAAAGCAACTACTTTTGAGCAGATACAAATGTAGACAGTTTTTAAAACTAAACTTAAAATAATTGAATGGAACTTTCTTTGATTACTGCCACTCAAATAATCCGAAAAAAAGGATAGAGAAACACAATAACTCATTGATTAATTCAATTAACATATTATTATTACTAATAACTCAGGGGTACTAATAAGTCACTCTACCCCTGTGATTATACTTATACCACTTTAGGTTAACCATAAAAAAAATCTAAACGGTACTACAATATATGTAGAATCATGACCTGCTGTGGACAATTTCACTTTGATGACCATGGGCCTAGGATGCTATATGGCATAAGTATCGGTGAAGTGTTCAGGATGACGTGAAACTGTAATGTACGAGACATGAAGATACAGCACAGGCGAGCAACGAACAACGAACAGCGAACACATGCATTTCATCGTAGAATTTGACCCTGAAAATAGTACTCAGTTTGTAGTGCTAGTCACCTCAGTCTACAGGTCAAGTGATCGATTGGATGCAGTTTCAATTTTCGATTACAGATGGCAGCATCAACTGCCATTGACTATTTTATTATTTTCTTTTTGAATTTCAAAACATTCTACCGTAATTACAATAAATATTAATGAAAATAAGAAAAACAGCTTGTTAATAAAAATATAGGTTTTTGTTTCTTTTTAAATTTAAGTTCATAGCAGAAAACGTAAATTTCTATCAAAATAGCCACATTTTCGAGTAAGATTTAATCATAAAATTTGTACATTAATCAAAAGTTTTTCTCACTAAAAGTTAAAAAAAAATCATTTTATGATTTTTTAATTTTGTTAATCAAAAAAGGCATTATCATTTGATTTTTTTATCACTACAAGTCTACAACAAAGAGATTATGTAAACTATAATTGAAAATCATATTTAAAATACAAAAATTTGAGCTGAAAAATACCTTTTTGAAAAATATTAGAATTGCAGCCCTAATTTCAAATGTTACGCCATGGAACAGCAAAAGATGAAAGTTGCATTACATTTGTAACGATAAATATATATATTATAGGAAAATTACTTTTAATTCTATAAAAAGTGTTAAAAAATATTTTTACATACTCATATTACAGAATAGAAGACAATTTTTATATATTATTCTGTACCCGATGTTAATTTTGTGACTTAAAAATCATTTCTCTAGACAGAAAATAATTTTGAATTATTCTTTAACACATTAAACAGCAAATTTTGAATGATTTTAATCTGCATCATTTCTCTGAACGAAAAAGAAGTATCTAAGCTAAGCCGTGATATTTTCAACATATCTTATACTACACTGCTCAAAACAATTAAAGGATATTTGAAGTTTTACATAAAATAAAGATATAAACGAAATTTTTTTTGCCGAAAATAGAAGAAGAGAATCACAAATGCAAATTTTTCTGGTTTTCAAACTGTGGAGTATGCAAATTTTGAGTTCGACGTCAAAAACGTCGCTTCAGCGGCAGCGAATGAAATTTGACTTTCAACTGGATAAAAGAGAATGAAGACAAGGATGATCGGCATTCAGTGATTGCTTTGTTTCGATGAGTACGATGTCTCAGCGAAGTCATTTGACAGATTCAGAAGCTTTGAGAATTGTTTGTAGGTTAGAAGGCGGCCAAACTCAAGCCGAAGTAGCGCAAGCCATTGGAGTGTGACAAAGTGTCATTTCCAGGATCTGGAACCGTTTTTTGGAGAGTGGATGTGCAGGTCGAAGACCAGGGCGAGGTCGTAGACGGGCAACAACGCCCAATGAAGATCGGTATTTAGCGTTAACAGCTCGGAGACACCGAACCATGAACGCTACTCTTCTCCAACAACACCTTCGCTCGGCTACAGGCACCACGATTTCAACTCAGACTGTCCGAAACCGGCTCCATGCTGTAGATATGGAAGATGCTCGCCGACCGATGGTATGTGTTAGATTAACATCAAGGCATCGTCGCGACCGCAGGGAGTGGGCAACCGAGCATGTCAACTGGAGGAGAAATGAATGGAGCAATATTCTGTTTTCTGACGAGTCCCGTTTTTCTGTGCATCCGGATAATAGGCGTATTTTCATCTGGAGGGACCGTGGCAGTAGGAATAATCCTGCGTTCGTGCACGAAAGTGTCAGATTTGGCGGTGGAGGAGTGTTGGTGTATGGTGGCATCTCCATTGACGGGCGCACTGACCTCTACATCATTCGAGATGGAGCTCTGACTGGTCGCCGATATAGGGATGAGATCCTCAGACCTATTGTAGTCCCTTAAGCTGCAGCAATCGGAGATAACTTCATTTTAATGGACGATAACTGCAGGCCACATCGTGCAAACCTGGTGGAGGATTTCCTTTTCGAGAAAGGAATCGTTCGAATGGAATGGCCAGCGTGTTCTCCAAACATGAATCCAATCGAGCACGTTTGAGAAGCTCTAGGAAGACGAGTTTCTGTCCGCCAACAACCCCCACAAACTCTCCAAGAACTGGAAAGAGCTCTTCTGGAAGAGTGGGGCAGAATACCCCAACTCGTCATTAATAGCCTCATTGAGTCCATGCCTCAAAGATGTTCAACGTTGCTGGCCGCCCGTGGAAACCATACCCCCTACTGAAAACGATTTTCTTTGAAGAAAACACCTTTTCTTATTCTTTTTTTCTCATATGCACAAATTGTGTTTTTTTTCCTTTAGTACACAAATGCGCAATAAAATGCATTTTTTCTGCCAAACATGTGTAATTTATTCTCATATAACATACTATGTCTGTCGACCATGTATCAATCAGCTAAACAGTTTACCAGATACAAAATCCACCTAAAACTGCAATATCCTTTAATTGTTTTGAGCAGTGTATAATGCAAGCAAAAATTGTGTGTGTGTGTGTGTAAATTTTATCTTAAAAACGACTCTAACGATTTTGACGAAATTTTGTATATTACCTTTTTCGGGCATGATAAGACCATTGGGCTAGGTCACATGTTCGAGAAACTTCGATTAGTGGGTCATTTTTGGGTCACTGTGGGTAAAGCGAATTTTATCTAAAAAACGGCTCTAACGATTTTCACTAAACTCTATATTCTACAGTTTTGGATTACGAGAAAACTATTGGGCTAAGTCACATGTTCGAGAAAATTCGATTAGTGGGTCATTTTTGGGCCACCGTGGGTCAAGCTAAGTTTATCTAGATAACTTCTTTAACGATTTTGACAAAATTTTACACACACCTGTCTTCGGGCACGAAAAGACCATTGGGATGGGTCTCGTGTTCGAGAAAATTCCATTAGTGGGTCATTTTGGGTCATAATGGGTCAGGGCTAAGTTAATTATATCTAGAGAACGGCTCAATCGATTTTGACTAAATTTTGTATCTAACCATTTTCGGGCACGAAAAGATCATTGGGATGGGTCTCGTGTTCGAGAAAATTGGATTAGTTGGTCATTTTGGGTCATAATGGGTCAGGGTCAAGTTAATTATATCTAGAGAACGGCTCAATCGATTTTGACGAAATTTTGTATTTTACCATTTTCGGGCATTATAAGACCATTGGGCTAGGTCACGTGCTCGAGAAAATTCGATTAGTGGGTCATTTTGGGTCGTAATGGGTCAAGGTTAAGCTAATTATATCTAAAAAACGGCTCAATCGATTTTGACCAAATTTCACTTCCAACCGTTTTTCGACACGAAGAAACTTTTGGGCTAGGTCACATGTTCGAGACACTTCGATTAGTGGGTCATTTTTGGGTCAATATGGGTCAAGCCAATTTTATCTAAAAAACGGCTCTAACGATTTTCACTAAACTCTATATTCTACAGTTGTGGATTACGATAAAACTATTGGGCTAAGTCACATGTTCGAGAAAATTCGATCAGTGGGTCATTTTTGGGTCACCGTGGCTCAAGCTAAGTTCATCTATATAACTTTTTTAACGATTTTGACAAAATTTTGCACCCTACTGTTTTCGGGCACGAAAAGATCATTGGGATGGGTCTCGTGTTCGAGAACATTCGATTAGTGAGTAATTTTGGGTCATAATGGGTCAGGGTCAAAGTAATTATATCTAGAGAACGGCTCAATCGATTTTGATTAAATTTTGTATATAACCATTTTCGGGCACTAAAAGACCATTGGGATTGGTCACGTGTTCGAGAAAATTCGATTAGTGGGTCATTTTTGGGTCACTGTGGGTCAAGCTATTTCTATCTGAAAAACGGCTCTAACGATTTTCACTAAACTCTATATTCTACAGTTTTGTATTACGAGAAGGCCATTGAGCTAAGTCATATGTTCGAGAAAATTCGATTAGTGGGTTATTTTTTGGGTCACAGTGGGTCAAGCTAAGTTATCTAGATAACGGCTCTAACGATTTTGACGAAATTTTGCACCCTACTGTTTTCGGGCACGAAAAGACCATTGGCATTTCTCTCGTGTTTGAGAAAATTCGATTAGTGGGTCATTTTGGGTCATAATGGGTCAGTGTCAAGCTAATTATATCTAAAGAACGGCTCAGTCGATTTTGATTAAATTTTGTATCTAACCATTTTCGGGCACGAAAAAACCATTGGGATGGGTAACGTGTTCAAGAAAATTCGATTAGTGGGTCATTTTTGGGTCACCGTGGGTCCAGCTAAGTTTATCTAGATAACGGCACTATGATTTGACGAAATTCTGTAATCTATCGTTTTCTGGCACGAAATACCATTGGGATGGGTCACGTGTCGAGAAAATTCGATTAGTGGATCATTATGGGTCAGGGTCAAGCTAATTATATCTAAAAAACGGTTCAAGACATTTTCACAAAATTTTTTAATATACTGCCGTTTCTGGTCATGAGAGGACCATGGGGCTAAGTCACATGTTCGAGAAAATTCAATTAGTGGGTCATTTTGGGTCAGAATGGACCAGAGTCAAGCTAATAGAATCTAAAAAATGCCCAAAACATTTTGATCAAATTTTATATTACGTATACCGTTTCTGGGCATGAGAAGAGAATTGGGCTAAGTCACATGTTCGAGAAAATTCGATTAGTGGGTCATTTTGGGTCACAATGTGTCAGGGTCAGGCAAATTGTATCTAAAAAACGGCTTAAACGATTTCGACTAAATTTTGTATTCTATCGTTTTCGGCCTCGAGAAGACCATTGGGCTAGGTCACATGTTCAAGAAAATTCGATTAGTGGGTCATTTTGGATCACACTGGATCACGGTCAAGCTAATTGTATTTAAAAAGCGCTTCAAAACATTTTGACATAATGTTGTATAATACCGTTTACGGGCATGATAAAAGCATTGTGCAGGGTCGCATGTTCAAGAAAATTCAATCAATGGGTCATTTTGGGTCCTAATGCATCAGGATCAAGCTAACTGTATCTAAAAAACCGCTCAAAAGATTTTGACAAAACTTTGTACTACACCGTTTCTGGACAAGATAAAACCATTGGGCTCGGTCGCATGCTCAAGAAAATTCTATTAGTGGGTCATTTTGGTGATAATGGGTCGGGATCAAGCTATCGGCATCTCAAAAAGGTTCAAACAATTTTGCAATTTTTTTTTTTTTTTTTTTTTTTTTTTTTTTTTTTTTTTGTAATACCGTTTCACAGTACAAAAAGACCATTGAAATAGCTCACATCTGTCGATGAATTTCGGTTAGTGGTTTTTTGAATCAACGTGGATCAAGCTTATTTTACCTAGAAAACGACTAACGATTTTCACTAAATTTTGTGTTCCATCGTTTTCAGGCTCGAGAAGAGCATTGTGATAGGTCGGATGTTCGAAAAAACTCAATTAGTGGGTTATTTTGGGTCACTATGTTTCATGGTCAAGCTAATTGCATCTAAAACAGCAAGAATGATTCAGTGGGGAAAATATATCGAGATAAACAGAAAGCTAATTTTGACCGAGCTTAGCTCGGTCATTCCTGCTAGTAAGTATAAAAAATAAATATGACAGTTAGTTAATAACTTGATAAATAACTGGATAATTTTCAAGAGATTCTCATTTTAAATTAAGTTTTTTTTTCTACTCCTTAATATAGGAAAAGTAATATTTCTGCAGTTTTTTTTAACACTCACACACACACTTTCCCGGAGAAAAATTTCTGAATTTAACATTATTCGGAAAGTGTTTTAGTTTTTTAAAATCTTTTAGCAGATATAAAAACCATGCACCAGACAAGAAAAGACTGTATTTACTTATATATAAATAATTAAATGTGAAAATACTTTTTGAAACAGATAATCTGAGATTCATAATTTTTATGACGAGATAACATATATAGTTACAAAATATTTGAAATGCATAGAACAAAATTCATTACTTAAATTTGGATAAGGATTTTTAACTCAATTACATTTAAGAATTAATGATGCCAATGTAGTATATATATTTGTTGTGCGCTTGTATAACTTTCAAAATACCTAATGGATCATGAAAAAATTTTGAATAGTATTTTCGAATGATCATTATTTAAAAACTAGCAGGAATGACTGAGCTAAGCTCGGTCAAAATTAGCTTTGCGTTATCTCGATATATTATTCCCACTAAACCATTCTTGCTGTTTTAGATACAATTAGCTTGACCCTGAGACATAGTGACCCAAAATGACACACTAATCGATTTTTTTCGAACATGCGACCTAACACAATGCTCTTCTCGAGCCTGAAAACGATGGAATACAAAATTTAGTGAAAATCGTTAGTCATATTCTAGATAAAATAAGCTTGACCCACGTTGATTCAAAAAACCACTAACCGAAATTTATCGAACGTGTGAGCTATTTCAATGGTCTTTTTGTTCTGTGAAACGGTATAACAAAAAGATATTGTCAAAATTGTTTGAACATTTTTGAGATGGATTCCGTTAGCTTGACCCCGACCAAAATGACCCACTAATAGAATTTTCTTGAGCATGCGACCCAGCCCACTGATTTTATATTGTCCAGAAGCGGTGTAGTACAAAGTTTTGTCAAAATCCTTTGAGCCGTTTTTAGATAAAGTTAGCTTGATCCTGATCCATTAGGACCCAAAATGACCCATTGATTGAATTTTCTTGAACATGAGATCCTGTCCGATGGTCTTATCATGCTCGGAAACGGTATTATACAAAATATTTTCAAAATGTTTTGAAGCGCTTTTTAAATATAATTAGCTTGATCCTGACCCATTGTGAGCCAAAATGAACCACTAATCGAATTTTCTTGAACACGTTACCCATCCCAATGGTCTTTTCGTGCCCGAAAATTATTAGATACAAAATTTAGTCAAAATCGATTGAGCCAATCTCTAGATATAATTAGCTCAACCCTGACCAATTATGACCCAAAATGACCCACTAATCTAATTTTCTCGAACACGGGACCATCCCAATGGTCTTTTCGTGCCCGAAAACAGTAGGGTGCAAAATTTCGTCAAAATCGTTAGAGTCGTTACCTAGATAACTTAGATTGACCCACGGTGACTCAAAAATGACCCACTAATCGACTTTTCTCGAACATGTGACTTAGCCCAATGGTCTTCTCGTAATCCAAAACTGTAGAATATAGAGTTTAGTGAAAATAGTTAGAGCCGTTTTTTAGATAAAAATAATTGACCCACAGTGACCCAAAAATGACCCACTAATCGAATTTTCTCGAACACGTGACCCATCCCAATGGTCTTTACGTGCCCGAAAATGGTTAGATACAAAATTTAGTCAAAATCGATTGAGCCGTTCTTTAGATATAATTAGCTTGACCCCGACTCATTATGACCCAAAATGACCCACTAATCGAAATTTCTTGAACACGAGACCCATCCCAATGGTCTTTTCGTGCCCGAAAACCGTAGGGTGCAAAATTTCGTCAAAATCGTTAGAGCCGTTATCTAGATAGATTGACCCACGGTGACCCAAAAATGACCCACTAATCGAATTTTCTTGAACATGTGACTTAGCCTACTGGACTTCTCGTAATCCAAAACTGTAGAATATAGAGTTTAGTAAAAATCCTTAGAGTCGTTTTTTAGATAAAAATAGCTTGACCCACAGTGACCCAAAAATGACTCACTAATCGAATTTTCTCGAACACGTGACCCATCCCAATGGTCTTTTCGTGCCCGAAAATGGTTAGATACAAAATTTAGTCAAAATCGATTGGGCCGTTCTTTAGCTATAATTAGCTTGACCCTGACCCATTATGACCCAAAATGACCCACTAATCGAATTTTATCGAACATGAGACCCATCCCAATGGTCTTTTCGTGCCCGATAATGGTTAGATACAAAATTCAGTCAAAATCGATTGAGCCGTTCTCTAGATGTAATTAGCTTGACCCTGACACATTATGACCCAAAATGACCCACTAACCGACTTTTCTCGAACACGTGACCCATCCCAATCGTCTTTTCGTGCCCGAAAACAGTAGAGTGCAAAATTTCGTCAAAATCGTTTGAGCCGTTATCTAGATAAACTTAGCTTGACCCACGGTGACCCAAAAATGACCCCCTAATCGAATTTTCTCGAACATGTGACTTAGTCCAATGGGCTTCTCGTAATCCAAAACTGTAGAATAATGAGTTTAGTGAAAATCGTTAGAGCCGTTCTTTAGATATAATTAGCTTGAGCCTGACCCATTATGACCCAAAATCACCCACTAATCGAAATTTCTCGAACACGAGACCCTTCCCAATGGTCTTTTCGTGCCCGAAAATGGTAGGGTGCAAAATTTAATCAAAATCGTTAGAGCCGTTCTCAAGATAAAAATTTACATACACACACACACACACACAATTGTTGCTCGCATTATAGTATAAGATATATATCTGTATTCTATATGAAACATAAATATGTTAGAATTTAGGTTTCGATCCAAAATATAGATCACGCCACATTTACCAGTCGCAGAAAACACCCGCTATATTAGGTACTGCCTTTAGGCCTAAAAGTAGAAAAATTATCATTGTCTCCTTCTATATTCTATCTTCATGGTACGAGAGCACCATATTTTACATGAGGTGTGTTAAATGAGAATCACTCGTAGCAAAACACATATCTCACTTTCATAAATGTTGGTTTACCTGTCTATAACTTGCATGTTATTTGTATAGTGCTGTTTTGGCGGGGAGGACAACATTTTCGGTACATAACTTAATTCATTTCCCAAGGTGCCTCAAAATTTGCATCGTTACCAAGAGAAACATGAAAATGAAATCACACCTCTCTTACGACGATAAACCAAACTGTGGGGGTAATTTTCAATGTCATATATTTTCATGCAAGTGTAAGATATTAAAGCTACCGTTTTGAAAATATTCGAGCACTCAGCTGAATTTTCTAATTATTCGATCACTTAAGACTTCAATTTCCCAACAACTCGTTTGTTTCCAGGTGGATTCTATCTGGAGTAACAACCGCGCTATTTGTTGTTTCCTTTAGGTAAACGAACAAACATGAGCGTTTTCAACGCGACATGTCCGTCTGTCTATTACGCTGTCATGCGTACAAATTAATGTTTTACTTTTTATGCATGTACAAGTTGACTATAAAATAACGTGAGGTGTTTCGAACAATCTAGCGGCTAATCTATTGCGCGAAATGTATTACCATTTGGTGTACGTCCAAAGAAAAGCATGCAGTTTCGATTTTTAAAGAGAAGATAATAGTACCAAAAGTCGATACAAGTAAAAGTTTTTGCGTTGTTTCGAAATAAGATGGAACTTGCGGTCGCAAGTAGGAACTTGTGGCAGATTTCTATACCAGTTTCTTACTTATTCAATATGAAGCCTTTGAAACTGCAAGAACTGTAATTAACGTAAAATATAAATTTAAAAACTGCAAATTGCAACAGACGCTGTATTTCAACATCGTATTTAAACAAATATCTGTACAGAAGATTTCCCAATAAATTTACTGCACGAAACTAAGGTAATTCAAATTTTATGCAGCCGCAAAAATTGTTCGTTTATTGCATGCAGCTAGTGGAATATCAGAACAGTGGTGATATTTAGCCACATTTGTAATTATCAGTAAACTTTGTTATTTATTTTCAAGAAGCTTTATGTTTTCAGTTTCCTTTTGTAACCGTGTCCGCATTTGTTTTAAATATTAACCTTACAGCACCAAAAAACCAAAGTGGTGACTGTAGACATATTTTTTCCTTTACAAATGGAAACTTCATGATTAATTGTGTAAACGCACTTGTAGGTTTTCAATTTCTCCCAATAAATTACAAGCAAACTGTCTTAGAATATTTTATGTTATTTTATGAAAACCCGGACATAAAACTAAATCGCTGTATAATTCCAGCCTCATAAGGTAGCAATTTGTAGTACTGATAGATGAACATCTCTGATGATGATAAATCTGTCAAATCTGTTTGCGACAACAGATGATCAGTTGCACTTCACCAAACATGTTACACTGAATTATCATGTTGCTAAATTTAAACGCATTTCAGAAGTCTTATTCAGCGTAACAATGAAAAAAAATATATATAATCCCTCGATCTTATCTTTAAGATTACAGAAACTTCACATGGATTTTGCTAGCTGAGTTTGAAATATTTATGAGTTTAATATATTTATAAGTTCTATATCACAGCTACACATATACCTTTAATATTCTTAATTTTACCTCTTTTTAATGCTGTAATATGTTTAAATAAGTAGAAAAGGTTGTAACAACACGTATAATAATCACTTATAAACAGATTAAGCTAAATAATGCTATAAAAAGTGATAAAATATCATTATTTAGATTGACGAACGTTTCATGGCACAAATGGCGACATTTTCAAAATCATTCATGATAGAAAAAACTTTCACAAAATTTAAAAACAATAACTTGGTAAAAAGTGTCACGAGCATCATTCATAATGAAAAACAGTGCAAATATAAAATAAACTAAAATGAAATCGTATATTTGTGAGCGTGGATTAATTTTCACTATTGTTACTAAAATTGCATATCATCTCTTTCCAAATTTTAGGTAAATCAACGGACGCTGAATCACTACAAATATTCTCGCTGCGTAAAAATATCTCCATTGATTCTTGGATAATGGATGGTAAATAAAATCTTGATGGATAAATTATTCTGCTATTATTAAAATCGATCTGTAAAGGTTCTTTGCTGCATAATCTGGCCAAAGCTGTGGTTTTTCTGTTGTATCTGATGTCTGTTATATGTTCTTTGATTCTAGTTTTAAGTTTTCTGCTTGTCATACCTATATAAAACTGCATTGCTCCACCTTCTTTGGTGAAAGGTGTTTCGTACACTCCTCTCATATCTATATATAAAACTGCATTGCTCCATCTTCTTTGTTGAAAGGTATTTCGTATACTCCTGAGGAGTATTATAGGATAATCTTTCTTTTTATATAGTTGCTCTAAGAATAAATCCAAATTTGGGTAATAGATGATGAAGATGATGGTTTGAACCTGTAAGAACAATGAAACTAACTTTCAAAATTTTAAATTCCAAAATTATTTTTCGCATTTCAGTAGATAACTAAAAAGTGTGATACTTGAACTAGCTTTATACTTTAGTCGAATATTTTCATAAATTTAGGCCACATAGCAATATCTATTGACGAACATTTGGATAAGTGTTTAAAATAATTGCATACACAATTTAGGAGCTATCTTATAGACATATTCCTTATTTCATCGTTACTGTTTTTATAACTACTAAGTTTTAGTCTTTTGAAGTCATTTGTGGGACACCCTATATTTCCATGGGAAAGTTTTCCAGAAACTAAAATTTGTATACATACAGGGTTCGTACGCTTCAAAGGCTTTCAAGCACCTTTTACCATAATTTTCGTAAAGTAATATTTGATTTATTGAACGAAAAAAAATATATATCTTCAGATAAAGCTGTTAGTGCTCTACGAAATTTCTGGTACTAAGACACTTAAAATTTTTTTAATCCTTTGATGCGTACGAACCCTGCTATATGTTTCAAAAGCAGAGAATTAGGAAAATTTAAATTAACTCATATTAGTAGTAATTTAAAAATCACTTTTGGTAATTTTTTTGGTTCCTAATTTATTAATAGATTTCTTTCTCACATCATTCTTTGAGTAATTTTACATCGATTGCGATACAAATTCTTCTTTGTTGTTCATTAGAGACTGCATGTAGTTTCCCCGTGATTTAAAGAGAAAAACAGTAATTAAAATTTAAGTAAGAGTAGAGAATCCAGTATTTTCGTACCTCAAGCGCTCGTCTGCACTTTTGCTGAATTCCTGCAAATCTAAATTTGTGTGTAATGAAAAAATGGGATTTTCTCAAAAACAACGTGACCTAGGGTAATATCGCTGTAATTTTCCTGCAATTTTAAATTAACCTTTACTATCTCTAATTTTATCATAATTTTAGTTTCAGTAGATTCGGAAATAGATGGGGGGGGGGACATATCTTTGCACTACATTTTCGACGATTTCTCTGAAAATATACTATCTAAAATTAAATTAAACGTATTTTTGAGTCCCGCGTTACAAAGATTTCACAGGGTACCCCACAGTATATACAAAGAAAAGATTTTTTTCCAAGTAACTTAATTACCCCCTCTACATTTTTCACAAATATATTTGTGAATATTTAATAATCTGTAAATATGTGGGCCAATAGTCTTTATTATTTCCTCCAATTTGAACTTCCCACGTCCATACTTTACGAGTAAAATGGCTGTGACAGACGGACAGACAGACACGAGTGATCTTAGAATGGTTCCGTTTAAGAACCGAACCCTAAAAATAAAATTAAAAAAAATAATAGATAATTAATTAAACAAATTAGTAGAAAATTGGTTTTTGGAAGTTCAAAATATGTGGTTTGTTACTCAAAAAACATATTTATTTCTAATTCTAAAACATATCTCCCACTTCTCTAACTACACTTATCTATCTGCTACATAATTCTAACTCATTTTTATATTCCCCTAGACGCAATAAAAGCTTATTTATCAATCCGAGAAACTCTCAGGGCCTCTTAATGAAAACATAACGTAAAAAAAAAATTTAATAAAAAAAAAACATTTTTTTCCCCAAATAACTAGATTTTTATTGCTTGCAGGAGTCAGGAAAAAAAAAAGTTATGTGGCAAGGCTGATTGTCAGACAAATACTCTTGTCTACCTTCTCCTTTAATCAATAATTTCAAACACAATTCAAATTATAAATTTCTTTTATATCTAGCGTTTGTTTATCCTTTTAAACACTATCACTCATTTGTCCATTTAGAAAACTATTTCAGAACATTACTTTTTAAATGTTCTATGATGTCGAAATAAAAGCGATCTTTCAAATAAATCATTCAGAGTATTAAGTATGACTTACTAAAGGAACTGATCTCTAAATTGAAAGAAATATATCCATTAATGGATTTTAGAAGAGATAATTTTCAAAGAAAATCCTCTTTCTCTGTTTTCAATTTATCAGATATTTAGTATGGATGGGTTGCATTTTATCCCTAAAGCCGCTTAAAAGAATTTTGTGCATGTTTCTAAGAATATTTGTCATTAGATGTACATAAATATAAAAAATTCTGAATTATAAAATTTAAAAGATATTAGTACTATATATCTTTGGCATTACGAATAAACAATTTCATGGGATTATAAATTTAAAAAATACGTTTTGAAAGTAAACGAATTTTACTGTTTTTATAAACCCATAATCCTTTATTTTTGTTCACAGCGAAATTTTAGTAATGTTAGCTTAATAGACTTTTTTCCAACGAATATGTTTGGAAAAATAAGAATTTTTTAAATTTTATATTTAGAATTATTTTATGTGTGTTTATATAAAGTTCTTAAATTTCCATATATCGCCACATTTTGGAAACTCATTTTAACTGTCTTTCAGAAATTTTAAGATTTCTTTTTTCGCAATTTCCTACACTATGACGTGACAAAACGATCTTAGAAAGAAAAAACAACAACTAGTTATAGCAATATACATTTATTTGACACTTCTTACCGTTAGCTTCAATGCACATTTGGGTGCACATTTGTTCGAAAGATAATTATTTCTCCTTCCATTCAATTTTCGTAACGTCACAGTGTAAGGAATAGTGTTCACAAAAAAACAACTGCGCGTTTTAACCGTTCTATTCTTTGCATTAATGTCCACAAGGTATCTTTTCCTACTAAATCGATGATGCTCTACAGCTTTGTAAATCACTCCCCCCCCCCCTATTTCTTTCTGTTTTCGAGATAGGAATGCTAACTCCACAGTTTTCCACCAGGTGGTACCGTAGGCGGTTTCATTCAGTTGCTCATGGCTACTTTACAATACCCAGATATTACGTTTATGAATATAGCAGCAGCCGTTTAAAAGTTAAGAGAGTGGCAAGGAACTTTAGTGGGCATGCTGTATATGAAACATCTGAACGTCGTACTACCATCTTTACAAAATTTACAAATCTTAAATAGCTTTAGAAAAATAAATGGGTAGGAAGTAAACATCTATGGCTCCTAGTGCAAGCATCTTACATAGTAAGTAAATTTACATGATGACACATACATTTTAAATTTCAAAATCAGATAACGCATGGAAGACAATTAATGATATTGGGAAAAGTGAAACAGAGATTATGTATTGGGGAATAATGGCTATTTAAAATTAATAAAGATGATAATCTTGAAATGTTTCTTGCGTCTTGTGTTATCCATTACCCTAATTTTTCCTACCATTTCTTAATAAGTTAGAAAAAAGGAATTTTAAAATGTTTGAATGTTATCAATTTTAATGCTAAATGTAAATCTCTCTTCAAGATATTTTGCGAATATAAAAATACAGTCAGTATAACAATTTCCTTTAACATTGAGGTAAGTTGGAAAAGTAATACAAAATTTTTTTTGGCACAAAGGCGAAGATGTTGCCTCTTGAATGATGGAGCCTCATTGCATTTGCGGAATTATATCAAAAATATTTTTTAAACAGAAGATTCACCTCTTTGATAAGTTAAAAAATACGAAATGTAAAATTATTGTAAAAGTTTCATTACGCTTTCCCCGTGTGAATAAAACTCACCTATTAAATAAAGAATACATAATTTACAAAGTGAGGGCGGGGGATAGTATCTTTATAGGTGTTTTGGTAGAGCGTGGCCATTAAAAGGTTGGTAACCACTGTATTAGATAATAATTTATTAATTCATTTTGTTACATGAGAAATCATTTTATATCTGTAACTGTAGAATTCTAACGTAGCCAGCTACATTTTTCGTTAAAAGACATTAGATAAAGTACATATTTCTGCCACTGGGAGCAACATGTATTTTAATTTTTATACTTAGATAGTTTTAATGGTATTCAAAAGCAATGTATTTTATATGAATAGAAACAGTATGGGATATTGTATACATTTTTTTTTAATAGTGTTTTAAAATTTTCTATTTCTTTCAGATTTTAAAAATAGAAGAATTTTGTTTTCTGAAAAGTTCGAGTAAAATAAGTAAAGTTATACAATATAGATCTACATATACAGGGTGTCTCTGATGTTATACATATAACTTGAAGGTCAGGTAATTAAGTAAACATAAAAACAATTTTGGTACGGCAATTTGGGGTCAGAAATGAAAAGCTTCGGCGAAAAGCAAGAAATGCGGAGGAAATGAAAACAAGTGTTTTATTGACGTAACAATTACAATCAGGGTTGTAAAAAACCCGGGTTTTTTGTTAAAAACCCAGCCCGGGCGGGTTTTATTAAAAAACCCGGGTTAAATGGGCAATTTTCCCCGGGTAAATTGGCTACTAAAGTTTGGTACTTTGCAAAATTTATCCGTTGAAATTTTGAAAATTCTCAGAAGAATTACTCAGGAAAAATTTAATTTTTTGCTTAGGAAAGCGCAAGAAATTTGATTGCCGAAACAAGTGGCAATCCTGATCTCAAATAGAATCTTTGTAAACAAACACTTCATAGTCTAATAGATGGGAATGACTTCATACTTTTAATAAGGATCTCAATATTTTTCTCTGTTCTTAAAATACATATATATTATATGATCCCTTTAATTTAAATAACAAATTTTAAATTGCAAAGCTATCAATTGTGTGTTATTTAATAATAAAATATAAATATAACTTAAAAAAACTTGCTCCTTTGAAATTATCACAAGATTAGCAGATGTTGATAAAAAATATCTTACAACAAAAATGTTTCTTATGTATATACAGGGTGTTCACTCTCAACGGTGTCCAATGGCTAATTCCTAAACCGTTAGTCATACACATATAGTTTAAATATTACAAAAATGTTTTAAATTGAGGCAAAGAAATATTTTAAAAGCGATTTGGGTCAATAAAAACATTTCTTAAAAAATTATGAAATTTAAGTGTTTATACAGCCCCTGGTACTATAAGTTATATTTAGTAAAATTTTCCTATTACACTGACAAGACAGACAAAGAAAGTCCCGTTCATATAGCACTAAAATTGACTGAGTTATGAAACTTTGAAAATGCATGACTTATACCACATTTCTGCATCTGAATACAAATGAGTTTGACCATGCTTTGAGGGGTCACATCCTATGTGCTTAAAGTATTCGAAGAACTTTTCATGTGTATCAGCGCTTTGAAAAAAATAGTAAAGTGTTATGATCGAGTTAACTTTTATTAAGTTTCAGATTGGCTAAAATTATTGTATTTTAACATATGTTTTATTTTGTAAAGATTTGAGACTATTTCTTTTCATGATTTCTTTTAACAAATATTATGTTATTTTATTTAACTTCAACGATCGTATGTATGTTTTCCCAGTTCAAAATTTGTAGTTGAAATTTCTCACTTTCAAGTTTCAAATATCCGATCGAGACTAAATTTTACATGCATACTGATGTAAATCCGATGACAATCTAATATTTTTATGATTTTCGGTGGTTACCATTCATACTTATTTTACAGGATAACACAAAAAATTTCGAATAGATTACTGCCAAGAAGTTTAAGAAAAAGTTTTAGATTAGATAACACAAGATTGCGATGGTTATGTTTTTTAAATTTTATGCATTTTTTAGCACTGAATCTGAGAATTACCTTAATTTTTAACCATCATCTCAGGATGTTTTGCATCATAAATTGTCAAAGTTAAAAAATAACAAAAATCAAATACTATAAAATAGAGGAGACGGTTGAGTTTTTAAAATTTTGATAATTGATTTTTATGTACTTTTTAGCACTGAATCCGAAAATGACCTTCATTTTTAATCATCACGTTATAATTTTTTTGCAAATCGTAAATGTCAAAGTTAAAATATAGCAAACATCTGATACTATAAAACAGATGTAAAACTTTTTTTATTTAATTTTCCGGACGTGATGGTTAAAAATGAAGGTCATTTTCGGATTCAGCAGTATAAAGTACATAAAATAATTTAATAAAGATAATAAGTTTAGTAAATATAATACTCTTGAAGCTAACTGAAGAGCTTAAATTTACGTTTTAAATTAAAAGCTAAAACGTTTTAAAATTATAGGGTTCCCAATCTGACAGTGCAAGTAAATTAGTACAAATATATTTTCTAAGATTCAAAGAAGTGAATAAATAAAACAAAATAACCATGAACAACAAATACATCATTTGTTCCTTTCCAGAAATACTCTTTAAAAAAAACCCGGGCCTTTTAAGTGGGTTTTTTATAAAAAACCCAGCCCGGGCGGGCAGCTGGGCGGGTACCCGGGCAGCTACCCACTACAACCCTGATTACAATAAGTACTGTATGTGTATATTTATGTGTATAAGCCGAGTATACGACTTTTCAGTGAAAAATCGTTCAAAAGCGGAAACCCGTATATAAGCCGATATTAAACAAATGTGATAAAAAAATTCAGCGAACGAAAACTTAGCACTTTTTTTTTTCATAGCTAATTGAACAAAAAAAATCCGCTTATATTTATCTTATACCAATATTTCAGGCATTATTATTGTAGTAGCCATTAGAGTATAAACATTTTTTCTTATCTGTTATTACATTAATATGTAAAAAATATAAAAAAAAATCATGAGGTCTTTTTTTCATTTTAAAATTCTTTATCTTGTTTCTATACATATTAAAATCAATTTCCAAAAAATACATTTCCTTTACTTTTTCATAAAAAATTTAGGACATATTTCCCTGTTTTATTTAAAAGCATATTTTTCAGCAGGCTTTAAAAATATGTTATATAACAATTAATGCATCATCTATATCTTTTGGCTTCTTTCTCAAAAACGTTTTCATTCCTCTTTCGAAGACATCCTCAGTATCAAATGGTGTTGTTTCGCAGTTTCCGAAAGAGGATCTTGTCTCCGAAAGCAAGAAGCCAAAAGGTATTAGACGATGCATTAATTGTTATATAACATATTTTTAAAGCCTGCTGAAATATATGCTTTTAAAGAAAATAGGGAAAGATGTCTTAAAGTTTTTATGAAAAAGTAGGGGAAATGGATTTTAATATGTATAGAAACAAGATAAAGAATTTTTAAATGAAAAAAGACCTCATGATTTTTTATTTTTTATACATTAATGTAATAACAGATAAGAAAAAATGTCTATACCATAATGGCTACTACAATAATAATGCCTGAAATATTGGTATAAGATGAATATGAGTATAATATGGGCATTATAAAAGACAGTGACATCTGTCGATAAACTTTAACTAAAAAATCCGCTCTTCGAAATTATTGATATCTCCTAGAGATCTTCCCCAGATCCACGGTGGCCTTAATTCTATTATACAAAAATAGGACGTTTTTTCAAATGAATCATTTAAAGACAGGCTCCGTTCGAAATGGCCTGAATGGATGCCATCTGCGGATGCAGCTGTGACAAATGGCGGTAATTAAAAAAAGAAAAGGTTAACATCGTTACTATATCTGAATAGATATATAAGCTTGTCTTGAATTACCATAACAAATGATCGTCCGATCTTTCAAAAAATGTTGTATAAATAATGTAATGCGACGGATGGAACTGATTTTCATGTCATTTTGAAGAAAATTGCGATGATGATGAACTATATACTGTCGACATTCATCCTGATGTACCATTGAAAGCAATTTTAAGGAGTTGCTTGAAAATTCTGATAATGACTTTCATAGTAAATGATTATTGGGGATTTTCTCATTCTAAAAGGATGGAGTATTAAAGTATTTTTAGAAATTTTTAAGTCTTTTTTATGTTTTTCATATTCACCATAATTTTTATTTTAGAAAATCAAATTTGAAAATTTTCTTAGACTCATGTATAAGCCAACCCCCCTACTTTGGAGTCATAAAAAGGTCCAAAATTTCTCGACTTATACACAGAAATATACGGTATTTAAATATGCCACCACCAACGTCGATACAGGTCTGGTTGCGCCTAACAAGTAATTGGCGTACTCTTTCAATAATTCCCATTGTTTCACGAACAGTTGTAGAGGCGCCTGAAAATTTTGCAACGAGGTCCTCATCAGAGTCAATTTGTATCTTGTAGATGAGACACCTGGGATCTTCGAAAAAGTATGTAAACCACTTGTTAGACGCTGCCAGACTTGTATCGATGTTGGTAATGGCACATTTGAGAACATACAGTAAATGTTATGACAATAAAGCGCTTGTTCTCACGTCCTCCGCATTTGTTGTTTTTCGCTAACACTTTTCATTTCTGACCGCAAATTGCTATACCAAAATTGCTTCTTTATGTTTACCCTGCAGTTTGGTCCATGACTTCAGGAACGCCCTGTATATTCTGTGTAACAACATACTCTAAACCCACAGTCGGCAACTGGCGGACCGCGGTCCGCGGAAAATCGAAGTTTTGATCATCTAAAAAGTTATTTCAAATGAAAAATTTATTAATTTTCCAAGAATACTTGAATATAAAAAGATGAAATTCGAAACACACACTGCAGTGTTCCCAGATGTGACTGCGAAGTTGTTCAGTCTTGAAAAACCTTTACTTCAAATAGAGATAGGTGACTTTCAAAAGATATTTCCTTGCAAATGTATAAATCTGCATCGCCTGAAGAATTTTGGGGCAAACATGTCTCAGAAAAATATGTAAACTGCAAAAAACTAGCTATTACTATGTACCACTATTACTAGCTATTACTACTACGTTTAGCTCCACATATGTATGTGAAAAATCTTTCTCCAAAATGAATTTTTTGAGAACAAATATTGTTCAAGATTGGGCGCACGCTTTGAAGACACTCTTTGCATTAGCTGTTCACCACGTGAACCGAACTATAAAAAACTGGCTCAAGACAGCAAGTATAATTTTTCGCATTAATTTTTCAACGAATATCTGCCTTTTAAATTTTATGATGTGTATGTTTAGCTTCATATATGCATGTGAAAAAACTTTCTTAAAATGAATTTTTTGAGAACAAATATCCTTCAAGATTGACGGGCGCACACTTTGAAGACACTCTTTGCATTAGCTGTTCACCACGTGAACCAAACTATAAAAAACTGACCCAAGACAGCATATATAATTTTTCGCATTAATGTTTCAACGAATATCTGCCTTTTAAATTTTATTATGTGTATGTAAAAATTTTCGAACCATATACCTGTATATGTAGTAATTTTTCAGGACCAATACCTGACTTTCTATTTTATAATATATGTACGTGTATGTAAAAATTACAATTTAAAAGTAATAAGAACTTATATTACTTATGTGTTTTTTTTTCTCTAAACCTCGATAAAATTTTTCAAAAGTATTCGGACCTCACTTAAAATTATTTTCCGACCCTTGCTCTAAACCTTATCTACATAAGGTAAAGTACCCAGTAGTTGACACTGGACCAATAGTTGACACTTTTGTAGAAACAGTAGTGTAACAAGAAAACGTCACAGGTAGGAACATGAGAGACACAGAATTTTTAAAATCTATCACCTTGCGGCAAAACTGAGAACTAAAACTATAAACAGTCGAGCCCAATTCCAATATGGCGGAAGACAACAAAGAAGCATGTGTGCAAAGTTGAATTTTTCGAATTTATCTTAAGAAAAGTGATAAGGATCGCACGTTACAGTAAGAATTAAAACCCGTAATTTATCTTAATTTCTGGTTATGTTTTGATTGATATTGATTGTTTCGATGTCCAAGAATTGTATTGGAATAAAATTGATGCATTTTGTGCAAAATAGCGGGAGTGAGTGTGAGTATCAACTACTGAATATGAAAAGAAACAGATTTTCAAAAGTTGACATCCAGTGTCAACTACTCGCTCACGTTGGGGTTTTGTTAATCTAATTCAGTGCAATGAAAATAAGCTGGAATCTACCAGATAAATTCATGACTGACCTTTGAAAAACTAAAAATGCATTTAAACCAATAGATGACACAGGTTGTCAATTATTGAAATTAGGGAGTGTCAACTACTAAAATTAATTATTTTTTTTTTTAGATTCCACCTACGAAGGGAAACTTTAGGAATTACAAGGAAGAGAGCATGAGAGCTGCCGTAAAATACGGTAAAGTCAACAAAGCTGGGTACAAAACAGCGGCTAAAAAATTTAACGTGCCTAGAATAACTCTGAAATACAAAGTAGAGGGGAAAACGCCAATGAAAAGGTAAAATATCGGCCGTTAGTGCTTGATTTTGCACTCGATCTTTCATTTTTGTTATTTGAGATTAATTAAGTAAGTGTTTTTATGTTATAATTTGAGATCTAAGGGACTTTTTTTATTTTCATTAAAACTTCTGATTAAACTTCTGATCTTTCATTAAAACTTCTGATTAAACTCCTGATCTTTCATTAAAACTTCTGATTAAATTTCTCATCTTTCATTAAAACTTCTGATTTCTTTAAAAAATTTTGCTAATTAACGGTTCTTATCATGATGTCTTCATATGGGGCAATTAATATAGTACTACAGTAATAAAGAGTATTTATTATTATTAATTTAGGCCCCGCCGCAGTCAGTGTCAATTACTAGTTCACGAAGGTGTCAACTACTAAATTCTCACGTTCACGATGGCGTCAACTTCTGGACAAAAATCACGTTTTCATATCCCCTAGTAATTTTTACAAAATGTATTCATTTCGGGACATTAAACGTTATGATTTTGTGGAAAAATGTTCAAACCCCCTAGTAATGATCAAACTGTTTCCCTTAATTGAAAACTGCACGAACCAAAGGCAACGAACGCCGAAAAATTCCTTAAGGTGTCAACTACTGGGTACTTTACCTTAATTTGATTTAAAGTTATACTGGAAAAATTTGTTTGAGATGTTTACGAAACGAAAACTTTGGTGACATTCTATTGCGTTTCTTCCCTTTATGAGAGAACGCACATCAATAATAAAGGAATGAGCTTTCCAGCATAATTGTAAAACAAAACTTAACTGAAAATAACCTATTTCTATACAAAAATAATGAATTAAAATAATTTCTTGGAGTTAAAATTGAATCCTAACAGAAGGTGAAGGACTAAGATACTGATGTACCACGTTTGATAGAAACCTGGAGCGAATTGCGCATGGGCGAAAAGAGCTAGTCCATGTCGAAAATGGGGAAGTCCGTAACATCTCGGGATTAGTTTGTTTATTAAGGGGGCTCAGAGCTTTTTAATCTTAAAAAAAAAATCAATTTTTTTAAGTATCTAGTTTGATTATTCAAACACAGTGCAAAAAACCGCGTAAAAGTATTTGAATTTTTAAGGGAGTTATAAGCATTAATGTAACAATCACTTCTAAAGCCACACCCATTTAATTACAACTTTAAGTCGCGTTTTTTCAAAACTTGATTTTTGACGACTGACCTTAAGATTAAAAAAAACTGTTTGATGGAATGGATTAATTTTTTTTTTTTTTTTTTTTTTTTTTTTTTTTTTTTTGCATTCATATAATATCAATTATCTACAGAAAATATATAGGTACACTAGATTAATTTTAACACAATTATTCTAATTGATAAATAAATCGTATTAGAGGTAAATTTCCAACTAGGCGAAAAATGGCCGGATCAGGATTCGAACCAGACACCTCCTGGCTGAAGCCGCCAGTGCTCTGCCATCTGAGCTATCCCGGACGAATCTGGTGGAACTTTTTCATTAGGTTAACCAGGAGGTCCTGGTTCGAGTCCTGGTCCGGACATTTTTCTCCCAGTTGGAAATTTACATCTAATATGATTTGTTTACCAATTAGATTAATTGTGTTAAAATTAATCTAGTGTAATTTCGTATCCAGCGATTTCTGGAGTTCCTTTACATGAGATTTATTCTGTTGAGCTGAACCAGGTTTCAGACCAGATGCTTTAATCATTAAGGTTAGATGGGTGAAAAAGTTCCACCAGATTCGTCCGGGATAGCTCAGATGGCAGAGCACTGGCGGCTTTAGCCAAAAGGTCCTTGGTTCGAATCCTGGTCCGGACATTTTTCGTCCAGTTGGAAATTTACATCTAATAATATATAGATAGTTTAATATTTTGATATTTTCAAATTTGAGAGTTTTTTTTAAGGGTTTCCTTTTATTGATAGATATCTCCTTAATTCATTCTATAGAGTAAAGTTTCCTTATCATTTTTAAGCAAAAATTAGGTTCTTATGTCAATTCAACGTTAACTTATCTTGCGGATGGTGAAAGGACACCTAAATTGGTTTTTGAAAATTGTGTTACATAAATTCTGCTATATTTTTTATTTTATTGCATTGAAGTACTTCATTTTATAATTTTATAAGACTACAAGCATACCTTAAAAATATCAGAAAGTTTAAGTTAGTTATATTGAATACATAATTTTTTATATGGGCTCGAAGCGAGAGCTCCGTTTACATGTTTTTCGGTATCGATCAAGTCCTGAGCCCCCTTAACACGTTAAGTACCACGGTGACTTACACTGAAGCGGTGAAAATTTACAATGTTTTAAGTAATTTTTAAGAAAGTATAATCCTGTAATAAATAAAGGTAGGTACATTTTAAATAAATTTTCAGTAATTACTTAAGACAATCTATATTGTTTTAGTTTTATATCATATTTTTGACGTCAGTCATCGGTGAATGGGGCGTTTTAAACGAAAAGTTCAGTGTCACTCACCGGTGGCTGAAGTGGCGCTTAACGTGTTAAACATACCAGGTATGTCGCATATTTTGGTAAATGCCTTTTTGTTTCTGTCCTTGAATTACATATTTTTAAGTATTATATTGTAATTCTATTACATTAAAAAAATTATAAAAAGACAAATATAGTAAAAAAGATGATTTAAAGATATGATTATTAAACTAAACGTAATAACTTTTTCTCTCACAACAAAGCGTAAATTAATCTTTTTAGAATTAACGACTTTAGAGGATTAACGACCGCTTAGCGTGAATAATTGCCAAATTGGCTATTAATTTAAATTATTTTATTACATTATTTATGTACATTATTGTTTACAATAATTGTGACATTATTTTTTACATTATTTATTTATATTATTTGGTTACACTGGATCTGAATATTTAGGTTGATAGAATTGGCGAGTTTATCCAAGGCGCCAAGTATATGAGCGCCAAGTCCGACGCCAAGTTACCCGGGAGAACTCGCTAGTGAGAATGCCCGATTGCTTTTCTTTTACTTTACATTCATATAATATCAACTTTTTACTTTCTTCTATCTTGACAAGAAGAAAGTATTGGTTTCATGAAAATTTTCGAATTCCAGTTTTCGACGGATTTATACGTTTTATGGGTCAGAGATTCCAAAAAACATGTTTTTACAAAATGTCTGTCTGTGAGTCTGTCTGTCTGTCTGTCTGTCTGTCTGTCTGTCTGTCTGTCCGTCTGTCTGTCTGTCCGTCTGTCTGTCTGTCTGTCCGTCCGTCTGTCTGTCTGTATGTGACACAAATTTTGTGGGCGCTCTATCTCAAGAACTAATGCACGGAATTTAATAAAAATTTATATTCAGGTAGTCCCTGATATATATTAGTGCTGATTAGTTTTTGGTGTAAATCGCCCTGCAGGTGGCGCTGCTATGTAGCATTTTTCAGGATTTCCGAAAAAGCTCTATCTCAAGAACTAATGCACGGATTTTTATAAAACTTCAGATTCCGTTAATACATGATATGAATTGGTGTTGGTAACGTTTTGGTGCAAATCGCCCAACAGATGGCGCTGCTATGCTGCATTTTGTAGAATTTACACGATTTTCGTAATAGCTCAATCTCAAGAAATAATGCACGGATTTTCATCAAACTTCAGATTCAGTTAGTGCTTGACACGAATTTACGTTTTGCCTCTTGTGATGTAAATCGCTCAACAGGTGGCGCTGCTATGCTGCATTTTTTGAGATTTCCGCAATAGCTCTATCTCAAGAACTAATACTTGGGTTTTCAACAAACTTCAGTATCAGGTATACCTGGATATGAATTAGTGCTGTTTATGTTTTGGTGTAAATCGCTCAACAGGTGGCGCTGCTATGCAGCATTTTTCACGATTTCCACAATAGCTCAATGTCCAAAACTAATGTACGGATTTTCATCAAACTTCAGATTCAGTTAGCCCTTGACATGAAATGATGTTTTGTACCTTTTCGTGTAAATCGCTCAACAGGTGGCGCTGCTGTGCTTAATTTTTTTGTGATTTCCACAATAGCGCTAGCTCCAGAACTAATGCACCGCTTTTCATCAAACTTCAGATTCCGGTATACCTTAATATGAATTAGTGCTGTTTGTGTTTTGGTGCAAATCGCTCAACAGGTGGCGCTACTATGCAGAATTTCTCAGAATTTCCCCTACAGCTCTATCTCAATAACTAATGCACGAATTTTCATCAAACTTCGAATTCAGGTATACTTTGATACGAATTGGTTCTAAATTAATGAAATTTCTTATACTATTTAAATGATTTAATTGACGTGATTTATATAGAAGAAAGTTTTGTGATGGCCACAACATACTAGTTTTGGTTGGCTTAGTACTTTTATTCACAAAATAGGTAAAGTAATTGAAAAACATTTTGAAATTTTAATTAAAATGAAATAAATGATTTAAATAAGAGTCTAAAAAAAGTACGACTGTGAGAGAAAATCTCATGCAGCGAGTTCTCCCGGGTTAAATTTGCAGTTTAGCCATAAATATAAATGTAAAAAAAAAAAACATGCTTTTATTAAAATTTACAAAAATGTAGAAAATATATATATATACTTCGTAAAGACAAAATCCGAGAATTAGTATTCTCATTTTTTGTTTTATAAATATACTTGTAAGTATAATTAATAATCTCATTGTCAATTAAAATTTATAATATTGTATATCAATTATAATTTTAACCTATTTAATTTTTTACTTTTAACTAAATAGTTGTATAAAATATCATAAAACTGTTAATTTTTTAAAAATCACTTTTAAAATGTATTTCATATAGTCTTTATCGATGCAATGATATTGAGCAATTGTGTCAATTCGTGATTTTAAAGAAACGTCATTTATACATTGCTTTAACAAAGGAAGTCAATACGATAATACTATTATTCAGTTTTTAAAGTAACAAGCATAATTATATTAAAAATTAGCATCAGAATGAAATTACAACCTATTTTTTGCATATTAAAGATTTTTAAATTTGTAATACGTATTCTTGCACTTTCAATTATTTTGCTTTCACCTTTAACTTCTTTCTGCTTTTATTTTTTTATTATTTGAATATTCTTTTATTTTATCATAACTAGATGGCACCACAACAGATTTTGTCACGATTTTGGAATTTTTATCATTAAATAATAGATCCAATTTCTTTTAAACCTCTTTAAAGGTTGAGAAATAATAGTTTAAAAATAAGAAATGTTAAATTTAAGTTTGCTAACATTATATTTAATGTATGATATTAAAATTTGTAATTGAAATTATTAAATTATAATTACAAGTATATTTATAAAACAAAAAATGAGAAAAACAAATGTAGCGCTTTCGGGTACCGAACCCGGGCCCGCAGACCAGCCAGCGAACGCCGTACCAACTGAGTTACGACCAACCTATCATTGCGGTTGAAAAGTAGGTATTTAATTTGTGTTCTATTATTAGACCCCGCCCCCGGTTTCTCAAGAATTAAGGAGCGTTGGATAAAATCCGTTGAACCTGAAACTAAGGGGTCTCTACCCTACAACATATATTAAAATAATCAAAATCTGTGATTAACAAGGTTGGCCCTCTCCTTGTTAGAACAGAAAATAGAAAATACTACTGAACACCGTTCCTTTGGATACAGAGCGGATATCTCAGCCACAGAAGCTGTTCTCCCTACAGTGTGAATGGAATCGGATTGGCATTCTGCCAACAGGAGTTCCCACAACCGTGGTTAAATAGAAACATAATGCAGAGGTAAAGCACTGTAAAAAAACACAAATATTTCTTAATCTGAAAATATAACATGATCCCAAACAAAAATATATAATAACCCCTTTCGAATTATCCATAATTCCGCAGAGAGTTCTTTATCTATAGAAATTTCAGAAACCAATATATTTTTACTTTCTTCTATCTTCAGTAGAAGAAATTATTGAAATCGAAATATTTTTCGACTTCCAGTTTTCGGCGGATTTACACGTTTTAGGGGTCAGAGATCCCCAAAAACATGTTTATAGAAAATGTCTGTCTGTATGTCGCCGCCATTGTACCTACAAAATGTGTATGAAGCTATGCATAGAATTGAACCAATTTTTTTTTTAAGTTTTTGGCTATGGCAAGCAGGTCCTTCCTTAATTTGGAAAAAAATTCACCGGTAGGGAGCGGCTATAATAGCGATTTTTCTGCCATTTCGAATATTGTAACATCGAAAAGTGTATGAAGTTATGCATAGAATTTAACCAAATGTTTTGTGTATGTGTTTGGTCGTGGCACGAAGATCTTCCCTGAATTTGGAAAAATTAAGCCGGTAGGGGGCGCTATAATTGCAATGTCTGTGCCATTTTCATTATTGTACCATCGAAAAGTGTATGAAGTTATGCATAGAACTGAGCCAAATTTTTTGTGTATGCTTCTGGCTATGGCAATTGCAAGCAAGTCCTCCCTGAATTTGAAAAAAGTCTGGCGGAAGGGGTCGCTGTAATAGCGATGTCTGTGCCATTTTCATTATTGTACCATCGAAAACTGTATAAAAATATGCATAGAATTGAACCAAATTTTTTGTGTATGTGTAAGGCTATGGTCAGTAGATCCTCCCTGAACTTGAAAAAATTTCGCCAGAAGGGGGCGCTATTAATTGCGATGTCTGTGCCATTTTCATTATTGTACCATCGAAAAGTGTATGAAGTTATGCATAGAATTGAACCAAATTTATTGTGTATGTTTCAGGCTACGACAAACAAGTCCTCCCTGAATTTGAAAAAAAATCTGCCGGAAGGGGGGGGGGGATGTGCTGTAATAGCGATGTTTGTACCATTTTCTTTATTGTACCATCCAAAAGTGTATAAAATTATGCATACAATTGAACCACATTTTTTGTGCACGTTTTTGGCTTTGGCCAACAGGTCCTCCATGAATTTGGAAATATTGCTCGGTAAAGGGGCTGTGTGATAGCGATTTTTGTATACTTTTCTTAATTTTTCGTAGTTCTATTGTCCATCGGCGGCTCGTGCAGCGGCAGAAACTCGCTTCCTGCTAAGCCGACTATTCGCAAACAGCTGGTAACAACAGAATAAGGAAAAACTATTAATTTTTGAACAAATATCATGATATAGATTAATTCGTTTTTAACCCGTTTAATTGACTGAAGCAGAAATTTAAGATGAAAATGAAAGTTGGTATAGTATTGAAGTATTAACATGTGTAACTACTTTTAGAAATATTAAGATGTATAAGATAGAAGAAAGTTTTGGGATTGGCACATCCAACTAGTTTAAATTTAAAGAAGCATTTATAAATACAAAGTTTCTTTTGCTGTAACTGATTTTTGGAAGCGCTCCCAACAGAACCCGATCAAGCTGAAGTTGCCCCCACCCCTACCTCTCCATTCCCGACGACACTTTCAGAAAAAAATTAGGTTTATTTGATGAGTTGACAAAGTTGGTTGGGTGAAAGTTTCAAGTTTACCAAAAAAAAAATTAACTTACAAGAATAATCAAGAAAAGGAATTACCGTCCACTTTCTCTAGTAAGCATTTGTATAATTCACAAACATCTATGATCCACAGTTTATGTTGCAGTATAAATGAGGACGTCTTTTTCAAAACTCGCCTTATCCAAAATCATAAAAATTGTGTTTTCCCTAACAGCCTAGTAATCATTTTAAACTATAATTCTGACATTGTAAAGTCCTCGTTTATATTGAAACCAATAGACACAGTATGCAGTTTTTGGCATTTTCTCCAAATTTGATTTTCTGGATATGGCAAGTTTTCAAAATTATAGGTACTCTCAAATTGAAAAGGACTTTTACAGAAAAATTAAATATGGAGCTTTTTTATTACAGTAAAACTTTGTTTTTACGTCAGGAAACCAAAATATAAAACGCAAACAGTGCAAAAACTTAAATTGTGAGAAAATACACACAAATTTGTGGGACCCTGAAATAGATGGGCCCAGGGCCGAGGCCCCGGAGGCCCGTGTATTAATCAGACCCTGCCTCACAGTTAGTTTCCATGGTTGATTAATTAGTTTTATCAAAACAACCCACCAGTTTTATGAAGTCTAACAATTCTCAATAAAACATTTTCAGGTACCTTATGAAATTTATACATGAAAGAGTAACAAAATAATATTAATTTTATTGGTTATATTATGGCTGTTAATTTATCATGTTTGTCAAAGAAACATGTTTGTTGAAGATGAACATGTTTACCTGAAAATGAATAGCATTCGAAAAACGTTTATTCCGGGTTAAGAAAAATGATTAATAACCTATGAATGTTAGTCCGGAACGTTTCCGGAAGTCAATGGTTGCAAAAGAAACATTGTTTTTATAAACACTTATTTAAATCTCGAAAATATATGGGGCATTTTCACAATCTTTTAACTTTCATGTCCCTGAATAATAATTTTTGATTTAATACACTTTTTTGTGTTTTTTTTAATTTCATATCCTTGGGAACATCCCAATGCATGATTGCACAACAATATTAACAAGATAAATAAGTTTTGGACGATGTTGGGGGTCCAAACACATGGAAAACTCATCTACCGTCCCGTGTCCCTAATACTGATTTTGAAGTTTGGAGCTGTCTGGATAAAATTGTTTCAATAAAAATAATTCGATGTAATTTTTTTCTGAAACTGGAACTATTTTTTTATATAAATATGTAGCTAAAAATTAACCTGCACACATTTTTAGAGTTGATATTATTTTTTGAACTCTGTCCCTGGGTTTTAGATTTTTTACCATCCCTCTTCTAAAATGATACAGAAAATCACTTCAGATGCAGCGACGGAATTTTTTTCAAGTTTTTGCTCATGCAGAAGTATGCTGGAGAAAGAATATCTAAAATTCTTTGACAGGAAATTTACTGCAGAATATAAATAAACATTTAAATATCAATTTCAAGCACCGTGGCTTTATTGGTAGTCTTACCGTCCGCAAGGTTTAATACTGCAATTTTCGAGGTAAATTGATTATTTTTTTTTATTTTAATCCAATGTAAATAACTGTTTAAAAAAATCAATGAACATTTTCGCTACCACTTAGTCTTAACATGATCTGCCTAAAATAGGTGGTAAGTTCCTTGCTGTTCCATCTTTACCGTCCCTTTTTTCCCCATTTTGTTCCATTTTTCCCTATTTACCCCCCATTTTGTTCCTTTTTTCCCCCATTTTGTCCCTTTTTCCCTATACCATCCCCCTTTTTTTTTACATTACCGTCCCTTCTTTAACACCCCTTTAAGACAATGTTATACCAAAATTTTGCACTAAAAATACTACATTGTCATTATTTCTTATTTGAATGTCCTGTGGGTACTATGCAAATTCATTATAAGTAAAAAATTAAAAGAAAATAAAAAGTTATAGTGGTAAAATGGTAAGGAAAATTAAACTCGCAAGTTTAACTTAAACCTCAATTAAATAAATTTTTTTCGCTGCTGACCAATTTTTCTTTATTTTGAATCATTATAGCATTCGTCTATCAGATTAAAATGTTATTTGAGCAAGTTTAATTTCTCCAGATTCTTTTTCTCAAAAGTCTAAAGATTGTGAGAATGCCCCATATATCTTTCAAAGGTTTCTAGACATAAAAAAAACTCTTTTCAGAATCACATGTAACTCGCAAGATTTTATTGTATATTTTCAATGGGGATTTTTTTTTTTTTTTTTTTTTTTTTTTACTTAAGCATATATATATATATTTTTTAATTTCTGTGATAAAATATTCTTTCAGCATTTATTACGAAAACTGTTGAAATTATACTCATGCCGATTTCAAAAAGTGTTAATCGCATGAAATATATTTTTTTAATTATATTCTAGAAATTCTATTTATTTTATTTAAATTTTCCAAAGCTTAAATGCATAAAACAATTAGGAAACAAATATATGTATTCTTTTTTTTTTTACTTTTCAATCTTCCTTTCAGCAGTAATTCTCTTAATACAAAAATTTAAAAAAAAAAATTCTCTAGCTTTAAAGCTATGACCGAATGCTTGTACAAACCGATTTCGGGATATCTAATCTGATTTAGAAATAACAAGCATCCGTCAAATTCTGAGTGCCAGTGCATTACCCTCTTCGGTCCCCGGGTCCCCATACGGGGATCTCTGTTCTTTTCTTTATAAAAACTAAAATGTCCGATTTTTTTTTATATTTTCACATCACTTCTTAATAGCTGAATGTTTTATGCGTTCAAAGCAAACGAATAAATGGCAGCATCTAAGCTGATTCCCACATAAAGTAAATGTTATTTTCACCTGAGTTTGCAAAATGCCTAAAAATAGTATGACCATAGAAAGTGACAAATTTCCATAAGTATTTAACTTAACTATTTTTCTATAAAAAATTTTGAGGATTTGTACATTATTTACTTGTTTAAAGCTCTTAAAATTGTGATTGGGTTTATTTAGGTTAATGGTTATTAATTCATATTTTTAAGGAGGTTTGTATTTTTAGATCCATATTTTTGAACCTAAATTACTAAACGCATAAATGATCAGTTTCATAAAATATATTTTTTCTGTCATTTACGATGCCATTTTGTTTGGAAAAAAACCAATGAATAAGCAGCTGCATTATTATTTTAGCTTCGGAACTGAAGAGGTTACGAAAAGGGTTGAAAGATAATGAAATCCATTTGTGTGCATCTGCACATTTACGTGAAAGGTAAACAATGAAGAATGAAGGCTAATACAGTAACTCAATTTAGAAATTGAAAATAGTAAAATTTTAGAAACCTAAAAGACGCTTTTATTAAGCAAAAGTAGTAAGAGCGAATATTACTTAGTATTCCTTTAAACATTACATAGAAAAATTCTTTGAATCTTACTCATAAAAATTCAAGAAAAAAATTTTCTGTACTATTTCGCAATTGTCACATTTTCAAGAATTAAATTAAATATATTATTATTAAATGCAGCTAGAAAAGTAATATCTATTATGTTATCTATTCAACCGTTTTTACTTGTCACTTATGGCTAATATGGGTTTAAAACTTTACGTAAACTTATATTGATTTAATAGCTTTCCTTTTTACATTTTAATGCTTATAGAACTTCTTTATTTTAAAAGCAATACCTTCATCACCTGGAATATAATGTTAATTGTTTCCTATAACGTAAATTAATTTAAAAGAACTGACATTAAATTTAAAGTGTTTCATAGATGGCGTTAGCCGTTCCGTAGTCGACTATTCTTGGATCTACCCTTTTTGTAAAGTGGAATCGTCCAGTTCAAAGGTATAAATTGCGTTTCCCTAATCAATTGCCGCGCTCTCTCTTTTCTGTACATTTCTTTAAAGTTATCATTATGATTTTAATATGTTTGAGTTTAAGTTACAGTAAGATATTTAGTTTGAGTTTTACGATGTTTTTAGAAAACGGTTTTAGCTATGATTTAAATTTAAGCTGTTTTGAAAAGCTCCAAGTGTATTGAAGTTAATCCGGTTTTAACCAAAGTTATTTTTAATGATTCACTTAGCTATTTTAAACAAAGTTGGCTCTGAATATTTTTCAACTTAAATCTGTATTTTTATAAAGTAATTGAATGAAATAGAATTCAAATAAAGAACTGTCGTCAACAATATCTGACTTTTTCTATGAATTCAACATACAGTTTTGTAACAGGTATCTTCCACAGCACATTTACAGTTCCTCTGCTGATAGCAGTATAAGTGTATATCAGACCTGTATTGATACAAGCTAAGAGAAGAGGTTATGGGCAACCATTGCCATACCTGGATAATAGAAGCGTGTTGAATTTAAATAAGAAGAGTCATAAATTTTAGGCCCACTTCAAAGACATTTGTGTTTGTTAAGAAGGGGGGCTGATATTTTTTGAAGATGGCGAGTATGCAAGTACAGATCGATAAGCTTGGATCTTTAAACTACTCAACTTGGCAAATGGATATAAAATACCTTCTGTTGGAGAAGAACGCATGGGATATTGTCGCTGGAATTGAGAAGGAACCTGAAATTGATGCCGATAAGGGAATTACAGCAAAGGATGTGAAAGATTTTCATACTAGGAAAAGGATTGCTTTATCCACAATCTATTTAAATATGGGAAAGGACTTTAGAAAAATCATAGGGAAAAAGATAATCTTAAAGATGTATGGGATGTATTAAAGAAACATTTCGAGCCTGATAATAGATCACGGCATATGTTCCTGTTTTCCGAGTTCATGTCCTGTAAAGTAAAGCCAGATGAAAAGATAGATTTATTTGCTGCCAGGTTAAATAGAATTGCCGATCAACTGAACGACCTTGGTCATCCTGTTGAAGAGGTGTATAAATCATTTCAATTCCTGCGTCATCTCCCAAGCCATTTCGACAGCATAGTGCAAGTTATATTACGTTGGAAGGAGGAAAAGTTTATTTTCAATGTTATTCTAATGGAATTAATCGCCGAAGAATCAAGATTAGCCCTGCGAGATTTAGACAAACGTAAAGAACTTTTCGTTGAGACTCAACATATACAGAAAAGTAGACTTCGATGCTTTCGATGTGGGAGCCCAAACCATCTTCAGAGGGATTGTCGACAACGCCGAAGAGACTCTAGAAGTTATAATCGACGTGTTCCATCTGTTTCTAGTGTGTCTGATGCCTCCGAATCCAGTTCCGAACGTGCACAGTCTCCAGTTAAGAGAAACAGGAATCGCAGAGGCAAAGCGAAGGAATCATCATCAAACTCTAACAGCGTTAAACAAAAAGGTAAATACAATCCTTTCTTGTTTTATATTCAGGCAAATTTGAGTGGTAGTGAAAGCGAAAATAGCTGGTTATTTGATACCGCAGCTTCACACCATTTTTGCCGTGATAAGAGTTTGTTTTATAAATTTAAGCCTTTAAAAGATGAAAAAATGTTTGTTGCTGTAAATGGTGTTACTTTTCCGATAGAAGGAAAGGGAAATGTAAAGTTAAAGTTTGGCCAAAGGCTGTTTTTCTTTTCTGATGTAATGTATTCCCCTAAACTAAGGAAAAATCTTATTTCAGGTCCAAAATTGGATGTAAAAGGTGTAAAATTTACTGGTGAAGGCGGTAAGGTGGAGGTGTCCAAAGATGGTCAATATTTATTTACTGCTTTTCTTAGGGATGGTACTTATTATTTGTATCCTAAAATTCCAAGTTTAGTTCCTAAAAAGGTTAAATTTGAAACGTCCCATCTATCTAAAGATGATTTCAGAATTTGGCATCGCAGATTCGCGCATGTAAGTCCAGATTTGATAGAAAATACGGCCAAAAATGAAAGTGTTAGAGGTCTTCCCCGGGTTAAATCAGGAAAATTTTTTTGCGAAATATGTAAACTTAGTAAACATAGACGTACGTCATTTAAATCAATTAATAGGATTAGATCTAAACGTCCCCTCGAGTTGTTGTTTATGGATGTCTGGGGGCCTGTAAGAGAGAAAGGAAGAAACGGAGAGAGATATTTTCTCTCTATTATTGACGATTTTTCACGTAAGGCCACAGTTTTTCCCATAAAGGAAAAATCCGAAGTGTTTGGAATTGTTCGCAATCATGTGATCCGGGCGGAGAGATTTCTCGAACGTAAAGTAAAGTACATTCTATCAGATAATGGCGGGGAGTTTAAAAATGATAATTTTAGGATTTTCTGTGAAGGGAGAGGCATTAAACATAAATTTACGGACGTGTACTCCCCTGAACAGAATGGGACTATTGAGAGATACAATCAAACGATTGCTAACGGCATCAGATCAATTTTAAGTGAAAGTGGTTTAAAACGAAGTTTCTGGCCGGAGGCAGCGTTGTATTTTACGTATACTTGGAATCGCATTTGTCACAAATCTCAGTCGAAGACTCCTTTCGAACTTTATAGTGGCTCTAAACCATCCGTTAGACACTTAAAACCCTTTGGAGCTATAGCATATATAGGTGTTCCCAAGCAACTTAGGTCGAAACTTGATGCAAAAGCAAAAAGGGGAGTAATGGTTGGTTACGCCTTTAGTACTAAAGGTTACCGGGTTTGGCTACCTGAAGAAAACAAAATTATTGAAACCATTAATGTTTCTTTCAATGAGGAACTCCCAGATAGTGTCCGGCGCAGTGGAGTCGTGATGGGTTCAAAAGAGATAGGATCTCCTATTTTTGATAAGGAATCTGATGAAGAGTTTGAAGGTGAGGTTGAAAATAATGATACCCCAAATATAAATTATTTCCCTTCGTATAAACATCCAGATTTATCCTCTTCAGAGGAGGAGAATTCCACAGAGGAAATAAAATCAAGTAAAGATGTTTTGAGGGGGGTTCCACTCTCTGATACTGTTTGGTTAAGAAAAGTTGCCCCGAGTGCTTATGGTAATCGTAACTACATTTACTATTACGAACAGGGAAAAACTGAAAGGTTGAGATCCTTAAACGATGTAGAAAAGTATTGTAAAAAGCATCATCTTAAATTTGAACCTCATATTTTCTGTTTTAAAGGATCAAATAAATTTAAAGGAGTGGTTTCAGGTCAAGAGGATAGTTCTTGTTCAAATACGGAGACTTCTGATATTAATAAGGATATATGACTAGATGACATCAAAATACCAACTACCTATAAACAAGTTTTAAAATCCCCACAAAGGAAGTTTTGGGAACAAGCCATGAGAGAAGAATTGAAAACTATGAGAGAAAGGGGAGTTTGGAAACTAGTTAAGTTACCAAGCGATGCTAAACCCTTAGGTTGTAGGTGGGTTTTCACATTAAAAAAGGATGACAAGGGCAAAATTGTAAGGTATAAGGCCCGCCTAGTGGCACAAGGTTTCAAACAAATAAAGGGGGAAACCTATGATGAAACTTTTTCACCGGTTGTTAATTTTGCCATTATTAGATTTTTCTTTTCCCTTTTAGTCTCCTGTAAAAAATGGACACACCTACAATGCGACGTAAAATGTGCTTATTTATATGCACCTTTGGCCGAAACAATATATATGTCCCAACCTCCAGGATTTGTGGAAAACGAAAATTTAGTATGTAAATTAGAAAAAGCTTTATATGGTTTACATCAGTCTGGCAGAATGTGGTATTTTGAAATAAATAAAATTTTGCATGATATAGGGTTTGTTAAGTTTGAATGGTGCAATTGCGTGTATAGTTTTGATGATAACATTATCCTGCTTCTTTATGTAGACGACATAGTAATTTTCGGTAAAAATGAAAGAGTGGTGGAAAAGGTTGTTAAACTTTTGACTGGTTATTTTGATCTTAAGATACTAGGTAAAACCAGAAAGCTATTGGGTGTAGAATTCGAAGAGGGTAATGACTATCTAGCAATACATCAAATTCCATATATTGATGAGATTTGTCAAAAATTTAAAAAGTTTAAGTTCCCTATCACTTCACTCCCAATAAGCAAAGGTGTAGTTTATTCAAAAACCCAATCCCCTCAATCCGATAACGAAATATTTGAAATGTCTAAAATTCCATACGGAAGTGTTTTAGGATGTTTGTCGATCCTATCTAATAGAACCAGGCACGATATTGCTTATGCAGTAAATATATTTAGCCAATTTCAAAATAACCCTGGATTAGTACATTGGCATGGATTATTAAAGCTTTTGGGATATGTTTGTTTTACTAAATCTTTAAAATTGAATTTGAATTGTAAAAATGTACATGTAATTGCATATTCAGACGCCGATTTTGCCACAAACAGGGATGACAGAACTTCAATGGGAGGTCAGTTATTACTTTTAGATAAATCACCAATAATGTGGAGGTCCTTTAAGGAAAAATGTATAAGTTTATCGACCATGGAATCGGAATTTATTGCGATGACAGAAGCTGCAAGAGAGCTCTTATGGTTCGATAGAATAATGGATGAATGCATTGGTCGAAGGATAATTTGTGATAGAAAGGAAAAATCTTTATTATTGGTTGATAATCAGGCCACCATTAGTTTTGTCAAATCCCCCATTGAAAACCACAGAACGAAGCACATAGATGTAAAGTTATTTTTTATTAGAGATTTGGTATATAAAAATATTTTTGAAGTAAAGTATGTTAAAAGTAAAGAAAATTACGCGGACATCTTCACCAAGCCCCTTAGTAAATTTGAATTATCAGGGTTTAAATTAAACGTTTTCTTGGATTGTTAAATTTTGTTAAATACCCCTCATTGCCTTAAAGTGTATTTATATAATATTTATTGTACTAGATAGTCCAGCTTCTGTATATAAGATGTATTTTTAAGTTTTGACTATATAAGGTTATGTATAAGATCAATTTTATATGTGTAAAAATTGAATTTAGTTTAGCCTTGTGAACCAATTTAAAATCCCGCCGGAATGCAATAAGTGCCCTTTGCCCTTCCATTCTCCGGGGCTCGAGCGGCCTTTCGTAACGTCTCGTGAAAGGTGAAAATGTAATCCGGCCAGAGAGTCTACAGGGGATAGTGTCGGACGAAGGTGTAACTGTTGCAGGAAGGCCCCATTTGCGGGCATGTTAAAGTTTAATTCAGTAAGTCCTTCATTTTAATATTGGAAATGCCACTTTAGTATCCCGGTTCATTTGGTGAAACTTAAATATAAGAGTTTAATTATACATGAAGTCGACTTCATTACGTTAACATTGTTGTAAGTTTATTGAGATTAACTATGAACTTTATTAGTTTAAGATTTTTTTGAGCTAAATTTGAAATGAAAGTTTAATCTTGTTTCAGTTATTGAAATAGAAATCTGAATGCGTAATTTGAATTATTGACATGTAAAAATCTGCATTTATTATATACAGTGGAAATATGAAATTATGAGTTAAACATTTATAGAGTATATTATGTGTTATGAAAGAGAAGGGAATCATGGGCCCATGTATGATGAAGGATGAAAGATGATGGATGAATGTGATAATTAATAAAGTTTTGAATATGTATAATTTTTCAGAAATTTATATTGAAATATATTGATTGAAAATGTATTGAAACTATATTGAAACTGTTTTAAAATGAAGTCACGTTAGATGTTGTATTAAAACGATTTGCTTTTCAGAAAGATTTGAATTTATCTAGTAATGTATTAGGAATATTAATTGAAGCTGATGGACTGTCGAAGTTTAAACCAGAGTTACATTTAGATACTGTGGTTGGAAATATTGCATTTTAGATGCATGAGGGTAATTTGTTTCTTGTTATATAGTGTTATAAATCTTGTTAATGTTTATAATGTTTAGTAATTGTATGTTACTGTTTAAAAGGCGACAAGTTATATTTGGATAAAAATGTTGGATTTTATGAGAAGATTGAAGATGTAATGGTAAAAGTTCAGATTGAATTTTTGTTTGACCTTTGTAAATTCAGAGCGAATTTTGGAAATTCTAGGGATTTGTTAACTGGTTAAATTTTTCTTTCCCATGAGTGACAAGTGGGGGGCTTTGTTATCTATTCAACCGTTTTTACTTGTCACTTATGGCTAATATGGGTTTAAAACTTTACGTAAACTTATATTGATTTAATAGCTTTCCTTTTTACATTTTAATGCTTATAGAACTTCTTTATTTTAAAAGCAATACCTTCATCACCTGGAATATAATGTTAATTGTTTCCTATAACGTAAATTAATTTAAAAGAACTGACATTAAATTTAAAGTGTTTCATAGATGGCGTTAGCCGTTCCGTAGTCGACTATTCTTGGATCTACCCTTTTTGTAAAGTGGAATCGTCCAGTTCAAAGGTATAAATTGCGTTACCCTAATCAATTGCCGCTCTCTCTCTTTTCTGTTCATTTCTTTAAAGTTATCATTATGATTTTAATATGTTTGAGTTTAAGTTACAGTAAGATATTTAGTTTGAGTTTTACGATGTTTTTAGAAAACGGTTTTAGCTATGATTTAAATTTAAGCTGTTTTGAAAAGCTCCAAGTGTATTGAAGTTAATCCGGTTTTAACCAAAGTTATTTTTAATGATTCACTTAGCTATTTTAAACAAAGTTGGCTCTGAATATTTTTCAACTTAAATCTGTATTTTTATAAAGTAATTGAATGAAATAGAATTCAAATAAAGAACTGTCGTCAACAATATCTGACTTTTTCTATGAATTCAACATACAGTTTTGTAACAGGTATCTTCCACAGCACATTTACAGTTCCTCTGCTGATGGCAGTATAAGTGTATATCAGACCTGTATTGATACAGGCTATTAGATTTTTTACCCGACTGCCAAGAAGGGTTATGTGTTTCACGCGTATCTGGGTAGTGGATTTCTTTATACCCTCGAAACATCCCAACGGCTAGATGGATTTTAATGAATGAGATCTTTATCGATTCGTCTTAACCGTCCGATGGTTATAGGATAGGTTTTTTTAAATTGAAAATGGCGGCCGTAAAATACAAAATGGCGGTAGAGACGAAAAAAAATTTTAGCACCATATTGAATGGCATATATCATTGGACAGGTCTTTCAAAATGAAGACGATGTTTCATTGACTATTTTACAGTCAGAAACTCCGTTTAAATATTACACAACCTGGAATTTGTGTAGGTAGGATCTCTAGCTTTACAGCAACTCTAACCATCATAGACATTTATAGGACTCATCAAAACAGTATTTATAGATAGGAACTAACAGCTAAACACAACATAAAAGTCACCAATACCAGTAAATAAAAAAAATAGGTAAGTAATATAAAAAATAGTTTCACATTGATGATAAATAATTAATTAGTTTGCTTTTTAAGCGGTCAGTTTTTTTTATTTTTTTTAAATTTAAATTTTTTTAACAGTACAATATCATTAAAACTTCCGATACCTTTGTATTCAAAAAGCAATATTTTTAAATAAATTTTTCATATTACTAATATTAATATGTGAAGGTTAATTTTTATAGAATGCAATTTAGTCCTCAGAATAGGTTTGTATAAACGAAAAATGAAATATTGTAAAAATAGTTTATATACGTTATTAAATAATGCGTCTAATATATTCTGAGAATGGTGCAATATTAAAACACCATAGAAACGCGCGCGCATGCACATCCGCACATCCATTGAGATCGAAGAAGTGTCGTTTGTCGTCGAAAATACTGTGTTCAGTAGTATTGGGAGTTTTGCTACAAATTGGAGAAAACGGCAATGGAGACCTATCAATTCTAATGCAAGTGTACGGATCAGAATCAGAGAGAAAAAATGTGTTTAAGACTAGTTCAAACGGTTCCGCAACGGAAAAGAAACTGTTGATGGTGAACCGGGTTCGAGTATAACGTCAACAAGCACAACCCCAGATAACATCGAGTTAGTGCGACAAATGCTTTCTGATGATCAAAAGTCATTAAAGGTCCTGATGTACCAAAACTTCAGCAATGTTTGACATAAACGCTTCGAGCGGTACCGAACGAATCCTTCGGTGACAGTTTGCAGTATCTTTACAATCGTCTTCAAAGGTGTGTTGTATCTAAATTATATTAATTTGAAGGGCATTAAAGCTGTTTTGTTTGTAGCTTTGGTTTTATTTATTTTATGAAACCAAACATCTAACTTTTATAACGCACCTTGCATTTAAACCCTTGTGTGTCATTGACAACATATCTCGTTTTCGTAAAGAACATGTTTTATATAGGAAATGTGATACCTTGTTTGTGGAAATATTCAAATACCTTAAAGAAAAGATATATCTTGTCGGTGTTTTTAAAAAAAATAATAAGTGTTTTTCGGCTTCTTTCTCCACAAATATTTTTATAGGCCTCTCTCTCTCAGAAAAATGTAATTCTAAGTTTATTATGATTTATGCTTATTTCCGAAATTATGTTTCTGATCGAGCTCTGCATAGTAGGGGCCCATTTGGCTATCACTGTGTGGTGTATGTGCATCTTATAAGACGTCAGCATATCAGTAAGCCCTACGGTTGCCGTATGATCTCATTTTTTATTCAGAAAATCCGATTTTATAGCAGAAATTCCGATTAGTAATTTTTACAGTAATTTAATGACAGGCATTTTAGGATTACATAAAGTAAAAATTCTTTCAAACTTTTCGGTATGAATTCGAAATTTCTTAATAAAAGAAGAGGCTAAATTGGCAATCTGGCCCCTTATTCCACAGCCCTGATCTAGACTATACGAGAAAACGCTTATGAGATGTTGAATTAAATTCCTCAATGATCAGATAGCCAGGCATGTATTTTAACTTTCTCTCTGTGTCTCCTTCTTACACACAGCTTTGTGGGGATAATGTTGAAAATATATAAGGAGATTATACATTTTTGATCAACTCTTTTTGTTTCAATTCTAATAAGCAATGCTAATCCGTTTAAATGGACGTCACGACGGCTTAAAATAAAAGGTTTTGAGGACATAGTCTGGACATTTTAATGTTTCCGAGAAACCGCCCCTCCCCCAACATTTTGCATAAATCAAGTGGGTGCGGAATACCATGAAAAGAATATACTTCGCTTGCAAATAAAGGTACAGTGGCGACAAATTTAGATTTTTATAGCTAATTGGATTCGTTTTATTTAGCTTAGTGATTTGATAACTCGCATATATAGTGGCGGTCAAAAGTTTCCGGCTAGTTAGTTTGTTTTATTTGTTTGCCAGAACTTTCCAGCGAAGAAGAAACGAAATCGCTCCTAAAGTTAGGAATATGCAAATGACCTCTGACCACGTAATCATCTTGATTGGATACTGTGGACTTGTGATGCAAAGGGGAGGAATTCGAAATTCGCGTTTGCAAAAGTTTGCCGCCATTCGTCATTCGTTAGTTTTTGCTATCAGTAAAGTGTCTTTTGGGCCGTGTTTGTTAATTAATCAACGTGAATAACGTAGTTGAAATTCAAATATGAAAAGTTCAACGATTGTTGTTCGTAAACGAGTGATTTGTTTGTCGCTAAAAGGCCAATCCTCTCGTGAGATTGCGGCAAAGTTGTCAATCGGAAAATCTACCCTGAACGATATTTAAAAAAAATACATAGATGGACATGGCCTTCAGGACTTGCCACGGGCCGGGAGACCCCGGAAAACGACTATTCGTGTGGACAGAACTATCAGGAAAAAAGCAGTTGATGACCCGCATAAAAATGCTGCTGCAATATCCCGTGATTTACGGAGTGAAAATATTGCTGAAATAAATCGGTCTACCGTGTCAAGACGCTTACGTGGCGTAGGACTTTATGGAAGAATCGGTGTTAAAAAAGCTTTCATAAGTAAAAAAATCAGAGGGCCCGACTGGCGTTTGCCAAGGAACAGAAAGACTGGTCAAGAGAAACTGGAAAAAAGTACTATTTTCCGATGAATCGAAGTTCAACCTTTTTGGGAGTGATGACAGACACTATGTCAGACGACCTAAAAACAAAAAATATGATTCTAGATATGCTATTCTTACAATGAAGCATGCCGGAAGGCATGTTATGCTATGGGGAGTATTTTCTGTAAAAGGTGTCGGTCCATTAGTTGAAATCCGCGGCAAGATGAATGATGCAATGTATAAGGATATCTTGCAAGATCATTTGCTGCCTTATTGGAGGAAAAATTAGGGTCTGAACTATTTGTTTCAGCATGATAACGACCCAAAGCTTACACGCAAGCTCGTCAAACAGTGGCTTTCGCACAAAAATATTCCGCTTTTGAAATGACCAGCCCAATCAACCGATTTGAATCCAATAGAAAATCTTTGGAATGAACTTGACAAACGTGTGCGGAATTATAAATATTCCAATTCAGCAGCATTTCTTCAAAAATTGCAAGAAAAGTGTAAAAATCTTACCATAGACTATCTTCAACCGTTAATTGAATCGATGCAACGTCGCTACGCTGCAATACCTATTGCCAAAGGTATGACGACAAAATACTAATTGTAAATGTTGTTAGTCACTGTTATTTTCTATTATAACACCAATTTTTTCTAAACTTTCCAAGATGGCCGGAAACTTTTGGGAGCATGCGTTTTTTTTTTTTTTTGCAATTAATTTTGTCAATTAAATTCATTGATATTTATTTGTTATTCTATAAATAAGATCCTGACTATTATGTCAATAAAAAGTATAAGCATCACTTTGAAATTCCTCTTCATATCTGTATACTTACAAAGAAAAATTTTATGCTGGCCTGGAAACTTTTGACCGCCACTGTATGCTATCGAATTTTAATAATGATAGGGCCCGGGCCAAATTTCAAAATCCCATTTATTGAAAAACAGTTGCCGTCAAGGAAATAAATATGATTTAAGTTTACTTCTTGTTCTTACACATCTATACATTGATGATATTGTCTTTTTGACAAATTCTTCTTTCCGAAGACGTGAATAAAGTAAAAATAATTCTCACGGTAAGCAAAATGAACAAAGGTTTCTTCTTCAGCTGACTCGACGACGCACTCAAAACTGATCGGCTTCTTTTCTGGAACTTTAAAACAGAAGTCTCCAGGGGTAACGTAATTTTCATCTTTATCAATGTTGTCCGGTTTCAATTTTCCATTTTTGTCTTCTTCCTGGAAACCACTAGAGAATCTTGGCGCTTCAGACGTGGGTAATGTCTTCCGACGGACACGCGGAGCGCCGCGCTCCGCGAATTCTTCGGTGGTCTCCAAGCCCTCCCAACCCCGACCACCACTCGAGACTAATAATGAGCCCTAGGCCGCTGCGGTCATGCGATAGATTCTTTGTCCGGTTTCAGTTTTCCATTTGTTTTTTTCTTCTTGGCTACCGCTAGAGTGTCTCGGCGTTAGGACGTGTGTAGCCTTGGACGGACACGCGAAACGACGCGCTCCAAGCTCTGAGCTGTGTGAAATTCTGAGGCTTCTTTTAATACCTCTTTTGGAAAATCTATACTTGAACATAGCTATAAACTTAACTGATAAAAACTGATAGTGTGCCAATTATTGAAACTTTATTACCTTTTTTCCTAGTCATGGAGGAAATATTTAATTCTTCTTACATTTAATTCTTCTGATTCAAATATCTCATTGAGATTTTTGGCCATTATCTTGTCTTTCGTAGTAATTGAGACTTTCGGTCGAGTGATGTTCCTTTGATTGAACATGATGTTAGCATAGTTCTCGAAGTCCAAAACTTTACTTTTCTGGTTTCAAGAGTCTCATAACTTTAAAATAAACTTACACACAATCTTTAAAAAAAATGGAGGAAATTGATTCAAGCAAGTTAAACTCGCATCAGAGTAGAGTAAAGCACTGTGAAGAATATTTATCAGTTGATTAAAAATTTCGCAGTTTAAAAACAAAAACAGACATATTTTCTTTAAAGTTCAAACTTAAAACGTAGAATGTTTGAACAATATGAAAAAAATCAGTCATAATCTAAAATAGTAACATCATGTTACAAAAGAAACTTCAGGTTTTATAAATAAGGCAGAGCTAAAGTCAAATACCATCTTCTATGATATTACATCTCGACAGAATAGATAAAAAACGCTAATCCATTACTTTTGCGACACATTTACCAAAACATTTTAATAATGCGAAATTTCTAAAAATAACACAGTAGCAGAAAACCCTTTTGCATACAGCCATACGTAGAATTTTCGGAAATACGGGGTGACTGAAAAACAGACGAGGGAAAAGAACCGGCAACGATTGGACGCAAAGGAATTTGCTTGTAATTCGAGAAAAGGTTGTGACTGGATGAATAAAATTAGACGACGACTTTCAAACCTGTGAAAACCTACCTGCTAAATACCACACCAACAATTTGTCTGCAGTTACAATATCTTATAATTACCGCAATAATATAATCATATAGTAGTTATCCCAATGTATGGTAGTGTAATAACGACAAGTAAACTTAAATTATACTTAATTTATTTAATAGCAACTTTCTTTCAATGAACGAAATTTTAAACTTGGACCAGACACCCTGTCATTATTGAAACTCTATAACAGATAATCGGCATTACATTACTAAACTCAATGAGATGAATGAAATGAGCTATAAAAACATAAATTCGCCATCAAGGGCTCTGGTACCTTTACGTGTTAGACCATAGGACAATTACATTCAGTATCAAGCTTAAAAAAGGAACATTATCAAACTTTCTGAAAGAAATACCATTTTAATATTTACCTTCCTCTATGAGATATAAATAGTAAGATATGCAATTAAAAGAGCCAATAAAGAACTTTTTTTTAAAGTCCAGTCTTTCTTTATAAAAGCCTACACTGTAAAAAAAAATCCGACCAGTTTTCCAGTAGGATTCGGAAAAATAGTTGCCCTTATCTTACCGGAAAATTTTCCGAACCACCTCGGAAGAAAATCCGTAAAAAAAGGAAATAGTCAATAAAACGGTATTTTACGGATTTTATTCCGATTTTACGAATTTTATTCCGAGCTGGGTCAGAAATTTTTCCGGGACGATAAGGGCAACTATTTTTCCGATTCCTACAGGAAAACTGGTCGGATTTTTTTTATAGTGTAGCTTGTTTGGATTTTTTGAAAAAGTACGGCTTTTATATAGCCCTGAGATAAATTTCAGTTGTAAGATATCTACACAATATAAGCAGGGTTATAGTGGACAGTGTATGCAGGTATACGCCGTATACCTTCTGGATTTTTTAAGCGAAATCCGTATACCTTCTGTTTCTCAAATAAAGCTATAGCGTATACACTGTAAAAAAATACTGCCAGTTTTCCGGTAGGAATCGGAAAAATAGTTGCCCTTATCGTACCGGAATAATTTCCGACTCAGCTCGGAATAAAATCCGTAAAATCAAGAAAATAGTCAGTAAAACGGTATTTTATGGATTTTATTTCGATTTTACGGATTTTATTCCGAGCTGGGTTGGAAATTATTCCGATACGATAAGGGCAACTATTTTTTCGGTTCCTACCGGAAAACTGGCATTATTTTTTTTACAGTGTACTCTAGCCATGAAAGTTCATAAATCTAGCGTATACACTGTGGTTTTTTTTCGACTGCAACACTGAATATAAGATATCTGTACTTTATACTGTGGTTTTATTTGCATAAATACCATGCACGACATCTTTCTCGTATTTTATTCGATACAAGCAACAAATCTTATCAATAAAACTTAAATTATTTGTTATTTGGATTTAGTAAAATATGGTACTTTATATTATAACTAGCGAACTTGCCCGGGTACTTAGAAAAACAGCAGGAATTACGAAAAAGCTCTGAAAATCACAATAAGATACCGCGAAAAAATTTTAAATCGCTTCTCAAATTTTGCAAAGAGAAAAAATATATATATATATTGTGTTCGAAGACAAATTGTATAAATATCGAAAAAAAAATGCGTCTGTATGTAAAATAAAACAGTGGATAGGTTCCCGGAAAATATGTTGCCAAATTTACTTTTTCGCCAAGGCACCTGCACTGGAAAAGTACCTAAAGCACATTAAAATCGCGCAGTTAGGACCTCAGACAGTACAGTTGATTCCTTTCACTAATGTAGAAAAATAGTAGCAAATCGCTGAAATACACTAAAAATCATATACAAAATTCCCGAAAAAATCGAAAATTGTTATACGAAATCCGAATAAACTTTATTGAAATGAGGGCAGAATGTACTTTAGGTCAAAAATGGAATGTCAAAAAATTGCAGCAGATCGCGAAGAAACGTAAAAATCGCATTAAAAATCAAAAAAAGTTCAAAAATCACAAAAGTCAAAATTTACTATAATTGGATAAAAGTTTCAAATCTAATTCCTTTAAAATGTTTGGCGATTTATCACTTGCACTCGGCTAACATAAAAATACCGAGTTCATGATTTCTGTATCAGAATCTTCCGATTTCGCGAAGGATTGAGCAAGTAAATACAATTATGAATAAAAGTAACATGATACAATGCTTAGCATACATTTGAAGGAGACCAAACTGGTCGCCAAGGGCGGATAGTTGAATTAATATAATCCCTTAAGTTAATATTAGTTTTTTGTTGCATTAAAATATCTCAATTTGTTAATTTTCTGTAAGCAAGTCAACTCTATTGTTTTACAGTGGAAGTCTCTGAGAATTTGGCGAAATATTAGAGATATCACCAAGTTGGCGTCACTTTGGTACCTCATTTTGGTCGCCAAATTTTGCGATATACCGCCAAGTTGGCGACAAACTTGGCGCATTTGGCGACAGAACTGTGTCCCTCTACGGTAACCTCCTTATAATGTTAATGAATGGAAATGCATTAAATGCTGTTCAATAATTGCATAAAAAATTCGCTAAACATTCAAAAAATCGCTGCACGAATTCCGAATAAACTTTTTTGAAAAGAGAACAAAATTTACTATATTGAGTTAAAAGAAAGAAACCATATTCTTCTCACTTATATGGAAAAATCGCATCGAAACTTAAAAAAGTGCTAAAAATCGCATAAAAAATTAAATAAAAAAATCTAATCAAAAAATCGAAAATCGGGCTTCGATGTGCAAAACTTCATATATAGACGTACCTTTTCCCAGAAAGTAGCTCTACGTGCAGTGGTCTCTTCAGAACACCGTCGACACACTCACACACAAACTTCTTTCATTATTATTATAGATTATGCAAGTAATCTTTACCGAGTTTGAGATAAATTGGCCAATGTACATTTTTTATAAATTTACCATAAGTAAACATAAATTATACTTAATTTATTTAACAGCAATTTAATATCTGTTTTTCAATGAACGAAATTTTGAACTTGGACCAGGCCCCATGTCATTATTAAAACTCAATAATAGATAAGCGGCATTACATTACTAAACTCAATAAGACGAATGAAATGAGCTATAAAAACATAAATTCACCGTCAAGGGCTCTGGTACCTTTACTTGTTAGACCAATGAAAAAATACATACAGTATCAAGCTTAAAAAAGAAACATTCTCAAAATTTCTGAAAGAAATACCATTTAAAAAAATTGTATATTTAGATTTTAATTTATTTTATATACACCATTCAGTAATTTTATTATTTTTATTTTCACGTTAATATTGTAATTTTTTTTCATTAGACAAAAATAAACAAATACTTCAAGAAGAAATTTTATTATTTTTATGCCAATTAGGTATGACTTTTTTGGAACACATATACAGTCAGTATCGGTTATATGGTCACCCATGCGGTCCTGAAAAATTTGACCTTATAAGCGGGGTGACCTTATATGCGGTGTAAACAGGAATTTTACTTTAGACGATAAAATATTATTAATAAGTTAGTCATATTAGTAAAATAATGTACAAAGAAACCATGAATATATAATCTATTAAATAAGAGGTATAAACAAGAATTACTTTACACTTAAATTTTCGAATTGATGAGTATACTCGTAGAAGTAAAAATAATCTTTTATGCAGGTTTGTTTGGTTTTTAGTCGTAGTCGTAGTTGTTAAAACTACTTTCTTCTATTCGCGAATAGTTTTAAAATATTCCTCTGTGCGTTTGGGATTGATAAAAAAATATCTGAGGGTGTTTAGTCCTTTGAGAGCTTCTGCTCGCCTTGTTGGTTCAGCTTCAAACTCTTTGTCATTATCATCGCTTCCTTCAGTGTTTATACTTAAAACTTCCGAAACGATTTCCAGGTTAGAAGCTTCACCATGGACGTTAGCCATGTCACGTGCGCTTCGGATATCTAGAAGAAAAATACCAATAGGCATGGAGAACATTTTAACGCAGAATCCCCTTCATCCAATAAGCAATCTTTTTCGGAGGATATATTTCAGCTAAGGCGTGACTGTTGCCACTCGTGGGTAAAGTACATTAGCAATTTCATTGTCAACAACTGCATCTGTCAATTCGTCTTGTATTGTGCAAACGGCATTGCATAGTTCAAATAGGGGCGCATCATAATTATCATAATTGCCATCGTCATCGAACGATAATTCTTCACATTCTGGAAGATAAGGATGTCTATTTGGACAATTTTCAATTGTCTTCTTTGATACCATATTTCATCTCTTGTCTACGTAACACCTGGCATATAACATAGTCACGAGAAACTTTTTTTTATTAGTGGCAGCAATGAAGACTTTTAGAAGCAGCTTTCGTTAATTTATCTTAAAAATTTGAAACATTCCTTGATCTAACGGTTGTGCCATGCTAGTTCAGTTTGGAGGCAAGAAAACAAGTTCAATCGAATTTAAATTCCGAATCACGTAATGGGCAGAACACGTAAATGTTCACGTAATGGGCAGTGCGATTATAGCCACTTTTCTTTTTTTGTCTGTCCAAATTCTATCGAAACACCGAATTTCTTTTTCCCAAATGCTTGTTGTCATCCAGGTCTTTAGTTTCACATTGTAAGATACAGGCAAAGATTTGCAGTTTTCCAGACAACGAGGCTTGATAAATTTACCAATAACTAATGGAGTCAAATTATCTGAGCCATCTACATTCGCTGCTAATAAAACGGTCAACCTTTTGTTTGCTTACCTTTTCACAATTTCCTTTTTCTTTCTTAAAAGTAATAGTTTTATCTGGCAAAACATGAAAAACAGCCCATACTCATCAAAATTAAAAACCTCACAAGGTTTGTACCTATTGAGAATGCCACTTAACAAGTTAACACCCATTCCTTCTATTATTTTTCTTTTATACTATCATAAACACCTGCAACTTCACCACACATCTGTAAAAAGTAAGATTGTGCTGTAAGTTAAACCTTTGTAATCACACTTTGCTAGCAGTAAAATTTGGTTTTCCTAGTTTATCAGCCTTTTCAAAGACTTTTTACGATAATCCATGACATTGGAACATTCTGCGATCTAGCATGTTTTATCCAAGTGAAAAGATCTTTCTCAACATTCTCAAATGTTGAAACACGTTGTCGCTTTCTCTTGTAATTGATCACATCTCCCGTTTAAAAAGATTTGAACCCTAAGACGTTATTCCGTATCGTTCTCGCTATTGCATGAGTCTTCATGAAAGCTGCTTTCGATACATTCGATTTTTCAAAATTTTCCATAAATTTCTTTTTTTCCGCAATTGTCAAATTTTTCGTTTTGCTGACCTGTTGTATTCACAAAAGACAATTAAAAAATGAACGAACACTTCACAGGCAGTAACAAGTAATGAAAAATACAAAACAATAAAAACACATTATTTAACTTTTGTCTACACGGAGGACAATTCTCATTCGGTCGCAAGGGGTGATGGCATTTTTTCCAAGGTTTGGTATCTAATGCGACAGTTGAGGGAGAAATCCTCAGAGCTTTGGAAACTCTTACCGACAGGACCTCTTATCGGATGCAGCCGACAAGAGGATACCACTACCCTACCACCCCCGAGTATCGGAGCGTATATAGTCACGTGGTATGCAATATTATCGCGATTTCTAAGCTTTCTTTTAAAAAGGAAAAGGTCTCCCTCTCATTCTAAAGCTATAAAAACATCAACTGGCCTTTCTTTACCATATAGAAGTTCGTACTTGTGATTTTTAGCAAAAGCACAGGAGATTCAACGATGGAAAAAAAGAAGAATGACTACGATGAAAGAAGTTCCTCCTATAGGATGTCCATACACTTCCTTCTAAAGCTATTAAAAATGAAAAACACCGCGTTATAAATACAAAGAGGCTGAAAGTTGAAGATAGTTAAATGATGCCTCTATTTGGCACTTTACACCCTAGAAACAAGAAGGAAAAAGCATAAAACTAAGATATTTTGCAAAAAATATAAAACAAAGGTGACCATATATCCGATAGTATCAATTAGAAACTGACCATATAGGCGGTGTATTTTAACGCATAATACCTATTCAGTCAGTCCGGACTTACGAAAATAGACAAGGATGGTCTATTGAGAGAATATCTTGATAACTCGATGTTGTTTATTTATACAAATACGTGACTCTGTTTTGAAAATGAGAGCGCCAATAATTACTAGAGTTGAAAGTAGAAGTAGCGGTAGCAGTTTCATGGATTGAATTTAATTAGAGGAAATATATATTATTATTATTAATTGCAATTCCATTTGTTTTATGACATCACTTTGTTTCTCATACGTCACTTTCCATGAGTAGAACAAAATATTTAACTTCTGTACTTTAAATTTTATTATGCAACTTTGCTCAGGTTTTCAGGATATTGAATCACAAACTGGGGATATTGTACGATATCTGCAGTTGATAAACCACAGACGATTAAAGTACAGTAGTTAAATATTTTCTTCTACCCATGGAAAGTGACGTATGAGAAACAAAGTGATGTCATAAAATAAATGGAACTGCAATTAATAGTAATATATATTTCCTCTAATTAAATTCAATCCATGAAACTGCTACTGCTACTTCTACTTTTAACTCTAGTAATTATTGGCTCTCTCATTTTCAAAACAGAGTGACGTATTTGTATAAATAAACAGCATTTAGTTATCAAGATATTCTCTAATGATGAACCTGGAAGGTTTGAAAGTACTAAGAAGTTTTTAAGTAAAATGTATATTTTAAACTTGTAACATCTTTTTCGTTACACTAGTCGCCTTTTAAGTAAGATTGTGGAATTTTTAATGTTCACATTATATATTTTATTTTTAATGAAGGTGAAAAATTGCTTTTCGTCTTATGATATTATTCGGAACATAACTTTTCCTTTATCGCAAAATAAACTTGTAAAACCATTTTTTAAAGATGGAAATACAATAGAACACCGCGAATACGATCTAACTGGGACCGGCGCCAATTCGGATTACCCGAATTTCTGATAAAAATAGAAAAGAAAATGATGCATGCTATAAAAAATGTAAGCTATTAGCACTCGGTAGTATAATTAACATTATGTAATCCGGCATCCTAAGGTCCGGCATGTTGGATAATCCGGCACAACTTTCGGAAAAATATAGTGTTTAATCACCCCCTGTCTTTATAATAATACAATGCAACTTCAGAATGAGGAATTACGTAACAACCCATTACAAATGGTTGAAAAGAGCGAGTCTATAAATACCTCAATCACCAGATCGACTAGGGGTGAAAAAAAAAAAAAAAAAGATTTATGTAGATAATTTGCGAAATCAAACTGTTGAAAGGAAAAATAAATTTTTATCATCTGAATTAAATACTTTTTGCATTTTAGAAAAATATTTTATAGTGACTGGCAAACAAACAGATAATCGAGATTTTTTAAAGATGGCTTCTACGAGTAAGATTACAGTGCAAGTTTTCATTTTAATTCCGTGTACATATGTTCTCTTTTACATTATTGAGTATTTTTTATTATGTTTTATTTTAATCTGTTCAAGTAGAATTTTCGAAAATAAAATCGGTTCGGATTAATGCGGAATTTCGGATCAGCAGGGTTCGGATTAGCGGGTTTCTACTGTAGTAAGAAAATGAGTTTTTTTGAAAGAGATGGGCATTTACACCATGAAAAGTTCAATAATAACGGGAAAATAAAATATCACAGATTTACTAAATGGTGTATACAAAATATTGTAACGTTACAAACTGAACAAATATAAAAAACAATTATAGCAATCGACGTTTCGGTTATCATTGAAACATCGACTGTTATAATTTTTTGTTAATGTTTAGATTTTAATTTTCCAACATTTTGATTATACCATTTAGTAGATTTATGATTTTTTATTTTCACTTTAATATTAAATATGTAGTTTTCTTTGATCTCGGTAATGATGTATTTAATTTTAACATTGCTTGCTTTCGGCCGGTTAAACAGTGACTTTTATGAGTAAATTTAAACTGTTACATTCAAAGCCGATGTAAAATGGTAATAAGAATTTTGTAAAAATCAGAAATATACTCGGATTGAACTGAAATTTTTGGATGTTATTGACGTCTACCATAGCACGATCTCTATTTCAAATGAAGTTTGTAGCATGTTTCGTTCATCTACAGGGACAGTCAAAAGTATTCCGTTACATTACGGCGAATGGGAAAAAAATCCTTTCAAATGATTTTTAATGATGTTACACGTATCCAAACGTAACAAAATTTATATGCATTTCTGAAGTGCACTAAAATATGTATTCTGTAGAATATGCGGTGAAAACAATAGTTATTATTCATTTAGAGGGCCACACAAAAGAATTCCGTTACATAATGATATGGGGGGGGGTGTTTGTGGCATATTTTAATTATGTTAAACTATTTAATATATAATGAAATTGATATACGTCGCTGAGGTTTACTATAAGTTATTTCATGTATAATACGAAGTGCATAGCATTTACAGGGATACATAAAAGATTTCAGATACTATGTTGTATCAGAAGTACTGTACATTAGCGGTGGTTGTTGGAAATGCATTTCAATTATGATATGCGCTTTTATCTTTCACTATATTTATGCATACTATATGGTGTGTATAAATGCTGTAAATTATATACAGGGCTGCACAGAAGAATTCGTAATGGTTACTGGGTATGAGCGCAAATTGCTTAAAGGTGACTTTTAAATGAGTTATGCACATTTAGGCTGAACTGCATTTCGTTTATTAAAAAATGTTTGCAGAATATAATATAATGATATACAGGGTCACTCAAAGAATTGGATACATGCCGTCTATGGATGATAATTTCTGGAAATGTGATTTCTGTAGTTTTAAGAGTGTTTTAGTTTGAATTAAATTATAACTAAATAGTGGCTAAAAGAACGTAATAGATAAATTACAGGGCTGTACAAAAGTATTCAAGTATGTTTCCATCTATTAGTATAAATTGCTGAAAGAGAAATTTCAATCTGTTGTAAGTTTTCTTGCTAAACTAAAATTTCCCATTATATAGTATATATATCAACATACTGATCAAATACAGAGCTGTTCAAAAGAATTGGAATACATATTTGGCTATGGACGGTAACTGCTGAAATCAATTTTTTAAATGTTTACTTAGTTATCTTATTTATCTTTCCCTAAATAACGAAGTTTTGATAAAGCTTTCAGGGAGTGTTGGAAAGTGTTTCATAATCTATGCCGTACGCATGATTTTTCTTTCTTGTTTAAAGTATATGTATGTCTGCCTGTGTGGACAAAAATTTTGCTGCCGCTCTTTCTCAAGAGCTAGTATATGGTATTTAATTAAATTTCAGATTCAGTTAGACCTTGACATAGGGGAGAGTAGTCGAATTTGGACCACTTCACTTCTTTTCAGGTGTAATTCACTTAATTTTTGGAATATCTGCAAAACATCATTACACGGGTTTAATCTATTCATCTACTAACTAAATAAATCTTTAGATAAATTTATTTTTGAAAATCTAATTTTTTTTTTAATTTGAAAAATTCGTCAAAAGTGGTCCAAATTCAGCAACTGGTCGCCTAAGTTGGATTCCACTGTCCTAAATTGGACCAAACAATACCAGGTTGTTATAATGACTAAGGACTATAACTAATTTTCTTAAAATCAAAGTTTGCGATTAATGAAACAATCAAACAAAATAACAACAATTAAATATAATGAAATCAAATATCTGATAATAAGAGTAATTGTTTTAAATCAAAATGTATTCAAAATATACATAGAAGTTATCAGTAATTAAGAATAGTAATTATGGAACTAATTGTCAGTTACTTGAATATCATGTAAGGAGTGATGCAAAGCTTTCACATGAATTTTGTTTATCGTTTTTATTTTTCCAGCGCATACAACATGGAACCTTATTTGACAATCTGAACACTGAATAATTTCTGGTATTGGGTCGATCGGAAAGTTGTGTCGTGTTAGGAAAATCAATTCGTACCGGAAAATTCTGCCCGGTAGCTATTAGGCATTAGATATCGGAATCAATGTCTAATAATTAAATGATAGAACTTTCCGGTACGAATTGATTTTCCCAACACGACATGACTTTCCGATTGACCCAATATTTTATTAAAATTTTCTATTTATTTAAAATTTTCTAATGATAATTGACACCAAATATTTTCTTCTTACGGTATATATAAATATTAAACTGACATACAACAATAAATACAATAAACCCAACTGGAGTAAAAAATCAGCTAGAGCCAAGAATCGAACCAGGGATCACAGCATTCCAAGCTGTCGTTCGAACGACTAAGCTACTCCGGCCTATACGTGTAGTATGTGTGTTTTATTTTATTTTTATTTCTGAAGTTCCAGAAGATTTAGTCAAGTATTTCTTTATATATATGACAAAATGTTAAAGTAGTTTCGGGAGACTTTTGACCAGCTAGTGTATGTGTTTACATAATTTCAAATTTTATAACACAACAGGTGGCGCTGTTGTTCTGTTCTTCTTTTAATTCTTTGTATAATCTTCTTTTAATTATCTGTAACTCCGTGTTTAATTCGATGAAATGTACTATGATTTTTATTCATAAGCATTCATGCTATTAAAAATTAATAGGGTAGGAAGACATAGAAAATGGCCACAGCATACTAAGTAATGTTAGATTTTCACACAGCCTTTTAAATATCGAATTATCTCTAAGCAATCGTAGGAAGTACAATATAATTTTTTAAATAATAAATACCCTTATCTTTTCAAAACAGCGAGCTCTAAAGCAACTTTAATTTAATACTTTTAAATAAAAAAAACTACGAGAAAAAAAAATCACATTAATCCAAACCTTCTTTCATAAAAAAACATGTTTGTATATGAAACATCGTAAATATTTACTACTTGTTTTATAATACAGATAAACATAGTAAAAAATTACTTTGGATATCTTAGCAGCTTTACTATAAATCTTGTTTTTTTTCCCTTCACACACTTTAAGCGCTGTATTGTTTCATAAATTACTTTCTTAAGAAGAAAAAGTAGGCCGAGTATATGTTGCGTTAAAGATTGAATAAATGTCACATTCACGAATGCAATAAATACAGAAACGATTAAAAATTAAAAATTACCACACTTCTGTTATGAAAGACAATGTGTATAGATAGTTCAACTTTTATGAAACTTTTTAAAACTATCAATAACGACCACGTTTTACAGTAGCAAAATAATTCGCATAAACGCATACTGATTTTGATAGAGTCATTATCTACCGCCTTCAATGCAAATGACGGTTAAACTCAAGTTCTTAAAAAAAAAAAAATAGCAAGCCAGAGTTGGTCAATTGGAATAAAGAACATCTACAAGACAATGTTAGTATGAAACAGCAAACTATTAAGAAAAGTAATGTTTTGTGAAAAAGTTACAATCAGAAATATATGGGATAGCGAAATTAATATTAACAAAATCAATGTTTTTATAAATATGCAAACAATATTTGTTTATACATAAATAGCTGCCCAGACAGCACTGACCGGACTTGGGTTAATAACCTTAAACATACCTAAAATCAGTGTTGGATTCAGGCATTTTTTTTCGTGAGGCACTTAGTGATGGGAGCCACACTGCCTTCGGCAACGTGCAACCTCAAGTTTGTATGATACGATATTACGAACATCTATCCAAATCAACCTACAGTTGGTTCATAAATGGAGACCCGATTGCGTCTTCAGCAGTATACATAGAGGTGTATTATGTACGCCCCGATCTGTTTTTGGCAATGAAACTGAGATTTGTATGTTATCACATTTTTAACATAGTGAAAAAAAATCTTTGCAGCTCAATCTCTTGCCATCTTGTAAAATGCCAAATTATATCTCAAAGTGTTGAATACGACAAAAATGGACAAAAAACCTTGACACAGTTCTCTTAAAGCGGGACGTGATATATGACACTAAGAAGAAGAAAAGAAAAGTCCGGAACGATCGCGGTTAACAATCTCCAGAAAAGATTTTTTTTTTTTTTTTTTTTTTTTACATAGTGAAAATTAACACATTTTCAAACAAATGATAACGTTATAACTTGACCGGTACATTGAATTAGTGAATATTTTTGTTTTACTTTTGTATTTTTATTCGGGAAACGGGAAGGGGTACTTTATAACTACAGAAAAAATTGAAAACGCGAATACAAACATCTATTCAACATTCAGAAATATATACTGTAATACCCCGACTTATGCCCCCTCGACTTACGTCACCCCGTATTTACGTCGTTGTCTTGCCTGGGAAAAAATGTTCCGTAATTAAGACGCACTTTGAACTTTTTTGAAGACTTTTGGAAGAAATTTAACATCTCAGATGCAGTCACAGTCATAAAGTGTTCATGAGGTGAAGTTCAGAAAAATACAATGAGAGATGTTTGCAAAAGACTGTGACCCTTTTTCTTCGCATAGAATAAGAAAAAAAATGTGAAAATTGTGATTCTGTATATCTATTATTTGATGATATCGTGGAAAATGGAAGAGAAATTAACGTAGAGATGGATGCTAAAAATTTCGTTGAACTCATAAATTCTCCTGATCCGGAACTAATTATCGACGAACTTATCGAATTAAAGAAACAGTCGAAGAAACAGATGAAGATTTGGAGCTTAGGGGGAATGGACGAAGATTATGACGGTGGCAAAATAAACCGAAGAACTAAACCTTATTGAAGCTGAATAACGGTTCTTGAAAATATTGATTCAGGCGAGCAAAGTGTAGCAATGACAAGAAAAACTTAGAAAATTCACTCTGCTGTTATAAAGAACTTCTAAAAGAAGAAGAAAAAATGTCTCTTCAAACTTCATTGCTAGATGTTTTTGCATGCTCAAAAACTCGAACGAGGCAGCTAGAAGAACAATAAATTGTGAGTTAACAACTTATTGATTTGTTCCCAAATCTTGTATTGCAAACTCATTATTTTGCTAATGTTAAATGTATGTCACATAATTACTAAATATAATAGACTATGCTCATTAGATTTTAGTGAATTTTTATTACTTATGCATTTTTGCTCATCTAAATGTACCTCGACTTACGTCATTTTCGACTTACGTCACTAGTCTTGAAACGAATTGCTGACGTAAGTCGAGGTATTACTGTACTTTTTAAATAAAACATATTAGGATGCAACACTTAGTTATTGACATCTAGCGAATAAGTGACACTTCAAAAATCTAATTCAAATAAGCATTTTGTTTTGTAAAATTTTGAAAAGTAATGCTATCTAGACACTTAGACACTTATTGTTGTTTCTGAATCAACGTATTTACCACTATTAGGCCAAGAACATGTTGAATGAGAAAGGAGCTTTCGGGAACACAAAACGTACCTTTTTAAGAGCGACAAGGGACCTTCAAACTCATTTTTTATTATTTTTTTTTAAATTGCACCTTAAATACTATTCAATGCTATTAACACTTTATGAATTATGGCATATATTTATCACACAAGAAAACAAAAAAAAAATTTTTGTAGAAAAATAAGGAATTTCCCTGAATGTTTTAAGCGTTATCAAGAACATTCAAAATGTCCCAACCTCAATCTATATCAGGATAATTCCACAGAAAATTATCATTTTGTGGGGGGGGGGTCATTTTTTGGGGGGGGGAATAAAATTTATAATATGTTTAATTTAAGGGTATGATTGGAAAACTTGATATTTTTATATTCTATAATAAAATCCTAATAAAAATGCATTGTAAATTACTGTTTATAAACTAAGTTATGTATCATTATTGTCTCTATAAAGTCATACTGTTACGTCAGTTACACAATAAAAGTTACGTCAGTTACACGAGTAAATGCCATTTTTTTTTCTTTTTTATTATTCGGAAATTAATTAAACAAGCTACTGTTATAATTTGGCATTATTTAGTGTTGTTGAGAACATTAACCCTTAAATGCCTGGTGTTGCTTTTCGGCAACATACCCAATTTAGGCTCTAAAATACTATTAGAATAATATTGAAGCTATAATGCCTAATGTTGCCAATAAAATACATTCTGAAAATATTATTAAACCGATTTTCAACATGTAGATGGCAACACTTGTGCTGTTTAAGAATAAAGATAGATTTATTTTTTCAATTGTTGCTACTTGTTCTTTTTGTTTTGTTTGGAAGTTTGCGAAATACCCTATTTTGACCTGCAGTGAGCAAGTAAAAGTTATTTCTTATTATAGTTCCTAAAATTCTTGTGTGTTTAATATTATAGAATTTTATCAAGGGAAATTATTTTTTTCAATTAAACACCAGTATTGTCGATTAGTAATAAACTGTTTTTTAGCCGTAAACTATACTTAAAACAAAATATGATTTTTTTAAGTATTTTTCCAATGATTTATTTAAAAAAATGAAAGCCGAAAAACATTATTACAATAATTTTTGAAAAATAAGGCATTTAAGGGTTAAATCACTTTTTTTAACTGGGTAGTTTTGATAGTTTTTACACTTCAATGAAGGCAAAAAAAAAATGTTTATATATTTTATGTTACGTCAGTTACAGAATTTTGAAATGCAATTTTGGGGACTCAAAGAGAGATTGCAATAACCTGAAGGTATTTGGATATTAAGTCCTTAGTAAGAAATATTTTAAATTGTAAAAATTTGTTCTAGCTTAATTAGTAAATTTTTTGCATAGTTTTAAAAACAAAATTCGATGATCAAATGTTACGTCAGTTACGATGGAATTGCCCATCAATTAATATCCCCAATATTTTTTATGCCTGTTTTGTTTACATAATTCTTTTTAATTTTTTGTACAATATTTTTTAATGTATCTCTACTATCCTTTCAAAAAGAGAGATAAGTATAAGATTGATTCAAAATTTCGTAATAGTGAATTAAACAAGAAAAGAATGAGATAAGGTGTCAGTTACCGGGGGTGTCAACTTATGTCTCTTAAACAAAAGATACCATTACAACAGGAAAGTGGCGCAAAAACGTACGTGATTTTTTTTTATATGTTTATTACTATTATTAATTTTGTTGTAATTTCATAGCGGAACAGGTGACAGAGATTTCAAAACGCAGAAAAAATGAGGTCTTTTTCTTCGTCTACTTGAAAAACAGAGCATTCCACGAGCATGCGCCGGAAAGATTGGGACAATGGAAGATCGTTTTATTAGAGTTCGATGTGGGTTTATTATAAATATACTAGAATATAGCCCGTCAGAATGACTTGTTTGCATTTTCAAAAAATTTATATAACATTGCATTATAAAAAGAATTGTGAAGTAATAAATTTTATCTTATCTGACTAATAGGGTCGGGTGTGAAGTAATAAATTTTATCTTATCTGACTAATAGGGTCGGGTGGGGTAAAACAAAAACAGCCCATTTTTCATTGAAAGTTAATTTGCAAGAAAATTATTAATTGAATTGGTAAAATACTGACATAAAATATGCAAATGAACTTTACTCACAAAATTTGAAGAAATATTTCACAAAAACATGCAAATTTTGTCAATTAACTATTTTACCCCATGGCATGGGGTAAAATAAAAGACAATTCAACAGAAAGTTTATTTGTTTTTATTAATTGCCAAAATAATAATTATATAACTTAAATTTTATAATTTTGAACAGAGAAAATCCTGATTTTTTTTTTTAAACATGCATAAAAGAAACCTGTAATAAATCTTTGATAATTAAAAATCATCTTTTATCACATAAACAAATGTCAACTATTAATTGCATTAACATTTTTTTCTCAAATTCTGTTATTAAATTACAAATTTATTTTCTCTACAAAATACAAAATTTTATTTAGTATAATAATCCATTGGTATATATATTACGAAACAATTTAATGGGTGTAGTTGAAATATCACGTCGTGCTTTTTACGACATATTACTGGATTAGTACCACATATTAATCAGCCGCTGGTGATGTTGTATAGCAATCCTACCACTTAGCACAAGCATTGCTAGTGGAGGTGTCAACTCTGTGAAAATTTAGCAGCTGTATAGCGATGTTAATATTTGTAGAGTCCAATCAAACACTTATTTATTCATGATGAAGACAAGGCAGGTTGGGCCGCGTGAGTGGTGAAAAAAGGCGTATGAAGAAACATACCAACACTAAACAATTCCCACAAGGTGAGAAATCGGAGCATTCCACACGAGCATAAACTAGTTACTCATGCGAAATAGATGTTAATTCACGAAATGATTATTCTACATGGCTTAGGACACCGGGTAACAGGTTATGTAAACAATAAAACAGCACAAAAAACTTGTTCTGAGCTCATGCTCGAAGTATTTATTAGGATGCGCGTAGAAAATCCGATTGAAATGGAAACTTCAGGCTAATCCAACCAAAATCACGAACGAGCTTCGAAGTGAAACTGGGATCCGACACTCAGCCAATGGAGAGCGATCGAGAAACGTTACAGGAAAGAATCCCGACGCCGCTACTGGAAGGATTTTGATGTGAAAAGGCTGTCTCCTAGCGGGCGTGAAAATGAGATGAAATAGAATAAAAATGTAAAAATGGCTTTGATAAACATTCGAAAAATAAGTAACTGCGTTCAGAACTTTACAGTTTGGTAAACGATAAAAATTAATGAAGGGATTAAAAGTTTAGATTATGTTTTGGAATAAATCTATTATTAAGATACGTGTTTTAAAATTATAGGAATTTAACTAGAAATAAATAATAGAATGTATTAAAAAAAGGAAATAAAGAATAGTAAAAGTAAAAATTTTTTATATAACAATATCCCCCTCCCTAAAAACCGGTGAACTGGTGGCTCCGTGACCCACAATTTCATTGGGGAAAAGCATGAACTCGGATTACAATAGTATTACCCGGTAGTCTGAAATTTTTCTCCAATTCTGCCAAAAACCAAATCAATAAGTTACTGCTTAAACGCGAAACTGTGGGAATTGTTTTTTAAAATTACAAAGATAATATAAATATTTCTCCAACATGGGGTAAATTATATTCTAAATAATCTCCTCTTGTTAACTTAAACTCCATAACGTAGAAATTTTCCATACAATTCACAAGTTATATAAATAAAAGGAAAAACATGAATATAATAAATTTAAAATTTATATACAAAAATTTCAACTGAGTATCAATCTCCTATAGTTTTTTAACTGGGATGATTAATTGTCCTGATACTATGCTATAGCCCATTGAAATTCAATTATTGCTCATTTTTGACACAAGAAAAACTGTAAAAAAAAAACCTAGTGCCATATGCACTCTATAGTACTGTATTGTTATGATAATAGCGGCCTCATACTATTACCACTTTTCCATAAATTCTCTAGTAAGTATTTTACTTTCATTATGTTCAGATGTTATCATAATATTTAATTTATGAGTATTCTCAGATATCTCATATATTGACTTCATTAATTTATAACACTTATTTTTCTTTATTACCTCACTTTTATCTCAATATTCAATAATAAATTATCTATACTTTCTATCATACAAGATCTAGCAATAGTAAATTTAATTCAATAATAACAATAACTCAAATTTCTCATCAATAATTTCAAAGTCATATTTTAATTCATTACTTCAGTAAATAATAATAAGAGATTATTGCACTCAATGATATTGGCTGGGTAAAAAGTTACATAGCATAAAAAGTAATCTCCTATCAATACAGATTCAATAAGAAATGAAATTATACCAAGTCAAAATAAAAATAAAAGAAAAAATTCTGAAATTCTCCAGCAATATCATTGAAACAAAATCTTAACAGGTATTTTTCGATATGTGTCGAAATATTTCGTTCATTTCCTACATGGTTACGCAATCAGTAAAAAAAAAATAAATAAATAAATAAGTAAGCAAGAGAAAAACAAGTTGGGTTTGAAATCCAGGGCGCTTGCATAATCAACAATTATTGGCATAAATTCTATAATGTTTTAGTATTAATAATTATAGTTCAATAATTGATTTTTTTTTAAATCCAGTTTAAATCCAGTTCATAGTTTACATATAACTTTAAAATTTATTTAATATTCTAATCTAATTCAATTCAATATAAGAAATCTTTAACTCAAATCAACTCATTTACGCCCGCGTAAACAACTAATTCAAGTAAAACTTCAGCAGCAATGTTCTCGTGGATCCTTCGAGAACACACTGCTATATAGAAAAGCATTGATTGATTAATTATAATTTATTTAGTTACTTTTTATTAATTAATGACTATTTAATATTAGGCCAGGGCTTTAACATTAGTTTGTTGTGAATTCTCATGGGATAATTTTAATTGATCTGGTGAAAAGTAGGAGCGCAATTTAGATACATGGACAACTTCCGTATTTCTATTTTGACTTCGCCTATCAATTCGAACATTTACAGGAGATAATTAGTTAAGTATTTGATAGGGAAACAAGTTTTTACTGGTCCTTAAGAATAATTAAAATTATATACTTTTTTTTTTGTCAAAATCCCAGTAAAAATTTCGCTCAATCCCATTTTTCCCACTGAATTTAGTTAAATTATAAGAAATTGGGGAAAACTAATCTTAACCAAAAATTCTACTCAATAAAAACATAGAAACTTAAGTATAACAGTTATATATATTTTTAATTCAACCAATTCTTTTATAATTCATAAATATATTTTAAAAAATTTAAATTGTATGCTAGCTTAATTTAATTTACAAAATTTAATGAAGTTTTAAATTATAATTTATCTGAGAAAACTCTAGCACAAGTCTCGCTAATTCCATCTTTTCTTACTGAATTGTGTAAATTATAAGAAACTGGGAATTAACATTAACTGCAACCAGAAATTCTACCAAACAAACTATAATTTGTTAATTTATCTTTAAAATATACAGCTTTAAACAATAAATGAAATTTGCACTATTTAAAATAAGCAATCAATCCATTAACAATGAAATGTCATATATTATGAGTAGGTTGTTGTGGTTCACTAGGAGGCGGAACATAAGATTGCATAGGTTCAACATTAAAAATGCAAGTCCTCTCCCAGTGGAAAGCATCCTGTATACCCCTATTCATACACGTTCGACATGGTCGACTAAGATACTTATTTTGAAAATGAGTAGGTCAAAAGAGATGATATTTACTTCACTTTCACTCATTTTATCACTAGAGTTTTTAACAAATCCCAATCGCATTAACATAAAAGAGGGACAACTCATTAATACATGGATTCATTATATAATCATAATAAATACTGTAAATAAACTTTAAATAAAATAACAAATGTAAATATTTTCTTTTATAATAAAGAATAACAGTAATACAACAAATGTAACTAAGGAAATATGGTGAAATATAAAATAAACAAATAAATAAATAATAAATCTTTCAAAACTTACGACCTTGGGTTGTTAAAAGAAAACAAAATGACTTTCGCACATTCAGGATAAACGTAGAATATCAAATCGTGGTTACCAGGTGTCATCGAAGGTTTCGATTGATTTCACAATCCCAGGGACACTTTTTATTGAAGGTCTCATAAGGTGGTGTAGAGCAGGTAAACATTATCCTTTGCCGGCTTCTTATATCGAAACAATTTAATGGGTGTAGTTGAAATATCACGTCGTGCTTTTTACGACATATTACTGGATTAGTACCACATATTAATCAGCCGCTGGTGATGTTGTATAGCAATCCTACCACTTAGCACAAGCATTGCTAGTGGAGGTGTCAACTCTGTGAAAATTTAGCAGCTGTAGAGCGATGTTAATATTTGTAGAGTCCAATCAAACACTTATTTGTTCATGATGAAGACAAGGCAGATTAGGCCGCGTGAGTGGTGAAAAAAGGCGTATGAAGAAACATACCAACACTAAACAATTCCCACAAGATGAGAAATCAGAGCATTCCACTCGAGCATAAACTAGTTACTCATGCGAAATAGATGTTAATTCACGAAATGATTATTCTACATGTCTTAGGACACCGGGTAACAGGATATGTAAACAATCAAACAGCACAAAAACCTTGTTCTGAGCTCATGCTCGAAGTATTTATTAGGATGCGTGTCGTAGGAAATCCGATTGAAATGGAAACTTCAGGCTAACCCAACAAAAATCACGAACGAGCTTCGAAGTGAAACTGGGATCCGACACTCAGTCAATGGAGAACGATAAAGAAACGTCACAGGAAAGAATCCCGACGTCGCTACTGGAAGGATTTTGATGTGGAAAGGCTGTCTCCTAGCGGGCGGGAAAATGAGATGAAATAGAATAAAAATGTAAAAATGGCTTTGATAAACATTTGAAAAATAAGTAACTGCGTTCAGAACTTTACAGTTTGGTAGACGATAAAAATTAATGAAGGGATTAAAAGTTTAGATTACGTTTTGGAATAAATCTATTATTAAGATACGCGTTTTAAAATTATAGGAATTTAACAAGAAATAAATAATAGAACGTATTAAAAAAAGGAAATAATGAATAGTAAAAGTAAAAATTTTTTATATAACATATATAAGTGTGTGTAGTACATGGCATTATATATTCCTCATATTCTAAAGAAATATTCATCTTTTTTCCCCAATATCTTCAGAATTCAATGAACATTTAAAAAAGAAAATTTCTTTTTTTTAACCTACCCACAGATGGCGCAAGAGAGCATATAAACGTTCACAACGAATGCAATTTATTTTTTCGGCACCAGGCTACATCGCCAAGTTACAACACTGATTCGAACAGTTACCTCCATGTTTTAATATTTTAAGAGTTCAAGACGAAAGAATCAATTGTTTGTTCACTTTCATATAGGAACAGATAGAGCTGCCAATCTAATTCCAACTGAAGTTATCTCAGAATATATAGATAATTGAATGTAAGTCATCTCTTAAATGTTAATTTATTTTGAATAATCTTTCTAAAAATGCAACTTTTATGAAGTTTTATTCGAAAAAATAATTTTGAATAAAAATGGCCGAACGGAATATGAACAAGTGAAGTGGTTATCGGAATCAGGATGAGTTCACTCCCGAAGCGTTAGACACTTAGTGCTATTATATATATAATTGACGAATTATAAAAAAAAAAAATTAAAAATATAATTTTTAGGTGCATTTGGACTCGCCCTTATCCAAATTTGCAGATTTCTATGTGCAGAGATAAAAAATATTTTTATTAACATAGGTGAGCAATACCCAGCTTGCGCAAGTTTTTCGTTGGTGGTCTAACTATCCCTTGGCCTTGGACCCCTTCTCTGAACAGTGCTGAACAGTGGAGCAGCATTGAGGGGTTTCCTAGTTGTCAGGCAACTTAACACTCAGGCTGTAGATATGATGTCTGAGAATTTTAAAGTGCCATTGGGGAAAAAATGTAAAGATGTAGTTGTTTACAACTACTAAAATTAGAAAAATTATGATAGTTACTAGCATAAGTGTTTTATTTATTAAGAAAAGTAAGTTAAATTAAGTTTAAAAACTTGAAATGTAAGAGAGTTATATTAAGATATAGTATAGCTAGAGTTACAAGAACTGCTATAAAACATCCCTTCTCACATATCTTCATTTATTCTTGTTCATTTTTCTTCGTTAGTATTTCTGGTACCTTCTGATTTTTACGTTCGTTGTATCTATTACCGGCTTTTCTAAGTTTCCGGTTGGAGGTGTACCCATCCGTTGTCTTTGTTTAGATAGCTGTAAGTATACAAAAATATTCTAAGATATAAGGTAACATTTTTAATTTTACTTTGATTTTAGTGTTAATGCTATGAATTAAAGCATTTAAATGTAATCACATTTAGACAAAACAATACACATCTTTTATTAAAATATTTTATTGTGTAATGCTATTCATTAGGGGTCTTTTTAAAGCTTCCTTTTAAAATTATTTAGAATGGTTTCAATGCTGTTTCTCCGAAACGTAAACAAATGATCAATTAAAAACAACAGTTTCCCAGATAAAAAAAAAAAAATATTATCATGGCGGCTTGAAAAAAGAAAAAAAAAACTGTGTGTGATTTTTGGTGTTCAACTCTGTAGAATAATAAAATTGTGTAAAATGATACATCTTGTCTTCATAATTGTACTTTTTTTTAAGTTCAAATTAATCTAAAAAAATCCTTCAGTATCAGTCATGGAAAACTTATTTCTGATCTTATGTTTTTCTAATTTACTTTCAAAAAACAAAATATATTATATTTCAAAGCTATTGTTATGGAATTGAAAAAGTTTTTAACCAATCACCATGAAAGTTTTAAAAAATGAACCTTAAAATTTTCAAAGATGTTTATACTCCGAATGTATAACTCCGGATATTTGTAGTTTTCATTATTATATTTTAGATCTTCTTTTTATTTTCCAAAATAGAAACTCCTTGGAAGTGGAAATGTAATTCAACAGTTCACCCTTAAAATAAAATATGAAGACAGGCCAAAATAAAAAACATTTTTCATTGGTTTGTTTGGTAGGCGCATGAATCTAACTTAAAATTCCAAAAACAATTTCCCATTATTCATTATTATTAAAGATTGCTGTTATTTCCTTTTCATAGTAACAATGATGTTGTTTTATCTTTTAAAATTTGTCATATACAAAAACTAAAATAACAGGTGCTGGCAGGAAAGCCACACCGAACATTCCTTCATTGAACAAATTATGCTTTCTCTAAATTCATCGAAGACCAATGTTTTTTTTAACAATATATAAACAACAGGAAATCGTATAGATTCATATTCTATATTACGATGAAGGTCGTTATTAGTATAATAACATTTGTAAATTCCGTTTAATTATATTAATATTATGTATATGTTAACTATTTTTTATTCAGCTTCCATTGCACTATAATGTAATGAAAAAATAAATTAAGAGGTTTTTTTCAGCTATGGAGACGATACGGCTACAGATACTGTGTAAGGGAGAATACCCCGTACGGGTTTACGATTAACAAATTTATTGCATGCCATACATATATTATTATGGCCCGCAGCCGAGGAGTGGTAAACAGAGGTGTTGTTTGCTCCAGGGTTGATTGCTTATGGGGGGATCTGAAGTTTCCAGATTGGGGTGTACAGAGTTATTACCGAACAAATGTGGATCTCAGATAAAGGGTAGAAAATATTTGTGGGGCGCACTGTTGTTTAGCCCCATAAATATTAGTGTCATATAAGAGAGAGTTTTATATATTATGATTTACATTTACCTTCTGGTTATTAGGATGTATTTTTCTCCTTGCTTTATTATTACATCTTTTGCAGTTCGCTCTTCACTGAGCATATATCTTAGTAATGATGTCTTACAGGGTGTTTCTTGAACCTTATAATGCCCTACGTTTAAGTAGAGCCTTATTAGTCTCTATACGTAAGCTTAGGTGGGTTTTATAGAAAAAATAAAGTTTAACAGTGTAGTCATTACATAAATGTTATATTTTAACTTGTCTCGTCGATAATGTTCATGTGTACTAGGGCTGGATTATTTATCAATATATCGACAAATATTGATATTTTTTAAATGTTGCAATAACAATATCTAAACCTTGACTCCATTGATATATCAAAATAAAATAACAATGTTTTGAGCTCACTGGAATTTTGAACATGAGCCTCGAAAAAAGAGCGTAGAATATCTCAAAACCAAATAAAATAATGTTTTGTGCACACCGCCACAGCCCCGAAAAGCATAACCCAATATTCCATTACAATGCTTTCTCCCTCTATCCTCTCCAAAACAGAAAATCTACCTCGATTATCTTTCTTTACGTTGATTATCTCTAGACCTATTCCAATTATTCCAATCTTCCCTCAGTGAACTGCCTGTCTGCGTAATACTGAATAACACATATCGTACTTCTCTTCTCTCGCCCTCTCGCCGTTATGACTGATCCACACACATTGATATAACTACAGCTATTGATATGTCATGAATAACCAAACGAGCTCTGATTATTGCTGAGTTCCGGTTGATATAGAATAGCTGGTTATCATTGGGTACTTAGCCGAACAGCTGGGATGATCCGCTTGCGAGCGACCAATTAGAGTCCGCTAATTGTAAACTTTACTTTTTTTTTTCTCTAGTCAAGTTGGGGGAAAAGTCAAGGACAAAGCAGTCGTTCACTGTGATGATTCGTTGCTTTTAAAAAGAGCTTCCCAGACTCTAATGTCTACTCTGCTATTGAATACAATGCTTATTCATATTGTGTATTGATATTCTTTCTTTAGTGTCGTTTGTTGTATTTTCATTATGGCGAAGTTTTCTCTCATGAATTTAACATATCCTGTCTTGCATTTTAGCTTAAAAGGCATATTTATCAAAAAATAAATTTAAATTAGTATAAAACTATTCCGAAATTTGATTTGAATATTTATATTTAAAAAAAAAAGGTTTCGATGTTGTTTTCTTGTAGTAATAGGTAAGAAAATATGAATACAGTGAATGTTTTCGATTAAGAATCCATTCATTCCTTAGAGAAAGATTGAAAAGCAACATGTCTGCTGTATTTATCATCCCCTGAAACCTACTTAATTACAAGCATATTAGCATGATATGTGGCATTAAATTAATTTTAGTTTTTCCCCTGCTTTTACTTATTTTAATTATATTAAAATCGTCACTCCCTAAATTTAAGAATATTTCATTTTAATTTTTTTTTTTTTTTACAATATTCTCAGTTATACGCAGTATAACTCAGTTATAACTTATTAAATAGTTAAAATGTTATTAATAAATAATCCATAAAGTAGGAAGAGAAGAAAACATACTATTTTTAAAGAAAAATATAATGCAACAAATGGTATAAGTGCAAACAAATATCAAACATTGGTTTCTTCCCCTAAAATATTTCTATTTTGCATAGATAAGCATACATATTTTAATGATGCTGTGTGAACATATATAGGTATAAAACATTGATTCGTAACTTTCTACATCTGTTGGTACTTAAATTGCTGCTACTGTACCATTTTTGTTTTCGAAATTAGCAATATTTCTATTCTTACACAGTTTAAGGTAGTTTAGAGTAAAGCAGTTTAAGGTAGCACAGGCCGACATTTCCAGGCCCGGGCCAGGCCCGACTCATAAAAAAAATTTGGCCCAGCCAGACCCGATACAAAAATTAAAAGTTCGGCCCGAGCCCGCCCCGGCCCGAAAAAAAGTTAAAATCTCGGCCCGGCCCGAAAAAAAATTTGTCTCATACGAGGAGTTCTGACCAAAAATATTTATCTTAAGGTTTTTTTCGTGTTTATAATCTTCATTTTTAGAGAAGTACCGCAGGGTGGATATTTATTTTTTAATGAATCTCTATTTCCTGCATGCAAATGTGTTAGTTATCATTAATATTGTTAATCCATATTCCATGTATTGAAGTGTTAAAAATCTGAAAAATACTATACAGTAAAATCTTCTAAGACGGAATTGCATAGAAAAAAAATGCGCTATAGACAAGTTCCCTTCTTAGCAAGAGTAAATGTTTTGTATATTCTTTTCTTACGTATTAGTATATTAATTTTGCATGGATAAACACGTTTTTCAGTTTAAAACAGGGTTTCGTCATAGGCAGATTCTTTTTCACACGTTTTACTATATTTTAATTTAGCTATATTTTAATAAGCAAAGAAATCTACTATTCTTTAAAAAGAATAAATTTTAATTTTTAAGTGTAAAATAATGGCGATTTAAAAGTGTATACATTTTTTGCAAAAAGTTTTGGGCCAGGCCTAAGTTTACTGACCTTTGAATGGATCAGACCACGCTAAGACGATGATTTTCATACGGGCCGGGTCAAAACTAGAAATGGAAATTTCGGGCCGTGAATACCCGTAAGGCATGGTGACGTCACGGCGACGTCGTTGTGAAGTCACACTGTGACTTTGTGACCGTCGATGTGACGTCACGTGACGTCAATGTGACGTCATAGTGACTAGAATGCGAGGTCGTTATGGCCGTTTTAGAGGTCGTTTGTGACGTCACATTGTGACCACTCTGTGAAGTCACAGTGTGACTAATTTGTGAAAAGTGTGACATTTGTGACTACTTTGGCATTAATTTTGTGACGAACATGTGACGAAAGCGACAATGCTTTGAAGTCACATTGTGACCAATTTGTGAAATATGTGTCATTTGTGACGAACTTGTCATAAACACTGTGATGATTTCAAATGAAAATCAAATTTCAAATTAATTTCTTAAAAGGCGCAAAGGCCAACCTAGTGAAAATGATTCCATGCCGGGACTCGAACCCAGGCCATCAATATAACGCACTGACATTCTACCGACTAAACCACACGGAACGATACCCAGCCTGGAAAATTTCACACAATTACATGTTGGCAAGGCTACAAAAGCAGCCCAAGATGAGATATTTATCGTGAGCCACCGACATGGAATAAACAGGAAACTTAATTCAATCTAGTATCGATTGAATCTATATTAATACTTGGAAATTTTTACAGGGAGAACCATTCGCCTTGCATACAATATTTCAAATGAAAATCAAATTTCAAATTACATGCTTAAAAGTCAATTTTAATTTGAAATTTGATTTTCATTTGAAATATTGTATGCAAGGCGAATGTTTCTCTCTGGAAAAATTTCGAAGTCTTAATATAGTTTCAATCGATGCTGAATTTAATTAAGTTTCGTGTTCGCACCATGTCGGTGGCTCACGATAAATATCCCATCTTATGCTGCTTTTGTAGCCTTGCCAGCATGTAATAGCGAGAAATTTTCCAGGCTGAGTGTCGTTCCATGTGGTTTAGTCTGTAGAATGTTAGTGCGCTATGCTGATGGCACGGGTTCGAGTCCCGGCATGGATTCTTTTCTCTAGGTTGGCCTTTGCGCCTTTTAAGCAATTAATTTGAAATTTGATTTTCATTTGAAATATTGTATGCAAACCGAATATTTCTTTGTGGAAAAATTTCCGAGTATTAATATTGTGATGAATTTTAAAATGGACAATTTTAAAATAAAGTTTTGTTTGAGATATAAAATAGTATCTTTTTACCGTACTTTTTAGCAAAATATAGCTATTTTGGAGTCCTATTCTTCTAAAATAGTTTTAATTTTTCCACTTAAAAAACAATGTTTGTCAACTGACATCTTTTTTTATTAAGTTCTAAGCTTGATCTTGAGTTCAAGCTTGATATTAAGAATGTATAAGATTTTAAGGTGTTGTGGTTGTGATTAATCTTTGCTTTATTAAATACGACGTAAGCCATATTTATTTAAATTTTTTATTTCCGTGTAAATTGTATTTTGTTAATATGAGCTTAAATAGATTTGGTATGTTCTATAGGAAAAGACTGATCTGGAAAATAGAAAAAACAAGTAAGAAAAATCATGCGTTAAGCATAGATTATAAAACACTTTCCAACACTTCCCGAATGCTTTAAAAAAACTTCGTTATTTAGGGAAATAAGGTAAATAAGAGAACTAAGTAAACATTTTAGAAAACGCATAAAATATTTGAAAAAATCATTTCCGCAGTTACTGTCCATAGCTAAATAGGTTTTCCAATTCTTTTGAACAGCCCTGTATTTGATCTGTAGGTTGATATATATATTATATAATGGGATAATTTAGTTTAGCAAGAAAACGCATAACAGGTTGAAACTCTCTTTCAGCAGTTTATACTAATATATGGAAACATACTTTAATACTTTTGTACAACCCTGTAGTTGACCTAGAACCTTCATTACACGCCACCGTTTAGTTAAAATTTAATTCAAACTAAAACACACTTAAAAAAGCTGAAATCACATTTCCAGAAATTATAATTTATAGACGTCCATGTATCCAATTCTTTGCATGACCCTGTATACCATTTTATCTATATTATACAACAGTAAATTAAATTCAGTTCAGTGTAAAAATGCACAACTCATTTAAAAACCACCTTTAAGTAACTTACGCTCATACCCAGTAATCCTTGCGAATACTTTTGTGTAGCCCTGTATATGAATTATAGCATTTATATACACCATATACTATGCATAAATATAGTGAATCATAAAAGCGCATATCATAATTAAAAATGCATTTCCAGCAATCATCACAAATGAACAATACTTCGGATACAATATAGTATCTGAACTATATTGTGTGTGCCTGTAAATGCTATATACACTTCATATTCTACATGAAAAATTTATAGTATGTAAACCTCAGCGACGTATATCATTTTCATTATATATGAAATAGATTAACATAATTAAAGTACGCCGCAAACAATTCCCTCCACCGCTATATCATTATGTATTGGAATTTCTTTTTAGCCCTGTAAATGAACAATAACTATTCTTTGCATCTCGTAATCTTCAGAATGCATATTTTAGTACGTTTCATAAATGCATATCAATTTTTTTTCTGTATGAAAACGTGTAAAATCATGAAAAAACCTTTGAAACGATTTTTTCCCATAGGCCGTAATGTAACGGAATACTTTTGACTGTACCTGTAAATGAACTAAACATGCTACAAACGTCGTTACACATAGGGACCGTGCTATGGTAAAGGTCAATAACATCTAAAAATTTCAGAGCAATCCGAGTATATTTACGAGAGTTAGAGAGCGGACAGACGGCTAGACAAACCAAAGTCATAAACACTTTTCAACTTTGTTGAAAGGTGTTAAAAAGGAAATATGAAAGTAAAATAAATCATTGAAAGAAAATATAAAAGTAAAATAATGAACTTTAAAAAATATATACTAAAGCAGTTTAATCTATAAGCTTCCTATCAGGCATGAAAAACACTTTATTTCAATGCTTAAATATAATATTTTATTTTTTAAGGGTGTATTTCAATCCAAACTGCTTATTTTCTGATTCATTTTTAAATTCCTTTTTGTTCTCAAACGCATCAAACTGAAAAATTCTCTTATTTAGAAACTACCTAATGTGCCGTACTTTTCGATTTTTGATAAATGCAGAAAATATTACAAAAAAATGCTGTCAAAGTAGGCATTTTGAACCGAATTTTTCACAGCGGAAGATCTGGGAATGAAAAAAAAAGGTCTTACTGAGAAAATAATTATTTAAAACTTAAATTCTAATGAATTGAGGGGAAAATGAAATCACACGGCCTCTTAAACATCTCTTCAAAAATCACCTCAGCAAGTTTCATGTTTTTACTTTTAAAAATGAGTCTGAAAATGTCTCAGAAAATATCGAGCTGTTGAAGGTGGAAAAATATTTTTTCGAATACACCTTTACTGCCAGTATTTATGTGTATCGAAAACGTAGAAAATGAGTTTACAATCGAAGGAAATTTAATAACTGATTCTGAATGTCTATAATTAAATGTTTGATTAAAATCGCAAATAGAAAAAAAAATGCTTACATACAATTAAAAATAAATAAATAAATATACCAATTTGAAAAACACTAAAAATAATAATTAGTATTTTTAATTGTACTATTAAACAACAACTAACTACAATAGATGAATTAAATGCATTATTAGATTTAGCAATTTCTCAAAAATCTTTCCATATGTTATAAGGAATTCCTATTATTTTATAATTTTGGCAAATGTTAAATCTGAAAACATTGGTATGAAGATTGAGGATTTTAAATAATAATTTAAAATATTATTAGCAAAAAAAAAAAAAAATCTTTCAAAAGTTACGCTATTATAATATGTAAAAAGACATTTTCCCACTATAATGTTAATTTCTAAACTGAAACAGTTTCGTAATATCATACTATTCGAATATAATATTTAACTCCAAAACAATAATGACGATAAATACTGTTATATGAGTGTTAGTAATCAGAAAAAAAACATAAGAAGCCGAAAAAAATTCCACATCACTGTCTCAATCTCAAGTAACTGCAAATTAATGTTTATATTCATCCCACTATGAATGTAGACATGAATTTCTTTTTTTTCTTGGAGCGATGGCCGATTAACACATTTTACAAAATAGTGTCGATTAGGAAAATTTCGCTTCAAAACAATTCCAGATCAGTCACTTTCTATATGTATAACATAAAACTATTTAATTCATAATCGTAATATACAAACAGAAATAAAAAATTTAAATTAAATAAGACTTATCTTTTTTTGCTGTAAATTAATAATATCCGAGTATTTTTGCCCGAAAATGGCAGACGTCTTTCTTTTACATTTAAAAAAGCAAAAACAAAAGCTGACATTGTAGACTTGGTCATGTTCTTTTCCCGTGTGTATTACAAAAAGTTCTCTGTTTACCCTGCGGTTGCGGTCATCCGACGCAGACGATCTTCAGCAGGTGATTTTACTGTTTGTTTGCAGTCCTAACTTTCAGGCGGAATAGTTTTATGACTTAGTCTGTAATTAAAATTTTCTATTTGAAGAATTTTCCAATGCATTTTACCATTTCTTTTTTATCAGTTTCAAAAAAATTCATTTGAAAACGGAAGTTTATTAGATAAAACACTGCTTAAATTTTTAAAATGTGTAAAAATAAATTTAATGGTAATAATACCACCCCCCTTTTTTTAAGTAAAGTTTGTTTCATGCGAAATAAATAAAAAATATCTTCTTAATAAATAAAAAAAATGTTTTCGAGGATAAAAAATTTTTCTTTGTCAATCTGTCAATCTTTTCATGTTAATTTTCTGCAGAATAAAACAATTTGTAAAATAACTTTTTTAAAAGTCATACCTCTAAAACACAAATTAGAAATGCGAAAAATTAATTATATCATGTGTTTTGCATAAATTTTGCACATATACATTTTTTTTTCGGAAAAGGCTAATTTTATTTAAAAAGGCTGAAAGAAGTAAAATTTAAAAAAAAAAAAACAGTTACTAAAAATAGATTAACAGGAAAAAAATATGACTTGAATGCAAATTATAAAGCAATAAATGCATATATGACTAAACTCTGAAAATTCTTTCTGCGTGCTCATTAAAATCTGCAGACTTAACTGTAATAGAAAATGTTTAGTTTGAAACCACAGAAGTGTTTCGACCAGTGGTCGCCAAAAAAGTTAAAAAAATTCCTCCCTGCAAACTAAATATGTAAAGTGTATAGATTTAATATTTCTAATTCTAAATATGTTTCAAATTGCTCCAGCACATAGCATTTTTCTGAGAAATACTTTTATAATAATAACAATCCGTTATGTATTATTATATTAAATTGCAATGCTAGATAAAATTGAAATCATGAAAAAAGTATACTTTCACTTCTTAGATATCATATTGATAAAATATAGCATGGAAATCTAGTTTGTTGATACTTGTACCGTGCATTTTTCTTTTTCTCCCCCCCCCCCTTTTTTTCGTGTCCGAATTTACTATTTGCTGTCCACTAATATTCATTCCTTATGCCGCTGTAACTAGGGCATGTTTTAAATATTTCTCTTCATTTTCAAAAATTTTTGAAGTTAATATTTTTGTCACACTGTGATTTACAATATGGTGGTTTTTTTGTCACATATATGACGTGACGTACGTTACATGCAGTGACATAACAGTGACGTTACAATATTTTTTTAATTGCCGGAAAAATGAAATTTTACAATAAGTAACATGTTTTGAAGAATTTTTATAATTGTTTAAAGTTTTCTAAGAAGCTCACATCTCAGTCACAATGTGACATCACTGAGTGGTGGCATTTTGGTCACAGATGTGACGTGACCACAGTGACTTACAGTGACGTCACAATGACGTCACTGTGACCATGCATGCTATGAGGGTATTAGGAATGAAACCAGTCCCGGCTCTGTACAGAAAAAAGTTAGACCCGGCCCGTCCCGAGCTTTCAGAAATAGATATGGCCCGGGCCCGGCCCTGCCCAAAAAGAGTGGAAGGAGACCAGGCCCGAGCCTTCAGAGAGAAGTATGGCCCGGCCCAAGTGCCGTAAACGATAATAGGCCCGGTCCACGGGCAGTGCCGGGCTTCGGACCACGGGCTGGACCATTCAGATCTGTACAGTAGTTATCGCGATATATCAGTAATATCGATATTAACTCGTTGATATATTGCGATATTAAATTTCTGATATCGTCCAGCCCTAATGTGTACAAAAATTCCTTTGTACATATATGATGTTCCATATACTTCTTATTGTATATTTTAGTTTGTGTTATTTTTCATGTATCTTTGCCGATAGGGAGTACTAACTATGAGACATGGAAAGCTTTAGTATTTATGGAATATCGATTAAGAATGTATATATTTGAATATATGAATGTGACTAATTACAGTAATATAATTGTTTAAAAATAATATTAATTAAGCCGCAATAAACAATTTGTGACTATGTTAGAAATTAGTACTAAATTAAATAAGAAATATTTGCGTGCAATTCCAAATGGGAATTTAATAAATTTGAAATTGTTTGATTCGAATTATTCTAAAGTTTCTTTAGCGGCTTCTTTCTTAAACTAATGTGTTTTACGTTTAATTTACTTCTTGTGTAATGTGTATTGAAATAATATCTAGCTCTTAAATTTTCTTAGAGGACAACAAATTTTGAAAACATAGTTGGCTTTTTCGATACATTTTGCATTGAGATGCAAAAGAAGTAGTCATTCGGTCAAATAATATCGGAATTATGAATGTTTAAAGTACTATTAAATTCCTTGTTAATTGTTGTTAGAAAAATTGCAATTCTGGTTCTTTTTAAAGTATTACCCAAAACCTACTTGTCTAAATAAGTAGAATTTTTGGATACAAAATTTTGAATTTTCTAGAAATCGATTTCCTGTTAAACAGTTCACCATACAATTTATATTTGTTTTATAAACCATTGTCATATTATGTATATTTTTTTAATTAATTTTTGAAAAAAATATGAAATGTAACCTATACATTCATTAACGTAATTCGTTTTCTAGAGATTTCAAATGTGCGAATCTAAAATTACAACCCATTTCGCCAAGTAGATTTTGAATTGTAATTTAAAAGCTAACTGCATTGCAGTCTGTTTTATAGCGATTAAAAAGATATTAGCGTAGCGTTCTAAATTTTAATTTTCATAATTCCTGAACTATTTGACCGATTGACTTCCTATTTAGTATCCTATGAGGAAATGTGTCAAAATTGGGTGTTTGTATTAAAAAGTTTAGTGGTTGGTACAATTTCTGTATGAAGACGACTCCCTAAACTTATTTTTTAACAAAAATTGAAAGAAGACACAATTACTATTCGAATGGCTCTTTCTGCTTTTGTCTGAGCCAGTTTGACTATTAAATTTTTATCGCTGTTCTGTTTTTTTATAATACTGACTGTAGATTTATACGAATTCTTAATTCCATTTTTTTAAATAAAAATTTTAAAAACTTTTCTGGTAAAAGTTATTTGAATTTAACTGAATAAAATGGCTTCATTAATATGAAATCTAAAGTTTCATTGAAAGAAAAGGAAATAATTAGAAATGCATATTCATTTCAAACATTTTTAAGTAGAATGGTTTTTATTATGAAAACACAAAGGTGGTCTTTTCTTAAAAGAATAATATAATCTGTCGAACTTCTTTACAAAGAAATATATAATGGATTGTGCAGTATATATTAGATTATACACAGCTAAAGAAAATTGCCTTTGTATATTATTCATATATTTTAATAAAATATATATTTTTTTCTTTTAAATCTCATTTACATTCCGTATAAATGTTTTTCATGGAAACAGAATTTAAATTAGGTATATCGATTTTCCTTTTATAATCTTTTCTTGCGAGTTAAGAAAGAAAATCGATATTTAGATATCTTTATGGAAAAGTTTATGAAGAAATTGTTTTTTTAAATATTGATTTTCGATGGCATGAATGTTACAAAGTGTCGGAATAATCAGTTACACAAAAAATAAAGTAACATATGGGGCATTCCACGTCAAATCAGGCAGTAAAATATCAATATGTAACCCACCATCACAGATTTTAATGAAACTGCGTGTGTTTGTTCTTACTATTAAGATATGATCACCAGTATTTTTTTTTGCTCCTTGGTGAAATAGTTTCTGGGAAAAAAATTGTCAAAATTTTGAAAAACTGCCGTCAGTTGGCATTCTTGATAGCTCGGTTTTCAAATGTAGCATGTCATATATATAATCATATTTCAATATCTACTCTACAAATCATCTTCAAATAATTTATGCACAATATTTAGGGTACGCAGCTTATGAAAAAAATATATTGTTATGCTTATAACATTTTATGTGTGTCTAAAAAAATATTTAAACTTTGAAGTCGTGAATTTTTTATGAAAAATAATGCATTAACAAAAAAAGCATTAACAACAAAAGGCGGCATTTTTATTAAATTTATTTTTTATGGGAGATATACTTAAAAATGTCCTTTACCTGATTCTGAAATAAAAATAGTGGGATTTTGGGTGTTTTTGGTAGTATTTCCTATTTAAAAATATTTTGAGGTGCATTTCATATCAAATCAAGCAGAGTCATTCCATGTCAGTTCCCCTAAGCCATTTAATCACTGTCACAAATTTCAATGAAATTGGGTTTGTTTATAGCTTATTTTAAGACGTAATCACCTTTAATTTTCTTGATCCTAAGTAAAATATTTTTTAAGATAAAAAATATCAAAATTTTGAAAAATTGTTTAAAATTTTTTTAATGACAGTTCGATATTCAAAGACTACATTTAAAAAAAAAAAAAAAAAAAAAAAAAAAAAAAGTCATTTCAATATAAAATCACTAAATAGGTTTCAAATAATGTATATGTGACAAATAATGTAGGCTGATTATTATTTCTTGTTTTTTATCATGTTTAAACACTAAGAGTGTCTTTTATCTTATGAATTTTTAAAATCAAGAATTTTGTCAAAAATAATGTGTTAATCAAAAATTTATTATTAACCGAAGGCAGGGTGTTAGTGCTTTTTTTTAATTGTACGTAAAAATATCTTTTAAATGGTTATAAAATAAAAATAGTGAACATATGAGAAAAAATTATCAAAATTTTGGAAAAATGCCACGAGTTGCCATTAATGATTGTTCAATTTTCAAAGGCCTCATTTTATATATAAAATCATATTTCAATAACTAATAAAGAAATCTTCTTCGAATAATTTAAGCAAGGTAAATAAAGTATGTAGATTATGAAAAAAATATTGCTGTAATGTTAAAAAATATTTAAATGTGTCTAAAAAATTGTATAATCTTTGAAATCAAAAATATTTTACAAAAAATAATGAATTTATTAAAAAATCTTTATCAATCAGAGGCGGAGTTTCTATGACTAATTTTTTAATTTTAAATTGTACATAATACTACATTATAACTGGATCTGAAATAAAAATATTGGGATTTTGATTGGTTTTAGTAGTATTTAAATCATATTTAAAATTATCAATATTTTCACATGTAAAACCTATCCAATGTATCATCCCTGGAAATATTTTTATTTATACATTTATTTTATTTTTCAAATTATCTTTTATGTTCGTTTCTTAAGGAAAAAAATAAACAATATTGTTTTTTAGTAAAACTTCTAGGGCGAAGAGCAATTATCCCTTTCCAAAAAAGAGAAAAATCACTAGCTCCTCACCGCCCAATAGAAATTTTCAAAATGACAGTCCTAATCTTTAAACTCATATTTGGCTGTTAATATTGAAAATTTAGCATTGAGCTGCTAATATTGAAAACAAAAAACAAATTTCACTCTGTTGAAGAAAATTTTGACGTATTGTGCTTTAAATATATACAAAAAATGCATAATCCATTATATTTATATCTTTCAAATAACTATATCTAAAAAAATATTTAAAACTTAATGAGTTGCACTTTTGTAACTTTATTCAGTTTCTAATGATATGTACCGTAATTTCGGGTGTATAGCCCGCAGATCAAACAATTCAGTTTGGACCCAGAAATTTCATTCAGTATTTGAAGATTAATATTTACTGTGATCTAAAAAGTTACATTTTATTTTTAAAAATTTCTGGGTCGAAACACGATTGTATGATCCGCGGGCTATACACCGGAAATTACGGTAATTTGATTTATTTCATCACAATATTGCTGAAAGATGGATTTTCAACACATATATGTGTGTATATATATCCCTGTTCTCAAACAAATTATTTAAAAATTAGTCATTTATGTTTAATAAAGCATATATATATTGTTTATACACTTACAGAAAATACATATAGCAAATTTTATGATATTATGTCAATAATGTCTAAAAGTAAAGAACTTATCTAATAGTATGTAACGAAAAAATTAACATCTGGTGTAATGACAACAAAATTTTATAATTGTTTTACTTAATTTGGATGAATGAAAAAAGCTTACATGTTTATATTTTATTGAAGTACAGGTGAAAATGTCACAAAGACATACCTCAACAACCACTGAGTATGTCACATTCACACTACAGATGATTTTTTTTCTTTTGATCTTTCGGGTTTGTTTTCAGATGGTAATGAATTAATTAGTTTTGTTAGAAGTGTCATTGCAGTCAGCATATTAGGCTCACTATTTTTTTTTATATAATTTGTTTTGATTGACTCGATGAACAACAATATTTAAAGGGACCATTTCATGACTTTTCAATTAAAAGCTGATTTATAAATTCATCATGTTGTTTAGTTATTATTATCGTCTTAAGATAATAAGTTGATATTAAAATTTTTAAATGCAGTTTATTTATTATTTGAACAGTTGAAAGTATTTTTCAATAAGAGTGCGGGCTGTTGATTTTAAGTCGGCTGTTGAGCAATGTAGTGTTGGTAAAGGAACTGGTACTATTTAATTTAATTTTTATTGCTGTAAATAATATTTGTTATTTTATTATTGTATGTATTATATTTAAGCAAGAGTAGAAATACACGATATCGTAGTCATTTTAGTACATCTTAGCATGAAAAGCTTCAATATTTATCATTAAACATTCACATTTTATGAAAAATTTTTTTAAATTGCTCATATTTTCACTATTTTTATTTTATAACTATTGAAAAGATATTTTTACGTACAATTAAAAAAAGTAATAACAGCCTGCCTTCGGTTAATAATAAATTTTTGATTAACACATTATTTTTCACAAAATTCTTGATTTTAAGAATTCACAAGATTAAACACACTCTTAGCATTTAAACATGACAAACAACAATAAATAATAATCTGCCTACATTATTTGTCACATATACATTATTTGAAACTTATTTAGTGATTTTATATTGAAATGACATTTTTTTATGCAGTCTTTGAATATAGATCTGCCATTAAAAACATTTTTAAAAAAATTTCAAAATTTAGATATTTTTTTATCTTAAAAAATATTTTACTTGTAATCACCTTTAATTTCCTTGATCCTGTCTTAAAATTAGCTATAAACATACCCAGTTTCATTGAAATTTGTGACAGTGAATTAAATGTCTTAGGCGAACTGACATGGAATGACTCTGCTTGATTTGATTTGAAATACGCCTCAAAATATTTTTAAATATGAAATACTACTAAAAACACCCAAAATCCCACTACTTTTATTTCAGAATCAGGTAAAGGACACCTTTAAGTATATCCCCCACAAAAAATAAATTTAATAAAAATACCGCCTTTTGTTAATAATGCTATTTTAGGTAATGCATTATTTTTCATAAAAAAATCACGACTTCAAAGATTAAACATTTTTTTAGACACACTTAAAATGTTATATAAGCGTAACAGTATTTTTTTTCATAAAATACGTACCCTATATATTATACATAAATTATTTGAAGATGATTTGTGGAATAGATATTGAAATATGATCATATTTATGTCATGCTACATTTGAAAATCGAGCAGTCAAGAATGCCAACTGATGGCAGTTTTCAAAATTTTGACAATTTTTTTCTCAGAAACTATTTGACCAAGGAGTAAAAAAAAAATACTGGGAATCATATCTTAATAAAAGGAACAAACACACGCAGTTTCATCAAAATCTGTGATGGTGGGTTACATGCCTGCCTGAACTGACATGGAATGACCCATATATTTTTAATCAAATCAAATTTACACTTTATTTTTAGTGATTTCATTGTAAAAGATCGGAAACTATTTCAGTAAGATATGCGTTGTATTTCTAAAAATTCCCTTTGGTAGTGAACCTTTGAGAGATAATAAAAATCTATATTTCATTTTATAGAAGAAACATGTAAGAAATTCCTTTAGAGGAAAATAACAACAATGTTAGAGAGACAGAGAATCGCTTAACAGAGTAAAATTTATAAGTAATGAGTTTTGTTCTGTTAACCTAAAAATAGGTAACTTGGATGCACTTCTGAGCTATAACCATATTTATGTTTATTACACATATAAATTATTTCTCAAAAAGTAATTTTTAATCATTACACTTTATTAATTTCATTTCATTAAATGGTTTAGTTACTCTTCAAGTGAATTTATTTGCAGAATTGCAACAAATAAGTTTCATAAAATTACTAAAATTCTCGTGGGAGCATAAAGTACGTAGATTTTACAGTTGAAAGTTTAGAAGAGTGTTTAAATGAAAAAAGGTCAGGAGAAATTGCTTAGAAATATCAGCCTTTTTTTATATAGGTATGTATAAGGATATTTTGCGCTATAAGTTGTGTGATATAAAAAAAACGAAAATAACTCAGCTAACACTGGTGAAAAGAGTTTTTTCTGCTTTCCATGAAAAATAAGAATTTCGGGTATTATTGTCACTTATTACGACTACTTAGCAACACGTGAAGGTTCACAAAAGTGTCTAAGGTGGCGCAGCAGTGCGCACTTTAGCTATTTCAATAAATAACCAAAATTAATAAAATTTTTAGGGATGGTGTTACACTTAATTTATTCTCTAAATTATTAAGCTAACAAAAGAAAATTGCATTAACCAATTTATAAAAAGCTTTCGGTATTATTTGAAAATAGCTTATCCTGCTGAATGCACACCGTTGTAAAGCTAATGAGATCAAGAGTGCGCAGTCAAGTGTGCAAGAATGCACTAAAAAAAACGAAGCGCTTCATTTACAAAAAAAGGAAGCGCTTCATTTACAAATGTCACATTTGTGACCATCACCAGCGTAGTGTGTGCAATTTTCATGCCAAAAAGTCTCTGAAAGAAATGCACTCGATTCAATTCTGTACGGCCTCACCAGCGGCCGAGAGGTTCTACTGTCAAAGCTGGTAGACGGGAGGTGCTGGGTTCAAACACAATCGTGTCCGTTGACTAAATCGTTCGGAGTTTTCCGTGGTTTTCTTCGAACCTTGTATTTCCTTGCGTAAATACGGGTTAGGTTCCCTGAGAAAGACTCCCACGGAGGGCACTCCCCTCTTTCCCTTCGGGCCCAAATCCCAAGTATAGATAATTGGCCGTCATAAAACAACACCAACACACCAATCCCTTACGATTGATTCTCTATAGAGTTCTGAGCAGCCCGGACATATCAACACTTTTTTCTTTGGTACAGTTTTTGGTTTCTTGGGTTTATTTTTACTCTTTCTTGGTAAAGTTTTTGGCTTTTTTCCGCAGTGTCATCTTTAAGCTGCCTTTTGTGTGGTGAACTGCTTAAAATTTCGCATCTTCTGCTTCTCTTTACTATAGGATCGCAGTACAGATGACTGTGGATACGGTGATGGCTCTGTTAGTTTGAAGTAAGATGAAATTTGGGAGTTAATGCTATTTTAATGTTGAAGTCAAAACAATACCTTGCAAAACTGAAGTTGTGTTTATTTCACAGTGAGCGTGTGCCTTTTCTTTAGATAGATTTTCTGTTTTTTTTTTTCCTGAAATATCATTTTCTATTGAAAGCAATGATATTTCGTTTAAAACTGGGAAATTTACTTTGCTCGGAATAGATACTGTGTGTGTATGTAAATTGATTATGGACTGTAACTAGTTCAAATATAACGGGAAGATAGTCAAATAATACGAAGAGAGTCTAATAACAAACAGTTCTTTTATATACATATATACAGAAACTTGTATCAGGACTGACACCATAGTCAGTTACGAAACATACTGCGATGTTTTGTTCGTGGACAATACCACTCGTATTAAAGACATAATCTGTATAATTATGCTACATCATTACTATAACTAGGGGATCGAACCCGAGCTCCTCGGGTTACAGAGTATAGGTAAAAATAATTCTTTTTTTTCTTTTTTTAACTCTAATTATTATATTTTTACATGTAATATATATTTTAGATTGTCCACTAACATAAAAAAGAATTTTTATATGAAAAATATCAATTATGCAACCAAATAAAGTTTTAAAATTTATTAAAGGCGTTACTTTCACATGCCAGGAGTTCTTAGCCTAAGATTTTGCGACTTAAGGCAGTCCTTCCGATCATTTCAGTGCTTTAAGCGCGTGGTTCAATCCCATGTTTGTTAAATTTGTTTCTTATTTACATTATTTTATTTATTTTTCTATAGAGGAAGTTTTAATTTTGTTATGGGACATCAGATGGAAACAAATGCTGACATTTTTACATTGTTTTAAAGGCAAGCGGATTAATATTTCATAATCGAGCTACACGTGATAGAGATACATTTAAAAATAATTCATGCTTGAAAATCTCTCTCTCTCTCTATATATATATATATATTACGCTATCGCACGTGGCACAGAAATCTCAATTATTTGTTAATTGTTTAATGGGAACCCCCGAATGAAACGCATCTCATTGGTTATTGTGTAATAGTTTTCAAAAGGGAATAACAATAAATAAAAAAAAGTTTAATTAATAACTATAGAAAAAAAATTTATATAATAAAAAAAAAGTAAATAAACAATTTATTAATAAATAAACAACAACATCCGGGTTACCATATCAAGCAAAATAACGACACTTTGGCGCCAGTTAAGTACCCCTGTGCGTATATGACATTGGCGTCAGAAAAAAATCGCGCCAACGTGGTGCGTCAAAGACATCTGTGCCGTTTTTTACTTATTTATTTATTTATTTATCGAACAACAAACATACGACTTCATCTCATTTAAAATACAATGAATAAATAAATAAATAAAGGTACTTTTCCAGTATAGGTACTTGGCGAAATAGAGAAAAGGTCCATGGCGAGGAAAGAATTTTGGCAACGTACTTTCTGGCAACCTATTTAATCAAAATATTTTTTTCGAATAAAACTACATAAAAGTTGCCATGATCAGAAAGAGTTTGTACTTTAATGTTAGCTGGGCGCAATTCTCGCCAATGACATTTTTTAACTCGCTAGCACATTTTTTTATTTTTCGAGGGGTAAATTAAAACAATGCTTTGATGTTGAAATTAAATAATTTATGGTATTATTTATTCTTTTTCTTTTTTAAAGATTTTCTTTTTAAGTGAAAGTCATGAATTTTAGACATTTCAGTTTTAAATTAAAGCTATCCATTTTAAATAAAATGAGTGAAAGGATTATATTTTAATCATGAAATATGAAAAACGGGTACAATGTTTGGCAATTTATCACTTGTGCCCCACTAACATAAAAATACCGAGTTCTTGATTTCTCTATCAGAATCTTCCCCTTTGGCAAAGGATCGAGCAAGTAAATTAAATTATGAATAAAAGTAACATGATACAATGGGATTACATGACATTATACCTAGGATACATTTAAGGGAGACCAAACTGGTCGCCACGGGCGGATAGTTATTTTAAAAACCATAATAACTCAGTCAATTAAGATACAATTTTCAAACAAAATGCATTTGAAAGTAGGTTTTTTTCCTTATTTGACGGCGCAAAAATTTAAAATGCGTGATATTTAGAAATTAAAAAAATCGCTGACATAGTAAGCATTTTAATTTTTTTTTTCAGGTTTTATGGGAAAATGACAACAAAATATACAGTATCTCCTATTTTCGACTATTTTCCGTTTACTTTCAATGACTTTCAATAGAAATGGGGTTCTTTTGTTGCCACGATTAGAAAAATGATATTAAAAACTACAAAAAAATTAATATCTCAAAAATAAATTGAGATACAGCTTTCAAACAAATTGCATTTAAAAGAGCATTTTTTTCCTCATACAACGGTGTAAAAATTTAAAATGTGCGACGGTTAGAAGTTTAAAAATTTGCAGTAAAGAAAATTGCAAAACCAAAATTTTATTTTAAATTTCAAAGTGTTGCCATTCTCAAAATGACGTATGCGTTACGCACAGATATGTTTGTCCTTTATAATATAGATAGTCGTTATTATTAACAATAAAGATCCCATGCTCATTTTAGCTAATGAAATAGCTCACTAAATGCGGTTTTTATTCCATAAAAACATTCGACGTGCGAACAACAACAACAGACGATAAAGACTGCCGTTGCCAAACGGCAAACACAAAAGTCTGGTGGAACACGCAAGGAGGTGCGTTCAAAACAGTGTCAAGGCAAGCCGTAACAGGTACAGTTCAATTATAGTAAGAAATGATATTAAAACAAACTGTAAGTATTTAAACACAATTCATAACTATAAGTGACAAGTAAAATAGATAGCAGATATGTTGGACAAGAGTGCGCACTCTGTCACACTTTGGCGATGTGTACTCTTGCTCTATCATCTCTAAGTATCTTTGAAACGTAAGTAATGCCATGTACTGACAAGTAAATCCAAATCACTTAGGTTACAGGTAGGTGAATAATAACCTAATCTATAAAAACAAAAAAAAAGTAAATTACCTCTTTATTGTTTCAAATTAAAATCAAATTTCAAATCATTTGCTTAAAAGGCGCAATAGCTAACCTAATGAAAAGGATTCCATGCCGGGACTCGAACCCGGGCCATCAGTATAGCGGACTGACGCTCTGCCGACTAAACCACATGGAACGATACCCAGCCTGGAACTTCTCACTATTATAGGTTGGCAAGATTACAAACACAGCACATGATGGATTAATTTCCGTGAGCCACCGACATGGGGCAAACACGAAACATAATTAAATCCAGCATCGATAGACACTATATTAATACTTGGAAAATTTTCCAGATAGAAACATTCGCCTTGCATACAATATTTCAATTGAAAATCAAATTTCAAATCATTTGCTTAAAAGGCGCAAAGGCCAACCTAATGAAAAATATTCCATACCGAGACTCGGACCCGGGTCATCAGTATATTCTACCGATGCTGGATTTAATTATGTTTCGTGTTTGCACCATGTCGGTGGCTCACGGAAATTATTCCATCTTGTGCTGGGTTTTTAGCCTTGCCAATCTGTAATAGTGAGAAGTTCCAGGATGGGTATCGTTCCATGTGGTTTATTCGGTAGAACGTCAGTGCGCTATACTGATGGCCCAGGTTCAAGTCCCGGCATGGAATCTTTTTCATTAAACTGGCCTTTGCGCCTTTTAAACAAATGATTTGAAATTTGATTTTCATTTGAAATATTGTATGCAAGGCGAATGTTTCTATCTGGAAAAATTTCCAAGTATTAATATAGTTTCTATCGATCCTGTATTTAATTATGTTTCGTGTTTGCCCCATGTTGGTGGCTCACGAAAATTATTCCATCTTGTGCTGCGTTTGTAGCCTTGCCAACCGGTAATAGTGAGAAGTTCCAGGCTGGGTATCGTTCCATGTGTTTTATTCGGTAGAACGTCAGTGCGCTATACTGATGGCCCAGGTTCGAGTCCCGGCATGGAATCTTTTTCATTAAACTGGCCTTTGCGCCTTTTAAACAAATGATTTGAAATTTGATTTTCATTTGAAATATTGTATGCAAGGCGAATGTTTCTATCTGGAAAAATTTCCAAGTATTAATATAACTCTTTATTGTTTATTATGATCCTGTTTTCAATAAATGGTCATGTGCGAGTATTAATCGCTCTGAGAGGGTTCCCTAAAATAAATATACGAATTATTAACTCTATTATTAAAAAAAAAGTCGTTGCTTAAAGAATAATAAGACTTTGTAAAAAAGTATACCATAAAAGTTGAAAGAGATATGAAGTATAAATAATATCAAATATTGCTATTTTGTGTGCCTCTCTGTTCAGTCTGATCTTAATCTGTTTATGATGAACTTAATTCGGTACTGACAATGAAAGAAGTGCATTTTTAAACTTCATTTGGTATTTCATAAGACTAAATTCAGCGTAGTAATAATCTTTTCATTTTACAGTGTAGCTAAAACTAAACCTTTGTTCAATGTTTAAACTTGTTATTGTGCTAAGCGCGCTTCGAAAGGAGGTTGCAAATTTGCAACTCCACCTTGGTCCGAGCTATGTCTTTCCAGATAGGTTTTTAATAAACTTTTTAAGACACAGGAGGCGTATTGAGAGAGACACTCAATGCAAACTAGTCGCTTATTCCATAGTATTTATGTGATTAATTCTAATTAAATTAGTCTGTTTATAACAGTTTGACTTTTATTGCTTTTATATTGCTATTAGGTATTGCATTACATGAATATATAATTAAAAGTTCTTATATAGGCTGTAAAAGACGATGGTACATAGAGTACGCCACCCCTGTCATTATGTATGTCCAAACAGTCCGTGCCTTTAAGGATTAATATCTTGTTACCTCCATCGCTTGTCAACACCTTTGCTGAATGCCTACAAATCGAAATTTGTGTGTAATGGAAAAATGCACTTTTCTCAAAATCTATGTGACATAGGGTAATCGCTATAATTTTCCTGCAAAGTTTAAATTAACATCTTCTAACTCTAATTTTGTGATACTTTTAGTCTCAGTAGATTCGGAAATAGATTGGGAGGGGAGGGGACACATTTTTGTACTACATTTTCGGCGATATCTCTGAAAATATATATAATACCTAAAATTAAAAAAATATATTTTTTTGAGTTCAGCGTTGCGAAAGCTTTCGCACGATAGGTACACCACACGACATACGAAGAAAAAATTATTTTTCTTTTAAGTAACTTAATTAGCCCCTCTATATTTTCCCTAAATATATTAGTGAATGTTTAATAATCTGTAAATATGTGGGTCAATAGTGTTTATTACTTTCCACGTTCCATAGTTTACGTGTAAAATGGCTGTGACAGACGGACAGACAAGCACAGGTGTGAACTTATAATGGTTCCGTTTTCACTTTTTAAGTACGGAACCCTAAAAACCATAAATATTATAACGAGAAGGCCCAACTGACTTTTATTCTTCTAAATATTTAAAAATTTCACCAAAATACGCAATATGTTTTTACCATAAACTTATCATGTTAATACATTGCTTATAAGTGTAACTAAACGCAAAACACTGTTTTGGGAATGAAAAATCATTCTGCGTACACTTGCACACTGCACAATCTTGCACCACCCTGCCCTATCTCATTCTACCTCAAACAATTTATTATGTATTTTCGAGAAACTTTTTAATTTAATTTCAAGTTTAAATAAATATTCTTACAATTAAAATGGCCCTACGACCACTGTAAAAAAGCAAATGTTTCTTAATATACGAACATATGTTATAATCACGAATGAAAATATACAGGGTAAATCGAGGTTAGATGACCCAGTGGGTTAGTTATACTGTCTACTGTATTTCAGCTATTGAAAGAAAGGTGGATCTAGTAACATTTTACCCTCATTTATTACATAAAGCATAGTAGACGAAGTTACAGCGATTTATTTCTTCAAATAAAAGTTATATTCATCAAAGAAAGGCAAGTTGGGCTTTTTTCTTTGCTCTTGCGAAATAGAGACAAGTAGAAATAAAAGTATAATGTACTTACTAAAGATTTTTCATCAAATACTTAGTGAATATTGTTGAAACAGATATCACGCTATGTGCTAGTGTAAACTGCAGCCATATTTCTTGCTACTGCCAGAGTTGTTGGCTAAGGCATCTATCCCGGATTAAAAGGGTTGAGTTGGGTTGATTTTTGATGGCCAATTATCTACCCGAGGAATATAGGCCCAGGGGGATTGCCCTTCGTGAGGGTCTTTCTAAGGGAACTTAATTCGTATTTACGCATGGAATAAAAAGAAAAATACTAGAAGAGATGGCCAGGGAGGCTTTGCAAATAGTGAGTGACTGGGCAGACTTAAACCAAATGAACATCTCATATGGAAAATTCAAAGCATTAAATCTCAGAAAACCTAAATATCTAAAAAGAGCTCCAATCTTTAAAATAAATAATTACAGATTTAAATCTGAAAATACGCTCTTGTACCTTGGTTTAACTCTAAATAAAACACTGTCATTTTTGCCTCACCCAAGAAATAAAAGAGCAGAGCTGAATTCAATAATCCAGAATCTACTAAAACTTACACCAAAAAAAGGAGGAATAAATAAAAATATCTTTAAAATCTGGTATATAACAATCTTAGAAAAAAGATAACGTATGGAGCAGCTGTTTGGCACGACCACCTACAGAAATCTCATGGGCTTCGCTTACTATCCTCAATACAGACCCAGTGCCTTCTTCTTGTGTCGGGCGCATATAGAAAAACGGCCACCCCTGCACTTTGTGCTTTAACAGGAATCCCTCCATTGCATCTCAGAGTAGTTCAGATTCCTACATGGGGAAAAGTACTAAGATTGGAGACACCAGTAGAAGAATTTAGACCAGAATTCTATCAAGGTAAATCCCCAAATTCATCAGTATGTCCTTACAAAAATCACCTACACAAGGCAAATGAAAACCTCCAAATGGAAATACAAATCTACACAGACGGCTCCAAAATGGAAGAAGGGACGGGGCTAGCGTTCCGAGCATACAAAAACTCAATCTTGTGCCATACTTTTCAAATAAAATTAAGAATAGAAAACACCGTATTCCAGGCGGAAATGCTAGCGATACTTCGAGCAGTGGAATGGATGGAAAAAAACAAGTGCGGAAGAGCAATAATATACTCAGATAGCCTCACGAGCATACAAGCCATTGAAGACAGCACAACAGAAATAGCACTGGTCCAGAGGATAATTCAATTACTCCAGAATACAAATAAAAAGATAGTACTAAAATGGATAAAAGGACACTCCGGAATAGCAGGAAACGAGGCAGCGGATCAAAAGGCAAAAGAAGCAATCATAAATCCTAACATTCCAGAAGTATTTCTACCTTTCCCACCATTACATCTCAAACGACAACTAAAATTACAAATACAACAGGGATGGCAGAGAATTTGGGACTCTGATCATAGAGGAAGGTTTACATATTCACTTCTACCTATTGTCTCAGAAGAGACATTACTATCACACAGAAACCTCTTCTTGTTTGCAACAAATCATGAGCCTTTTTCAGATTATCTGGTTAAGTTCGGAAAAGCTGACTCGGGCTACTGCACGTGTGGAAAACGAGGAACCTCGCTGCACTACGTAATGGAATGCACTATAACATCCATATACTACCTCAGAATCTCCAGAACGATAAGTCTCTCTTCATGGTTCAAAATAATCAGAAAACAACCAGCACTATTACAAAAAATTATAATCTGCATAACACTGATTGAAAACAATCAAGGACTTTTCCAAATGTCTCCACAGGACTTATTATATGATAATGATGAAACTAATCAAGCAAACTTTTACTTTAATATGTGTTATACGTCAGTAAAGCGCTCAGTTCGTCTATTTTACTATTGTCACCTATACTTATTTCATTATCTCAATTGCTAGTTATTAACTACCATTATTTTATTACTCTATAATTGTTCTGTAATTTATCTATTTTTTTTAATAAACATTGCTGGGTGGGGCTAGTTGAGCTCAAACCAATTGGTAGGCCTCTCCACCTGGCTGCATCTGAATCTAGAAATCCATGCTTCGAAGAAAACCACGAAAACTCCACGAACTTAGGCTGACGGGCACGATCCTGGATTAAAAGGACACTTGCTCTACCTTGCATCCGGGATATAGGGCTCATCTGTGTTTCGAGATAGGACGTCCCATTTGTAACTACCAAATAACTTTGATTCGTGGGAATATCTTTTTAATCTTCAGGATTGTAGATTTAAAAAAAAAATCCTCTGTTTTGTTTTGGTTCATCGTGTCACTTCTGGTGGATAGTTCCATAACAAGTCAGGGGGTGACGTTAGTAGCGATAAATTGTCTATTTAAGCAGTTCATTTGTTTTATTTCAGAAAGTTGGATGAAAAGGTTGCAACTCTATCGCATTTTTAAGTGAAAAACATTTAAATGTTTTGCATTTATATCTGTACTCAGAAATGCTTAATTCACACATTCCGAACGTTCCCTCTCTTTTCTCACACCTGAGAAATTTTGCCAAACATGAAGTGAAGTTAATGTATGTAATTATGATTGCGAGAGGTTTATTAGAGTTTCGGGGTGTATTCGAAATGTATCTCACATAGAGAAGTTTCCATGGAAATATATGTATAATCCATTCATATTATGCGCTCATATTATGGGGTTTTTCTCGAATTTGTATATACTTTGTGTGTCATCCTTATTAAAAATGTGATTGTTTAAGCTGTCAAAAGTGTTTATCATGACCAACATCGACACAATGGCACCCAACGTTAAAAAAAACTTCTTTGATCGAAAACGAAATATTGTCATCCTGACGATAAAGTATATGGAAAGAATCGCTCGATTCTTAAGTTTGAGAAACTTCTGTGAAAGCATAATTTCAAGAAAAGTGCTTTGGTTAAAAGTGCGTATTGTCGCCCTTACAATCAAGTGAATAAAAAAGAATCAGCTAGATTCTCAATTCTGAGAAATCGTCAGTTCAAGAATAGTTTAGCGTAAAAAAGAACCGCTTCGGTTCTAATGTGTGCATCGTTTTTTGTTTATAAATCAAGTAATTAGTGCCATTCTTATCGGCTAATTATGCGTGAGGTATGCTCCAAAAATTCTCAAGGTGAATGTGTGCTGTTTAAAGTCATAAAATATCTTTGAGTTTGTTATAAATTGCTGCTTGTGATTTTCGAAAATTCTCCACTGATATAAATGTGTTTTTTCGCCGGAAAGAATAGCCTTGTTCAGTGCCCTTGATCCAGCGTTACTGCTCTCAACATAATCCGGTGTATTTTATGCATCCATCGTTTTAATCAATTTTCTTCACTTAATCTGAAACTGTCACGCATTGTCTTCGAAAAGTGATTAGATAAGATATATGTTATTTTATTTGTTTTCTTACCGGTAAAAAGTTGATTTTTTTCCTTGTTTTTGCTGACCAGCTGCTAAAAGTTTTTATTATTTATTTCTTTTAAATACTGTTTTATGTATGTGGGATTTTTTGTTCTTTTTTAAGAGTATTGTGAAACATTAATTTTCTGAAAAGGAAAGACTTACACAATTTCTTTTGGTAATATTTTTTTTCAATGCAATATTAATGCAATGTGAGTGAATTTTATGATTATTTATTTTAACTGTGCACAGAGATTAGAAAAAAAGTGATTTAAATAACGTTCGATAGTTTTTTCCATGTTGTTTATTTTAAAGAAGTATGTAAGTACTTTATATTTTGTTGAGTTTATATTTATTTGCAAACGAAAATTTTTTCGCATCAAATTATCTATAGCACTTGATATATTTAAATATTATGACAGTTTTATACGGTAAGTTATATTGGTAAAAAAGTTGAATATTAATTGATAATAATGTTTCGTATTAATATTTACATGAGCTCATGTTTAATTAGCGATAAATTTCAGTATGCTATTAAATTATTTCTTGTATGTTTTATCAATTGCTTATGAAAATGCTTATTTACCTGTTTATATTTTCCTGAAAGAAGAAGGTAGTTATTTTGTTATTTAATGGGTCAAATATTAAGTATAATTTTGTAATTTAAGCATAAATTTATCTGATTTGAGACAATATGGCATTTCTTTCTAAAGGGAAAAACATTGATTTATATAATTTGGCTGGCGAATTAGAGCTTGCAGTAGATGCAGATGATAAAATATCAGTATTACGTGAAAAAAATTATGAAGTGTGTACTTTTTAAAGATGACGAACAATTTGTAAAAGAGGCATTTATTGCTATCTTAGAAGATAGGAAAAAACAAGACAGCGTAGAAGAACAAAGGGTTGAGGACAAACGTATCTCAGAGGAAAGAATGTATGAGCTAGAAGAACCAAAGCTACAAGCTCAAAACCATACCGCGACAACTGTACCACAAAATCAAATGGACCAGATGCGTATAGATATTAAAAACATCCTACTATCATTTATTCCTGAAAAAGATGATATGTCGTTGTTTTTGACAATGTTTGAACGTCAAATGAAAATGTTAAATGTCGCCAAAGATTTTTAGGTCTCACAGTTAATTGCCATTCTTCCAAACGACATGGCTAAACTTATAGCAAGAGAGCCTGATGAAATGTGCAAAAATTATGCACATATTCGCGACATATTGTTAAAAAGATTTAAATTAACAGCAGAGAAGTTTAGGGTATTAATTCGCCGACATCAGAAAAGAGAGAATTCTACTTGGACAGATTTTTACCTTGAAATTAGAAATTATTTTGAGGGTTGGTTATCCGAAATACAAATTAATTCATTTGACAAGCTCTCAGAACTAATAATCGCTGATCAGTTTAAGAAAAAGTGTCCACCAGAATATAAAAATCATTATTTAGATGGTTGGGACAAACTAAATGATCCTGTCGTATTGGCCGAAAAGCTTGACATATACGAAAATATTAAACCCCCTTTTCAAAAATCAGCAAGCAATTCAAAATCGCGTGAGACACAGAAACATTATTTATCAAAAAATTCAAATGGTCAGGAATTCTGGAAAAATCAGATAACCAAAAATGAAGATCGCGCACATTTTGGAAATTCAAAAATACTTCTCCTACCTTAAAATATACGAATTCAAGGTTTGTAAATGATGATAAGCGTCCAATTATAAGCTACTATGGCTGTGGAAAACAAGGTTTTGTCAAAGCAAAATGTCCTAATTGTTCCCCATCTACGCAAGTAAAATCAGCAAATTTTGGTTCCTTATATCTCCAATCTTGTTACATTAACACACAGGCAACACCTATGTTGTATATAAAGGTAAATGGTATTACAGGGGTAGATTGCGCAGCTATCGGAGCTACACATTCCATTGCTGGCGAAATGTTAAAGCTTCTCCGTGACCAAGGAACTTCGTTCGAAGAAACCGGTGTAAGCATAACGCTTGCTGATGGCCTAAGCAAAGAAACCAACGTTCTTCAAGCAACAATCACTGTTGAAATAGAAGGTCGTAGAACTATTACAACGATTTTTGCCTTACTGGAAGCCGCAGGAAACAGAACATTGTTAGGCATAGATTGTTTGAATAAAATTGGGATTGTGTTTGATATGCGAAGCCAAAGTTGGTATTTCCAGAAGAATCCAAGATATAAAATTCCTTTTGCGGATGATCCTTTCAAAACTACGCCTGAAATATCAACACCAAATGCCAAAGCTAACTCAGTTATGTTAAGAGAAACTTAAGGTCAACACCTATTTGCAATACAAAGAAAGAGATTTAATGACTTGCTTGAAAAATTTTCCAATATCTTTCAACCAGGAGGAGAAGCAACACACGTCGTCGAACCCATAAACACTAGAAAACATCGTTCTATATCATTACCACCTTACAGATTATCACCGGCTAAGAAAGAGTTGTTGAAAACACAAATTGATGATCTTCTTGCCAAAGGAATTATTGAGCAATGCGAATCTCCATATTCTGCACCAATCGTGTTCATTCCTAAGCCAAATTGTAGTGTTCGCCTATGTGTAGACTACAGGAAGCTCAACTAGGTGACTATACCGGATACTATCCACTCCCTCGTATGGACGATCTTCTACATCAGGCAAAAACTGCCCAGTTCATGACAACTCTGGAACTGAATGCTGGCTACCATCAGGTGAGTGCCTATGGGCCTGATCATGATAAAACTGCTATCGTATGTCCTCCCGGAACATACCGCTTTCGAAGAATGCCTTTTGGATTCCGTAATGCTCCTGCAGCGTTTCAGAGGACGATGGATAACTTTGAAAACGGACTCCTAGATGTAAATATTCTCTCTTACATTGATGACCTCATTATTTTATCATCAAGTTTTGAACAACATCTGCCTGATCTTGAAGCTGTTTTTCAAAGATTAGACAAATGGAAACTTTTTGCAAATCGAGAAAAATGCAACTTTGCATGTACCAGAGTAAAGTACTTAGGACATTGGATGACTCCAAATGGCCTAGAATTTGATCCTGGGAAAATTGATGATATTGTGAGGATCCCACCTCCCAAGAATATAAAGCAACTGCAATCGTTTCTGCAGACATGTTCATGATACCACCGTTTTATACACGATTTTACAGAAATATCCAGACCACTTAGTAACCACACTAAGAAGAATGTCCAATGGCATTGGTGTGCCGATGAAGGAAATGCATTTCAAGCCTTGAAGCAATGCCTGGTTTCAGCACCAATATTGAAACATTTTGAGGAAACAAAACACTTCATAATTCGAACCGATGCAAGGAATTTTGCTATTGTAGCAGCACTTCTCCACGGTAAGGGTACGGAAGAGTATCCGATTGAGTACGCCAGTAGATTGCTGACTTTTGCGGATCGCAAATATCACACCACGGAACGGGAAGATCTGGCTGTTGTCTTGGCTCTTAATAAATTCAGAGGATACGTTGACGGAACAGAAGTTACTGTGGCATCCGACCACCAGCTTCACCGATAGCTCATGAGCTTAAAGTCACCTTCTGGAAGACTTGCCAGATAGGCTTCACAGTTGCAAGAATTTAATGTCAAAATAGAATACATTCCAGGTAATGCGAACGTCATAGCTGGCATGCTTGCTTTCTCGTCCTGCGTGTGATCATATCAGTAAAGAAGGTTGTGATATTTGCACTATAATGGTTGATATTCCTGCTAAAATATCTAGTGATCTACGTGCTGAACAAATGAAAGATGAAGAATTAAAGAAAATTATTAAAAGTTTCGAAGATGAAGAAAAAACTCTAGACTACGCTAACTGGGCTGAACGTGGTTATATTATGAACCAAGGAGTTTTGTACAGGTATTCCCCAAGTTCGGAAGCAGAAGAAGCGCAACTAGTAGTCCCCTCATATGAAAGGGAGAAAATTTTAAAAGAACACCATAACTCGCCTACTGCTGGTCACTACGGTGCTGAAGGTACGTTAAATAGAATATCCAAAAGATATTATTGGACTGGAATGCTTTCATACATTGCAGATTACGTCAAATATTGTGCTCAATGTAATAGGTATAAACCTTCTAATAAAAAACCATCCGGTTTGTTACAAACACCAGTGTATTCACAACGATTTGAAGTTCTATCAATTGATCTTTTTTGGCCCTTTACCAAAAAGTAAAAATTGTAAAAAATGGATATTCATAGTAGAAGACTGTGCAACAAGATGGGCTGAACTATTTGCACTTACACAAGCTACTGCCGCACAGTGTGCCACTACGTTGCTCGAAGAAGTTATCCTTAGATATGGTCTACCCAGACGTATAATATGTGATAACGGACCCCAATTTGTTAGTCGCGTGATGCAAAAACTTCGTTTTCTTTTAGGTATCAAACAAAACCCAACTCCCATTTATCATCCTCAGGCTAAACCTGTTGAAAGAAACAGTAGAGATCTCAAGCCGAGATTGGCTATATTAGTAGAGAATGACCACTGCCCATGGGAAGAGAAACTTCCAACAATACGTTTTGCAATGAATACTGCTAAGTGTGACGCCACTGGAGAAACAGCAGCATTCTTACAATTTGGGAGAGAATTAAGAACGACAGATGATGTTCAACACGATATTCGTGCTGTAATTCACAATGGCAACTTTGTACCTGAAATTACACCATACCTCAAGAAATTTACAAACTTCACCAAAGAAATTAAGGACAAAGTTGAAGCTAAGCAAGATCAAAAAAGAGTTGTAAAAGAAAACCAAGTCATTGTTTTGTTCCAAGAGACAAGGTTTGGTTTGACTTACATCCAGTACGAAAAGCCTCTAGCAATAAAACTGCAAAACTCATTTCTAAACGTGATGGACCATACATTATTTTAACTCAAAAATCACCCACCACATTTGTTATAGCAAGCATGGGCAATCCAAATGAACCGCTTGCTACATGTCATACTTCAGCTTTGAAACTGTGCCAGACTCTGACATTGTGCCTGTTGCACCTATTAGGAAACGCGGCAGACCACCTAAAAACGTTACTGGTTCCTCACCGGGACATCCGCGGAACCACAGAGGGAGGTTGTAACAAATTACTGCCTTCCCTTATTTTTATAGCATATAATATTTAAAATATCCTGAGATATTTTGCCAAACATGAAGTGAAGTGAATGTATGTAATTATGATTGCGCGGTGTTTATTAGAGTTTCGCGGTGTGTTCGAAATGTATCTCACCTGGAGAAGTTTCCATGGAAATATATATATGTTCCATTCATATATTTCGCTTTTTGCGAATTTGTGTATACTTTGTGTGTCATCCTTATTAAAAATGTGATTGTTTAAGCTGTGTAAAGTGTTTATCATGACGAACATCGACACACATGAGTTTAACCTTCCGTAGAATATAAAAAATATTTCTTGAGAACTTTAAATTTGTTTCTCGAATTAGTTTTCAGAATTTGTACATCGCATATAAGAATGGAGGAAGGAAATCCCTCTTAGTGTAGATTAAGCAATTTAGCCTTAGTTAGAATTATCCGATTGACTTCAAATTTTGTATATCAGCTTATTGTGAAAAGCAGTGTGTTGATTGTTTTGAATGTCTACATGAGGCATGACACAAGCACAATGCATAATATCCGTTCCAATATTTCCGGGAAAGAAGAACAAGTAGAAAAGTGAAAATAAAAAATTAAAAAAATTATTTAATATTTTTTAATACAAATTTTAATAAAATCCTTAATTTGATACAAACAGGATATTAAGTCAAATGAAAATATAGTTTTTGATTTATAAATGCTAATTTTGTATTCATTTACGAATAGGGAGTCTATCCCGATGAAGTGGGAATGATTTTGGCCATTTATCTCAGGTCCGGGCTAAATGGCCAAAATCATTGATTAAGATTTTTCATAAAAGTCCCATTTTATCTGGTATTTACATTACAATAGTATTTTTTATTCAGGAGTTTTTATTGTGGAGTACATAGATTACATGTGCACAGCATAAACCATTACTATAAAATAGAAAAATTAGTACGGGTCAACTATACCAGACTTTCCCTAATAACTTCTTCCAAAACATCCATATATCCAAAAAGCATTCCTTATTTTTAGAAATTTTTGAAACCAAAATATTTTCGAGATTTAAAGAAGCATTTACAAAAACAAGATTTATTTTCCGAAAATCAATGGCAAAAGTATCAGAATTTTTAGACAGTATTAACCTTTAACTGATGTCATAGAAATTATCAGACAACTACTGTGAAGCAGTCTGTGAGCCCGCTCCCTCAAAAGATGAATAAAAGACGCGATTAACTCATCGGATAATGTTTTTGTACTAAACTTTTTGTATTAATCTTTTTCTACTAGGCTGCTATTAATAAAATTCACTTATTAAAAAGCCTCTAGTGATAGTACTAACTTTCCAAATGAAACAAAATTTCAGTAGTAGTTAAACTAAAAGTTACAAGTTAAACCATAAAAATTAAAAAAAGCAGCGGTCTGTGAGGCCGGTAACATCAGTTAAAGGATAATTAGTTTTCTTAAACCTGAATGTCGGTTTTCAGGATGCTGTCCATTCTCAGGTAAATATTTATTTCAATTTATACCTGCAAGAGTAACAAAATAACAGTAATTTAAATTTTAATATTAAAGACATAAATTATCACATTGCTAACAAAGCGTAAACCAACTTAGTGAAAAATGTCCAAGCCGGGAATCGAACCCGGGACCCTGGAATCTCCAGTGCTCTACCATTAAACCACAAGGACGATGCCCAGCTTGGCATCTCTCACTTATGATCGTCGGTACTTATATCGTCGGTAAGGCTGCTACCGCAGCACTAGATGAAAAAGTCATCATGAGCACACAATCTAGCGGCGTAACATGAGATGCAAATGAACCCAGCATCGGTGAATATGCAATTTTTAATTAATTTTTCAACTACTTTTCAGCAGGGAAATTACGCTGAATGAAGCGTAATTTCACTGCTGAAAAGTAGTTGAAAAATTAATTAAAAATTAAATTTTAATGTTAATGCTGTTAATTTGTCATGTTTGTCTGTAACACATGTCTGTTGATCATGAAAATGTTTACTTGTTATACCATCTGAAAAACCTATATTCCGAGCTGTAAAAACTAATTAATACGCTGTAAAAATCCTCCTACACGTTTCTTAAGATCAGTGTGAAGAAAAAGAATCTTTGTTTCAATAAATTCTTCTTTAAATCTCGAAAACATATTATTTTCTAGAGTTTGTAATGATAAAGAACGCTTTTCGGAATGGCGGAAAACTCGAAAGTGATTATTGTATATTTCTGTTCGTGGTTATATTTTCCTAGATTTAGAAACATTCCTCTTTTATAACCCTCCGTCGGTCGCAATAGGCCTGAGAGACACAGCACAATTAATTCAGTTCACCTCTAAGCCACTAGCGCGCGCAGTGTTACTTACGTTGAGTGTAATAAACGAGGTTTTTCATTCAAATTTAAAATATTGTCTCTTTATACACCCTACTGAAGGTCACTGATCACTTTAAGAGCGTAAATAATTTGCTAATGACTATTTTCTAACAGGCGCCTGTCAGGCGCATTGCGCTCGAACTCGGGATTTTTAGTTTTGCGACTGACGGAGGGTTAACAGTTTATGTTATTTCTAGATCTCAGCTCCTATTTGCGTCTTTCGCCTATTTAACACTAAAACGACTGGAAATGTTACTCAAGTTTTATAAAAATATTTTACACCGCAATTTCTATTTAAATCTGTTTAACATATTTATGAAAAATTTTTCTTCTTTATGTCTTTTAAACTTATTTTACAGAAATTTCTCGTTCGAACCGAAATATATTCATATGGTTGGGGGTCAAAATGATCCCTCATGGTCTCTTTAGTGTTAAATGCCTTATATTATGCAATAAACAGCTCGGGTAAACCTCCATGATTACTTGTACCGAAATTTTAATATTTTATTACATACAAAAAAATTTTAAATTGTAGTTTGAAATGGTTGAAAATCTTGTAAAAATTCATGACAAATTGTAAAAACTCTGTTATGTTTACAGTTAATATTTTGTAGGCTAAAATTTTGTAAGAAATGTACATAAATTGTACCTATTTGGGTCGAAATAACCCGATTTTACTGCACTGTCTTTATGAGAACATTATTAAATACAATCCAGTATTAATTATATTTACATAAGGAGTAAAAATCACATACTTTAATATTTGAAAAAGATAAACGAATTTTTTTTGTTTTGTTTTTTAAATTTTGCTACGTCAAGTATTCAATTTATAAGCAATTCTCCTTTAAGCTAAATATTCATCAATACACAGTAAGTACAAAAGCAGCTAAAAATAACCTTTAAATACTTATGGTGATTATTAAACCCACGAGAAAGAATGTTTTCACATTAAATTTTACGGCTTTCTTCTTCTAAAGTACCCTATTTTATAATCTTCAGTACACTAATCACATAAATTATGAGGTGTCTCCACACAAAGCAATTTCTAAACCGATTAGTTCTAGTACTGTATTTTTCATGTCCCTTACGATTCTTTTATACCCTCATTTAGATAAAAATTTATCCGCTATTAAAGAGTAAAAGTATAACAAATGAAAGAAAAATTACATAACTTCTGAATGAGCTTATGAAATTATAGAAAGTTATAAATTCAAACGGAAGGAGAATTGAACAACTTATTTCACAATTCATTTAGATTATTTTTTTTAGTTAGATAATATTATTTATGGGTGACATAGTTTGGATGTACTGTATAGTATCTTGGATGTGATTAAAAGCAAAAATAAATCATATTATTTACAAAAATCAATTTCTAAAAATGTTTGTTAACAGTATTGAATTCAGATACTTTTCACCGGGAGGCATTTCTGTGATTCCGAGGGGGACATTATAGAGGTTCGTGGGGGGAATTGCACTTTTTGACCATTGAAAACACAAAATCTCAAATCTTCCGGGGGAGGGTCTCATTGCTCCGTCCCCCCTGGACCCCCCCTGAATTCAACACTGTTTGAGAATGACAACTGAAAACAATTTTAATATATATATTAGAACGTAATATCTGTTTTGGAATTCCATTAGAATTTTTGTACGTTATGGGAATAGTAGACATTCAAATTAAGAATTTTCACTTTTTATTTAAAAGCGTTGTAAATTTTGCCGGGCATACAATTTAAACAAGAAAGAAAAATCATATGTTAAGCATAGATTATGAAACACTTTCTAACACTTACTGAATACTTTAAAAAAAATTCGTTACTTATTTAGGGAAATAAGATAAATAAGATAACTAAGAGAATAGTTTAGAAAATGCATAAAACATTTGAAAAACTGATTTCAGCAGTTACCGTTCATATCCAAATATGTATTCCAATTCTTTTGAAGATCCCTGTATTGGATCTGTTGTTTGATATCTATGCTATATAATAGAAAAATTTAGTTTAGTAAGAAAACGCATAACAAATTGAAATTTCTCTGTCAGAAATTTATACTAACACATCGAAACATACTTGAATACTTTTGTACAACCCTGTAGTTTACCTCGAACCTTTATTACACGCCCCTATTTAGCTAAAAATTTAATTCAAACTAAAACACTTTTAAAACTACTGAAATCACATTTCCAGAAATTATCATTTATAGACGGCCATGTATCCAATTCTTTGTGTGACCCGGCATATCATTTTATATATATTCTAAAACCATTTCTTAGTAAACTAAATGCAGCTCAGCTTACAAATATATAACTTATTTAAAAACATCTTTAAGTAATTTGCGCTCATACCCAGTAACCCTTACGAATTCTTTTGTGTAGCCCTGTATATGAATTATAGCATTTATACACACCATATAGTATCCATACATATAGTGAAACACAAAAGACCATATCGTAATTTAAATTGAATTTCCAGCAATCATCGCTAATGTACAGTAATTCGGATACAATATAGTATCTGAAATATTTTGTGTGTCCCTTTAAATGCTATGCACCTGGTATTATACATGAAGTAACTTATACTATAGCTCAGAGTCGTATATCAATTTCAATATATATGAAATAGTTTAACATAATTCAAATACGCCGCAAACAATTCCCCCCTTCCTCCCTATATCATTATGTAACGGAATTCTTTTGTGTGGTCCTGTAAATGAATAATAGCTATTCTTTGCACCGCATATTCTACAGAATGCATATTTTAGTAGACTGCATTAATGCCTATCAATTTCATTATGTTTGATAGAGTGTAACACCATTAAAAATTATTTGAAACGATTTTTTCCCATTGGCCGTAATGTAACGGAAATTTTTGACTGACCCTGTAAATGAACTAAAAATGCTACAAACTTCATTTGAAATAGGGATCGTGCTATGGTAAAGGTCACTATCATCCAAAAATTTCAGAACGATCCGAGTATATTTACGAGAGTTAGAGCGCGGACAGACGGACAGACAAACCGAAGTCATAAACACTTTCAGCTTTGTTGGAAAGTGTTAAAAAGACAGCTCTTATCTTTCTTAAAGCTTACCTTATCTCCAAAACCATCAGAAACTAATAGATTTCCAAGATATAAAGAAGTATAGCTGAAAAAAAGTTTCCTTTCTGTCCGTAATTTTCGGAAACGTTTCTGAGTACTTTTTATACTGTACTAATCAGTTTCCTCGATCTAAATTAACGGTTTTCAGGATTTCTCATTTCGCAAATAAGCATTTTCATGCTCAACAAACATGATAAATTAACAGCATTAACATCAACAATAATATCATTAAAGATAACATTATTTCGGTATTTTAGCATGCATAAATTCTATTACGCAACTAAAAATGTTTATTTGAGAATTGATCGCATTCGATAAAATTCAAATCAAATAATTTTTCTCAAAAGAAAGAAAATGCGGTCAAAATATTTTACGAGAAAATTTACAATTTGAAAAAACATTATAAAAGAGAAAAATAATTTGTACATTCTCGATCGCTTAGTTAATTTTTATAAATCAGTTGACACCTATAGAATCAAAACGAAAAAAAGGCTAAATATTTGATAAAAAATATATATGTTTGCATCTACATAAAAAATAAAAACATATTTAAAAAAATTTAATTTTAGCAATGCATGCAAAAGTACACTTTATTATTATAATATATCGCACTTATTGCTCAAAAACCTAAATATACACATTTAAACTTGTATTAAAGAAAAAGTAATTAAAAAACCTTTGAAATTTTAAGCATCATTTATTTCATCGGTTACTGACATCACAGTGTTTAATATAACATTATTAAACATTCAAAAAATCTTCTGGGATTAAGTCAATCGAGTTTAATTTTTTTTTTCTTCGTGAAGCAACACATTAAAAAATATGGTATGCATCGCTGCTTGTTTTGTCACGAATTTTGATTAATTAAATAAATTTCTCTCTTTCCGTTATGATTTTCTTTAGCATTAACTGAAGCGAGGTTCAATGCTTTAGCCATATATTTTCGTAACTTTGCATATTTAATATACATTACACTGGACAAATTTGAACTTTTGCTCTGTCCTAAAACAGAAATTTGCTGTTTTTATGCGGTTTTTTGTGTTGATTCCGAATCTAGTTTTAGATTTACTCCACCACGTCAAGATTGAGAGATATTTGCATATTTCAATTTATGCAAATTTAGTAAATTTTATACAATTTTTTGCACATTTAAGGTATAAAGCAATATCATACAGGGTTTTCTGTTTTCTGTTATGATTATTACCTAATTTACTTCACAAAAACGTTGTTTCTGAGATTATACTGACATGTGACTGTGAAATACTGTACCTAATTTGCATATTTTCATGTTTTTCTAATAATGTATCTTGATGTTTAAATATTTCTGCCACACGAATACACTAATATGTTTCCAAACCAGTTTTTTGAGCTGATTTCAAATCTTGTATCTGTTTTCTTCTATCACGTCTAGTTTTTGAAAAAAGTGAAAATTTAGTTTTTGGTCAAGAAAGCCAGAAATAAATTTTTATAATATTTGGTATGATAAACTTCAACTAGTTGGGATAGATTCTACTACTTATTGTTGTTTTTTTTCGATTATATAAATTTTTGTTTATGTCTCTGGTATGAATCTGACCCTGTTCACCTTTTTGTCAATGAATTACACACCCGTAAAAAGCATCTTATATCAAACCTGTGTTAATGCCGTGCATAGAAATTCATCTTACTCAAAAACTAGACATGACATAAGAAAACAGACTGCAGATTTGAAATTGGCATAAATATCTAGTCAAGAAAAACATTACGTCAATTCTGTGGCAACTATTTTAAAGTTGATAGTGATGTAAACATTACACCATTGAAAAATAGGCAAATTAGGCTTAATAACTGATAAATAAATGTTAAGAATATGCAAATTGTGACATTTATCTGAAGGAAATAGTCAGGTAGTCATTATCTAGAAACATAATTAGATGTGACATATCTAAAATTTGCATAAAATAGCAAAATTTGCATAAATTTAAATATGCAAATTTCTCAAAACCTGGACCACCTAGAGATAAACGGAAAGCATATTCGGAATCAGCTCTAAAAACTGATCTAGAATCAACTAATTTTAGTTATAGGACAAAACCACTGTTGTTCAGTGTAATTATTAAAGCTGTTATCATTTACAGATCTATGATTTTTAACGATTTTCATACTTATTATGTAAAAATGTCCATAGGCCATACACTATTAATTTTTAAATACTATGATTTTATTTAAAAGTTTTCTGATGCCTATGAATACGATGCTGATATTTTTTGTGTAAAAGTAAGATAGGTAATAAACTAGTATTTTTTCAAATTCGAGGCTATTAGTAATTTTCCTAATGCGTTTAAAATATGTTTTTAATGAAAATAATGCATATATTGTATTTTGTGCATCGTGTTTGTGCATATCTGTGCATTGTATCTTATCGAAAAAAATGACATCTCAACAAGGTTATTTCTTACGAAGATGTACATTAAAGTTTTTCGCGTCGATTTAAATTTAGCTTTCTCAAAACTTGACAGTTTCTAACTCTATAATCGAAAAAACAAAATGTTATTATTTTTTAAAAATATTTGACTGTAATCAAATATAATTTCAAAAGTAGGTGCTATTATCAAATCCAAGAGAGCTAGTACTTTCTGACACATATTTTAATTCTTTTTTTTTTTTTTGGACACGAATGAAATTGGCAGGTGTTGTTATTCAGAAACTAATCAATCGCAAGTCGTTTTCCGTATTTTGGTAAACGCAAAAGAGTTTTCAGAAAATACTGCTGAAGTTCTCGTTTTGAACCAAATTTTCGACGCGAGAAAGCGAGAAATGTACAAAAGCAGTCGTCACGTAACCACAATTGCTTATATTCGATAAGTAATTTAGCTATCAAAAAATAGAAAACTCATTTCGACTACAAATTGCTTCAATAGTCAAACCAGCTAATTTTATGCCTTTACAAATGAGTCAGAAAATGTGTCAGAAAGTTTCCCGTTGTTGAGCAAGGGATTTGAGGCGTCGCACAGTGGGACGTTTTGATGACCTAGGTGGACAAAATTCATTTTTCCGATTATCTTGGAATTTGGCAAAACCTCGTGTACTGGTAGCTGAATGTCTGTATTTTCGAGATCCGTACGAGTTTTGTCGAAAAAATCAGAGGTGTCGATTAATTATGACCGTAAAAAAGCCATTTGCGCAGTTGGTTTGAGGGAGTTTCAAAAGTAGCACTACCTTCCTCTAAGTTTGAAGCACGTCGTGACTATTCTGTTTTATTTGAAAGCACGAGTTTGCTGAACATATGTCAGAGGTTTGTCAAGGTCATATTTAGCCATTTTTTGTTTCAAAATAAGCGATATTACACCCGCTGAACAGCTTTTTTCAAAGGTTGTAATTCGGCATGATCCTTGATGTTGTTTACAAATTTCATCTTGACTTTTAAAATATTAAACAGCATTATTCAGCAATAAGCATTTTTTAAAATTAAAGTGTCATTCCTAAAGTATTGAAAAAATAAAAAAAACTCCTACAGATGTCTGCAGATCTTTAAGTTTTTATTAATAAACAACATCATATTAACTTGCAGTGCATGTATGTATGTTTAGTTCATATCTTGCTAGTAAAATTTAAACCACTTTTAATTGTCCGATTGAGCCGAAACAATGAAAACATGTGTAATTTGAATTACAATACAATATTATTATAATTTAAAGAACGTAGAAGTTTGTTTAGAATACTGTTTCTACAGGGCTTCACAAAAATTTAGATTTAAACTTGCAAATTAATTTTAGACCAATTTCAATAATATGATTCAGCTAAAACTTTGTTCAGGATATGTAGTTCTGATGACAATGCAATATTATTATAATTTATGGAACGTAGCAGTTACGCTTTTTTTACAGGGCCGCATAAAAGATCAGTTCAAATCTTGCAAGACAATTTTAAACCACTTTCAATTATCTGATTGAGCTGAAACTTTGCCTAGGTGTGTTTTTGAAATGACAATTCTATTAAATTATAATTTGACGAACGTAGAAATTATGCATTTATTACAGGGCCACACAAATGATCGCAGAAAGATTGTTGCTAATAAGCAGAAATTTTATTACATTTCAACATAATTACTATAGGATATTGAGATACACAATAGCATTTTTAAATTGAAAACAAAGTGCGTAGTAGTATTTCTTTTACAGAGACACATAAAAATTTCGAATACATTACCGTCTATATGCAGAAATTTTATTTCAAATTAAATAATATATACGTAGGTTATTTATTCACACAACAGCATTTTTTCAACCGAAAATAATTTTTGTAGCATTTATATGTTTTTTTTAAGGTACCAAAAAACATTAAAGTTTTTTCTAATATGATTTTATTTAAAAAAAAAAAAAATTGTCAGGATGATTACACAAATTGCTCAAGCAATTCTGAGTAGACAAAAATACAAAAAAAGAAATGAATGTTAACTTACATGTGTGCATTAAATTGTTTTTTATTTAATTGTAAAATAAATATGTTTAATGCTTTATTTGTAATGCATTATACAGGGTGCCCACTGCCTTTCCACGCTCTTAATTGCCGAAGGTTGCAGCTATAGTCATAAAAGTGGTGTCTAGATTAGTAAAGTGGCTATGCGCTACCAGAAGAGACCGCTTCCAGCGCCACCGGGTGCAAAAGTTAGTATACCTATCTCAAAAACGAGATTCATATTCAGAACGAGATGCGTTTAGCATTCATGTTCACAAGGTGTCGTCATTCACTTTTATCCAATATTTCGAACCGTTTTCTCGATAGGAACGCTAATGCCGCCATTCTGTACCAGGTGGCGCTGTAAGCGGCCTCATCTAGTTGCGCATAGCCTCTTTACTGTAGAAACCACGTTTATGCATATAGATGAAGTCGTTCCGCAGTTAAGAGGGTGGGGACGGACTTTAGTGGGAACCCTGTATTTTTATTTTAAGACATTGATGTTAAGTAACCAAATATTTATCACTGTTTGAGTATTATATTAGTCATGCATTCAAAAAAGCAGCAAAAACTAATTTAACTTCAACGAAATAACTCTGTCCACCTAGATCGTGAAAACGTCCCACTGTGCGACGTATGCGGTCTCGCAACATCAACAGTCATAGAGAAATGAACAGGAACTCGATTACGATTATTTTGTAGATAGTGAATGCCTCTAGTCGCGGTAATATCCGTAAATGAGCTCGTTTTCATTTCGTTTAGACTGGGAAATGTTGCAGCTCCCTAGGACGCCTCCAATGTTATCGCGATAGATGAGAACTTTGTTTGTGATAACATATTTACGATTGTGATAAGATAAACAACATATTTGAAAACCAGCTTGTATCGAGTTGTTAATTAATAATGTCGCTGCCACCCAGAACGCATGAAGTTACTTCACATATTTTGATTCACGACAACTGCAAGAGAACTACACTATCCTTATTTTATTTTTATTTTTTAATTTATTTATACATTTAAAACTAAAAGTATTACTAAGAAAGGAAACAAAATCACATAAAAGGCGCCTATAAGATGTCTCTGAAATATTCGTACAAACGCTTAGGAGTTACACTATATGGCCAAAGGTGACCGGCCACTTGTGATTTTAGACTTTTTTTTCAATATCTAGAAAAATACATGAGGAATTAACCTGAAACCGCAGGTGTGTAATCAGTATAGAATAGGTTATATATTTCCTGAAAGATTTTTTCCCGAAACCCCATAGGGGACCGTCAAAAAATTGAAAAAGAACGAATATCTTTTGGATAACTCTGTAAAAACTAAAGTAACAAAAGCATTTAAACTCGAGATTATTAATAAGTGGATTATTGCAATATTCTGTGTTAATTTTTATGAGGCTAGCATGTATACTCGTAGAGAAATTAAGGTTTTTATAAAAACAGTCCCGAATTTCGTCAAGTTTTTTGCTTATAATTTACAGCGAGTTCTTAATATAAAAAAAAAGTTCAGAATTAAAAAATAATAAAAATTTGATGAAAAATGAGCAGGTATACTAGAAAATGTTTCACTGCGTATGCGCGAATGCAATCAAAATATAATGTGTGTAATGTATTAGCTAAGTATATAGAGCAACTTTTGTGAATGTCTGAAAATCATAGCTTGAAAATTCTGAAAATTATCTTCGTTAGAATAAGCTTGAAATCCGTTGTTTCCAAAATGAAGCAAAAAGATGAGGGGTTGTATCCAAATATAGTACGTGCAATATTGTTTACGCTATCTTGGCACTAATCACCAGATAATTGACACAACCCCTCATCTTTTTGCTTGTTTTTGGGAACAACGGATTTCGAGCTTATTCTATCGATGATAATTTTCAGATTTTCCATACTAGGATTTTGAGACTTTCACAAAAGTTGCTCTATATACTTAGCTAATACATTATCCATATTACATTCGAACATGTGCAGTGAAACATTTTCTAGTAAACCTGCTCATTTTTTATCCAATTTTTATTATTTTTTAATTCTGATTGCAGAGTATTATGTACAATGTTGTTTGTCATATATTCTGAAAAGTACTTTTTTTATATTAAGAACTCTGAAAATTATAAGAAAAAAACTTTTCGAAACTTGGGACTTTTTTTTATAAAAACCTTAATGTCTCTACGAGCATACATGCTCTCCTCATAAAAATGAGCACAGTATATTACAATAAGCCACTTATTAATAATCTCGAGTTTGAACGCTTTTGTTACATTAGTTTTTACAGGGTTATCCAAAAGATATTCGTCTTTTTCAATTTGTTGAAGGTCCTCTATAGGGTTTCGGAAAAAAAAAATATTCGTGGAAATATATGACCTATACTATACTGTTTACACACCTGCAGTTTCAGGTTAATTCTTCATGTATTTATCGAGATATTTAACTAAACGTCTAAAATCGCAAGTGACCGGTCACCTTTGGCCATAAATTGTACAAGTCAAACATTTTTTATAGATAATTCAGATTAGAATCCTTCATTTAAAAGACACGAGATGTGCCGCACAATTCCGAATTTTGATATTTATTCGTAACTGTTAATGTAATCTAGATGTTATAACGATTTTTCTTTTCAAGTATTCCCATGATGTGACGCACAAATCACAATTTGGTATCATTCATAACTGTTAAGGTAATCTAGATTTTGTAACAATGTTTTTTGCGAATATTCCTACTTTTAAAATATTTGGACATAAATTATTGGCAATGCTATTCATATTTAAACAATACAAATTTAGATGCTGCGTAATTTAGTGTGTAAGTGAGGGAACATAAAGTGTCATGCATGATCGCATTTCGATACACTGCCAGTACTTCCCGTAATGTGAAAGTTTTGAATGGAAATCCGGGCCAATCTTGCTGTGAGGAATCGTATGTTTTTGGCTGAATAGACTATGAACTTAGTTCCTAACGTATAAATTTGTCCACCTAAATATTTGCATATATAATTTTGAACTCCATGATAGTTCAAATAACTACTATTAATACATTAGATTAAAGCCCTGAATAGCAAATTGTATGAAAATACGTTAGCATTTGGATAATTACACTTAACAGACTAAGATAATGATAAATGATATTGAAATATGGGAATAATATTACAAGTACTTCGGATGTGAAGTCACTAAGAAACATTTACTTGTGCAATAGGATGGCAGCCGGATTATTAAAAATAAGTACAAGAAGTTTATAAAGAGATAACTCATCAATAACTAAAACAAGTGATGCTTCAAAAGGTTAGTGAAAGTTATTAATAAATCTTTTCAAATCCATCCAGTTTTCTTTCATTCAAATGAAAGAGAAATCGCAAATTTATGCGAAATCATTTACTGTTGATATGGACCTTATTATCGAAAATTTTTGGCTGTTAATCTTACATGCACATTCTAATAAAAATGTACAGCCCATTTTTTACCAAAATACGCGTTCCTTCCTAGCACGGTGAACATATTTATTACAAAATCTGAATTTATCGCTTGCGATATTACAAAAAGTACACTGTAAAAAAATTTCACTTAAAAAACGGAAATGGTTCTGGTAACTTAGGCGGCAGTACTATTTCCGTATTTTAAAGGAAACATTTTTCTCTTAAATTCCAGAAAAATGTCCGTTTTTTTACAAACTTTTTTTTCGTATTTGCGTATTTAATAATTTCCGTTTCAACGGCAAACTATTATTTTTCAAGGACAAACTTACCTCTTTATGAATTTCCTTCTTCACCTTTAAAGGACACTTTTAAATTAAGGTCAGGATATCTCCATTTAATTCAAATAACAGTAAAGAAACAAAACTTAACCCCCAGGGGATTCGAACTAGGGATCTGTTCTCGTCCAGCCTAGTGCCCTTGACCAATAAGCCACGGCTACACAAGCTACGCTTCCAAATATCGTCACTCATTTCAGATTACTTTTATGAAGCAAAGGCAATATGTTAAACAAGGAAAGTATTTTCGTGGAGATAATTTTTTTCAATTGAGTGTGGCTGACTGAGTTCAGCTGAATGTTTTACACATTTTGTTTCCATAATTTTGAATATTTGGCTTTTTAATTTCATGCTTTATAAAAGATAAATTTTAGTTTTTAAAATATTACATGCATGAAAGAATGTATTAAGAGTAATGATTGCTTCTTTTTTGCAAGTTTTTAAAAATTTCATTGTAATATTATTTTTATTTATTTATTTACTTACTTACTTGGTTATTTATTTTTGCAAGAATACCAGAAGTTTTTTTCAAACATGTACTCTTTCAAATTTTTTGAAATTTTTGTGATGTAAACTCAAATAAAGATACTACATAGACTTAAAATAAATTTCATTTATTGCTTATTATAACTTAGATAAACCTCAATTTTATAATAATTTCAATATTATATTTCACAAATTTTACGTTTTGTATGCGAATCTGTTAAAATTATTAGAATAGAATTTAAAAAATAATAATAAGAGCTTGCTATAAAAAGTCAAACAATATTTTAAAATCATAATAAAAAATAAACTGTAACATTTCCTTTTCTACTAGCTCAAACCTAAAAAGAAGTTATAAGATTTTATTTTTTTTTAAATATCGTAAAAATATGATACATTTTATTTAAAATAAACGGCCAAGTGCGAGTGCTACTCGCGCTCGGAGGGTTCCGTACAGTAAACATATGAATTATTAACTGTATTATTAAAAAAAATCGTTGCTAAAAGAATAATGAAATTTTGTATAAACTATACAACGTAGGGTTGGGTATAGCTGTATATACTTGAAAAATATGAACGGGTATACCATAAAAGTTTAAAGAGATATGTAGAGTAAATAATATCAAATATTGCTATTCTGTATAACTCTTATATACATAGATATATAAACTTGGTTTATGGCGTCAAGTGTCGCCATCCGAAGGATCTACAATAGCCTTTTTCCATTTTTTTCCAGTCTGGGGTGCATTCCTCCTCCAGACCTCTTTCTCTCGTTGCCTTTGCAATATCATCTATCGAGTTGTCTCGCGGTTCTCAAAAATTCAAAATTCAATTCAATTTCCCACTTTTCCTTTTTTTTATTTGTTTTATAATTTAATGTGATTTTGGGTAGTTTTTCATCATTTATTCTTTTAACATGACCATACCAGATTAATTGCTTTTTTATTATATTTTCCTAATCTGCCTATGATGAACTTAATTCGGTACTGACAATAAAATTAGTTCATATTTAACACTTTGCGCTCAAGCGCTATTAGCAGATGTATGTCACTAGCCACATGTGTTGCCGCATCTGGAAGATTTTTCTTAAGAAATTTTGAATTCAAACCACAAAAATGTAATTGGTGATTTACTTTTACTTTATTTATGGTGAATCAATTACCTTGTAAAGCAAAAAAAAGAGTTAAAACTACTTCTGGTGAGAATTCGAAATGTCTAATTCAAAAAGCAGCCATATATCAATGTCGGAAATGAACAAAATAGCATGGCGTACGCTGCGTTCGTCATAGAGCGCAAGAGGTTTAACTTCATTTGGCATTTCATAAAACTAAATCCAGCGTAGTAATAATCTTTTCTTTTTAAAGTGTATCTAAACCAAAACACTTGTTCAAAATTTAAGCTTGGCATTTTGGTAAGCGCGCTTCGAAAGGAGGTCGCAAAGTTGCAACGGTACCTTGGTCCGTGTCGCGTTTTTCTAGATAGGTTTTTAATTAACTTTAAAGACACGAGAAGCGTATTGAAAGATCCACTCAATGGAAACTAGCCGCGAATCCTATAGTATTTATGTGATTAATTCTAATTAAATTAGTCTGTTTTTAACAATTTGATGTTTATTCATTTTATATTGCTACTGGGCATTGCATTACACAAATATATCATTAAAGGTTGCTATCTGGGCTTTAAAAGCCGATGGTACACTGCGTACGCCTCCCCTGTCATTATGTATGTCCAAACCGTCCGTGTCTTTAAAGATTATTATCTCGACTAATTGCCGACAATTTTTTTAACCATTATTAACAATGCTTTTATACTTCTGCGACGATCGATACCTCAAGCGCTCCTCAACACCTTTGCTGAATGCCTGCAAATCGAAATTTGTGCGTAACGGAAAAATGCGTTTTTCTCAAAAACCATGTGACCCAGGCTGGTCGCTATAATTTTCCTGCAAGGCTTAACTTAACATTTACTACCTCTAATTTTTTCATAATTTTAATTTCAGTAGATTCGGAAATAGATGGGGGGGACATATTTTTACACTACATTTTCGACTATATCTCTGAAAATATAATACTTAAAATTAAAAGAAATGTATTTTTGGGTTCAGCGTTACGAAAACTTTCACACAATACGCCAAGCGATATACAAAGAAAAGATTTTTTTTCAAGTAACTTAATTAGCCCCATCTACATTTTTCCTAAACATATTTGTGAATTCTTAATAATCTGTAAATATGTGGGTTAAGAGTCTTTATTACTTCCCCCTATTTGAAATTTCCACGTTCCATAGTTTACGAGTAAAATGGCTATGAGAGACGGACAGACAGACACAGGAGTGATCTTCCATTTTTACTTTTTAAGTTCGGAACTCTAAAAATATATTAAAGCGAGTTTTGTCGGCTTTACTTCAAAATCCATGTAAAACTAATACTATTCAGCTAATATTTGGAAATCATTGAATATAGTTTCAATATAGCTAATATTGGGGTTTCATTGAAAATAACATCACTGTAAGACAAGTATATACAACAATTAATTACTTCGCTTCCCAAACACAGCAAATATTTCTAAACATCATTTATTGAACTTGTATTGTTTGGAAAGCAATACAAAAATATTCCGTTAAATTTATGGAAAATTTACTGAATTTATACAGATTTGTAATCTAGAAATGCCAATTACGGAAATTGTACTGTTTTCATAGAAAAAATAAACTATTCCGTAAGTTTTTACGAAAACATTTATGTACCTATATATGATCTTCATATAGTGTACGGTTTTTTAACATATTTTACTTATTAACTTTTCAGCATAGTTTAAAACCAGTTTATTATACACCAGTTTATACACCATGTCTGCAGATCTGTTTGTCTGTCTGGGGTCTATATTTTCTAAATATATTTCTCCTCTCTCGAAACTGATGTTCATTAATGAGGTTTATTTTAACACTTATATGTTGAACATGGTATGAGGTCGTTTGTAGAGGACACAAAATAATTCGATTATTTTACGATCTATTTCTTGAAATACATTTAAATGCCATTTTAATCCTAACAAAAAATTATAAAAATACATTATACGCATAAAAAAAGACATATTACCTACAGAAAATGGGCAACACAATATTTGTTGTTCATTTACACAGACACGCAAAAGACTTAAGAAACGTTATGGTTTTTTGGTTGAAATGGTTTGAAGTATGTTTAAGTAATGTTAAAGTATGTTTAAGTAATGTTTACCACCGAATCAATTTTATTTAGGCTATTGAGACTCATTATACATTATTTTATTGTAGAATTAAAAGGCAATAATTACCGTAAAACAAAATGTATAAAATTTATGTATCTGATGATATGGTAGATTCTAAATATAATAAATCTTAGCTTGATTGAAGAAAAAATAACAATTTCCAAATATTTTATAATAGATAAATATGGTACGATATCAGTTGTCATACATTGATTATTTTAAAGTTTGTATATCTAATGATACGGTAGATTCTAAATATAGGAATTATTGGTTCAATAAAACAAAATATCTTACAATAGATAAAGATAATACGATACGAACTATTATATATTTATTATTTTCCTTTCCTTTTAATTAATAGATCAGTTTCAACTGACGTCACACCCTAGCAACGACCTTAGCAACCAGGCGTGTTTTTTTTTGTTCCCCCCCCCCCCCGAATTTGATCGATTGTGATTGATTGGCTCATAATACAGGATACAAATAGTTGATTATGATTGGTTCAATGAAACTTGGTGGGCTGGTGATCACATGGTTGAAACTGATCTATTCACAAATTGCCCCTAAAAAATCTCCAGTTAAATTACAATCTCTTTTAAAAGTAATTTTGTTTTATCAAGTTATCTCATATGATTTATTTACATTATTTGATTTTAAGAAACCTATCCCTTTTAAAATAAAAAAAAGGATAAATAAATTATTTTCGTACTGCTCAAGATTTTGTATATTGTTCAGTTAATTTTTTTTTATTTAAAAAGCAATCACTCTAATTAATATACTCCCAGTTCAAAGGAATAAAAAAAGAGAATTAAATTATATATTCCAACGGACATGAAATCTTCTTTCGAAAATTTTCTTGTTCTCAGTCACTAAAAAAAAGCATGTCTGCTGATTAATTCTCAACTTTTTCGGAGAATAAAGAATTAGTTAAAATATAAACCGTTAAATGTAATTCATTAAAATATAAATAAAATACAATACATAAAACTCCTATTTCTTGCATCGTGTAACTTCTCCTGTCGTGATTCAAGTCACCAACGGTGAAAATCGTTTATTGATACGTTCAATAGTACGTCTAAATATAAATGACTAATATCGAAACACATTCATTAATTCCGTTCTCAAAACATCTACGTTCTCATATACAGCGTCTGTCCAGGGAGTAATGGGACTGAAATTTTGGCGCCAAGCAGAAGGCAAAATGTGCGGAGTTTGCGGGCGGTACGTGCAGTGGGGGCTGTGAGTTAGAGTCTGGATGAAGTCAGTTAGCACCGAGCCTTTGCACGGATCGCTTGTGAAGCAGACACGTGTTTGAAAGTGGCTTTAGGTTTTCAGAATGCAACGGTGTGTTGAGCAGCGATACGCAATAAATTTTTTGTAAAACTAAAAAAATAAGCTACTGAGACGCTTGCCATGTTACAAGAGGCCTACGGGAAGGATTGTTTGTCAAAGGCTCGTTTATGTGGCACAAATCCTTCAGAGATGGAGGATAAAATATCGATGACAAACAACGCTCTGGACGTCCATCAAATTCTCGAACTTCAGACAATCTGACTAAGATTAAAGTGCTTTTGGACTCTAATCGTCGTATGAGTGCCCGAATGATTGCGGAGTACTTGTGACTTACAAAATTGATTGTGCATCATACCGTCACGGAAGAACCTCAAATGCGGAAAAGTTGTGCCAAGCTGGTTCCAACACTTTTATTATGAAGTTCAAGAAAGGGGTGATCATAAGCAGACGCACATTGCAGATTTAAGTATTTGATCCCGCATAACCGAGAAGAAATCGTAATCCGGTGTGAGGAACTGACACAAAAAACTATTTCATATTGTGAAAGACAAAGTTCTTTGCAACATATTTTATTAGCAGGTAGACTGCTATATTATAGGTGGTTGAAAACATAAATGATTATTACGGTGGGATAGAACCGTAAAATTTAACACTTCTAGTAACTACTAACACTTCTACTAACACTTCTAGAACTACATCTATAAACGAAATATACAATATCCCATCCATTGCGAGTCCAGAAAATGCCAAATAAAACAAAGATATAAAATCCGTTATATGAAAATCCAATGTGAAAATTTAAATATACATGGCACATAAGTGGAGGGCGCAATCTCGTCAAATTAATCTGTATTTTAATAATTATAACCCTATTACGTGTTGTCTCCGAGCAGACGCAGTAATGAAGCTATGTTTATCTTATCCAAGAAAATGGATCTCTTATTGTACTTATGGCAGTAATTTAAGTGTTAGTAATAGGATACCGCGTATAATCATAATAATATAAATAATCGTTAAATTAAATTGTGGAGCGAGAATTAACTGCAAATAAACAGAAAAACGAAGTAAAACTGAAAATGATTTTTAAATGAATAACGATTTTATTTTGTTTCTGATATTTTATTTATGGTTGAACCCGAGTAGTATGGTTGAACCCGATAGATACAAAATTAGCCTGCTGCATTATATTTATTGAGAGAAATAAAAATAATTTATAGTGAAAAGGCTTTTTCTGTTAAATATAAAGTATTAAATTTGGGAAAAAAAATAGAATATTTAAACATTAATGTATAACCAACCACGTTATAACATTCTTCAAAGTGACTACGTTCCTGGCAAAACACAACGTCGCAACGCTGCTTCAACCACCATACATCCCATATCTGTCTTCTCCGGACTTTCTCCTATTCCCTCGGTTAAAATCCAACTTAAAAAATCATCGTCTTGACAATGTGGAGAACTTGCAGAAAAGGTAACTCGTGTTCTGAACAGCATTCCAGTTGAAGACTTCCAGGCGGGCATAAGTGGGGTGCAGAGTCGTTGGAAACTGTGTATTAATGCAGGAATGGTGCAATTTTAAAGAATATTAAATGTCTGTAAAATTATCTTCAAATAAATGAATTTTATGGAATCAGTCTCATTACTTTCTGGGCAGGTCCGGTATCTTGCAACAGCAGTTAACTGTCAGTATGAATTATGCAATCAGCGGTCAAAAATATTTCACTCATTTTCGTCCAAAAATAAATCAGTCGCCAAAGTTTTCAATAATTTGTCTATATCACTTCATTAAAATTCTTTCTATGTTACATCCAAGATTTTGCGAACCTTATGCTGTCTGCGATACGAATGCGCCATTATGATTACAAAGCAAGTTAAAATTTCAACATGCTCTTTTCAAAAGAATCCGCCACTGCAGCAATTTACTGAAAATGTTTGTGAAAGTTCATGAGATGTGATAAAGTCACTCTTATTCTGGCACTCTCTGGATAGGCTTATCTGCTTATGGCACCAAGTATCACTCCAATGCCCAATATTAATTGGCCTTTTAGTAATAAATCTTCTGCTTTTTATCAAATCGAAATAAATATTTATTTAGTAATTTAAATTATTTTTTAATATTTAAATATACCTGCCAGCACCTTGTTTTTGATGAAATAACACGTCAGGATTTCTTCTTTATTCACGATCAAACACCTTTTTTAAGAACCTGAATTCTCCAGTATAGAGAGAATTAAAGAAAAACTCTAGCATAAAAGAGTATTTATTAATACGTCCACACACACAGAAATGGATACTCAGATTGCGCGAAATTTTCTTCGTTTTTGACGAAAACATTTCTTAAAAAATGCTCCGAGCGAAAATTTGGTCAAATTGAGGAAATTACTTATTTCGCTTGTTTCAGGATACAAATTTCGTCAAAAGTGCGTGTTCGAAAAGTGCAAAAAATAAGGGCCGGTGGTGCCATATATTGAGCATTTTAGAAACATCTGTATTTATTCACGGGAGGGGGGGGGAGTTATGTCGCTTATCTTTTTCTTCAAGGTAATTCGAACTAAATACCTTGGGTGTGGGAGTCCATCACTTTACCAATCTTGCCACTGGGGTCGTGCATAGATGTGAATTTAGATGCAAGTAGTGGATTTTGCTTTGTATTTATATTTTAATAAGGTAGATTGTAATTTTATCGGTGCTCTTATAATTTTTGTGAGTTTTAATTAATAAGGCTAATTTATTATTATGGTTTTTCTATGTTTAATGAATAATTAGAATTTATCTTGCTTAATATAATTTATTAGAAAAATTTTCTTTGCTCAATGAATGATTCGAATATGGTCTGTTTAATTTGTCGATCGGGAATAACAAATTTTGAAGTACATGTTCGGGGAGATTTTATCAATTCGAGATAGTGGTTAAAATTTTAAAAATTTACTGTTTATTGAGGGGAAATGGACCATTTATCCATATTTTAATATGATTGTTCTATGAATATATTTCGTAAATGAAAAAGAGCTCTTGTAATTTTGAAATTTAATTCGCCAAATTTTCTTTTTGGACGATTTTGCAAAACGCAGAAAATTCATTCTTTTCGAATTAAACCATAACTAACAGAAACAACAATAAACATTCCTGAAAACTTTTGAAGTGGTTTAAACCTAAAAAAAATTAATGGAGAAACAATAACTACCCATATTTCAGTAATCCTTGAAAAACGCTAAAAAGTGATTTTTTTTTCATAAATTGTGACAGGAATAACATAAACAAGCGTATATTTGCTTACTAAAATTACGGGATATGAGGAGGTACAATAGCGCGCCCCTCCGCAAACAGCTGCCGCAACTCTTTCCTTAAAATGCATTGAGTCAGTCCGTGAGTGAGGAAATACTTTCGTCAAATATTTGAAAGTTTAAGTTTCGTTAAAAGTGAGGTGATTTTGATACGAAATGATTGTCAAATATAACGAAATATAGCTCTAGGATTGCTGAATCATCAAAATGATGGATATAAATCAAGCTAATGAGCCGTGATAAAGATAATTTCCTCAGTTACATAAATAATGCGTCATTTCAACTCAGCCATAAATCTTTTCAAATGTGAAAAATGTATTTAACCTTGAAAACTTTGATAAAGATAATGACTTGTTGAGTGACTCATAGACATTAAACTGATTTATTATTATTATTATTATATTGCGATTACAATTATTATTACAATTATTATTACTATTTATTATCTTATAATGTAAATATTCTTTCATTCTGAAAATGTCTTTATTCCAGAAGGGAATGAAAATAGCTCTCATTTTTCACTGCTTATTCATTGTGATATAATAGTCTTCAAGTTGCTTTTGTCAATGGATATTATAATTTTTTCAAAGGAGGTTATAAAGAGTGGGTTGATTAAAAATATGACAACTAACACATTACATTGGGAAACCATTATATTGGATTACACAAAATGTGGATTTACACCGAAATAGATAAATATCCTGAAGAACGGGTAAGTCCCAATTTTATCTAACTTACTCACGCCTTTTTCATTGGGATTCAAATACTAACACAAAAGTGAGAGTTTTATTTCTGAGAGTGCAATTAAGTGACTTTACAGTCTCAAGTCTGTGTATGCTTACAAAGGTTCTAACGGAACACACTTTACAATTACATTTACAATTGTTTACTCATTTTATTATAATTCACATTAATAAGTCAAAATTTATAGATTTAAAAAGCTAAAAATCATAAAGTTCTTTGTCTTTTGTCGAGACATGTGACTCAACGCAAGACATTTTATAGAGCCTTGTAAAAAATATAAAATAACTGGAGATAATTGGCAACACATTCTAACCAATGAAAAAAGAAGGTTTGAATTAAATTACTACAACGTAAAAGTTTTATTTACTATCAAAAACGAGGAGGAAATGATGTCCAAACTTTGCAAAGAAAGTTTCAGCAAAGGCTTTATGGTTGTCATAGATTTATTTTACAATGAGGAAAAAAATCAACCAAAATAATGTTATCAGCAGATTGCTTTACGCCTGATATTCACAGAAGATTTTCCACTTCTTTACTGATATTTAAAGTATCAAATTGCACCATCACAATGCCACCAGTCACAGTTTGAAAAACATTACTGCATTCCTTAAAAAAACGAAAACTGACAAAAGTAACTTATATATAATATGTTTAAAAAAGAAGAAATGATATCTACTAAAAAAACTTTTCAAAAGTAAAAAAAGGCCAAGCTGAAAAAAAAAAGTTGTGGCTAAACAATGGTGTGATTTCAAATTTCCAAGCTTATACACTGTAAATTAAAATGTCTGAAATTCAGACACTTAAGTGTCTGAAATGGAGTGTTCAATTTTCAGACATTTTAAAATGTCTGAATTTTTTCAGACACTTCAAACGTCTGAATCGCATCCATTTTTTTTGTAAGCATCATACGTAGCCATGTTTGACCACGTTGAATCCTGGAAAAATATTTGGCTGTGGTCCTGCCCCTTCCCCTCCCCCAATACAGCCTGATTTTTTTGGTGCTCTCAGTTTTGGTATACAATTTTCGTTACGCTGATAATTTAAATCTTTTACGACATTGTACTGATTATAATCAATATCTTGAACTTCAGGAGTAGAACAAGATTAAAAAACAAAAAATATTTATCTAAATATTAGATTTTTTTTAATTTATTTTGTTTTTAACCTTATTTTACTTTAAAAGTTCAAAATATTGATTATAATCAGTACAATTTCAAAACAGATTTAAAATATAAGCTTTACAAATATTGCACATCAAATTTGGGGGCACTACAGTCGTAGAGGGACGGGCACTTCCCAGTTTGCCCATCCTTTAATCAAGAAGTACTTTTGCAAAAAACGCAACCCTGCATTATAGTTGTCTAAATTGAGATGTCCGGTATTCGGGAGTATCCGTTGTGGAGGTTAATGGACATTCCTGAATAGCGAACACCTCTATTTAACGAATACTTTTTTAATCAGCAGACATACATATTTGTATATTTTTACCTCATAAAAGTAGACATCTCCAATTATCGGACAAATTCCGCGGTCCCGAAGTGTTCGCTATTAAGGGCTTTTAAGGTACATAAATATATATATATATATTATAATCTTGTCCTACTCTAAAAGTTCAAAATATTTATTATATTCGGTTGAATGTGGAAAAAGATTTAAAATATCAGATGTACGAAAATTGCAAAAATCCTCCCCCCCCCCCCCCCCAAAAAAAAAAAAATGAAAACTCATAATTTAAAAATTAGATTTTTTAAAAAATATATTGCCACATATGCAATTTTACATATACATCACTTGATAATCACAACAGCCACTTAACTATGAATAATGAAAATAAATAAATAAATATTCTACTTTAATAACATTGGGGAAAAATTACTTTGGTATTTTGTTAAATATATTTGCGTTTTTAAACTTGTCCTACTCTAAAAGTTCAAAACTTTCATTATAATCAGTGCAAGATTTAAGATATCAGCTTTACGAAAATTTCATGCAAAATCCCCCCCCCCTAAAAAAATGAAAATACTTATTTAAAAATTATGTTTTTAAAAAATTTATATTTCCACATGGGCAAGTTTTTATGTAGATCAGAGGGTAATCACAAAAGCTATTCAACTATCAATAAAAACAAATAAGTACATATTCTATATTAAAAACATGAGGAAAAAATAACTTATGGTTTCCAAACTTCTTTCGTCTTAAATATATACAGTAACATCTCTCATTTTTGTATTTTCTGCATAAGTGCATACAAATAAAGTTACCACAATTTTAAATACATCTAGTTATAGGTTTTTACTTTTTCCCATTATAAATTTCAAATTACTTTTTTATTAAAAATAATCAAAAAATCAGTATTAGAGTTGATTGCAAATCAAATACGTATGCATATTTTTACAGCCAGCTTCATATAATAGACGAGTCTCATTTACTTTATCTTTTTTTAATCTGCGGTTTTATGCCAGGAAGTAAGAAAGCATTAGGTCATCTTTCAAAGTTTTTTTTTTTCTTTACTTCCTTGTGGCCGTCGTTTAGGGGCTGTGCATATATAACGTTATCACTTTAGGGGCAGTGATGTAGTCGTAAAAAAAACAGAGGGTAAACGCTCTAAGCAGAGGGTATACGCTCAAGACAGAACGTATACCCTAGAGTGTATAAACTATTGCTTTCTTGAGAAACATAGGGTATACGGTGTTCCTTAAAAAAATCCAGAAGGTATACGGCGTATACCCCCGTATACCCTCCACTACATCCCTGTTTAGGGGGGAGGGGGGGTCTGGCACTTGATATCGTAAGATATCGCTGGGGGAGGGGGGTTTGCTTTTTGATATCGATATCATTTTCGATCCAACCAAACTTTTCTTTTTTCAGTAACTTTTTGTTTACGTCCAGGTAGTCTGTTATCTTTTTTATTATTACTATTTTTATAAGTTTTTATGAAAATACAAAGCTATTATTAAAGCCGTTACATTTTTATAAAATCATTTCATTCCGAAATTTGAATACCTCAATACCTTTGACATTCCTTTTCTTCTGCTTTATGCACATATAATTCGCTGTTAGAGAAATCAGGAGCATAATATGTAGAAAGTGATACTTGCATTTACCACTAAAGAAAGTCAAAGAATATTTGTTGATTAGTTCTGCTTTTAACTTTCCCAGGCAGGAGGCAAATGCAAGAAAACAATATTACTTTTGAATGCATCATGTAACAATAAGCTTTTATTAAGTACCTTTAAATAGTAACTAACTCTTTTAGATGTTATTTGATATAAATTTACTTCATGTATTGATATTTTAATGTCTTCTTGAATCCGTAAAGCATGCCACTAATATATGTATAATCATATGCGTATGTCACGTGTAACAGCGTGTAAAAAGAAAGAAAAAGATTAGAAATTTTTTTTAGACATTGATAACGATAACATCGAGGGGGGGGGGGGTTCGACGAATGATAACGGAGGATATTGTAAGGGGGGGAGGGGGTCCAAAATGTTGATAACGTTATATATGCATAGCCCCTTACTGTGAGATAAGAATTATCCATTGAAACTAAGAACTGAAATTGAATATATAATTCGTAATAAAAAACAACGTCATAAGTTTAAAAATATATACTTCTATAATTAGTGGGGGGTTTTTGCGAACAGATTCAAAACTAATTAAATTTCATGCAGGATTTTGTTTAGTACAATAAATAAAATCATAAAATACACTAATTTTAGTACTATAAAGAAACTTACTTCAGTTGCTGCAAGAGGTAAGAAAAATTCCTCGATTTAAAATTTCAAAAACTACCCCAGTGAAGGAGAAGGGCTTGCATCATTTTAGTACGAAATTCCATAATATATCCGACTAGCCATATTTAAAGAATGAAATGTTTCATCCTCAAAATAGGACCCGCCAGACAAAAGTTTCTTTTTTTTTTTGCTAGCTTCGACAGGACGAAGATGAATAACACAATATTATTGATATAAATTAATACGAATTAACATTAAGTCCATTGCACACGCTTTGTAGAATTTCCGGGTGTAATCTTCAAGCGTCGTCTACTTCTGTTCTGTGTCTATCCCGCCCTTATATGGACGGCAGCTTCTAGGAGACATTTGATGTCAAGCACACAGGTCAGATGTATGTATTCAATAAATAAATAATCCAAGTGAATACGAATTTAAATCACAAAACTTCACATTCCCCGAAAAACGAATTAAAATACACGCGTACATAAAAACAAACTTCGTTTGAATTACAACTTATACCAACTTTCAACGAAGACATCTAAAACGCATGCGCGACTGACAGTGCCCCCTGGTGGTTATTGCGTCGGAAGAATCAAAACGTCTTAAATTAAGACACGTTTAAAGCAATGAAGTGTCTTAAAATAAGACGTTTGTGGATATTTTAGACATTATTCTCAGTTCCTTTACACCATGGTCATAGTAAGACGCTTATGTATCTTAAATTAAGACATCTATAGTGTCTTAATTTTCAGATTAAGACTCTTAAGTGTCTAAAATTCTTTTTCAGTCACATATGTGTCTAAATTTAAGACGCTTCTATTTGCAGTGTAGCATGGTACTTATTTAACATTTTTCATTAAATAATTTACCATTTGTAAGTCGAGTGTCTACAAATATCTTGATAGAAATTGTTTTCTCCCGTACTAAATATACATCATGACGTGTTTCTGAAAATTCAATTTTTTAAACTATGCATGATGGGCTTGGTGACCTTCTTTCCATATTTTACACAAATTTCTAAGCACCTCAGTACGCAAAGGAAAATCGTGATGTGTTTGCTTTAGTAACAGTTTAGAAATTCTGATTTTAACTTTGGACAGATAAATTGAGAAAGGCTTTTATTTTAAGAAAGGAAATAAATTTTCACTGCTTTTAAATGATTAATTACTCATGCGATGAATTCTATATATACGCCACCATTATCTTAAGACACATATTTCTAAGTACACAATTCCGTAAATGAAAAGCATAAAACGCCTGCTTTAGTAACAATGTTGAACTTCAGATTTTAAGTACAATAGATAAATTAAAAGGACTGACGTTTTGAAATAGAAATTGATTTTCACGACTTTTAAATAATTAATTATTCTAAGAAATAAATCATTAGATGAATATGTATGACAAATAACCATTATTTTAAGACACAAATTTCTCCGAATACAAGTCCGTAAAAGAAAAGCTTAAAATGTCTGCTTAAGTAACAATTTCGTACTTCAAATTTTAACTATGGTTATAGTTGCTTAGAAATTTGCGTAAAATATGGGAAAATGTCTGCCAAGGCCATCATGAATATTAAAAAAAAAAATACACAGGAAATTTTGCTTCAAACAAAGTTATGGTAAAAAGAATGCCAGGCATTTCTATTATTTATTGAAAGTGTTTATTTTACAGGATGCGAGCACGATTTTGTGAAAATTTCTTATCAGATTATTATGAAATTTTAACTTCTTGTGTAATAAATGGACTTACACAAAATGACCTAAAACACTGATCTTTCTGTCACTATTTCTTAAAATGCGTTAATTATATTTTTAATACTTTTCTAAATACCCGGTTTTTATGAAAAGTTGCTTTTACATTTCCAGCAATGCAAGTTACGTGATTTTAATTAGCTGGTATTTGCGTAAGCTAAAAAAAGCTCTTGCGACTAAATTACGGGATGGTAAAAAAATGATTTTTTTAAATTTCTTAAGTGGATTTATTTTTTAAGAAAATAGTAACATTTACAGATATTTAATTAAAGATCTTTTAAAATGAGTGTAATACATAACAAAGAGGTGCACCAACTTTTGACATTAAAAATAATTGAACCTTTAATAAAAGCATATGAAATTTCTAAGAAAATGATACTTTTCAACCAAATAAATTAAAAAAACGGATGCATTAATTATAAAAATTATGCTTGAATAAACATTAAAAATACTCATGTACCGACTATATAAATAACCTCTTCTTTTTGTGAAGTCTCTTCGAAACGAAATGAAAATGAACATCTGGTGCGTGTTAAATTCCAGAATTAGCCCTCGAATTCCATTTGTAAAATGAGAAATGATATCATTTATTCTGGAAACCATTTATTAGAATTCAGAATAAAGTTCATGCATACTCTAACAGTTACGGTTGTTTTATTTATTAACTCGGAGGTTTTTTCCTTTGATTGATATTCTAATGTTACGTAATGGTTAGACATTTGGTAGAGAATCAGTTTTGAAGCATTAAGGGACGTAATAAATCATTTGTAAATGATATAATGGGGTAGATGTCTGTAAGGTTTTGATTTTAAAAGTTAGACTTTTTTTATAGATTCGCAATATTTTAAGTGTAAATGGACACAAAAGATATTACACGAAATTTATTAGATAATCATAACTGTAGATAAATACAAAACATATCAAAATCTTTGGAACAAATACTTAAGGATGATAACACATGTCAAGTCAAACTATTTTTGTAGACGTGGACATTTCACGTACATAACTTTTATAATAAAGAAAGAATTTTAGCAAATATTAACTAACGGCTAATTTTGTTTGAAATAAATTCGATGACATATCAGTTAGGGCTGTATTTACACTTTAATTTGGACAGTGACACCATATCTATTGTCACTTGCGTACTAAAATCAGGTTCAATGGTGTTTGGACGTGAACGTTGAGTATTTACAGATTTTTTCGTGTTGTGATGATATTGGAATAAAAAAAAAAAATGAAATGAAAAAAAAAATAATTTAACAAATTACAACGACCATTTGGAAAATGATTTTTTCAAAAACTAAAATTTAAGACATAAAAAATCGCACGGAGTTGATCATACATTAAGTACGCCATGAATGAAACATTAATAGTGTTATTACACGTAAAAATTGCAAGCGAAAAAAATCGCCTGCGACTCCTCACATTTCCTGAAACTTTCGTATTATCCAAGCATTTCATTGGCTGTTAGGGAAAAGGTTTTTCCATCGTAGAAATCTGATGACCCGTTTTAAATGAAATTTCATTCTTAAACTTCTAAACATCCCACAATATTACTTTTTACACCGTCGTATAGAGAAAAAAATGTACTTTTAAATGCAATTTGTTTGAAAGCTGTATCTCAATTTTTTTCTGAGTTATTCAAAATTTTTTGTTGTTTGTATTACTTTTTTGTCACAGTGGCAACAGATGTATCCATCTCTGTTGAAAGTAAAGGGAAATACAGATTACTGAATAGACCAACCAGAAAACGAGTAAAATGCGGATTAAACCAATAAAAAGCTTCAGATATGCTTTTGATTTCCTACCCTGACGAGGACAATAACCATTTTTCCAAATGTTTAATAAATCTATTGATATTGTCGTTCTATCTTTATTATTAGTAAATTTATGAATGAAAATTCAGTTTTGGCTTTAAGTGAGGCACCCTGTATTTTTATCTGACTAAGAGGTCATTGAGTAATTTATTCAAACTTTAAGAAAGGGAAGGAATTCCACAAAATGTAACACAGTTGGGAAAGGTGCGGAGCTTAGGTTAACAATTTGTGACGTAACATCTGAAATATACAAAAGATTATGTATGCATTAATTTTAATCAGCATAATTTAAGTTCATGAGTAATTTCGTAATAATAATATATATTTTTTAATATCACACTCTTTATTTTTTATTTATCTTTTATTTTCTATTCTTTAGTGTTTATAACTTTCCGTTGTCGTAGTTTCATGGCCAGTTGGCATAATTTGGCGCATAATTAACTCCTCTGTTGTTGTAAGTGGTAGACTGTTGTAACCATTAAAAAAAATTCCGATTTATCATCTGTGCTCGACTAACGAAAAAATATGCGTTAAAATTATATAATTACTTTATAAGTAATTTCTTGCAATATTACAATGTTGTAGTGTCATCGGAAACACAATTGTGTACATAATTTATTTTCATTGTAGCGTCTGAAGACGCGAGTGAAAAAAAATTACAAAATTCAATCTTTAGGTACATAAACAAATTAAAGAAAAGAGGGTGTAAAAATAAGTATTTTTAATCCGGAAATATTGGGTAAAGTACAAGAGGTTTAGGTAAAAACCTAGAAGGGCTTGACAGATTTATGATATTTATTTCAGCTGATAATAGATAGTATCTTAAAAAAAGCTCTAAATAATAGTTTCAAACCATGTAACTCACAAAAGGGAGGAATATTATGCAAGTGTGACAACTTGATGTGACATAGACGATGGAGAGGAGAAAATCCCATTAAATTGCGCGGTGTAATTAAGGGTTTGCGACTCGCTTTACTACACAAAAATACTTGTATTGGCGTACATCATCAGTCATAAATATTTAGACATAGTCTAAAAATTTTGAAATGTTTCCAAAGTATGGTTTGCAACTATAGGCTATCACACGCAATTTTGGAGGGAGATGTGACTACCTAATTAACAAACCGGACCGGATCCGGTCCTTCTCACAGTATTGAGGTCTTGAGAGGGTTTAACCCTTTATGTACTGAATTATGAATTCATGAAAATTTTATCTTCTAAGGTATTTTTCGTGAATTTTTGAAACTACATTAGAAGATTTACATAATCATTTATTACATTTTAGAAGGACTGAACGATTTAGAAGGATTAATTAAATTTAAATTTATAGGGATTTTGTGCACTATTTATAACCCCACTCAAATCTTTTATTTTAAATATTTTTCTTAGTATTTTGTAGAATTAGGAAATGTACAAATATAATGTTCTTACAATAGAAATATAGAAATATTTTTAATTGAAAAATACCCCCCCCCCCTACACACCAAGTAAGCTGAAACGATACAAAGGCAAAAGAAAACCTCCTTTTAAAAATATTTTTGTTTTGTGCAACCAATGATGCTTTTGGAACAAGAGATAAAGTAATGCATCTATAACTCATTCTAAACTGTATTACTACTAATCGATGTATTAAATGAAATTCGTAACAAGTTATTTTAATGGTACTTATATGTACCGTCAGTAGATAAAGTGTTAAAGGACATGCGACGATTCCAAAATACATTTTACCTATATATTCGATCTCAAATTCGATATTTGCGTCATTCAATCCTTATGTAGATGTTTGGAGTCGCATAAACGCGCATTTAGACAATACTCGATTACTTCTTATGGGGACATCTGAATATTCTTGTTTATGCAACTCCAGTTCACTCTATTGACAATTTCGTAGCTTCAATATCCGTTGCTGCTGCACGTCTACGTGAAATACCTTGCATCTTTACCTCTGTACGCCAATCAATTCATTGGTGCTGCCAGGCAAGTATTACTGCTGATTGACGCATTTTTGAACATTTATTGTACGTTGTCTACAAATATTCCATTCATGTCTTTTCCCAGTGTTTGTGCCTGGACGCTTTAGTTGCGCCTATACGTTCCTATACGGTAAATTGTTCGAGTGTCCTCTATCAACATTTAAAGTTTGTACCATGTGTTTGGAATCACCCTGTATTTTATAAGTTCTACTTTGTTGTTATATTGTGAAGTGTGAATGCTGGAAATTCTGTAGTACAGCTACAAAGCGTTTGATTCATCAGTAGATGCGATACGCTGCTGTTTACTGCCCATAGTAGAAATGCGAAAAGAATAAATGCAACATACGAAATTGTAACCCATCGAGTGGAATTATGAAGTTTTTCTGGTTTCTGGTAGTAATTGTACAAAGGCGTTAGCGATATGATAATAATAATGTGTTAAATAATAAATGCTAATAATGCATAATAGTAAATGTATTAAAAAGCGCAACTTGACTATTTTGTGAATAAGTTTTATTACATACTAGCAAAACCCGTGACTTTGCTCGCGTAATAGTTGAAATATGCCAAGTCATATTTGTTTGTCTAATTTTTATTAGAAGAAATTATAATTTTAGGAATAATTCAAAAATTACTAATTAAGCCACAGTTTAACTAAACTTCATTATTACACTGCATAAAGCAGAAATGGGATTTAACGCTAGAACCGCCGGAAAGAACGTATACCTATAATCGCCGAAGCGGTCATTTTGACCGATGTGGATTAGCATGCTTAACTAATGTTTACTTGCCATTTTTTAGTCTTACGCGCCTATTCCGATCAAACGCCCGCAAAGTTGTGAAAGCTATTCCGCAAAAGGGAGGGTTTACGAGAGAAGGGGGGGGGGGAGAACTGAAAGTCGCTATTCCAAACAAACATCTTTCACCTTCCGCAACTGCTGATGTCATGTACGATTTAAGAATAAGAGAATCGATTTTTAATCGAATATTAGCATGTATTAACCAATGAGAGTGCATCAACAACTTTTAAAGGGACAGAATATAATGTTTTGAATAATAGCTGACCAGTTGAAGAATATTTCTTTTAAATGTTAAATTTAAAAATACTTAATATCCGAGTATTATTTTAATAACAAGCTCATATTACGTATTAATATTTTTATTGCTCTAGCTTATTCCCATGAATGTATCACCTATTTTCCTATTAAATTAAAATTTATTAATTTAAAATTACGGACTATGTTAACCTTTTACTTTAGCTTTAAAGCCTCAGCTTTTCTATGATGGTATTTTTTCTCACAATTAAATACATTTAAGAAAAATAAAGAACAGATTGATACATTACAGTAAGAATAGATTTATAGATTGGAACTTCCAAAAAAGCAATCAGGAGCAGGGCTGTAAAATGACTTAAATTGGTTCTGGATGCAGGATGCATGAATGTCATTCACGCTAGATAAGCATATACTTTGCTAAATAAAATATTTTAAAAATATTATACGAATTAAAAATCGAGGTACCACATATAGGCGCCATAATAGCTGCAGTTTTAAAGTATATGTTGGTGTGTATATATATATATATACTATATTATAGCCAGTTTTATATATATTTGCATTTACAAGTTCCTATAATTAACTTTTGTATTATTTTTTCCCTTTGATTTTTAGACATTCGATTTCATTTTAAGTATATATATATGTATACTGGCTAGCTGATGGAGGGGGGAAGGGGACATTAAGAGTTTAAAAACCAGAGAGAGCACTTAAAAACCGATGACATACATATGCAATTTTTTTTGTTACGATAAATACGTGATATTTAAAAATCAACGCAAAGAAAAGCTGAAATATTTCGAGACATTTTTTCTTGCATTTATTTTAAAGCTTCCTTCTTTAGTGCCAAAAGAATGATACAGGAAATGGGAAATAATAGTAGCAGAGTGTGTTATTGTTATTCCTGTTTTCTCTCTTTTTTTATTTTAATTTTATCACTATAGAAGGGGCGGGCTCCTTTTGCAAAGTTTTGAAGCAGCTCAATGTTAAATTTATTTTGGTTGCTTGTTCTTTTCATCCAGCTTATTTATACTAGACTCTATTTTTACAATTAGCTGTATCACAAAAGTTCTTTTATACTAATTAATTATTATTATTAATTTATACTTCTTAAATTGAATTTTATAACAAGAATAATGTATATAGGCTCAAACCGAAACAACATCTACTTCTATGCAATTGTATTCTTTCACAAGAGCCCCCCCCCCCTCCCCAATTTAAATCAATTTAACATTTTTGTCACTTTTAAAAATCACTTATTACTTGGGCTAACTGTACATATATTTTTATATAACTGAAAATTAAAATACAAAATATTATTGAAATTGTTATTTTTATTTATGTTACACAATTTCATTTCATATTATTTATAATGATTAAATACAAGCGAAGGGGGGGGGGGATGTACGTTTATGCTACGTGTAGAGTTTTTAAACATCAAATTTCATGATAACATGTTTATCAATGTCTCTTAATTAGTGTCTTTTCCAATATATTTAGCAATCTTGAAAAGCTCAGAGCTTTAAACAAACTGTTTAGACACTGTTTAGAGTGAAAAAGGTAGAAAACTCTTAAAAGCATTATACCCATACTTAATATAGCAAGCTTTTGCTATAGACCTATCAATACTTCATTTGCACTGACGAAATTTATACTAAATTAAAAGTTGATAATTTATTGTGTAAATTAATATAGGGTAGATGTGCTAGTAATAGACACCCTTCAATGTTTTGGTTTATAAAAAAAAAAAAAAAAAAATAACCAATAAAAATTTAGCTTTTATTATTTGTTTCATAACTTCCTCTTGCATATTTTATAATCTTGCATTATTATTAGTCATTTTCTAGTAATGAACACACCGTGTAGACATTGCTAAAAATGCAATTTCTGTAATGTTTATATTACATAAAATATTGACTTAACTGAAGACCTAAATAATAAATTTAATTTTTAAATTACACTTACCAAAATGTAATAACACCAAAACTTTTATAAATAGCTGCTTTTAAGCTATTTTATATGGTTAATAAAATTTCAATAATTTATTCTTTTTTTTTAAAACGTATATAATAACTCTGACTTGCACTTTTTATAATATGGCAATCAAACCAGTCAAGAAGCAAAAAATATAATTTAAGGACATAGTCAAACAGGGGCTCATAGAGCTTAACCCTCCACATTTAAATAAAAACAATTAAGTTACAGAAATTATTAAAAATCTGTCTTAAATGTTCCCTTACTCATCTCTGAAAAAAAAAAATATATATATTACTGTAATGTTAATTAAAGTTATAGTAATCATGAAACTAGTAAATCTGCAGATCAGTGGCCTCAAACATCAATTCTACAGTTTTATTTTGAGAATTATTTTATTTAGTGTTTAAAATATCCAACTCACAGTATCATTTTTTTCATATTTGTAATATTAATTATTACAAGTAATATATCAAGTGGTCTCTGGAAGTTGTTAAAAATAGTGAGACAAAGCTATTGCTATACACTAATACTCAAAAACTTTTTTTTTTTTAAATTATTATTAACTTTTAAATCTCCCACTGTCTCAATAATCTGACACCTGTAATTGCTTGATATTTAGTATTTTAAACTATCCATCTAAAATAATTAAAATATCTATCTTCTGATAATTACAATAATTGATGCAAACAGTGAATGATTATCACAAATATTTTATTAAATACTGGCATCCTAATTGTTAAATTTATTTGAAAATCAGTGTTTTGTTTCATTAGTATGCTTTCATTAAATTCTGGTTCTAAATAGTCATAAAAACAATTATATCTGTTACTTTTTGTGGGATGTCTATTACTGAAACAGAGAGTGTCCATTACTGGACTTTTGGGGTGTTTTGATATATTTCTGTTATTTAAAATTGAGTTTTTATTCATATTCGGAAATGAAACTATCAGAATGGTTAAATATTGTTGATAGATTAATATAATATTGAAAAAACTGGAATATAATGATTATAATTTATTAATAAAAAATAATTTTAAAAGAAATTTCTTAAGGGTGTCTATTACTGGCACATCTACCCTATTTGAGAAATGTAATTTGTTAATAAACATCATTAAATTATAACTTTCAGCTAATTGGATTTTTTCAGTTTGAAAATAATACAGAGATTTGTTATCTGCAAACTGACTAGTATTTATTATCATCTTTACTATTAATATTATTTTGTCTTAGATGTAATGCAGATAGAGTAGTTTATCCCCCCCCCCCCCCTTAAACTGAATAAGTAATAATATTTGATCTCTGTGAATTAAATACTTTCACATAATAAATACTCAATCATACATCCTTACATACTCTCAACCAGTCACAATGTGAAATGTTTTCAGTGTTTTATTATTATTAACATGTTGTATTATACTGAAGAGTAAAAACAATTTTCAAGATAAGACATATTTATAAATGTCACAATATAGTTTCAAGAATTATGATTTAATCATTTTTTAATAATTCATACTATGTAATCATATATATTTTTACTTCTTCATTGCACGATTACAGATAAGCTTTAAAAATGAAAATGTCGATGATAAACAGTATTTAATTAATAAAAGTATCTTTACAAATTTATATTTTATCAATTTTATTTCTTACGTGTGCATTTAAAATTTATTTCAAATTAACATAAAATGCTGAACAAATTAATACGTTACAGTTATCGAAAATAACTTATCCACAAGTCATGGAAATTGTCTGTTGCTTACTGCAGAAAAATAAGAAATTAAACTTATTGTTTAAATACAGCAGTTCATGTGTCAGCATTATTATTATTATTATTATTATTATTATAAATCATCAAATCTAATTCTTAGGGATTAGTAACAAAAAGATATAAAAACTTCATTACTAAATTATTAGAAACTAAATAAATATCATAATTTTACAAAAAGTAAACAAATATTTTTTTAATGGATGCGATAGTATTTCGCTTTCACGAGATAAAAGTCAAAACTGTCAATACCAAGATTCTAATGATATATGACTTATCTTGGTAATAACTAAGAAAAAAAGTAAAGGTTTTATAGTAGTAAAAAAAAAAAAAAAAAAGCTATCTTTCACGATAATACAACATATCAAAAGGTACCAACACTGAAAAAAACATTTCACATACCTGTATTTTAAATGAGTATTCCCCTTATGTTTTGTTTTGCTCGCTCCTATCTATAACAAGTGACTTTTAAAATCTGTGTTATTTATTTGCAGCGCAAAATTTACTATAACAGCATTTTGCAAGCGTCACATGGTTCTTTGCAAGCTATGCTACCAAAAGTCCGCCATCTTTTTTTACTACTTACGAGTCTTTTGTACCTCCCGCAAATAGTTATCACGTGACAACCTCAGTTGAGATTGCTATGCGAGGGTGAAACCGTCCGCACGTTTGATCTGTTTCGTGATTTTAGACGCGCCTCGCAAATCCACGAGGAAAGGGGAGTTACAGGAGAAAAGCGTTTGATCGGAATAGGCGCGTTAGTATTGTTTATTACCATCATTACTATCATTGTCCATATAATAATATATATTTTGTATTTTTTATTATATTTTTTTTATATTTTATTATGTTATAATTATATTATATTGAGATATATATATATATTATTTATATTTTCCATTTTAAATATATTTTTATAGTGAAAAATATTTTTAATGAGAAACCGTAATTGCCAAAAACAGGAATAATCTTGTTAAGAGAAACATTTATATTTATTCTCTGAGTAATATAATATTTCTATTACATTTGCATAGCTGCCAACTCTTACGCTTTTTTGTATCACAAATAATTTTATAGAATTTTTTGCCATATTTAATTGGCTGATTATGGTGATTAAGAAAGACAAAATTTTCTATAAAATTTTTGTAGCACAAAAAAAGTAAGATGTTAACAGCTATGCATTTGAAATAATAGTTCAAATCAATTTCTGATGCGAATTATTAACAATTTCTGGTCAATAGTAATTAACTAAACAAAATATAATGTGCAGTTAACCTATACATAACTTATAAGTGCATGTACTCCTTAACATATTTTTTTTTTCAAATGAAAACATACCATTATTTATGGCTAAAATAAAAGTAACATTTTCCTCCAAATGCTGAGAATGTACTATATGTATGTCAACAACCTAAACATTGTCTTTCGCACAGTTTTCATAACTTTCGCTGTGCATTTTTTGCAAGTTGGTGTCCTGCAAACTTCATACTTGTCCATAGATTTATTCTTTTTGCAACTAGAACTTTGACACTTTCTCTTCCTATCTCCTTGACCAGAATGATGATGTACTGAGTATTGAAATATTGGACGCTTTCATGGAATTCACATATGACTCGCATCTCGCACTTTAATTGGAGCAAAAAATGAAGCCGTGGAATATTTTTTTCTGTTACCTTCTTATATAATATCTAAGAATTGATGCCCACTAGATCAGGAACATTATAAAATATTTGTAGAGGCCATTGTCTAGAAGTAGCTTTTGTAGAATAGTTCCGTGTCATTTGGTCGAGCACGTCGACGCCAAATTTTGTAGAATTATGGAACTTTTTTTTCAGTTTCTGGTAAGTGCTTATCACCTGTGTTTAGTTATCTGTAGTAATGTTGCAACCTTTATTGATGTATGGCTTCCTTAGATGAAGAACAACGACAACATATAAACTTTGATAACAACATTAAACAAGATAAACTTTGATTGCTCGGTCAGTCATCCTTTTTTTCCAAGTAAGGAAAGCCATTTAGTAAATATTTTGTATCTGCTAATCACGTCTGCTAATAACCAAACTTTTATGCAAAATTTACCGGACTTATCTGGCTTATATTGTAGGAACTTGCAGCTTACTTTTTCAAGAAAAAATTGCTCATCGATGGTCAAGTTTTTTCCCGGGTTATAGTTAGAAATACAGTTCTCAACGAACGTATTCCATATTTCGGATATTAATGCGAAATTGTCTTGTACAATGCGTTGTTTCCTGTTTCACATCATATCAAATTGTATGTATTTCATTATTTCACGAAATATGTTTCGAGACATCGTTTCAGAAAAAATACGAATTCCGAATAAATTTTCCGAGAAATTATCTAATTCAATATATTTAGCCTTATATGTTCCTCTTGAATATAATAGGGCAATAAATGCATCAAGTTCATCTAGTGATATTAGCCCTTCATTATTTCCCAATTTCCGGTGAGCTTCTTCTTCTGTGCACTTTTTTGTATGTTTCAGCATTTATAAATTTCCATGAACTAAGTACACTCCCAACAGTAATAAATCCTTTCGCATAAGAAGTTGCTCCCTTAGATATTCGAAGCACATTCTCTTTTCAAAATCTACCGCGTCAAGATGCTCTGACGATTTTCTACGTTGTATCCTCTTTAGCAATATGGACATCAGACTGTAATTAGAGCTTGCATCCTCATATTCAGATTCAGAGGAAGTATTAACATCTTGTGGAAAAGGATCATCTTCGAATTCAATGAGTGTGTTCAAGAAGCACGCACGCTACGCGCGCGAGCTCAGGAGGCAGGAACATGGAGTGGGTCTATATCATGGATGGAATAACACGTAGTGTGTTCAGGAACAGGTCATGGATTTGATTAATTAAGGGCGAAATTTGACTTTCCATAAGACTTTTAGCATTAGTGCAAAAACCGGCAATTCCATTGGCTATCGGTGAACCGAACTCCTTTCCCTGGAAGGAAAAAATCCGTATTTTACGATTAATAGCGCTGCTACTCACAATAACTTGGTGTATTAAAAAAAAAGCGTATATATTTCTCATACTGAACACAAAACCAATTGTTATACAGTTAATAACATAATATATAATTAATTATTAAATTTGATTTAATTTTCTATTAAGAAAATTATCAATAACTCTAAAACAACATTGATTTAGTTAAATTATGATAAAATAATGAGATTGTTATAATAAGTTGCTTATAACTTTTTTATTGCTTACTCAGATGTTCGCAATCAATATTAAAGTTCTAGCAGCTTAACTAAAAATAAGTAATTGAAGTTCCATCTAGATATATAAAAATATTTTTCTACGTCAATTTAAAAGATACTATTATTGCCTTTAAATAGATATTTTATTTTAATCATATAACATTAGCTCCTAAGTGGTATTATGTAGTAAAATTATAATCGCAATATTAGATTTCCAATAAAAATTGTAAAGCTACTGATAATAAATTAATAAATAAAGATAAAAACAAAAATCTCCATAATAATAATAATCGTTATTTTAAATATATATATTGCATATAAAAACATAATATTTTACATTGTTCATGTTTGATGTACATTACACTTTTATTGCAACATATATATATAATAAAACTTTTTGCGAATAATAACAAATAAATCACAGATATATATATATATATATATTTGTTGGGGGTCGGTAATGTTTATTTAATGGGTATATATATATATATATATACATATATATTTTTGTTGCATTTTTACCATGCATTCAATTACTTAAAGCTATTCTCAACAAGCGCAAAACGTTTTGACACATTTACAAATTCTTTTTTTAACGGAAAGGTATAAAATTGGAAAGCCTGGCCATGGAAGCAATTTAGAATCGAACTGTTTTTTTTTAATTTTTGGATCAATAAATTACCTATTGAGTTATAAGCGATTTTGATCACGTGACAAATACGTTTTTCGCCAATCGTTGACAAGTAATAATTAATTTTTAAAGATGAATATTTTAATAAATTAATTCTGTTAATTACTATTTATAAGTTACTTGAGGTCTAACATTAAAGTAATTTTCGTGAAAGTTTAGACGATATTACAATTAAATTTTAATAAATATTCGTTTTAAACACACAGTTTATAAGGGATAAGAATTTAGTAGTATTGAATATACAATAAAAAAAATTAGAAAGCAGCTGATAAATTGATAAATATTTTTATATATGAAAGATAATACTTAATTTTAAAAAAAATGAACATTTAAATAAATTACTTCTGCTAATTATACATATATAACTTACTAAAATGCCAACAAAAGACTTTTTAATGTAAGGTAAGAATATATTATTAATACGTTATTATTAAAAAATAGATTAAATAATAGATTGAATTTTTTAATTTAATTATTTAAATTTATTTTTAAAATCTAATTCACAAAAAAAAATACAAAGAAACTAGTAATAAAGATCCACTGATTTTAATTAACTGACTTAAGAAAATATTATTATTACACTTTAATTATTAAAGAAATTTATTTATTAGAAAAATACCCTATAAGTCATATGAATTTTTAAATTTAATTTAATTATCTGTATAATATTTATAATAAAAAAATTTATAAAGTAACCTTTCATAAATTAATAAAGATTTTTATGTCTCAAGGATAATTTTAAAATAAAAAAACCTTTAAGATATTAATTCTGATAATTTTACATTTATCTGCTACTATAGTAACAGATAAATTTAAAATTATCAGAACTTTATAAAGTTCTAACATGAAGATACTTTTAATGTAAGCCTAGGAAATTTATTATTGCATTTTAATAAATGTTTACTTTAATTATTTAAATTTATTTAAAAAAAAAAATCTAATTGACAAAAAAAAAAAAAGGAACATGGTCAAAAAAAAGGAACATGGTCAAAAGGAACATGGTCAAAAAAAGGAACATGGTCACAACAGATCATGGATTTGATTAATTATGGTGCTAATTATAAAGATATTCTGTGGCAAATGAAACGTGTGCTAGATGGCTGAGTGTATAAAGCATTGAACTCGAGACTAATCCTTGCCGCCCTAAATTGTGTTTATAATTTTTTAATTTATTGGTTTTTTTATATTTTTCATAATAAATGAATAGGATATTTTTGATAAAGATAACTTTTTTTGTTTTTATTATACAGAGGCACGTGTACTTTTATTATAATAATAAAATACTTATTTAAATTTGAGAAAATGGGGTATTTCGGGATGAAAGTTTTACATCTGGACGCCTTTTAATATCAAAGTTTCGTTTCAAAGTGATATATATATGTATATTAAGCAAATGAAAAATTAATATATATTGTGCGAAAATATCCTTTTGTGCGTAGGATAACTCCTTGATTTTTTTTTTTTTTTTTTTTTTTTTTTTTGAGTACTTTAGGAGTGAATTTTTATCGAGACTAGGACGGAAATCATATTTTACGGTGAATATTATAAAAATAAAATGTAATAGACGTAGATTATTTTAACTAAAAATATCTGCACACATATTTTTTAAAGAGACAAAATATGTGGGTTTGCGTTCTAGTTTTGTAGTGAATAAAGTATGATTAGAATGTTTATAAATTTTCTACTGAAAGTATAAGTAAGTATTTTGCTTATACTAACACTCGTAAACACTCGAGGTTCGAGTTTATTTATTTCTCATGTTTTAGGATGTATTTTGGTCTGTTGTCCACACGGTATTAAAATATGCAACCATAAAATATGAAATATACATGTTAAAACCTTCTCTGAAAAACTGTCTAACTAACAGTGCAAATTCCATTGAAATCCATCCAGTATAGTAGATTACAAACAAATCTCATATGTTGATATCACAATCTTGGTTTACTAACAGCATTCTATTTATCACAGAAGTTATAAATCAACTGATAAATCATTTTTAAATAAATAAAAAGAAAATTGTTAAAAAGTTAAAATTTTTAGATCACCAGTTGAATTCTTAAATTGTATCAATCAACCTACCAAACAAAGCACAACCAATAACACATAAGCAGAAAACGCACAATCACGTGATCAAATCGCCCACACAATTTTTTTGAGCAGCTTGAGCGGAGTTTGTGTGCGGTTGGTTAACTAATTTTAAATACTAAATGGGCTAAAGTAGATAAAGAAGGTCACGTGATGTTTTTCCCGACTATTTTAGATTTTATCTGAGTGAACATAGGCATGTAGTCCTGTTACGAAAACCATGTTTTGGAAGGATAAAGAAATATAGTCGTTGGTTTTACCTTTTTTTAACCATAAAAATAATGAAATAATTGAATTATGTTAAAATTCCTTTCTTCGATAAGACCTACTTCATGGCATAAACTTCTGAGCGCGCGCTTTCAACGACAAATCTTGCAACATATGTAGTCATTCCTCTGTTGTTAGACCCGGCGTCGCATCATTTTCGGTGCAAAATGAAATAGTTATCCGGATTTTCACATGTGAGAATTTACATAAGAGTTACAGATAAATATATTAGCGCATAAACAAGACAGTTCAATAAATATGAAAATATACTGGAATATATTACCATAGTTTTGCACACTACGAACAGATCAGAACAAAATTTTTTTTAGATCTAAACGACATTTCATAAACGGATAACAGAACACGCCAAAATCGAGACTGTTGCGGCATCTACTAAAAGAAATGTGCATTAAAACTGAAGGCGGTCCTTTTGACCGTTTCGGCGGTTCTAGGTATAGTACTGCAATATTTCATAAATTTTGGCTAACTTTAAAATTTTTCACTGGCATATCAAAGTTTTTTGCATTATAGGAAAAGTCACAGAAACTGAAAGTTATACTCTAAATACAAACAAATGGGTACGGAATGAAAGTTTTGAAACGGTGAAATGACAGCGTCGGTAGTTCTAGTGTTAAATAAATAATAAGAACATAAACTAATTCTAAATAAATGATAATTTAAAAAGTATTTTGAACCTTTTATGCTCATTTCATGCGCTTATTTCCGTACTCGTTTGAAGTTTTGAACCTTTTAGAAACCGTTCTTAGTACGCATTGGCATCTTAAGATTAACTATCATGTCAAATTCCAAGCTTCTTATTTAACGGAATACCACCTCTCTGCTCGTAGTGATACAAACATAAAACGTCTATATTGAAGCAGGGATTTGTCACCACTAATTTGCCAACATTAATTTTGAAATCGGTTTGGTATTTCCTAATTTTCCAAAAACAAAACGTAATTTAGAAAGTTTTTAATTTTTTTTAGAATAATTGATGTACATGCCAACCTCAGGTGGCAATAGCTCCTGCATAAAATATATCCTGTGCAGGATCAGAGACTATCACCATTGATTAGCAACCATTACTTTTGTAATCGGTTTATTATTTCCTGAAATTGCATAGAAATCGTAATTTAGGATTTTTTTAGAACGTTTTTTGCTCCTTCTCTTAGCCTCGCCTCTCTCAAATTTCGAATTTATTTTCGACTTTTCTTAGAAAGGATTAATATTTTATAGGTAACTAGCATACAATATTTCAAGTTTCTAGACACTTCAGTATCACAGATATCGCAATTTAGAACGTTTTTTGCTCATGCAACCTTCCGGTGGTAATAGCACCGACATAAAATATAGCTTAATTTTGCGCAAGTTCTATCACCACAAATTTTCAACAATTATTTTTTTTAATCGGTTTGGTATTTCATAAGATTGCATAAAAATCGTAAGTTAGAACGTTTTTAGAACTCTTTTCGCCCACTTCATACTTTTAAATTTGAAATTTTCTTTCGAAGGTTCTGAGAAAGCATTTGCATTTTTTTAAGTAAGTACCATGCCAAATTTAAAAATGTTAGACTCCTCAGTAACACAAAAAACGAAATTTAGAACATTGTTTAGCTCTTGCAACTCCCAGGTTGAAGTGATAACAACATAAAATGTAGCCCATGGTGATGCAGAGACTGCAACCACAAATTTGCAACCTATACTTTTGATATCGGTTTGATATTCCCTGAGATTGCGTAGAAATGGCAATTTGGAACGTTTTCAGAACGCTTGTCATGCATTTTCACCCCTTTTTAATTTCGAAGTTTTTAGAAACTGTTCTTAGAGAGCATTTACATCTTATAGGTAATTACCATGCCAAATTTCACGTTCTTAACCCCTGCAATATAAAAAATTCGCAATTTAGAAAGTTTTTTCCCCCTGCAACCCTCAGCTTGTGGTAACACCGACATGAAACAGAGGTTATGTTGGAGCAGGCCCTGTTACCATCAATTTTCAACCATTACTTTGAAATTTGTTTGGTACTTCTTGAGATTACGTAGCAATCGCAATTTAGAACGTTTTTAGAACACTTTTCGTTCATTTTCACCCCTTTTTAAATTTCGAATTTTTTAGAAACTGTTCTTAGAGAACATTTCTATCTTATAAGTAATTAACATACTAAATTCCAAGTTGCTAGCCCCTGCAGATTCACAAAAATCGCAATTTAGAACGTTTTTTGCTGCTGCAACCCCTAAGTGATAATAACACCGACATAAAATAGAGCCTATGTTAGAACAGGGTCTGTCACCATCAGTCCCACCAGTGGCCGAGAGGTTCTTCTCTCGAATCTGGTAGACGGGAGGTGCTGGGTTCGATCCCAATCGCGCCCGTCGGCCTAATCGTTCGGAGTTTTCGTGGTTTTCTTCAAACCTTGGTTCTCCAAGCATTAATACGGGTTAGGTTCCCTTAGAAAGACCTCCACGAAAGGCACCCCCCCTTAGGGCCTATATCCCACGTGCTGATAATTGGCCGACATAAATACAACCAACCAACCAACAACCAACTGTCACCATCAATTTCCAACCATAACTTTTGAAATCGGTTTCATACTTTTTGAGATTTTTTAGAAATCGCCATTTAGGAAGTTTTTATTAAGCTTTTCGCGCATTTTCACCCATTTTAAATATCGAATATTTTAAGAAATGTTCTTAGAGATCATTTATAACTTATAATTACCATGCCAAATTTAAAAATGTTAGACTCCTCAGTAACACAAAAAACGAAATTTAGAACAGTTTTTAGCTCTTGCAACTCCCAGGTTGAAGTGATAACAACATAAAATGTAGCCCATGGTGATGCAGAGACTGCAACCATAAATTTGCAACCTATACTTTTGATATCGGTTTGATATTCCCTGAGATTGCGTAGAAATGGCAATTTGGAAGCTTTTCAGAACGCTTTTCATGCATTTTCACCCCTTTTTAATTTCGAAGTTTTTAGAAACTGCTCTTAGAGAGCATTTACATCTTCTAAGTAATTAACATACTAAATTCCAAGTTGCTAGCCCCTGAAGAATTACAAAAATCGCAATTTAGAACGTTTTTCACTGCTGCAACCCCTATGTGATAATAACACCGACATAAAATAGAGCCTATGTTAGAGCAGGGTCTGTCACCATCAATTTCCAACCATAACTTTTGAAATCGGTTTCATACTTTTTGAGATTTTTTAGAAATCGCCATTTAGGAAGTTTTTATTGGGCTTTTCGCGCATTTTCACCCATTTTAAATTTCGAATATTTTAAGAAATGTTCTTAGAGATCATTTATAACATTATAATTACCATGCCAAATATCACGTTGCTAGCACCTGCAGTATAACAAAAATCGCAATTTAGAAAGTTTTCTGCTCCAGCAACCCCCAGGTGGTAGTGACACCGACATTAAACTGAGCTTATGTTTAAGTAAGGGCTGCCACCATCATTTTCACACCATTATTTTTGAACTCGGATCGGTACTTCCTGAAATTGCGAAGAAATCGCTACTTAGAACATTTTTAGAACGCTTTTCGCGCATTTTCACCTCTTTTAAATTTCGATTTTTTTTTTAAATGTTGTTAGAGATCATTTATATCTTATAAGTAACTACCATGCCAAATTTCATGTTGCTAGACTTTTCAGTAAAACAAAAATAGCAGTTTTAGAACGGTTTTGTTCATGTTCCCTCTTTGGGTTAGCAGCATCGACATAAGATATAACGTATGTTGGAACAGGAACTTAACACCATCACTTTGGTACTATTACTTTTAAAATCGGTTCGGTAGCTCCAGAGAATACACCCTGCAAATAAGCACACAAGCAAATTCGCAAACTTTTTTTATTTATAATATTAGTATAGATTAGTTTATTTTTATTGTCCTAGGCCTCTTTTAATTTTCCACGTGTGAATATGTTCTAACGAGAATGACCCTTCTATCCGCATGTTATGCAAACACTATTAGTCGGCGTTATCTTATTAGTTTCAAAAGATATCATACATATTTCATATAAATATCTTTAGTGCATAATTTCTCTTCGTATGATAAACAGCTTGGATCCACCAATTAGTAAACTTGAAAAATCGATGTCAATGCAAAATAACAATAATAATGTGTAATAAAATTTATATCAAAGAAATAAAATGTTTTTGTTGTTAAACATACTTGAGTGGATTAGAAAATAAAAAAGTAAAGTGCCCAGCTAAACTGATGGCATTGAGCTCACAGGCTATTCACACTAATTGTACGTTATACTCTTATTTTAAAGAATAATGTCCCTCAAAAAAATACGTGAAGGGGAATTAGCCGCCGTTTCCCACTTTATACTTAACCAGTGAACCTCCAAATCTAATCAGGGAAGCTCCTTATCATAATAAACCGGTATACCAAATTTGGAGCAAATCGAATAATCCTGCAAAAAAAAAAATATCTAAATTAAGGGAGTGGACTAGCCTCCCTTTATCCTTATCCAATTAATCCCCAAAACGAATCAGGGAAGCTCCTTAACATAATAAACCGGTATACCAAGTTTGGAGCAAAGCGAATAATTCTGCATGAAAAACCCGTTTATATAAATTAAGGGGGGTGGACTAGCCCCCCTTCCCCCTTTATCCTTAACCAATGAACCCCCAAAACTAATCAGGGAAGTTCCTTAACATAATAAACCGGTATACCAACTTCGGAGCAAATCGAATCATTCTGCATGAAAAACACATTTATCTAAATTAAGAGTAGCGGGCTAACATCCCTTTTCCCCCTTTATCCTTAACCAGTGAACCCCCAAAACTAATCAGGGAAGTTCCTTAACATAATAAACCGATATACCAAATTCGGAGCAAATCGAATCATTCTGCATGAAAAACCCATTTATCTGAATTAAAAGGGGTGGACTAACCACGTTTTTCCCCCTTTATCCTTAACCAATGAACTCCCAAAACTAATCAGGGAAGTTCCTTAACATAATAAACCGGTATACCAAATTCGGAGCAAATCGAATCATTCTGCATGAAAAACCCATTTATCTGAATTAAAAGGGGTGGACTAACCATCCTTTTTCCCCTTTATCCTTGACCAATGAAGCCCTAAAACTAATCAGGGAAGTTCTTAACATAATAAACCGGTTTGCCAACTTTGGAGCAAATCGAATCATTCTGCATGAAAAACACATTTATCTAAATTAAGAGTAGCGGGCTAACCTCCCTTTTCCCCCTTTATCCTTAAACAGTGAACCCCCAAAACTAATCAGGGAAGTTCCTTAACATAATAAACCGGTATACCAAATTCGGAGCAAATCGAATCATTCTGCATGAAAAACTGTTAGAATGTTATTCCATATGGAAGGCATGAATACGAAATTCCTCAATAGGTAAACAATAAAAAAAGTTAAAAGTTTTACCTTTATGTTTTGATGTGTTTCAATGGAAATATACTCTTCTTTGGATGAACAAAAAACATTTATTAGAAGATTGAATACACTAGAATAATATATATGCTGGTCACAGTACAGATCACACTTCACAATAAAAACAAAACAGATGTATAAGACTATTTACAAACACAAAGAAATACTTTGAACTATGGCTTGTTGCAGTTTTTTTTTTTTTATCATATTATATTCCTTTGGAATATTATTGAATTTTTTTTAATCAAGCAGCATTTTGCTGCCAACTGCTATAAGGGAAGAAGCAACACTCACTGAACTGAGTGTCTGTCACAATAGATCAAATAAAAAATGATTGTCTGATGCTGCCATCTGGTGGATGTTCTTGAAAACAAAAGAGCATTTTCTAACATCTCTCCCGTTTTGTGATAGAATCTGACACCAGGTGGATAAGGTTTCTACAAAGTTCAAATTTGGCTTTTGGCAGTGGCTTCGTCATTATATCTGCTATCATTTCATTTGTTGATAGATATTTGACATCTATAACATTTTTAGTTTTTAAATCTCGTATGTAATGATACTTTGTATCAATGTGCTTAGTGCGGGATTTAAATTTTTCACTTTCAACCAATTTAATTGTAGATTGGTTATCCTCAAAAATTCTAATAGGAAAATGTTGTTGTAAATTGAGATCTTTACATAATTTTAAGATCCATAGCACCTCTTGAGTTCCTTGTGACAGTGCCACATATTCAGCTTCTGCTGACGATAACGTCACACATGTTTGTTTTCGCGAGAACCAAGAAATGCAGCTATTGCCTAAGAAGATTACATTTCCTGAGGTGGATTTTCTGTCTGTAGCATCTTGTCCCCAGTCTGCATCCGAGTATGCAACTATATTAGGATATTCTTTTGAAGAAATGTGGAGATCAAGGTCTTTCGTTGTTTTTAAGTATCTTATTACCCTCTTAACAGCATTCCAGTCCTTTTCTCTTGGATTATTGCATCTTCGACTTAGTATGTGTGTAGGAGCGGTAATATCAGATCTTGTACATGAGGAAATATATAAAAGACTTCCTATAGCTTGTCTGTAATTATCATTTGATGATAAAAGATTTTCTTCTTTATCTAAACTATAATAGTTAGTTTCCATTGGGGTATAAGTTGGTTTGGCTTCTTCAAGCTGAAAATCCTTAACTAATTGAGTTATTTTACTTCTTTGTGAAAGTAAATAACTTCCATCTTCTTTTCTGTAAATTTCTATACCTAAGAAGTATTTTGCTTCTCCTAGTGATGTTATGGGATAAGATTTCTTTAAGTAATTTATTACTTCATTAACTTCATTTTCATCTTCTGAGCTCATCAGCATATCATCTACATACAGTATGAGATGAATTGTCTTCTTTGATTTTTCTTTTATGAACAAACATGGATCAGCTTCACTTTGTTTAAATCCATATGCCTTTAGAGTATTCTCTATTTCTTCATTCCAGCACTTGGCGGCTTGTTTAAGACCATATATAGCCTTTTTTAATTTATAGACTTTGTCTTTATTTTCTTCATCATGAAAGCCTTCTGGTTGATGCATGTATAATTCTTCATTATCTAGTTTACCATGTAGAAAGGCTGTTTTAACATCTACTTGAAATACTCTGGCTTTATGATAAGCTGCCCAGGTCAGAAAAGCTCTAATAGTTGTATGTTTGACGACAGGAGAGAAGGTTTCATCATAATCAGTGCCTAATTTTTGAGCGAAACCTTTGGCAACTAATCGTGCTTTGCATTTTATTGCTTCTCCATTTTCATTATGTTTTGTTTTGTAAACCCATTTACAGCCAATGGCGTGCTTGCCTTTGGGTAAAGTAACAAGCTCAAACACTTCATTTTCCTTTAAAGAGTTAAATTCTTCCTTCATAGCTTGAAACCATTTCTGTTGATCTTTTACTGGTAATTGTAAAACATCTTTAAAAGTTTCAGGATCTTGATTTTTGGAACAACTGTCTTCAGTTTTGTAAGAATATCTTTCTGGTGGAATTCCTTTAGTCTCTCTGTTAGATATTCTTCTCTGGAAATTATCTTCACTTGTTGGGCTATCTACTGATTTTTCATCCGTATTTATTTCTTCTGCAGTATTTTCTATTTGGATAGCATCATTATCATTTTCAAGATTTTCTTCTGAAAAATTTAAATGCATTAAATCTGAGATTCGCTCTTCAGGATTTTCTTGAAAGACATTTTCACAGTTCATATTTTCAAAAAACTTCACTGTTCTGCTTATCACTATTTTTCTACCACCTATATAAATTCGATATCCTTTGCTTCTTAAATCGTAACCAACAAAGACTCCTTCAGTGGCCTTTTCGTCAAATTTTTGTCTCTTCTGTTTATGAACATACACATATGCTTTGCATCCAAATACTTTAAGGTGACTCAAATTTGGCTTATGCCCATTCCACAGTTCATATGGTGTCTTTTCAGTTGATTTTGTGGGTAATCTATTTTGTAAGTAGGCTGCTGTAGCTATGGCTTCTGCCCAGAATGTTTTTGGCAATTTAGCATTTATAAGCATGGCTTTACTCATTTCAATAAGCGAGCGATTCTTTCTTTCTGCAACTCCATTTTGGGACGGTGAATATGGCGTCGTTGTTTCATGATTTATTCCTAAGTTTTTAAGGTAGTCTTTGACAGATTCGTTGCAATATTCTGTTCCATTGTCACTACGCAAAGATTTAATCTTCAATCTAAATTTGTTTGTTGTTGATGCAACATACTCTTTTAATTTATCAAATACTTCATCTTTAGAAGAAATAAAATATACTTGTGTATAACGAGAGTAATCATCAATAAATGTAACGAAATATCTTTTTGATCCCATATTTTTTGTTTCTGCAGGACCGCATACGTCGCTGTATATCAAATCAAGTGGTTTTTTACTTCTGTATTGCGTTTCTTTTGGAAATGATTTTTCTGTTAACTTAGCTTTTATGCAACTTGAACATTCAGTATTATGAGAACAATTATTCACAGTAATACCTAAAGCTAAATCATCCTTTTGAATTTTCTTGATGGATTCCAAATTTCTATGGCCCAGCCTTTGGTGCCATTTTAGAATGCAGTTAACATTAGAACAAACGGGTAATATTTCTGAAGCACTATATACCTTTTCATTTGTAGGTATTATTTTTAATCTGTATAACCCCTCATCAGCTTTTGCATCTGCAACTAAGATGTTGCCCTTTTTAATTAAACATATATCATCTTTAAATGTTACAACAAAACCTTTCTCAGTACAAGACTGGACAGATAATAAATTACTATCCAACTCGGGAACATAAAGCACATGATCCAATGTAACTCTATTTGTTTGACCATTAAGTGTTTCAATATTAAAAGTACATTTACCCTTTCCCTTTGCAGTTAATTTAGTTCCATTAGCAATTGTGATTGTATCTTTATTCGAACTTTTTAATTCTGAGAACAGTTCCAAGGAATTAGCTAAATGAACAGACGCACCTGAATCAATAACAAAAGACAAATTTTTGTTTTTATTTCCATTTTGTTGAGATTTCATAACAAAATTCAAAGAATTTGATTCTTCCATTAATTCATGATAGTTTTGAGAATCTGATAGATTTTCATTTTGACTAGCAGTAGAGGCAGAGAAATTGTTTGGTTTTTTAAACTGTTGACGTGATCTATCTTGGGTGAAATTTGGTTTTGTTTTGTTAGTATTATTACCCTTTAAGTGAAAACAATCTTCACGGTTGTGATTATTCTTTTTGCAATGAGAACAAAATTTTTGCTTATTCAAATGCTTTGGTTTATCCCTATTACCCTTCAAAGCAATAGATTCAAATTTTGTTGAAATTTGTTTAGTTTCAACTCTTCTAAGATACTCATCAATTAATTTGTTTTGAACATATTTTAATGATAAATCTGTTTCATATTTACTTTCAATAGCAGTTATAAAGGTACTATAAGAATTTGGTAAGGAACAGAGCAAAATAGCTATTAAATTATCATCTTGTATTACTTCACCTATACTTCTTAATTTTTCTGCTAATTCTAAGACAGAATTAATATGATCCTGCATTTTAATACTTTCATTATATTTAATGGAATACAGCTTCCTAAGAAGATAAAGTTTATTTGTTAAATTTACTCTTTCATGAACAGATTTCAATTGATCATATGTCTCTTTAGCACTTTTAGCATGTCTGACATGAACAATTTGTGAATCTGAGATATTTAAACAAATTAATGCCCTAGCATTTCTATCATTTTTTACCCAATTATCATCATTTTCCTTTTTAGGTTCAAATACAACATCATACAAACCTTCTTTGATTAACAATTGCTCTATTTTAAACTTCCAAACTGAATAGTTGTCATCAGTTAATTTATCAACATAATGAGATTCTCTAATACTAGACATTATGATATAATAATATTTGCTTATTTCACAGAAAATAAAACTTTTTCTCTTATTAATACATCAAAACAACAATTATAAACTCAAATATAATGCTAATGATGAAATAAGAACAAAATAAAATTCTTGAGAACAATTTTTGAAGTTACTTTTGATTTCAGAAAAACTGTTCTTAAATGTTAAATTCTTTGTTTAAAACATAAATTTACATTTGCAACTTATATAATAAAATTTCAATAAGAAACTGGCAAAATCAAAATAATTTCTTTTCTTATCAATACACTTTTGGTTTCAAAATAAGAACAATTCTTTGAATTTTCTTTTATATCATTCACTTGTGAAAAATACCAACATTCAGAAAATAATTATTTCTTTGAATTTAATTATATTATATTTTCTTCTTTTATATTACTATATTTAAAATTGAGATAACTTCAGTCTCATAATCATATGTTAGAATGTTATTCCATATGGAAGGCATGAATACGAAATTCCTCAATAGGTAAACAATAAAAAAAGTTAAAAGTTTTACCTTTATGTTTTGATGTGTTTCAATGGAAATATACTCTTCTTTGGATGAACAAAAAACATTTATTAGAAGATTGAATACACTAGAATAATATATATGCTGGTCACAGTACAGATCACACTTCACAATAAAAACAAAACAGATGTATAAGACTATTTACAAACACAAAGAAATACTTTGAACTATGGCTTGTTGCAGTTTTTTTTTTTTTAATCATATTATATTCCTTTGGAATATTATTGAATTTTTTTTAATCAAGCAGCATTTTGCTGCCAACTGCTATAAGGGAAGAAGCAACACTCACTGAACTGAGTGTCTGTCACAATAGATCAAATAAAAAATGATTGTCTGATGCTGCCATCTGGTGGATGTTCTTGAAAACAAAAGAGCATTATTGTCTGATGCTGCCATCTGGTGGATGTTCTTGAAAACAAAAGAGCATTTTCTAACAAAAACCCATTTATTTGAATTAAAAGGGGTGGACTAACTATCTTTTTCCCCCTTTATCCTTGACCAATGAACCCCCAAACTAATCAGGGAAGTTCCTTAACATAATAAACCGGTATACCAAATTCGGAGCAAATCGAATGAAAAACCCATTTATCTGAATTAAAGGGGTGGACTAACCCTCCTTTTCCCCCTTTATCCTTAACCAATGAACCCCCAAAACTAATCAGGGAAGTTCTTAACATAATAAACAGGTATACCAACTTTGGAGCAAATCGAATCATTCTGCATGAAAAGCACATTTATCTGAATTAAAAGGGGTGGACTAACCCCCCTTTTCCCCTTTTATCCTTAACCAATGAACCCCAAAAATAATGAGCGAAGTTCCTTAACGTAATAAACCGGTATACCAAATTCGGAGCAAATCGAATGATTTTGCATGAAAAACCCATTTATCTGAATTAAAAGGGGTGGACTAACCATCCTTTTCCCCCTTTATCCTTGACCAATGAACTCCCAAAACTAATCAGGGAAGTTCCTTAACATAATAAACCGGTATACCAAATTCGGAGCAAATCGAATCATTCTGCATGAAAAACCCATTTATCTGAATTAAAGGTGTGGACTAACCCTCCTTTTCCCCCCTTTATCCTTAACCAATGAACCCCCAAAACTAATCAGGGAAGTTCCTTAACATAATAAACCGGTATACCAAATTCGGAACAAATCGAATGATTCTTCATGAAAAACCCATTTATCTGAATTAAAGGGGTGGACTAACCCTCCTTTTCCCCCTTTATACTTAACCAATGAACCCCCAAAACTAATCAGGGAAGTTCCTTAACATAATAAACCGGTATACCAAATTCGGAGCAAATCGAATCATTCTGCATGAAAAACCCATTTATTTGAATTAAAAGGGGTGGACTAACCCCCCTTTTCCCCCTTTATCTTTAACCAATGAACTCCTAAAACTAATCAGGAAAGCACCTTATCACAATGAACCTAGAAAAAAATTTTGAAGCAAATCGGATGTTTCTATCAAGAGTTATCTCGTTACGTAGATACATAAATACCTACATACATACGTACAGTGGACTAACCCCCCTTTTCGCCCTTTATCCTTAACCAATGAACCCCGAAAACTAATAAGGGAAGTTCCTTAACATAATAAACCAATATACCAAATTCGGAGCAAATCGAATGATTGTGCATGAAAAACCCATTTATCTGAATTAAGGGGTTGGACTACCCCCCCCTTTTCCCCCCTTATCCTTAACCAATGAACCCCCAAAACTAATCAGAGAAGTTCCTTAACATAATAAACCGGTATACCAAATTCGGAGCAAATCAATGATTCTGCATGAAAAACCCATTTATCTGAATTAAGGGGTTGGACTAACCCCGTTTTCCCCCCTTTATCCTTAACCAATGAACTCCCAAAACTAATCAGGGAAGCACCTTATCACAATGAACCTAGGAAAAAATTTTGAAGCAAATCGGATGTTTCTATCAAGAGTTATCGCGTTACGTACATACATACATACATACATAAATACATACATAAGTACAGTGGACTAACCCCCTTTTCCCCCTTTATCCTTAACCAATGAACCCCCAAAACTAATCAGGGAAGTTCCTTAACATAATAAACAGGTATACCAAATTCGGAGCAAATCGAATGATTCTGCATGAAAAACCCATTTATCTGAATTAAGGGGGTGGACTAACCCCCTTTTCCCCCTTTATCCTTAACCAATGAACCCCCAAAACTAATCAGGGAAGTTCCTTAACATAATAAACCGGTATACCAAATTCGGAGCAAATCAAATGATTCTGCATGAAAAACCCATTTATCTGAATTAAGGGGTTGGACTAACCCCGTTTTTCCCCCTTTATCCTTAACCAATGAACTCCCAAAACTAATCAGGGAAGCGCCTTATCACAATGAACCTAGGAAAAAAATTTGAAGCAAATCGGATGTTTCTATCAAGAGTTATCGCGTTACGTACATATATACATACGTACATACATACATACAGAACGGGCGGGCACATTAGCTCTCAGGCTTTGATAGCCTGTGAGCTAAAAAAGGGTTATAAAGGTAGTAAAAAAATCGTTTATTAACAATAGACCGAAAATATAATATGAAATTAAAAGGCATACATATCGATCGCTTTTCAACATAATCACCAGACCAATTTAGGCATTCATCTGAACGCAGGACCGACTTGTTTAACACATTTATGCATGAATTTTTCTTTTCTCAAATTTTTTGGTAAAATCACTTTAAAATGTAGCAAAATAAACTGGAAAAATACTAAAAAAAATTATGCTAAAATATTTTTGTGTTTATTTGATAAAATGTAAACAGACTAAATATAGGAACATATACATGTGGAAAAATGCATAATTATATGTTTTGTTTGAATTTATATAGCAAATCAAGCTTTTAAATTGCATATTATATACTATAATTAGTATTTTTATGAACTATTAAAAAATATGTAATTGTTTGTTTGTAGAGACTAAAAACGTTATACGTATTATTAATAATAAATTAAGAATAATCGTATTTGCGGCTAAAAAACAATTTATTTGAAAATCCTCTTGAAAAGGACTTTACATAAATAACTGTCCCCTAAATGGCTAATATATATATATATACCCATTTGCGCCTAGTGCCCTATGTTTTGTACGTTACAAACATGCATAAAAAATAGGCTTGAACATATAATTACGCAATTAAAAAAAAATACGTATTTCAAAGGATATTACAGACTAAGATAATGACTTATTTATTTGAATCTTTAATAGAAAAAATACAAATAAACTTACTTTTTACATTTCGCTATCTTGAAAAATGAAAAATCTATAAACACCGGATAAGGTCTTCATTTAAGCAAATAGATATCAACCTTATGCTGTCATTCCTCGGTAATAGATAAAGATATTTATAAACAATTACTTCATACAATTTTCATGTTGTAAAGAAGAAGAAAATTATAAAAATTTATTAAAATTCGAACCGTCCCAAAAATGGAACGCTCGTAATAAATGGGTTAACCCGAGTTCATATAAATCATGTCCCTCTCCATTGAGTTAATTTCCAGCAGCTGTTTTTACATCACTGTTTGAAGAAAACGTTGTTCCACATAAGTGTTTCCTTCAATTGCCGGAACATGGAATAGTCACTGGATCGATCTTGCCTGCTTTAGGGGTGGGTAAGTAGGGAGCAGCTCCGTACTTCCAACTTGAACTTTTGCAGCAAATCGAGCAGTATGGAACTGGTAATGTCATGCAGGAGGATGACACCATCATTTAACATGCCAGGGCGTTTTCGTTGGATGGTTTCATGGAACCTTGTCAAAGTGGCACAAGCGAGACTACTTTTTTAAATGTCTTGCCATTTCAATCGACCAGATGCCTCTCCAAATTTATGAGTAGATTTGGTGATTATGTGGAAAAGTGATCGGCAAGTATGCCTCTTCTTTCTCTTATGCAGTTTTGGTCTAATGTTAATAAATATTTTTTATTACTTTTATAACCCTTTTTTTTATTCATCCTCGGTATGCAAATACAACTTTTGCAACATTATTTTTAACTTTGTCATATAATTGAGTAAAAAATATATTTTTTTAAACGCCACGTATACTGTGTGAAATGAAAAAAGAAACATAAGAAACGTTTTTTCTAAGCAATTCATTAATTTCTATTATTTTATTATTTTATTTAGATAATGAAATTACGACTGTCAAATTTAATAATGAAACCTTAATCTACACCTTACAACCTTTTTCTTTTGGAATGATATTTTTTATATTCATATTTAGGGTTAGATAGAGATACCCCTAATTTTAAATAGCAATTCGTTGCTTTTCTTCGTCGCAGAATTCATTGCTTACATAACGCGAATATTTCTTTACAAATATGGTGGTTTACCTAGAACTGAATAGATTTATTAAAGGTTAAATTTTAATTGATTCGTGTATGCTTTGATACGCAGTGTAGGGTTAATCATTCGAAGGATGATTTAGTAGTTTATTATAATTTAATATCTAATGGCGTGGATATTGTTAAATTATTCCTCTTTTGGCATATTCGAGCAATTTCATGACATGCGTTGTTAATGATGTTTAAAAACTTCTATTTAGATAATGATCTTGCAATTATTCAACTCAAATAGCAAATACTTTACTGACTAACATTATGAATCACAATCAGAGTCTGTATTTGATAAATAAGCACATTACTTTCAGTAAATAAATATTAATAAAAAACTCTTTAAAGCAGTATAATGAATATTTTAACCTCTTCTAGTCTGGTGTACTATTAATAGTATATGTCTTTTCAACGCGTTTTATTTTGTATTAATAATTACTTTTGTTACTACCTACATGTAGTAGAGGTAGTATATGAGTATGCATTTCTTATTACGACTTCATTTATGTTTTGACATTTAGTAATAATAATAATAATAATAATAAAAGTTTACTTGATTCTCTTTGCAACATTGGCTATTCTTTTATTTTAAAGATATATTTCACTCTTTAAATTTAAAATTTAGGTTACTTTTCTGAACAAATCATGTGCAATTAAGCGCAAAAAATACTAGAAATTTGTAATATCTGTTAAATCCTGCTGTAATACCATATTCTCCAAACGTCTCCAAAAAACCCTTCCTTAGCCTATTCTCAAGCGAATATGATTTGGATATTACGCAAAATAACTACATCCGTCAGATTTCAGGCAATGACATATTCGTTAAACTTCGGTTAATCTATTTGGATAGCTACCATTTACATTATTCATGTAAGTATATTTTTTCTCAAAATTGGAAAAAAAAAAACCGTAGCCGCAAGGGCTAAGTGCGATTTGTACTGTTTTATAATTAACTTGCTTTTACCCGCGGCTCCATTCACGTAGAATGTAAGATTTGTAATTCGTAATGCAAATGCTATATAAGTTTCCTTTTTTGCATAAAGTATCTAATTAACACGTCAGCCACCGGTGGCTGACACTGAACTTTCCGTTTAAAATGCGTCATTCACTGATAGCTGACGTCTAAAATACGATATAAAACTAAACAAGTAATATAAAAATTTTGTTTTTAAAGTCAATTCCTACTTAGGTCACCAAAGAAAAAATTAATATAATCCCTTAAGCTAATATAAATTTTTGTTGCATTAAAATATCTCAATTTGTTGATTTTCTATAAGCAAGTAGGTTTACAATGGAAGTCTATGGAAATTTGGCGAAATATTAGAGATATAGCCAAGTTGGCGTCACTTTTGGGGGCTCATTTTGGTCACCAAATTTGGCGATATATCGCCAAGTTGGCGACAAACTTGGCGGTATTTGGCGACAAAACAGGTTCCCCCCTATGGTAACCCCCCTTTATAGATATGAAGATGCATTAAATGCTTCGATAACCAATGGCCGCCATTTTGTCTCCCCTGTAAAACTAAAATTAATTAATTAATTAATATTTGAAAAAACTGTATTAACATCAATTGTCATCCAGTACAAGTTTTAAAAAAAATTTATTTCAACTTGATAGGATGAATAATATGTATTTTATTAACGATTGAAAATTTGAACAAGATATATATATAAATAAATAAATAAATAAATATAAGGAGAGTGTGAACTAATAGTAAGAAATGAAAAATTATATATTGTTTTAAGTAATTATTGAAAATTTATTTAAAATTTACTTATCTTTTATTTATTACAGGATTATACTTTCTTAAAAATTACTTAAAACAGTGTAAATTTTCCAGCGCTTTAGTTTCAGTCACCGTGGCGCTCAAAGTGTTAATAGTGCAACTACCATTAAAACCTATTCAGTAGAAGTTTTAATAAAAGTTTTAATAATCATTCATGTACGGATTAACATTAGAGTAGAACTTTCTTCCGTGGCTTTATAACTAAGAAACGTAGAAAGATGCGTAAAATACAGGAAAGCGTTCCCCGAAAATTACCTAACTGACTGTGTAAGTCCCACAAAATTCCATTTAGTAGAAAGTAAATTATAATCAATCGAAATAAAATTTCCATTTGAGTTCTATATATACCGGGTGAGACAAAAGTACGTTAAAACTTTAAAATCTCATAAAAAGGAAGAAATTATGATAAAAGAGTGCGGCTTGCAAGAAAGGGCTTACACGGTTGTTGTGGGGTTTTTTTAGCTCCAAAAAAATAGTTAAAAAATCACATGTAGAGGGTTTTGACGACCCGAAACACAATGAACAGGAGAACAGTTGTGTAGTAGAATGTTCTGGAGGTCAAGAAAAACATTTGTTATTGGAAGAACAAATGAATGGAGTGTATTGTTATAATAAAACACTCATACTACAATATATATTAAAACACACATACACACATAAATAACGCCTGCATTCTACAGTTAAAGGTATATATAAATATTATACAGACATATAAACAATAAATACAATAAACCCAACTGGAGTGAAACACTGGCTCCGGAGTGTATTGTTGTCCTGTTCATTGTGTTTCGAGTCGTCAGCACCCTCAACATGTGATTTTTTAACTAAATTGTCTTTTGCTGCTAAAAAAAAATCCGACTACCTTGTGAGCCCTTTCTTACAAACCACACTCCTTTAACATAATTTCTTCCTTTTTAGGTGCGTTCGTAATTATATAAATACGTAGCACTATAGTCGTCGTTCAGTCCGTCTGTCCGCCCTCATATAACAGAGCAAAAACTACCCAACCGAATGGTCTGAAATTTTAAATATATGATTGTTTCAAAATTTTGTAGAACCATTTCAAATTTTATGAAAATCGGACGTATAGTTCAATGACAGGGACAGTCAAATTTTTCCGTTACATTACGGGGAATGGGAAAAATTATTGCAAATGCATTTTAATAATGTTATAGCCTTCCGAATGGTCTGAAATTTTAAATATATAATTGTTGTGAAATTTTGTAGAGCCATTTCAAATTTTATGAAAATCGGATGTATAGTTTAATGACAGGGACAGTCAAAAGTTTTCCGTTACATTACGGGGAACGGGAAAAAATTATTGCAAGTGCATTTTAATTATACTACAGACTATGCACTTGTGAAGTGCAAAAGAATATACATTCAGTACAATATGGGGTGCAAAAAATAATTATAAAACTAGTTATAGTACGAACGCACCTCATTTGCCACGTTTGACGAGCAATTTCCAACTTGTTTATGAGTTGTTAAAGTTTTAACGAACTTTTGACTCACCCGGTATGTAATACATGTATTACGAATATTAAATTTCCGCGCTTCATTAAAATTATCCCAGAAAACATTCCTATCTAACATGATTCTGCAATTCTAGTTTATTGAATTATTTCCTATCTTAAGAAATATTCGTATCATTCCGTTTACTTAAATTCACTTCTATTTAAAATTCATATATTAATATTTACTTTTCAAAATCTGCTGTAAAAAACATTTCCCGAAATTATTATTTGTTTCACGATCTTCTCATTTCTCAATCTTAAATGACGATATCAGTTCTATTAAAATTATCTGTTTTGTACCATTTTATGTTTTAGTTATTTTAAAAAACCGTTTGGAACGTTTTTTCCGGGAAGGCCGTATTGCTCCATTTATCGTTCGCACTTAAAATATAGTTCTAAGCGAATGCGGTATGTCATTCGCTAATCAATATAACTGCAATGCAGTGAAAACACCCCGCTTGGATGTTTATAACGCCAAAACATTAGTGAGGAGCTCAAATTTCCGTGTCACCAGTTGCTTTCAAAAACTCATGCCTGTCGTTTAGAAGTTAGTCTTTTGAATAATAGATTGATGTCATAAAATCATTTTTTAAAGGTAGTTTTAGATGAAATGATTAACTACTAGAGTTTCAGTAGTGAAAATACCGAAATATCCTATAGAACTATGGTTAATGCTTAATTTTCTAGTCTACTTATCTCATCGAATAAAAGTGTTTCCGTTACATATAATTCTGCTGTCTTATTAATGGAGAAATCCTATACATTTCTATTCAGTTTAAAAAGGATGATGATGACTGGAAATGTGCTGTTATAATATATCTAGCACAGTTGTTATCTATTAGATAATTTGTAAATGGTGTTGGTTAAAGTTCTTGAATATGGCATTTTGTGTGGGTGTTTCAAGTAATCTTCGAATGGAGTTACAGCGATCGACGTTTAATGATATGACCTCAGTTTTGGTCTGAATGTTACAAAATATAGTAACATATATATATATGTTAGATTATCCTAACATTGAAAGGGTTTTCTTGTGAACGGAATAACTGGTTGTTATATAACCAGTAGTGTAATGTTGAAATTAATAGAATCACAGGTAGAGTTGAATCCCCGTCGACTAATATAACGTTACTCATCCTGTCGACTGATATAACGATATTACGTTATATGGTCCTTCGAAAGTGTGGTTAGCTTCGATGTCATAGTAGATGAATAATCAATCTGGAAGCCGTACATTAGATTAAGCTGAAATAGAATGTTTCGTAGTAAATCAACATGGATATTGGAAGGTAGTTTCAGTCATCGAGAGGTAGGCCAGATAACACATTTATCCAGTGTAGGTTTCTCCAGAATAATTGAGACAATGTGTAATTTAACTCAGGGTTTTATTTAAAGATCTTTCGGCGGTGCAGTTCCCACCAATTCAATTTAAATCAAGTCATCGCTACGTAGTATTTAATCATGGGTAAGCAATTATAGATAATAGAAAATATTAGACGGCGACCAGGGGAAGTTATCAAAGTAGCAATGCGATAAATTCTGCTGAAACACAGCGAGTATCGACTTTTTGTTCCTCCAATGTAAGGATACAAATATGACGTAGATCGCGCTCTCAACCAATGAATAATTAAGAATGTCACGTCATATAAAGAGTGCGGACAGAGCAAGCGGATGAAATTGGAGGGAAAAGGGATAATCTCAGAAATGCGCCAGAAAGTAAAAATGGAAGCTAAAAGAGTATTCTCGAAAGAAAAAAGCGCGGAAATGGAACATTTAATTTAAGAATACTAAAAGCGTAATATTTAAGTGATTTAGACAAGTGAGACATTAAATTAAAGGGAATTTAACAGAGTTAACGATAGAGATTATTTAAGATAAGGATTTAGTGAATATAAAGTAGTAATTTAGAATAAGATAAGGAAATCGCGGAATTAGATCTAATAATGTAACATATATATATACATACATACATAAATATGTAACAATCAGACGAAAACTGATATATATTAGACCGTGAATTTCAAAACTCGCCTTATGAAAAATTTAAAAAATTGAGTTTCCACCGTTTCGAGTATTCTATTGGTGAACTTACATTGAAATAAAAATACAATCTGGAAAAAAACTAGTTTTATCTTGTATTTATGGCATTGTAAAATCTTGGTTTACAATGAAAACTAATGGACGCATCAGTGGTTTTTCGCGATTTCCAAAAAGTTTACTTTCTGGATAAGACGAGTTTTGAAACTCTCTGTCCTCATATATATATAGCAGATAGAGCAGATCTCTCAGTTCTAGAACTAAGTAACGCAGAAAATGTGTTATACATTAAAACCTTCACCCAATATTAACTAGCAATGCAAGTTCCATCGCAATATAAATAGAATGTATTAAAGGGCTAATATTTCGTTATCGGGTCTTTTTGATTATATAGCTTCCTCCATAATTCTGTAACTAAGAAACATTGAACAATATGTTATATTAATAAAACCTTTTATAAAAACTATCTTAGCAACAATGCAAATTCCGTTGAAATCCATCCAGCAGAACTTTGAAAAAGACTAATCTTTTAAAAGAATCTTTTAAAACCTTCCCTGAAATTTATCTAACTAACTCCATCAAAATCCGTTCAAGAGAATCTTTTGAAAAGGTTAATCTTCAATAATCGGGTTAATCTCATTATAGAACTTAGCAGCCGGAACGAAATTATTCCCATTTGGATTTTATATATACTAGAGGATCGAACCCGAGCTCCTCGGGTTACAGAGTATAGGTGAAAACCATTCTTTTTTTTTTCTTTTTTGTAATTATTTTTTTACATGTAATATATATTTTAGATTTCCCACTAACATCAAAAAGAATTTTTATCTGAAAAATATCAATTATGCAATCAAATAAAGTTTTGAAATTTATTAAAAGCGATACTTTCACATGTCACCGCTTGCCAGGAGTTATTAGCCCAAGATTTTGCGACTTACGGCAGTCTTTCCTATCATCTTAGTGCTTTAAGTGCGTGGTTCAATCACATGTCTGTTAAATTTGTTTCTTATTTACATTATTGTATTTATTTTTCTATAGAGGAAGTTTTAATTTTGTTATGGAACATTAGACGAAAATAAATGCTGAACTTTTTACATTGTTTTAAGGGCAAGCTGATTAATCTTTCGTAATAGAGCTACACGTGATAGATAAATTTAAAAATAATTCATGCTTTAAAATCTATATATAATGCTATCGTACCTGTCACAGAAATTGCGATTACTTGTTAATTGTTTAATGGCACACCTGAATGAAACGCATCTCATTGGTTATTGTGTAATATTTTTAAAAAGGGAATAACAATAAATAAAAAAAGTTTAATTAATAACTACAGAACAAAACAATTTATATAATTAAAAAAATAAAATAAAAGTAAATAAACAATTTATTTATAAATAAACAATAATATCCGAGTTACCATATGAAGCAAAATACGACACTTTGGCGCCAGTTAAGTACCCCGGTGAGTATATTACATTGGCGTCAGAAAAAAATCGCGCCAACGTGGTGCGTGTATGACATCTGTGCCGTCTTTTATTCATCTCATTTAAAATACAATAAATAAATAAATAAATAAAGATATTTTTCCAGTATAGGTACTTGGCGAAATAGAGAAAATGTCCATGGCAAGAAAAGAAATTTGGCAACGTATTTTCTGGCAACCTATTTCATCAATTCTTTATTTATTTATTTTTTTTTTTTCGAATCAAACTACATAAGTTGCTATGTTCGCCAAAAGTTCGTACTTTTATGTTAGCTGGGCGCAATTCTCGCCAATAGCATTTTTTAACTCGTCAGCAGCAGTTATTTTTCGAGGGGTAAATTAAAACAATGCTTTGATGTTGAAATTAAATGGTTCATGGTATTTATTCTTTTATTTTGTTTTTCTTTTTTTAAAGATTTTTTTTAAAGTGTAATTCATGAATTTGAAATGTTTCAGTTTTAAATTAAAGTTAACCATTTTAAAATGAGTGAAAGGATTTTATTTTAATCTAAATTAATGAAATATGAAAAAATGCGACGGGTACCATGTCTGGCGATTTATCACCTGTGCCCGACAAACATAACTATACCGAGTTCTTGATTTCTCTATCAGAATCTTCCGATTTGGCGAAGGATTGAGCAAGTAAATTAAATTATGAATAAAGATAACATGATACAATGCCTAGCATACATTTAATGGAAACCAAACTGGGAGCCACGGGCGGCTGCTTAATTTAAAAACCGTAATAACTCAGATAATTAAGATACAATTTTCAAACAAATTGCATTTGAAAGTAGATTTTTTTCTCTGTTTGACGTTGTAAAAATTGAAAATGTGCGATATTTGGAAACTTAAAAATCGCTGACTTAGCATGCATTATAATTTCAATTTTTTTTCAGTTTTTATGAGAAAATGATGGCAACAAAAGGTACAGTAAAATATTTTTTTCTTTCCTCCGTGATTATTTTCCCTTTACTTTCAACCCTCCATGACTTTCAACAGAAATGGGGTACTTCAGTTGCCACAATTACAAAAAATAAATTGAAAACTACAAAAAAATTAATATCTCAAAATTAAATTGAAATACAGCTTTCAAACAAATTGCATTAAAAAGTACATTTTTTTCCTTATACGATGAAGTAAAAATTTAAAATGTGCGATGTTTAGAAGTTTAAAAGTTTGCAGTAAAGAAAATTGCACAACCAATATTTCATTTCAAATTTCAAAGTATTGCCATTCGTAAAATGACGTATGCGTTACGCATAGATATGTTTGTCCTTTATAATATAGATAGATAAACAACAACATCCGGGTTACCATATCAAGCAAAATAACGACACCTTGGCGCCAGTTAAGTACCCCGGTGCGTATATGACATTGGCGTCAGAAAAAAAGTCGCGCCAACGTGGTGCGTATATGACATCTGTGCCGTCTTTTACTTATTTATTTATCGAACAACAATCATACGACTTCATCTCATTTAAAATGCAATAAATAAATAAATAAATAAAGGTACTTTTCCAGTATAGGTACTTGGAAAAATAGAGAAAAGGTCCATGGCGAGGAAAGAAATTTGGCAACGTACTTTCTGGCAACCTATTTAATCAAAATATTTTTTTCGAATAAAACTACATAAAAGTTGCCATGATCAGAAAGAGTTTGTACTTTAATGTTAGCTGGGAGCAATTCTCGCCAATGGCATTTTTTAACTCGCCAGCACATTTTTTTATTTTTCGAGGGGTAAATTAAAACAATGCTTTGATATTGAAATTAAATAGTTTATGGTTTTATTTATTCTTTTTTCTTTTTTAAAGATTTTCTTTTTAAGTGAAAGTCATGAATTTTAGACGTTTAAGTTTTAAATTAAAGCTATCCATTTTAAATAAAATGAGTGAAAGGATTATATTTTAATCATGAAATATGAAAAACGGGTACAATGTTTGGCGATTTATCACCTGTGCCCGACTAACATAAAAAACCGAGTTCTTGATTTCTCTATCAGAATCTTCCTCTTTGGCGAAGGATCGAGCAAGTAAATTAAATTATGAATAAAAGTAACATGATACAATGGGATTACATGACATGAAACCTATGATACATTTAAGGGAGACCAAACTGGTCGCCACAGGCGGATAGTTATTTTCAAAACCATAATAACTCAGTTAATTAAGATACAATTTTCAAACAAATTGCATTTGAAAGTAGGTTTTTTTCTCTATTTGACGGCGTAAAAATTTAAAATGCGCGATATTTAGAAATTTAAAAAATCGCTGACATAGCAAGCATTTTAATTTAGTAATTTTTTTTTTCAGGTTTTATGGGAAATGACAACAAAATATACAGTATCTCCTATTTTCGACTATTTTTCGTTTACTTTCAATGACTTTCAATAGAAATGGGGTTCTTTTGTTGCCACGATTAGAAAAATGATATTAAAAACTACAAAAAAATTAATATCTCAAAAATAAATATAGATACAGCTTTCAAACAAATTGCATTTAAAAGAGCATTTTTTTCCTCATACAACGGTGTAAAAATTTAAACTGTGCGACGGTTAGAAGTTTAAAAATTTGCAGTAAAGAAAATTGCAAAACCAAAATTTTATTTTAAATTTCAAAGTGTTGCCATTCGCCAAATGACGTATGCGTTACGCACAGATATGTTTGTCCTTTATAATATAGATAGTAGATTGTAAAATTTACAATGTTTTGAGCGATGTTTTAGTAAATTTTAACTTTTTGAGCACAGCCATCTGAATACTAATCTTATTAGCTGACAGAAAATTGACGACTGGTGTAATAGATGGGATTGTGTTTCACGCATTTGTAAGATTCCTTGAATTTGAATGCAAGAAATTTCTAAAAGTATTCGTCGCCATTTATTTTCTCAGATTAAATAAACCAAACATTACATTTAGAAAATGCTGGTTTTCACATACAAGAAACCTTTCAATATCTGAAACAATCCCAGACAAGACTACGACAACTGCCTATTATCTGTTAACGCGTAGGCCTAGTATTCAGAAAGCTGTGGTTTCAAGAATAAAGGACCTAATTCGAATAATTTCGAACAAGAAAGAAAAATCATGCATCAAGAATAGATTATGAAACACTTTCCAACACATTCAGAACACTCTAAGAAAACTTCATCGCTTAATAGGGTGAAAGATTATGTATAAAACAATTTGGAAACTCACTTAACTCATATGAAAACTCAATTTCATCTATTACACTGTTAAAACACTATTCTTAAAAATAAGTAAATTGTACTAAGTATTGAGCACTTACCGATCTTAAAATACCTCAGAGTACTTAACTCTTAAATTTGATTAACTCTTAAATTTGAAAAACGCATGTACTCATTTTTTTGAGTACATAAGGGGACTCGAAAATAAGTATGTATAGAAACACACATACACTATAAGGGAAAAAAAGCGAAATTACAGAGAACCGACAAATAGCCATTTTTAATTGCTAAGAGCTACAATCTTTGGAGTAAAGAACAACGAATTTACAATTTTAATTCTTCAAATTTTGCGTATGAGCCGCCCCGTGATTTGAACCCGAGTCCTCTAAATGGGAGATCAGTATTGTACTTATAGCGTTATAAGAGCAGCTACTAGCTGCTTCCAAATGACACCTTCTATCAATCAGCGACGGAAGATCGCTAACAGCATAGATGAATTTTCTCTTTCTTAAATATTCTAATTTCTAATAAAACAATTTTTAAACAAAATTTTCTTCTTTAACATTTCTAATGAAATTGTAAATAAATTTGAAAAGTGTGTATTATAAATTAAAAATTATAACAAAGATAGACATATCTTTAAATAAAAGCTTGGAAATCCGATATAACATTCGGTATAAGAAAAGGGTTTATCAGAAAACTCATATTTTTGAGCACATAGGATTTAAACATGGATATTAAGACTTTAAAATACAAAATATATGTATTCATTTCTGCATACATTTATAAATCAAGTATAAGTATACACAACTTCAAAATATCATGTACTCGTTTCTGAATTAATTGTACTTAAAAAAATCGAGTACAAAGAAATTTTCATTTTTAAGTAGATTAATGCTCCTTTTTGAAGCAATTGTACTTAAAAATACGAGTACATAGAAATGCTCATTTTTAAGTAGATTATTTTTAACAATGTACTTCTTTTTGAAACAATTGTACTTAAAAAAATACGAGTACATGGAAGTTCTCATTTTTAAGTAAATTATTTTTGAGAGTGTACCAACACGGAAAATTATCCGACTCATTTTGTACAGCCCTGTGTATGATCTATAGATTTTTATATGTACTACACAATATGCCAAAATTTAGTTCAATTCGAAAACTCATAACACAATTGAAAATTCCGCTTCAGTCGTATCCGGAAATAAATCGGAAAGTACTCGAAATCTTTTGAGAAGCCCTGAATAAAATGTGAATTATTTATACACACCAAGTAATATGCCAAACATTAGTTAAATTTAAGAAGGCATACCTATAATTGAAAACGCGCTTCAGTAATTATTGCTTATAGAGAGTACTGTACCGAATTCTTTTGTGTGTCCGTGTAAATAAACAATAAATGCTATGCGCACCATATCCTATAGTAAGCGTCTTGTAGTGTACTTTATTTATGTATATCAATTTCATTATATTTGAAACTAGCTAAAGTACCCGGCGTTGCCCGGAATTTTAAGAATATTTGTTTTGAAAAAACAATTTCAAAATTTAACATACAACATAAAAATATAAATAAAAAAGCAATTTAACAAATTACAACGACCATTTGGAAAATGATTTTTTCAAAGACTAAAATTTAAGACATAAAAAATAGCACGGACTTGATCATACATTACGTATGCCATGAATTAAACGTTAATAGTGTTATTACACGTAACAATTGCAAGCGACAAAAATCGCCTGCGACCCGTCCTGAAACTTACGTATTATCCACCTGAAACTTACGTATTATCCAAGCATTTCATTGTCTGTTCGGGAAAAGGCTTTTCCATTGTCAGATTTCTAAGAAATCTGACGGCCCATTTTCAATGAAATTTCATTCTTAAACTTCTAAACATCCCACACTATTACTTTTTACACCATCGTATCGAGAAAAAAATGTACTTTTAAATGCAGTTTGTTTGAAAGCTGTATCTCAATTTGTTTCTGAGTTATTAATTTTTTTTGTAGTTTTTATTACTTTTTTGTCATAGTGGCAACAGAAGTATCTATCTTTGTTTGGAAGTAAAGGGAAATACAGATTACTGTATAGACCAATCAGAAAACGAATAAAATGCGGATTGAACCAATAAAACATTTCAGCTATGTTTTTGATTTCCTACCCTAACAGAGGATAATAACCATTTTTCCAAATGTTTAAAAAAAACAGTCGAAGTGTTGTACAAATGAAACAAATGAAATCCCAATATAAAAATTTATAAATTTATATAACAGACGCAAAATATTACAGGTATAAGTTAACTTATTTCCATTCATCATTGGAGAAATAACGTTAAAATACACCAATATTTCCATAATCGAGTTTTTATCATGCTTCAATACATTTTTTTCAGACTTATATGACGTTATATATCCACCACGTCCTTTATATTTCCAATGTGACGTAATATTCTATTTTTTTTTATTCGTCAAATTAATTAATTATAGTTTTTAACATGGAAATCATAAAACAGAAAAATTATGACGTAACATTCATTTTTGTTTTTAATTCGTCAAACTATTTATTTTATTTTAATTTTTCACGTGGCAATCTTGCAGTAGAAAAGTTCTGATGTAATATCCTTTTTTTTAAATTCGTCAAACCATTTATTTCATTTTTTCACGCGGAAATTTTGCAGTAAAAAAGTAATTGTTGTGATAAGAATTTTATTGTGGATTTTTAATTGTTGGCAACAGTTATAACGAAAATTGTTTAAATTTGATTGGAAATTGCTGTTAAATTTATAATTTTTTATAAATTAAAAATTAACAATAAGTTATTCCGATTCCGGATTATTTTAGTTTCCTCGGACGTGTTTTAATACACTTGTATGTAACATATCACGATTCTGGCTTCCAAACTGTGGATTTTTATAGCATTAAAGACAGACAAATTTTCATTTATACATATTAGATAATCTAACAACATTAAAATACATTGCTAACGAGTTTTCACGAATAGACCATCATGTAACGGTATTCATTTGAGAACCCGTGTATACGAACACTGAACTTCACAATCCATTTTCAATACCGAACATGTCATATTAAATGTTAATAACATATATGAATTACAGTATAGCCCCGATTATCCGAACAAGTCGGGATCGACCCTAGCTCGGATAAGCAAAAGTTCGGATAAATGGACAGACAGTTTAAGGGATATTCTTGACTATACTAAAACCTACACTTATCCAAGCTTAGGACTGGCAGTACCAGTTAGTGCTAGCGTGTTTAAAAACTTTTTTTTTTGGTTACTTTTCTATCATTTAAAATTTTCTTTTCTCTTTTTATCATTTTCTGAACTCCAAAGATTATAATTTAATTAAAAAAGCTTTCGATTGTTCCTTGCTTCAAAGAAGACGTTCTTTCCAATGCTGCCATATCTCGAATTCTTCTTAAATACGTTAGTTGAATAGGATCAGAGTTCTTCGCCGTTCGAGCCATTTCATAGCTGTTTCCAAACATTCAAAGGTACTTTATGTGATCGACTTGTGTCATTTTCAGAGCATTCGTTTTCATTTCTTCAAATTTTTTTAGGCTGTTCGGATAGTTGGAAGTTCGGTTAATTGAAGTTCCGATAATCGACGGTCTACTGAACATGGAAATCAGACTATATTTATTAGAGTTGGAGTTTGAGCAGACGGACAGATGGCCACACAAACCGAATTCGTAAAACCTTTCCAACTATGTTGGAAAATTGTTAAAAAGGTATGATTTGATAAGTGTAAGAAAAGGTCGAAAAAAATTAAGTTTTTAATTTTGTTTTTTAAGTAGAAGAATATTAATGCAAAATTATGATATTTAGTAATACGTTACACAACTGAAACAACAAAAAAAAAATTATGTTCAGTGCAATTTTCTTTGATTAGGAATCAAATTTATGCTTTCAGTTTCTCTGTTTGTTAACAGATGGCAGCACTATGCATTCTGTGCTGTGGTGTAAAGTCATAATCATGACATCATAAGTTAGTTGACTTTTGGTTTTTGAAAATGTCCGGGGTACATAGAAGGTGCTCCTGTGGCATTATTTTTTTGATTCTGTTAATTTTATCTGCACCCAGTATAGGCAGGGGATATATAATTTAGAATGTAACTTAAAGCTTCCCTATGATGAAAGTATATTAATTAGAATATTACGTTGAATTATTCTAGTATGATTCTGAAACCAGAATTTTTGCAGCTGTATATTTCATTGTGTTTGTAAATGTCAAGATCTGTGTTTTTGTGATTGTTCTAATAAATAAGAGAAATATCAAGGAGGATTCATTTCTTTAAAATTTCTCTACAATTTATATCTGAAAAAATGAAATATTTTTGTTGCATAAGCAAACATATTTATATGCAAATATAAAAACAATATTTTTAAAGATATTTCAATTTAATTACTTAAAGATGATCTGTCATTAAATCACATATATTTGTGAATAAAAATAAATAATTAAATAAATAAAAATGAAAACGCATAATAAAAACGAATTTTCAAAACAATTCATTTATTTAAAATTCACTTTTATGCGTTTATTTTAATTAAATAAAACAACAACACCAGTCAAATTCATTAATGAAATGAAACATTAATCATTCAATGGATAATTTAGTATTTTAATATAATTCAATATCTAATGGGGTTGTTATTGCTAAATTAATATCATTTGAAACGTTCGAGTAATTTCTTGACATGCTAAGTTAATGATGTTTATAAACTTCAGTTTAGATAACGATCTTGTAATTATTTAACACAAATAACAAACAGTTTAGTGACATCCATTATGAATTGTTATAAGCGGCTTAATAGCATTTCTGATATTAATTAAATCTAATCCCTGTTTTGATGTACATTCCAAAATATTTGTTTCAAATTAATATTAACATGAAATACATTATGTATATTGTGAAAGAATCTCTTTGAAATGTTATTATTTTTTTCACTTTTATCATTCTTTCGCGTCTTCATTAATTATTTGATTGTTTGTTTGACGAATGATAAATTTTTGTTGCATTTAAACTAGAAGATAGCGAAGTAAAAAGAAACAGAAAAAATATATTGTCACAAAGTACTACTTAAAATTCATAAAATCTAATGTTTTCTATGAAGTAAAATTTTCATTTTTTAAGTGTAACTGACTAAAGTTTTATTAAATGTGTTATTTTTTCAGTTTTCCGCGTTTTGATTAATCCTTTGATTATCTGCCGGATGAATGCTAAATTTTTATTGAATTAAATCTAGAAGAAAGCCCGGAAAAAAGAAAATACATATATATATGTGTGTGTGTGTCCACAAACTACTGTTCAAAATTCATAAAAACAATGATTTCCTATCACATAAAACTTACATTGTTAAAGTGTAATGGAAACATTTTAAAACAAGTTACCAATTACCAACAAAAACTTAAGTCTGAATAAGTAAAAGAAAGAATGAAAGAAAAAGTTAATATAAATAAAAGAAATAGTGACAGTTATTAATTTTACCATCGAAATTTAAGTTCAAAAATGCTCTTAATCAAAATCTGTACTTTTTATAATTTTTTTCTTGTTTATTTTTCAAAGGATGGAGAAAAATATATTAGCTTGGATTGATATGAGGCTACATTTAATTATTATAAATTAAAATTCTATGTGTCGTACCAAAATAGGTATAACACTTACCCCACTGGCGCAAATTTTTTTTAAGACGGAGACTAGTTAAAATACGTTTGGCAACCGAACCAAGTCAAAAAAGTTAACAAGATGACCGTGGACTAATTCTACAATCTGACAACTGTTTCTAAATCAGTTCAATCGTTGAGCACTGGGTATAAACAGATAACTCATAGATTAGAAAGTTTTAAGAATGTTTTCCGCTCCTTTTAAATTTCGAATTTTTTTAGAAACCTTTCATAGTAGTTTCTTAAATATTAACAATAACCACGATGCCAATTTTCAAGTTTCTAGTTCAGCAGCATCACAAAAATCGCAATTTCAGAATGTTATTTTCTTTTTACTCTTTTAAATTTCGAATTTTGTAAAAACTGTTTTATGCCAACATTTTACCTCTTAAAAATAACAGGTATGTCGAGTTATAAGTTTCTACCCCTAACAATTCCAAGTAAATCGTTATTTACAACGTTTTCCGCTCAGTTTACATTTTAAAATTCGAATTTTTAATCAACTGTTTATACAGTGCATTTGCATCTTAATAATAACCTCTATAATAAAATTCAAGTTTCTAAACCGAACTAATCCCACTAAATCGCAATTTAGAATATTTCAGCTCATTTCCCTTTTCTTAATTTCAAATTTTTTACAAACCGTTCTTAGTGAGAAAACTGTTTTGCCGACCATTTACGTCTCTGGAGTAACAACCATGCAAATGCTCAATTTTCTAGCCTTAACACTTCCAAATAAATCGTAATTTAAAATGTTTATAGAACGTTTCCCGCTGATTTCACCCTTTTAAATTTCTTCCGTTCTAAGCGAGTATTTTCATCGTAAAAGTAACCACCATTCTAAATTCCTGGCTTCTATACCAAATGTATGGGGCCGTTCAAATATTAAGTAAGCACCTAAGGGGAGCGAGGGGAGGCGGTAAGCGATTTGCTTATTTTTGCTGACAAGTGGGAGGGGGGGGGGGGAGTTGAATGATGCTTACGTAAGACATTTTCAAAATCCCTTAAATTGTAAAAAAAAACTTTTAAAAATTTCAAATTGATAAAAAGAAACAGCAAAAGATTATTAAATTTTAAGTTCTGATGTCAGCTATTTTGACCGCACAAGGAAAACATAAACGATCTCTTTTGTCTAGAGGTGACTGTTCAGGTTTGATTCATGAGGGCTTATTATCTCTGAGAAATTACTGCTATTTCCAAATGTGAAAATAGAATAGAATAGAATGGACCGATGCGATATGCTGTATTGTGACAATACGAGTTTTTCGGGAAAGTTTCCAAAACGTAAGGAAAATTCCCTCTTCTTCGCTTGCACCCCTCCTCTGTCAAGTGGTTCAATCCCATAACCATAGTGACAGACTGCTCTACTGTCTGGTGTCGCGTGAGTTTTGATAACCTCTCAGTACTGTAGTGTAGTGGTGTTTAAAATAAATGAAATCAGATTTATGTCTTCATTTCGAGAAATCTTGTATAAAAACTTTTTGAAAGTTTCAAAAAGCCTGCATCAGATAAACCTTTGAAGGATATCCAATGTAAAACTAATGATGTGTAGCGGCAGTACAAAAAGTCTTCTAAAACTGACAAAGAGTTAGAGGTATTGGTGCTAAAAATAATTGAGGGCGAACTGCGTAAGGCAACCAAAAAGAAATCAGTCTTTCTTGATTACCTTATAAAGGTAATCATAATCAATTTATTTTTGAAATTTTAAATATATTTATCATAACTTGAAGTTTAGATTAGTACTTGTAAAAATTGGAAAAAAGATAGATAAGATAAAATGACTGTGTAGCCTTGGCGAAACATGGTCAGTATGGCAATAAATAAAGACCAAGGAAATTTCAAAAAACGAGTAATTACGTTTTAAATATGGCATAGCCAAGCTAAACCTTATTACTTACCCATCATACTTAGTATAGGGTAAATCTTGTAATCGTTTTAAAAGTCGAAAAAAAATTTGACGGATTTACACGTTTCAGACACTGGAGATTCCGAAAAACATATTTTTAGAAAAAAAATTTGTCCGTCCGTCAGTCTCTATCTCCCGAACAAATTGAGATAGACTTGAAATTCGGTGTGTACTTAGGAAGTAACAATGGAAAGAGGCCTATTGAATATCAGTAACCTCGATTCACCGGAACAATTTATTTCGGACTCTTGAAATATTCGTTCTGATAAAAGGTGTACAAAAATTTTCGAAATTGTTTATTTGAAGGAGTGAATATAAAAGACAATAAAAAAACATAAATTTTGCATCATGAATGAACTCGATAGGATAATTAGTAGCCGAGATATTTGTAATTCTTTCTTTCACACTCTTCGATTCTTCATGACCCTGTATTTCATTCAAATTTCAATTCAAAGATATATTTTAATTGGAAACGAGACGCTTAATCCGACGCAGTAAACTGTTAGTTAATAGGATTATAATTTTTGAGTTATAAGGATGTTTCTTTTATGCAATTCGGTACTACTCGATTATCCCGCCGACCAAAAAACTATCGCCACACTATAAGATTAAATGCCAATAATGGCTTATCGTAAATGCCAAGCATTTAATACCTCTCCATACCTATAAGGGGGTTTAGCATAGGGAGACCCTGTTCTGTTGCCAACTTGGCGGTATATCGCCAAATTTGGCAACCAAAATGAGTCGCCAAAAGTGACGCCAAATTGGCGGTATTTCTGATATTTCGGCAAATTGGCGGTATCTCTGATATTTCGCCAAATTCCCAATAGCGTTTACTTGCTTACAGAAAATCAACAAATTGAGATATTTTAAGGCAACAAAAAGTAATATTAGCTTAAGGAGTTATATTAATTATATTTAAGGAAGTTCAAGTAAATTAAATTATGAATGAAAGTAACATGGTACAATGCTTAGCAAATATCACATGTTTTATTTTCATATTTTATATTATCTATATCCATGATGGGTAAATATTACGGCGGCCCCAAACGACTAGTTTTTTTCTTTTCAAATAACTCAAAAGTTAATGCATCCATGGGGGAAAAAATTAAAAAATATGTAAGTTTTGTAGCAGATAATTTTCTAACTGTTCCTCATGTTCTTGCACCCTTTTATATTTCGAATTTTTAGAAAACTGTTCAGTGCAAGCATTTACGTCTAAAAAGGTAACAGCCATGTCATATTTTAACTTTATAGACCTAACAATTTCAAATAAATTATAATTTTATAACATTTTTAGAACTCTTTCCGCACATTTTACACAAAAAATTAAACCAAAGTTGAAAGTTATGGTTATTTTTTCAAATTTTTGTGATTTTACGAAAAAGGCTCTACACAAAAAGGCAAATGAAATTTCCAATTTCTTTTTGTTGTAAATAAAAGTTTACACTTTGGGCTTTCTAGTTATGAAATAAAAATGATGTCTTTCTCATGACTTATGCAAAATTTTGCCCTGTTTTGGAAAACTGCATCAATCAAGAAAAAAAAATATCTGCCTAATTTTAGCTGAGGTACCTAACTAACTACTGTGGTTCCTATGACTTGTTGAATATATTAATCAATGTTTCTTTCTTCCTTTCTTTTGCAAAGTAAAGTTTTTGTTTTTTTTCTTTCTTCTGAGTAAAAAAAAAGGGGGGGGGAAGTCTATGACTGCAGTCTATCCTTCCTCCATTAAATTTTGTGCATAATCTTCATGTTTCCATTATTTATTCATTGATATATTTTCTTTTATTATTAGCATTTTTTTTTTTATTTAAACAATCCCTTAATTTTGTGTTTACAATATAACTGTAAACAAAAGATCTTTTGTTAATATAGAATAAAAAAATGCAATAAGAACTTTTTACCCATCAAATTTTCAATATGTTTTTTTTCTGTGTGTGTAGGTGTGTTTGAATTAAAATTATTTATATTTAACATCCTTTTAAAACTTTCTATCTTATTATCTTGGATAATTTTAATCATTTTAAATATGTTTTTTATAGTTTAAATATCTTATATTTAACAAAACCTGGTTCATTTCTACAGTATGAAACATATTTTTATACCTGCCTTGTATAAACAAATTCTAACAAAGGCAGGGTAAAATTATTTAGTTAAGGCAGGTGTTTTCGAATCTGTTAATCAAATTATTATTAATCTGCTGTTTCTCATAATAGAAGAGGTCTATTTTTCCTTGTGATGCAAATGAAAATAATAGATGAATTTGAAGTAACTAATTATGCTGCAAGACCGTCATGACAACTTCTGAGAGAAAAGAGGATCTTGTCTATGCCAGAAATAAGAAAAATTAAAGCCACAGCTACAGGTCCAGAGACAATTGAACTAATTGAAAAGTTTTATAATTGTAATGAATATTGAAGTATCATGACTGGAAAAAATGTAGTTATCATTGCTAGGAATATACTATGCACAAAAACGATTGATATTATGTGTATCTACATGAGTTGTATTCTCTTTTTAAACAGAAATTTCCAAAAAACTTGAGAATTATAACTCTAAGTATTCAATCCAGTATTAGCAGCACTGTTCACTTAATTGAATTTGTGACAAGCTAAGTAAAATATTTGGAAAAGGTTATTCCACTCTTTTATAACGAAAGCTAAATCTAATTTCCTAAAAAAACTAAAGCACACTTTGGCCCTCAAAAAGCTATCGTTTTGTAGGATTTCAGCAAAACTTTTACTTTTCTTATTCAAGATGAGGCTTAAAGTTACCTTTGGACCAAAGAAGCTGCACTCTTGATCCAATTGTTATATACACAGTATCTCTCAGTATTAGATTATCAGCAAGCAATATACACATTTTATCTTATGATATGCAACATGATGTCACTCTTGTGTGTTTAACACAGAAGGAAGTGATGGGATTTGTAAAAGAGGTATTTCCTGATGTAAAGAAAGTCCTTGACTTTTGTGATGGATGCTCTGGCAATATAAAAATTGCAAATTTTCGTAAACCTTTACAAAAATGAAGAGAATTTCACTTAAAATATTTAAATTCTTTTCTGGGGCGTGGGGGGAAGGAGGTGAGATAGCCACCGATTTAATGTTTTAGATACTAAATCACGAAGATCTTCTAATATACCGATGTTTTGTTGTGTTATTATGTTTGGAATTACAGTAAGATAGGAAAATTAACATATATATTAGAAGGTTCTCAATGTTGCTTATTCATAATAAATATAAATTTTAGATTGCACAAAAAAAGAATGTTGCAAAATAAGTCAAAGTGATACTGCAAAAGTACGTCATTTATTTCTATATTTATATTTAGCTCAGTTATATTTTTGAATTTTCAATCTTTTAAATATAATGTTTATTCTGATTTTTTAGCTTTAAAAACTTACATATAATTTAACAAATTCTTTATCTGTTACATAAAAAAATACAACAATCTAAATCTTTAAATTATTTATAAGCAATTTTTCTTTAATGTATTAGATTTAATTAATGATTATTTCAATTTTAATAAAAATGAAGTTTTTCTCCTAGCTTATGTAAAAAATTTGCCCTGTTTTGGGAAATTGCACCATTCAAAAAAAAAATATATATCTAATATGTCTAATTTAAACTGTGGTACCTAAATAATTACTGTGGTTCCTATGACTTGTTGAATTTATTTAATATAAGTGATTCTTTTTTTTTTTTAATTTACAAAGTAAAGTTTTTGCTTTGTTTTTTCTTAGAAAAATAAGAAAAAAAAATCTACGATTTCAATATCTACACCCCCTCCATTAAATATTGTACATATTCTTTACATACTACATTTGTGAAAGTATTTATAGAAAGCTATACCACTGAATCCAATGATAGATGTACGTTTATGTGACAAACATATGCAATAAGATTGAGACCAACACGATATCAGATAATGTGTGATATGTACCAATAACATACAAATTTTCTACTGTTATAAAAATAAATAAACCAGTCTGATTTTAAGGGTTCATTTTAGGAAATAAATCAAAATGATTAATAAATTTATATTTAAAATGTGCAGCAATTATTTAGGTACCATAAGCAAAGTTAAAGATATTTATCTCTTGATAGGTACAGCATCCCAAAATAAGTAAAAAATTTTGCATAAGCCATTAGAAAGACATCATTTTTATTTCATAAATAGAAAGCCCAAAGTGTAAACTTTTATTTAAAACAAAAAGAAATTGTAAATTTCATTTGCCTTTTTTGTAGAGCCTTTTTCGTAAAGTCACAAAAATTTGGAAAAATAGCCATAACTTTCAACTTTGGTTTAATTTTTTAGCCCTAAATATTTAAAATTAATTTTTTTAATATTTTTTATTAAAATCTGCGTCTTTTGATGTACTTATGGTGATATTTTTAAGATGATTCGCATTTTAGATCCAGAGAAACAATTTTTTGAGAATGGAACTGCAGTCTAAAAATACAGACTCAGAAATGTGCGATTTGAGAAAAATCCAAAAATTCGACCCCCCATATCTCACAAACTATGACGTCTAGGAAGGAAAAATTTCTGATGTATTCATATCATAATAGAATTAGTATATACACCGAATTTCATCCAAATCCCTGGGGGTCGGGTTACAAGTTCTGGTTGAATTGACATGGAATGACTCAAGACTGAAATGGTTGTTTTTTAACTTTTATGTATTTTTTAGCACTGAGTCCGAAAATTACAGCTGAGGGATCCGATGAGGTAGGGGAAGAGGTTATATTTTAACTTTGAACTTTTCAACTTTTAAATTTACAATTTGTGGAAAATCCTGACTTGATGGTTAAAAATGAAGGTCATTTTCGTATTCAACGACAAAGAATACATAAAAATCAACTATCAAAAGTTAAAAACACAACAGTCACATCTATTTTATGGTATCAAATTTTCGCTCTTTTTTTTTTTTTTTAACTTTAAAATTTACAATTTGCAAAACATCTTTACGTGATGGTAAAAAAATGAAGGTCAATTTCGGATTCAGGGGTACAGAATATATAAGAATCAATTATCAAAAGCTAAAAAACATGACATAACCCAACTTTTGCAGGCTAGTATAATCTTATAACATTTTAAAATATGCATCATTTTGTGAAGAATTGAGGCTGTTAATTTTAATCATTTTATTTTTTTTAATTATGTTTTCTTTCTTATATGTTTATTACAAAGTGTATATTTTGAATTAATATGTCACACTGATTAAAGATTTCAAATTTATATTGCAATGTTAATTTTACTCTCAATTATACTAAATTTCTGAATGATCCCTAATTTGCAGCAAAAAATATGCTCCAACTTTAAACAGTTATTACTCGGTCATTTTTAATCGTAGAATAACGGGACTTTTTTTTTGGTTTTACTTGTCACTGTAACAGGAAAATTTTACTAAATATAACCTATAGGACCGAGGGACCGTATAAAAATTTAAATTTCGTAATTTTTTAAGAAATGTTTTTATTGACCCAAATCGCTTTTAAAATATTTCTTTACTTCATTTAAAACATTTTTCTTACTGGAGCTATATGTCTATGGCTAACGGTTGAGGGATTAACTATTGGACACCGTTGAGATTGGACACCCTGTATATGTATTTTTATAAATAATTTAAATAACCTCTATAAAATTTCATGTAATTGATAACCATTGTGCTTGAATTTTATAAACCTATATAGACTTTAAAGGACCTTATTCCTTAAAATCTTTACCCCTAATATATTTAATAGGGAATGCTAAATTAAGAATCCTATAAATTATCTTATGGAGAAAAACTATTTAAAATGAAGACAAGCGCGTTCGGAAATCAGGAAAGTATTAATTTCCACCCACGTAATGTTTCTATAAATATCTTTAAATTAGAATGTTTAAAATAATCCAAATATCTTAAATTTCATTCGCACGAACAATTTTAATATTTTAAGTGAGTTATTTATGTTAGGTATATGTTTTACGTAGAAATATATGCAATGATGTCTTCAAAATATCTAAAACCCTGAATAAAGATAAATATCTTATTTAAAGACTTAAGTACGTTAGTAGTAAGTTACAGCATTTGTAATAAATAATTCATAAGAAAATTTTGAATATGCAGAAAGTTGTTAATTTTAAACTGAAATATGAAGTATTTTCAATTTGATAGCTTCAAACTATTAAGTTATTTCTGAAAATTATGAAACTTCTAAGAAACAACATTAAAGAGCTTAATGCGCTTAAAATATGCTTTCGGATTACTTTTACTATATTTATGTTTGTTCTTATATTAGGTACAGTCAACCCCTCCCCCCCCTGCCCTGAAAAAAAACAGGATATGCAAAGGACGTGCATCCCCCATACTTTTTAACTTCGAAATTGTCATAGAAAAATACTGAAATTCATTCGAGCGGAAAATATTCCTCTTATCAATTTAAGTATTTTTTAAAAAGCTTAGGCGTCGTCTTTATACTAAAATTGTACCAAACTCTGAAATTTTCAATACCTATACCTAATTAAGAAGGTCTAAATAAAAGTTTAGGACTTATCAAAGTTTTATACCTTAATCGTTGCGCCCGATACGTTCACGGGCAGTCATTTGTGAACAAATTTTGTCACCCCGTGAACCATGACCGGGCTGAACTCCTCACAGATTTAAGTAATACATCATAGATTCATCTTTGATTTTGTCGCTACCGGGATTATTTTAAACGTTTAAGTGCTCACTGAATGGCATCACTGAATTAACAAACTTAATTTTAAGATCGGAATGCTTAATTTTAGGAATTTCTAAGACGATGTGTGAGATTAAAAGAGATTTTAGAAGAATTTTTTCCAAAAATTACTCGACGATTAAGGAGTTAATCTTTGGAACTCCAACTATTACAGCCGTTTGTAATTGTTGCACATAGCAATGTGGCTAGTTTTCCAAACATAGCTAAACTACTACTTGGCAGAATGACCTGTAAATTTGCATTCGCATATTTGAAGCTTCTAAAAATCGATTTCTGTTAAAAAAAATTATAGATTGCAATTTATAGTTTTTCGAAAATTAATTTAAAGAAATATATATCTTCAAAATGAATTTTTAAAACAGTTATGACTTGCACTCTATGATTTTTTAACAGAACTTGATTTCTAGATACTTCAAATATGCAAATACAAAATACAGCTCATTCCGTCAAGTAGTTTTTGAATTATGCTTAAAGACTACCTACATTACAATCTCTTTTGGAACGGTTACAAGGGAATTTTAAACAGAATATAATCAACAAAGTTAGGGCAGATCGGGGCATGTTGACCCATCAGAGATATTTTTCAAACTATCCGGTAGATGGCGTTAATAGCTGAACGACGTGTGTCTTACAACATCTTCTATCACCATTAACAAAGTCTACAGTGATAAAGCCGAGGCTAACGAAAAAGACAGGCTACCGCGATGCATCCCACTTGTCTTTTTTTACAGACCGCTAGAGTGACGTAAGTAAGTAAGTAAGCACCCACCCTGGGAACCCGCTTTTGGCTTATGGTTGGGTGTAACCCCCAAGCCCAGGGTAGGGAAAAGTTTTACTACCTGTGGAACCCTTTGGAAACAAATAAGTTTTAAGATTAATTATAACTATTCTAAATATTGTTATGTACAAACGAGGGTTTATAGATTACCCACAACTTTTTAAAGTTAAGTGTTCATATAAGTTCATGTATAAGTTCATACACCTTGTAGTTATAACTAGTCCCATCAAAACCAGCCACCACCACCAAGGCCACTAGTGCCTGGACTGGAAATGTCATTCCTGTATTTAATCTGATTCATAAAGGTGGGGCATTGTGTTGAGTTCGCTGTGTGTTTATAATAATTTGGTAAGTTTATACAATTTGCACAGTTTCTGAGATCCTGTTTGTTTATATTCGTGCAACTAGTGGTCTGATGACCCATCGCACAGAATGCGCATATTGAATTTCTCCTGCAGTTACTTTCGGAGTGTCCGTACAATTGACAGTTTGCACACCTGATGATTGGCCTGTAAGGATGAATCCTGCAGTTTCGTAATATGCTTTTTCGCGTAGCTTCATTTGTGCATTCGAGCATCACGTAACTCCTGCGGTCAGTAAAAAAAGATACGTGGAATGCACCGCGGTAGCCTGTCTTTCTGGTTAGTTTCGCGATAAAGGAATAAAACGAAAACCATTTCAAATTTTCTCTGTGATAAGTTTTTTCTGTGGTTATATATTAATTGTTTCAATTTGTTTCTTAACTAAAGTTTTACATTGGTGAATAGTAATCTAAAAGACCGTTGTTCAGAGCTTATTTTCTATCTAATTTATATATGTATACAGATGGGTGACAAAATATACGAACACCTATGAAATAAGAGAAAAGCTTTATTAATAGGGGGTCTGACCACCCTTTGACTTAATTACAGATTGTATGCGGTGTGGGATTGATTCATAGGGGTCATGAACAACATTTAAAGGAATGTGAAGCCATTCTTCCTAGAGAACAGTCTTTAATTCCAAAAGCGTAGATGGTGAAGTAAATCGAGCACGGAGTTTTGACTCCAAAAATCCCCACAAATTTTCAATTAGGTTAAAGTCAGGAGACTAAGGGGGCCAAGCAAGATGTCCAACTTCCTCCTCATGCTCTTCAAACCATTTTTGGACGATTTTAGTAGTCTGGATAGGAGCATTGTCGTCTTGATAAAGTGAGCATTCTACTGAAAATAAAGGCTGGGCAAAATGATGCACCTGATCCCACAGAATATCACCATAGTGAGCAGCTGTAACCTTCGCATGCAGAGTAACAAGCGGTCCAAGTCCACGCCAAGATATCGCACCCTATACCGTAAGGGAACCACCTCCATGGTTCACTGTCGGCAATAGGCAGTCAGGAGAAAATGCTTCTGTGGGCTTTCTCCACACATAAACGCGTCCACTTGTCTGAAACATGGTGAAGATTGATACATCAGACTAAATGACTTGTTGCCACTGTTGAAGCGTCCAGTTTTTGTGTGTTTTACAACATTGGGGCCGCTGAAAAGCATGGCGTGATGTCACCAATGGCATACGAATTGCAACACTTCCATAATTGTTCGAAGCATGAAGGTTCCTTTGGACAGTTATTGCTGAAATAGGATTCTAGAGATGACTATTTATCTTTGACGTTATCTGGGATAAAGATTGCCTGCGCTTTCGGACAGCTATTCGGGTCAACTCTCTTTTATCCCTCTAAGAAAGCTTTCTATTCCGTCCAATGTTATACACCGCAGACGACACTTTACCCCATTTCGTGTACGCTGTCATAATGACTGACACATTACTCCTTGTACGGCCCAAATAATTGGCTGTTTCCGCCACGGAGCAAGCAGCGCACCGCATTCCAACAATCATTCCTTTTTCGAACTCTGACAGGTCATTCATTATTGAGTTTTCCAGAGCTTCTGGTAAGCGCATGCAACTCCTATGACTTATGTTGATCGGCTGATACCTTACTTTTCATAACCACTATGCGGCAGAATTGAGTTCAAAGTGACATGCGCATTCTGCTTCTTTGAAATGGACCATGCTTTTGCAATGGGTGTCCGTATTATTTTGTCACCCATCTGTATATTAACAAAATATTTTTTGATACGACGAACAAACAACAAAATCACGGTATAATGCAAGTTGGTCCAATTAATCCGGTGCATGTTAGCTTGCAGTCCAAGAGTTTCTTTTCTACATTCCTAACTCTATAAAATTCAATTAAATTGCAGATTTATGTATGTTATTGGGCAGGATGGTGTTAACTTAACGGGAAATAAGACAAGAGAGATTTATATCAGTTGATATGATATGATATCTATTGATTGGTATTGATATCTATTGATATATTGATATCTCTTGATATGAGTTGATACTGATTTTAAAAAAATAATTCTGATTTGAAAGTTAATGAAATTGCATACTTATTCCATTAGGGAGGGTGACATTAAATAAAAGAGAAATTAGACCAGGGTGATATTGATATCATTTGATATGATATCTATTCATTGATATTGATATCTATTGTTATATTGATATCTCTTGATATCAGTTTATGCTGATTTTTAAAAATATTAACAGAATATTTTGGTACGACGATCAAAACAACAAAATGAGTTTGATCCACGAAGCGCAGTCCACGATTTTGTTTTCTACATTCATAAACCTATAAAAGTTATTAAAATTGCAGACTTATGTGTTTTATTGCGCAGGGTGATTTTTAACTAAAAGGAAAAAAAGACAAGAGTGGATTCAATGTACAAGGTGCAAACGTTGGGCATTCGACTCATGTGTCATTGGGGGCAGGATATTTTCTATTTGATTCATTGTGGTGATCAGAAAGTTTCGATGAACGCAATAATTATTTTACCAAAATATCTCTCCTTATACTTTGTATCCTTTATATACAAAATTAAAATTACATTTGATATTTTATGTGTTTTTTTTTTCATTTCCATTTGTAATCCGAAAATCAAATCAATTTAGAGAGCCAACCTACCCCGTTTAATGGGGGCATGTTGGCTCAGTGAATTGATGTCCTTCTCAGCTTCATATAGAAACTGTAAAATTTTCTCATACGTGGTTAAGTTTTACGACCACAAACTAAAAAAATTTAAAATTTTAATAAAATAAAAAAAATTAAAAATATTGAAGAAAAATGGGCTAACAAACCCCGATCTACCCTATAGAATGGCATCGATTTAGTACAAATGACACCTTGCACACGTAAATTCAAAGAATATAACTCGTAAAATATTCATTTCTTTATTTGCAATTTCCAAAACTGTTACGTTATGCAGAATGCTAATAAAAAAAAATTAGTTGTCAGTCGATACATTTGTTGTCGTGTTCAATCTGCTCCGTGTCATCCGCAATACGCATATCTTGTTTTAATTTCAAGTTAAACACTTTCCAGCGCATTAGTTCCAAGCCCTAGCAAAAGTATAAGTTAGTAGATAATTTTGAAACTGCTACAACTTTATAGGAGGGGTGTCCAATACCTTCTCTTTGAAGTAATCATGTTGGAGGAAGTCTAATTGGCTGAGATCCGATAAGCATGTAGGTCATTCTTACTCTATTTATTTCACAGAAATGTATATGCAGTGTTCTTATATAACAGAAAACTTTCTATGTTAGGAGGCATTTCCAGTTAAAACGTTTTAGCGGAATGACGCCACATTTTATATTTAAGCTTTCCTAGGTTTCGTATAAATGTCAAAAACATTCTATAGAAATAAAAAATCTTACTTTTTCGGTGGCAAAAATAATTAGATATTTGCATCAAATTGATAATAAAATGTATTATGCATTTTACGGTCTTCTGTGATGCATCTAATGTTCTTTGAAAAGTCACTCAGAATTCTTAATAGAATAATCCATAAAAACGACGGGTGAATTTGATTATATTACAGTCTTATACAGATTTGCTGTAGAAAAGCACAAAATACTTTGATATTTCACTTTTGGTGCTATTTTCCCTTCATGCCTTTAAAAATCTATACAAAACTGTGGCTACATTCTGTTTATTAGTTTTATCTACATATGTCTCCAAACAAAAACGTTATTTTATTGCAACCCTGTATTTTGATAAAAATCCAATTAAAACCAATTAGTTTATTGGCACCATGATATAAAGTATACCAGTTGGATGTGCCAATCCCCAAACTTTCTTCTATCTCATACATCTTGATGTTTCAAAAAGTAGTTACAACTGTCAATACTTTAATATTATTAGTTCAATACTACACCAACTGTGATTTTCATCTTTAATTTCTGTTCCAGTCAATTAATCGAAGTAAAAATGAGTTAATCTAGATCATGATATTTAATAAAATCAATATTCTTCCTTATTCTGCTGTTCGTCAGCTGTTTGAAAATAACCGACTTCGCAGGATACGAACACACAAAATTGCTAATACAGTGCCCCTTTCCGACGGAATATTTCCAAATTCAAGGAGGACATGCTTGTCATAGCAGAAAATATATATCTAAAATTTTGTTCAGTTCTATGCATAAATTCATATGCTTTTGGTACAGTAATAAAAATGGCACAAAATCGCTATTATGGCGGCCCCTTCCGGCAGGATATTTCCAAATTTAAGGAGGATCTGCTTGCCATATCCACAAAACATATTTCTGAAATTCGATTCAATTCGATTCAAACTTCATACACTTTATGATGGTACAATAATGAAAATGGCACAAAAATCGCTATTACAGCAGCCCCTTCCGGCAGAATATTTCCAAATTCAAGGAGGACATGCTTGTCATAGCAGAAAATATATATCTAAAATTTTGTTCAGTTCTATGCATAAATTCATATGCTTTTGGTACAGTAATAAAAATGGCACAAAATCGCTATTATGGCGGCCCCTTCCGGCAGGATATTTCCAAATTTAACGAGGATCTGCTTGCCATATCCACAAAACATATGTCTGAAACTCGATTCAATTTGATTCAAACTTCATACACTTTATGATGGTACAATAATGAAAATGGCACAAAAATCGCTATTACAGCAGCCCCTTCCGGCAGAATATTTCCAAATTAAAGAGGACCTGCTTGTCATAGCCAAAACCATATATCTAAAATTTGGTTCCATTCTTTGCATAACTCCATACACTTTTCGATGGTATAATGACGACACACGGACAGACATTTTGCATAAACATGTGTTTTGAGATATCTGACACCTAAAACGAGTAAATACGTCGTAAACCAGAAAACGAAAAATGTTTCGATTACAATACTTTCTTCTATTATAGATAGAAGAAAGTAAAAAAAATAAAAGTGTTACAAGATTCGGAGAGATTTTGCCTGTGTTTTTAAATAAATTAATCTTCCTAAAAACGTTAAAAAAATTAGTTTCATAATTCTAAAACAATGTTCAAACACAGTGTAAATTTTACCGGCATATCAAACATACGACATTTATGATGATAAATTTTTATTCCGATTTGATATTGTAAATTATTTTGCTATTTTTCTTATTCTCAGAGTTGATGGAAGATAAAGCAAATATCGAAGGATGAAATTTTAATGTTATTTTTACCTATAGATAAGCATGGTAAATTATGCTACATGTTTTATATTTGCATTTTAATAAAGCTTGTGATTTTAATCATAAAGGTTTTTATTTGCTGGTATTCCCGTAATTGAACAGAGCAGCAGCATACTGCAGAAATCGAGTGTTAATGTGTGTGTATTCTACTTTCTTTCATTGTCGCAAACTATATCTGGAATTCAACAAAGTACTTTGTGTGCAATTTATAGTTGCAACTAAAAATATCTTTAGATGTTAAAGTGGAACCATTAGAAAGATTTTCATACTAACTTCGAGAAAATATAACTGCCATATTGCCACACGTTTTATGCCAGGATCTGATTTATCTTGCAGTATGATATTAAATTTAACTTCCATTTTTTATTGAGGCACGTAATCCCTTTTAATTAATTAAATGTATTTTTCTTAAACAAATAACAAACAGAGCGAAAGAATGCCCAGGCCGTGAATCGAACCCAGATCTTTGGCTTACAGGGCCAATGCTTTACCGTTTAAGCTAACTGGGTTTAAGCTACCGTTTAAGCTAACTACTGTTCCGTTACCTACGGTTTATTCTGTTGAGCTGTCTACATGACAGGCCAGATGTTATTACCAATAAGGCTATCTGAGCGAAATATGCTCACCAGTTGTCGTTACAGTTAGCTTAAATGGTAAAACATTAACCCTGTAAGCCAAGGATCTGGGTTTGATTCCCGACTTTGGCATTTTTTCGCTCTGTGTGAAATATTCTATTTGTACGATACCTTCACCAATCAGTTTGATTGTGTTAAAATATAGAAATGTTTATAAAAAAGAATTCGGCGGAAACTCGATAGACCGTCAGTAAAAAACTGATGAAAATTTCGATATTTCGCGATTTATCACCGGTTGGCAATGGAATAAATTTCAAAAAATACATTTTTATGTCAAATACTCTTTAAGATAAAAATGTTTCATATTGCACTTGTTTAAATACATTTTATATAAATAACTTTAGTTTTGTCAGTTTTAGTTTGATTTAACTATAGTTTTGTCATATATATATATATATATATAATTGAAGTTAACTATAAAATTTTATGAATTAAAACAAAATTTAAATTAATTAAAATTGTTTCATTCTCAAAATTATATGTTCTCCAAATATGATGATTCTCCAAAAATGATAAATATGTTCTCCAAAAAATGTATTTATTAAACGCCCTCGTTGTTTAAGTTTAAATTCATTAAATACTATTTACATGCATTCTAAAAATCAATTAACAAGCAATTTTCAGGTGCATTAAAATCGTTTGCTTTTGGCGAGAAAATGTACTGCTCGCCAAATCGCGTGACGCTTTCGTCTTTTCGCGCCAAATGCTCGAATGTATTTTATTTTTTTACAGATTTTCTACTGTAATTCCGCCGCTAAATTTGACTGACCCTTTATTACATACATAAGCAGTTTAATTAGTATTTTTTTTTCAAAATATTCTGAGTGTGCCTGGTAAGGAGACCTTCCTTGTTAGTACAGAAAAGGTGTTATAAGTGTAGTTATCCGGAAAAACGCTAGATTACGCTACCTATCTTTTTTCACAACACAGAAGAAAGACATGTTTTGCGGGAAGGTAAATTTACGCAATCCTCCAAACTTATTCTATTTCTTTCCTTCTTAAGAGTTTTACTGAGAAATAAACTAGTTCAGAACGCTAAAATTCACCTTAATAATATAATATAAAATTACTTAAATGATACAGTACTTAAAAGATGATTAAAACTTTAAAACATGTTATAAATTGAGCACTTTCGGCTAATACAAAATCATGATCAGGATTTACAATTTAAACAGTTGTTATGAACGCTACTTGTCCATATTTTACTCATAAAACCATCGCTTCAAATTGTGTATCCGGGTTCTGTGGTTGATTCCACTAACACGGCGAAAACAGAAAAGAGGTGGGGGGGAGGGAGGATTTTCTTTATTACAAAATCACTGCTATCTGATCAACTCCATCCATATATTTGGGATGTTGTAGGATAAAACGTCAATGCATGTTTTTTTTTTTACGTCTGTTTATAATTTCAATAGATTCACGGATTGTTACTTGGTAATAATTGCTCAGAGGGCATATCGTTCTTGCATTATTGAAATCAATTTTAATGTCTGGTACTTTTACCCTTTTATGTACAGTTTTAGAGCTGCATGCAAAGGTAATTGCTATAATTTTATGTTACAGCAAAAACATGCAAATCTTCTTTGAATTGAAGAATACATCTGTCTCCAAAAATTAAGATACATTCATTTTTTAAATCTACCTTATGAATAAATGAACATAATACATGAAATTTGGAAGAATTCTGAGTTATACGTTATTATTCAATTCTTCATAATTTTAACCTCAAGTTTAGTTTACAACTAAAAATGTACATTTTTGAATAACAGTCCTGTGTTGGAAAAACAGAATAAATGAAAGACGTTCGTGAAGAGTAATTTTAAAATTGCGTGTTAAAAACGAATCTTTTCTTCGTAGCTGGTACTTCGCAGACAGCACTGAGGTTCTATTCTTGGACACTAAACTACGCTATCGAACACCAGAATAGAAACTAGTGGCAATATATGGAGCAATTTTTATCTCAACGCATTTACCGACTTTAGAATAAAAGTTAAAGTAGCCAACTATCTGACAAGGCAACTCCGAATGTGCTCTATGGAATTGTGGTCAAGCGATCAAGTTGTCCTGTACTATTCTACCCAATTCTTGCTGCTCAAAATACTTATCGACAAGATTAGCTCGGTGAGGTCAAGCATAAATATCGACGAGAACAAATTCAACCCCATTAGTACCATCATATGATGTTATTTAGAAATTTCGCCAATGATCTCATTCTGGTATTAGACTCACCTCTAACTTATTATTGCAGTGGGGGAAAATTGGCGCAGAGGCGGAGCCTATTGACACCACTAAATTTTAGTAGTATTTTTTGGCTTATCTAATGGCAGAATTTCTGAGTTTTTATTAAGGCGAAGAATACTATAATAATTTAGTGGTGTCAATAGGCTCCTCCCCTGCGCCAATTTTCCACCACTGTTATTGCAATAAACTATGGGTTGCTAGTATTATCTGATAATTGAATAACCACCAATTACCTTTCTGGTCAGTTGGAAAATTAAAAAAATAATATCCAAGGACTTGTGGGTTATCAAATTACGCTATGTTTTTACGATAAAAGGGGTGGAGTCTGCGGGAAACGTTTGTTTAAGGCATTTGATTAGTGAAGGTTAAATCTATGAGTGTGTGATGCTTTCGCATTTTTTAAATGATATACTCAGAAAATATAACTTTTAATTTTTTCCGCTCTTCTAAAGGATGTCAAGTTTCTTTAGTTGACAAAATATTTCTTAAATATATGTTTAAGTTTATAATTTTATGTGTTAAAATCTAAGCAAAACTGAATAATATTTAACACTTCACGTAGAATGAAATATATAATTTAGAAAATTCTCGACAAAAAACCCAAAAATGGGAGATTTCTTTTATGAACACTACACAGAAAAATGCAGTTAAAAATATTAATATACTGATGAGATATTTTTTAAATACGAATGCATCAAAAGCTCATAGTTTAAATTTAGCGAGGATCGCACTAAGCAACAACTTTTAGAGCTTTTTTGGCTAAAAGTAGTTTTTTGTGTGTGCCTATGCGATAATATATGTTTACCATTGATCCAGTCACATTAGAAACATAACACTTGGTACCCCATTTGAATAAATTCTTAAACCTGTAGAAATTTGGATAGTATACACACAGCTATGTTCTAGAACAGTGGTTGCTATCCGGACACTGAAGTGAAGCAGCATGGGTGTGATCAGTGTTTGACAGAATGATCATCTGTAAATACTGCATATGGATACCATATACTTGCACATAAAATCGACGGTACGGAGGGTCTTCTAGCTGGATGGTCGATAAGAGTTATGAACTGAATAGGGATATTTCCCACCTTTGGTAACGATCGAAATTTAAAAATAGATTCCTGAATAATTAAAATGCCATGATCATTATAGATTGTATGTTTAATCATGCCAAGTGTGTTTCACCTCGAACAAAGACATTTAAAATCTACTAATCACTAAAAAAAAATAAAAATAATGTAAAACTTACCTGATGATGATTAAATGATACATATGACAAATATTCAAAAAACAATTTTCCGGTACTAAATTGTCGAAAAATGTCACCTTCAAGCATTTAAAGCAAAAACTTGTATACTATAAAATTTAATTTATAAAGTATTTTTATGTTTAAAATGAAAAAAAACATGATACTATTTTTTTTAGAGGTTTGTGTATACAAACCTCTAAATATTTTAAAATCTAAATATCTAAATATTTTTAAAAAAAAAATTCACATATTACTTTATTACTCTCAATAGAGTATCTTCAGAAGAAGGAATTTCAGAAATAAAGTACAACTTCATTTAATCGTAAAATTAATTTATGCGTTTGATCAGTACTTTTATTATAATACAAAAATGGCTATTTGTTAAAAATGTTTGATCTGATCCTCTGTTTTACAATATATTTATTTAACATTTCAAGTTTATATCTTAATTTTTTTAAAACATTAGTTTCAAAATGTAATGCTGTATTTTTTTAAATGACCTACCGAAAAAGAATTACAAAGTAACTGTTAGAAAGTAGTTGGTGTCTAACTAGTTAAATTAAGAATTTATGGAAAAGGAAGCCCATATAATTATTTGGAGCTCCTTAAAGTAATTAATATTCTTCACACATATTTCAAAACTAATGTGGAAAATATTTAAAGGCAGGTATATTTCACCAAAAAGATATTTTTCTCAAAATGCATTTTTCACTACCATAATAAGTAATAGGTTATTTAAAATTTAGTCATAAAATATTCAAACTTATAAAAGGAGTAATTTGTTCATAATGAGTGGCTCAAAATCAACCTGACTTTAAATGAATTAAGATTTGCTTCTAACTTTTCAAAAGCTCACGAACTTTAACTTTGTAGATCATTGATTTATTTGCTTAAAGAGTATTTTGAGAATTATATCGAGTGCAGTATGCACTCAAAATGCATATTTAGAAAGCGAATGAATTTTATGATTTAGTATTGGAACAACAAGTAATCCTTTCTGTTGCAAAGTACTTCTGTTGCTAAAATATTGAAATGATTGAATGACATCAAGTTTCACGAACAAAATTATTTCCAAAATATATAAAATCTTTTCTTACCGTACTCTATAAATGAAAAACTTTATTTTAAATTCTGGTGCCACTATGGCATTTGGGAATTTAAATTAAGAGGTATATGTAATATCTCACCACCCTTCAAGGAGTTAACTCTTACTAGCAATTTTGTAATTAAAATTAAAAATTAGGTTACATTTTTTGCAATGTTACTTGTAAATTTTAGAAAACTGGACTCTAGTCCAAGTTGTAAAGTAAGTTGTGTTAAGTCTGTTGATATATTTTCCCTAATTCAAATTAGAACGTCAATGATCTCATAAACAGGATGGTAGTGTGGGTAGATGTTAGAGTATGGAAGATGAAACGTGTTCTTTCGTAAAATTTAACTAATTTCGTAAGTATAACATATCTCAAAAAATAAATTCTGGGGAAGTAGATGGTGAAGTACTAAGGGGGAATGAAAATTTAAGGAGCAATAGTTATTATATATGTATATAAAAGGATTATTGTATCAAATTATGCATAAATTAATTTCTTATCTTTATACTTCAGTTGTCTTTTCTGTCGTACATCATGCCTTCATCGCATTTTTTGTCGTTGTATTAACTTCAGGCATTATTATTTTTTAATTAACGTCTCAGATTGGTATCGGATAATTTCAAAGTATATTTCACTTCAATTCATTCATTCAACATTTTATATTTATTTAAATAAATTTAGTTTGTAGTATTTAATTGTTTAACACATTTCCTTTTATAATCTCTCCTCCCCATCTTCTTCCTTTCTTTAAATTTATAATTTATTTATATTATATTTCGGCTTTTGAATTTATTTATAATGTATTCTTTTCCTTTCGTTTTTTATTCGTGAAATTTTATATAAAATAAGTTATTCATGTTCTATATTCGAAAAGCTACACCTACAAAAAATCTATTTTTATTCTGTACGTGAGGGTTAAATTTGTAATCAAAGTTTTGCAAAATATTGCAAAAGACCTGCTCTTCGGTGTTGTGATTTTTGCTTCACATATGGAGATTCGCAAAAGATTTCAAATACATTACCGTCTAAGGGCGGTAATTGATGAAAGTTTGTTTTGAACTATTTATACGATTTTTTTTCTTTATTTAGATACTTCCTATCATTAATACAAAAGATAAAGTTACGTAATAATATTCTGATATTGTTGGAATGAGTTTCATTATCTACGCATGATTTATCTTTTCCACTTTCTTATATACAGGGTGCAATATGTTATGTATCGCCGACCTTAATTTCTCAACCGTTGGTCGTAGACATATACAGTGGCGGTCAAAAGTTTCCGGCCAGCATAAAATTTTTGTTTAAGTTGTAAGTATACCTATAGGAAGAGGAATCTCAAAATGATACTTGTACATTTTATTGACATAATGGTTAAGAATTTATTTATGGAATAACAAATAAATATCAGTAAAATTAATTGACGAAATTAATTGCAAAGGAAAACGCCTGTTCTCAAAAGTTTTCAGCCATCTTGGAAAGTGTGAAAGAAAATGGTGTTACAATAGAAAATTAATGATCAATAACATTTATAATCAGTATTTTGCCGGCATACCTTTAGCAATAAGTACTGAGGCACAGCGACGTGGCATCGATCGTGGTTCGATGAACGGTTGAAGATCGTCTATGGTAAGTTTTTTTTCCACTCTTCTTGCAATTTTTGGGGAAATTCTCCTGAATTGGAACATTTATAAATCCGCACACATTTGTCAAGTTCGCTCCAACGATTTTGTATTGGATTCAGATCGGTTGATTGCGCTGGCCATTTGAAAGCGGAATGATTTTGTGAGAAAGCAACCGCTTGACGAGCTTCATGTATTCTGTGGGTCGTTATCATGCTGAAAAAAATAGTTGCGATCAAACTTTTTCTCCGATAAGGCAGAAAATGATCTTGCAAGATATCCTTATATATTGCACCATTCATCTTGCTGCGGAATTTAACTAACGGACCGACAACTTTTCCAGAAAATGCTCCCCACAGCATAATTTGTCGTCCGTCCTGCTGCATCGTAGGAATAACATATCCCAAATCATATCATTTGATTTTAAGTCATCGGACCTAGTGTCTGCCATAATTTCAAAAAAATATTGAACTTCGATTCATCGGAAAATAGTACTTTTTCTAAATTTCACTTGACCAGTCTTTGTGTTCCTCGGCAAAAGCCAGTCGGGCCCTCTGATTTCTTTAACTTATGAAAGGTTTTTTAACACCGACTCTTCCATAAAGTTCTACGTCACGCAAGCATCTTGACACGGTAGATCAACTTATTTCAGCAATATTTTCATTCCGTAAATCGCGGGATATTGCAACGGCACTTTTATGCGGGTCATCAACTGCTTATCTCCTGATAATTCTACCAACACCAATAGTCGTTTTCCGGTGTCTCCCGGACCGTGGTAAGTCCTGAAGGCCATGGCCATCTTCATATATTTTTTTTTAAATATCGATCACAGTAGATTTTCCGACCAATAACTTTGCAGAAATATCACGAAAAGATTATCTCATTAGCAACAAACAAATCAGTTGTTTACGAACAATAATTATTGAATTTTTCATTTTTCAATTTCAGCTACGTTATTCACGTGTATTAATTAACAAAAACGATTAAAAAAACACGTTGCCGATAGCAAAAACTAACGAATAACGAATGGCCGGAAACTTTTGAACATGCGAATTTTGAATTATACCCATTTGCATCAAGTGTCTTCAGTATAATCAAAATTATCACATGGTCAGAGGTCATTTGCATATTCCTAACTTTTGGAACAATCGCGCTACTTCTTCGCTGAAACATTCTGTAAACAAATCAAAGAAACTAACTGGCCGGAAACTTTTGACCACCACTGTAGTTCCAATTGCAAAAACGTTTCAAATAAGGTAAATATCCATGTTGTGGAATTATTTAGAGTAAAAAAACAATTTTAAAAAAATTACGAAATCTAACTTTTTATACGCCCCCCCCCCCCCCAGTCCCTATAGTTATATTTAGTAAAAGTTTACACATATCATAGCAGATATAACACAAAAAGTTTCACATCTGTACTACACAAATTGACACAGTTATTAAATTTCAAAGTTTGAGATTTTTGCACATGATTTTGTCTTTCATTGAGAGATCAATTAAAAGATGAATTAAAGTAATTCTAGATGAAAATCAGGGTGCAATGTCCTTTTTACGACGAAAGCACCTTTAGCCGATGTCACCAAATCGGGGAATCGCCAAAGAGGGTTATATTTAATCTAAAAATTTGAACTAACTTTTAGGGGTCGCATACAAAGCGAAGAATAAAATATTGAAATTAAACAGAAAAATAAATATAAATTTATTATAATATCAGAAAACGATCTACTATCTAAAAAAATTGGATACATCAAACGCCGGAATCTACTAGCGATACTGCTTAAAGTTTTCTCCAATTGTTGCAATGCACAATTGAATGCGTGACATTACTGGTCCTGGACACGTTAGAGCATTGCAGGTGTGCAATCTGTGCGACGATTAAGGATGAGGCTCTGCTTCATATAAACAAGAGAAGTGGTCTCAGTCACATAGACCTATGCCTTGATGTAACCCCAAAGATAGAAGTCCATGGAAGTCAAGTCCAACGAACGCGGTGGAAGTCTAGCGGACCACCATATCCAAGGATCTGTTGACCGAATTCCGTGGCCAGATACGCCTGGACGTTTGATGTTTTATGCGGAGAGGGCCCCATCATGTTGCAACCACACGCGACGTGAATGTCGGAGAGGCAGCTCTTCATACCAGTCACGTACCATGTTCTGTAGCAGTTGCAGATAACGATCGCCCGTTAAAGTCCCATCGTAGAAGATAGGTCCAACAATCTGAGTTCCCATATACCGCACCACACGTGTCGTACTGTGCGGTTGATGTGGGGGTTTTCCAGAGACCAGTAATGCACATTAAGTACGTTCACAATGCTACCCCGTGTATGCATTGACTCATCTGTCCACAGAATGTCACAAAGGAACGACGGATTTCCCTCTAAGGTGTTGCGCATGAAATTACAATAATCAAATCGTCGTGCTTGGTCACCCAGCATCAATGCTTTCACCAGTGTCGGATGGTATGGATGTGCATCATGTGCATGTAATGAATGCCAGACATGCTGACAACATGGCTAGCTTACTTCCGCCGTGCTCAGTTGTGGAATTTAAAGGGCGAATGCCAGCAACTACTCCGGTGTCACTCGAACATTACACCTTACCCGTCTACTTGTTCTGGGTCGTAGTGAAACAGAGATGGTCTCTCTAAGATGGTGCAATGCATCAGTTATAGTTTCATTCGTGGAATGTAGATCCTTATTGAAACGTTATGAATAAACACTCGCAACCTCTCTGGAATTCCTTTGACATTAACCATATATAAGTATCATTTTGGCATACTGCATGTGTTCGTAGCGTATCATCACGATCTCAGCGCTGACAAGTATGGCCACTGCTAGATGGCTCGTGTTTTATCCCGAACGTGTGGCTGAGGTACTATTGTAATTTCAATAATCCCAATTTTCATGCTCGTTTTAGCTCAGCTGGTCATTTGAATTCCGCTGCCATTTATCTAGTCCTTAGTGAGTACGTTTTATTTTCCGGTTGTCGATTCTACCTATTTTGACGTTTGAATGTTGTTCGACCCATAAAGTTCATCATCGATTTCCTATTACTAAAGTTAAATAATAAATTCAACTACAATTCATAAAACTGACATTATACGAAATGAAGATAGAACCTTTAACTAGTAATACAGAATAAAGCACAATATCACTAATTCACTAGCATATTGCGGACGATAAATCCATATAAACATATGAAAAACCACTATATATATATATATATATAAACATATACACAGTATCTGAAATGCTTCAAAAAAGTTAGAGGGATGATAGTACTCATGAAGACGAACAAAAAATGCAATGGAACATGGGGTCGAAATCGAGAAAATGCGTCTGGAAATGGACAAACTGAAACGAGAAAGAAACACTCCAGAAAATTATTTATTGAACATAATAGGTACAACACAACTCGGTATGTCCAGAGAAAACAAATATTTTACAACAGTTGTTCAAAGTGTCTACGCAGACATTATTACACAGAGTACATCTACGGAGGAACGCTTGGCGGACACGCTCGAAAACTTAGGGAGCTTCCTGGATTTCTCCTGCTCACAGATTTGCTGGCTTTCTTCCAAGTTTTTGTTATCTCTTTCTGACCGGATATGCACAAAGTGAAAGAAAAACCAGCTTCGTGCTACTAGCCATTTCTGCAGAAAAGCAGCATGCGAGATTTCGATATTATTATTAGTTTTGCAATTTTCACCCTTTAAACGTCATTTGCGACCCCATGTTTCATTGAATTTTGTGTTCGTCTTGATAAGTACTGTCATCCACCTAAGTTTGTTGAAGCATTTCAGATACACCCTGTATAAGGAAAAACATTAGATTAGCGAATAGTTACGACTTTGGATTATAGATGGACTCAAACGTTTTGGGATATCCTGCACACGATTTGAGTATGTTTGGAAAATGTCTGTATGCGTCCAGTAAACATTTTGGTGATCCGCTATCTTAGTAACGCAGAACGGGAATTCATCAAACACTACATTCTGTTAGACCTTCTTAAAAACGGGTCGTGATTAGATTTTGTGTGTATATTGCTCAATAGATGGCGCTGATAGGATGCATTTTACAAGATTTTCCTGATTGGGATATATTTCGGCATCTGTGAGATTCAACTTCATCGAATGTCATATTTGGTTAGACCTTGACACGTATATATGCTGATAAGGTTTGGTATATAGCCTAACAGGCGACATTGCTATGTTACGTTATTCACCATTTCCGTGAAATCTATATCTAGGCCTGTATGAGATGGTATTGGATCAAGTTTCGTATCTAGATAGACCTTGAAATAAATTAGTTTGGGTGTATCTTGCTCGTCAGATGGCTGGAGGAATACTGCGCTGTACTTTCCACGATTTCCGTGATAGCATCCACAGGATGGAATTTGACCAAATTTAATGTGTATGATATTCATTAAAATTATGTTAATTCAATTTTGTCCATGTTCACGCTCTGATGTGCCGTGTTTTTCACGATTTCCGTGATACCTATCTTCGAATCAGTGAGATATAATTTCATTAAATTTAAATATAAATTTAAACGTTATATTGCTTTAATTTTGACTCTTAAGCGAATTCCTTTTCCTCTTCTATCCAGTTCACGATAGAGTTTGAAAATAACAGGTCACTCCCTTTCCTTGATGTTTTGCTCCAGAGAGAAATTGTTAATAATATTCCTATTTTGAAAACTTCTGTTTACAGAAAAAAGTACTTTCTCCGGGCAATATTTAAATTTTAAATCCAATAGCCCACTTTTACATAAAATAGCAGTCATCAGATCCTTGTACAACAGAGCCTTGAGATTTTGCAGTGACAGAGTAAGTTTTGATAATGAAATTGGTAAGATAATGAATGATTTACGTCTCAACGACTATCCACGTCGTTGGTGTCTTAGAGTTATTTCGGAATTTGCGAGCAAATCAGGCCAATATCCCACTCCTTACCAGCGTGTCAATCCCATAGGAACTATATCTTTGCCTTATTACAGTAATATTTCGGAGAAAATTTTAGCCGTACTCCAGAATGTTAATGTTAGGACAGCTCATGTTCCCTTGAACCGCACTGGTAATTTTTTCAGTAGTTTTAAACATAAATATTCGAAGTTTGACCTGAATGGTGTCGTTTATGAAATTCCTTGTAAAGGTTGCAGCTCGATTTACATTGGTGAGACTGGACGCTCATTTAATGCTAGGCTCAAGGAGCATAAAAATTCTTTTAAGAAAGGTACTCTGAATTCAAGATTGATTGCACATGCACTTGAGTTCGATCATGTCCCCGATTTTGAGAGTGCACGAATTGTGGAATCCAGTTGCCCCGTCTATTTTAGCCGTGTCTTCCTTGAGGGTTGGAGAACCGTTTTAGCTGAATCGCCAATCAACGAAGCAACCCAAGTTCCTGCTGATTATTTTATCCTACTTAGACCGTGATTTTAACTGTTTTTTCGTTTATTGTGGCTCTTGCTGTTTTGTGACTCTGTTCGTTTACTGATGAGGGCTATGAAAACAGCCGAAACGTTTATAGATATTTTTTAACTATATTTTAATTGTTTTTAATAAAATTTTAATGTGTGTATGTCTGTAGTTATGCAAATTGTGTTTAAATGTGTTTCACTTCAAAACTCTAAAAGCACTTGTAAGATTGAAGAATTAATTTTGATTTTAATCTAGTTAAGTAATTTCTTAACAATTTAACTCTGATATCCATTTCCAAGAATATGAAAACTTTGCATCACGAAATGTAAAAGAATTACTTGAGAAGTTAAAGCACTTATAATTCATAAGCAAATCTCTCAACACTAACCAGATTGTTAATAAGATTTATATATCATTGTGACGTATAATTATTTCATTCTGAAATTTGATATATATGTAAATTTCTTTCTATTAAAAAAGACTTAAATTTAATATTATAAATAAAAAAACCCTGAAATTCCAATATTGTTTTGTAAATTCAGATGCTAAGACATTCAAATCAAGAATCAAAGAACAAAAAAAAAAAAAAAGACTGACTATAACAATGTCATTAATTTAACTTTAATACTTTTAGAAATATATTAATAATAAATGTAAGTCTATAGATTTGCTTGGTTTCTAAAAAAATATTTTTTCGTCCAATTTCCATATTTACTCATTTATAATCTATCATAAGTATCATAAATATCATATCTATGGAGTTTTACCAAAATACTTTTAAACTTCCTCTATAGCTTAGTATAACAGTTAAATTAGAATAAAAGGAATTCTATCATTTAATTAGTAGCTGAAAATATTTTATGAAAAATTTAAAAGTATAAAAAACCTGTTTTTTGTATTAAAATTTTTTTTAGAACTTTTCCATGTCATTTTAAGAGTTTTTTCTTTCCTGTGGAGGAAAATAGTACAGAAGAAGCCCACATTTAGTTCCCTTTTAAAAGATTCTTGAATATCGCTTTATAAAAAATTCCATGAATAAAAACATTATGCTAAACCTACTTTGTTTGGAATGTCGAGATATCATCTGTGCCTTTAAGTCGTTTTATGTTAAACTTAATCATTTTTCATAAACTAATTTACATTCTAAAGGAAATAAATATTTTATTATTAATCGAATAATCATTCTAAAACCACTTTATAATCGAATCGTTTTAATGTAAACGAAATTAAGTTTCTTAATATATTTCATTAATGCATTATAGGTTTTATTAAATGAATCACTATTAAGTTTTCGTTGAAGATTATATTAAACTATAATGATTTTTGAACCGAAATTGAAAATCATCCTTTATCACGTGATTATAATAATTGGTTTAAAAAATTACTAACATCAACGGATACCGCATTCATTTCAAAATCCGATAATTGTAATTTATCGTTACTGCTGAGTGTTAAATTTCCAGTTAATGTTTATTGGTTTTGGTTAAAGCCAATTATCGGAGATCTGGTATAAAATGGATAAATTTTCGTAGAAATCTTTGATAAATTACAATCAGAAAAAGTACTACTTATTTAGTACAATAAAAAATACAATATGAAGTCGAATCATTTTTGCTCTGTGTAAACTCGACAATACTTAGTTTTAAACAAACCATTGTTATTTATATGTCAAGTTTTTCATATTATTAACACAATTGTAGATCATCTATTAATCATATCTATAGATCATCTTAATCTACTTCACAATGTGTATAACCAATGTGTATGACTACCACAGCTTGACCCAATTTTTCACGTAATGAGAAGAATGAGACTTACGTAACAAAAATGAACATAAGCATCATGCTAAAATTATCGTTGATTTTATCAATATTTCTTTGCTTTAACAGCTATAAAAATTGTAACATCAAGTTATCTGAGCTTTACACAAAATATATGAAACTGAATAGAACAAAAGTTACTATTAGGCAAGCTGGACTCTTTTATTAATGCTTGAGCAAAAAAATCAAAATTTTGAATTCTATCGCTCGTGGCATAAGTGGTGTGCAAAGTACAATTTACATGATGAAAGCTGTGTGACAAATATGATACATAGCCTACTTAATTTGATCATAAAAATCCGAATATGGCCTTCATTTTACGCATATGACTGCTCGAGATGACGAATAAGGATCACATTTTGAAAGTGAACGGTACTGTTAACCAAGAAAAAAATAAAATAAAATGCCACACACATTTTAGTCACCAAACTGTTACAGAAACAAACTGAAATAGCCATTCGTCTGAAAATTCTGTCTTCTTCCAATTCCTGTTTAAAACAATAGGTTTAGAGGCCGCCTTCATTCTGAAATTGTACCCAACTCTGAATTTTGCAATGCGAACATATAATTCGGACATCATATTCGATTTTTAAGAAAATTTTAACTTAAAATACCAAACGAATATAAACTTATCTATCATTAGTTTATACGATTCTATTTAATATCTTATATTTTATTTAAATGTCAGATAAAAAGATGTTACAGTTTGAAAACATTCTAAAGCGACAAACATGATTCATAAATTTAAATTAATTTCGACATAAAATTTATTAAGATTTTATGTGATAATTTTTTTATGGCTATAAAATGGAAAAAATATATTACTTCAAACTTCCAATCAAAATTTTGAATTCTATCTCTTGTGGCATAAGTGATGTGTAAAGTACAGTTTACCTATTTGAAGCAGTATCACAGATTTGTACATAGTCCATTATCGTCAATGAAATATCATATATTTACTTGATAATATTTTCATTTATTGTAGATCTTTAAATTTTATAATAAATACATACATAAATAAAAAAAAAGAAGACAAATCTTGAAATCTTGACCATTACGCATAATTCACATTTCTTTTTAGAAGAAAAAAAAATGTACAAAATTTAGCATAGCGGAATCAACATGTTGTTGTTGTTGCTATTGCTTGATGCTTTTGATTACTGAAGATGGGGAATAAGTCTCACATTTTAGGTAGACTTCGTATGAAATATTACCTATTACATTCTCCTCTATGTTGGAATTTTTGAAAATTTTTTGCAGAACTACGCCGATCATGACATCTAGACTCCAAAACCACTCCAATTTCAAAACTTTTTATATCTATCTTTCAATATATCTATATTGCTTTTGAATGGACACGACAACTCCCATAATTCTGCACAAATCTCTTCCAAATTGATATTTAAAATCAAGGAGTTGAAAATCCCGTTTAAGTTCGTTAACGGGCAAAATCGGACGAATCGGGTGGAAATGAGGAGGGGTTATGTGAAAACCGAAAAACCCTAATAACTTCTTAATTACAACACATATCAAATCAGTTTAAAATTATTATTACTTCTAGGAAAACGGCTAAAAGTTTATGTATCACAGATTTTTGATAAAATAAAAATGGGCTCGAGGGGCCAAAAAAATAGGGTTTTAGGGGAAAAAATTCCTAACTTAGTCAATTCTCAATATATCAAATTCACTTTAACTTGTTATAAATCTTCTTAATACTATCTAACACTTCTATTCAGACAATCTTTTGATAGGACCAACTCTTAGCCCAAAAATAAAAACGACAAAAATAGGGGATGTTGAAGAAGAAAAATATCATAACTTCGTCAATTCACAAGATATCAAATTCGCTGAAATTTATCATAAATCTTCTTAATATTAACTATAATTTTTATATGGACACATTTTTGATAGGACCAACTGTTACAGCATAAACAAATTCAACAAAAATAGGGTTTGAAGAAAAAATTATCACATTAACATGATTCTGATAAAACCAGCTCTTACAGAAAAATGAAATAAAATTAGTGAATAGCGGCCAGATAAAATTGTGAAACTGGGATTATCCCTAATTTTGATTTAGTTTTTTTTTGGTGAAATTAGTACTTAACGTCGAAATCTACCTCCGCGTGTCAGCCGAGCCGCGAGGGATTCGTAAAAATGCAGCAGGTACTGTCGGAGAAGGAAAGATAGAATGTCCAATACAATTGATCATTAAATTGTCGCATAAAAACTTAAATAGCCATTCGACTGGAAATGATATCTTCTTTCAATTTATGTTATGTATGTTTAGGGAATCCTCTTTAACCCTTTATATTCTGACGGTACTCATAAGTACCATTAAAATAACTTGTTATAAAATTCATTTAATACATCGATTAATTGTAATACAGTTTAGAATCAGCTATAGGTACATTACTTTATCTTGTTCCAAAAGCATCATTGGTTACACAAAACAAAAATATTTTTAAGAGGATGAATTCTTTTGTCTTTGCATGTTTTCAGAATTCTTGGCATTGGAAGGAGGGGATTTTAAATTCGGAAATCTCTATATTATAAATGTCATTGTAACGCGTCCGGGGCGAACCCACCGATTTTGCCATTCTCCGATAAGATGGAGCCACGTTAGGCTTAATTTTGATTTCAGATGTATAAGAGAAAATTTATCTGCTTAAATACAAATCTTTTCTACCTGAAATCCCTTCTGTTCAACATAATTTTCTTTAAAAGATTCAAAACTGATGACCATTCATTGATTTGCGCAGTTGAAAAACAATTTCAGAAATCCAGTTAAAAGCATACATTGGCGTAAAAACAGGTAAAAACGTAAACAAGCGGTAGCGAGTCATTCACTTTATTCATTTAAAAAATATAAACCATGGAGATATTCTTCTCTCAGCGCAAATAAATTTCTGTAAACCCATTCAACTACGGTCCCCCAATTGGGTGACCATGAACAGAACCACGCTCCCTCCCGTACTAGAGAACAGCTTCTCTAGGTCAAGGTCGAAAATTGTTCTTTGGCCTTTGGCGGTCGTTTTCAAGCTTTGCTGAAAGGAATGAAAAAAAATTATTAATTATTAGTATTATTTCAATAGTTGCAGCACAGCAGACTTTTTTTTTAACTACGCAGTTTTATTGCATATTTGTTAAATTTTTGTTTTAAAAATCTAAGACAAAATTAAGAAATCTTAACTTTGTTACGGTATAATATCCGGAAAGCCTGGTTTACCCAGAAGTATTCTAAATGCTAATAGTGTGTTTATCAGAACATAAACTAGCCGAACTTTGCTCATCTAATCGCTTCCATATTGTCAATTATTTTTATCGTTTTTTTTTTCAAATTTTAAGTGAAAAACACAATTTTTACCCACCGTCCTAGGACGGCCATTTACACTAGTATTTCTATATTTCTATTGTAAGAACATTATATTTCTACATTTCCTAATTCTACAAAAGATTTAGAAAAAGATTTAAAATAAAAGATTTAATTGAGGTTATAAATATTGCACAAAATCCCTATAAATTCAAATTTAATTAATCCTTTTAAATCCTTCAATCCTTCTAAAATGCTTCTAAAATTTATAAAATGATTATGTAAATCTTCTAATGTAGTTTAAACAGTTCATGTAAAATGTTTTAAAAGATAAAATTTTTATGAATTCATAATTCAGTACATAAAGGTTTAAATTGAAATCGTACCAGACTCTGGAATTATCGATACTAAAACCTAATCTCAATCTGTTTTTTCGTTACCTTAGGATACCAAACGAGACGTTATTTAGTAAAGTAGCTTAGGATATATGAAGGTTTAAAATTTAGAATTCCTAATGTTAAATTCAGTTGTAATCGCTGCAAGGCAGACTGTAGTGCAGATAATTTATAAGTATAAACTTATGAACCATTTAGTGGAATGAACTGTAATTTTATGCTCATTTGAAGCATCTAAAAATCGATTTCTATTAAAAAATTTACAGTAACAATTAAAAAGAAAATTTAGTTTTGAAAAAATAGATGAATTGTAACCTATAATTTGTTAGTTTAAATATGCAAATCTATAATTACAGCGTGCAAGTTATCCGTAAAAAATACCCGCATTGGAACTTGCAGCCATTATAAATAAAGTTACAATTAGAAATACAGAACTTTAAACATTTATAATTCCTAAATTACTTCATTAAACGATATACCACTTGGTATGACTGTGGCAAAGTGTACTGACAAATCCAAAAATGGTGTTAAAATTAGTTTGGATGTTTGGTATAATTTCAGTGTAAATAATGCCTTAAGCTTATTTTTAACACTTTCCAACAAAGTTGAAAAGTACTTATGACTTCGGTTTGTCTGCCCGTCTGTACGCACTCTAACTCCTGTAAATATACGCGGATCATTCTGAAATTTGTGGATGTTAGTGACCTCTACCATAGCACAAACCCTATCTCAAATGAAGTCTGTAGCATGTTTAGTTCATTTACAGGGACAGTAAAAAGTTTTCTCTTACATTATGGCCTATGGAAAAAAAATCGTTTAAAATGATTTTTAATAATGTTACATGCTTTCAAACATGATAAAATTGATAGGCATTTATCAAGTGCGCTAAGATATGCATTCTGTAGAATATGCAGCGCAAAGAATAGTTATTCATTGACAGAGCCACACAAAAGAATTCCGTTACATAATGATATAGGGGTGGAGGGAATTTTTTCCGGCGTATTTAAATTATGTTAAATTATTTCATGTATAATGAAATTGATGTACGTCGCTGAGGTTTACTATAACTTATTTCATGTATAATACGAAGTGCATAGCATTTACAGGACACACAAAAGATTTCAGATACTATATTGTATCCGAATTACTGTACAGTAGCGAAGATGGCTGAAAATGCATTTTTAATTATAATATGCGCTTTTATGTTTCCCTATATTTATGCATTGCGTATGGTGTGTATAAATGCTGTAATTGATATACAGGGCTACACAAAAGAATTCTTAATGGTTACTGGGTTTGATTGCAAATTGCTTAAAGGTGGTTTTTAAATGAGTTATGCATTTTTACGCTGAACTGCATTTAGTTTACCATGAAATGTTTGTAGAATATATATAAAATGATATACAGGGTCACGCAAAGAATTGGATACATGGCAGTCTATAACCGATAATTTCTAGAAATGTGATTCCAGTAGTTTTAAAAGAGTTTTACTTTGAATTAAACTGTTACTAAATAGTGGGGTGTAATGAAGGTGCTAGGTTAACTACAGAGTTGTACAAAAGTATACAAGTATGTTTATTAGTATAAATTGCTATTGTCTATTAGTATAAATTGCTGAAATAGAAATTTCAACCTGTTATGTGTTTTCTTGCTAAACTAAATTTCCCCATTATATAGTATATATATCAACCTACAGATCCAATACAGGGCTGTTCAAAAGAATTGGAATATATATTTGATATGGACGGTTACTGCTGAAATCAGTTTTTCAAAGGTTTATGCGTTTTCTAAAATGTTTACTTAGTTCTCTTATATACCTTATTTCCCTAAATAACGAAGTTTTGTTAAAGAATTCATGAAGTGTTGGAAAGTGTTTCATAATCTATGCTCAACGCATGATTTTTCTTACTTGTTTTAAACATAAATTGAAAAAAAAGGCAATTTTCAGTCGATTAGCTATTTCTGTTTTCTTCTTTTTTAAATTGAAGATTAAAATACTGGGTGTTTTCTTTTTCTTTTTCGCTAACTGCACATACATAATATGTAATGGTATATTTCATATAAAATAGAAAGTTCAGAGAAGACTTAAAATGACTTGTACTTTTTTTTTAATACTTACAAATTAGGTCATTTCTTATGGAAAATAATAAGTGTGATCCAACAACAAATGTATAGTAAATGAGAATAACGATGATAAAACATGTTTTGTGTATATTTTTTTATGACAGAGCCATCTGTTGTCGCCCGGTGGCGTGGTCAGTAAGCGGAAGCTGCTGGCACGCTGGGGGCCCGGGTTCGAATCCCTGGGTAAGACATGGATGTTATTGTGTTTGTGTTTTCAAAGGTTGTATAGATATGTAATGTAATGGAAGGAAATAAAATTGTAATGTCTGGTTTGTTTAACTGTTTCTGTGTATAAATAGGGATCATTCGAGGCGACAGCCATTGTGGCTGTGGGCCCCAAAGCGATTTCCACTGCGGTGGAACTCAAGCCATCTGTTAGCTAGAGAGGCATGGTATTGTTTGTCAGCCTTGGATCAAACACAAATAATGGCAATACTTTGAAAAGTACAGTAGAAAGGAGGTTTAAAGTGCGAGGAGGACGATGAATGATCATTTAAAAAAACAGAGCTGAAGTATTCTCTAAAAGGAAGTTCGATGAAAGTCGACGCTTGTAAAATAAAAGAAGTTGAATCTGTGACTCTCTGCTATTTGAAACTTTTTCCTCGTGACCTAAAGTGGAGCCCAATTCCGAAAAGCTGGCCAAAATGTGAAAATGATATTCAAATTACTTGAAACTACTTACACAAGTGTCTTTTAAGATGCTAGTTACGGTTCCAAATGTAAAATTCCAAAAATCAAAATGGCAGAATAAAATTTAAAACATTTCCGATTAACGGAATTTTTTGCATAAAACTTCGTATTCAGGTGCTTTTAAGGATGACAATTAGAGATAGAAAGTAAAAAAAAAAGTAATTTACGTAATTTATTCACACAAATTTACGTAATTTATGTAACTTACGTAATTAAATAATTTATGGAGCTTACATAATTATGTAATTTATTCATACAAATTTACGTAATTTATTCATGCAAATTTAGGTAATTTATGTTATTTACATATTTACGTAATCTTATAATACGAGCAAAAATTGTGTGTGTGTGTGTGTGCATGTGTGCGTGTGTGTATGTAAATTTTATTTTTAAAACGGCTCTAACGATTTTGACTAAATTTTGCATTTTACCATTTTTGTGCACGAGAAGACCATTGGGCTAGGTCATGTGTTCGAGAAAATTCGATTAGTGGGTCATTTTAGGTCATAATGGGTCAGGGTCAAGTTAAATACGTCTAAAAAACAGCTCAATCGATTTTGGCTCAATTTTACATCTGACCGTTTTGGAGCACGAGAAAACTGTTGGGCTAGGTCACATGTTCGAGAAATTTCGATTAGTGAATCATTTTTGGGTCACTTCGGTTCAAGCTAATTTTATCTAAAATACGGCTCTAACGATTTTGACTAAATTTTGTAATTTATTGTTTTGTATTACGAGAAGACCAGTGAGCTAAGTCACATGTTAGAGAAAATTCGATTACTGAGTCATTTTGGTTCACTGTGGGTCAAGCTAAGTTTCTCTAGAAAACAGCTCTAACGATTTTGACGAAATTTTGTATTCTATCGTTTTCGGGCATGAGAATACCATTGGACTAGGTCGCATGTTCAAGAAAATTCGATTAGTGGGTCATTTTGGATCACAATGGGTCAGTGTCAAGCTAATTTAATCTAAAAAAGGCTCAAAACATTTTGACAAAATTTTGTAATACAGCATTTCTGGGCATGAAATGACCATTGAGCTAAGTCACATGTTCGAGAAAATTCGATAATTGGGTCATTTTGGGGTCACTGTGGGTCAAGCTAATTCTATCTAAAAAAACGGTTCAAACGATTTTGACCAATTTTTTTATTACACTGTTTCCGGGAACGAAAAAATCATTCGGTTAGGTCACATGTTCGAGAAAATTAGATTAGTGGATCATTTTTGGGTCACTGTGGGTCAAGCTAATTTTATCTAGAAAACGGATTTAATGGTTTTGATTAAATTTTGTATTCTATCGTTTTCGGGTTCGAGAAGACCATTGGGCTAGGTCGCATGTTCAAGAAAATTCGATTAATGGGTCATTTTGGGTCACAATGGGTCAAGGTCAAGCTGAATATATATAAAAAATGGCTCAAACGATTTTGACAATTTACATCATTTGACACAAAACTACAGCAGAACAGGGAGTATTTTTTCGCTGATGACGACTAATGTTTTATTCGAAAGCGCTCGGATTTAACATAATCTGACTCTAATGTTTTGACATATTGATTGTTTTAAAATGTTTTGACATTTATGTATATTAGCACCTATTTAGTAAAAATATATATTGTGAATTTAGTATTCATATTGCTTATTTAGGAAAAATGTATTTTGATCAGTAGTACTTAATTTGGCAGCTTATAAAATTTTCCATATCAAAAATAATAAGATCATTTGCTTTAACCCTACCGCGGCCGGTGTCCTTAAAAAGGACATCTAATATTTATTTTACGGGTACCCGGAATATTTAATCTAAATTTTCCTTTTATAGCACACTTGAAAATAAGCACGTTTTTATTATCTAAAACATCCGTTTATAAATTCTGGTGTCAATCCATCATTTCATCAGATAATAATCAGAATTACTCCACGCCGGAAAGTGTTAATTGACATAGCTTTACAATTTCTAGATTAAAAATTCAGTAACACTTTTTTCTGAAATCCTGCACATGAAAAACAAATGTTTCTTTTACAATTTTAAACCTCTAATACCAAATAATTTCATATGAAGTTCTATTGCAACTGAGCGTATATATATTTTTACTCCTTTATCACATGATAGCGAAACCCGCGGTTTTGTACGCGCGGTTTGTTGAAGTATACCAAGTAGTATTTACATTAGGAAATTTTTACTGCTACGTATAATTTAAATATTACCAATTAAGTCATATTTTGAAGAAACCGCATTCTTCTAATGCATTAAGTGAAAATTATTCTTAAATCAGTGAGAAAATCTTCATTACAGCACAATTTAAGGCACCCCTTAAAAATCAGCCGCAATGCAGTCTACTTAGGAACTTAGTATATCAGCACTCTTACGCTGAAATTTTTTTTATCGGTTCCGCAGTTTCAGAGTCTAATTCCTACATACAGAAATGGTTTCTTTTTTACAGTATTAGTATAAATTGAATCACCATAAAAATTTAAATACTGGTAAGATTAGCTGGAGCAACTGGGCTATGATTTTACAATGTGACTCTGGAGCTTCTGACAATTCAGCTTCAAAAAGCTAATGTTCATTTGAATCAAAGTCTGAACTTCTGTAAATGTGTTCAGTTAGGTTCCGTCTATCAGACAGAAATGCTCAAAATTACATTTTAATATTTAAAAATATAAAAATATGCATATTTCAACTTTCTTTCCTCATGGGTCTAGTTGCTCCATAAAATGAGGTAAGTGATCTGGGAGGGTCTATGTTACACACGCGTTTATTTTGTTTCATATGGGGTATCAGGTCCTGTTTGAAAAAGTGTTAACAACTTTAAAAAAATTTAAACCAGGCAGATCATGTAAATTAAATATCAACTAAAGAGCGTTGTAAGGGAAACCTTTGCTGCCAATGTGTCTAAAAAAAAAATAAAAGTGAAAATATTAGATTTATTTATACCAAAAACATAAAACTTTAGTAAGTACTTATGTATTTAGTATAGGTAATAAGTATTAAAGTCACATCGGTATTTTAAGGAAAAAATAGCAAGGTAAATCTATGAACAAACGACCACGTATGTACTTAAGTACTTTATCTGTATCCAGGTGTCGCATTATATAGGGAAAATTTAATTGTTCTTACCAGAACCCTTAATGAATTACCTTCATGATCATTTTATTTAACATATTCTAAAGAAAGGTGCGATGAAGATATTATTTTCAAAATAGTGGTAGTAACAATAAAAGTTTTCCTATAGAATGCTACCCCTGTGTATCGTACAATTTCAAGGTTTGGATATCTCGCTTTCAGAGGCAAGGTACTTGTATTCGTAAAATGTTGAAATAATTTAATGACACCAGTATTTACAGGAGAACCTATTTGTAAACAAGTAAAAGTACACTGCTCAAAAAATTTGGAGTTTAAGCAAAAAAGTGAAGATAACAGTGCAAGACAGCCATGCATGGGCATAAAATGGATAGTACACGTGTATCAATGCGCAATACAGAAAAAAAGACTAAAAAAATTGTAAGGGGGCTTTTATTCTTTGAAAAGATGAAAAGAACATGAAAAGATGGTTTAGGGCAATAATTTGATTTCATGTAAATGATAAAAAAAAGTATTGTTTAGAAATGATGCAAGATTTTTAATATGGCGTGTGGTATCCTCGAACAGCTAAGACTGCTGCACATCTGTTTTCCATGGATTCGATGAGGTTATCGATAGGACTTGGGGGAATACTGTTCCACTGCTCAAGAATTTCAATCTCCAAGTCCCGGACAGTAAAAGGAGGCCTATGTCTCGCAGCAATGCATCGTCTGAGTATGTCCCAAACATGCTCCATCGGATTTAGGTAAGCAGAGCATTCTGGTCATTCCATACGCTGTATTGTTTTAGCTTCAAGCATGTTTTCCACAAGAACTGTATGAAGTCTGGCATTATCATGCATGGTAAAAAAGAAATCACTAATTGCTGAAACATAAAATACGACATGAGCTCTCAGTATCTCGTCTGTATAACTTCGAACTGTCAAAGTGCTGTTCCGAATGATATGCAGGCCCGTACGTCCACCTATGCTGATCGGGACTCGTCTGTAAGCAGAATTTCACTCCAACAACTTTGCCTCCAAACTCGATGTTCAGTTCCCCACCTTCTTTAGGCCGCATAGTGACTTGAGGTCAACGGAATACAGACCATTGGCTTACGTACATAGAGATCACCCTGATGAAGTCTATTTCGGACTGTTTGACTTAGACCCCCTTCGTCCTGTGGCCAAGAACAACTGTGTTTGCAGCTGAGTAGCATTGCCCGTTTCGTCTCGACGAGCTGTTAACAGGATATATCATTCATCAGTTTCTGTGTTAGCACATTCTCGACCTTGCACTTGTCAATAACTACCGTTCCATGTGTCTGGGAATCAATTCCACAGCCTTTCATGGGCACTTCTTGCAATTTAAACAGCGTCCACTATACTTCGTTGTATTTCCCCAAAATTCAACTGTCCCGATAATACGCCAAGCCATGGATTGTGGTTAATCATATTGTTGTGACATTTTCAAGCCACCTTTTCTCAAAACACAAGCTGAGCAATTGAATTTTACAACTGAGGCAGTGAAACAGACGTTTCTGCAAAATCCCGATTTCTACACTTATCACATTTTTCTAGTTTTTGACGTCATAAACTTTAATTTACATGCGAAGTTTTATTTATCTGTTTTCTACAACACTTTAAATTATGGATGTTTTATTTTACGTTACTTACCGATGTAAATATTTATGTAATTTCTTTAAAACCATGTGCTCTACTAATTGTTTTGAGCAGTGTATATTTTCGCGTACTTAATAAAGGTGAAATATTCCTTATAAAATTCCGGTGCCAATGTGGCAATTAGGGATTAAAATTATGTGATACCATAACGGCATGACCGCCTCTCAAGGGATCAAGAAATTTGGTTTAATACCACCCAATATGCTTTTTTTTATTTTATTACGTAATTTTAATAAGGTCTTCTATAATTTTCTTTATTGTGAGAAAAGAAAATGGAGAAATTTATTTCCCGTAGTAAAAGAAACTAAAAAAAAAAAAATATTTATAACTATTGGGGTAACTGGATCCAGCATGGTCTAGTTACCCCAGATACATGTCCCAGTTACCCCATTCTTGAAAAATTTATGTGGTAACTGGGACACCGGGCTTACATTTCGAACATGAAGTAAATATGTATAGATACCTAATAATATTAATGTTGTTATATGCCTAATCTTTTTTTAAAAAAGTTTGCTTAATAAAAGTACTTACAGTATTTTAATAAAAAGCCGAAGAAGTTCAACCATATTGACGTTGTTTTTTAAAAAAGAAACGTAAATTTTTGACAACCTATCTCAGTAAAGTGAGAGTTATAAAATTTTCGGAAACAGTTTTTTATGAGTGTTTTCATCCTAGTAGTAGCCAGCATACTAAATTTCGAGTTTTGCCCCGACAATATTACAGATTTTGCAATTTTAGACCGTTTCTTCTCTTGCACCCTTTTAAATTTCGAAATTTTCAGAAAAAAAATTTTATGATTGTTTTCATCCTAGTAGTAGTCAGCATACTAAATTTCGAGTTTTGCCCCCACAATATTACAGATTTTGCAAATTTAGAACATTTCTTCTCTTGCAAACTTTTAAATTTCGAAATTTTCAGAAACAATTTTTTATGAGTGTTTTCATCCTAAGTAGTAGCCAGAATACTAAATTTCGAGTTTTACCCCGACAGTATTACAGAGTTTGCAATTTTAGACCGTTTCCTTGCACACTTTTAAATTTCGAATTTCTAAATACTGTTCTTTGAGAAAATTTACATCTTAAAATTAACATGCATATGAAATTTCAATTTTCTATCCCTAAAAATTTCATATAAGTCGTAAATTATCACGTTATAAGAACGTTTCCGCTTATTTCACCTTTCGAATTTCGAAATTTTTTTAACAGTTCTTAGCAAATATTTATTTCTTATCAGTAACCACCATGCCAATATCCAAGTATTTAGCCTCAACTGTATCATAGAAATTGCAATTTTAGAAAATTTTCACGCCGGAACCCTTTTAAATTTCGAATTTTTTTTTAACATCTTCTCTGAGAGATTTTACGTTTTAGAAATAACAGCCATGTGAAATTTTGATTTCTATCCTTAACAGCTCTCACGTCGTATACAAATCGTTAGAAGGTTTTTAGAAAGTTTTTCTATTTCCACCTTTTAAATTTCGAATATTTTAGAAGTTGTTCTCAGTAAGTATTTACATTTTATAACTATCGCCATGTAAAATTTCATGCTTCTAGCCCTTACAATATCACACAAATCCTAATTTTAGAACGCTTTTTGCTCTTGTAACCTCCTAAGGTTAGTGTTACCGACATAAAATATTTCCTATGTTGGAGGTGAGACTGACACCATCATTTAGCCACGATTACTTTTGAAATCAATTCCGTTGTTCCAGAGATGACCCCCCCCCCTCCTCCATCGTACAAACAAAGCTACAAAAAAGAGTTTCATCTTTATAATATTGGTATAGATAAAGGGCAAGGTCCAAATTATATGGAAATATGGGACCGGTGGAATTGGCTGAACTGCTGCTAGGTTGTACTTAATACGATACTAATCAAATGTCACAATGGGCAGAAAAGTGACAAATAGTTACTTTTTATGCTATGGCGATCGGAAAATATTAATTCATGTTACAGACTCCAATCTTCCAGTATTTTTTTATGCCAAATAAATACCGGGTGGGCCTAAAGTCCGTTGCAACATTAAAAACTCATAAAAAAGGAAGAAATTATGATAAAGGAGTGTGGTTTGCAAGAAAGAACTCACAAGGTAGTCGAATTTGTTTTAGCAGCAAAAACAAAAAAATAATAACAGTTAAAAAATTACACGTGGAGGGCGCTGACGTACCGAAACACAATGAACAAGACAACAATAGTGTCGTAGAATGTTCTGGAGGTCATGTTGAACATTTGTTCTTGGAAAAGCAAATGAATGGAGCGTATTGTTGTCCTGTTCATTGTGTTTCGGATCAAGCGCCCTCTACATGTGATTTTTAACTAACTTTTTTTTTTTTTTTTTTTTGCTATTAAAAAATCCGGCTACTTTGTGAACCCTTTCTTGCAAACCGCACTCCCTTATCATAATTTCTTCCTTTTTTATGAGTTTTTAAAGTTATAACGGACTTTTGGCCCGGTATAATTCGAACTAGAAATAATATTTAAAGAAATGTTTCATGTTTCCTTGTGGTTCCTATGTAGCTTTTATTATAAAATAAAATTTGTTTTGGTTGATTTAAAATAAAAAATCATATTTTCATCATAATATCATAGCTTCTAACCTTCCGGGTTATTTTTTAAAATAAATAAAACAAATTAAGAGGTTTTATTAAAGAAAAATTTAAATGATAAACACATGGAAACAAGAAACACTTCGTTAAATAATATTTCTAATTCGAATTATGTTTCTTTGAGTTAAAAAAACCCGGAGTGTTGGGAGCTACGTAATATGATGTAAGATCTTTCGGCTATCGTATCATCAAAATTTGTCATTTTTTAGTATTGTGTGAATCAAGGCATTTAATCAGCATTCTATGAACTGCAACATATCAAAATTTTAGCCAATTTCTCCGGAACAACATTATTTGTACATAAATCTTTTCATATGGAATTAAACAATGTATCGGCAATGCAGCAATAGATGGTAAAATCATTTGATTTTCAAATATTCAGTTGAAAATCCGCCCTTTGCAAATTAATTTTCTTTCTGTATAAGAGATGATCTTCTCAAAGTATTTCTGCTCTTGGATCTGAAAAAGAATTTTTCTTTTTCTTCGTGATTTCTCTCAATGTATCCAAAGTTTAAATTATAATTGAAAATATTATATGACATTTAATTATAATTTTTAGTGATGATAAACTTCATACCAGTCTCATTTTGCAATTTTGTAATAATTGCGTGCTAAAATTTAACATTATTTGCTCGTAAGAGCTTATGCTAGTCACATGAAGAGACTGGTAAATTAATGTTAAACTAATGGCGGCGTCTTATCAAATTTCCCGTTTTTCTTTCAATATCTTTATGCGATTTTTTTTATCATAGGATATCTAAGGTCAGTGTCTGATTTGTACTTTCGACTTTTTCGAATTTGGTTTCTTATTCTTTATTTTTTTATTTTTTTTTTGTCTTTCCTATTTCAGAATGGGTTTTGAAAATGAAAGTATCCTCACATAAAAAAAAAAAAAAAAAAAAAACTGCAAACGACATCGAAAAAGTAAAAAACTAAAAACTGAGATATATGCAAAATAAATAAATAAATAAATAAAAAATCGTATAAAAACGAGAAATTTTAAAAGAACGCTGCCATTGGTTAAGATAACATTAGCTTGAGAGTGTCTTCACATGAGTAGTGTAGGCTTTGAATAATCCATTTAAAATCAGTTTTATGAGCAAATATTTTTTTCGTCTACTTAAAAACAATCATGCAGGAGGAAATTCTTTTAAAATCGGGATTTTCTTTTAAAATTTACTCTACCTCCCATAATTAATTGAAAGAACGCCTTAACATTACTTAGAGATTCAATAGAAAAATAATTTCAAAGCAAGAACTTTTAAATTCACTGAAAAAATTTGCTTTATTACATTATATTCCTATAATCAACACGCACTTCATTAAGTTTTATAGAAGAGCAAAGTTACTTCATTATGCAAAACAGCAATATATATTCTTATTTCTCAAAGAGAAAAAAAATTACTTTTTAAATCAAAACACTTATTTTGTTTTTTTCCATGCTCGATTTTCATAATTCAGAAAACTCTGTTCTCCATAATATTTTTTTTCGGTATTTTACCTTGTCTTCTTCATTTTCTTTCTTTATTTGTGTAATACAGATTGTTTCTCTTCTGCTATTTTTTTTTTCCTAAAAGAGAAACATTATATTTAATAATAAATTTCTTTAGAAATGTAGCAAATTGTTCTTTTATTAAAAGTGACTTGAGACTTTAGCAGTAAATTTTATATAAACTTGCAAAATATACTTTTTTTCAAGCATTAAATATTCAATGTTCGAGAAATGTTTGAAACTTCTACAGGGAAAATTCCTATTTGTTAAAAATAAATTATTTTTATATTTTCTGCCACGAGTGCTCATATTACAGGTGAAGTAAATATTTTATTAATTGTGTAAATTTAATGGTAAACTTAGAAGGTCATGTTGTTTTTTAATGAAATTAAGGAACATAGACTATTATTTAATAACCTCTAGAATAAATTAACAATATTTTGTACTTTATGATAGCCGGGTGATGAACTCAGTAGCTTATTGGTTTGCGTGTTGTGCAACCACGCTACAGACCCACGCTACAGTTTGGCTCCGACAGGACAAGGTTCGCCCAGCCTTTTATCCCTTCGATGTCGTGTACCAAGATTTCTTAGGAATTGCACACTGAGAACGCGTTAGGCTCTGACCGGGATATATGTGTGGCAAAGCGAAAGACAATCTTTTTATTTATTCCATCGTTTTCATCGGCAGACGATCATTGAGAAGAACTGAAACAACTTGTCTGTGATATATTTTTTTTTTTAATAGACGCGTGAGTTTGTGTACATTCTAGGTGCCAAGATGGGTTTTCTTTACTTTGTAAGTAAAGTATGTTTTTCATTATGTCCAGCGCATCCTTATATGCGCCCACTAGGCCAGTAAAAATAGGATTTTTCTAACCGAAAATTCGCGGAAAGCTGGAAATTGTTTTAATCACTTTGTTTTACATCCAAATGAAGGGATTTAAAGTTTGTCCCATTTTTCCTTTTGAGCTTTAGACGTGGAACCACAAAAATATCAAAATTTTCGGACTTTTTTAATTGTTTCGCAAATAATTAAACAAACGTTCACTCTACAGAAACAGTTTAAATTTATAAATTGTAGACCATAAAATTCAGCGTCGATTGAGTACCACAGACTAAAATTTCCGCCAAAAATAAGCGAGATATGATCGATCAAAAAAGTACTTTTTTCCATTTTTTTCTAAAAAATCTCATAAAATTGTTTTTTTTTTTGAAGTTCTCATGTATAAAATTTTAGAGAACAATATAATAATAACAGAAAATTAAGAATATTTATTTATTTTAAAAAATTAGTATATAAGTAATGGTGATAAAATCAATTCAAGTTGCTTGAGGGAAATAAATGGAAATCGAGCTTGGAGCGTTTTTTTGCTGGACCTTGATCTGCCCATTCTTCTTTCTGATGCACATGGGAGGCATGCTTGTCCATATCTACTTTTTCGTCGTATCCGGTTTGTGAGTCTTGTTCTTCTGCGGTATTTGTGCACGACGACCTTTACAGTAGTAACATATAATTGAGCATTTAACATCGTTCTTCCTACAAGAACATAAACCGCTTTTGCATCCCGTTGAACATTTACATGGCAGAGTGTTTAGTAGCTCTGGTGTTGCAGCTATATCGTTCGTGGTGATTGGAAGTATACCATGTTTGAATGACTTCCAACCCTAATCAGTGGGATTCACCACCCTTCCATTCCAGATGTTGATCTGAAGAAAAACTCTGTATGAATGTTATTTGGCTGCATCTTCAGTTGGCGGCAGAGAAGCGAGGTTAAATTGGGTCTTCTTAAGATGTTTTGCAAATGTGTTGTATCGTAATTTGTGCAGTGTTGTGGATTCGTCATACTGGGGATTGTATAAGGTGGCAATAAATTTCTTCCCCGCATTACTTACTTCTTCAGACGTAGCATATTGGTTATTAAAGACAGTTGGAACATCCTGTAGGTGAGCATGATTTTCCAAAAGCTTGACGAATTTCAGTTTGCCCTGCCTGAAGAAGGCCGATGTAGAATCACAGCCACTAAAAGCATGTAGGAATAGGATGTTATTCTTCACTATCAGCGAGTACATGAAAATTAATGGTGAATAGAAAACATTGCCTGACAGTCCTTCCCCAGGTTTCAAGAAGTATATCGTGGATGAGTTGGGAATAAATGTAGTCAAAAGCACAAGCAGATCAATATCTTTCCCAACTATGATGACATGTTCTGACTGCTGATCAAGTTGTATGGCTTCCATCAAGATGCTAATATCTGCATCCTCGGCAGCTTGTTATACAGTAAAATTGTGTGGCTCCAATTTTTCAATGAGCATTTTTATTAAACAGCGTTTATTCCCTTCATTTGCAAGGAAGTGCTCTTTTTGTATTGTGAGCGTCGTATTTTCGTTAAAGTCAACACTTGCTGCAATGTATTTATTTTTTCGACGGAAGCGCTCAGAAGACTTGGGGCCATGTTCTGACGATTCTTCTGGGTAACCATCAAAAACAATTGTTGCAGTTTTACCATGGTTCTTTTCCAAATATCCAATGTATTTGGAAATAATTGAAAAGAACTTTTCTCTTAGCTCCCAATTCACTCGATGAAGGAGGAAGCCACCATCTATCACATGGACAGTTTTTATGGTTTGTTCTATATTATTAAGGGGGGTGAATAAATCGTAAAATACCGACTTTCGCGTTTTCCTCATCCCAAAGTTATCGAACAAAGATGTGGGAAATGGAGCCAATTCATACTCAAAGAACTTTCTAAGTTCTTCCTCTAATTTCTTGTGGAAAGAAATTCGACGAAAAATAGTCTCTGGATCGACGGATACCTCCTCATAATGGATTTTCACAGCACACGTGAAGCTTTTTATTGGAGTTACTCGATTGGATCTCTAGAATTTCACATGTCCAAAATCATCACCAATGACACATTTTATACTTTCAACTCCAATCTCTTTGGTCAGATAACAATTTATTTTATCGCCACAAATCACTCTTGTACTCAGATACTATTAGTGTTTGTTTAATATAACACTAGAATTGGGTTAAGGTTTCAAAATTGTAATCATAAGCGCAAATATTCGTGTGAGTACATTTCGTTTGGTTACATGAGCGCTTCACAAAAACAATTTTCTGAGATTTTTTAGAGAAAATTGGAAAAATTCACTTTTTTGATCTATCATATCTCGCTTATTTTTTATGGAATTTTTAATCTGCGGTACTCAATCGACGCAGAATTTTATGTTCTACAATTTATAAACTAAAACTGTTTCTGTAGAGTGAACGTTTGTTTAGTTATTTGCGAAACAATTAAAAAAGTCCGAAAATTTTGATGTTTTTGTGGTTCCACGTCTAAAGCTCACTAGGAAAAATGGGACAAACTTCAAATCCCTTCATTTCGATGAAAACAAAGTGATTAAAACGATTTCCAGCTTTCCGCGAATTTTTGCACAAAATAGCCCTTTTTTGAGCTAATTTTACTGGACTACACTACAAAAACTGGTGACCCTGTTTACACGAATGGAGATGGACTTAATACCTTCATAATTTCTCTGCAAGGCTGTAAAGTTATAGTTTTCATATACAAGTATGAGATTTTCAAATGTTTATCTCCCGTTTGTATTTATCCTCTGAGGTGGTGGTAGTTCATTATTTTAAATTGTTTCATATTTTGAGTAAATATTTGGTTTTGTTCTGAATTTTTATGTTTCTGTTACATTTTATTTATCTTTTGTTAATGTAAAGAATGCCTGACGATATACCAACTGTGTCTAATGCGGATGCAAATGTAAATTCAGAATGTGGTACAGTGACGGTAAAGGTTCCTAATTTCTGACCTAGTAATGCTAAGTTGTTTTTTGTACAGTTGGAAGCTAGTTTTAGATTGGCAGGAATATCCGTCGAACAAATTAAATTTTATCATTTGGTTGCTTCATTGGATGACGAAACATCGTTTGCAATAGATATTCTTTGTACACCGATAGATACTCTTAAAACTCAGTTATTGTCGGAATTTGAAGTTTCGCAGAATCGGAAAGTAAAGACATTGCTTGAAGATTTAGAACTGAGTGATAGGTCCACCTCAATGTTGTTGCGTAAAATGCAATATAGTACCTCAGGACTCAGGTCAAGAAGACAGGGCAGGGCACTGTACGCCATGATAACTAAGATCCACGAATCTACGTTCCGAATATTTTTTATAACCCCTTTAGGGGTCGGTGGGATATATTTTATCCCACCTACGATTAATGAAGATTTGCACCGGAAAAATTTTATGAAATGCTACTTTTCTAACTTTGGAGGAAAATGTCAGAAAATTGCGTTTCCTTATTTTGATTTTTTTTTTTCTAAATTTCCGGTGGGAATTCAGCATTACACAAACGTAATTGCTTGCCCCTCAAAGGGTTAAATGTACAATATTGAATAAATACACATCTTTTTAGTTCAATCGTAATACAGAATGATGAAAAAATATAAAATCCTAACAATATCTTTATGACAATTTAAAAATTTCTAGTTTTTTTTTTTCATTTTTTTAGCAAAATTTCAAGTTTATGCCAGACAGCACACACTCAATTCAACTAAATATATTTCAATTTCTGTTTCCCTTGTACTGTATACTAGTATTACACTTACATCTGCACTGAACTTTGAGCTTTACAATATCTGCAAAATTAACTGAAATATTTCAAAATATGTTAAAAAATACATATTTTTAATTAAAAATTACCATTTTTTTTCAAGTGCCTATAAAATAACTACATTTTCACAAGATCTTAGATTCAAATTCAGAACAGAGTGAGTAATATGGAAAGCCCTCTGACAAATTTTCACTGAAATATGTTTAAAACATTTTTCTGTGACGAAGTTTATCGTACATGGAAATAGCGGAAAAATTGATTTTTCAGAAATCGCATTTAAAGATTTCTCATCTATAGAATTAATCTAGAAGTGTGAATTAAGATTTTTATGCAAAAAAATCCCAGAAAATCCGGCATAAAACCAGTGTTTATATTTCTCCTGGCCATCCTGCTCACTTCAGGTATTTGAATCATTACTTCCTGTTTATGAAATTAGCCATAAGTCTTCTTCCAGTAATCGTAGAAATAAAATTAAAACAGAATTGTAATCGCAAAAATTGTAATCGCGTGTTCCTTCAAATAAAATAATAAAAAAATTTCGAAAAGTTTCGCCAAAAAGGCCATTTTAATGAAGGCACCTTAGTGGATTGTAGTGCCGAATATTTTTTTAGCTTTTATGTTAGCCAGAATTAGATGATAATTCGCCAAATATTGTTCCCATTGTCACCATTCATGTTGGATTCATTTTATTTAAAATATAACCCTTTCACTGATTTTATAAACATAAATACGCTTATAATGCATGCATTCACTTATTTTTTTAATAATACAATAACTAACTAAATAAAAGTTGATAAAAAATAATCCTATAAACCAATACCTTTTATTTCAACATCAAAGCATTGTTTCAAATTTACACACATAAAAATAAAATGTGCTGTTGTCGAAACAAAAATATTATTGGCAAGATTTGCATCCAGCTAACAGAAAAGTGCCCATTTTTAGGTGCGTTCGTAATTATATAAATACGTAGCACCTATAGTCGTCGTTCAGTCCGTCCGTCCGTCCGTCTGTCCGTCCGTCCGTCTGTCCGCATGTAACAGAGCAAAAACTACCCAACCGAATGGTCTGAAATTTCAAATATATGATTGTTGCAAAATTTTGTCGAGCCATTTCAAATTTTATGAAAATCGGATGTATAGTTTAATTACAGGGACAGTCAAAAGTTTTTCTTTACATTACGGCCAATGGGAAAAATTATTGAAAGTGCATTTTAATGATATTAGAGCCTTCCGAATGATCTGAAATTTTAAAGATATAACTGTTGCAAAATTTTGTCGAGCCATTTAAAATTTTAGGAAAATCGGATGTATAGTTTAATTACAGGGACAGTCAGAAGTTTTTCTTTACATTACGGCCAATGGGAAAAATTATTGCAAGTGCATTTTAATGATATTACAGCCTTCCGAATGATCTGAAATTTTAAAGATATAACTGTTGCAAAATTTTGTCGAGCCATTTCAAATTTTAGGAAAATCGGATGTATAGTTTAATTACAGGGACAGTCAAAATTTTTTCTTTACATTACGGCCAATGGGAAAAATTATTGCAAGTGCATTTTAATGATATTAGAGCCTTCCGAATGATCTGAAATTTTAAAGATATAACTGTTGCAAAATTTTGTCGAGCCATTTCAAATTTTAGGAAAACCGGATGTATAGTTTAATTACAGGGACTGTCGAAAGTGTTCCGTTACATTACGGGGAATGGGAAAAATTATTGCAAGTGCATTTTAATGATATTACAGCCTTCCGAATGGTCTGAAATTTTAAAGATATAATTGTTGCAAAGTTTTGTTGAGCTATTTAAAATTTTAGGAAAATCGGATGTATAGTTTAATTACAGGGACAGTCAAAAGTGTTCCGTTACATTACGGGGAATGGGAAAAAAATTATTGGAAGTGCATTTTAATGATGTATCAGACTATGCGCTTTATGAAGTGCAAAAAAGTATACATTCAGTACAATATGGGGTGCAAAAAATAATTATAAAACTAGTTATAGTACGAACGCACCTCATTTGCCACGTTTGACGAGCAATTTCCAACTTGTTTATACTGTTTTACCTTGAAAATCAAGAATCCGACTGAATTTCTCTATGAGTCTATAAAACATATTGAATGGACATTGTCAAATATTTAAAATGCGAGAAAAGTCTTTTGAAATTAAAAATGAAAAACTTGTTGGGTTGCAGCTACATAATTAATTTCTAAAGTTTTGAGATTTGGCAACAAACTTTTGGCTACTTTCATATCATTTTGAAAGAAAGTAAGTAGTTCTATGAAATGCATTTAAAATACTAACTACAATCCACCAGTATGTTCAAACATTTATTTCCAATAACTTATCGATAAATTATCTTATGTCGAGAAGTCACTTTTAACAGAACGAAAATAACGTATTTAACCCTTTGAAGGGAAGCTATATAATATTTATACGACTTAATTTTATTTTCAAACTGATAAATGACACTCCAAATTTTCGAATAAAATTTCCCTTTTATAATGTACATGAAGAAAAGTATTTATTTAATTTCAAATTAATTCGTTCCTAATTTCCAGTGACATTCAATCATTTAAACACTTTAGCAACATAATAAAATTGACTCTAAAGGGAATAACGCAGCACAAAAAAATGTCACAAGTTTCCAAACCAATGAAAGGAATACAAATCTAGACACACGGCAGTGTGTCAGCCAAGTTCGCCTGACATAGCCGTGTGTTATTTACACGAACCATTTCGAGCTGTTTTCGTCAAATTTCGATGCTCTACTACTGAAAATCTATGAGACCTACGTACTTGTTATACGAAATGTGTAGTAAGGCCACCCTAATTACCTAAAATCCAAAATTTTATAAATAACGCATAATTAGTTTCCGAGATAATGACATTTGAAAATGTCTGATAATCGATAATTTTACCACTGACTGACTGACTGACTCACTCATCAAAAAGATCTCGTATATCTACTGCAGCTACAGACTTCAAATTTCGTGCGAAGTTCGTTTACACTATAAAACTAATCAAAAAAATAAAAAAATTGAGAAAATCGATGAATTACCCACCTGGGGGTGCCCATTTTTACTTTAACATTACGTCTATTAGGCAAAATTTTAATTTGCCTTAGGAGGGGACGCTGTTCTGTCGCCAAATACCGCCAAGTTTCTCGCCAACATGGCGATATCTCGCCAAATTTGGCGACCAAAATTAGTCGCCAAAAGTGACGCCACCTTGGCAATATCTCTAATATTTCGCCAAATTCCCATAGACTTCCATTGTAAACCTATCTACTTACTGGGGGTTTATCTGGATTTACTTGCTTACATAAAATCAACAAATTGATATATTTTAAAAATTGAGATATTTTAAACAATTCTTTCTAAGTGGGCCCCTAATTAGGTTGGAGGAGTGAAATTTTGCATACTGATAGCTAAACACCTCACATCAAATGATAAGCCATAAAATTATGAAAAAGTCGTACATTTAACCCTTTGCGCTCCCACATGTGTATTTTAAGCAATTCTTTCTAAGTGAGCCTCTAATTAGGTAGGAGGCGTGAAATTTTGCATACTGAACACTTCACATGAAACGAGCTGAACACTGCACATGAAACGAGAAACCTTAAAATTTTGAAAAAGTAGTACATTTAACTCTTTGCGCTCCGCTATGTGTATTTTAAACAATTCTTTCAAAGTGAGCCTCTAATTAGGTTGGAGGTGTGAAATTTTGCATATTTATAGCTGAACACCTCACACCAAACGATAAATCATAAAATTTTCAAAAAGCCGTACATTTAACCCTTTGGGCTCCCACATGTGTATTTTAAAAAATTCTTTCTAAGTGAGCCCCTATTTAGGTTGGAGGTGGGAAATTTTGCATACTTATAGCTGAACACCTCACATCAAACGACAAACCATAAAATTTTGAAAAAGTCGTACATTTAACCCTTTGGGCTCTCGCATGTGTATCTTAAACAATATTTTCTAAGTGAGCCCCTAATTAGGTTGGAGGCGTGAAATTTTGCATACTTATAGCTGAACACCACATATCATACGACAAATCATAAAATTTTGAAAAAGCCGTACATTTAACCCTTTGGGCTCCTACATCCGTATTTTAAGCAATTCTTTCTAACTGAGCCCCTTATTAAAAGGCAGATTTGAAATTTTGCATACTTATAGCAGAACACCTGTGACCAGGCGACAAATCATAAAATCCTGAAAAAGTCTTACGCTTAACCCTTTGAGGTACCACATATGTACTTTAAGCAATTCTTTCAAAGGGAGCCCCTAATTAAGTTGGAGACATGACTTTTTGCATACGTATAGCTGAATACCTCAGACCTCACGACAAATCATAAAATTTTCAAAAAGTCTTATATTATTTACTCCCCCGGGCTCTAACTTGTGTATTTTAAGCAATTTTTCTAACCTCCGCCCTTTTCACCCGGGGAGCACTTTTCCAACTTTTGCCGACGCCCCTTTGATCATTCTTTCATATTATGCACCATAGCCTTACATATTTTAGTTCCACTTTTTACCGCCAGGGGCGCGTACTTAACTCGGGTGCTATGGGCTCAATCCCCTCGACTAATATATCTACGGATAGTATGTAAAACGGACTTTCGTTCGGATATAGGTTTGTTTAGAATAGAGTGCGCCCCTGGTTGCGAAATGTGGAACTAACAGATTTTTCAAAAGGATAAAGTGTTTTTAAAGGAATATTAAACGAAACCCTTGGTGCAATCTGTGATCACACTAACCCACTTGTTATTTTCAAAATCATCAGAGAAAAGGATATTTAGTTAATTAAATTTGAAAATCCAGGGAGGGGCAATGTCCTTCCTCTGCACTGCCTCTTTGCCGGCAACCATGGATGAATGTTACATAGTGTGTGGCATAAGCACATAACTTTATTTTTCACTTTCAGTACAAAAAAGCAGGCTCAGCTATAGGATATTTAATTGGAAAATTTAATAGGAAAATTTAATATAGAAATTTAATAGGAATTGTTGTTTCAGAAACAATAAAAATTTCGAAACAATACATTTCGTTTCAAAACATGCATTCAATGTAGCAGTATTAAAATATAGATTTCTGCCGCAAATTGACAGCCAAATAGTTTGTTGAAGGAAATTAAAATTAAAATTGAATGTTGGTTGGTGAATAAAATAGTCACATGTAAACACATTAAAAAGCATTAAGTAAAGTGTCTAAATATATTGTAACTTTACAAAAAGTAATGATATCTAACAAAAACATAGCTGTGAAAAAAGGGAGCCAAGTTTTGTAAAGACAATGGCAAGAAAAGAAGTGATATCTAAGTGGGTGCCAAGTTCAAATAAAATTCACTCAAACTTACCTACTGAAGTATTATAGCATTTTTTAAATTGTTTAGAAATAAAAATTATGGATAGCATTTTAATAATAAATCTAGAACTTGGCAAGTTTTTAATAAATGTTATGCCTATCAATTACATGTCTTAATAAAATGGTGATGTTAATATTAATTTCAATGACATTACAAAAAAAATTAATTTAGTTTTATAAACAAATGACTCATGTTAAAGATTTGATAAACCAATAAATACACAGATACACTCCTGCTCGTCTTTGGTTGTCACTCTAGCACCCACCCTCCAGAAACCTCAATGCAAACAGACTAAGATACCTGACAAAGAGACAGATATACTTACGCTTGTTCTTGGTCATCCCTCTAGAGACTGCACCCCTTTAACCCTTTCAGGGGCAAATATCTTTTATTCGTGAAATGCTGAAATGATTGAATCACACCAGAATTTAAAAACAAATTTATTTCAAAATGGGTAAAAGATTCTTTTCACGTATTTAATAAAATTAAACTTTTTAGTCCTGAATTCTGGTGTCAATGTGGCATTTTGCAGTGAAATTAGGTGGGCTATATTTTATCCCATCGCCCTTCAAGGGGAAGGAGCTCACGCAAATTAAGGTTTCCAATCATGAAATAACAAGATTTGATATAATAATGTCATTATTAAAAATAAATGACTCGTAGGTAAAAACTTGCCAAGTTCTAGATTTATTATTAATATGCTATCAATAATTTTTATTTCTAAACAATTTAAAAAATGCTATAATACTTCAGTAGGTAAGTTTGAGTGAATTTTATTTGAACTTGGCACCCACTTAGATATCACTTCTTTTCTTGCCATTGTCTTTACAAAACTTGGCTCCCTTTTTTCACAGCTATGTTTTTGTTAGATTTAATTTACATTATCTCACACTTGTTTCATTTGAAAGACACATTAAGACTAATGTCAGACGGGCGTATTTTTACACGCTTTGTACCTTACATATTATCCCTACACAATGCCGGAATAAAACTTGCAAACAGACATCCGTCTGACATTAGCCTTAGACTATATGCACAGGGTGTTGCCGATTTCGACCGACAAATTCAAAGGGTGAGAGTAGGCATCAAGAGGATTTAAAGTTGCCATAGAACGCGGGTTCACAAACCGAGTTTAGTAGGAGAAAATCACAAAAATGGTTATGAAGGGTATGACATCGAGTGGAACAGAAAGAGTCAATTATAAATAGAAAAACTTTTATTTGACATAAAGCAGGTTAACAATGCATTACATTTTAAAGTCAGAAATAAGACGACCAGACATTTTTATAGGAATTGTTTGAGTCCAAATCACCACTCGAGATATGTAGCATCAAAGTTGTTAAGCACCGCAATCGCAAAATGGACTGGTGCACCATCATGCTTGAACCACATGTTCTGGCCTATAGTGGCCGGTATTTCCTGCATGAAATCCGGGAGGACGTTCTGTACGGAAACAAGGTAATTGGCTCCATTGAAGCGTTCGGACACAAGATACGGTTGCAACAGATGGTTTCCGAGAATCCCTGCCCAAGATGTTAATACCGAACTTGTGTTGCACTTTCGATGAGACAATGCAGAAGACCAGATATGAGCATTGTGCGTTATTATAACGCCGTCTCTCGTAAAGCATGCTTCCTCTGAGAATAAAACTGTGGTGGCAAACAGTGAATCCTTCTGTGTGGTATCGAGCATCCAACGAACGAACTCGCCTGGAAGTGGGTAATCGGCATCGCCTAGTAGTCGGACCTTCTACAAATGGAAGGGGTGCATGCTTTCTGTAGCAGAACCTTCCACACCATTTCACGCCAAATACTCCGTTCAGCTGCGACCAATCATGTACTGGTCGACGGGGAAACGGTAAACCCTTGCAATACTCAATTTTCTGTTACAGGTGTGCGCAGACGCGTTTTTGCCCAACATTACGTCTCATTATTGGGAAGGATCCAGTCTCCCGCAGCCGTCGACCGATGCTCGTGAATGTGGTATGGTGCGGACAACGCTCCCTTGGATATTCCTCTTGGTATTCCTCTGCGATAGTCGTCCATTGCCACCTGCTCAACCATAAATCAGATGCATATCCGCATACTCCTCATTTGTGCAATATGACATATTTTGTTTCCGAATGAAGTTTAGAACCCGTGAATTCTGCAATGTCCACTGATGAATACTTACTCCCTGCTTTTATTTTCCCCATACGCATGGGAAATTTGCATACGAAAAGTTTTCTTCTTCTTGACCGCGGTGCACTTAGATTTACATAAATTCTTCATTCGTTCCTTATAAAGTGCTAGCATTTGCCAGATTACAAGCTTCGTTTTTATATATATATATTTTTTCTATTTCGGTAAGTCCCGCTTTTGTATCTACAATTTCTTTTACGAATTAAAACATCCCATTTCTCTCGGAACAAATTTTTACAAACCAAAATCTTTTATCCCCAAATCTCCTTTTTAATAATTTTAATATTTAAAGGTGTAACAAATTATTGACTCATACAGCCTCTCTCTCTCTCTCTATATATATATATATATATATATGCAAGTCTTTAGCCTTGCAATCTGTCTCCAATGGATGTTTTCTTTTCGTTCATGGTTTAGTTAGTAATTTTTTTCCATGGTTAATTTGTTAATTTTCTCTGTAGTTCAGTATTTTTGGGATTGGATGTGTAGTGTGTGTTTTTTTGGTATTATACTAACCTTTGAAGTTCGAGGGCATGGCTACGTCTTCAAGTGGTTCAGTTTGAGTATGGTTTAAGTTTTTATGAATTGATTAGATATACGTTAGATATGTTTTAGGCAATTGTCAGGCATATTTTGACGTTGTAATTACTCCCTTTATAGTTTTCCCTATTCTGTTTATTATTTCTTGTTATAGTTTTCACAGTTTGGTACAGTTTTTTTTGCTTATCTTTGTTATATATTATTCATTCATGCTATTTTTTAGATTTTATGGTTTTGTTTGTTGTGTTAGTTTTATTCATTTGTTTCCATTTTGTTCTGTTTTATAAAAAATTGTATTAAGTGTGAATATACATTTATAATTATGAAATTTACAAAAAATAGAATTTTAGATACCGGCAACAAATGGAATTCATTAGAGGACCATTGTGCTCGGTCGGTTCCCGATAGCATGGTAGGGAACGGATCGTTAGAAAGTAACCATGATTTACAAGTGGATTTGGTTGGCTACGGGAGTAAAGGCGTTGATGATAGCTTTTTCAAAAAGAGTATGCAAGGTTTAGTTTTTGAGAAAAATAAAAAAATGTATAAAAATTGTGGAAAAAATTATGGAAAAAATTGTGAGTTTGATATTTTTTTGGAAAGAGGGGAAGTTGATGGGGTACGGAAAAGGAAATCGATCAGGTATAATACCAGATATATTTATAATAGTCTTTTAATTAATGAGAATTACGATGGTGGTGAAGGTAGAGATAATGATGTAAAATATAAAACTAGAACGTTCTATAATTCAAACTTAAAAAGGGAGATGATTTTCAATAATCTCAAATTAAGAAAATGTAGTGATAAACGTTGTAAAGTATGCCCGAGTGTAGGCTCAGAGTATAACACTATCGAGGACATTAGGTATTTAAAAGTATGTAAGGTTTACAACAGTGTTTATAAACTTAGCTGCAAGATATGTGGAATGTCTTATATAGGTCAAACTTCTGACCCGATTAATGAGCGTTTCAATAACCATAAGTCTGATATCAGACATTGCAAAACTAATAAAGAAGAACAAGAGATTGAAATTAGACATTTCAACAGGCATGGTATTGAAAACATGGAATTAACGATTTTAAAGATAGTCCCTAACAAAAAAGAAAGATTGATATGTGAAAGTGACATGATGATTAAATGTGGTACAGTTTACCCATATGGGTTAAATGTTATGTTCAATGGAACTAACGTTATGAAAAAATTAAGAAACAGTTTATTAGAAGTTTCAATATTCGAACGTATTGAACATCCCATGAATTATAAGTTCAATAAGGAGATGGACCACAAGATAATAGCAAAGGAATATGACAATATCAATGAAATTAAAAGTTCAATTCTTAAGAGTGATTTCGTTGGAATAGTAAGAATCATACAATTTATTATATTTAACGTGAAAAAACGTTTTATAGGTGATTTGTTAAACTTATTGTATTCACATAAGAGTAACTATAATATAGATTTGGCTTTGGACATTTTGAGGTATAGAATTAGTTCACAACATTTGAAGGAAATTCTGGGCAGAAGTAACAACAACAACAACAAAATAGTTAATAGAATGTATTTTGTAATGGATTACATAGAAATTAAAAAACATGGTATAAATATGGGCAAGGTATTAAATAAATACAATGATTTGCTTCCAGACAAGAACATGGAGATTGTCAAGGTTTATAGATACGATAAACCTTTAGGTCGTATGGTTTTTAACTATAATAATTTTTCAAAAGAAATTGGTAGAAACAACGATAATAATTTATGTCATTGTCATGATCCGGTTTATCGTGATTATGTAGATGTGGATCACGGTCATGTATTGACCGGTAATTTAGACATTGTCAAGGACAGAACATTGAGAGATTATATGCGGTTTGGTACAAAATTTCGTTTAAAAAGATTAAACACTAAGGATTTTATAAAAAAAGATTAAAAATCAACGTGGATATGTTTATACATAAACTAATGAACAAATTTTGCTTACCAGAAATAACTTTTCTGGAATGGAAACACAATATATTAAAGGATTTGAGTTCAATTTACTGTGGTAAAACAGGGGGGATTTCGTTGGAAGAATATAAAGTATTAAAAGATTCTATTAAGGATTTACAGAGTAATTTCGTTATAACATATATTGATAAGCCAAATACAAATTTTGCTATTATTTGTAAAGAGCTATACTGTAATCAATTAAGACAATGTTATAACAATACACATAATTATAGGTTGTTAAATACCAGTGTAAAAGAGACAGAAAGTAGAATTGATGCTTTATATAAAAGGTTAAAATACACACAACGTAGTAAGGAATTGCCTTATATGGTTTTGATTCCTAAATTTCATAAGGACCCCATTGCCTTTCGTACAATTACATGTGGTTTTGGCACTTATTTGGAAGTAGCTAATAAAAAGTTTTTGGATATTTTGCAGAGTTTATTTGAAGCGGCATTAAAACAAAATTACACATGTATTATAAAAAATAGTTTTGAGTTACTTAATAGATTGAAAGGTCTGAGTAATATTAAAGGTTTATATGTTTATGATTTTGAAGATTTATATAACAGTATTGATTTAAATGATCTCAAAAATAAAATATTTGAATTTTTTAAGAGGTACAATATTTTGGGTAAAAATTTGGATCATTTGACAAATTTATTTAATTTCGTAGTTAATGAAAATTATTTATTCGATGGTAAGCATGTGTTTCAGCAGATAAGGGGTATACCTATGGGGGGTAGTTGCAGTTCGGTACTTGCAGATATTTATTTATTTTTATACGAGGTTAAAGAGACAACGGATAAGGATTTTTTAAGTTTCAGATATATTGATGATGTATTGTTGGTAAGGATTAACGATTCCAATAGCGATTTAAATTTAGACTACTATCCCCAAGGTTTGACATTAAAAAAAACTTCATATGACGAAAAGCATGTAAATTATTTGGATCTCACTATCGACATTGAGAGGGGTGGATTACGGACTAGCATTTATGATAAGAGAAAGGATTACAACTTTGAAACTATTAAGATATTAAATTTTAATTCCAATGTACATATTTCCATTTTTAGAAATATCATTATCAATAGTTTAATAAGGATAGCAAAGTTAAATTCTAATCATAATAGTATAATAAATGACATTATAAATCTCTATCAAGATGCAATGGATCAGAATTTTCCTATTCGTTTGTTAAATAGTTTGGCAAACAAGTTCGTCAAGGATAAAGATTACCGCGATGCTTTACTTTTGGCGATTAAAAACATCGCCAAATAATCATAGGCTTTATAAGGAGCTCTGTCTGGATGTGTCGTTCTTTTTGAGTTGGGTTGCTGCTTTGTATGGACAGTTTTAAAGTGTACTTTTCGAATTCGGTTACTGCTTTGGATGGCCAGTTTTAAAGTTTTCTTTGGCCAGTATGGTCTCGACAGATATGGGGGAAGTTTCATGAGTAATTACCGGTAAAACCCAGCATGCAAGTCTTTAGCCTTGCAATCTGTCTCCAATGGATGTTTTTTTTCGTTCATGGTTTAGTTAGTAAATTTTTTCCATGGTTAATTTGTTAATTTTCTCTGTAGTTCAGTATTTTTGGGATTGGATGTGTAGTGTGTGTTTTTTGGTATATATATATATATATATATATACAGGGTGATCATAAAAAATTTTGCCGATAAATGGACCACTAGCGGCTGGTCCGTTCAACCGATCGAGATGAGATTTCAGATATAGCTATTCAGAGTTATAAGCTCGGGATTCTGTGAATGGCAACAATGTGGCGCTCACGGTTACGGATATAGGTACAGAAACTCGAAATTTTCGAATGGCAACGCCCATTTTTTCCGTCGCAAAATGTTCAGCGCATGCGAAAACCCTAAAGAGAGTTAGAATGGTACGTGTATCACAAAAAACAGACGCGTTATGCACGCACAAATAAAGCTCTGCGAACGAGCAACAAAAAAAAAAAAAAAAAAAAAAAAAAAATAGGGGCGCGCTGAGAAAATTTGCATATGACAGAGGCAAGACACTAATCACTTACTGCTACACAGATTGGAGAAAGGAAAACACTTATTTGGATTCCACATTTTCCCATGGGTGTCATCACAGGTAATTACGTATTTACGTATTGCAAGCGGGAGACTGTAGACAATGCAGCCGAACGTAACATAGCATGAGGGATGTTTGCAATATCACATTTGATAGTATATTACAAATCCGGCGAAGTTTTCAGATTGCCCATATACACTCTAGATTTGCGATATCCCCAGAACCCGAAATCCATAGGAGTGAGGTTTGAGGATCGCAGAGGCCGCGGAAATGGAAAATGGCGTGAAATGATGCGGTCGCCAAAATGATGGTCCAGGACCCTGCTAACAGACTTCGCTATATGTGTATATCTTGCATCCAAAAAATGTCATTCAGTGCATTTCGCTGCAGCTATTCTGGTTTAACGTAATTTTGTAGCATAGCTGAATAGCGAGAGCCTGTCACAGAGCACGTTACAAAACCCGTTGGTGTCGCTTCCTCAAAGAAGTAAGGGTCGAAAACAATTGTACTGCAATGCCGCAGCGCACAGTAACTTTGGCGTCGTATAAATATAATGGTGCCATATAATGCAGCCAGTTTCTTCGAATTTCTTTACTAAATCACTCAAACCTTGCGGCGTACATTGGCCACGTATTTGGCGATGATTTCGAAGGTAAACACGCAAGACTTCCGCGGCATTCATCCCATTTTAATAATAGTTTTACCAATTCACTTCGAACTTTCGCTGGCAGAGTCATCTCATCGGCATGTGTGAACTCCCGACTGAAGAACCAACATTTCCACCCTGCTTTTTATCCGTTTTCTACATTGAACATCTGTCAAATGGAATTCTGCGATTGGTGTCTTGCCTCTGCCATATACAAATTTCCACCGTGCGATCCGATCATGTTTTTTTAGGCCGTTCGTAGAGCCATTTTTTGTGCGTGCATAACGCGCCTATTTCTTGTGATACACGTACCGTTCCAACGCTCTTTAGGGTTTCCGCATGTGCTGAGCATTTTGCGACGGGAAAAAATGGGCGTTGCCACTCGGAAATTTCGAGTTTCTGTTCCTATAACCGTAACCGTGAGGGCCACTTTGTTGCCGTTCACTGAATCCCGAGCTCATACCTTTGAATAGCTATATCTGAAATTTCTTCTCGATCGGTTGGGCGGACCGGGCGCTAGAGATCCTTATATCGGCAAAGTTTTTTTATGACCATCCTGTATATATATATATATATATATATACAGGGTGTACCATAAATATCGCCCAAACTCTGCACAGACAGATTACTCCTTAGGAGTACATAAAATGCCCAATAAACTGTACCTGTACTATCCATTCTTTACGAGAAAAATACGAAAAACAAAGTATGAGTCACAGTCGCTGCAAGAAAAAAACACTTTATTTGGCACATCAACAGAAGTATTTTCAAATTATAAAGGCAGATATTCAAAGTGCCCGCCGAGCATATCGAGGCACACTTGAGCGCGCGGTGAAATGGATGAGTGCACACATCGCAGTAGCGCGGTGTCAACCGAAGAACAAACAGCATGCAGACGAGCAACTAAGTCCGTTTGTGTAGTCACTACGTCGCTATACACCAATTCCTTGAGACGGCCCCATAGAAAAAATCCAATGGTGTGCGATCTGGCTCTCTTAGCGACGATAGAACCTGACTCCCACGTGCGATTCAGTGGCCGGGGTATGCCATATCCAGCCAATCACATACAGGAGCACAGAAATGCGCCGGAGACCCATCATCCTGGAACCAAATGGCGTGAATTTCCGCTAAGGGTATGTCATCGAGGAACTCGGTTAAGACATCTTGTAGATATAGCAAGTAGATCTGTCCCGAGAGCCGTTCAGACAACACATAGGGTCCAAGCTGGCGATCCTCAAATATGCCGGACCACGCATTTACAGACCAAGCTTTCCTGATATTTCTGCGTCCGAATTGCATGCGGATTAACCTGGGACCAGATATGGCTGTTGTAATGGTTGAATACCCCATCACGAGTGAAAAATGCTTCATCAGTCCGCAAGATATGTGCAATGAAACCATTATCTGTATTATGTTGCTGCAACAGTTATTCGCAAAAGTCCATACCTTTCTGAAAGTCATCTGGTTTTAGAGCTTGCAAGGTTTAGTACAGAAATGGGTATAGCCCCTGTGACCGTAAGAGCCTATGCACAGTACTTTTAATCAAATTCAGATCATTGGTTAGTGCGCGCGTGCTTTATTCTATCCGCTGCAGTATTGCATCCGCCTGTCTTACCGTCAGGGCGCTTTGCGGTGTTCCTATATCGTGGCTCTCTCGGGCAGACAGTTCCCTTATTTCGCAGTCTGTCGTCTAGCTTCCAGATGACTTTGGCATCGGGAGGGCGGCGTGATGGATATCGACTCCCTAGCAAACTCCCTATCAGTTCTTAAGACATTTTGATTACATTGACCGTACATTAAATATACCGTACATCAATATTCAGGAACGGAATACATGATAAGCTTGCCAATAATATCGGTAGCTGCAAGATGCAATCTTTCAAATACGAGTTCAAAGGCGGCTTAACGTCATTCCAGGGCGCGCGCATGCATGACGCGATAGGCTTAGCGACACCGTTTTGAACATTATCGTCTGGAAAGATATGCAAATACTGCTGTTGGTGTGTCCAATACCGTGTTTTTTCCTTGTACCGGCTGTGATATCATACTTTGTTTTTCGTATTTTTCTCGTAAGGTATGGATCGTAGAGTATTTCTTTGGGCATTTTTTATGTACTCCCAACGATGAATCTGGATTTGCACAGTTTGGGCGATATTTATGGGGCACCCTGTATATATAATAATTAATTATTACTACAAAATTATTTGTTAAAGACATTAATAGTAAAATATACATTTTCCAAGCACAATTAAAAAAAATTATTGCAGATACAAATTTGATGTTTATTATATTTAAATTTTACAACTACACTATAAACTGAACTTGTATTTCAGAAAAGTGTATAGTTAATAGTTTTCATAATCCTATTCACCAAACTTTTTCAGTACATAGTTTTATTGCCAACAATCAGACTACATTTAAGCTTTACTAAAATATATACATGAGAATCAGTAATATGCGAAGTCTCAAGGCTCTGTAATATCTTTAGTTTTTTTTTTAATTTAGAGTGCGAGAAAAAAAAAATTAATACAGTTTTGGAGAAAAGCAGCTTTAAAGTTACCTTTATACCAAGAAAATTTTGCTTGTGTACTCAGATGCCTTTACCGATAACTTTTGCTCAAACTGGAATTTTTGAGGAATTATTTCTAAAGATGATTTGTAACATTTCAATTTATTCTTGGCTGCGTTTTGGAAAATAAAAATTTTATAACGGTCTACGTGACCTCACTGTCTTCTTTCACATAAATTTGTAAGTTGTCTAACGGAAAGTACACTCTGTATCAAAAGGAGAGGATGGAAAATACATTTAATTATCTAACATGAAAATTTTCCGATGAGTATAGTTCAATTTTCGAGTATATAATTGTTTCGACCAGGCCGATTTTAATGGTGGTGAGTAACATGCGCTTTTCTCTTTTTGACTTTTACCGATGGTATTATTAATTAATATAAGATTTAATTTCGAAGATTTTGAAGTTTTAGTTTCGCAACGGCATATTAGCCGAAAACAAATGCTAAACTTTATATGGCTTTAATTGCAAACTGGTTAGTGTTTCGTGATCTGTCTGCACGCTATAAAGATAGATTCTAAAAAATATATATATGAAGGTGTTGAAAGGCCGGTTTATTATAAAATGATCGTAACATAGTCCCGGTAGTACAATCCGCTGCAATGATTCGCAAACCCCAGTCATTGGTCCGTTTCCTGTAAGGAATGTCCACCAGGCAATAATCAGGAGAAATTTCCATGGAAAAATCTTTATTAAGGCTAAAATGTAAAACTAGTGGTGGCCCCCGTGGAAGCAAAGTATTGAGGTGTTGACAGTAGCAAGAGCAGAGGTGAAGTCTCTCAATCTGCGTAATTTAATACGCCAAGAATACATCTGTTCTGAGCCAATATGCCAAGTACAAAATATACGTTAAACTGGGAAATCTATTAAAATTTGAACGAGATAAATGCCAAGGACAGAAACCATATTTGGCAACAAATTATTAAGTGAAATAAAAAAGCAAACCTATTATTGCTTACATAAAGTCTAACGGTGAGGATAATTAATGACATTTATCTATTTACCGGCCGAAGTGAAAATGAAATTTATGTGTATTTTAATGCATTTACAAGACGCCAGCAAGCTTAAAATTAACTATATGATCTTTAGATTATGTAAAAAGATTTTTAAAAGAAGCGGCATATAAATAAAATATCAATAAAGAATATTTATGCGAGAAAAGGAAATGTGCTTAAATTAGAAATAACAAATAAATCATTTATCTGAATGATAGCTTTTAACAGAAACAAAAAGAATATTTATGTGGGTATAACGATTGCACTTATTATAGTCATAACTTTGAAATGATTTTTGAATGGTAGGGTTAAACAGAAGAAAGGGAAATAAATTTTGAAAACAAATTAATTTCGAATACAAATATATGGCCACGCCATAATATATCCTGAAAAATTAATTTAGAAACAATACAAAATCTGGATATTGAGATAATTTTCCTATTCAACGGTGTAAAACTTAGAATTTTGAATTCTTAAAAGTAAAAAAAAAATTGCAGTAAAAGAGAAATTTATAGCCCAGGTGTTACCATCATCAATATCATGTCAGTGTTATTCACGAACATGCTTTGGTTTACGATATAGATTTGTGTACATATTTTTTAGCACACTGATTTTAAATATGCATTAATATTACGGCGTTGCTATGAGGTTTTTTAAAGTTGATTTTAAATCTGTTGACAACTCCTTATGCATAAATGAATAATTTACAATAAATAATAAAAGGATACTTTCCTTCTTATTTATTTATTTCATTTGCATTATTTAGAACTGAAGTTTTAACATGGGTTTTTTTTTCTACACCACATAAATACTTATGTTACATTTCACAGGTTCTATCTTATAAAAAGAGAAAATCAAAAGTTTTACCATCGACTCCTTAAAAGAAACATACTGTAAAAAAGTCTTTTGATAAAATATGTGGGTGTTTCAAAAGTTATTGCCCCTAGTGTATATAAAATATTTGTACTGCGATTGTATGTGGAATATCGAAGCCTAATGCCTTAAATGCCTATATGCTCAATTTCAGAACCGTAGCTGCTATATTAACATAGTTTTGGATTGAGGGGTGAAGTTTTAAAGACCTATTTTTGAGGGAGTTTTTAAGGAGGGGGTGAGGGTGAAATGCTGGTTTGTAGCTTATGAAACTATATTTGTGACAGTGGATGAGATGTGGCTACATCAGTATGATCCCGAGTCCAAACGACAGTAGTTACGTCTCCTCCACTGTCACAATATAAGCTACCCCATAAGCTAAAAATCAGCCTTTCACTCCCCCCCCTCTTTCACTCCTCCCTCCAAAATTATGTGAATATAGCAGCTACGCTTCTGAAACTGAGCATATAGGCATCTAATACATTGGGCTTCGATATTCCACAGCAACCATCGCAGTACATTTATTTTACATACACTAGGGACAATAATTATTGAACCACCCACGTATATACAAAAGAATTCTTCTGAAATAATCCCTTTCTGTTATTTTTTGTGCTTTCCATTCTTTTTTGTGTCGACGTCAGTGTAGTATTCCAAATATATTTAGAAATAATTCAAAAATGCCATATGAAAACTAAAATCATTAGAAACTATACATGTAGAAAATAAATCACTAATATCGATATACTCCATTAAAAAATGATGGATGAAAATAATATTAACTTCAACAAGCAAAATCATGCTTCAATAATTATATTTGAAAGGTAACTGAGTGCGGATCCTCACGCAATGATTCAATGATATCAATTGCGTGATTTAGTCGATGATATCACGCAATGCTAGAGGAAATCATTTCAAATTTTCTGGATCACATGTTCAATGATAGATAAAATCGACTCTTTATTGTAGTTTTTTTTTTTATTCTTTTTCGAGCGAACAACAATTTTCATTTTTGAAAGTCAATATTTTTCTGAATGCGTGAAATTATGTCATCTGTAGAAGAATTAAATTAATTAAAAATATCTACAAAGCTTTAACAGATCAAGGAGTTACTGAGTTTATTTAATAATGGATTAAATAGAAAAGTAAACATTTTTTAATTAAAATAATTTTAAAGCTGGAGGAAATCATTAAAGATTTTCTGAATCAACTGTTCAATAGCAGAAATAAAATCTTCCATTTATTGCAGTTTTTTTTCCTTATTTGACCGAACAACAACTTTCATTTTTGAAAGTATATATTTCGGGATGCGTGAAATTATGTTATCTATAGAATCCATTAACTTGTTTAAAAATATCTACAAAGCTAAAACAAATTTAGGAACAACAGAGTTTGCTTTATTAAGTAATGGAATAAAGATAAAGGTGAATATTTTTAAATTAAAATAATTTGAAATGCAGTAATTTTTCAAATTTTTTATTGTATTAATTTATTGGCTTTCTCTTATTTTAGTTTATTAATATATAAGTGAAATTTTTGTTTACATTTACGACAATTTCAATTGAATTTGAGGTTTTAAAACTGAAAAATTAAAAATTTATAAGTTCGGATTGAAAATTCAAATTACTGCTTTTTATTTTTAATAAAACATTACTTAATAAACTTAAGTATATTTTGGATTTAGCTTTAAAACATTTCATACCGATATTAAATTTTTACAGTAATAAGAATAATAAACATGTTTTCTCTCCCTATTCGTGTCTTTTCTTTCTTGTGTACTGTTTCGTCACTACCACGCCAGGAAAGCGTTTCTGACCATGGGTTGCTATGCAAATCTGAATCCTTGTGATGTTCCCTAGCTCCCCTTAAAGTTTGTCCCAATAATCCTGGGACACATTGTATATTATCGCTGCGTAAAAAGATTTCTAATGATTATCGAATAATGGATGAAAAATAAAATAGTGATGGATAAATTATTCTACCATTTGTAAAATCAATCTGTAAAGGATCTTTGTTGTATAATCGTTCCAAAGCTATAGTTCTTTTGTTGTATTTGATATCTGCTACATCTTCTTTGATCCTAGTTTTAAGCTTTCCATTAGTCATTCCTTTATTTTATTGGACTGTTCCATCATTTTTGGTGAAAAGTATTTTATATATACCTGACAATTGCTTTGGTTCTATTACATCTATTTTGTTGCATACCATGTTTTTTTTTTCTTTTTTTTTTTTTTTTGAAGGACCGTTTTACAATATTGAGAGTTATTGACATACAGAGAGTTATTGAATTTATTAAGTTTATATTTCAATCTTTCGAAGAATACAAGAAAATATTGTATAGCAGATAAAGGAATTTTGCTCATTGAAGTTTCTTTTCTTCATGCTCATAATTAATTTATTGTGGTACTTTTTAAGTTTTCCCAGAAGTATACTTTAACATATATGTAAAATAAAGAGATATGAAATCTTATTTTGAAACAAACAAAGAAAATAAAATTAAAATTATTTTTACCTATTTTTTATGAAAATTTAGGAAAACCCATAGACGTGCAGAGGGTTAATAAGCGTAATTTTTTTTAGTTAACTGAAAATGGTAACACATTTACGAAAAACTACATGGGCGTAATAAGAACACAAGTAAATACCTTTTAAAGAAAAATAATAATTAATGCAGTGCTCAAAATACAATCAGCACTTTATAATCATATTTCTTATTTTAAATTTGACTATTTCTTAGATGTATCCGTTATTATTGTTTATAGCAAGGCAGTCTAAACTTTCAATAAGCGCGGGCGCACATCGTGCAGTGGCAAACATTAAAGGGCGCCATTATTCACATGTCTGCAATATAGAACAATATCAGATCATTATAGAGGGGGTAGAGTTGTTAATTTGGCCTACATTTTTATTTAGAAGTTGCAATTTTATACCAGAATTTCCAACAGAAGATTTTTTACTTTAAGTAATCCTAAAATGTCTCTCATTAAATAGCGTAAGAATTGCTATTCCAAATTTCTTGTATTAATTCGTGTATTCTGTATCTTAAAGGAGGTCATACTGGCAACACTTGTAGGGAATCACGATATGCAGATGTTGTATAAGATGCACATACACCTTACAATATGAGCCGTAAGGCCTCCTAAACTGCAGAGTTCGGTGTGAAAAGTAATTTTTAAAAACTAGAAAATAGGTAATCCTGCTTTTTCAGAATTTATTGTCGCCTCCGATGAAAAAAAAAAACATATGTATATAAATATAGATAATACAAAATATATTTCAGTTTTAAGACTTAAAACACACGCTTTTATTTATATAAAATGACGTCATTCGCATCCTGTGAAGAATTCCTTATTTACGATCCTGTCTTAAACATAGTATAGGCAAATCTACAGTAAAGTATTCATAGGACTTCACTATCGTTGAATAATACGCAAATCCAAAAAAAAAAAAAAAAAAAGATGTCACTCAAGAAACTCGACAAAAAAGTAAATAATCGGCTAATGATTCACATGCATTCATTTGTTTGTAATATCGATAATTAAATTAAATACAGTTTATAATAGTTCCATGTTTTATCAGAAATCATTCATTTATATTTTTTCAAAATAGCACTTGATTTACATTTTTTTCCCCTATTTATGGGAAAATGGCAACGTAAGATATAATTACTATTTTTCAACAATTTTTTCCTATATTTTCTACAGAAATGGAGTACTTGAATTGCCAAAATTAAACAAATGGCGCTATAAACTACAAAAGAATTAATATCTCAAAAATAAATTGAGATGCATTTTTCAGACAAATTGCATAATTAAAAGAAAAAAGTGCCCAGGTAAACTGATGGCGTTGAGCTCACAGGCTATTCACACTAATTGTAAACTCTAATACTAATTGTATCACTAATTATTACTCTTATTTCAAAGAATAATGCACCTTGAAAAATAAATTAAGATGGGGATTTGCTCCTCTCGTTTCCCCCTTTATACTTAACTAATGAACCTCCAAATCTAATCAGGGAAGCTCCTTAACATAATAAACCGGTATAGCAAATTTGAAGCAAATCAGATAATTCTGCATGAAAAGACCATTTCGCTAGATTAAGGGGGGGGGGGGGGCATTAGCTCCCACATTTCTCACTTTATGCTTAACCAATGAACCTTCCAATCTAATCAGTAAAGCTCCTTATTACAATGGACCTAGAAAAAAAAAAGTAAATTGGATAATTCTGTATGAAAACTTATTTATCTAAATTAAGTGAGGGGACATGCCCACCTTTCCCCCTTTTATACTTAACCAATGAACCTCCAAATTTAATGAAGGAAGCGCTATGTCGGAATAAACGGGTATATGAAATTTGAAACAAATCCAATAACTTTGCATGAAAAATTGATTTATCTAAATTAAAAGAGGGGTATAGCCGCCTTTCCCCCCTTTATACTTATCTAATGAACTTCCAAATCTAATCAAGGCAATTCCTTAACATAATAAACCGGTATACAAAATTTGGAGCAAATCGAATAATTCTGCATGTAAAACCCATTTATCTAAATTAAGATGGGCTTGGCCACCTTTCCCCCCTTTATACTTAACTAATGAGCCTCCAAATTTAATCAAGGAAGCTCTTTAACATAATAAACCGGTATACCAAATTTGGAACAAATCGAATAATTCTGCATGTAAAACCCATTTATCTAAATTAAGGGGGGATTGGCCCCTTTCCTCCTTTATACTTAATTAATGAGCCTCCAAATCTAATCAAGGCAGCTCATTAACATAATAAACCGGTATACCAAATTTGGAACAAATCGAATAATTCTGCATGTAAAATCCATTTAACTAAATTAAAAGGGATTGCCCCCTTTCCCCCCTTTATACTTAACTAATGAGCCTCCAAATACAATCAGGGAAGCTTCTTAACATAATAAATCGGTATACCAAATTTGAAGCAAATCGAATAAATCTACCCGGAAAACTCATTTATCTAAATTAAGGGGAGGGGACTAGCCCCTTTCATTTCCCCCTTTATATTTAATCAATGAATCCCCAAAACTAATCAGGGAAGCGTCTTATCAGAATGAACCTAGAAAAAAAAATACTGAAACAAATTGGATGATTCTATCAAGAGTTATCGCGTTACGTACATACATACGTACGTACGTATGTACATATACATACATACATACATACAGAACTGGCGGGCACATTAGCTCTCAGCCTTTGATAGCCTGTGAGCTAAAAAAAGTACTTTTTCCCAATACGACGGTATATAAATTGAAAATGTGCGATGCTTAGAATTTTAGAAAAATTGCAGTAGAGCTTTTAACAGTACAATGATACATCTGCTTTGTTTTTCGGCTGGCTTATACAACAGAACGTTATTTTTGGAGACGACACAAGTAGCATATCGGTGGCTAAAAAAGTATAAATCTTATAGAATGTAGAATTGTATTTTCCTGAGAGAGACGCCTATCAAAGTATTTTGTAGGAAATAAAGCTGACAAATTACCGCAAAATCATCTAGAACACTAATGATTTTAAAGAAGCCTCCTTTAAAATGAAATTTTATTTTAAAAACTCCTAGTAACAGGAATCATTTGAAAGGGCGCCCGCCAGCGCGGGGTTGGACAGCCCTAAGTTTATACTATTGGGAAAGTCTTATTTAATAAGAGATGCAGTTCAATATCCTCTATAATTTTTAAATTATAATATATATGTGAGTAGTTTCATTAAAATTATCATAACCTATTTCTTTTCAAAGCATGAACTTCGGTTAATATACATGACAAAGGAAAACAAATCATGAATAATATATGAGACTGAATGTTTTCAGTAAAGGCTATTATTGTTTGTTTTTTCCTCGCTGGATCATTCTTTAAGAAAGATACATAACCAATACGGAAATAATAAATATTTATAATAAATATTCGGATATGACAACTTAGAACATGTTTCGTCAGAAAAAATATACAGCGAGAGACGTAATAGGGTCGTGTTTGTCGAATGTAAAATTTGTTTGAACTTTTGATGTTAACAAAGGAAAAAGTCTAAATAACGCAAATCTGACTAGAACATATCTTTAAAATACAAACTGTCTTTGAAAGAATTTTCAGAAATCTGTCTAATTCAAGAAAATGATATATGTAGAATATTTGTTTAAAATTATCGTAACCCAGTTTGTTTGGAAACACGAACTTCAGATAAAAAACATGAGGAAAAAAAATCGTGAATTGATATATTTCTTTGAATGGTTTCGGTGAAGACATGTATTTATTTTTCTTACTTACTGGAGCATTCTTTAAGAAAATATCTATATCAGTACGAAAATTATAAATATCTAAATTAAATATTATGCGTCAAACATGACAGCTGACTTATAATATATTGCTTCGGAAAATAATATACAATGAGAACTGAAAATAAGTCATGGTTTTCGAATGCGAGATCTGTTTAAACTTTTAATGCTGTAGAAAAAAAAAAAAAATCTTTGCCGGCTCGGCCTAAAGGCGCGGATAGATTTCGATGTTAAGTACTAATTTTAACAACAAAAAATAAATCATGATTAGAGATAAACTCCCTTTAACAATTTTATCTCGCCTCTTTTGACGAGTTTTTAATTTTATTTTTATATAAGAGCTGGTTTTATCAGAATCATGTTAAGGCGGTATTCAAAAAAAAAAAAATACTTTTCCATGCTCAACAATTCGAAATCTTCTGATACATTTTCAGATTCATTTTTAAAAGAAAAAAAATGAAACTTGCTGGCGTGATTTTTGAAGAGATTTATAAGCGACCTGTTATTTATTTTTTCGTTCAATTTATTAGAACTTGATTTATGAACAATTATTTTTTCAGTACCACAATAATTTTCATTTCCAATACAATCACTTCGGGAAATTCAGTTCAAAATGCCTACTTTGACATCATATTTTGAAATATTTTCTGCATCTGACACAAAGTAGACCATTACGGTACATTATATAGTTTCTGATTAAGAAAACTTACCAACTGAATGCGTTTGAGAGCAAAAAGGAATTTAAAAACGAGTCACAAAATAAGCAGTTTGGATTTGAGTACCCCTTAAAACGATGATTTTTTCTTCAAACGCTATGTTTTTTTAATTTGTTTTTGCTGTAAGAATTGGTCCAATCAAAAACTTGCCAATATAAATGTTGTAGATAATATTAAGAAGATATATAATAAATTCATGCGGATTTTATATCTTGTGTATTGGGGAAGTTATGGTTTGTTTCTTCTTCAACCCTCCCCCCCCCCTTTTTAGGTGCGTTCGTAATTATACGTAATACGTGGGTGCGTTCGTAATACGTAGCACCTATAGTCGTCGTTCAGTCCGTCTGTCCTTCTGTCTGTCCATGCGTTAGTCCGCATATAACAGAGCAAAAACTACCCAACAGAATGGTCTGAAATTTTAAATGTGTGATTTTTGCAAACTTTTGTCGATCCGTTTCAAATTTTATGAAAATCGGATGTATAGTTTAATTACAGAGACAGTCAAAAGTTTTCCTTTACATTACGGCCAATGGGAAAAAAAAAGTATTGCAAGTGCATTTTAATGATGTTACAGACTGTGCACTTATTAAGTGCAAAAAATATACATTCAGTACAATATGGGGTGTAAAAAATAATTATAAAACTAGTTATAGTACGGACGCACCCCATTTGCCCCGTTTGACGGGCAATTTCCAACTTGTTTTATTTCGTTTTTAATTTTTTTCGGTACGAATTGGTCCTAACAAAAACTTGTCAGTATCAAATTTGTAGATAATATTAAAAAGATTTATAATAAATTTAATTGGATTTTATATTTTGAGAATTGACGAAGTTATGAATTTTTTTCTCCTCAAAAGCCTATGTATCAGTTTGGAAGAGATTTGTGCAGAATTACGGAAGATATCGTGTCCATAAAAAAGTAATATAAATATAGAGATAGATAAATAGATACATATATATGTAAAGTTTTTTACTGAGGGTGGTTTTGTGTTTTAGGGGTCATGATCGGTATAGATCTGCAAAACATTTTCAGAAATTCCAGCATAGAGGAGATTGCAATAGGTAGTATTTCATATGAAATCTACCTCAAAGTAGAAATGTTACTGCGACATGTTTAAAATTTAAAAACGTTCAAACAAAACTGTCTTTGAGAAATTTTTTAAGTCTTTGTGTTTCAAGTGTTCATCTGGAATATCATCACAGAAGGATCACATTCATATCATCGGGGGGAGTCAAGGCAGAATTCGCCATCATCATAAAACCGTTTTAAAATAAATAAAAACTAAATAAAAAAATTCCTAATGTATGTAAAATTTCAAACGTTGATATGGACTATTTTATCATTATTTCACTTTAAAATTTTCAATGAAAAACTAGTTACAAATAACAAAACTGTGTATAATTCATTTTTTCTAAGACGGAAGTTAGAAATCGGTTAGCCGCCAGCATAACTGTTTAAATATTGAAATGATTTCATACCACCAGAATTTACGAAAAAATTTATTTGAAAATAAAGAAGTACATTACGTAATGTAGATCAGACTTGCATTATAATAGAAATATTTTATTAGAAAATTCTGGTGCAATTGGGGCATTTGAGAATAAAATTAAGTGGTATAAAAAAGATACCAACGAGTTAAAGAGTTAATCAAAGAGTCGATTAATCGAATCAAAGAGTTAAAAGAGAACGAATTCGGCAGGTGACGGAAAGAGGAGATAATTATTCCGCTTTATTCATATCTGAAGAATTGCCCCCTGAATACTAGGCCTATGCTCTGACACAAAAATAGTGGCTGTTCTAAGCGGCTTTTTTAGCGTTTGGACGGTCCCCTGAACTTACACACACACACCAGCATTTTCTTAAATTTTTCCTTGACTTATTTAGTCTGAAAAAATAAAGTGGAAAAACTTTTAGAAATTATTGATATTCAAATACAAGGAACTGTACAAAGACTAAATAAAATTCGCCAACGGTAGCCACCATTTTAGTGTCACCGCTTAGGCTTGGTATTCAGGCGGCCGTCGTGGTGGTGTCTGGAGACTTCAAGTTGTCCAGCTTCCGATACATAGAAAAAACGGTAAGGAAGGATTCCATTGACATCACCGGCATGGATTCTTATTAAAAGCATTTGAGGTTTAGTGTTTAAAGGTACTCGATTGGAAGAAGACTATTGTGTCTCTCAATTACGCTCAAAGATAAAAGGAAAAATCATTTAGTTTCAGTAAATAAATAATTACAAATGCTTAATTCATCTTTAAATACACCCTATTTAATTTATTTTATTTAATTATTTATTTAATTATTTATTATTTAATTTAATTATTTTCATTATTATATAATTTAAAATAAAATAAAATAAATAATTTAAATCAGTTTACTTAAAGAATCATAAAACGAGTAATATTCCACTTCTCTATATGCATGTTTTATTTTCCCAATGTCTTGCGGATCTAAAGATTGACTTCCACTTACACTCCTTTCGTCACCATCTACGTGAATTTTGAAAATTAGACGGTAATAACAGTAGTATTTCTTATATTCCTCTGACGAAGACTATGTTTTTATAGTTGAAAGTACTAAGACATTAAAGTAATTTAACATCTGCTTTAAATATTGTCTCATCTTTTAAGTAGTTTTGCACATAGTGTAAATCATTTAGTCTCATTGGAGGTCCCTATAAGTACAACTCCCGGAACCATAACTTTGTAGTGCAACATTTTCTAAAATAGATTAAGGGGGAAAAATTGAGTCTTATTGCCACCCCACCCCCGTCTATTTTAGCGAACGTCACGCGCATTTCAGGTTTCTCCCATCCTTGCTGCAGCCTACTTTCAAAAACAGTTTTAACTATTTTATTTAAAAATACAGTGTAAAGATTAGTTAGTGCCTTTATTCCGACGACTTTATGTTTTTACATGCTCCTAAAAATGTACATCAGTTTATATCGGTAACGTATACTTAAAAATAGTATTTCAATGTTGACGACCCAATTACTTCTAAATTAGTGGTGCAGGCAGGAAAGGGGGAGAAGGTGTCTGTTTTTCTGTCAGTTGCAGCCTAATCGGTAAGCACTGAAAATCATCATTTTGAAAATATATACAGACTATCCATAAATTAATCGTAGGATTTAAAATCATCCATCCATAATAGCTTTACAAAATAATTGGAAACAATTTATAATGATGTATCATTTTGCTCATAGCTTCATGTCACAGTAGTAAAAGCTTATCTTTATTTTCATTTACAGGTAAATAATCACAGAGTGGCGAAAAAAAATTGCGTTCTAATGTTATAGGAAACGAACGCCTGAGGTTGTAGAGGATGCTGTGTACCCACAACTTCTGATCATACGCAAAGCTCTCTGACAAGTTCAGCCGGTCGTCAATCGACAAGGTTATTTTGCAGAAGTAACCTGAATCATTAGATGTTAAATAAATATGCATAATACTACTCCAACCGGCGAAAACTTCAGCATTAAATGTTTGAACGTGTTCATCAACAACTGCTCGAAACTGGATCGGTTACCAATACCTCTCCTGATAGAGGACGCAATCGATGGTACACGGACGTATCCATTTGAGAAAACTATCATATCTTACAGTCTGTCGAAGAACAACCAAGTTTCAGCACAGGAGGTATTGCTGGCCGGTTTGGTGTTTTGTTTATTTTCATTTACAGGTAAATAATCACAAAGGGACGAAAAAGAAATTTGTGTTCTAGTGTTATAGGAAGCGAACGCATGAAGTTGTAGAGGGTGCTGTGTACCTACAACTTCTGATCATACGCAGAACTCTCTGACAAGTCAGGCCGGTCTTCAACCGACATGGTTACTTTGCAGAGTTTACCACTATCTGTCATGATAGAGGAAGCAATCGATCAGACACGGATGGTTCCATTCGATGATGCTATCATATCTTACAGTCTGTCGGAGAACAACCAAGTTTCAACACATGAGGTATTGGTCACCGGATTGATGTTTCGCACTTAACAGTGTGGCGGATACTGAACTAGGAACATTTACATTCCTTTTGAGTTGTTGATGAATATGTGCAAACATTTGATGCTAAGGTTTGCACTGGTTGGAGTAGGATTCTGACATTTGCGCAGCTCTGCGACCGCTTTCTCCTATCACATCGTAAGTTAGATGGATATGCGCATCTTCATTTTACGTATAAGGATTCACGCTACTTTTGCAAATTCAGCTTGTCGAATGACGACAGGCTGGACTTGTTACAGATCTTTGCGCGTGAACAGAAGTTGTGGATAAACAGCGCCCTCTACAACGGCATGCGGTTGTTTGTACTCACACTTTCCTACGTGAGATTGTCTTCTTTTGCTATTTTCAACCTCCCCACCAAATTTGAACGATCAATCCTGATACGGCTTCTACAAACCTTTATTTAACGATCGTTTGAAACACTAGGGGGCTCGGCCCCCTACGAGCTACGCTCGCCAACCCCCGTCCAGACACCGCAGGCTCTAAATGCACGCTAATTGGATCGGCTTTAAAAATATTTCGAAAGATTGAATTATAATTTAAAAAACAGTGGCGATCTCCCTATAAACGAATTTCTATTCATTTCTCTTTGATTGGGGAATTTTAACGCCAAATCCGCTGCGGTACTACTTGATTATCCCGTCGACCCATTTCGCCAAATTATATAAATCGCCAAACCACTCGCCAAATTATACAAATTGACATAATTTTTATTTTAAATAACGAAAGAACAAATAAATTCGTACAACATTAATAAAAATACAAATAAAACGTCGAAATAAAAATAACTTGATGACGTAGACACGTGTAACAACATTTCAAAATCAGCTAATATAAAAGGAATTAAGTAAACAGAGTCTTTTTCTCCTGGTATTTTTTAACAAAGCGAAAAGGAAGTTCTTTTAAATGAGACATTTTAAATTAATCGTTTTTAATCTGACGTAATTTTTAGCAAGCTATTCTTTCTCTTTTAAATAATCGCGTGAAAGTACTTTTGTTAGCAATGAAATATTATTTGCGCTTTCCTAACAAAAATAGTTGAAAATATTTTCTCAAAATATATCTCTATTCTAAAAAAAAAGTAACTACCGCTGTCACCGCCGCCGGTTTTGATTTTTTTGTGACCGGAGGCCTTTCTTCGTTAATATTAACAAAAATAATGCATACAAAAATATGAAAATCGGTGGTTTTATACAGAAATGTTTGATAAACACGCTGATGCAGACAGTTTTCAAATCGAAGAATTATTTTAAGAGTTATTGAATGCTAAAGTTGGACAAAATCGTTCCACTAAAAAAGTTTTATAGCAGCAAAAACTATACATGGCAGTGTAATCATTTTTAGATAATTTTATGCGTTAGAATTTGCCGGAGTGCAGATTGCATTAATTTTTTTATTTTGACTCATTTTTTCAGGTTTTATTTCTATTTTAAATTCAAATTTTCAGCATTTCTAGAGATATTTTTTACAGATTTCAGAAAATTGTACTAATTTAAACTGTTGCCAACTGTATAAAAAGCGCAAGCAATAATGCTTGCTTCAAATTAAACATTTATTTACACGTGACTATTATAAACAGGAAAAAACTTTCAAATTAGAATTAAATAATTATGTATAAAAAGCAGGAACTTATTAAAAATTACGTCATAAAAAGTATACACGTTAATTTTAAAAGAGAAAGGATATTGTAAAATAATAAATTCATTAACATGCGTTAGAAGTCTTAGGAGAAATTACGTCATATTTACGTCACATTATAGTTATTACATAAAATGAACACAAAATAATATTGCAAAAAAGTTTAAATTTAGAAATTGCGCTAGACATTTATTTGATATTTTGAGAATTAATTTAAAATGTCTCATTTAAAAGAACTTTCTTTTCGCTTTGTTAAAAAATACCAGGAGACAAAGACTCTCTTTACTTAATTCCTTTTATATTAGCTTATTTTGAAATGATATACGTCATCAAGTTATTTTTATTTCGACGTTTTATTTGTGTTTTTATTAATGTTGTACGAGTTTATTTGTTCTTTCGTTATTTAAAATAAAAATTATATCAATTTGTATAATTTGGCGAGTGGTTTGGCGATTTATACAATTTGGCGAAATGGGTCGACAGGATAATCAAGTAGTACCGCAGCGGATTTGGCGTTAAAATTCCCTAATCAAAGAGAAATGAATAGAAATTCGTTTATAGGGAGATCGCCACTGTTTTTTAAATTATAATTCAATCTATCGAAATCTTTTTAAAGCCGATCAAATTAGCGTGCATTTAGAGTCTGCGGTGTCTGGACGGGGGTTGGCGAGCGTAGCTCGTAGGGGGCCGAGCCCCCTAGTTAAATAAATGTCTAGCGCAATTTCTAAATTTAAACTTTTTTGCAATATTATTTTGTGTTCATTTTATGTAATAACTATAATGTGACGTAAATATGACGTAATTTCTCCCAAGACTTCTAACGCATTTAATGAATTTATTATTTTACAATATCCTTTCTCTTTTAAAATTCACGTGTATACTTTTTATGACGTAATTTTTAATAAGTTCCTGCTTTTTATACATAATTATTTAATTCTAATTTGAAAGTTTTTTTCCTGTTCATAATAGTCACGTGTAAATAAATTTTTAATTTGAAGCAAACATTATTGCTTGCGCTTTTTATACAGTTGGCAACAGTTTAAATTAGTACAATTTTCTGAAATCTGTCAAAAATATCTCTAGAAATGCTGAAAATTTGGATTTAAAATAGAAATAAAACCTGAAAAAATGAGTCAAAATAAAAAAATTAATGCAATCTGCACTCCGGCAAATTCTAACTCATAAAATGATCTAAAAATGATTACACTGCCATGTATAGTTTTTGCTGCTATAAAACTTTTTTAGTGGAACGATTTTGTCCAACTTTAGCATTAAATATCTCTTTAAATAATTCTTCGATTTGAAAACTGTCTGCATCAGCGTGTTTATCAAACATTTCTGTATAAAACCACTGATTTTCATATTTTTGTATGCATTATTTTTCTCAATATTAACGAAGAAAGACCTCCGGTCACAAAAAATTCAAAACTGGCGGCGGCGGCGGCGGCGGTGACAGCGGTAGTTACTTTTTTTTAGAATAGAGAGATAAGTAGATGCATATAATACATGTATACAGAAGTTTGTTAATTGTGTCACAACTCTTTGGTTAAACTCGTTTATTAAATTTTATTAATATTTTAATTCCTTTAACACCACAGTATTTGTGTATGCCGTGACTCTACAAAATTTAATTAAAAATCCTAAAGCCCTATTACTTGAGTATGACCCCTGGTCACTGCGTGAAATTGTTGGAAGAAAATAATTTATATTTAATTTTTTATGGACTTTTTGTATTTAAATTTACGAAACAACGAATCCTGAATACTGCGCAATATTCGTTTTAACTAGGGTGACGATGACTATATGTTATAACGATTTTATAACGGCGCTTATTTTTAATGATCATAACTGTAACATTTATAACTTTTTATGCTTGATATAATATATATTTTTGTCCCACGATTTTTTTTTTCTAATTTTAATGTTATTTTTGTAATAAAAATTTCGGAAACTGTGATAACCAGTGAGTGATTTCGGTAAAATTTTATACGCACTCATCCTACTGCCGTCGTTTGCAACTGCGCATAAAGCATTTCCGGCGGTACAGTAACCAGTTAGTGTAATAACAGCTTTTACAAGTAATAACAGAAACAGACAATTTTGTTAAAAAATTTCCTTATCACATTTATTTCAGTTTAATTAACATCCAGAAATATAAATATTTTTTCATTCAGAAAAAAACTTCTTAAAATGAATTGCATTTTACTTTGGCAAATGTTAATTTATTAAAATGATTTTTTTATCTAACCTTATATAGTTTTCAATTCATTTGCTTTAAATAATGATTAATATTACCATTTTCCTTAACATATATAAGACAAAATATGATCTGTTACCTGTAACATTTTATTCCCAAATAAACATATAAAATCAGATTTATTATTTTGTAAATATCTTTTTTATTATTATTATTATTATTTACCCATGCATCAAAATTCTTATTGCTGTTTGACGAAATTTTTTTTATCATATTTGTCTTCATAAATTTTGCTCATAAATTATTTTCTGATCAATGTTTTTTTCAGTTTAACATTTAATATCCAAGAGCTTTTTTTTTTTTTTTTTTTTTTTATTTAGATAGCTCTCAAAAAATAGCTACTTTTAATCTGTAAAAGAGACACACAATTCAGTTTATTTTCTGACAGAAAAAAACAGTTAATATTCCTTTAATATTATTCCTTAACATAATAAAGAATATTTGGAAAAATAATGACACATTGACCATAAAAAGAAAGTTCAGTTCCGATATCTGAAAGTTGAAAAAAAGAGAAAAAGAAATTTTTTTACGACTGAAAAAGTCACATTATGCTGCCATCTGTTGTCTTTAATCTTAACTGTTTCAAATAATAATTAGAACAATGAAATATTAGGATTGTATTTCTCTACTCGGCTGTCGGCTGCAAAACTACAAAACAAATGATTGCTATTGTTTCTATTTCCGTACCACAAGTAAGAAAACTTTTCCTTTTGCCCAATACCGTGACACACGTAGTACTATTCAGTGGTGCCAACTTTTGAAATATATTGGGTGAGCTCAAACATTTTTCGAGGGGAAAAAGGGTTTCAACTGATGGATTTTTAAAGAATACATTTGTGATTTCATTAAATTACATTTTCATGAGTAAAGTAGAAATCTTTATTGATACTATTTCTGATAAACCTTTAACACCTGACCTACACAACTGTGTAAGTGATTCTAAAAAAATGAAAAAAACATTTTCTTCTTTTTGTACGATTTAAAGTCGAGCCTGCGCTCACAGAATTGTCTGGATCCTCCCTTGCCATAATCTGACATCGAGTATTTTTTTTAGACATTTTTTTCATTCAAATATGATCCTATTAATTAGGGTAAACCAGCAAACCTTTTCATTTCTACTAAAGCTCTTCCGGTCTTAAAGGGATAAGGATCGCTAGTTTTATTTTTAGTATGCGCATTCTTAACTATACTTAAAGTTAGCCCCCTTCCACAATTATTTTTAACCCTTAAATATCTGGTGTTGCTTTTCGGCAACATACCCAATTTAAGCTCTAAAATACTATTACAATAATATTGAAGCTATAATGCCTAATGTTGCCGATAAAATGCAGTCTTAAAATATTATTAAATCGATTTTCAACATTTAGATGGCAACACTTGTGCTGTTTACGAATAAAGATAAATTTATTTATTTTTTAATTTTTCTACTTGTTCTTTTTGTTTTGTTTGGAAGCTTGCGAAATACCCTATTTTGACCTGCAGTGAGCAAGTAAAAGTTATTTCTTTATTATAGTTCCTAACATTCTTGTGTTATATAGAATTTTAGAAATATTATAGAATTTTATCAAGGGAAACTATTTTTTCAATTAAACACCAGTATTGCCGATTAGTAACAAACTGTTTTTTAGCCGTAAACTATACTTAAAACAAAATATGTTTTTTTTAAATTATTTTTCTCATGATTTATTTAAAAAATGAAAGCCGAAAAACATTATTACAATGATTTTTGAAAAATCAGGCATTTAAGGGTTAATTATAACCCATTAAATAAAATTGATCAAACGATGAAAATTATTGATAAAAGAAGATCATACGAGGGTGAAGCAAAATACATATGTGCCTTCCTCATTTTCTGTCAAGTGGGGGCTACCTTTTACGAGGTCTTACATTCCACATATCACAGAGACGACATATCATATCCACAGCGTCAAATTGCAAAATCGTCTTAAACTATCTTTCAAAAAATCTTCTTTTTGACAGTTCCATTTCTGAAATGAATTCCCAAAATACTTAAGCGAATTTAGATAGTATCTTTAAGGGGACAAGGGACCTTAAAATCCTTAAAAATAATTTTTTTTATTTTTTGTAAATTTCACCTAAATATTATTCAAGGGTACATTATATGCATTATGGCATGTATTTAGCACAAAAAAAAAATTTAAAAAAATTATTTTTGAGAAAAAATGGAATTTTACGCGTCGTCTTAGAAATCTTCGAAATGCCCCCTGCATTCTCCATATCAATGAAAATCCCCAATATTTTTTATAAAAGTTTGTTTTATATATATAAATAAAATAGAGCATCGAATTTTAAATATTTGAATTTAAAGGTAAAAAAAAAAATTAAAAATTTTGAAATTTTTTCGAAAAAATTTCAAAAATTTTCAATTTTTCATTTTTTTTTAACTTTAAAATTCAAATATATAAAACTTGATGCTCTATATTATTTATATATATAAAACAGACTTTTATAAAAAATATTGGGGATTTCATTGATATGGGATGCGCAGGGGGCATTTCGAAGATTTCTAAGAAAAAAATACCATTTTTTTCTCAAAAATAAATTTATTTTTTTTTTGTGCTAAATGCATGCCATAATGCATATAATGTACCCCTGAATAATATTTTAGATAAAATTTACAAAAAAATTTAAAAAAATGAAAATTTTTGAAATTTTTTCGAAAAAATTTCAAAATTTGTAATTTTTTTTAAACCTTTAAATTAAAATATATAAAATTCGATGCTCTATTTTATTTATATATATAAATCAAACTTTTATAAAAAAAATATTGGGAACTTTCATTGATATGGGACGCGCAGGGGGCATTTCGAAGATTTCCAAGACGATGCGTAAAATTCCATTTTTTTCTCAAAAATAAAATACTTTTTACATTTTTTTTGTGATAAATGCATGCCATAATGCATATAATGTACCTTTAAATAATATTTAGGATGAAATTTACAAAAAATAAAGAAATAATTGAAAAACTTTGAAATTTTGAAAATTTTTCGAAAAAATTTCAAAATTTTTCATTTTTTTTTTTTTTACCTTTAAATTGAAATATATAAAATTCGATGCTCTATTTTGTTTATATATATAAACCAAACTTTTATAAAAAGTATTGGGGATTTTCATTCATATGGAAGACACAGGGGGCATTTCGAAGATTTCTAAAACGACGCGTAAAATTCCATTTTTTTCTCAAAAATAAATTAAAAAAAAATTTTTTTGTGATAAATGCATGGCATAATGCATATAATGTACCCTTGAATAATATTTAAGGTGTAATTTACAAAAAATAAAAAAAATATTTTAAGGTCCCTTGTCCCCAAAGAAACCCCTACGAGACATTGAAATTTAGGCCTTGGGTGGCCTGTGCTAGATGTCTTCGGCTACTCTACATTTATGTTTCTTGGAGATATATTTAATATGCAAACATTTTCTGGTGTTCGTTCTCTGATAATTGGTCACTTTATTTTGAATGAATTGTATTTTTATTACTTTTTGACGAGTCAAGGGTGATGGAAATATAACCATACTCAGATAAACCAATAAACAACGAATACAGGAAATGGAAACCATAATTCTCAAGGACAATAAGTTTTTAATACTTATCAAAATAAATTAGACAGCAATCCATCATTATGCAATCATCGAACTTTTTAAATTACCTAAATTATATTTATCAAAAACGAACAGTTATAACCATAAATAAAAACTGTTCACTCCATCCCACGCATGATGCGGTAGTTTGACGTCACTACCGAAAAGAACTGAAAATGACTCATAAAAATATTTTTATTATTATTTTATTGTGCTGTTAGATTTCATCCTAGAAACATGTAAAATATAAAATTGCTGCTGTACATCGCAGCGTAATATATATGTTAAAATAGTTAATTTAATTTTGTAAACTTAACCATTAAATATAAAATTACCATAAACAAAGAAAAATAGGCTCAGTAATGGACCTACTTCACATGTGCAGAAAATATATAATAAATACCACTTTTTTTATTGTTACACTATAGTGTAGAGCCAAAGTAAGCAATTCATCAAAGGACATCCAACTCGGAATACACGGCCACACGGTGAAACGAGGGATTGCTGTGAAAAAAACATAAAGGTAAGAAATTCACCTATATTATTATATTTGATTGATTTATTAAGAAAAGCCAGTTTTGATATCTAAATATTAGCGCGCGTGTCGTACTGCGCAAAACAGAGGTGGTTTTTTGTCAACATATTCTAATTATGAAGACCGAGAAAGTCTGATATTTAGTATTATAGTATTAGTAGAAAAAAAACAACTGGCCGTAAAAGTGCGTACAATAAAATGAAAATTGTTGAAGATATAGTACGTTAGTTCTTTGATATATTAAGATGAAGTAAATATTGTGTATTTTTTATGGTATACATGAAATGTTAAGTATTGAATGAAAACTAAATATACATAAGTTTTTATATGAGATTAAAAAAACAGCAATTCCTCTTCCTAACAATAACTTAAATTACTAGGCAAATGGCCGCATCACGAGAAATCCAGTTGGTAGAAAAACTCAATACTAGCAACTACAGTACATAGTAATTCAAAACAGAAATGTTATTAATTAAAGAAGACTTGTTCGATGTAATTACCGAAGTTATGCACACGCCGATCACAACTGATTGGCAGAAGAAAGACAGGAAGGTCAGAGAAATTATCAATTTATCAATCGATGATTCTCAGATAGTTCATGTAAAGGGGGTTAATACAGTCAGAGACACTTGGAACGCGCTTAAAACGATACAGGAAAGATCTAATTTATCAAGTTAATTATTTTTGTTAAGAAAACTTTATAGAACCAAGCACCCAGAAAACGGGAACTTAATCAAATACATAACATACATTCTAGAATTAATCGATAAATTGTCAGCAATCGGGGAAACAATTAGCGACTCCCATTTTTCGGCTTTATTACTGTGTTCGCTATCCCCGAGTTATAATACTTTAATTACCGCCCTTGAATCGCGTAATGAAGACGAGCTTACACCACAATTTATTAAAAGTAAATTAACAGATGAGTACAACAGAAGGGTTGAAAACGCAGACCAGGGTGAAAATTCCACAAAAGCGTTTTACACGCAGAAAAGATTTCCAAATGATAATTTAAAAAAACAAAAACAATGCACGTACTGTAAAATGAGGAATAATACGTACAGGGAATGTTGGCATCTGAAAAATCGAAATACTCACCCAAATACACAAAAACAACAACAAACATACAAAAATCAACATTACTCATCATCGTTGTGTTATCAACAATCGGATAACCAGATAGAAAACACTGACCGCGAATCAGTAGATAAGAGAGATTATATAACGGAAACAAAACCCGATCAAAGCAGCGACGCAGAGTTTCTAATAGACAAAGCAGGAAAACAAACCTGGATCATTGATTCTGGTTCATCTCCACATATCCTAAACAATAAAGATGAGTTTATTAAATTAAATGACACAGAAAAAACAACTGTCATAATTGCCAACGGAAAAAATCTAAACTCGCCAGGTACCGGAGAAACTACATTCACGACAAAAACATCCGATGGAGGCATAAATAAAATTACGTTGAAAGAAGTGTTATGTGTACCTGAGCTAGAATCTAATTTAATTTCAGTCAGTAAAGCCACAAAGAATGGGTATAAATTATTATTTGATAAAGATAAATGCAGGCTGTCCCGAAATGGGAAAATCTATTTGGAGGCAAAAATAAAAAATAACCTATAAGAAGTTGAATTACTAGAAAATACGGAAAGGAATATAGTAAACATGGCGCACGAATGCAAAAATAAAGTTTGCACGGAACTTTGGCACAAACGCCTGGGGCATAGAAATTATAATTCATAAAGAAAATGGTTAAAGACGTTTTAGCCTATGGCATAAAACTAAATAATTGCAATCATGGAACAACATGCGAAACGTGCATACAAACGAAAACAAGCGATGCTCCCTGTCCCAAAACATCGTATAAAAACAAAACAGGTAGAGTACTCGATCTAGTGCACACGGACTTATGCTGAGCGACAGAAACCCCCACAACAGGTGGTAAAACAATGTTTGTAACTTTCATTAATGACTACTCTAGATTTATTGTAATATACTTATTAAAACATAAAGATGAACTACAGGATAAACTTATCGACTACATAGCCATGGTTCGAAACCATTTCGGGAAATAACCGAAAGATAAGATCTGATAACGAGGGAGAGTACATAAATAGGGGGATATAGGATTATCTAAGAAAAAGGGGCATTCAACATCAATTAACCGTGCCGTATAGTCCGAGCCAAAATGGCATTGCGGAAAGAAAAAATAGATCACTATTAGACACGACTAGAAGCCTACTCTGAGAAACGTATCTACCACAAAGATTTTGGGGAGAAGCAATTAACACCGCGAACCATTTACAAAATCGCTTACTAACAAGATCAACAAATAAAACTCGATTTGAGCTATGGTTTAATCGCAAACCGAATTTGCACTATTTGCGAACATTCGGGTGCAAAGCTTACGTATACGTGAATAAACAACATAGAGGAAAATTGGACGACAGGGCTCAGGAAAGGATTTTTGTAGGATATGACAACAACTCAAAAGGATATCGCATATACACTAAAGAAATCAAAATTGTAATTGGCAGAACAGTGAAATTCATAGAAAATGGCAAAATTAACCTAAGAAAAGTAAAGAGACAGAAAACTCACATGACGACAAAAATTACATTGAAACAGAGATAAACAACACAACCGAAGAACCAACCGCGTCCAAACAACCGACCAATGAACCAAAAAGATCTGAAAGATCGAACAGGGGGGTAACAGACAGATATGTCTGTTATGTAAAAAATAATGATATGGTAGAACCTACTAGTTGGAATGACATACTGGAAATAAATAATCCCACAGAAAAACAAAATTGGCTTAAAGCCACACAAGCGGAAATCAATTCGCTGAGAAAACACAACACATAGGAGTTAGTGGATCCTCCACCTAACAAAAAGGTTATAGGCTGCAAAAGGACATTCTAAAAGAAATTAGACAGTTACGGGAACATTCAAAAGTACAAAGCACGTTTGGTAGCCAAAGGCTATAGTAAAAAATACGGTGAAAACTATGACGAACTTTCGCCCCCGTAGTGTCACAAACAACAGTGAGAACATTTTTGGCAACAGCCGCACATAAGGAATTAAACGTTAGACACATTGACATTGATAGAGCCTTTCTCTATGGCGAGCTAGAAGATGAAGTATATATGAAGCAGCCGGGGGGCTACGTTGAGAAAAATTCAGAAAATAAATTCTGCAAACTAAAAAAATCAATCTACGGACTCAAACAAACAGCCTGAACATGGAATAAAAGAATCAAACAATCTTTGAAAAAACTAAATTTCCAACAAAGCACAATAGACTCGTGTCTATACACGCGAAAAGAAAACAGCAATTCCACTTATATAATAGTGTACGTTGATGTTATTTTGATAGGCGGTAAAAATGAAACAATTGAAGGAATAATAAACGCTTTAAAGCAAGAATATGAGTTAAAAGACCTTGGCGAAGTAGCGCACTATTTAGGAATGGAAATAAGAAAAACACAAACGGGTACAAATCAAATCAAAGATTAAAAATAGAAGAACTCGCAAGAAAATTTAATTTAGAAAATGCGAAACCAGTTAGCACTCCCGTGGATTCTGGTTTTTACAAATTAGAGGACGAAGAAAACTTAATGCCCAATAACACCAAATTCCGTCACGCAATCGGATCACTGTTATACCTTACAACTACTACACGCCCAGATATATCAGCCGCTGTGAACATTCTAAGTAGAAGGTTACGAAACTCCTCGTAGCAAGGACTGAAACGCGGTGAAACGCGTTATAAGTTACCTGAACTATACAAAAACACTTAATCTCGCATTAAACACGGATCACGAACCAAAATTTATCAGATTTACCGACGCGGACTGGGCAGGGGACACAAAAACGAGAAAATCGACAAGTGGGAATTTATTCATGCTGGGAAATAGTCCTATACAGTGGTACACCAAACGGTAAAATTGCATTGCTTACTCATCAGCGGAAGCTGAATTTATTTCAGCAGCTAGTGCAGGTCAGGAAATTGCCTGGCTAATTAAACTTTTGTCCGACTTAGACATAAAGCAAAAATTACCAGTAATCCTATACGACGACAATCAAAGTTGTATAAAGATGGTGGAGAACGAAAAATTCTCAAAAAGAACGAAGCAAATCGACCACGTTACCACGGGATAAAACAGATGAAAGAAGATGGTATATTAGATCTTCGTTACTGTTCGACTCAAGACATGATAGCTGATTGTTTAACCAAACCATTGCCAAAACCTCAGTTTGAGAAACTCATAGAATCCATGCAACTACTACATGATGCATCTGAGATGGTTAAGGAAGGTTGATATAAATATAACCATACTCAGATAAAGCAATAAACAACGAATACAGGAAATGGAAACAATAATTCTCAAGGACAATAAGTTTTTAATACTTATCAAAATAAATTAGACAGCAATCCATCATTATGCAATCATCGAACTTTTTAAATTGCCTACAATTCCGCATGATGCAGTAGTTTGACATCACTACCGAAAAGAACTGAAAATGACTCATAAACTTTTTTATTATTATTTTATTGTGCTGTTAGATTTCATCCTAGAAACACGTAAAATATAAAATTGCTGCTATACAACGCATCGTAATGAATATGTTAAAATAGTTAATTTAATACTGTAAACCTAACCATTAAATATAAGATTAACATAAACAAAGAAAAATAGGCTCAGTAATGGATTTACTTCACATGTGCAGAAAATATATAATAAATACCACATTTTCAGGGTTCCGTGCTTAAAAAGTAAAAACTGAACCATTATAAGATCACTCTTGTGTCTGTCCCTATGTCACAGCCACTTTACTCGTAAACTATGGAACGTGGAAAGTTCAAATTCGGGGAAGTAATAAAGACTGTTGTCCCACATATTTTCCGATTATTAAACATTTGTAAATATATTTAGTAAAAATGTATAGGGGCTAATTCAGTTGCTCGAAAAAAAAATATTTTTTTTTTGTATATCGTGTGAGGTATCATGTGAAAGCTTTCGTAACGCTGAATTAAAAAATACATTTCTTTCAATTTTAGGTATTACATTTTCAAAGATATAGTCGAAAATGTGGCGAAAAATATGCCCCCCCCCCATCTAATTCCGAATCTACTGAAACTAAAATTATGAAAAAATTAGAGGGAGTAGACATTAATATAAACCTTGCAGAAAAATTATAGCAATTACCCTAGGTCACATAGTTTTTGAGAAAAGCGCATTTTTTCGTTACACACAAATTTCGATTTACGGGCATTCAGCAAAACTGTTGAGCAGCGCTGGAGATATCTATCGTATTAGAAGTATAAAAGTATTGTTGATCATGATTTTTGAAAAAATCGTCAGTAATTAGCTGAGATATGAACCCTTAAAGATATGGACGGTTTGGACATACATAATGACCGGGGCGGCGTACACTATGTACCATCGGCTTTTAAAGCCTAGATTACAACTTTTAATGATATGTGAGTGTAATGAAATGGCCAGTAACAGTATAAAAGCATTAAATGTCAAATTGTTATAAACAGATTAATTCAAGGTGTCTCAGGACTCTTAAAGCTTCAAAAAAAATTTTATTTTAATTTTTTTAGATGTTAATCTTCCTATTTTTCTGAACATTTTAATATAATTGTTTCCTTCAAATTCTCATTAGAACAGAAGTTATGGCTTTTAGAATTACACCGTCTCAATAGCTTAAGTGGCATTTTCGAAACTTTTAAGTCATTTTTCTCTTTCTTGGGCATATCGCGCACGATATATCAAAAACATTTGCACTGCAAATAGAAGCGTCTTAAATTTAGACACATATGTGACTGAAAAAGAATTTTAGACACTTAAGTGCCTTAATCTGAAAATTAAGACACTATAGATGTCTTAATTTAAGATACATAAGCGTCTTACTATGACCATGGTGTAAACGAACTGAGAATAATGTCTAAAATATCCGCAAACGTCTTATTTTAAGACACTTCATTGCTTTAAACGTGTCTTAATTTAAGACGTTTTGATTCTTCCGACGCAATAACCACCAGGGGGCACTAGCACTCCCAGTTGCGCATGCGTTTTAGATGTCTTCGTTCGAAGTGGTATACGTTGTAATTCAAACAAAGTTTGTTTTTATGTAAACGTGTATTTTAATTCGTTTTTTGCGAAATGTGAAGTACTGTGATTTTAATTCGTATTAACTTGGATTATTTATTTATTGAATACATACATCTGACGTGTGTGCTCGACATCAAATGTCTCTTAGAAGCTGTCGTCGATACAAGGGCGGGATAGACACAGAACAGAAGTAGACGACGGTTGAAGATTACACCCGGAAATTCTACAAAGCGTGTGCAATGGGCTTAGTGTTAACTCGTATCAATTTATATCAATAATTTGTGTTATTCATCTTCGTCCTGTCGAAGCTGGCAAAAAAAAAAGAAACTTTTGTCTGGCGGGTCCTGTTTTTAGGATGAAACATCTCATTCTTTATATATGGCTAGTCGGATGTATTATGGGATTACCTTTTAAACTGATGAAAGTCTTTCTCCCTCACTGTGGTTGTGGTAGTTTTTAAAATTTCAAATTGAGGAATATTTCTTACCTCTTGCAGCAACTCAAGTAAGTTTCTTTATAGTAGTAAAATTAGTGTATTTTATGATTTTATTTATTGTACTAAACAAAATCCTGCATGAAATTTAATTAGTTTTGAATCTGTTCGCAAAAAACCCCACTAATTCTAGAAGTATATATTTTTAAACGTATGACGTTCTTTTTTATTACGAATTATATATTCAATGTCAGTTCTTAGTTTCAATGGATAATTTTTATCTCGCAGTAAATGACGGCCACAAGGAAGTAAAGAAAAAAAAAACTTTGAAAGATGACCTAATGCTTTCTTACTTCCTGGCATAAAACCGCAGATTAAAAAAAGATAAATAAAGTAAATGAGACTGGTCTATTATATGAAGCTGCCTGTAAAAATATACATATGTATTTGATTTGCAATCAACTCTAATACTGATTTTTTTATTATTTTTAATAAAAAAGTAATTTGAAATTTATAATGGGAAAAAGTAAAAACCTCTAACTAGATTTCGTATTTAAAATTGTGGTAACTTTATTTATATGCACTTATACGAAAAATACAAAAATGACAGATGTTACTGTATATATTTAAGACGAAAGAAGTTTGGAAATCATAAGTTATTTTTTCCTCATGTTTTTAATATAGAATATGTACTTATTTGTTTTTATTGATAGTTGAATAGCTTTTGTGAGTACCCTCTGATCTATATAAAAACTTGCCCATGTGGAAATATAAATTTTTTAAAAACATAATTTTTAAATAAGTATTTTCATTTTTTTTTGGGGGGGGGGAGGGTGGGATTTTGCATGAATTTTTGTAAAGCTGATATCTTAAATCTTGCACTGATTATAATGAAAGTTTTGAACTTTTAGAGTAGGACAAGTTTAAAAACGCAAATATATTTAACAAAATACCAAAGTCATTTTTTCCCCAATGTTATTAAATTAGAATATTTATTTATTTATTTTCATTATTCATAGTTAAATGGCTGTTCTGATTATCAAGTGATGTATATGTAAAATTGCCTATGTGGCAATATATTTTTTTATATTTTCATTTTTTTTTTTGGGGGGGGGGGGGGATTTTTGCAATTTTCGTACATCTGATATTTTAAATCTTTTTCCACATTCAACCGAGTATAATAAATATTTTGAACTTTTAGAGTAGGACAAGATTATAAAATATATATATATATTTATCTATGTACCTTAAAAGCCCTTAATACCGAACACTTCGGGACCGCGGAATTTGTCCGATAATTGGAGATGTCTACTTTTTTGAGGTAAAAATATACAAATATGTATGTCTGCTGATTAAAAAAGTATTTGTTAAATAGAGGTGTTCGCTATTCGAGAATGTCCATTAACCTCCACAACGGATACTCCCGAATACCGGACATCTCAATTTAGACAACTATAATGTAGGGTTGCGTTTTTTGCAAAAGTACTTCTTGATTAAAGGAAGGGCAAACTGGGAAGTGCCCCGTCCCCCTACGACTGTAGTGCCCCCAAATTTGATGTGCAATATTTGTAAAGCTTATATTTTAAATCTGTTTCGAAATTGTACTGATTATAATCAATATTTTGAACTTTTAAAGTAAAATAAGGTTAAAAACAAAATAAATTTTAAAAAATCTAATATTTAGATAAATATTTTTTGTTTTTTAATCTTGTTCTACTCCTGAAGTTCAAGATATTGATTATAATCAGTACAATGTCGTAAAAGATTTAAATTATCAACGTAACGAAAATTGTATACCAAAACTGAGAGCACCAAAAAAATCAGGCTGTATTGGGGGGGGGGGGGGGGAGAGGGGCAGGACCACAGCCAAATATTTTTCCAGGATTCAACGTGGTCAAACATGGCTACGTATGATGCTTACAAAAAAATGGATGCGATTCAGACGTTTGAAGTGTCTGAAATTCAGACGCAAAAAGTGTCTGAAAAAATTCAGACATTTTAAAATGTCTGAAAATTGAACACTCCATTTCAGACACTTAAGTGTCTGAATTTCAGACATTTTAATTTAGAGTGTGAATATCTTTTTTTTAATGAAATTTTCAAAACATACGTTTTATGTTAATCTGTATAAACTGAACCTAAAATTTCCTTTTTAATGTTCAAAAAAATATTTTTTTAAGTGATTATGCTGTTCAAATTTTCAAAATTTTCTATTAGCCAAATGTAAACTTTGAACGAATGTTTTGTTTTAGCTGCACTGTAGAAAGAAAGGTTATTACTATGCTGAATTTAGTTTTATGAAATGCCAAATGAAGTTTAAATATGCATTTCTTTTATTGTCAGTACCGAATTAAGTTCATTATAAAGAGATTAAGATAATATTAAACTAGTCGGCTGTGTCAATCCCAAAACTTTATTCTATCTCATACATGTCAATACTTCCTGATAAATGCAGCACAGCAGCGCCACCGGTTAGGCGGTTTATACCAAAATCTAATCAGGGACAACATTCGTGAACTTCTAATTGAATTTGAAGTTTAGTAAAAATTCGTGCTTTTTTTTTTTTTTTTTTTTTTTAAGATAGAGCTATTACGGAAATAGGGAAAAGTTCTGAGTTGCAGTGAAACCTCTTGGGCAATTTACACCAAAAACTTATCAGGATCAGTTTATATCAGGGACTAACTGAATCTAAAGTTTGATGAAGATTCTTGCATTAGTTCTTGATATACAGCTATTGCGGATATCGGGAAAATTTCAGCATAGTAGCGCCACCTGCTGGGCGATTTACACCAAAAAGTAATGAGCAACAATCTATATCAGGGACTAACTGAATCTAAAGTTTCATTAAATTGCGTTCCATAGTTCTTAAGATAGAGCGTCCACAATATTTGTGTCACACATGTATAGACAGACTCACAGACAAATATTTTATTTATTGTACGGAACCCTCTGTGCGCGAGTAATACTCGCACTTGACCGTTTATTTTTTATTGTTACACTATAGTGTAGAGCCAAAGTAAGCATTTCATCAAAGGACACCCAACTCGGATTACAAGACCACACTGTGAAACGAGGGATTGCTGTGCAAGAAACATAAAGGTAAGAAATTTACCTATATTATTATATTTGATTGATTTATAAAGAAAAGCCAGTTTTGATATCTAAATATTAGCGCGCCTGTCGTACTGCGCAAAACAGAGGTAGTTTTTTGCCATCAAAGGGGAGGCAGGGTGGGTGGAACCGTAAAATTTAGCGTATACATACATTATCACGCAGATAAGCCCACTCTTCAGGAGTAAAAAAAAATTAACAGTTCACATATACCCAAATAAAAACTAATCGGTTACCTAAGTGCTTCGTTGATGCCACAGTATTTAAAGAGATTGTTGGTGACTTTTATTCACTGGTAAAGTAACAGTACGCAGGAAAATTCTCTTTTGAGAGGAATTTAATTGTACGTACGCTAAAGAGACTTACTGATCTTACGATTCTGTTACTGATATCCTTATTGTTTTTCCATTGAACGTCAAAAAAAAAATAAAAAAGTTTGAGAAAAATGAAAGAAAAAGTAAGAAAATAAAATAAATAATGAAATATAATAATAGAAATTGTGTGGGCTGGGAGGAGAAAATTATTGCGTGGGCTCGCGCCCCATGGACCAATACAAGTTTACGCCACTGGTACTATCGCATAAAATGTAATTATGTGCGAATAACTTATGGCTATGCGACAAGTAAATGTGTGCGTTTTCGATCAATAAATACAATGTTTATTTACTGATTAATTTCTGAAATTTTGACACAACTGTTTGATTTATTTATTGCTTTTTTATAGTGTTTTAATTTTCTGCATACAGTTTAAAGATCATTATTAAGAAAAATGATAAATAGCAAACATTCTTGATTTGACAGTGTACTAAAACATGCACTTTCAGTATTTATATTACTTTTTTTCATCTATATTTGCCATAAATTACTTATCGCTGAGGGATATTTTTGCTGCCATTTATTAAAATACACACTAAATGGCACAATAAATTTAAATGCTAGAATAGTTAACCTTTAGGGCAAAAATGCATTTTGGAATCAAACCTAATATTTAAAACAAAGAATAATCTTTTTAAACAACTATTTCCGAAATGTCTTATAAATTACTCAACAAAAAATTAAATTGAACATTTAAACTAATGAATTTATATTCACAAAATTAATGTCAAAATAAAATTTAAAATATGAAAGCATGTGTAAATATTTTCTGAGTGATTACCACTCACATATACGAGTATTTAAAGCTTTCATTTACACTGGGTGTAACCAGGTGCGATATAGAAAGTGGGACAGAGGCTTCTGTGTCGAAACTTAAAAATACACTAAATGGAAACAGAATTATCGGAACATCAAAAATACAGGTTCCTTTGAAAACGGAACCTTTCTGAAACAGAATCATGTCTCAAACGTAAAAAAAAAAGGTTAAGGTACCTTCGGGCTAAATACCGTACAACTACTATACATATTAAGGTAGGGATGCACAACCTGTGGCCCGCGATCGGTTAGCCTGTGACCAGCGAATTTCGTTAATTTATAACGGGAAAAAATTGTAATTTTTGTCTATAGGTCGCAGGAGAAAAATCGTGAATTTTGTCAATTTGCATTAAAAGTCGTCAGTCATTTAAAAATCGCTAATTTGGTCGATCAGGCACGGTAAAATCGCAAATTTCGTTGATCGGACACGGAAAAATCGTGAATTTTGTGAATGAGGCGCGGAAAAATAGCGAATTTATCGATGAAGTGCAGAAAAAATCGCAGATTTCGCCGATCTTCCAAGGAAAAATGGCGAGTTTTTGCGTCGATCGGTCTCGGAAAAATCGCGAATTTCGTTGGTCGAGCACGAAAAGATCGCGAATTTTGTTGATCATTCTCGGAAAAATTGAGAATTTCCTTTATCGGGCATTGAAAAATCATCAATTTTGTTGATGATGCGCTAAAAAATTGAACATTTTATTGATCGTTTGCGGAAAAATCGTGGGTTTCGTCAGTCGCGAGAAAAAAACTGCGAATTTGCCAATTTGCGCGGGAAAAAATTACAAATTTTATCGGTCAGTTAAGAATCGCGAATTTCGTCGATCAGGTGCGGGAAAATGCAAATTTTGTCGATTAGGAGAGGAATAACCTCAAATTTTGTTCATCGGCTGCGGAAAAAATCGCGCGTTGGTCCGTTAATCACGAGAAAAAATCGCAAATTTCGTCAATTTGCTGCGGGTAAAAATTGCAAGTTTCGTCAGAGCCAGTTAAGAATCGCGAATTTCACTGATAGGGCGCGGAAATATCAAAATTTCGCCGATCAAGATCGGAAAAATCGCGAGTTTTGTCGATCAGGCTCCGAAAAATTGGAAATTCTGTCGATCAGGATCGGAAAAATCGGAAATTTCGTCGATCGTTCACAGCAAAATCGCGAGTTTTGTCGATCGGACTCAGAAAAATCGCGAATTTTGTCAACTGAGCTTGGAAAATCGCGAGTTTTGCCAATTGGGCTAAGAAAAATCGCGGATTTATTTGGTCGAACAGAAAAAAAATCGCAAATTTTATCGATCAGGCGCGGAAAAATCGAAAATTTCGTCTATCCAGCGAATCTAGTCGATCAGACGCGGAAAAATAGCGATTTTTGTCGATAGGGTGCAGAGAAAACGCGAATTTTGTCGATTAGGGGCGGAAAAATTACAAATATCATCGGTCAGGGACGGAAAAATCGAGAGTTTGCCGACAGGGCTCCGAAAAATTGCGAATTTCGTTGGTCGGGCGCGAAAAAAATCTCAGATTTTGTCAATCAAGCGCGGAAAATCGAAAATTTCGTCTATTGGGCGCGGAAAAATTGCAAATTTTGCCAATCAAATGCAAAAAAATAGCGAATTTCATCGATCAAACGCAGAAAAAAGCGAATTTTGTTGATAGGATGTTGAAAAATCGAGAATTTTGTCAGCCTGCTTCGGAAAAATTGCAAATTTTTTCGATCAGGTGCGTAAAAATCGAAAAGTTATTTTATCGGGCTCGGAAAAATTGCGAATTTCAGTGGTCGGGCGTGGAAAAATATCAAATTTCGTTGATTGGTTCCTTCTTTCCTCTTCGTTCATAAAGTTCACTTTTTTTTCTTTTTTTGCCAGAAGCCACTTTTTATGCCTATGTTTGTTTTTTAGCTCTTATAATAAAACAAAATTTATTCCCCCGAATAATGTCAAGGATTATTATCATTGCTTGAAAACAATCCTTGCTATATTTGTGTTTATATACAAACATCAACTCTTCATATATCCCTGCCAACTGAATCGGATATGCTGACAGGGTAGGGGAACCTAGAGGTGTAAAACTACCCTTCCTCTCTGAAAACATATTTTTTATGTATATTTATAGGACACGGAATCACTTCCCCGATTCACATCTCCCTGAAATGGAATTCTCTCCATGTTACTGGTGTGGCCCTCGAAAACCTAGATATTTTTGTAAGTGGCCCTTCTCTAAAAAAGGTTGTGCACCCCTATGTTAAGCGGATAGTGGACCTTCAAAATCCCGTAATTTGACTCAAAAATCCGTTTTTTCATCAATATTTGTCATTTATTATTTATCACTTAGCAATATTTTTACTGCCATGTATAAAAGTACCCATTAAACGACAGAAGACATTTAAATGAGATAAAAATGAACTTTTAGGGTAAAAATGTATTTCTTAATCAAATCTAATAGTTTACACAAAGAATAATCTTTTTAACAGACACTTATAATATGCTCTACAAATTATACAAACCTGTCTTTTTAAAATTTTCATAACTGATTTTTAAGTATTTTTTAGTGCTGAATCCGAAAATGACCTTCATTTTTACCCATCGCGTCAGAAGTTTTCACCAAACGTATATTTCAAGGTTCAAAAATCAGAAAATTGCGAAAATCTAATACTATAAAATAGATGTGAAGGTTGTGTTTTTTAACTTTTTATTAATAGGTATTTTTTAGCGCTGAATCTGAAAATGACCTTCATTTTTATCCATCACGTCAGAACCTTTCCCAAATCGTAAATTTCAAAGTTAAAAAATCAAAAAATAGCGAAAATCTCATACTACAAAATAGATCTGATGGTTATGTTTTTTAACATTTGATAATTGACTATCATGTATTTTTTAGCGCTGAATCTGAAAATGACCTTCATTTTTATCCATCACGTCAGGATTTTTCACAAATTGGGGATTCTTACAGCTAAATAGTTCAGGGGTCTGATGAGGGGGTTCGTTATGACCCTGTGGAAATATGTAGCATTCTACTTTAGAGACGATCGGGGAACCACATCAGACGTAACTGGCCTTTATGAGATAGCAAATTTCATTAAATGGCTGACGATGATGGCAAATTACTGCTAGATGTTGCACCGAGATAAATCTCATAAAGAAAACAAGTTGGAAATTGCACGTCAAACATGGCAAAGGAGATGCGTTCGTACTATGACTAGTTTTATAAATGTTTTATGCACAACATATTGAACTGAATGTATATTTTAGTGCAATTCGTAAGTGCATATCAATTTCATTCTGTTCGAAAGGCTGTCCAATCATTAAAATGTACTTGAAATATTTTTTCCCCATTGGCCGTAATGTAACGGAAAACTTTTGACTGTCCCTGTAATTAAACTATACATCCGATTTTCATCAAATTTCAAATGACTCGACAAAATTTTGCAACAATTGTATGTTTAAATTTTCAGATCATTCGGTTGGGCAGTTTTTGCTCTGTTATATATGCGGACGGACAGACAGACAGACTGACAGACTGAACGACGGCTATAGATGCTACGTATTTATATAACTAGTAAATCTGCAGATCAGGAGCCTCAACGTCAGCTCTGCAAGTCTTTTTTTAAACACAATTTTGTAATATTCAATTTCCTGCAAAACGCAATTTAAATTTCTCGAATTACATAATTATTTATAAGAATAAAAAAATACGAAGTTTTCAGACATTAGAAGCGTTAAATTGAAAACGTTGTTATGTAAGGATATTTTGAAAATTTCATGAGCTACTAATTCTGGTATTTTTTTAGATAATAAAGTAGATTTCTTCAGGGGGCGGAGCCCCCCTGAACCCTCCCATGGTCTCATTAAATTTACATATATAACTTTTTATTGATTGCGCTAATGGTTATTGTAAATCTTAGATTTCTTTTTACACTTCCGAACCTTATTTTTCAATACCGGTGGACAGAAAATGATTTACATTGAGACTATCTATATTATAAAGGACAAACATATCTGTGCGTAATGCATACGTCATTTTGCGAATGGCAACACTTTGAAATTTGAAATAAAATTTTGGATTTGCAATTTTTTCTACTGCAAATTTTTAAACCTCTAAACATCGCACATTTAAAATTTTTACACCATCGTATAAGGAAAAAAATACTCTTTTAAATGCAATTTGTTTGAAAACTGTACCTCAATTTATTTTTCAGATATTAATTTTTTTGTAGTTTTTAATAACATTTTTCTTTTCGTGGCAACAAAAGTACCTCATTTCATTGAAAGTCATTGAAAGTAAACGGAAAATAGTCGAAAATAGGAGATATCTTTCTGTTGCCATTTTCTCATAAAACCTAAAAAAAAGGTTGAAATTAAAATATGGGCTATGTCAAGAATATTGTCTGTTATTCTGTGATAATGACGTCATATGCACACTTTTCTATAGACGAAGTTTAAACCTGGATTGTAAAAGTGGATTGCTTTAGCGGATGCAAATGACGTCATTTTATAAAAAAACGTGTATTTTATTTCTTAAACCTGAATTATGTTTTGTAGAAGTGCGTCATTTTTACAGCCCAGCTGATTTGAAATTCTTCACAGGTGAAAAGGCTTCACATTTAAAAATAATGTAATCGAAATCACACACTGATAAAACGCAATGTTTTACAAAAATTTAGAATATCTTTATAAAGTATATTTTTCAATCTTCTGACCATCGTTACATTTTCAATTTTCGTCGCACAGAGAAAAAAATTACTTTCAAATGCAATTTGTTTAAAAACTTTATCTTAATTGACTGATGTATTATATTTTCTAAAATAATTTTTAAGCATGATTTTTTTTAAGTTTATCTTATCACGTGCCGGTTTCAATACATAATAATAATAAACATTTTTCACATAAAGCAACAAACATTTTTCAGCATTTGTTTCTGACTATTTTTGCATAACGAAATTAATACTTCCTTTATAAACAAATAAAAGAATAATATTAAAAAACCCACCGATCTAACATATTTGTGAAAGACAAATTAACGAAATTAATACTTCTTTTATAAACAAATAAAAGATTAATATTGAAAAAACAACAAATCTAACATATTTATAATCGTACAATTTAACTTTTTAGATCACCAAATAGGATTTTTTTTTTTTAATGGAATAACTTTGCAAAGTCCATCTCAGTTTACTGATTGTCTATAGTTTTAAAAACAATTTTTAAGCATGAAATATTTTTTAATTTATCTATATCGCGCGGAGTTCGATTACGAAAGATTAATCCGTTTGCCCTTAAAACAAAATACAGACTTCATCATTTTGTTACGGCTAATATCCATTAAAAAAATTTCCTATGAATAAATAAATAAAATAATATAAATAAAACACAAATTTACCAGACATGTATAAGCTCTGAAATTATGAGAATATAAAAGGATGCCATAAGTAGCAAAATCTTGGCAAATAACTCTTAGCATTGCGGCTAATAAGAAAATATCGCTTTTGATAAATTTAAAAAAATTATTTGATTGTATAATTCGTATTTTCCATATGAAAAATGCTTTTTTAATGTAAGTTGTCAATCTAAAAATATTATGGAATATAAAAAAATTATTAGTTTTCAATTTAAAAAAATGATTTCACCTATATTCATTAACCCGGGAAGCCCGGGTACGATCCCCTAGTTATATTAAAAGTTTAGGTTTTATGAACGAAAATGTAATTTACTTTAAAAAATAAAATACTTTTCATTCATATTTTCTGAAATGAGGCTGCATTAAGAAGTAACACTAGTCAAAAAATATTTTTTCAGGCAATCTAGTTAATGTTTGGTTTTTAAGAATGAAAATATTTATTTCCCGATATAGTGACGTCATTTTCGACAGAGATCATTTTGTGGTGCATAATTTTGACATTTACTATCTATTTGCTTTTCAAAAGATTTTTTTTTCTCATTGAAATTTTCGATTAAAAATTAAACATTTCTGTTAGCCGTGCAGACGATAAAACGTGAGATATTGGCAATTTTTTTTTTAAATAGTAAAAATTAATATCATAACACAAGGCCCTTTTATTTCAACCTCAAAGCGTATTCGTTTTAGTTTTGATATATGAGGTCAAATTCACCTTCTTTTCGTACATTCGAATTAATTTCCAATATGAAAACGTATTCATGCCTATTTTTTATTTCATTTTCCTCTTGCACATGAAATTTTTTTGAAATCAAAATTAACTGTTTAGGATAAATTATTATTCCGCGATCTGATTTCCTTGGCAACGGTAAATAAAAAGATATTTTATAGCAAAATGTCAATTTATTCCTTATAAAAATAATGAGCTTTTTAATTTAAAAGAAAAACATTTGGACAAAATAAATAGAACACAACCTGTCTTATTTCTGGCTTAAATTCCATCTATATGTAAAGACACAAAGGCATTAATTAATTCATCCCTTTTGACGTTGATTTGACTTCAAAGAATTACACACACTTTCACATTTACGATATTTTTAGGTTTAATTTCGTTGCTAGGTAACGATTAAAAGAAAATTAAAACAATGAAATATGGGCATTTACTTTAATTAAATTTGTAAAAGAGAATATTTTATATCATTGGAACAAATATATAAACTCCCTCCATATGTTATACACCGAAAAAAAACTCTGACAAATGTATACACAAAATTTCAAACTAATATGAATAATGTATGTTTCTAATTAGGAAATTTCATCATCCATAATTTACCATTTAAATCCTTCAATCATATTAGCCATTTCCTTTCAACAAATGAAAATGGAAAAATCGTCTGAATTGCTATAGAAAAGCATTATTGCGCAAAATAAAATATTCTATATTTTCCGAACGAATGAACCAAATATAACAAAAAACTATACAGCTAAATCCGGGTACTTCATCAACATGCCCAATTAATTTCAAGCCGATCGGATGCTTTTTGCGGCAGTTATCGCGGAACAGAGAGACAGACAGACAAACGGAAATCAAAACTTTTCGTGTCTCCACAGTAAGCCTTCACTGATGTTTCGGCAATTACGAACGCACCTAATAAAACGGAAAGCGCGAGGCAGAGCATGAGAGGTCCAAAGTAACTTCCACACATGGAATAAAATTGTAAGGATTTTAAATACACAATATTTTACAGGTTTAGCTGTAAAAATGCATAGTAGAAGAAAAAAATTGAATATATTATTATGAAAAAGAAAGTTTTACATCTAGTTTATTTTATAGTATCGTATTTTTGCAATGCGATTTTTAAAAAAAGTTTAAATTTGCGATTTCCGAAAACTTTTGACGTGATGGTAAAAAATGATGATCATTTTCGGATTCAGCGCTACAAAATACATAAGAATCAATATTATCAAACGCTTAAAAACGCAAATATCATATATATCTATTTTATAGTATAAGATTTTCGCTATTTTTTTTAACTTTGAAATTTACGATTTGCTAAAAATCTTCACGTGATGGTTAAAAATGAAGTTAATTTGCAGATTCAGCGCTACAAAGTGAGAATCAATTATCAAAACTAAATCTATAACGCAACTCATATTTTGCAGGTTAGTGTTCTTCATCAAGAAATTTCCATAAAAGCATTTAAACTATTGAATTTATATTTACAAAATTTCTATCACAATAAAATTTAAAATATCAAAATATTTAGTAATAATTGCAGATTGATTATCAATCATATGTACAAATTTCACTTCCACTAGATAACAAACAGTGTTGCCAAATCTGATGTCTTAGTAAGTGGAACAGGCAGACTAACAGAATGGGACAACGGTTTCTAAATCAGAACAAAAAATACAATAAATGAAAGGAGTACCATCAGAACACAAAAAACGCAGGTTTCTATGAAAACTGGATCTTTCTCAAGTTATGGTCTCTATTGAATAAATTCCATACAACTATATGTGTTAAGACGGTGTTGGTGTTGGTGCTGTTTTATGACGGCCTGTTATCTGCACTTGTGATATGGGCCCAAAGGGGGGTGGGTGTCCTCCATGGGGCCTTTCTAAGGGAACCTAATCTGTATTTACGTAAGGAAAATCCAAGGTTAGAAGAAAATCACTGATGTCAATTTGAAGATGAAGAATGTCAATTGTTTATTTATGGATTGTAAAGGAAAATTTGGGAAAAAAAACATGAATTTCTATCAAAAAATTACGTTAGATTTTTCAGAAGAACATTAAATTCTTATAAAAGACTGTTTTTACCTTTATACTTACTTTATTATTAAAATAACTAAACATTGTTTAACGTTTGATATACAAAATTTAAAATTTATAAATATATTTCAGTTCATCAGACATACAAGTAAAAATTACATAATACATTTTATTAATGTTTCAAAATGCTTTTAAATGCCGTCAAGTGATAAATTTATTTATTTGTTTCATTTCATAATATCTAAAAGCCACAGAGAAATATATTTAATCTTATGTTAAAAATTTTACATTGAAAATGACTAAAATGTGCATTCCTGCCCAAATAACTATATTCGGGGTTATTTCAGTGTAAACGATCTTGGAAAAAAATAAAATGAAAAAGAAAGGAAATGGCGTGAAATAAAAAGATAAAAAAAAAACATTAAAAAAATGGAGAAACATTCTTTTATTGTTTTCTGATAAGGAGAAAACCTTTAAAGTTGATTTTCAAATTTTGAGTTTTTTTTTTTATTGAATTCATCTGGCATTATCGACAAAGTGGAGATGAAAATTACAGTTGCGTATCTGATAATCTTCGTAATTTCTTTTTGCGATTATTTTCCTGTAATTTTTTTATTTGAAAAAAAAATTATCAATGTTTTACGGCTTCATGCGTTTTTTATAAAAAATTCTGCTTAAATTTCCAAAAGGTTTTTTTCAACAATATATATTTCGTTTTGCTGAAAAATGTTCCATCGAAGAAAAAAAAAAAAAAAAAATAGAAAAAGAGCATTCGTTATCACTTGAGAGTGACTTTAGCACTCCTGGTGGTGAGATTTGGATGTTATCGGTTCGATTTTTAAAAGTATGAGAGATAGCGAAAATTGATCAAATATGCGACTTACTACAGATGAAAGACAGTTCTGGGCTGAAAGTGAAAATTTTATTTATGCACAAATTGAAAATAAAAAAAGCTATCTGAGGAACAATGATGTAGCCTAAGACTCCTGAAATGTTTTACAATATTTTAAAAATTATTTTGAATGGAAATTGAAAAGTTATTGATTGGATAAAAGAAGATATACTCTATGTGATTCTGACACATTTGCACTGTAATCATTAGCATCTTAAACAAGCCATGGGATATCCTTTCTCTGTCCTCGCTTTCTGTTTGAGGTACTTTTTCCAGAAAGACTGGAAAACAGAACCCATGTCTTTCTGCCATGGTTGCACAATGATATTTTAAAAGAAAAAATAATTACTTTTGCAGATTTCTGTCAGTGATTGGGTATAAAACACAAATTTACTATTTAAAACAGATTTTCAGAGACATGAAAATTACGAAATTTTGCCAGGAGAGAATATTTAGGATTAATACTTATTTCTATGTAAGAAAATATTTTTTCAATTAGGAAATTATATTTCTATTCTAAAGAAAAAGTAACTAACGCTGTCACCGCCGCCGCCGGTTTTGAATTTTTTGTGACCGGAGGTCTTTCTTCGTTAATATTAAGAAAAATATTGCATACAAAAATATGCAAATCGGTGGAATTATAAAGAAATGTTTGATAAACACGCTGATGTAGACAGTTTTCAAATCAAAAAATTATTTAAAGAGATATTTAATGTTAAAGTTGGCCAAAATCGTGCCATTAAAAACGTTTTATAGGAGCAAAAACTATACATAGGAATTTAATCATTTTTTGATCATTTTATACATTATATGTTCCCGGTGTGCAGACTGCATTTATTTTTTTTAATTTGACTTATTTTTTGAGGTTTTATTTCTATTTTAAATTCAAATTTTCAGCATTTCAAGAGATATTATTTTTTACAACTTATAGAATAGGATATTATTTTAAATTGTTGCCAAATTTAAAAACAGCGCAAAAAATAATATTTCCTTCAAATTAAAAATTTATTTACACCTGACAATTAGAAACAGAAAAAAAAAACTTTCAAATGAGAATTAAATGATTACGTATTAAAAACAGGAAAATATTGATAATTAAAAATTTATAATTACAGTATTAATAAAATTTGCAAAGCCGTAATATTGCTAAACTGTTTAAATTAAAAAATATACTTGCACGAGACATTTATTTCATATTTTGAGATAATCTTTTAAAACTAATCTATCTATCTATCTATATATATATTGCGCTATCATATCAATGAAATGCAACTCATTGGTTATTGAACAACATTTAATGCATCACCATACCTGTAAGGGGGGTTACCATAGGGGGAATCCTGTTCTTTCGCCAAATACCGCCAAGAATGTCGCCAACTTGGCGAACAAAATGAGTCGCCAAAAGTGACGCCAACTTGGCGATATCTCTAATATTTCACCAAATTACCGTAGAATTCCATTGTAAAACAGTAGGGTTTACTTGCTTACAGAAAATCAACATGTTGAGGTATTTTGAACCAATGCAGATGTTATTGAAGCGGCTACAAGAGTCGCATTGCTCTCGTGTTGAGAATTCGAAGATAGCGCTAATAATATTTCCTTTCTAACAACTAAAGTATTTTCACGTGAATATTAAAAGGGGAAAGAAAACTTTGGTGAAAATTACGTCAGATTTAAAACGATACATTTAAGCGATACATTTTAAAGCCGACCAAATTAGCGTACTTTTACAGTTTGCTGTGTCTGAACGGGGGTTGGCGAGCGTTGCTCGTAAGGTGCAGACCCTCCTAGTTTTTAAAACAAATATAAAATTTTATTATGAATTTTTTTCTGCGTGCGGTTGGTATATGTCTCGGGCTTTGATGGACGAAAATGTTTTCAGCTCTTTTTGACTCGGATTTCAAATCGTCGGTTTCGAACTCTAATAAAAGATTCCGAACTAATCTCTAAAACTTATATGTAAAAATAGCTTTATGAGCACGAAGCACCGGTTTTAATTCTTTATATTCGCGGCTGAAGTGTGATATCATTAGGAGAAAAACATTGACTAATTACACTACACTGTAAAAAAAGATCTATGAGGTTACTAAGAATTTTCTAGGAAACTGGAATGCCTAGAACTTTTTATGTAAATGAAGCAAAAAAAGTCCTTCCGGCCAGTGCCGGGAGGAAGAGGTAGCTTTCATATTCCTTATTTTTAAAAAGCCAGCTCACGTTATTCAAACACACGAAGCTTAATTTGGTGAAAATCGATTATAGAAGATCCAATACTAATTTTTATCAATACTAAATCCTTATGAAGGAGAATTTCGCGAAATTAGTCAGCTTTATCCAAGCTGCTTTTATATAAAGTAACTTATATTTGGTTGCGAAATTCGGCGATATCTTGAAGTGCCTGCCATTTTAAGACAACATGGTGGATGAGGCTAACCCGTGAACTTTGTCGAGACCTTAGTAATTCCTGCGCACATGCTCACTCACATCGCAATCGGTTGATACATACGAGTGCTGTCGCAGGCAAACAATCAGATTTTTCAAAATGTCACCCACAAAAAGAAATTCAAACTGCTATATCTGAGCCATTTTTTAGGATAAAGACAAAACAAAAAAAGCTCCGGAATCCTTATATCAAGGTCAAATACTTAAGAAAGAAACCTTTTTCAATTTCTAATTTTTTGCCCCTCACTTTAAATGTAATTTTTTTAATCTAATGGCCCCCATTTTGAAACAAGATGGCTGATGAAGCTGGCCAGCGAACTTGGTCGAGACATTGCTATATACTATCCACATGCCATACACCCAAATAGGTTAATAAATACGTGTGGTATAGCGTGACAAATATCAGATCGTTTCAAAATGTCAGCCATGCTAAAAATTCAAAGTGCTGTAACTCAACCATTTTTTAAGATATAGACGAAACAAATACTGCTCCGGAATCTTTGTATCAAGGTCAAACACATAAAAAAAATTCATTTTCCAATTTTTTGATACCTCATTTTGAATTTAATTTTTTTTTTATTTTTTTAAATGGCCGCCATTTTGAAACAAGAGGGCGGATGAAGCTGGCCAACGAACTCGGTCGAGACATTGCTATGTACTATGTACACACGAAGGTACATTCATATCGGTTCATAAATACGCCTGTTATCGCGTGACAAATATCAGGACGTTTCAAAATGTCAGCCACGCTAGAAATTCAAAATGCTATAACTCAGCCATTTTTTAAGATATAGACGAAACAAAAACTGCTCCGGAATCTTTGTATAAAGGTCAAACACATAAGAAAAATATATTTTTCCATTTTCAATTTTTTGGTACCACATTTCAAATTTAAATTTTTTTAAAATTTTTAAATGGCCGCCATTTTGAAACAAAATGGCGGATGGAGCTGGCCAACGAACTCGGTCGAGACATTGGTATGTACTATGTACACACCGAGTTACATCCAAATCGGTTCATAAAAACGAGAGTTACAGTATGACAAAGATCAGATATACAGGGTGATTCAGCTCGTCGGTGACAAACTTTAAGGATCGATAGAGCACACCTAGACGAACATTTTTGAATAGGGAATGTAGGGTCCCTGACGCGATGGTAAGGCGCTAGGCGCTTTCGAAAATTTGGGTGCCGAAATTCGAAACGTCATAAAAACTAGGGAAATGGTTAGATTTTCTTGCTTGTTGCGTCGAAATGATTCTGTTTGTTTAGACTTTCTTCAGTACCAATTTGATAAGCGTATCTCTTAAAACATGGATAGGGGGCGCTGCAGACTTTGGAGAGCTAGACAACAACTTTAAGCCCGTTATTTTGATAATTTAACACATGCTCGCCAAAGTTGATACTCTAACTTAAAGTTTGAACCCAAAAGTAGAGCCCTGCAAAAAGCGTAAGAGCCGGAATAAAATGTCAAAGTACAGGGTGGTCGAAACTCGAAGGCTCCTAGGAGATAAACAAACAGATTTCTTGACTTATGGCATGCATTTTCATGATTCTGTTTGCTGGGGCTCTCTGAAACTCAGTTGAACGGTACAAAAAGAAACATCGATAGGGGGCGCTTTGGGCAAAAAACATAATTCGTTGACATTTCGGACGCTAACTGGAAACGGGGCGCTACGATCAGTTAGAAACAAAACAAGAGAGTAATTTACTTATCATAAGAAGCTATTAAAACTGCAGTTTGTTTTTTTTTTTTTAACAAACATAGCTGGTTTCAATCATACACAATGCGCGCAATAAAATTTACATAAGGTGCTTTTTGCTGATTTATGCAAAAGATATCGTACCATATCGATATGCAAAAGATACGTAATGCGTAGACGACAACGCGAGATGACGTAGTTGTATGCGCAGACACGTCTTTTGAACGTGCGGTACCTACTTAAGCTTCGGGTTACTTGTCTGCAGATCGGTAGTAGGATGGAACGGTACACAAACTCTGAATTGGCTGACATGCATTTGGCGTATGGCGCTGCTGGTTGTAATGGACGAGCCGCTCAGCGGTTGTACGCCGAGCGTTACCCCAACAGGCAAATCCCCTGCCATGCCTTCTTCGCTCGAGTACACCAGAGGTTGTCCACAACGGGATCTTTCGACGGAGGCAGGCCTGAACGGGAGCGATCAGTGAGCACCCCCGACACCGAAGAGGCTGTGCTTAACCTGGTTGAGGACAACCCAGGTCTTAGCACGAGAGATATCGCCAGACATGTTGGCATTTCGCAAGCAACTGCGTGGCGCATCTTACGTTCCTGGAATCTGCACCCCTACCACATCCAGCGGGTGCAGTTGCTCAGAGAGCAGGATTTTGGCCCTCGAGTGGAATTCTCAAGATGGTACTTGGCGATGAGATCCAGGGATCCCCGTTTTGTAAACAGCATTTTGTTTACGGACGAGTCCACCTTCAGCCGGGAGGGAATGTGGAACGCCCACAACAGTCATGTGTGGTGTGATGAAAATCCACATGAAACCAGAAGCCGAGCAGCCCAGGAGCGTTTCTCAGTAAATGTGTGGGCCGGCATTCTGGGGGATTGCCTCATTGGCCCTTATTTGTTACCTGAACGGCTGACAGGTGGAAATTACCTGATTTTCCTGGATCAAGTGCTGCCGCAGCTTCTGGATGAGGCGCACGTACCCGAAGGTTCGCGTCGCCAGATGTGGTTCCAGCACGATGGAGCTCCGGCCCATTACACGAACGACGTGCGTCTCCATCTAAACGCAAGGTATGGCCAGCGGTGGATCGGGCGTGGGGGTCCAGTTCACTGGCCTGCCCGATCACCAGACCTCACCTGCTTGGATTTCTTCCTTTGGGGTTACCTGAAGGCCGAGGTATACCATACACCTGTCAGCAGTGCTGAAGAACTTGTGGCGCGCATTGTGGCAGCTGCAGGGCAGATCAGAGATACTCCTGGCATTGTTGGAAACACACACTCCTCAATGCGACGGAGGTGCGAAGCCTGCATCATGGCCCAAGGTCGAAATTTCGAGCATCTTCTGTAGTGTTATTTTTTGTAAATAAATTTCCAGTATCATTGATGTTTTTGGTCTAAATTTATTCAGAAGTGTTGAGCAGAGGTAGAAAATGTGTTTTCATTATTACTAACTGATCGTAGCGCCCCGTTTCCAGTTAGCGTCCGAAATGTCAACGAATTATGTTTTTTGCCCAAAGCGCCCCCTATCGATGTTTCTTTTTGTACCGTTCAACTGAGTTTCAGAGAGCCCCAGCAAACAGAATCATGAAAATGCATGCCATAAGTCAAGAAATCTGTTTGTTTATCTCCTAGGAGCCTTCGAGTTTCGACCACCCTGTACTTTGACATTTTATTCCGGCTCTTACGCTTTTTGCAGGGCTCTACTTTTGGGTTCAAACTTTAAGTTAGAGTATCAACTTTGGCGAGCATGTGTTAAATTATCAAAATAACGGGCTTAAAGTTGTTGTCTAGCTCTCCAAAGTCTGCAGCGCCCCCTATCCATGTTTTAAGAGATACGCTTATCAAATTGGTACTGAAGAAAGTCTAAACAAACAGAATCATTTCGACGCAACAAGCAAGAAAATCTAACCATTTCCCTAGTTTTTATGACGTTTCGAATTTCGGCACCCAAATTTTCGAAAGCGCCTAGCGCCTTACCATCGCGTCAGGGACCCTACATTCCCTATTCAAAAATGTTCGTCTAGGTGTGCTCTATCGATCCTTAAAGTTTGTCACCGACGAGCTGAATCACCCTGTATATATATATATATATGGATATATATATATATATATATATATATATATATATATCAACTTTTGAACGGAGGGTGGTTTCAGGGTCTGGGGGTCTTGATCGATGAAAATATACCAAAATTTTTTGAAATCGCTTTCCTCCGAACGGCTGCAATAGGTAGCTTTTTGTAATGAAAACTACCTAAAATATCATGTAACAATTTCACGTTTACACTATAAAAATAAATCTGCAATGTTACTAAGAATTTTCTAATAAACTTAGATGCCTAGAACTTTTTATGTAACAGGAACAAAAAAAAAAATCATATAAATATCCCGGGTTACCGAAAGAATTTTAGTAAGCATATACATTTCTGCAGCTTTACAAGAACTAGTTTTGTATACTTACATCTTTTTTCTTTACAGTGTACCGATAAAATTTTAGTAAGCTTACAGTTTAGTAACAGACTTCTGTAGCTTCTACAAGAACTAGTTTTGCAAATTTACATCTTTTTTTTTTTTTTTTTTTTTTTTTTTTTTTTTTTTTTTTTTTTGACAGTGTAATACGCATTTAAGCAATAAACGTGTTATTTTAATATGAAAATAAAATTCAGTATGCTTAATTTGACCACAACCTGCACCACCGGATACGTATTCTTGCCAGTGAATGTGTATTCTTACAAATGATGGACACATTGACCATACTTAACTACACATTTGATCAAAATAAATTGTAATTTCCTCACATATTTTACTTTTATCAGTAAAAGTGCACCCTTTTTTATGCTACTACACTTCTGTACGGAAATTGTCGAAAAGTTTACATTTGAGGTCTTCTAATAAAATTATTCTTTCATCTACGACAGGATTTCATACTCAGTTGGAGTTACTCTACACCAGAGATCAGCAGCATATGACATGCGTGCCAAACTTGGGATGCAAACATATTTTGGCAGCACACAGGCTGAATTTTTCTTTTTATTTTACATGGTTAGTGTATTTTAAACTTATTTAAAAAAAAAAAAAAACACGTAATGCTATTACTAATGCCGCAGTATTGGTTGTCAAAAATAACTGGCATTTGGTAAAATTAGGGCTATTATAATTGTAGCAGCCTTAAGTAAGATATTTGAGAATCATTTTGGACATCAATTATTGAGATTTTATTACGTTATAAACCAAGAAAGTTAAATAGCAAAAAATACACAATGCTTTAAAAATGCAATTGAAACATGATAACTCGGATGATAAAGGTGGTATGTGACAAAAAAATGAGTTAATCAATATGATTGAAGATAATTAATAGTCCTCTTCCATCTCTTAAATTACTATTTGAAAAAAACAATACTCACAGTGATTTTAATTCATAAAGGAAGCATTTGTCAATAAACGCCAATAGATACTATAAGAGTTCGGAACTATAAGAGTTCATTTTCTCAAAATGATGATTGTGTCACTGACCAACTTTATCACCTGAGCTCTTCATATGAAAAAATTATCAACTGCGTAGTGCTTGGTTCTCACATTGAGTCACAAGAAAAATAAATCAATTTTATTTGACAGTGACCTATATCCTCTGTACTGCAATATACGTACAGTTAGTCGAGGAAAGTTTTTAAGAAGATTTGTATCACATATAGAAGAAATTGTCGTTTTAATTATAGCTTAAATCAATTACGTATACTGGTTGCGTTGCAACCCGATGTGTTGCTTTTGAACTGCATGAGATTATTTTATTGTTTTGAGGAAACTGAAATCTAATTTTAATGAACAATTCGAAGGCAGATATAGTATTAATTTTATTAAATTATTTCAAATCTCAAATTATATTTACAATTTAAATCAAAAGCTTCCCCAATAAAAATGCACAAATTCTATATCTTTATTTGCCAAAAGCTTTTCGTTCTTCCAAGATTTGGCTTCTAATTTCGGACGTCATTTGGGAGAACGTATCAAAAATCGACATTGTTTTGGCGAATTTATTCATAAGCATTTTATATTTATGAATTATAATAAATGCTTAGACAAATATAACTTTTCTGGATAAAACATTTTATTTTTAACGTCCGTGTGAAAAGTTTTAATTGCTATCTTAAGTAAATATATAAAAATCAGTTTTTCTAATTTAAATTAAATTTAAAATACTGAGATGGACTTTTTTTTCTATTTATGCCAATGGAATTTGTCTCCATGTCACAGTCGACAGGCAATTTTTTGCTTTTTAAAATAACCTGTTTCTGGAAGCTTAAATATGTGAAAAAAAGCTTATATTTCTTGAATTTTCTTAAAAAATACAAATCAACCAGAATATTATTTTCACTATCTATTCAAATAAAAGTTCATTTCAATTTAAAAAGTATGTCAAACAAAGGAATCTAATAATCCTTATCGTTTTCAGTTTTCTTCCTTTTACCCAGAAAAATGGAGCAATTTAGTTGTCATCGTTACAGAAATGCCATTAAAAATTACGAAATCATTAATATATCAGAAACTAATTCAAAATTTTAAATTCCAAGACAACTTTTGACATCCTCGGATCCATCCGGATAACTGGCGTTAATTTGATCGCCCAACCGTCCATGTTCTAGGGGGTGTAGTTGTGAAATACAAACGGGCAGTCACTTTTTAATATAATAGATTGATGAAGTTTTAATTTCATTATGAAATATTAGCCAGAGACAAATGATGAACTATTTATATTGTTTTAACTGCAAGTTGGTTATTACGTAATGGAGCCTGCACACGATGGAGTTAAATTTTAAAATATCATGTTTGAAAATTATTATAAAAAAACATAATAAATCAGTCAATTAAGGTGAAGTTTTCAAACAAATTGCATTTTAAAGAAGGCATTTTTCCCTATATGACGGTGTAAAAATTTAAAATGTGGGATATTTAGAAATAAAAAAAATTACAGTACCAATAATTGCAAATCCGAAATTTCATCGGCAAGTGTTGCCATTCGCAAAATGACGTCAGCGTTACGCATGAAAACTTTTGTCTTTATAATATAGATATTATACAGTGTGTCCACGTATAACCTGACCGACCTTTATTTTCACAACCGTTGGTCCTAGATGCATACTTCCAATTACAAAAATGGTTTAAAAAAGGTAAAGAATTACTTTTAAAGCAATTTGGGTCAGTAAAAACATTTATTAAAAAACTACGAAATTTAAATTTTTATACGGTACCCCGGTCCTATAAGTGATATTTAGTAAAAATTTACTGTGACACTAACAAGTAAGGCAAAAAAAGTCCCATTCACCTAACATTAAAATTGATCGAGTTATGAAAGTTTGAAATGCACGATTTATACCACTTTTATGAGTCTCTAAACAGATGATTTCTGCCGTGATTTCAGGGGTCGTATATAAAGTACTTTAACTTATTTGAAGGTATCTACGCTTTGAAAGAAATCGTACAACTATTACGGTTGAGTTAAACTTTATTAATTAAGTTTCAGATTAGTTAAAATAATTGGATTTTAACGCATCTTTTATTTTGTAAGGATTTGAGGCTATGATTTATTTTAACAAAAAATATGTTATTTTCATAAGGTTTTATTTAACTTCCAACGATCGCCTTTCCAGTTTAAAATTTGTGCTCGAGCTTTAACTCACTTTCAATTGTCCGATCGAAGTTAAATTTTTCATACTGACTTAAATCCGATGACAATGTAATATTATTATGATTTTCGACGCTTACCCTCTTATACATACTTATCTTAGAGGATAACACAAAAAATTCGGATAGATCACCGTTAACAAGTTTAACCCTTAAATGCCTGATTTTTCAAAAATCATTGTAATAACGTTTTCAGCTTTTATTTTTTAAATAAATCATAGGATGAATACTTTAAAAAATCATATTTTGTTTTAAGTATAGTTTAGGCTAAAAAACAGTTTGTTACTAATCGGCAATACTGGTGTTTAATTGAAAAAATAACTTCCCCCGATAAAATTCTATAATATTAAACACCCAAGAATTTTAGGAGCTATAATAAGAAATAAATTTTACTTGCTCACTGCAGGTGAAAATAGGGTATTTCGTTAGCTCCCAAACAAAACAAAAAGAACAAGTATCAACAATTGAAAAAATAAATCTATCTTTATTCTTAAACAGCACAAGAGTTGCCATCTACATGTTGAAAATCGATTTAATAATATTTTCATAATTTATTTTTTTGGCAACATTAGGCATTATAGCTTCAATATTATTCTAATTATATTTTAGAGCCTAAATTGGGTATGTTGCCGAAAAGCAACACCCGGCATTTAAGGGTTAAGAAAGAGTTTTAGATTAGATAACATAAACCTGCAATGGTTGTGTTTTTTAACTTTTATAATTACGTTTTATGTATTTTTTAACGCTGAACAAAAAAATTACCTTTACTTTTAACCATCATGTCAGGATTTTTCTCAAATCGTAAATTTTAAGGTTAAAAAATGGAGAAAAATCTGATACTATAAAATAGATGTAAGACATTTTTAATTCAGTTTAATTTTATTTAATTCAATAATTTATTCAATTTTTTGACTTATACTAGATTACTTACAGCTAAACAGCCCAGGGGTCCGATCAGGTTGGGAGGAGAGGGGGGGAGGGGGATCAATTTTAACTTTGAGCTTTTTAACCTTGAAATTTGCGATTTGAGAAAAATCCTGACGTGATGGTTTAAAATGATGGTCATTTTCGGATTCAACGCTAAAAAATACATAAGAATCAATTTTGTAAAGCTAAAAACCATCTATTTTGTAGCGTCAAATTTTCGCTATTTTTTTATTATATGTTTTTTTTTTTTATTATTCACGATTTGCAAAAGATCTTTACGTGATGGTAAAAAATAAAAGTTAATTTCGGATTCAGTGGTACAGAATACGTAAGAATCAACTTGAAAAGCTAAAAAAATGACATAACCCAACTTTTGCAGTCTAGTGTAATCTAATAACATTTTAAAATATGCATAATTTTGAAAAGAATTGAGGCTGTTAATTTTCATCACTTTATTTAACAAAAATTCTGGTTTTCATTCTTCTTATATGGTTATTACAAAATATATATTTCGAATTAATGTGTCGGAATGCTTAAAGATTTCAAATTTAGATTGCAATGTTAATTTTACTCTGAACCATTTTTTTTTTAAATATATCTGACGAAATTATATTTCACTAAATTTCTGAATGGCCCCTAATTTGCTGCAAAAAACATGCTCCAACTTTAAACAGCTATTACTTGGTCAATTTCGTAGAATAACGGGATTTCTTTTGTTATAATTGTCTGTGTAACAGGAAAATTTTACTAAATATAACTTACAGAACCCGGGGACCGTATAAAAATTTAAATTTCGTAATTTTTTAAGAAATGTTTTTCTTGACCCAAATCGCTTTAAAAATAATTCTATACCCTATTTAAACCATTTTTGTCATTTGAAGTATGCATCTAGGTTGCGAAAAGGTCGGCCAGGTTATATGTGGACGCACTGCATATTCAACAGTCTAAATTAATAACCCTAATATCTCTGTGACACGAATGTGGACAAAGTGTTTTTTCGTTTACTTTTAAATATATATATCAGTAATCAGAAAACAGTGTAAACAATATAAATATTTTTTTATCAAATGTTATAAAACAACATGTTATTTTATATCAGAATAAGTGTGATTTTTGGATTGTCAAGTACAGATTTTTGCAAAGTTCTGAATTAGTACAAGGGTCATTCTATGCGAAACCAACCAATAAAAACATATTTTTGGAACTTCTAAGTTTTAAATTGTTTTGATTTTTTATCTTTATATTATGTCTATCAACCACATCGAAAATAGAAGTATTTTTGAATAAATTTTTACAATTTTTTTCCAGAGTTCTTAGTATTAAAAGAAATGCAATTTGCTCAAATTTTTCAAAATTTCTACATCTTTCCACGTATAGACATTAAATTATGTACTTATGAAAGCTGTAAGGTAAATTTATAGAAACATGGTTCATCTCAACAATGGCCTTTGAATTATCTTTATAAGCACTTTACACGCCTCATTAACTAACTCTTTCAACTTACGTGACTTAATTTTGAATCCGTAGGGCTTTCTGTGCACGGAATTTGTAGAATGTGGTTTTAAGTAAAGTTATTTTCGCTTGCATGATATGTAAATCTATGCATATAATAAATTTGCTTTAAATAATTATACCTTATGTGCCCTTACCAAAACTTACATGTCATCACTGCACGACAACTTGTAAAACCTTTTTTCTATTGTAGATATTAAATGGTAATTAAGTACGTTTCAGTGAAATTTTTATTTTTAAGTAGTTTTGTCATAGCGTCTTTAACGCTTTCAGATCTGAGCTATTTCAATCCCATATTGCCTTCTGGGCCGAGGGTATTTGGTACTTTTCATGATTTAAAAAAAAAAATGCTTGGACGATATGTATTTTAATATTCTTTTTATTATAAACTTCAAACTGTTCTTATTTATAATGAAGGAACTGTATGTATGTAAAATGTAATAAAAATTAATATTTAATGAGAAATTATTAAGAAAAACATGTTTTATATTTTAAAAACATTTAATAAAAACATAATTTTTTAACGTATAATTTTGTATAGACTTGAATAAAAACTAGCCCAAATGTTGTACAGATGTCTCAAAATAGTTTTTATTTGCATATAAACATCATTTAGTAAAAGTTGATTTTGTGTGGTCCATTTCAAAGCACGGATTTGCACAGAGAGCAACACCACAAGATTCACAATAAGTTCGAGTTAAGCTCTGAATCTAGATATTTTTCTATACTGACTTCTGTTTAGTGCTGCCATCTACATATTTTTAATAAAAGGTTCGTAGATAAAATCTCAAAAGACTACGAACGTATATAGTCGGCTCTTTACGAACGTATATAGTCGTCTCTTTTAAAGCTCAGGGAGTTAAAAGTTGACCCCGAGAGACTCTCGGGCTTAGTTCGCTTCACCGAAAACGACCACCCGAGTGACACTCGGTCTTAAACCTCAAAGTTTTAACTAAATTAACTTAAAGCATTCATTAATTGCTATAAAGGATATACATAAATTTTAAAATGGTAAAATACCTTTATTTATTTACATTTCGACATGTTTCATTGCAACAGACGGAAACATTCTCAAGAAAATAAAATGATAAAAATATTTTCGCAAAAATTAAAATTGAAAAACTAGTAAACAAAAACAAAAATCACGCGAACACAAGCATAATGAAATTAACTGCAATATTAAAAATTAAATTTTGCGAACTTGAAACATTTTAATAAATGAAAGTTAAAATTCTACTGCTATATTCACCTTGAGTTAAATAATTAAAATACATATAAAAGCACAAAAACAAATGTACAAAACCACCCCAACTTATTTCTCTCTATCTCTTTATCTCTAGGTGAATATAACACTAGAATTTTAACTTTCATTTATTGGGGTCCGGGACACATTTTAAAATATTTTTTATTTATTGAGTTAAAATTCTGAATTTTTTTGTGATGATTAACCGTATCATTTGTAAACAAGATCACGTGATAAAACTTCTCATAATTTTTTTAAAAAGAGAGAATTTTTAGAATTTCAATTTTTTTTTCATTTAAATAAACAGAAATGCATAAGTTTTAATTTTGATTCAGCATTTTAAAAAATATTAAATTGTAAAAAAAAATTAAAAATATTTGACGAAAAAATTAAAAAAAAAGGTGATGCAACTTTTTTTAAAAAAAATCATATTTTCAAAAGTAAATATTTATTTCAAATATGCTGAATCAAAATTAAAGTAAAACAATTGAAAAAGATATGTTCCAAGTGTGAACCTTTTATCTTTAAGGGTTCTCGAGTTATAAGAATTTAAATACGAGAAATGGTGAAAAAAACCTCTCATGAAGAAAAACGCATTTTTACAAGAAGTCTTTTCCATGACAGCTATTGCTTGAAAGCTGGATTTTGAAAAGAAAACAAAACGAAAAAAATAATGTTTTTTGTTCCAATTCAGGTAGAAACATGATTTAAATGTCGTTTTAAGCAGGAAAAAACAGAGTAATTTTTAATGAAATAAGATGTTTTTGCAAAATTTGAAGATTTTCGTTTCCCGGAAACCCCTTAAAATAGTTCACGTTCACAAATTTCCGTTTTAAATATTGCAGTTAATTTCATTATGCTTGTGTTCGCGTGGTTTCTTGTTTTTGTTCACTAGTTTTTCAATTTGGATTTTTGCGAAAATATTTTTATCATTTAATTTTCTTGAGAATGTTGCCGTCTGATGCAATGAAACATGTAGAAATGTAAATAAATAAAGGTATTTTACCGTTTTAAAATTTATGTATATCACTTCTAGCAATTACTGAACACTTTGATGTTTTGAAGTAATTTTTATATATAGTTTATAAATTAACTTACACGTTTAAAGTTATTTTAGAAGATTTTCTTTTCTGCTTAAACTGCACAAAAAAAACTAAAAGTTTTATTTTGTGAAAAATTACAATTTCAAAGCGTTGAACTGTCGACGAATATTCGTATTTGCGTATTTTTCCTTATACACATTTAAAAATAATTAGAATTTCAGAACTCTAAACTTTGCGATTTGGAATAAACTGTAGTATTATCATCTACCTTTTACAATGGAAACTGAATTATTTATTAAAGCAAATGCACTTTTTTTAATAAAGGTTAAAGAAGTTTTGTTTCGCAAAAAATGCTAATCTAATTGTTTGCGCACAAAGAGGTAAAATCTAAAGTAATTTTGAAAATAGTTCAACTCTTTAAAAAGAAAAAAAGTTTTCTTTAAAAAGTTATTATACCAGTTTAGTCAAGTTAAAAAAAATTGTTGAGTTTATACTCACAAAAGATACTAAAGAAAATAAGTAAAATGAAGTAAAATAAAAAATTATCAGAATCTTCAAAGAAATTGTTTTTTCTTTGAAACTTATTTCTTTAAAAGAGTCTATGTAAAGTTGTTTTTCTCTCAATAAATCTAAATAAATAACAATTCAAAAGTAACAACACAAAGTGAAGGAAAAACAATGACGAAAAATCATGCGTACGGCATAGATTATGAAATACTTTCCAACACAAGCAGAATGTTGAAACTAAACTTCATCATTTACTATGGAAAAAGATGATGTCTACAAGAACAATTTGAAAACACATAATGCATTTGAAAACACAATTTCTGCGGTTACATGAATATTCAGGAAAATATACGTTTTTGTGCAACCCTGTATATGATCTATAGATATGTATGTATACTGCATAGTATACTAAAAGTTAGTTCAGTTAAATGCATAGCACAGTTAACATTTTCCATTCAGCAACTTCTGCCAATAAACCGATGTTGTGGAAAATTTTCGTGCAGCCCTGTATATAATCTATAGAATTCATACACTCCAAGTAACATTTAAAAATAAATAAATTTAAAAATGCATACTGTCATATCCCAACCCAGCAATAGTAATGATCTGTGTTAAGAGATGTCAGCACCACACAGAGTTTGAGATTGTAACAATAAATAGCAATTCAAAAGTAACAACACAAAGTGAAGGAAAAACAATAACGAAAAATAATGCGTACGGCATAGATTATGAAATACTTTCCAACACATGCAGAATGTTGAAACTAAACTTCATCATTTACTATGGAAAAAGATGATGTCAACAGGAACAATTTGAAAACACATAATGCATTTGAAAACCCAACTTCTGCTGTTACCTAAATATTCAGAAAACTATACGTTTTTGTGTAACCCTCTATATGATCTATAGATATGTATGTATACTGCATAGTACGCTAAAAGTTAGTTCAGTTAAATGCATAGCACAGTTAACATTTTCCATTCAGCAACTTCTGCCAATAAACCGATGTTGTGGAAAATTTTCGTGCAGCCCTGTATATAATCTATAGAATTCATACACTCCAAGTAACATTTAAAAATAAATAAATTTAAAAATACATACTGTCATATCCCAACCCAGCAATAATAATGATCTGTGTTAAGAGATGTCAGCACCACACAGAGTTTGAGATTGTAACAATAAATAACAATTCAAAAGTAACAACACAAAGTGAAGGAAAAACAATAACGAAAAATCATGCGTACGGCATAGATTATGAAATACTTTCCAACACATGCAGAATGTTGAAACTAAACTTCATCATTTACTATGGAAAAAGATGATGTCAACAGGAACAATATGAAAACACATAATGCATTTGAAAACCCAACTTCTGCTGTTACCTAAATATTCCTAAATATCATATTATACGTTTTTGTGTAACCCTGTATATGATCTATAGATATGTATGTATACTGCATATTATACTAAAAGTTAGTTCAGTTAAATGCATAGCACAGTTAACATTTTCCATTCAGCAACTTCTGCCAATAAACCGATGTTGTGGAAAATTTTCGTGCAGCCCTGTATATAATCTATAGAATTCATACACTCCAAGTAACATTTAAAAATAAATAAATTTAAAAATGCATACTGTCATATCCCAACCCAGCAATGGTAATGATCTGTGTTAAGAGATGGCAGCACCAGAGTCTGAGATTGTGAGACTTTAGCATGCAGCCGATGAAATTAGATTGGTTGAAAGAAATGTTCTGAGTAGCTGCACTTAGGCGGCTCTTGTATATATTGTAAATAAACTAAAAGAATACTTATAGTGATGCCTCCTTGCTCAGTAATATAATTTTAATAAGAGTATGGCTATATAATATTGGCGACGTTATGAGATTGAACCCAAATTAAAATATAGTAAAAAATATTTGAAAAAAAAAGAGAAGAAAAAATGACCGATGAAGAAATGATTTCTCTTGGACGCTTAGACGAATATAATTCGAATATTCCTTTGGCAATTTAGGTCGAAAAAATTGACTTTTATTTCTCAGCGAATAACATCAAAAGTGATGAGATAAAGAAAAATATCTTGCTGAGTTCGGTTGGAACATCAACTTTCTCCATTTTACGAGATATTATAGTTGCGAATACTCTGAAGGAGATAAGTTACGAAGATCTTTTAAAGAAAGCAAAGGAGCATTTTTCACCACGACCTAGTGAAATAATAGAACGATTTAAGTTCCAGAAACGACTAAGGAAGCAAGGAAAGAATATAGTAGATTTCATAAGAAACTTACGTCGGTTATCTGAGTATTGCAACTTCGGAAATGCTCTTAATGACCGCCTGCGAGATCAATTGGTGTTTGGTATCCAGGATGAGAAGATACAAGAGAATTTACTGGATCCTAAAGACTTAACGTTCCAAACAGCGGTGAAAATAGCAGAATCATTTGAATCAAACGATGCCGGCATGAAATCCTTACATATTAAAGAAAGTACGACTGTCAATCAGGTGCGTGCTTCGAAAGTTGAGAATACAAAAGTAGAGAAGTTCGCTCATGCACCTAAACCTAAAGAAGGTAAATTCGTACCTGAGAAACAGTGTAATAGATGTTCTAAAAACCACAATCCCAAATTTTGCCCTTTTAAATCTGCAGTATGTCATATGACTAGGTCACCTAAAAGTTTGTTGTCGAAATCGAAAATTTGAGATGAAAAATGAGAAAAGCATAAGAACAGAAAAATTAATACTGTTCAGGAAGAATATGGTTTAAATTTCATGGGCGATAACTCCAGTAATGTGTCGTGGGAAAAATCGGTTAAAATTAATAATTAATGGTGTAAATATAAAAATTTGAGATAGACACAGGTGTGGCTCATACGGTTGTAAGTAAAAGCGTTGCACACAAATTGTTCTCAGGTAAACTGCCTTTAATTAAATTTAAAATAAAGTTACAAACTTATACTATTCATTCTTTAACTGTTTTGGGTGAATTAAAAGTAAATGCTGTTGTTGATGAATATTGTATACCTGATTTAAAAATATTACATATTAAAGAGGAAGGACCGAGCCTAATAGGAAAAACTTGGTTAAAAGCATCAAAATTATTTTGGCCTAATGTAAATATGATTAAAAGCATGTCGAAAGATGATTTAATTAGAAATTTTCCTAATGTTTTTGCTGACGGGATAGGGACAATCAAGGGTCCTACTCTGTCAATAAATTTGAAAAAAGATGCAAAACCAGTTTTCTTAAGTCTTGACCTGTTCCTTTTGCTTTAAGAAAAGCTACTCAGTTAGAATTGGAACGATTAACAAATGAGGGTATTTTGAAACCTGTTGATCATTCAAAATGGGCTAGTCCTATAGTAATTGTTCCTAAACCTAATGGATCTGTTAGAATATATGGTGATTATAGAGCAACAGTTAATGCTACTAATGAAAATGATAATTATCCTCTTCCTAGAATGGAAGATTTCTTTCTAAATTAGCAGGTGGAAAAATTTTTACTGGTTTTGATTTAAAAGATACGTATTTATAACAACCTGTAGAAAACGAAAGTAGTAAAATTTTGACTATAAATACACATAAAGAATTTTTTAATGCGTTACGATTAGCATTTGGGGTAAAATGTGCTCCTGGAATGTTCCAGAGAAAATTGAAAATATTTAAAAAATGTATGAAATATAGGAATATATATTTGGTGTAGTTTTAGATGATGTAATCATAAGTCCTAGTAATGAAACAGAACATTCTGAAAGAGTTGAAAGTGTTCTGAAATGCTTTTTTGAGCATGGTATAAGATTAAATAAGGAAAAATTAAAATTTATGGTTTCGGAAATTCGTTATTTAGGACATAAAATTTCTCAGGAAGGAATTAGACCTATTCCAGAAAAAGTTAATGCTATTCGGAATGCTCCTATTCCAAATAATGTGTTACAATTGCGTTCATTTTTAGGATTAATTTCTTATTATAGAAACATCCTGCCTAATATTTCAGATGTTTTAGAACCTTTACATAGATTATTAGATAATAATGTAAAGTGGATATAGTCAGAAAAGCATGAAAAAGCACTTCTGAAAGTTAAACAATTGTTATGTACTGTTTTAGAATTATATGATGTTAACAAAGATATAGTTTTAAACTGTGATGCTTCTGATTAAGGTATAGGGTCTGTTTTAAGCCACATTATTTAGGGTACATAGAAACCTATTGCTTATGCTTCTAGAACTTTAAACAAAACTAAAAGAAATTATGCAATGATAGATAAAGAAGCTTTATCTGTAGTGCTTGGTGTCACTAAATTTCACCAATATTTAGCTGGAAAACAATTTAAAATTATAACGGATCATAAACCTTTAATTATATTGTTTGATCCTGTTAAAAATGTACCTGATACATTATCACCTAGAATGCTGAGATGGTCGTTAATGTTAGCTGGGTATGATTATACAATTGATTATCGCGAAGGTAAAAATAATAAAAATGTTCACGCATTAAGTAGATTACCTCTCCCAGAAACTGTAAATATAGTAAGTAAACCTTTCTGAAATAATGTTCGTTTGAAATGACGTTAATTGGCTTGTTACTTCTAAAACGATTGCAAAGTGGACAACTGAAAATCCTGTAACTAAACAAATTTTAGAGTGGGTGTTACATGAGTGGCCGCGAAAAGTTAAACCAGCAGAATATCAACCATATTTCCGCAGAAGAGAGGAAATTGCCTGTCTAGAAAATTGTCTATTGTGGGGACATAGAGTGATGTACCAAAGGAAGGCCGTGAATATATATTAAAATTACTACATTCCGTTCATCATGGTATATCGAGCATGAAAGCAAAAACTAGGGGGGTAGTTTGGTGGCCAAATATGGATAAAGAAATTGAACAAATGGTAAATTCTTGTTGTAGATGTCAGATGTTTGCGAGGGATTGTCCCAGAATGGAACCCTTGAAATGGAAATCTGAACTACCCTGGGAAGGGATCCATATAGATCATCCCGGCCCTTTCGAAGGTAAAATATTTTTAATAGTAATCGATTCTTTTACTAAATGGTTGGAGGTAGAGGTAGTACCCAGGTCTGATAGTAAAACTACAATTAAGGTATTAAGGAGAATTTTTGCTACATTTGGATTACCTGTTGATTTGGTCAGTGATAATGGTCCCGCATTCACAACCCTCATAGCATGCATGGTCACAGTGACGTCATTGTGACGTCACTGTAAGTCACTGTGGTCACGTCACATCTGTGACCAAAATGCCACCACTCAGTGATGTCACATTGTGACTGAGATGTGAACTTCTTAGAAAACTTAAAAAAATTACAAAAATTATTAAATCATGTTATTTACTGTAAAAAATATTTTTCTGCCGGATTTAAAATTTTTTTAAGTTGCCTCTGTGCCTCTAACCAAAACCTTTTATTTTCATATAACATAAAATGTAATTAATTCATCAGCGACACAAAAATATTTCCTAATTATGCGAATTTTATATTATTAAAAAAATGGTTTAGGTAAACAGACCCCGACTTATCTTTTATAAAGATTTTTGTAAATGATCATCTGTTATAGTAGAAGTTTCTCAAAGAGTAGTCGAAACATTTCTGTGGTTTCAAACTAAAAACTTTCTATTACAGTTAAGTCTGCAGCTTTTAATGAGCACGCAGAAAGCGTCTTCAAAGTTTAGTCATATATGCATTTCTTGCTTTATAATTTGCATTCAAGTCATTTTTTTCCCTCTTAGTGTTTCACTATTTTAAGTAACTTTTTTTTTTAATTCTACTTCTTTCAGACGTTTAAAATAAAATTGACATTTTCCGAATATAAAATTAATGTACAAAATTTAGGCAAAGCCCATGACATAATTAATTATTCATATTTTAATTTTTGTTTTCAAAATATATCTTTAAAAATTATTTTACAAGATGTTTTATTCTACAGAAAATTAATATTAAGATAATGACAGATTGGCAAAGAAAAACTCATCTCTTCTCGATAATCTTGTTGTATTTTTTAAGAAGTTATTTTGTATATATTACCTGTGATATAAATTTTACTTTTAAAAAAAGGAGGGGGTCATCATTATTACCATTAAATTAATTTATACACATTTTGAAAAATTAAGCAATATTTTATCTAGTAAACTCTAATTATGGATAATATTATTATTATAATTTACGTAAATGAAACTTTTCAATTCACTAAAACTGATAAAAATAAAAGGTGAAATACAATAAAACATTTTCAAACAGGAAATTGAATTAGAGACAATTTGATAAAATTAATATGCATTTAATTTCCTTCCGAAAATGTTGTATAGAAAAACAAATAAAACCGAAAAAACATCTGCTTCGAACTTCGAAACTTAAAAATCGTCTGCATCTGCACTATTTCAGTTGTTACGACTCACCGCAGAATAACGGATAAAAGTAACAGTGAAGCTTTTTAGAATCTTGTTTAGAATAAACACGGGAAGTTATGTGGACACTGGACAGCATAGACGTGTTGACACGGATTTAAAAAGTGAAACAAGAACGTTCTCAGGATCTAAGTTAGTTCAGCTAACAAAATATAAACCCGAGAAAATTACGGTAGCTTTGACTTGTTGAAGATGATTCAAGTCATTGCTATGGTACTTATTATCGGATTTAATTGGTTCCCCAAAATCAAAGTATCACGTACAACGTCAATGAAATTAGGTAAGTAAAAATATTATTTTCCCTGTTTGCTTTTTTTTAACCGCAACAATTTTAGTTAGCTTCTCATAAACATGCTGTAGAACATAAATATTTCACTACATTTATTTTTTATTTTGTTGAAATATCTAAAATATTATTTTCCCTGTTTGCTTTTTTTTTTTTTAATTACAATGATTTTAGTTATCTTCTAATAAATATGTTATAGAACACAAATATTTCATTACATTTATTTTTTATTTTGTTAAAATATCTAACTTCCTTTTCAACAGCTTTGATCAGATTATTAAAATTAGTGATTTAAATTGCATTTTAATCTGGTTTATATTCTTATTTAAATATTTGGTTAAAACCACATAGTGTCCTAAATATGAAAGTATATGGATAAGTATTATAATCAGTCATTAATATAATTAATAAACATTTAAAGATAATTAAGTTATTTAAAAGAAAAGTCTTTTTATGGAATAAAATTATTGGCAAACATAATTTTTTAATTTTGTATTAAGTGATTGTCTTAAACAATTTGAATTGCATGTTTTTATTTTAAAAAAATTGCATCTGCTCAGAAGAGGAATTTATAAAAAATAAGACACAACGGAAACGTATACTATTAAAAGAGATCGTAGATATGTAATGTTAAGAAAAAAAAATGACTATTTAATGTATTATTCAACCTGAGAAATGTTTTAAAATCTATAAAGAAATAGTCATAGCGGGTGAAAGCTTTTCAGTTGTTAAACATTCTTACTGAAATGTTTTCAAAGTGAACTAGAAGTCTGTTGGCAAATGAAAATATAGAAGTTACGCAAAATCATCTTTTATTATTTACTTTTTTTTCTGGATAATTTTATCATTTTATCTCCTGAATGATTTTATCGAGATAAATTTCAAAGTATCGATATTATACACTCTTTATAAACAGCGTGATTAAAATGGATTTCTTATTTATAATTACCATAATCTTGTAAATAAAATATTAATAATAATAATGAACCTATGTGTGGCTCTATTTTGTGTTTATGGGCTCAATTTTTATACTTTATTCACATTAAAAAGTAGTTAACCATTTGATACTGAGTTCATTATTTTGTTTTATTGTGTCATATAAAAATAAATATGATTATTTGTGATTCTAATACAATATATACAGTAGAACGCCGATTGTCCGAACAAGTCGGGACCGACCCTAGTTCGGATAAACAAAAGTTCGGATAAATGGGCAGACAGTTTAAGGGATGTTCCTGACTATTCTAAAACCTTCACACTTTATCTAGGTTTAGGACTGACAGCACCAGTTAGTACTGGAGTGCTTAAAAATTGTTTTGTTTTTTTTAATTGTTTTTTGTTTACTTATTATTTAATTTTTTTTTTCTTTTATCATTTTCTAAACTTCAGAGATTATAATTTAAGCAAAAAATAAATTGGAAGTTAGGTGTTTTTTTTTTTTCTTTTTTAGAGAGACAAATATTTGGATAATTGAAAATTCGGTTAAAAAGAATTCTTTGAGAGAAATATGCTGTTCGGATAATTGGAAGTTCGGTTAATTGAAGTTCCAATAATCGGCGTTCTACTGTATTTATAAAACTTTCACCAGACTTTATTCTAAAAATTTCGTTGTAGATTCTAATCTGTTTGTACTATTTATGACACTATCAGAGTTATAGATGTCATGGCAACATATATCCAGCCAGATAGATCTTTGGCAAAACATAAAAACTTTCACATTAGACGCAAAATAGAGTAGCTGCGGTGCTGTGTTTTATAAACAATAAGGTATTATTGTTTTAAAAAATCATAGATAGTAAGAGTTATTTTTATAATATATAATTTCATAAATACAAATGTAATTTTGGCAATCAATTATTAAAGTTATTTTTTAGTAATCAAAAAGTTGTTTTATATATGGATTTTACTCCAAGCAAACCCTGATGTAAAATAAATTAACCCTTTGTATCACCGTTCTATGCATACCTAAAAGTTTTATTTACTTTTACAGTGAGCATAAAAATACGATTTTATTTATTGCTGCTATCTTCCAACATAACGATTATTGCCGAAATTGTTCTTAGAATTCTCAACATAATGATACTGGTGATACTCAGTTAATTTTCTATACCAAAGCTGTATTTTTCATTTGAGTAGTTTCAAATGGTTATTGCTAAAATGTACTTCGGAAATTTTATAATGCATGTATGGGGCATAAAAGACGTAAACAATACATATATAATGACTATATGGCACATGATGAGCGTTTCGAGTGTATATATATATATATATATATGTATATAACGCATGCATAAACTTCACAATGATCTTAGCAATGTCGTTACTGCAATTTTTGCATAATCAAATTTATAGGGCCCTCTATAACAAAGAAGTTTCCTATTTTCTCAGCCCCAACTTGTTTGAATTACAATCATATATATATATATTTTATGGTAATCAATATCACAAAACATATAAAATTTAATTACTTAATATCGGTATTTCTTTTTATCTTTCATTTTTTTTTTTTATTATAAATGTTGTGTAATCGAAAAAAATTCAACCTCACCAGTGACTTCGAGTTTGTAATGCGTATTAAATGAAATAAATTAATTTCATTCAGTATTTTCTATAGTTTAAAGAATATAAAAAGTACTGTATATATTATAAAATATTATATTTTCAACACAAATTTTATTTTGATAAAGATTTGAAAATTTAAACAAATTGTTTCTTTGGTAATTTTAATGCTTTTAACAAATAGCTAATTTTGAAAAAAAAAATGTGATAGATCGATCATTCAGTTGTCTTCAATATTCTCATTTATTGCAATAGGAAAGAAAGGTGCAACAAAAATTGAAGTCTGCGGGGCATTGCATTTTGATTCAATAAAATTCTTTTGGTATACCCTTGTTATATCGGCCCCCAAGTTTTAATTGCGTTGTATCGCCGAAGTATATTAACGTTATAGATGTAAATGATTTTACAACATGCATAATTATGACTATGTGTGACATGCATACGTGTTTACAAATGTACAAGTATGTCATAGTGTGACTTCACAACATTGCCGCTAGTCACATATTCGTCACAACGTTAATGACAAAATTGTCACAAATCACACAATTTTCACAAAATTGACACAATGTGACTTCAAAGCAGTGTCGCTGTCGTCACAGAATCATCACAGTGTTAAAGACAATTTCGTCAAAAATGACACATATTTCACAAATTGATCTCAATGTGACTTTAAAGCATTGTCACATTCGTCACAAATTCGTCACAAAGTTAATACCAAAATAGTCACAAATGACACACTCTTCACAAATTTGTCACACCGTGACTTCACAAAGTCGTCACAATGTGACGTCACAAAAGAGCTCTAAAACGGCCATAACGACCTCACATTCTAGTCACAGTGACTTCACATCGACTTCACGTGACGTCACATCGACGGTCACAATGTCACAGCGTGACGTCACAACGACGTCGACGTGACGTCACCATGCCTTACGGGAAGTGATGAATTTGAGGAATTTCTTAAAAATAATGGAATTAAACATACGCCTGTACCACCTTATCATCCGTCTTCGAACGGACAAGCGGAAAGATATGTGCAAACTGTGAAAAATTGTCATAAAAAGCTAGATAAAAGTGTCATAACATTGTCAATTTCAAGATTTTGTTAGAAAATCATTCCACTCCTCATTCGGTGACTGGTAAAACTCCTGCTGAATTAATGTTTGGAAGGCCAGTTCGAACAGCCCTTCACTTGATATTACCATCAAAACCTAAAATAGAACAACCCCTTCACAAATACAAGCTTCATGATTTAGTTTGTTAAAAATTTTGGAAAAGGGGAAAAATGGGTGAAAGGAAAAATTGTGAAATTATTGGGGAGTAGATGGGTTTTAGTAAATAGATGTGACGGAATAATGTGTAAGCGTCACGTTGATCAGTTGAGACGTAATAAAGAGATAAGTTATGAAATACCAGAGAGAGTTGTATAGATAAATCGAAATGATAAACTAATGTCAGATAAAGTTGAAAATATGGGACATAGTGGTAAAAATTACAGTAATTATGATAGGTATGAAAGGGTTAACCAAAACCGTTTTTCTGGAATTAATGGGAAAATAAAAGAACAGCTTAACAATGATAATACTATAGAACCAAGCCAATCTCAGCCTTCGCATGATATTGTGGCAGGTACAGTTGAGTAATAAAAGTAATGTTACGACAGATAAAACTGTAAAAGACTATTTGACTAAAAACAATGATGAGGACTGTAAGAAAAGTGCTCCAGTTCGAAGAAGCCAAAGAGCAAGATTGCCTGTAGTTCATTTGAACTATGAGAGGAGGGGTGTCCCCAATTAGTAGCGATCTGCGTTAATAGATGGCAGCACCACACAATCTGTTTGTAAGGTACCGCATGTTACCAGAGTATTCCACGCAGTTGTAATAAATGATTTGTTCTGAGAACTGCGTTTAGCAGCTGCTGTAAATAATGTAAATAATAAACTATAAGTAATCTTATAGTTATGCATTCTTCCTTAGTTAAGAGTAATTAGTTATAATAAGAGAGCGGCGATATAAAAAACACATATTTCAATTTAAGACTTAAAGCGCACGCTTTTACTTTATGTAAAATAACGCCATTCGTATCCGCTTAAGTATTCCACATTTACGATCTACTCTTAAAGATCTACAGTAAATCATGCATAGGACGTCACTATAGCAAAATAATGCACAAATGCAGCAAAAAGATGCCGTCATTCAAGAAACTCGACGAAAAAAGAGGTTATCTAATGGTTCATAGACCTTCATTTGTAACATAAATTCATTCGTTAATATTTTTTTCAAAATAGCACGTATTTTAATTACGTTTTCTTTCGGCTGTTATGAAAAATGGCAACAAAAATATATAATTAATATTTTACGACTATTTTTCCTTTACTTTCTACAGAAACAGAGTTTTTCCGTTGCCAATATTAAGCAAATGGCTCTAAAAACTACAAAAAAATTAATATCTCAAAAATAAATGAAGATACACTTTTCAAACAAATTGCATTTAAAAGTACTTTTTTTCCCAATACGACAGTATAAAAATTGAAAATGTGCGATGCTTAGAAGTTAAAAAAATTGCTATAGAGTATTTAATCGTACTGCTTTGTTTTACGGCTGGCTTCTGTAAGGTAACATTATTTTTTGGAGACAACACAAAATAAGCTGGGAGAAAGAAATAGCATTCCGTACCGGGGGGCTAATAACAGAGAATATTACTTTAACGACTGGCGCTTTTCACACCATCAGCAAGGATTTTGTTAATATGGCTGAATTTAATATAACTTTCAAAATTCCGAGATCTATAATATTTTCAGATCCTTCAGTGTAACTGATGTTCGTTTCATCTTTGAATTTGTCATGTTCTTGGGAAAATGTATCTGTAATAATTAGAGACATATATTCAGTAATATTTTACTTTTTAATTTAACTGAGCATTCTTTATGAAGGGATATTTCATATTTTTATTTTTGGAGTTTACAAAGAAATTTGCGAAAACGAAGGAAGCTAAATATATAACTAGAACTAACATTAAAGTAATTTTTTTTTTTTACTATATATTTAAGTGAAATAGAGAAGGTTAATTTAGCAGAAGCCTAATATAATGCATCTAGATATACTCCATTTTCTGAAATAAGCCGAGTGATATGACACATAAAATAATTTGTTTCGTTCTGATTACTTTGTAAGAAATGACTCCAGACTTTGTTTACTTTTTTGCGTTCTGAGGTATTTTTATGTTTCAATGCGTTTTAACCTTTTCATACATATTTTGACATTTTGTGTGTATCTTTACTTTTTCTGTTTTTATTTCACAGAAAATAAGGTAAAAAGAAAGTTACATTATAAAACTGAAAATCTGTAAAGGCGTATAGTGACATGACCAAATGAAGCTTTTTAAGAATAATAATTTTCTATAATTCCAAACTAAACAATATATAAGCGAAATCACATTGCATTATTTTCTTCCTAAAAAAGAAATTGGTTATATACTTCAGATTTTGCATATTTTTTCTCTGATTCAGCTGCCAATAACCATAGAATTAAGGGCAATCTATCTATATTGTGTGATTAGACGAATAATATACGAAAGTTTTAACACACGAAGGGAATGACAGACAAATTACAATGAAGTGAAGAGGTAAATATTCTGTGATGAGTATATTATATTCTAATAGTAGTGTTGCTCTTTGATCAAAATTATTATTTCAAGTATAAAACGTTATAAAATTAGATATTTCAGAAACATAATGCTACATACAGAAAAAAAAAATGTCCAACTTTTTTTTTTCGAAAAACTATTACCACAACAGAGATTTTTGGTTAGAACAATTTCTCTGCATAATGCTGAATAACATAACTTCAAAACAGCTACTTCCAAAAGTAATATATTTGATTTTAATTAATTTTTCAACTACTTTTCAGCAGTGAAATTACGCTTGAAATGATTGAATATTAAAGACGTGAATTATCACTTTGCTAACTAAACGTAAACCAACTGAGGGGAAAATGTCCAAGCCAGGAATCGAACCCAGACCCCTGGAATAGCGCTCCAGTGCCCTACCATTAAGCCACGAGAACGATGCCCAGCTTGACATCTCTCACACACATAAGTCGGTAAGACTGCTATCGCAGCTACAAGATAGAAAAGTATGGATGGAATATATTTGGTTGCAGTAACGTGATTAACCGGACAAAGTAACTTGATTAATTCAATTATTACTTGATTAATCTGTTCCGTATATTATTTCGCCTATGATAGTTATTTTTTTCCTTTACAGTAAGCAGCGTAGTTTAATTAGAGAAGGCTTTTTAACGTATAGTTCATATTTTCCAGTTATATCAGAATGGATTATGAAGTAGTAAGTAAAGTAAAGATATATTAATATTTGAAATTGTAAAACGGTATTACATCTCTTCGAATAAATCTAACATTTTATAAAAAAGATCACTACAGAGATAAATGAAATGAAAACATACTGAACTATTATGAATTATAAAATACACAATATGAACTTTAAAAAGCTCACTGTTTTACTTAAAAGGGGACTAAAATAATAAAATCGAAGTTACAAGTTAAAAATATACAATTTATTTAAAACTTCTTAGTACATTTATATGAATGAACAGCAATTAGTTATTAAAATATTCTCTGATGATGGACTCGGGATATGATAATTTATAAAAAAATCATGCTTGGAAATTATTTTTAAAATCTTTAAAATTCAGTGAATTGAAATACAGTTTTCAGACAAATTGTATTTAAAAGTATATTTTCCTTTTATTCGAAGTTCTAAAGTTGAATTTGTGTTGTGATTAGAAGATGATAATTTTCCGAAAATTGCAAATTACTCTCTTAAAAAAAATCGGAGATTTCAACTCCGAATGAGTGTATTTTCACTCCTTTCCAGTACTGAAATGCACTTATCCTATAGGAGTGAATTTCATCCATCTTGCGGAGTGGTTATTTTTATTCATTTTCGATACACCATTTTCACTCTTTTTTCGACTAAATTAACAGGCAAAACGAGTGACTGCATTCATTTTTGAGAATTCATTTTTACACCATTTTTGAAAAAATTAATAGTTACAACAAGTTATTTCACTAGTATTTTGAGAAGTTTTATTTTGTTTTTGTACATATATAATTTCCCAGTTTGCAAAATTTATTATTTTTAAACCTGAATTTTGTTTTAATTTACTCTAATTACAGAAGAAATTTCGTCATTTTCAAAAGATAAATTAATACTACTACTACTACTACTAATAATAATAATAATAATAATAATAATAATAAAGATGATTAGCTCCATACCAAGACAATAATTTTCTGCTGGTCAATATCCTGAAGTTCGTTGTTTTTACTTTATCTGTCTTATAATGATTTTTTTTCTTCAGTATTTTCACATAATAGAGGAGAAGGTCCAAATGCCGGCTAGGGTCCAAATACCAGCTACTAGGTGCTCTGAGAACTGAGCGCAGCGCAGGCTAGTTGCGATAGGCAGAATTTGAAATTTTAATTGAGAGCAGAAAGTTACGAGAAGTACGTCGCTGAAGTCTGTGTCAGTTACAAAATGAAAATGCAAAAGGTCGAAACGACGTAATCTGGCACATCAGAAGTTTTTCAGATATGTGTTTCTCATTTTTTTAAATATACTTTTCATGCACTGGCTTAAATTGATGATGAAGTTATTTTCTAGCCATATTTAGCTCTCAATTGCCGCGCGCACGTTATTGGTATTTTATTATACGAATAAGTAAAACCGGTTTTAACTTAAACATAGCAGTGATCCGAATACCGGCTACATAGAGTGGTCTAAATACCGGCTAACCGGTATTTGAACCTCTCTCGGTTGCTCTGCTTGAAGAGGAGGAAAATGTAATTTAAATATTTCCATAATTAATAAATTAATTTAAATGGTTCAGAAATAGTTCCAGTACCATTTCGCAATATGAAAAAAAGCAACTGTGGCCGTAATTCTTCAGGGGCGATACTGGTTACCTGATCACTTCCCAAAAAAGAGCCTTTGGACACTCCAAAATTGCCTGCAATAAACGTGAAGAAGAAAAATGACGATGGAAAACAGGTGAAAAAGGCAGAAATTAGCATTTTAAAAATTGAAAAAGATATCCGACAGTGAAATATGATGCAATTTGTGTCTCCTGCATTGGTGCTTTCTCTGCGGACCAGAGTGTGGGAGGGGATTCTAGGTTCAATGTTAGGAATGCGATATGTAGGCCTATAGTGACTGCACCGATGCAGAGAGTTATATTATGTTTGTGATATTTTCAGATAAAATAATTCTCATTTCAATCAGTAAGCTTTCTTTTTACACGTTAAAAAGCAAAATTAGAAACGTAATGGAAAGAAGACTGTGAGCGATTTAATAAGAATTTTATAAATTTGACAAAAATGCTTGTTTATTAATAATTACGTATTTTTCCTGTGTATAAGAAATCTTATTAATCAACAAAATTTATTAAAATAAGATTCTAATTGCTTAATAATTGCCATTAGCTCTACTTGTGTGATCTTTTGAAAAAAAACTTAGGTAGCCGGTATTTAGGCCCCAATTTCAAAACTCAAATTTTGAAGACTTTCGGAATTCTGCTTTTTATAAATAGAAAACGCTTTTTAAACTCATTTTTTTTCTCTCTAAATAGCTGTAAAACATGTCAAGGTACCCGGCTGTCCCTTTTTTTTTATTATTAATTTTGAAAATTGTATGATCTAGATTGAAAACAAAAGTGGTAGCCGGTATTTGGACCTTCTCCTCTATATATAATTTTAACGTTATTAATTTCAATCTGGAAATATGGATTTCTTTCATTATTTCTAATATTTTTATATCTTCTTTTTATATTTTCCCTGTGACACAGATAAATAATTATAGAACGTAGATTTCACGTTTTAGATAACTGCAGACTTTTTTTTTCAGGTAAATTTTTGAAAATGAATAGAGCGAAGTATAAAACAAAAATAAAAATTCACAAAATCATACTTAAAAAATAAAGATAAAGTTAGCTGTGTCATAAAATAAATTAATAGTATTTTTTAATAATCTATTATTTTCTGATACTTTTTTAATCATCTTGTATAGTTTATAACATTTACATAATATTGGGTGAATGTGTCATTTACATAATAAGTGTCGATGTGTACAATTATCTAAATAAACACAATTTACTAAATACTTGTACGTACTGAAACATTAAGAAAATAGAACATATATAATAATTTAATAATAATTTAATAATTTTTATTATAATGGGTTCTGTGTTCCGAAAATATTTCTGAGTGTCATGAGCAAAATATATTAATAATATCAATAATATAATCACAAAATGATATTTGTTTACTAATGTAAATAACAGTTAGTGTAATTTTTAACAGTTTGGATACGAGAATGCTATATGTCCAAGCGCATTTTATTGATTATAAAAATTAAGGAACAGATGGAAAAAAAGGAAAGAAAGATAATTAAAAAAAAATCCTTTTTCCGGTTAAAATGAAATAACGTTAAATAACACAAGTATGCAATGTACAAATACAACCAGGAATGACGAAGGAATTACGAGAAAGATGAAGTAAAGCAACGTACTTTACATTAAAACTTTCCGTGAAAGAAAAATTTTACCTAAGAATCGCTGGTAGCCATCTTGGTTTTAGCAAGGAAACAAAAAAACTAAATTTCTCCAGTTCTTTATGATGATCCCCCCCCCCCCCAAACCCCTCCCTACTTTCGTAGACATAATCCATCTATATAAATCTATCCTTTTTTAAATCAATGAAATTTTAATACTATTAGTGTTTTAACCCCTTGAGGGGCACCGGTATATATTATATACCAACTACGATTAATGAAGTTTTACACCAGAAAATTTTTATTAAATTTTACTTTTCTAACGTTGGTGGGAAAAAGCCGTAAAATTGCTTTTACTTATTTTGAAGTAGAATTTTTTAAAGAAGGGAATAGTGGGAATTCAGCATTTCACAAACGTAATTGCTTGCCCCTCAAGGGGTTAATCATGTAACGCTAAGCTTTGACCCCTATAACAACAAACAAGCTCTTTCCAAACCGGATACCACGCTGCCAAAGTAATATCTCGTGACAGGATTACAACCAATGAGAAGGCTCTTATAACCACTCTTTAAAAAATACTTTTCTTTTCCGATCTGAAATGGGATAATTTATGGATACTGTTCCTAAAAGGGTGATTTAGCAAACTAGTTTTTTTTTTTTTTTTTCTGTGAAAAATGGTCTCTTTTTAATAAGACCGATACTCAAAAAGAACAAAAACACGCGTAAAACACTTCGTCCTTTCATTGAGTTAATAATTCATTCTTTTGAATAAAGGCTAATGTCAGACGGACGTCTTTTTGCACGTTTTTTTACATACGTATTATCCCTTCACAATGCTAACGGCATTGTGTAGGGATAATACGTAAGTAAAAAAATGTGCAAAAAGATGTCTGTCTAACATTAGATTAAAGGCTAATGTCAGACGGACGTCATTTTGCTCGCTTTTTTACTTACGTATAATCCCTTAACAATGCTAGCGTATTGTGTAGGGGTAATACGTAAGTAAAAAAGCGTGCAAAAAGACGTCCGTCTGACATTAGCCTAAGAGTGTAGATTGATCAGACCATCGTAGACACCTTCGGTATGACCTCAGAGTTACTCACGTACGTTTTTGCTTTATAATACAGATAAGAAATCTGAAATCTTTTTACGGATAAGTATTTGGTCGTCAAATCGGAGTTTTTGCATTGCACCAATTTTTAAATAAAATTCTGGCTATGAAATGGCTGCTCTTAAGGATCAATTAAAAAAAGATTGTAATCTGATTAACGGGGTAAAGTAGCTTAATTATTTGTGAATAAACTAAGACTACGGCCAATCAGTGAATCTATTATATATATAAAATCCAAACGGAAATTTCGTTCCGAACGCCGAGATTTCGAGTTCTACCGCATGGATTTTTACGGAACTTATACCGTTAGATAGGTATCGTTCCAGGGAAGGTTTTAAGCTATAACACATCATTCTACCTAGATTGGTTATAGAATTGGTACGGAAAATTCTATTATTTTGGACTTTGTTACTTCATATTTCCTTAAATATCTGGACTCCTATTGGTCGTAGCGCTTAGATCTCGCGCCAAAAGTAGCTCCGAAGCACCCAAGCAAACTTTTCCCCGCGGTTATTTTGCCGTCTTCCAATTTCCTCTAACTCTATTAGGGGCCCGCGTAGGGCCCCTTTAAAATATTTTTCGTAGTAATTTCAGCAATTATCTTAAATTATTGGTTAAGACCGCCACCCTCCCGATTCATGTATCTACGGAAAGGTTGTACGAAGGAGTTTCGTTCAAATACGGTTTCGTTGAGAATATAGTGCGCTCCCTGGTGGTGGAATGTGGAACTAACATAACGCGATATTGTTAAAATTAGGAAATCTAACAATGCGATCTGTTTTAAACTTTGAGATAGTTCATAACACATAATCTATTATCTATTCTATTATAGATATAAAAAATCTATTATCTATTCTATTATCTATCATATATATAAAATCCAAACGGAAATTTCGTTCCAAACGCCTTGATTTCGAGTTCTACTGCATGGATTTTTACGGAACTTATACCGTTAGATAGGTATCGTTTCAGGGAAGGTTTTAAGCTATAACACATCATTCTACCAGTGGCGTGGCGTCCGGTCATCTCTGGATGCGGCGATGACCATGCAATAATTTAAAACTCTTAATAAGCTTTGAAAACTCTACGATCCAGTTTTAGCAGAACATTTGGAGTTCATGTGTAAGTGAAGGTAAGATTTAAAGTTTCTTTTTTGAACATTCAACCATTGAATTTTAGAGTTAATAATTTTTGACCACAAACTTAAATAATTGCGATGACCACCGAAAATTTTCACGCCACGCCACTGCATTCTACCTAGATTAGTTATAGAAGTATGACGGAAAGTTCTGTTATTTTGGACGATAAGGTTACCATTTTATTTCTTGGCGAAGTTTTTTGTTGTTGAAAAAATTGAAACGGCTATTATACCTAGAAAAATAAAGGACAAAAAACTGTTACTAATTTTATTTAAAATCTTTAAAAAAGAAAAAAAAAAGAAATCCATTTTAATGAGTGATAATATTAAAAAACGAATATATTTAATTTAAACATGAAAGAGAATGTTCGTAATACTTAAAGAATTACTCAGTTGAAATATTGCAATTGAAATAATATTTGGCGATTTATCTTTTGCATCAGGTTAAGTAAAATGCATCTGAAAATTGATAAAATGATATCAAGGAAGTTCCCCATAAGCGCATGCTCAGCATTATTTGAAAAAAAATTATAGAATATTCTTCTCATAAATATATATATATCCATAAAAAAATCAGCAGAACCTCTATTTAGCATTCCTAAAAAAACAATGAAAATTTCATTTTTTGCGATTTAGCGCTGGATGGCGACACGATAAAATTTTGAATAATACTATGATAAATATTCTTTAAGAAAAACTTTTTTAACTATCGATACGAAGTTAGTTTAAGTAAGTTTAACTTAAATAAATACATATTTATAACTGCAGTTTTGTCATATACATTTATATATGTAACAATGAAATTTAACGATCGTATTTATGCCGTTTACAATGAAATTTAAATGGATTAAAAGTGTTTCAAACTCAAATTAAGGTCCGATTCTGAGCATTGGCAATTTGACTTCGATATTGTTAGTGTCAGAGACAACAAGAGAGTTTTATTGCCATGGAAACAACAATTTAATATCGAAATGTTTAATGATAGCATTCTTAATTAAAATACCCTTAAAACTTATCCAGCCGGTGACACCGTATAAAATTAAATAGCTCAATACAAGTAACGCGCAATTTGCATATATTATATAAGCTTACAGCAGAAATAGTAAACTAATCCACAGTTTAAGTTTAAATTCATTGAGCATTAGGCATTTAATTACTTATTTAACAAGGAATTTATAAATGCATTTCAATCTCTTGCATTTGGCGAGGAAACCTATTGGTTCGCCAAAGAGCGTTCGTCTGTTCGCGCCAAATACTCGAAAAAATATTTTTTTACAGATTTTCTACTGCGATTCGACCGCTATATTTTTACCGATCTTTTTTACATACATGAGTCATTTTATTAGCATTTCCTTTTTCAATATATTTTGAGTATGCGTTTTAAGGAGACCTTCCTTGTGAGTAACAATTTTTATTATTATTATTATTATTATGTATCTCTTACAGAAAAAACTAGCAGATGTAATTATAAAAATAATGATATTACATAAATAGCAGTTAATATTATAAAAGTGGAGACAAATATTTAAATTTTAATGCAAACGTTTCCCCCCCCACACACACACACATATTATAAATAATTTCATTTCAGATATTTAAAATATTTTTCGCGTACTTTACTACGGATACATGCTATTTTGTTTTTCCCCAAACTTACGACTTTTATAACCTCGAACTCAGATCAACAAATATTGTCCACTCTCTTTTTTTTTTTTTTTTTTTAACATATATCGCCAATTTTTCTTTTAGAAAAGTCTACTGTTTCAAATGTTAAGTACTAAAGATTATTCTTAAGAAAATGTATGCAATTTTGCGTTATTAATACCACAATAGAAAATATTTTGCAATAAAAATTGCTTACTGAAATACATTTTCGATTGTCTTTTTAATTCGTCATCCCATTTTCAGTTTTTTTTTTTAAGGTTTTTGATATTGGATTAATCTTCCGTAATCATGTTTCCTGCTAATTAGTGTATTTACTGAACTATTTAGATGTTTCTTTTATATTTGAAAAAGTCAGATCAGTGATCAGACAGTGATTGCGATTGTAGAAGATTACATGAAATTTGTACTTAGCTATTAGTAAATTTATGTTTTTTCATTATGAAGCAAATGGAGAACAGAAGATTTAGTAATATATATATTTTTATTTGCAGTTATTTTACTGTCACTAAAAAATAAATACTTGGGGAAAAAAATTGAAATTCCAATGGTGGCTGGTGGAACAATATTTGTTGATTTATCATTTTAGCCTAGATAAGAAAAAAGTACCTGAAATGCAGATAAAATTGAAAATAGAAATCATTATAAAGCAAGTTCTTCTGACGCACAATCCTATTCGCTAAACTGAGGAAAAAATTAACGATTTTAGGTTTATTTAGGCAGCAGACTGAAGAATAATTTAATTTTGAAAATAAAAAATGTATTTATTTCTCCGTGTTATTGCACTCTTTAGAGAAATGAAAAAAGGTCTTCTGTGCATCAAAAAGATTATTAAAAGATTATTTCGTTATATTATAACGTGTTAGGTTATTAAGTTTTGTATAACTGACTTTATTTGTCATTTACAAAGAGTATTTTTGGCGAAAGATCTATAATTCAGCCAACAGCAATTTTACTTTATTTAATGGGATGTAGTCTGGCGCATAATTACGTATATTTTACGTGTGTTAACTCTGGTAAATTTGTAACCATATAGTTTGCAAACACTTCTAATGTTTGCCGTAAAACTTAGCTGTGCACCCAATTATGGACGATTGGGAAGATTTTGATTGGATGAAAACAAGAGGTTTATTTTTCTATCATAATGAGTTATCGATTTTTTTTCAGGTTAACAGTTACATAATTGCAAGTGGTATATATATAAAAAGGAAAAGGTAATGAAAATGACATTATTTTAATTTTATTCAAACACTTCATTTTTAAAAATCCACTTTTATGTGATTCAAATTTCTTTGAATGAAAGTTAATGACTTTTTGTGTGCAAACAATTTATTACATTTTTTTTACCGTATTTACTCTGCTGTAATCCGAAGATAGAAACCTGCAGTATACCTGCTAGAAGACGTGTATTACAAAATATAATGCAACGTAGAGAGAAATTGTATTTAAGCTCCCAGAACCACACATAGCACCAAGCTGAGAAGCCCGGAGTTCAAGAACTATCAAACGAAAGTGAATAATCCGAACATAAGTAATGTTCAGTGGTCACTCTCTGCAATCATTGTAATTATCTCTCCTTTTAGTAGAGTGGTGACTAGAGAACATTTTAATATTTCTGATTATCACAACGGCCGTATTTTCTTCCCAACCTCTACTTTAAATATATACTGTAAAAAGAATTTCTTCTGAATAGTCTGAATTTTGCCTAACCGATAAGATATTATAATAGCTAAATAGCGTTCGCATAGTATTCAGCAAATGCGGAAAGATTTTCCCGGTGAAGGTCCATATTAATTTAAAATACAAGGTCGAATTCATAATTTTGCTTGATCAATGATCATTTGGAAAATGGACCAGCGAAGCGGGTGTAGCCTGCTAGTATAATATATTTTAAAGTTCATAAGTAACATCATATAAACTACTTACAATAATAAAAAATAATTATACACCTGCAGTTTCGGATATTAAATAACTTTCCCATCCTCAGAGGTAACATTAACGAGAAACCAACACGGTACAATATCTACATTAAACCGTAGGTTTTATTGTCCGAAACTGTAAGAATATATTTGTGTTTTATTATTGTAAGTAGTTGATGTGATTTTAATTATGAACTTTAAAATATATTATATACACTGATTGGCCATAGTCATAGTTTATTCCTTTAAATACAGTGTTATAAGTCCTTTTATAAGTTAATTATTTTTGTTCCGTATATTAGGAGGATTATTTCTTCAAGGAATGTTAAAAGCGTTTTTCATACAATTTCGTATGAATGCAATGCAATTTTCTCCCTTACAGAAGTAAAAAATATTTAAAATATTTGTTTCCTTTATGTTTTGTTGTTTATGATGATGTTCTTTTAAATACATTTTTTCATTATATAGTACTCTACCCGGTAGCAGAAAATTCTACGAGGTTCTGCGACAGATATTTCAGGGACAAAAAATAATCTGCAGGTAAAATATTTTTTACAATAGAAGCGTTAACTAATCAAACAATCACTTACCTGTAGCGTTTTTTATGCATTTTATAATTTTTTTAATAATAATCTTAAGTTTTTGTATTAAGTAATAAAGAACTAAACATAATATAAAGCAAAATAAAGGTTCGAAGAAAATGAATCAGAGATGAAAAGGAGAAAACAAAGTCTGTGACGTTCGTCTTATGTCTCGAACTTTCTGCTACGGGGGTACTCTGGAAAACTAAGAAAACACAAATGTTAATAAAGTACGGAGAATAATATTGAGAAGAATATATTCTTCTAATACAACTAGCATTTAGGCATATACAGTTAGAAAAAATGAAAACATAATAAACTATTAGAATTTTTAATTCAAATTTATTAAATTCATTGCATCCAATTTTCAACCTATAAAAACCGAAAAATTTTACAAACAACTGTTTCCCCATCACAAAGGGGATTTTAGGTGAAGCTAATTTCGAAATGTGGTATGGAACAATATAGCTTCGTAACGACGAGAAACAAACTAACTAAATTATCTCTCTTGTATATAATTACAGAATTATTTCCTTTAAGAAATTTATGTTTATCCTTTTACTTTCGTATCCTAATTTAATTAGAGAAAAAAATTAGAAGAATATTTCATCTTTTCCAATTATCAGTGTCTGCAAATTCGATTAATAAGAAAAGGAATGTTTATTTAAAATTAAAAAATATGAAGTAATAATATAATTCTTCGAATAAACATAATATTGTAGGTATAGATTATTATAGAGTTAGATATTATGAAAACATGTTGAAGTGCTAGGAATGCCTTCTTTTTTAAATGCATTACAAATAATTGTTTGATTATTCCAACAGTTATTTTTCTTATCACGCCGATTTCTAAGTGTAGCACTGAATAATATAAGCTAAAAACAGCTCTTCGCAATAAGAAAAAAACAAATATAACTTTATTAACAAGACAAAGTAACTTAATTATTTCTGTTCCGTATATTAAAAGTATTTTCTTTAATGAAAGTGATGCTTTTTTTCCTTAAATGCGCAGCATAACTTAATTAGAGAGCAATATTACATAACACGAATTGTACTTAAACAAACAAAGGAAACATATTGCATACGGATGTTTTTAATATTTGTAGAACTTCTGTATAGAACTGAAATTGGAGAAAATGCTACAGCTACATTTCCATTTTTAGGTACGTTCGTAATTATATAAATATTCGTTATATATAAATATTATATAAATATATAATTTCGTCGTTCAGTCCATTTGTCTGTCCGCATATAACAGTGCAAAAACTACCCAACCAAATCGTTTGAAATTTAAAATATATAAATGTTGCATGATTTTATCGAGTGATTTCAAATTTTATGAAAATCGGATGTATAGTTTAATTACAGGGCAGTCGAAATTTTCCGCTACGTGACGGCCAAAGGGAAAAATTATTTCAAGTGTATTTTAATGATGTTACATCCTTTTGAGTAGAATGAAATTGATATGCACTTATGAAGTGCACTAAAATATACATTCAATACAATATGCGGTGAAAAAATATTTATAAAACTAGTTATAGTACGAACGCATCTCATGTACCACGTTTGACATGCAATTTCCAACTTGTTAGATATTAGAATTAATAGATGCAGTTCTGGAATAAAGTATTCAGTTTATAGAAAACCAATGAAAGAAAACATTGTTATCCCTTTCACAGCAAACGTAGCTTTTCAATATAAAATCCAGTTATTCATAAAAAAGAGTTTACATGATTTGTTCGGATAACCAGTTGTATAAATAAATCAAATTTATCAATAAAATAGCATTTGATCATGGTTTTTGAGCAAAATATATTGATACGATAATTCAACAGTACAGCATCCACCCCTTCCTTTGGTCCAACGTCAGGAAAGGAATCAACTTGTGATGTAAAGGAGATTTCACTATATTTACACCGTATTTGAGAAGTTAAAAGTGATCCTCAGAAGTAAAATTATAAAGTTTGTGGCAATTCCCAACCCTTACCTTATAGATATCCTTAGTTATAAAATTGATAAAATCGCATTTTACCAAAAATCTGGAATATATGAAATACCTATTACTTTATAATAATGATAAAAGATTGGCATGAGAAAACGCAAGCTATCTGAGAGAATTAAAGAGCATCGTAGAGACATTAAATAATTTAAACAAAATCGTTCTTTAGTTCGTTTTATCGTTCTCTCTCTTTCTCGTTTCTATTTGGATAACAAAGGCTGCGATATTAATTTTGAGGGGGCGAAAGTCATAGTTCCAGGTAGTAACCCATTTGAAAGCATGATCAGAGTAACAATCGAAATCATTGCACGTGAGCATAATGCCTCTAACGATAATTTGTCTTATAATATACAAAAAATCTGACTTAATGTCCTACAAAAGTCTTAATTATTTACCTGTTCACAATATTCCAATTTTCCCTCTTTTACCATGACCTTGTTTGAATGTAATCACTTTCCCTTCATAGCTGGTGACACTTAATGGTCGTCAAATGAACTTTGGATTCATCTCAACTTTTTCCATTTTTAAATTATCTGATGTACTTACTCACCGCTCTTTTCCATTAATATAATTGATCAAGATTCTAGAGGAAACTTTCGTCTCTCGTCTTTTAAGCAAACATCATATTTATCCTGAAGACGACTGGAGAAGCAGTTCGAAATGTTTATGTTATGCTTTATCAATAATTTTATTTGTACAAGTTCATATAAATGTTCTTGTTTATTTGCACCATTGAGCAAGTTTATATGTTTTAACGTATAAATCTTATTTATTATATTTTATAGTGCAATTGTCCAATATATGTTAATTCCGTAAAGAAGTTCCAGGTCATTTGTACGATTAGGGGATATATAAATCTTTGAGAAGATACAAATGTTAATTAACTGCAGAAATATGGAATGCAAAAAAAATTTTAACAAAATAACCTTTTCATTTTTTATCTGAACATTATAGATTTCGATAAAACCTATACCCTGTGAGCCATTAGAAATATTTATTAAACATATTAAATCAAAGTATAAATTTATTAAATATATACAATCCGAAACATTTTCTGATAGCTGTTGGACTGCTACAACGGAGAATTTCGATAAAGCCAATTTTTAAATGTATGTTGAATACATTAACCACGCAACACCTGCTTTTCAAAAACGATGAGGAAAATTCAAACTTAATTATCTTCTCTTCTCTATAATTTCAGAATTATTCTCTCTGAGAAAATTCAGTTTCTGCTCTTCAATACGAAGCTTAATTTTATTAGAGAAAAGTTTTAATAGCATATTTCATAATTTGCAATTATATGAAGACGCATAATGCAGTACTATGAAAGGAAAGCTTACTGAAAATTTTAAAATATGAAATAATAATTTAGCTTTTCGAATAATACTAATATTTTACATACAGATCATTATAGAGTTAGATAAAATGAATGCAATTTCTTTTAAATATTTTTAAGTTTCTCGCATTTTTTTTTTTTCGATCATGTAAAAGTATGTCGTTTAGACATCTATAATTCTGCTTATGGATGTTACTGTTACATAATAAACGTTAAGTTATTTCTAAAAATATATACATATAATCTCTATATTTATACTATTAGTTTACTGTGCATATCAAATTATCGATAACAATAATTATCGTAATTAAATGTATTCTTTTTTAAGTAAAATATGAATTTCAAAAATCATCTTACTGAATAATGCAGAATAGAACACCAATACATATGTGTGGTACATATTGATAAAATGTTTAAAACAATAAGCGCAAAATGTTTCAATATTTTTCTCCTAATCTCTCTATTCTAAAAAAAGGTAACTACCGCTGTCACCGCCGCCGCCGCCGCCGCCGGTTTTGAATTTTTTGTGACCGGAGGTCTTTCTTCGTTAATATTAAGGAAAATAATGCATACAAAAATATGAAAATCGGTGGTTTTATACAAAAATGTTTGATAAACACGCTGATGCAGGCAGTTTTCAAATCGAAGAATTATTTTAAGAGATATTTAATGTTAAAGTTGGACAAAATCGTTCCACTAAAAAAGTTTTATAGGAGCAAAAACTATACATCGGATTTTAATAATTTTTAGATCATTTTATACGTTATAATTCCCCGGTGTGCAGAATTTATTTATTCTTTTAATTTGACTCATTTTTCGAGGTTTCATTTCTATTTTAAATTTAAATTTTCAGCATTTCGAGAGATATTTTTTACTTATTTTAGAAAATTGTACTAATTTAACCTGTTGCCAAGTGTATAAAAAACGGAAACAATAATGTTTGCTTCAAATTAAAAAAATTATTTACACGTGACTATTATAAATAGAAAAGATACTTTTAAATTAAAATTAAATAATTATGTTCAAAAAGCAGGAACTTATTAAAAATTACGTCATAAAAATTATGCACGTGAATTTTAAAAGAGAAAGGATATTGTAAAATAATAAATTCATTAACATGCGTTAGAAGTCTTAAATAGGAGAAATTACGTCATATTTACGTCACATTTCAGTTATTACATAAAATGAACACAAAATAATATTGCAAAGCAGTTTAAATTTAGAAATTGCGCTAGGCATTTATTTGATATTTTGAGAGGATCTTTTTAACTCTTTTTGTTAGGAAAGCGCAAATAATATTTCATTTCTAACAAAAGTATTTTCACGTAAATATTTAAAAGAGAAAGAATAGCTTGGTCAAAATTACGTCAGATTAAAAAGTCTCATTTAAAAGAACTTTCTTTTCGCTTTGTTGAAAAATACCAGGAGCCAAAGGCTCTGTTTACTTAATTCCTTTTATATTAGCTTATTTTGAAATGTTGTTACACGTGTATACGTCATCAAGTTATTTTTATTTCGACGTTTTATTTGTATTTTTATTAATGTTGTACTAATTTATTTGTTCTTTCTTTATTTAAAATAAAAATTATGTCAATTTGTATAATTTGGCGAGTGGTTTGGCGATTTATATAATGTGGCGAAATTGGTCGACGGGATAATCAAGTAGCACCGCAGCGGATTTGGCGTTAAAATTCCCCAATCAAAGAGAAATGAATAGAAATCCGTTTATAGGGAGATCGCCACTGTTTTTTAAATTATAATTCAATCTTTCGAAATCTTTTTAAAACCGATCAAATTAGCGTACATTTAGAGTCTGCGGTGTCTTGACGGGGGTTGACGAGCGTAGCTCGTAGAGGGCCGATCCCCCTAGTATTTTAAATAAAAAATAATTCAATAATAACTAATTCACGAAAAAAAAAATTCAAGATCATGATCCATGTTCTAAATGAACTGTTAAGTAATTTAATCCATTAACAACTTCTTTCTAAGAAAAATATATTAAACTGGTTCAAAGTTTATTTTACTAGGACTTCCCTCAGAGGGATTAGTCTGAGCGAGATTAGTGAAAACACAGATTTAATAACTCGTGACAAGAATAGAAAATGAGATGCTAGCTTTAATTGGCAATACGTGGCCTGTTGAAAAAATATTCAGCCTTTGGCTGAAAAAAATACATGTTACATTACAGGATTGGTACCCTTATTCATTTCGAGGTATGCCCCTTGCCCCTCCACACATTTAACCCACCGTTCTTTCCACTGCAGAAAATATTTCTGGCAGGCTTTGTTTGGAATGGTGTTCAACTCCGGCGTCGCATTCTACATATCTCATCTTTACTCTCAAAACGGGATCCTTTTAATGGCACCTTCAATTTCGGAAGCAATCAGAAGTAGCAAGGAGCCATGTCTGAAGAGTATGGAATTTGGCAAACGACTGGAATACAACATTTTGCCAAGGAAGTCTGAATCAGGTGCGATGAATGAGCTGGAGAATTGATGAATCGTACGAATTGTTTCGCCTCCAGGATCACCAAGCTTTGACAAAATTTGATGCAGTACCTTTTTTCAACTCGTTCAGTCATCTTGAGAGAAATCAAAATCCGACGCACACGTATGACAGCACCTCACTCGGCAGAAGCAGTCAACGACTGGCTCACTCGAGTTCGTGGAAAAAACTGTGGCATGCGCATTAAGCTGTCTCTTTCCAATGTGCACAGTGGCGTCGCCTTCGAATCACTATCGCGCGCTGTAAAAATAAAAGTCTGATACTTATCAAACAGACCTGCCACAATTTCAAAGGATGAAAATCAGCAAATTGAATAGTAGAATTACAAAATACTATAATAATATAATATATACTGTTTACACTATATACCGGGTGTCCCAAAAAGGACTGACTGATTTTAAAATTCAATAACTTGCAAACGGTGACAGATATTTAAAAAATTCTTGCAGGAGGGTTATGCATAAGGTCAAAAGTTTTATTACAGTGATTTTTGATTTTAGTTCGAATTATAAACAATAGATGGCGCTGAAAGCAATAGTCGCTAAATACAGGCTCGATTTCTGGTCCTTTCTGTTGTTCCATGCAGAAAAAGGAGATGGAAATGTATTATCCGGGCCACGAATTACCAAAAATCGAGCCTGAATTCAGCGTCTATTGATCGCAGCGCCATCTATTGTTTGTAATTCGAACTAAAATTGAAAATCACTGTAAAAAAACTTTTGACCTTATGCATAACCCTCCTGCAAGAATTTTTTTAATATCTGTCACCGTTTGCAAGTTATTGAATTTTAAAATCAGTCAGTCCTTTTTGGGACACCCGGTATATAATACACACTGTTAAAAAAGTGGCAAAAAACCCCTACAAGACAGCCGTACATCGGTTTAAAATTGGAAGTGCGCAATAGATTAAACATAATAGAGAAAATAAAACACTAAAATATCTTATATCGGAAATTTTATTTCTTTCAAAAACATAAACAGACGTTCCGCGCCAATTTGACTACCTCTAAATGACAAAAAAATTATGTTTGAAGAGAATGAAGGACTTTTATGCGGTGTGAGACCACTCGAATAGTTAATACTTTTGAATATATGTTTTCATGTATGCGATGAGGTTCTCGATAACAGTTTAGGGAATGGTCTCTTAAAAATGTGATACATCAAACAACGCGTCAACAGAGGCATGCAATGCGTCGTTCGCGTGTGTTACAGATATGCTCGATCGGATTTAATTGATGAGTGCATACTGGCCACTATATACGTGTATGGTTTTGTTTTCAAACATATTCTTGACAAGGTGGGCTGTATTACGTGTTAGCATCATTAAATAAAACAAATCGGCCATTGACTGCAGCGTAAGTTATGACACGAGATCTGGAATATCTCGTCTGCATAACGTTTGAGCTGTGAAAATGTCATTTCGAGACATTTACAAATCCTTTATGTATTTTTCCAACAAATCATGCAAGCTAAAATACGTCAATATTAATCCGACTAAAAAAATTACCCGAATAAGTTACTATATAAAAAATCGTCTAATGACAATTGAGAAAATGACCTTATGATTAAACCTCTAGATTAGTGAAACTGAAAAAAAATTACATATCAAATTTAAACAGACACTTTCCTCCATTAGAGGCCTTGGCGAGAGAGAAAAAAGCCCAGAGAAGTAAAATTTTGACAAGTACTTTTGTTTAAACTATTCGCTTTTTCATACCGACATTCATTCAATGTTTACACAACTTAATTCAATGCTAGATAAGTAGCTACCCGTTTTGTTGCAATTAAGTTGCATGTTTGGTGGGGGGGATGTAGTTTTATTAAATATTTAAAGTTTCTATTCCTAACAATATAAATGAATGGTAATTTAGAAAGTTTTTCGCTCATTTCATCTTTTTAACCCTTTCACTGTCCGAGGGTTTTCCTGTATTTTTATAAGAACGCTTGTAAATTCCAGGATATATATACTTATTAATCTCAGTTTGATGCTATAACGTCTTTAATATCCTTTCTTTAAATATATGTTTCAAAATGAAATTCTGTTTAAAATATTTATGTCTACAGCCATTTTAATATGATTCCTAGAAACGGAAAAATCCGGGCCAGCGAATTAAAGGGTTAAATTTTGTATTTTTTAGAAGCCGTTCTTAGAGAGCATTTACACCATAAAGGTATCACGTCCAAAAGTTTCAACCCGATAAAAAGTTTTTAGGTCAACAGTAGCACAGAAAAAAAATTGAAAGTTTTTCGTTCTTGCATCATTTTACATAGCGAAATTTTTAGAAATTGTTCTATTGCGCATATTTACGTCTTTAAAGTAACATTCATGAAAATTTTCATCTTTATATTCCTAATAATTCCATGTACTTCGTTATTTAAATCATCTTTAGCATTTTGTCCGCTTTATTTAGTTTTCTTAATTTCGATTTTTTTAGAATTCGTTCTAATGCGTGCATTGCAGTTTGAATTCTTTATATAACGAGCATTTAGATCTTATAAGTTACTATTATAGCAAATTTTAAGTTTCTAGACCCAACAGTATCACAGAAATTACGGATTAGATCAAGGTTACTGTATCTAAAGGTTGCGCAATTTCACCCCGTAGCCAATAGGGAGCGACTCGCTGCTTGACGTCACCCCGCGTGCTTGGATCCGTTTTCCAATTGACTTTGTATTAGAAACGGGTTATTTTTAATTGAAAAATATCAGTAGAAATTTTCGTGTAAAAAAATTTTTAACGATTAAAAAATATTCTTTATACATTGGACAAACATCGCATCTAAAATTTAAACTATTATCTCTTTTTAACTCTTTGAAATTTAATTGTTAAATCTGCTGTCTTTTTCATAAAGTTTCGTTTATGACTCAATATGAAAAAGTTAATTTACATTAAAAGAATGTAAAATAGTAATTTTTAGAAGTAAAAAGACCTACAAAAGAAGCAAATTTGATTTTTACATGACTGCAGTTAATGTTTTAATACTTTTTAATATAGTATATGTATAATATTTCATCGGTAATCAATTTTGAGGTCGAATATAATTCTAATGTTATTATTTCGCTATGTTTTTAGTAAAGAGCTATTTTATAAAAGATTAAAAAATAATAATAACTTAGGTTTCACCCTCCCTCACACCCCAGTTTGACTTTTGCGTAATTAGATTACACAAGCAAATTAAATAGAAACTGTCATAATAAATAGCTGAATATTTTATACTATTAAACTAAAATATTTATACTATATAATTGAAGAGCTAAGTGGAAGACCATGTTAAGTAACAAAAATTACATTTGAAGAAATTTGATGTGAAAGTTTTTGCTGTAAAAATTAATGATTTATTTTCTGTTTGATACCATGTGTTTAAAATATTAACAGGTATGGTACTAAACTCTCTCAGAATAACTTATTCATATTTAATTCTCAAATATTACAAATTATTAATATTATTGACATTATTAAATATCAAAATATTAAATATTAATGAATAATGTCTTAAATCTTCAAGACTAAATAGAATCTTAGAAAATTTTTATCTTCACCATGTGATAGGATACCTCAAAACGCTTTCATCCAAAAGATAAAATTTTTTTTTAGAAAATGTAGCATAACATTTTCATCCACTCAGCTCTTCAATTATATCATTTGTTGAAGGTAAAATTTGAAATTCAGAGTAAGATATTTTATAAACACATTTCGAAAAGGTTATTTAGAACAATATTTTTATGTTACATAATAATAATTAATGTACATGTACATCCGTAAGTGAGAGAAATTAGAGTAAATTTTTGCGCGAAAGAGAGTTTAATATTTAAACAATATTTTTAACATCCGCAAATAAAGTGCCATATTTAAATTTTAAAATTATATATCTTTTCAGCTTTTTAGAATTTATTGTTTCTTTCAGATTCCATTTATGCATTTGATGTCATTGAATATCACACTGAAATTTTTTATAGAAGAAACATTGAGACAAGCAGTATTTATAAAAGATATTTAAAATAAAAATAAAAACCTTAATTATTAAAATGCCGAATTCTTAAAACTCTAAGATTTATATGCTATAAAAAATTTGAATTTTAAATTCAGAGAAATATAAATATCTTCTGAAAAAGTTTATTAAAATTAATTATATTTTAATGATGTATTATCATAAAATTATACAAAAATATTTAATAACTAATGTATTTTGGGTTTTTACCCTCAGAATATATTTTAATTTCAAGCACAAGATTTCATCACAAGATGCGTTTTGTAGATGTATTTCAGATGTGCGCTCTATTATTTGATAATTTATCATGCTATCACAGTTGATTTCAGTTTTTTCCTTTTTTGGCAGCGTATCTCTTTTTTACTTCTGGTGATATATTTCATTAAGAGGCTACTTCACTCACATGAAAACACACGCTCGCTAATGTTAAATCTATGGAAGATTTTTTAAAAAATATATCGTTTGAATTCGAATGTTTTAATATGTATATATATATATATATATATTGCATTGGATAGTCGATGTCGATCTCTACAAAGTCCGTTTTTTAATTTTCAATTTTCTTTGCAGTTTTTTATTTTTTGTATGAGGTTAACTTCACAATCGAAACCGGTTCGGCAGTAAAAATTTCATAATCCTTCTATATATAAAAAAATGTTTTGATTTGGAAATGGACCAATGAAAATCTGCGCAGATATTCACGGTAGATCGGCATCCAATTTGAATGCTTAACCATGGCCTTTCTTCGTTAATATTAAAAAAACTGTTGCATACAAAAATATGAAAATCGGTGGTGTTATAGAGAAATGTTTGATAAACACGCTGATGCAGACAGTTTTCAAATCGAAGAATTATTTAAGATCTATTATTTTAATGCTAAAGTTGGACAAAATCGTTCCATTAAAAAAGTTTTATTGGAGTAAAAACTATACATGAGAATTTAATCATTTTTAGATCATTTTATACGTTATAAGTTCCCGGCATGCAGATTGCATTTATTTTTCTTTTGAATCATTTTTTGAGGTTTTTATATCTATTTTAAATTCAAATTTTAGGCTTTTCGAGAGATATTTTTTACATATTTTAGAAAATGTTATTAATTTATACTGTTGCCAATTTATAAACAGCGCAAACAATAATGTTTACTTCAAATTAAAAATTTATTTACACGTGACTATTATAAACAGAAAAAAAAAGTTTAAAAAAATTAGAATTAAATGATTACATGTTAAAAGCAGGAAAATTACGTCATAAGAACCATATTTACACTTGAATGTTAAAAGAGAAACAAAATCTTAAAATAAAAAAATCATTATTGTGCGTTAAAACTTGTAAATCGAGGAAATTACTTCATATTTAAAATGGCCAAAAAATATGGCAAAACAATTTAAATTAAAAAATATATTTGCGCGAGATATTTTGAGATAATCTTTTCAACTATTATCATGAATTCAAAGACAGCGCAAATAATATTTCCTTCTAACAACAAAACTATTTTCACGTAAATATTAATAAGAGAAATAAAATTTTGGTGTAAATTACGTCAGATTTGAACCGATACATTTAAAATGAATTATTTAAAAGAACTATCTTATAGCGCTGTTAAAAAATACCGGGAGACAATGACACTGTTTACTTAATTCATTTTACATTAGCTTATTTTCAAATGTTTAACTAATTTTTTTAATTAAGTACGAAAACAGCCATTGTATCTCTTAACAGCAGCAGATTTGGTCTTAAAAATCCTCAATCCAAGGAAAACGAATGGAAAACCGTTTACAGAGAGATCGCTACTGGGTTTTTTTTATTCAATATTTTTAAAGCCGATCAAATTAGCGCAATTTTTGGATTTTGGTGTGCCTGAACGGGGGTTGGCGAGCGTAACTCGTAGAGGGCAGAGCCCCCTAGTTTTTTTAAAAAAACTGCAAACAAAATAAAAAAAAAGGTAAAAATGAGCCTTTGTAGAGTTCGTCCTAAGCTATCCCATGCAACAAAAATAAAATACTGAAATGCAAACGAGATATTTTTTTTAAAATTCCCCCATAGGATGCGATTTTCGCGTGAGGGAAGTAGCCTCTTAATCTGTCTCAATCGAATGAAAGTTCTGATTTTCACAAATGATTTTATTATATTTCTGTGCTTGTTTGGAATACCAATTTAACTTTTTTGCAAGCATTTTCAATAACATTAAATTCTTTCGAAAGTGAGCTGCCGTGAATCTCATTAAGAATATTTTTTAACAGTTTGACATCTTCAAGGCATTTATCACATTGAAAGTATATCGATTCATCCGAAGGAATTGATTGTAACATATTTGATTCACCTAATGAATTGTCAAACTGTCATGCAATTTATAAAATTTTGTGCAATGTATATAAGTTTTTGAAAAAAGGAATTGAGGGAAGATATGGTGAATGGAAATTCACCATGTTCATCATGTTTCATTAACGAAATCTGAGAAATATCTACCCCGTAATATTTAGGAAAAAGGGATTGGAAATCGCGCTTTTGGAGAAGCAGTTTAAGCTTCATGTGGGCAAACTCTCCTGAGTGTCAAAGGAAATCACAAGAAATGTTCACCCCCCACCCCCCCCCACCCCCACCACATACACACACACATCCATTATCGATGATCGACTAAAGATAACAAGCAATAAACGCTCCACCTTAGCACAATAATAATAATGATAATAATAACACAACTGTTTCATTTGAAAGGAAAAAATCCTCTATAATCGCTTTATTTTACGAGGGAAAAAAAAAATATTTTCGCTGGTGAAAAATGTTCTGTCTTGAAGAAATATGCTCTCCCTTGACCAACAAAAAAAAAGTTTTTTGAGCAGAAATTCGATTTTAAATGCAAAAATAGGCTCTTTTCTGTTGCGGGAATTCTCCTTAGCACGCACAGTGACGTCATAAGTACGGAAACCTTGATACCGAAACTAGAGGAAAATGGCACCCCCCTGGATTAGATCTTTTTTTATGGTGCACCCTTTTAATTTTTTCTTTTACTGACCGGCATTTTAAGACTTAAAAGTAACAGCCATGTGAAATTTCAAAATTTCTTTCTCTAACAAGTCCAAATAAATCGTGATTTAGAATCTTTCTAGAACGTTTTACGTTTATTTCTATTTTTAAAATTTCGAACCTTGTAAAAAGCGTTCATAACGAGCATTTACATCTTAAAAGTAACCACCGTATAAAGTTTCAAATTTCTAGCCCAATCGATATCTCAGAATTCGCAATTTTAAAACTTTTCTGCTCCTGCATCCATGGAGGTTGTTCTACCGACATAAAATATTGTCTTTGTTGGAGCAGAAATGGTCACAAACATTCTCAAACCATTATTTATTAAATCGGCTGGGTAATTTCTGAGATTACATTCCACAAACACGCAAACGTTACTACTTTATAATATTAGCATACACGTAGGTAAAGAAGCCGTTTAACTTTTATTATATAGAAACAAAAATAATTAATTTAACACGTGTTATAAGATGTATTTATTAAAATACATACATAAACCAGTTTAATACTTATTCAATTTTATTTTCATAGTCGTTTGTATCATTTGGCAAAAACATCTCACTTTCTTAAACCTGAATTGGGCCAAACTTTTTAAAGAGCGCCAAGGCTCATATAACAGAGAAGTATCATGAAGGGTATTAAACACATAGTAATAAAGCATTTAGCCGAATACAGGAGATAAATCGCTAACTTTCGTAATGCATTCGTTTCATTTGAAATACATTAATTAAATATATTTAAGAAACACGACTTTGACTCATTTCTTTTAAAATACAAATAAATAAAAATAATAATAAGAGATGATAAGTCAAAATATTTTTTTTTCAACATCAAAAAAATGTTTCTAATTGTTTCTAAATTACACATACCAAAAAAAAGCTGCTTTTGTCGAAAAAATGCTCTTGTCTAAATTTTAACCAGGCTAAAAATAAAGTACCGTGATTACTTCAAATGTTATAGAAATGTTCCATAATCTGTTTTGCAACCAATGTAGTATTTTAAAAAGCCTTGCTTAACGGCAAGTTAATTTCATCGCGGTAACTTTTTTTTTTTTTTTTTTTTTTTGGGGGGGGGGGGAGAGGTTCTAAATATTTACATTTTATTTTAAACTTTTGTTTATATATCTATTGCTTGTATAATTAATTAGTACCTTGATGATCGAGCTTCACTCGAAACATATGTAAAATTCTCCTTCTGTGGTTGTTTTCTCAAAGCCAATTTTATATCACTATTATAACTCTCATACAGTTATAACAATGTTGTTGCTAGTATTATTCTTGTTTGACCTTGCAGTGTATCTGAATACGGATTATTGGCCATTTTTCTTGTATGAAGAGTGGCTATAACATATTCGTTTGATTTCGCATACCATGAACCCTTTGCTGCACAGATGTCATATACGCAGCACATTCGCACGATGTTTTCTGACACTAATGTCATATACGCACCGGGGCACCTAACTGGCGCCAAAGTGTCGTTATTTTGCTTGATAAGATAACCAGGATGTTGTTTTTTATTTATTAATAAATTGTTTATTCTCTAAAATTATCTATTTTTTTTTTTTTTTTGTTCTAAAGTAAATTAATTAAACTTTTTTTTTTATTTATTGCTATTCCCTTTTTAAAAGTATATATGTAACTGGTATTCCAAACGAGGTTTTCGCAAAATTGGCGTTAGAAAAAAATCGCGCCAACGTGGTGCGTATATGACATCTGTGCCCAATGGCAATATTGATACTTTTATGTTAGCCGAACGCAGGTGAGAAATGGCTAAAAAAATTCCCCATAACATATTCATATTGCATTCATTTAATTAAAAACGTAATCCTTCCAATTCCCTTGATTTAAAATAGATGATTTTAACTATTTTCATTGTACTTTTCCAATAATACTTTTGACGTTTTTAAAAATTCGGTGCAGTTTGAGCATATAAATGATATATATACATACATGCAAATAACCTGATGAACGTTTATGCTTATTTTTTCATATAAATAAAAACATTGTATTTATATATAATAATTTTTTTATATTGTACATGCAAGTGACTTCTGTTTGTACGTGAAAATAGGTAAATGTGTTTTTTACACAATAGATTGCATAAATGTTTAAAGAAATACTTGGCTATATCAAACAATGGATAGGTAATTAGAAAATATGTATGAAATGTTTACTTGTCTCGCTAAACTCATTTTCTCTACCTCGCCAAGGCCCCTATACTGTAAAAGTACCAATTTCATTTAAAATACTAAAACGAAAAAATAAAAAAGAAGAAAAAAAATGACGCTATAATCAAAATGTTTATTTTATCATCAAAGAACTGTTTCTAATTTGCACAAGCGAAATAGAAGCTATTGCTGATTGAAAAATTATGTTACAGAGATTATCGCAAAATATCAAATACTAAGATATTTTGGCCTTTTTTCTTTTAAATAGAAAAAAAACATTTTTATTTTCCTGTTTAAATAGGTTTTATTATAAAAAAATTATAAAATAAATAAATATATGGTATATAAATATGGTTTTATTATACTCATATATTAGTGCGTGCATACTTTCTTTGTTCCATGTGCTATAATCCTATTTTCTACGAAAACATCCAGCCAGTGAAAATCACGTACACTAAATTTCCGTGACGTATGTAGATAAATTGTGCTTTTTTATCAGTTTTTTTAATATAATTTTTAAACGGTTTGGAACTTATTTTTGATAGTAGATGCATTCAGTGGGTTACCCTCATAGGTACCTTCTGGTGCAATCAGAAACGAAATCCGACAAATATTTTTGAGTTATGCTTGACGAAAGGTTTTTATTAGGCATTCTTTTAGTAGGCCATGGCTTTAATATCCATCGTAGCTGCATGTGTCTGGAAAGTAATATTGCGCGGTGTATTAGCCTTCGCTTCGCTCAGACAATTATCTCAGTTCCATACTAAACAAATGTTTTCTTTTCAAAATTTAAGTTTTATTCTTAAATACGCAGCGTAGTTAATTTAGAAAAGAAAGATTTCGAATACTTTACATTTTCGAATAATGTGGGGATACAGGATAAATTATATAAAAGAAAAAGAAAATGAAATACAGTGAAAACCAAGAATATCGAATCCGAAAGAAGGATAAAAATTGTTTGTTATGCGAGGAATTTGATATAATGAAGTTCTATAATAACTTTATCACGAAATTTAGATAAAAGTTTTAACATAGTATGTACAATAGTATGTACAGTCGTGGAAAAAAAAAGTAAACATCCCCTACTAACTCCTCAACAAATTATCGTAGACGAAAGTTACTGGTACCGAACGATTGGAAATAAAGTCTACTTTTAAATGATGTATATAAAATTTGCTTAGGGGCCATCTACATATTAAAACGAATACAAACTTCATTTTTTTCAATGGCAATACCCAATTTTAACCACATATTTCAAATTCTCGGTTAAAACTATGCCTAGATACCAAATTTCAAGTCATTTGAATGATAAGTTTTTGAATTATAAACATTCAAAATTTAGTGCTTCTAATGTTAAATTATATTTTCATATTTTTATTTATATCTCCTGAAATTATGCTCCTAATGTGCTAATTTTTTGTGTAGAAATAATACTAATATACTCAAACATAAATACGTTGAATTTGCAATTTTTATAATTTTATGATATGAATTATGAATTATGAAATTAATATTCGAAAAAATTATGAATTGCAACCTACAGTTTTTTATTTATTTATTTATTTTTTTGATGGATTTAGTTTTATCAAGTCCTGCTTTATGGAAATCGAAAATTTCACAATTTCCTTCCAAGTAGTTTTCAAATTAAGCTTAAAAAACGGCAAAAGGATGTTTTAAGGGGCCCTCTGTGATACAAGTGACTAGATATTTTGAAATTTCTTCTGCTGTCGTGTAATCTAGCAGGCTTCTTGGACTGCTTGAGTGGTGCTTAAGGTGCCTTGATCAAGAAGGGGGGTCTCTCGGTTAACAATCGAGTACGGAACTTCAATTTGGATACAGCCCTTAAAATACGCTCATTTTAAAATAATTAATTTCACGGAAACTTATCGTACGAATTGCATAAAAATTTGTTTTTATGCTAATTGAAGGCGTGTAGCATTTATGCTGTCAGAATTGTGTACTGCTATTGAAAAAAAAACAAAGTTATGGTTCGTTTTAATAAGTAGATGGTCCCCTAAGCAAATTTTATATACATAATGTAAAAGTAAACTTTATTTCCAATCGTTCGGTACCAGTAATTTTCTTCTACGATAATTTGTTGAGGAGTTAGTAGGGGGTGTTTACTTTTTTTTTCACGACTGTACAACTGTAATAAAAATACAATCTATAACAACAAAGTACTATTTGAGGGACTCACAACCATAGTAAACCATGCCCATTTTGAAAAAAATGTCTTAGTCCACTTAGGAGGCGCATAAAATCTGTTTTATTCATGCCCACATTGAACCAAGTGTGTAGATAGATGTCATATATGTGTGTGGAATATTTTGCAACCCTCTCTCGAGCAGCCAGCCAGCCTGCTTAGGCGCCGCGAAGGATCACGTGACCTTCGAGAGAATTGATATTTGAAAACATTTTTTACTCTTTCTTTTTTAGTTTAGTTTTTATTGTGAATGTGAATCTTGAACGCAGCAGGTAATAAGCTGCGTATAGGTTTTTTCGTGGTCTTCTATTAGAAGAAATGTTTAATTTTAAAAAAGGGAAAACTTATTTTCGAATATTAAAAAATGCTATTTTCGTGGCTTCTTTTTAGAAGAGCATAATTGCTGAAATTTTAATATGATCATCTTGAATTCCCAGTGTGGAATTTATTTAACAAATATTATCCAAATGTTTTCGTTGTATATACATTGTAAATATTTAAAAGGGTAAATAGAATTTTCAAGTTTTTTATCATTATGTGCTCTTTTATTGAACAACACCTGCGCCACTTTCAACGGGAAATATGCTTGATTATTTTAATGTGATGTTATATGAATCGTGAAGTCTATAACTAAGCTCTCCCAACCTTGATTTAAATTAAGAATAACATGAAACTCATGAAGATTATTCTTTATTCTTTTTGGTGCCTCAACGACCGGGAAAAAAGGTAAGAAATACATTTATTATTCTGCATGACTATTGATTTATTGAAAATAACGTTTTTTCATGATAATTTATTTTGAAAATTGAAATAAATTTTAAACATGGATAAGCCTGATAAGCTTAAAAGTAAAAGAGCTACCGTTCGCGCGGCAGTTACAAAATTAATCTCAAAATGTGATACATTATTATGTGTTGATATTGATAAAACTGATTGCGATTCTTTAATGGAATCATTAGAGCTCGTAAATGAAAAGGAAGCTCAACTAAAGGAATTAGATTCCGAAATAGATGAGCTAATTCAGGAAAAAACTGAATATGAAAAAGAACTAAAATCGGTAGAAGAATATTCTGAAAAAATATCAAGTTTGAAATTTAAAATTAAGATGAGGCTTAAAAAATGTAAAATCGAAACTGAACCAAAAGTTTTACTAGAATCAAGTAACGGTTCAAAAATCGGAAGTAAACCAGTTTCGGCAGTGAATCTTCCTAAACTTAACATAGAAATTTTTCTGGTGATGCAAGCCAGTTCTTAGAATTTTTTAATTTATTTACTAGTGCGATAGATTCAAACGAATCGTTATCAAAAATTGAAAAATTCCAATATCTCAAATCCTTGTTGTCTGGTCCTGCATATAATATTGTATCTGGTTTTGAACTGACAGATCAAAATTATTCTACTTGTTTAAAATTGTTAGAAGAGAGGTATGGTAAGCCGGAAAATATCATAAACTGTTACATGAATAAAATTCTAAATCTTGAACCAGTGAAATCCACTAACAATGTTACTTCTTTAAGAAAGTTGTATGATAATATTGAAACGTGTATGAGAAATCTTGATGCTTTAGGAGTAACATCAGGCTCTTACGGCCATTTATTACTACCCATTTTATTAAGGTTATTACCAGAAAATTTGATACTGGATTTCCATCGAAAACGTGAACCCGATAAGGACTGTGAAGTCACCGATTTAATAAATTTTATTAAAACGGAACTAAGATGCCGGGAAGCTACTAATTTAGTAAATAATTCCCAAAGCAAGGCTTATGAAAATTTTTAAACCAAATATGAAAATCCTTCAAGTAAATATCAAAATTTTCCTCAAAAGAAAAATATACCTTCCGCTGCTGCTTTAAATACATCTACAAAACAGTTTTGCATATTTTGCAAGTCTTCTGATCATGTAGGTCTAAATTGTTCAGAATTCACTGATGAACAAAAACGATATAAATTAAAGAAAGAAGGTCGCTGTTACAGATGCTGTTATAGGTCGCATTTATCTGGAAATTGTAGAACAAAAATTAATCCTTGTTCCAAATGTGGTAACAATACCCATAGTCAATTGTTTTGTTTTAAAGAAACAGCAAAAGAAAATCCTGAAAAAGAAATGAAAGGTGCAATTGTATCTATGATGTCGGAACAAAAATATAAACAAAATAAATCTACATTATTGCAGACTTGTACAGTTTCTGTGTCTGCTGGTAAGGAATGCTTGTTGGCTCGCGTTTTATGTGATAGTGGTTCAGAAAAATGCTTCGTGAAGAGATCGCTAGTACAAAAATTAAAATTGAAGCCATTGCGAAGAGAAAATTTATTAGTTTATCCTTTTGGGCGGAGACGCCCTTATGAATCTTGTTATGAAGTAGTTGCTCTAGAATTATCCAGTGTTGTGCAACCTATTAACTCGATAAATATCGAAGCTCTTGTGGTTGATAATATAAATGGAGCTTCTGTGAAAACCCTAGAACCAGAACTCCCAGACATAATGAGAACAAGAGGCTTTAAGCCTGCTGATACAGGTCTTGAACAGGAGATAAATATTTTGCTAGGGTCTGACTTTTTGTGGAAAATATTAAAGGGAATCGAGGGAAAATTGACAAAAGAATTATACGTTGCAGAAACTATTTTCGGCCATACGGTGCAAGGGCAGATAGAGTCGAATAAAAAAGAAGTAGCTTGTTTGCGTGTTTCAGTTGAAAATATGAATACTCAGCTGAAAGCATTTTGGGATCTTGAATCATTTGGCATTGCTGAAAGCAATGAAAAGAACATTACCGATCATGAGGTAATAAAAGAATTTAAAGAAAATTTAAAATTCGTAAATGGGCGTTATGAAACAAAATTATTATGGAAAAATTCTCGTGAATTGCTTAGAAATAATCTTGAAGTAGCAAAGAAGCGGTTTTCTAGTTTAGAAAATAAATTCTTGAAAAACGATTCTTTATTTAAGGAATATAACTCCATTTTGCTAGAGCAGTTTAATGAGGGTGTAATAGAATTGTGCGCCGAGAAACATTCTAATAATTTCTATTATATGCCACACAGACCTGTTATCCGTGACGATAAAACTACAACAAAAATACGCATATTCTATGATGTTTCTTCCAAATATAGTGATTCTCTATCATTAAACGAATGTTTGAATCACGGCCCTAACTTAAATTCTAATGTTTTAGATGATGAAAACATTCCTGTTTCGTGTTCTGAACCCCGAAATACTTCCTTGAAAATTTTAGAACTGATCTGGAACAATACAGAAGATAAATTAGGACTAGAATTACGACCCTTGTTAGAAAAATTAAATAATGATTCTTCTATTAAACGCAATGTTTTGAAAATTGCAACTATGTTCTTTGATTCAGCCGGATTTATTGCTTCTTTTGTTTCTGGTGAACTAGAAAATGATTGGCAAAATTGGCTTTCAGAAATCCCGGCTCTCGCTCACTTGAAAATTCCCTGGCAGTATTTTAGCAACCTGATCATGGAAAAGGAGCATCTCCAGTTGCATATTTTTCCTGGTGCTAACCCTAATGTGTATGTTCCTGAATTTCTTTCCTTGCCCGAAGATCAGTGGCCTAGCGTTAAAATTATCGCAACACAATTACCTGATGTTTCTAAAGAGAAGTCTCGAAAATCAGCAACCATTTCTTGTGTTGTTCAAACAAATAAAGCTGATGAAATTCCCATTTTTAATCTTGAAAAGTATAGCTCCCTAAAGAAATTGTATCGAGTAACTGCTTGGGTGTTTAGATTTATTTCTAATATAAAATTAAAGGTAGAGAAAAGAAAATTTTCAGAATTATCAGCTGAGGAAATGTTACATGTTGAAAATTTTTGGTTAAAACTAGTGCAAGAAGAAAATTTCCCTGAAGTTATTAAAAGCTTGATATGTAACAAGAGTATCCCTAAATAATCAAATCTTCTACAGTTAAATCCTATGTTGTCAGATGAAGATTTGCTGTTGGTACGAGGACGGTTACAAAAGTCTGATTTCTCATTTTATGAAAAACATCCAGTTGTGATTCCTGCAAAACACAAACTTACTGAAGTAATCGTGAAAGATGCACACGAAAAAGTTTTTCATTCAAGAGTGTCCAGTACATTGGTAAAAACTCGTGAAAAGTTTTGGATTTTAAGATCCAGACAGTGCATAAAATCAGTCCTGAACAAACGTGCAATCTCCAAGAAATTTAGCGTTCGCCCTGGTCAACTAGTTACAGCAACTCTAAAGCATATCTTGTGTTTACCTGCAACCAAGGAATCCTTAGTGAAACGCTTCCGTTTGCGCGAGACTCTTCTGAATCATTTTTGGAAGCGCTTGAAAAATAAGTGCCTTCTCAACTTACTATCTGCTCACTACACGGACCAGAATAATACTTCTGACTTTGAAATATATGATGTGATTCTTATGCATATGAACATGTATCAAGAACTTTCTAAAAGGTGAGTATTTGTGGACAGAGATTTAAAAAAAAAACAGGGTCTTATGAACTGAAGACAAATAATTCCATCATTAAAAGACCTATTAATTTTTTTGCCTAATTTAGAACTGAAAAAAAAAACTTTGATATTATTAGAGACTCAAAAACTCTCATTGACATTTGACTTTAAAAAAAAAATCTTGAACTCTTTTGTTTATTGACTTTAAAAAAAAAAAATATATATATATATATATATATATGTTTTTCACTTAAAAAAAAATGTTTCTTGTTTGATAATATTTCTAATTTTTAGTTTAATTTTTTTTTTTTTTTGTATTGAATATTCTAGAAAAATTTGTATAGATTTAAATTGTTCTTTCTATTTTTAGTAGCAGAAACTTGTTCTCAAATCTTTTAAATTGTTAAATTATTTTATTGAAGTCCAGTATGTAAGTATATATTTTGATTTTGTATTGTATTTATGTAACTGAGGATTTTTTAGAATAATTTTTATTTCTACCTTAATTATTTGAATCCCCATTTTGATGAACCCTTGTTCATCGGGGGGGGGGGGGGGGAGTTTGTGGAATATTTTGCAACCCTCTCTCGAGCAGCCAGCCAGCCTGCTTAGGCGCCGCGAAGGATCACGTGACCTTCGAGAGAATTGATATTTGAAAACATTTTTTACTCTTTCTTTTTTAGTTTAGTTTTTATTGTGAATGTGAATCTTGAACGCAGCAGGTAATAAGCTGCGTATAGGTTTTTTCGTGGTCTTCTATTAGAAGAAATGTTTAATTTAAAAAAAGGGAAAATTTATTTTCGAATATTAAAAAATGCTATTTTCGTGGCTTCTTTTTAGAAGAGCATAATTGCTGAAATTTTAATATGATCATCTTGAATTCCCAGTGTGGAATTTATTTAACAAATATTATCCAAATGTTTTCGTTGTATATACATTGTAAATATTTAAAAGGGTAAATAGAATTTTCAAGTTTTTTATCATTATGTGCTCTTTTATTGAACAACACCTGCGCCACTTTCAACGGGAAATATGCTTGATTATTTTAATGTGATGTTATATGAATCGTGAAGTCTATAACTAAGCTCTCCCAACCTTGATTTAAATTAAGAATAACATGAAACTCCTGAAACTCATGAAAATTATTCTTTAATGTGAAAGTATGTGAAAATAGACCTAGTTTACTGTGGGAGTAGATTAAATAGATTTTATGCACCTTCTAAATAGACTATCTCTTTTTCTTTTTTTTTTTTCAAAATTGACTTGGTCTACTTTTTTTGTGAGGCCCTCATTTAATGCCCCAATGGTTTTGATTTTTCTAATTAGACTTCTTCCATTAGATCCTTTCCACTCTTTAATCATTTAACCCTTTCCATTGAAAATGATAGTTTCGAAACAGCAAACCTATTTTGCTGCTGCTATTTGTATACTAAAATCTTCGTGGTAGATTTTTATGACATCTACCCTTCTGTCTACTTTACTTTTTATTTTTTCTTTATATAAAATTAAAAAAAAAATTACATAAAAATTTGTAAAATTAGGAAACACCCTATAAAATCTCCCTTTTTTAATCCAAAAATATATCTAGTTATTATAATGCTGTACTTAACCTTCCTTTCCAACATTCTTATTTTTTCTATGTGCTCTTTTCCCTAGTATTGCTACAGATATTATATGTATGCCCTCCCTTCCCACTGCTATCAGCTATGAGTTAACCCCATCATCTTCTGTTTCGTGGATGTGGGACATAGGTCCCAGGGTCCTCGAGTAAACTGTCGTCGAAACTAGTAGTAAAAATAATTTACGAAGATTATTTAGTTGAATTAATAGTACCCACAGCTTAATTCTGAAGTAGCTACAAACGTTCTCGAATCACGTTCGACAACCGTGTGCAAAGGGTTGATTATATTCTAAACTATATTGTTCCATATAAATTAGATTAATTCACCATACCTATTGGAAGTATCACGGTTTAAATGAAAGTTTTAGTATCATTTAACATTTCTTAATGTAATGTATATTTTAAGCATATCTAATCCTTGAATCATAAAATAATTATTATTTTTTTTTTGTAAACAATAACTTCTTCAAAACTTTAAAACACATAATATATTACAGGATTGTTAAAGAATAAAGTTTATCAAATAATACTTAACTTGATTCATATTTTTCCGTTACAAAATTGCTTTAAGTAGTCAGATATATTTTTAATCAACAAAGTACTTTTCATTAAAACCTTACCGTATAAAAATATTCTGTAAAATAAACAAGTTTCATTACTTATAGACAACGGAGAAAATAACACAATATTCCAAAATGGTTTGATATACTCGCATGTTAAATAAAAGTTTTTTTACAAATAATAAACTACTGATTTAAAATGAACAAAATGAAGAAATGGCAGCAATATTTATCTATATAATTTGACATTAAATTCTGAACCTTTTATTCAATATTTTCTCTTCCGATTTATTACCTCGAATTTCCCTTCTAAATTACTTTATAATAATTTAGTAATATTACATCGAAGCAGAAACGCATTCACGTGATAATATTCACGTTATCCTCTTTGTAAAAATTATTTTACATGTAACTGGGCAGAAGTTTGCTTGTAAAGTTTGCATGAGAATATTACTATATTGTGGGCGTGACTTTTAGTATTTTTTGAAAATATTTGATTTAGAATAACTATTTAGTTTCATAAGATTGATATGAAATAACGATATTCTCTAAAGGTTACTGAGGTATTTAATTTGATAAATACTGAGATTTTTAAATGAATATAAATATTTTATAGAAGTAATATATTTGAAGTAACGTTAAGTTTGATCAAATGTGTAAAAAAGATACCTTTAAAAATAAATCATGGATCCGAAAAAAAATAGTGATTAATAGTTTGATAATTAAAATTTTTTCATTTTAATAATTAATGATTTATTTAAATTAAATTAACAATAATTAGTAATAGCAATAAACAGGCATGCCTACATGTACACTGTACACCCCTCTCGCTCAAAAAAGAGAAAATATGCAAAAAAATATATGTTTTTAAACAATAGTAAATACTAAATTTATGTAAACATACGAAGTATGTATGTAAACTTTGTACTACTCCTTACATAAACACTAATTCAACACAATAATCCATCATTCACCAATATTTCATTAATTCAGGTAATGTTTTTATTTAAAAAATTAGGAATAAGCTTTCACTAATTGTTTTAATTTTTAGCATTAATACGGAGAAATTTGCAATACAAATTGTAACTATCTTTTCTCACACAAGAAGTGAAATGCATAATATCTTAAGAGAATTTTTCAAGCTGAATATTCTAATATGTAAATAGCTTTCCTCCATAGCTCAAGATTTTGTTTCTTGCTACATAGAATAATTCTGAAAGAAATGTCGATATTTATAGGCATACACTATAATAATCACCTAACATGCTAGAGTTGTTGATTTTATTCGGTGTTTGGCACCTGGAATGTCTTTCATTGATGAGTAACAGTAACAGGGGAGCATTTTGGTACTCCATTGCCCTTGGTGAGTCTTTGAAATGTCTTGGTGCAATTGCTCATCCCGGTTGTCACTGACGGGCCGAAGATTGTTCGGGAACAAATACTAATGAATATGGAAGGACATATCACAATTCATATCTTTGTATAATTTCAATAGTTGTTCCATGACGTCACGATAGTTTTGTATTTTATGAGTTCCTAAAAAAATGAATAACTCTTTTTTAATGAATTCCATGATGATTTTTAAACGTGGCATAATAGAGCTTATAATTTTACCTCTGTAATCGAATATGTTACTTTAAGGGCCTACAAAAGTTCCTTCTTTAATTTTAATATCACTTACATGGGCAAATTTTCGTTATGATGAAATGCAGCACCATTTATATTCGTTGCACTAACAAAATTTTTGAAGAGTCCCAACCTTATGTGAAGAGGAAGTTTTAAATTTGTCCGGTTTCTATTTCTGATTTTTTTTTTAAATCTGGCTTCCGCAAAAGAGTCGGAATAAGAGAGTAGAATAAAGGGCTGAGGACGGAAAGAGGTCGCTCGCCGCGGCGGTTGTTAGTAACTCCGTTAGTAATTTTGTTACAAACATAATTTACTGAATACAGATTTACTAGGGTAGTCCGACCAGTAAGTGAACAGCCCCCAGTGAATGAACAATTTGTATATATTTTAATAGAATAAGGTTTGAAAATCTACCCACTAGATGGGGTTACAACATTGCCTTAATTCTATTCAATAGGGAGATATCGCATTCATGTTTGGTTACTGAAGTCCCATTACTTTACTTTGAAAACATGTTGTATTTTTTTATGTCTGAGAAACACATTGTTTCTATGCCGAAATAATAAGCTAAGTGCTATGTCATTTCACATGTTTGATAAGAATTTTCTGTTTTTATTTGCAATACGCACTAATTTTATTGTGCATACATTAAGTATATATATATTATAGCCATATTTCTAATCGTTTTAATCACTGTAAAATATGTACAATTTGAGAATAGGGATGTTGAATAACTGGTCAGACAAATTTTAAAAATCGAATGAATGATCCAAAAAATCCAATTATACAAATTATAAAAATCCAAAAAATGAATGAACAGCTGTTCATTCACTGGTTGGAATACATTAGGCTACTTTTCCTAGTGAATGAACTGTTTTGGGATTTATGTTTTTGTGGCTTTTTTTATACCTATATTTTAAATTAAGTGATTTTGCTGCAGTAGTAACAAATGAAAAGTTAACAGATATAAAAACGTAACAAAAGAACATATACACACACATTGTTAAAGGTAATAATTATTGATGACTTTCAAATCTTACTTTTTCTATGTTTTTGGATGATTGATAGAAATATTCTTACTGTTGACCAAGAATATTCCTCAAAAAGTAAATACGGGATGTTCAAGTACTCTACAGAGGATCTTGAAAACGCTGTACAAGCTATAAGAGTCAAGTCAGCTCAGTTGGAAGAAGGCATCTCTTCATTTTAATATTGCAAAATGAATGATGCCTATGAAACTGCGAGGGAAACCAATTGAAAGTAAACGTATGGGACATTGTTGTGTTGCCCTTTGAAGAAGAAAAATTCTTTGGACATTGGATAGTTGGAAAGGGAAAATTGGATTTACAATGCATGAGGATGAAGTAAAAGGTGATGTTTACAATGTCATGAAACAGGCAGGAAAGAAAAATCCATTTATAGGCAAACATCCAGGTGAGAAATGGATGACTCTTAAAAAAAAAAAAATAGCATTCAAGTTTGGAAATATGAAGCAAACACCATGAAAATATCTGGACCAGAGGTCCACATGTGGTGGAATTAGAAGTGGCGTGCAGTAAAGTATAAGATTTGGTATTTTAAGGATCATATGACATCCTCCCATTCATCTGGAGTTATTACTGAAATGGAGAAGTACAGGGCCAATGATTTCAGGAAATAGAATTATTGTTTTTTTATCTGTAATTTACGATTAATTTAAAAATTAAAAGTGACAATTTTTCAATCTAATTAATTATCGTTCTGGGTTTTAATAAAACGTAATTCAGTAAAATCCTGTTATAAGTTATTTGTACAAGTAGTAAAATAAATAAATAACTGTGAAATTTAAGTATTTTTAAATTTCTGCCTGTTCATTCACTGGAAAATTTTGCGTTCATTCACTGGTAACAACTGTTCATTTACTTGGTTTTTGTGTCTATTTGTATTAAGACCTCCCTAGCATTGCAAACAAGTAAAATATAAAATTCCTTTTGTTATTTTTTAATAATTTGTAAACCAGCAAATGTATTTGCACTGTCAAACACCAATAGGTACTTTTTATTAAAATATAATGAAACATTTTCTTTTTAAATGTGCTTAAGTGTTATTTTCCTAGTCGGACTACCCTATACCTGTCATTCTCTGTTTACAGAACACAGGTGGAAACCATTTTTTGAAATTGAAATTCTAATAATTTTTTATTTTTAATATATTTTTATAGATTGTCCAATGACAACACCCAGTAGAATTTTTATATGAAAGATGTCAACAATGTAATCAAATAAAATTTTGAAATTTATTAAAATCTTATACTTTTGTATTAGATTTTGTAATCTTTTGTATTAATTGCATGTCAAAAGATAATAACCGAAGAAATCGCTTAAGTTTTTGTTACTTACAGCAATCTTTTGGATTCCTATAATTTTAGTGGTTTAAGCACGCAGTTCGATTGCATGCTTGTTTACTTTGTATTTTATTTATATTATTTATATTACTTTGTTTTTTTACTAATGAAGATTTAACTTCATTATGAATATTATCTGAAAAAAATGTTGAACAATTTGTACTGTTTTAAGTGCAAGCAGATCAATCTTTCGTAATCCGGCTATACGCGATAGAGATAGATTTTAACCGAAAATCGTATTTGAAAATTATGTTTAAAACCATAAAAAATCAGTAAATTGCGATAAAATTTTCGAACAGATTGCATATGAATGAATATTTGTTTCCCCTATTCGACGGTGCAAAAATTGGAATTGTGTTTAAAAGTATTCAGAAAATTTACTCACGAGCATGTTTTTGCTTTATAATACAGATCTAATCATTATATACGGGATTTTAGAATGCAGTAGCAACTTATTTCCATACGAACAGACTATCAGGTATAATTACGTTAGATAATTTAATATTTTGCAATACAAACAAATCAGAATGAAGATAAAAAGCAGACTGTTCTTTAATTCAAACTCACATGTTACTTAAAGAATTCTTACTGCTTGAAAGAGTGCAACAGCATCTATTTCCCAAAATTCAAATTATTTTTTAAATGTAAAATTTGTGAATTACTTTGTAAACATAACTTTGTATTTGTGAATTATTTCGATAACAAATGTTCATGAGTGAGTCATTCGCTGAAAATGGGGGAAAAATAAGAATTAATCAAAACAAACATGAAATTTTTTTTTTTTTTTTTTTTTTTTTTTTTTTTTGTCAGCATTTTTTTTCAAGCATTTTGTCAGCACTTTTTTTTAAATAATTTCCATATCTAAAAATTGTGAAGTTGCAAATGGCATTATCCGAAATTTCATGCGTAATTTCATTCAATTTCATTATGTCCGAAATTTCATTATTGTTAATTGAAACCCTTATTTTTAAGATTTGGAAAACTTTAGAACAAATGCAATGCTTAGTATATGCTTATGTTTCATGTCTCTATTTTGTATGCTTTTCATACGCTAGAACAGAAAACATGTCTATTAATTATTAATATTTAAATCTTGTCCCCATTGTCCTTACCATAATGCATAGTTTTTCAATCAGCTTTTAACTAGTTGGAGTTTTGATAAGGCAATGTTCTTATATTGTATAATCCCACGTGTTCTTACGAGCAATAAAGTCTATTTTTGATTAACTGTGCATGAACTAATTTACTTAAAATTTCAGCCATGTATTTATTATGTGTCATAACCAAGTTGCTTACTGCTGAAATTACGCATTTAATAATTTAACTTTACTGAATCAATTATAAAAGATTTCTGCCGGCTCGGCCTACAGGCGGAGGTAGATTTCGAAATTAAGTGCTAATTTCACCAACAAAAACTAAATCAAGATTAGAGATAAACACAGTTTAACAGCTTATTCTGGATGTTTTTGACGAATTTTTAATTTCATTTTCCAGTTTCAAAATTTTAACCCTCCCCCATTTCTACTCCCTTGGTCCGATTTTGCTCATTTGCAATCCCCTCCGAGATATTGGCCCTATCAATGTGTTTGGTGAGTTTAGAGACGATCCATGCATAATTGCGACTTTTATCGTGCAGAGAAAATTTAGTACACACATATATATATGTATATATAAACCGTTTAGGTGAGGGTAGTTTTGGGTTCCTGTGGTCATATAATGAAAATTTATGAAGGAATTTTTCAAAAGTCGGACCATGGTAACGACTGCAATAGGTAGTATTTCTTATGAAATCCACCTAAAAAGGTTTTTTACTGCTTTCAGAAAAAGCGCGCCATAAGCTTTCAATTTTAATGGTTTCGATCTGAAATAGGATAAAGTTTAATAATGTCATTACCAAGGGGTTTCGGCTTTATTGTTTCGGCTACGTAGTAATGAAAATTGAAGCTATTTGAAAACATTCATTGATCTTTTTTAGCCAAAATTGTAATTATTTTATTATATGGCGTAATTTGAGCCAAAAGAAGGAATTAAAATAACGTAATTTAATACTTTTTTAAAAGCAAAACTTTTCCATTTATCTAAGAAAAACTAGAAATCAATCCAAAATTTATTTATTACTGTTATCTGAGTTTATTACTATATTATCTATTATTGGCTTTCAACATAAAACTAGACACTGAAAATCGTTTCGCTTCAAAATATGAAAAAAGTTAAATCTGTAATAAAGATCAGATTTTTAGAACGTGTTGCAGTTTCAATTCACAAAAATGAACTTGTTATTACTTTTATGCTCACTATTTCAGGAACCTATTTTCTGATAATGTAAACTACCTGCATTTTTTTAATGATACTGCAAATAATTTTTTTTTACTTCGCTTTATATATTTGTGTTTTTAAAAAAGGGATATTTCTGTTTAGGATACTCTATTTAAAATTTATCCATCAAACGACTTTAGAAATTAAATTATATTCTAGCACTAAAACTTAATAGAAAGTCAAGTCTCTACTTTCATAAAATGCTTAAAAGATATATTTTTATAGCTTCTAAAGTTATACGTCCATACACAAGTGTATTTGGCAAAGGAAGACCTTAATATATATATGAAAAAAAAAATCATGTACGTCGTTACATAAACCTCTCTTTAAAATTTTATCCCGGGGGAATATAATACTTTCTATCACAGGATGCTTCGATTAACGATAGTTTGCGAAATTTTTTCAAACTTAGATACTCAAATGTTCTCGAACACTGCGATATAAAAAGTATTTTTCTAAAGTTTTCTTTAAGTGTGTTCGTATCATTGGATTTCCGTTTGTAAACATAACGCGAATTCTCAGATGGTTTGAAGAATTTTTTTCTTTTTTTATAGAACATTTTTTTTCGAAAAATAAAAGTACAATAAAACGATAGTCGTTTCAAGAATGCATAGGTACTTCATGCTAAAAATATATTTATAGGTGCTTTTAAAATGCCTGAGAAAAAAAAATCTACAAATTGCTGTATTTGAAAATAGTTTTGAGCGAGGTGTCATAACTTCATACATAAAAAAAAGAAGTAAATGCATACAATTTTCTTTTACATGTTGTTTCTCCTTAAAGGAGAAAAACAAAGTCTCGAAATTAGTTTCGAGACTTACATTAATGGAAAATGCGTAATTACACTCGTTTACAAAAGACAATTATTAAAGGATATATCCAACAAATGAGTTTATAAATTTCATTTGCATATTTTTAATTTCTTTTATATTCACAAGAAGAAAGTATTGGATTCGTGAAAATTTTCGAATTTCGGATTTCGACGGATTTACGCGTTTTAGGGGTCAGGTATCATGAAAAACGTGTTTTTACGAAATATCTGCCTGTGTGTGTGTGCACAAATTTTGTGGGCGCTCTATCTCAAGAACTAATGAACGGAATTTGATAAAACTTTAGATTCAATTAGTCCCTGATATAAGTTGGTGCTGATTACATTTTGGTGTAAATCGTCCAGCAGATGGCGCTTCTATGCTGCATTATTCATGATTTCCACAATGCCTATATCTCAAGAACTAAAGCCGGTACTTTCAGAAAACTTCAGATTCAGCTAGTCCTTGATATAATTTGGTGCTTATAACTTTTTGTGTAAATCGCCCAAAAGATGACGCTGCTATGCTGCATTATTCATGATTTCCACAATAGCTATATCCCAAGAACTAAAGCACGGATTTTCAGAAAACTTTAGATTCAGTTATTCCTTGATATAATTTGGTGCTGCTAACTTTTTGGCGTAAATCGCCCAATAAAGTGGAGATTTACACCAAATAAGTGGCCACCCGCCCAATAAGTGGCGCTGTTATGCAGCATTATTCATGATTATCGCAATAGCTCTATCTCAGGAGCCAAAGCACGAATTTTCATCAAATTTCAGATTCAGTTAGTCCCTGATATAAATTAGTGCTGTTTAGCTTTTGGTGTAAATCGCTTATCAGGCGGCGCTACTATGCCGCATTTTTCACGATTTCCGCAATAGCTGTATCTCAAGAACTAATGCATGAATATTCGTCAAACTATAGATTCAGTTTGTCTCTGATATAAATTGATCCTGATAAATTTTTGATGTAAATTGCCCTACAGGTGCCACTGCTTTGCAGTGCTTTTCACGATTTCCGCAATAGCTCTATCTCAAAAACTAATGCGCGGATTTTCATCAAACTTGAAAATCAATTAGGTGTTCACGTAAGTTGTTGCTGATTATATTTTGGAGTAAATCACCTAACTGGTGGCGGTGCTGTGATGCATTTATCAGGAAGTATTAGCATGTGTGAGATATAAGAAAGTTTTGGGATTGCCACATCCGACTAGTTTTATATATGGCCGCACACAACTTTAAACGGAAGCTACGATTTTAATAATTCTTTTTCTTTCTTTTTTTGCCATTTGTTACTCGTTCTAAATTTTGTCTCATATAGTATTCATTAAGATCCAAAAATGACATGTTTGTCTATTTTCTTGACTTTCTATATTATAAAGGACAAACATATCTGTGCGTAACGCATACGTCATTTTGCGAATGGCAACACTTTGAAATTTGAAATAAAATTGTGGTTTTGCAATTTTCTCTACTGCAAATATTTAAACTTCTAAACATCGCACATTTTAAATTTTTACAGTGTCGTATAAGGGAAAAAAATGCTCTTTTAAATACTTTTTGTTTGCACTCTCAGAAATAAAACTCTCCCTTTTGACGATTCAGAAATCCTCGAGCTGTATTTCGTCGTTTTTGACGATCATTTCCTATTAACATCACGTGACTTGTAACGAAACGTAAACCCTCAAATATTTGACGAAATTTTTGCCTCAATCTCGGTCAGACTCAATGCATTTTAAGGAAACATTTCCTCAAATCCTCCTCAAATCCTACGATTATTTCCTATACGATCCTCAAATCCTACGATTATTTCCTATACGATCCTCAAATCCTACAGATATTTGCTTGTTTGTGTTAGTCCTGTAATAATTTATTTTAAAACAGCACTTAGTGCTTTTCAGAAAATACTGAAATATAGGTAGTTATTGTTTCTTCATTAGTTATTTTTTTAGCTGTTAGAATTTTTAGGAATGCTTATTAATATTATTATTATTTTATTTATATGTTGTCGTTCGTTATGTGTTAATTCGAAAAGAAAAAATTTCCTGTGTTTTTCAAAACCATTCAATAAGAAAATTAGGTCAATAAAATTTCAAACTTCTAGGATATCTTTTTTTTTTTTTTTTTTTTTTTTTTAAGAAGTACATTATGTTTTCAATCAAATTAAAAATAAACATAATTGATCCCTCTCCTCTTTATAAACAAAACAGTAAAGTGTTAAAATCTTATCTTCCTACTCAAAGTGATAAAATCTCACGCAATATGCACTTTACAATTCATTATTTGTGAGCAACAAATTAACCAGACCATATTCTAATCATCCATTGATCAAAGAAAATTTCAGTTGTAAATTATTTAATCAAGCCATATTATAATTATTCATTGATACGAGAAAACCATAAAAATAAATTAGCTTTCCTTAAAACTTTCAGAAAATATAGCAGCCCGATAAAATTGCAATCTACGTTATAAAAATAAAATACGAAGTAGAATTCATTATATCAGGCTAAAAGCAGACACTTTCAACTCCCCAGCAGCCAGGGTGGCAGAACACCGACCTCCCATACGGAAGGTCGTGAGTTCGAATCAAGCCGGGGAAAGAGAGAGGTGATTATTTTTTCTTTCCCCGTGTCAAATATTGGAGCTTCCAAACTGATTGAGAGATGGCGCCACCAGCCCTCTTTTGACGAAACTATTGACGAAATTTATATCGTCAAGCAAGTGAAGAGACTAATTTCATCAATTTGACGAAATGTTCGCTCGGAGCATTTTCCAGGAAACTATTTCGTCAAAAACAAAGAAAATTTCGTGAAATCTGAGTATTCATTTCTGAGAGTGTGAAAGCTGTATCTCAATTAATTTTTGAGATATTAATTTTTTTGTACTTTTTAATACCATTTTTCTTATCGTCGCAACAAAAGTACCCTATTTCTATTGAAAGTCATTGAAAGTAAATGGAAAATAGCCGAAAATAGGAGATACTGTATCTTTTTATTGCCATTTTCTCATCAAACCTGAAAAAAAAGTTATAATTAAAATATGGGCTATGTCAAGAATATTATCTGTTATTCCGTGACAATGACGTCATATGCATACTTTTCTATAGACGAAGTTTAAGACTGGATTGTAAAAGTGGATTGTTTTAGCGGGTGCAAATGACGTCATTTTTATAAAAAAGCGTGTATTTTAATTATTAAACCTGGATTATGTTTTGTAAAAGTGCATTATTTTCACAGCCCAGCTGCTTTGAAATTCTTCACAGGTGAAAATGCTTCACTTTTAAAAATAATGTAATCGGAATCACATACTTATAAAACGCAATGTTTTACAAAAATTTAGTGTCTTTATAAAATAGAGGTGACATGCAAATAATAGCGATTTATATTACAGAAATTGGTGATTTTCGCCTTGATGGATTTCCTTCACCGAGTTAGACAAGCAAACAAATAATTCGTGGTTTAAAATAATATCGTGTTCCTGAAGTTTTTGTCGAAAATTCTCCCGAATAATAAAAATTTAATGCTATTCTTTAGGACATTCTACTATAATTTTATCAAAATAACATAATTTGCTTAATTTAATTTTTCTTAATTTTATATAATCTATATATTTAAAACACAAATGTGTTTTTTAGTCATCTGCCCTGATCTCTCTGTTGAACCAATTTTACTATTTTTTTTTTAACTGAAAGCTTTTCCTTTGTAGATGTGATCGCACTATCTGTTTTTAACCATTTAGAAATGGTTGTTGTAATCGATAGATAATAAAAGGCCATGTCTCGAGGGGCTACAATCCACTAGCCACGGCGTTTTACAATCGGTCGATTCTAACCAGGAAAAATTGAGCTCGACGAAGGTAACTTGTTGCAACTGTGGATGATTCGGTGGAGCTGCTTTCGATTTGTAAACTGTTTTTCTTCTCGAAACGAGACTTGAAGAGTTTATCGATAAAGGTTTTGGTCGCCTGAAGTTTGATCTTTGCGATCTGTTGTTGAAGAGAATGCAACGGAATTTGGTGGACGAAATAAATTTCAAGTGGCCAATGTAATCTATTAAAATACTTTTTTTTTCCTTAAGCATTTGGAAATGGTTGTTGTTTTCGGTCGAGGATGAGGTCAAATGATGCTCGCATTTTATTTTTTTTTTTTAACGAAATTCAACGATGTTCTTCACTTTTCGAAGAATTCTTATTTGAATAGGTAATAGAAAGGCATAAAATCGTTAAAAATTGTTTGAATAGGTAATCGAAAGGCATAAAATCGTTAAAAATTGAATATGTTACAAAATGGGGAGGCGCAAATAATCAGATATGGAAAAATCCAAAGCCAAAGAGCGACGCCAAAATGAAAATCGTCTTGCAAAGCAAAAATCGAGGTCTTCAACTCATTATGTAGGCCATGAAAATCGAGGTCTTCAACTGATTATGTAGCCCATGAAAATCGAGGTCTTCAACTGATTATCTAGCCCATGAAAATCGATTACAGAATAAAAGACGAACGCGAAAAAGGAAACAATCTGATGTTTAATCGATAGATAGTAAAAGGCCATGTCTCGAGGGGCTCCAATCCACTAGCCACGGCGTTTTACAATAGGTGGATTCTAACCGGTAAAAATTGAGCTCAACGTAGATAATTTGTCGTAATCTGTGGATGATTTGGGGGAACTGCTTTCGATTTGTAAACTATTTTTCTTCTCAAAACGGGACTTGAAGAGTTTATCGATGAAGGTTTTGGTCGTCCGAAGTTTGATCTTTGCGATCTGTTGTTGAAGAGGATGCGACGGAATTTGGTGGACGAAATAAATTTCAAATGGCCGTTGTAATCTTTTAAAATACATTTTTTTTAATATCCCCACTTTTATATTTTAATTTTAAAAGCATTTTATGAAATTTCTTCAAAATGATGAAAATTAGATAACTTTCATTATTGCAGACAAGAGAAAAATAATGACGTATTTTTAACTTTATTCATGCTATTTTCTGATAAAAATTCAAAATTGTTGATAAAAATTGTTGTATTTTAGAGTCGCAAAATCCCATTAGGAGCAGAATATTAACTTAGGGGCATAATAACAGAAAATGAGATACTGCTTTTGAAAACACGCATTTTTCTTCATAAATTTTCGATATTGTTTTTCCTTCTGCACGTGTACTGATACTAAGTTTCAGACACTAGGCGAAATGCTTATTTAAGTGAAAATGAAGTCACATTTAAAAGAAAATGATCATTTTCTTAGATAAAACTAAACATTTTAACTCAAATGCGTCTAAAAAACATAAATTACGGAAATTTTTACTCTCCGGAATTGAGATTAGAATCTCGAGTAAAGAGTGCGTCTGTTCATATAAAAGGTGTTGCTGACAATCGTGACTTCAAATTTTGAGTTAAAAGGATTTTAAAATGATCAAACCAAATACACATTTTTAAAAAATGATGAGTATGGATATGAGAAGTGCGCATGCAAATTTTCAGAAGGTGAAAATTGCTGTTTTCATTCCGGAAATCCAAGCATAAGAGCCTCAATTGATAACCACATCCTAATAAATGATCTTTATTATATTTTACTGATTAAGTATCTATATTATAAAGAACAAACGTATCTGTGCGTAACGCTGACGTCATTTTGCGAATGGCAACACTTCACGATCAAATTTCGGTCTTGAAATTTTCGCTACTGCACTTTTTTAATCTTCTGACCATCGTACATTTTCAATTTTCGTCGCATAGTGAAAAAAATTTACTTCCAAATGTAATTTGTTTAAAACTGTATTCATTGACTGAGGTATTATATTTTCGAAAATAATTTTTAAGCATGATTTTTTTAAGTTTATCTTATCACGTGCGGGTTTCAATACTTAATAATAATAAACATTTTGCGCATTAAGCAACAAACTTTTTCAGCATTTGTTTCTGACTATTTTTGCATAACGAAATTAATACTTCTTTTATAAACAAATAAAATAATAATATTAAAAAAACCACCAATCTAACATATTTGTTAAAGACAAATTAACGAAATTAATACTTCTTTTATACACAAATAAAAGAATAATATTGAAAAAACACAAATCTAACATATTTGTAATCGAACAGTTTAAATTTTTAGATCACTAAATAGGATTTTTTTTTCAAATGGAATTTGTTTGCAAAGTTCATCTCGGTTTACTGATTGTCTATGGTTTTAAAAACAATTTTAAAGCATGAAATATTTTTTAATTTATCTATATCACGCGGAGGTCGATTACGAAAGATTAATCCGTTTGCCCTTAAAACAAAATAAAGACTTCATCATTTTCTTACGGCTAATTTCCATTTAAAAAAAACTGCCCTATGAATAAATAAATAAAATAATATAAATAAAACACAAATTTGCCAGACATGTATAAGCTCTAAAACTATCAGAATATAAAAGGATGCCATATCTAGCAAAATCTTGGCAAATAACTCTTAGCATGCGGCTAATAAGAAAATATCACTTTTCATAAATTTCAAAAATTTATTTGATTGTATAATTCGTATTTTCCATATGAAAAATGCCTTTTTTAATGTAAGTGGTCAATCTAAAAAAATTATTCCATATAAAAAAATTATTACTTTTCAATTAAAAAAAATGTTTTCACCTATATTCTTTAACCCGGGAAGCCCGGGTATGATCCCCTAGTTATTATAATGGTTCCGGCTCGATTTTATACAAGTTTGCCCTCTTGAGAGAGCTCATGCTGAATGCGAAAATTGTATAGATTAAAAAATTTTAAGAACGATGAAAAGTTGCAAATTCCGAATCAAATTCTTTTAAGTGCTTTACAATCCTTTAAAAAACCTTTTCAAAGAAAATTGAATTGTTATTGATAAGATATAAGGAGATATATTCTATTTGATTTGTGAAGTCTTTGAACGGTCAGTGTTAGCAGCATAAAAAAGGCGTTGGTTATTCTTGCTTTATGTTTCAAGTCCTTTTCTATAATTACTGTAAAATAGAATTCGTAGTTGTACAATGATATTTTAAAATAATATGAATTGTGACTTTTACAGATTTCTGACAGTTGTTGTGTGTAAATAATAATAAGAAGAAAAAACAAATTTTGAGGCAAGTCCTTTTCTATAATTACTGTAAAATAGAATTCGCAGTTGTACAATGATATTTTAAAATAATATGAATTGTGACTTTTACAGATTTCTGACAGTTGCTGTGTGTAAATAATAAATAATAAGAAGAAAAAACAAATTTTGAGGAACATGAAAATCACGAACTATTGACATGATGATGTACTTACGAGTAACATTTATTTCTATTCTAGAAAAGATGTTTTAGTGCAAGAATTAATCTTGAAACACTGTAAAACATTATTAACTAATTTCTAATGCTACTTTTGGTGTCAGGCTCGTCCTCAGATGACACAAAATGTTTCGGGTTCGGGCGGATTTAAATTTCAAATCGCCTTTCTCGGGCTATGAAAAGGGTAGCCGGTACACATCTCTTAGCTACGGTTGCAAAATGCATTGTAAACGCACGCACACCTATGCATGTGTGTGTGTTAAGTCATGTCGCACGATGCCACAAATTCAACGGATTGCTGTTATTTGGCAGAGTCTCTGGATTATAGATAAAGTTCATCATAGATAAAAAGTATCAGCATCACATAATTACTGACTTCTGGTCATACATATGAAAATGCGTAACTTCTGTGAATGATTTTTGGCCGTAAGCCTGGAAACAAGTCAATAAGTCAGTAGGGAGGCACCGACCACCGTGTGGTTTATGGCTTTGCCAATTTTTAATATTATATGAATATAAGCAATTCCAAAGCAGCCATTTACTTCTACGAACTCGCTGCTTAAATCATTACAGTGCATATATATTATATATGTTACATTATTAGATCTAATTCCGCGATTTCTTTAACTTATTCTAAATTACTACTTTATATTCAGTAAATCCTATCCTTAAATAATCTATATCGTTAACTCTGTTAAATTCCCTTTAATTTAATGTCTCACTTGTCTAAATTGCTTAAGTATTAGGCTTTTAGTATTCTTAAATTAAATGTTCCATTTCCGAGCTTTTTTTCTTTCTAGAATATTCCTTTGGCTTCCATTTTTACTTTCCCGCGCATTTCTGAGGTTATCATTTTCCCTTCAAATTCATCCGCTTACTCTGTTCGCACTTTTTTCATGATGTGATATTCTTAATTATTCATTGGTTGAGAGCGCGATTTACGTCATATTTGTATTCTTACACTTGAGAAACAAAAAGTCGATACTAGCTGTGTTTCAGCAGAATTTGTCGTATTTCTACTTTGATAACTTCCCCTGGTCGCCGTCTGATATTTTCTATTATCTATAATTTGTTTACCCATAATTAAATACTACGTAGCGATGGCTTGATTAAAATGAATTGGTGGAAACTGCACCGCCGAAAGCTCTTTCAATAAAATCCTGAGTTAAATTATGCATTGTCTCAATTATGCCGGAGAAACCTACACTGGATAAATGTGTTACCTGGCCTACAACTCGATGACTGCAACTACTTTCCAATATCCATGTTGATTTACTACGAAACATTCTCTTCGTTAAAATTCAAAATTCGTATATTTGTCGACGAGAATTCAACTATACCTGTGTTTCTATTATTTTCAGCATTGCACTACTGGTAACATAACAACCAGTTATTTCGTTTACTAGTAAAACCTTCCAATGTTAGAAAAATCTAACATTTAGCCGGTCAGGATTCGTCTACTTGTAGGCCACTCGAATCATTTTGCCGGTCAAGATTTTGCAGCTTGAACGCTTTTTCGAACATCTAGCCAGCATGAATTCGAACCAACATGAATGTGAACACAAAAAGTCTCAACCTACTGACGACGGTCACCAGGAACAAGGAAATTTTAGATAAAACCTCTAACATCAATATAACAAGTAAGAAAAATCATGCGTACAGCATAGATTATGAAACACTTTCCAACACTCCCTGAAAGCTTTAACGAAACTGCGTTACTTAAGGAAATAAGGTAAATAAGATAACTAAGTAAACATTTAAAAATCTGATTTCACTAGTTACCGCCCATAGCCAAATATGTATTCCAATTCTTTTGAACAGCCCTTTATTCGATCTGTATGTTGATATATATACTATATAATGGAAAAATTTAGTTTAGCAAGAAAATGCATAACAGGTTGAAATTCATCTTTCAGCAGTTTATACTAATAGATGGAAACATACTTGAATACTTTTGTACAGCTCTGTAGTTTACCTAGTACCTTTATTACACGCCACTATTTAGCTAAAATTTAATTCAAACTAAAACACGCTTAAAACTACTGAAATTACATTTCCAGAAATTATCACCCATAGATAGCCATATATCCAACTCTTTTTGTGTCCCTGTGTATCATTTTATCTATATTCTACAAATATTTCTTAGTACACTAAATTCAGTTCAGCGTAAATATGCATAACTCCTTTAAAACCCACCTTTAAGCAAGTTATGCTCATACTCAGTAACCTTTACGAATTCATTTCTGTAGCTCTATATGAACTATAGCATTTATACGCACTTCATAGTATGCATAAATATAGTGAACAAGTAGGTAAGCGTGATCACAGATCGGACAGAAGGTTTCGTTTAATATTCCTTTCAAAATACTTTATCTTTTTGAAAAATCTGTTAGTTCCACATTTCGCAACCAGGAATGCACTCTATGCTAAACAAACCTGTATCCGAACGAAACTCCGTTTTATATATTATCCGTAGATATATTAGTCGAGGTGATTGGGCCGATTTCACCCGAGATAAGTAGGCGCCCCTGGCGGTAAAAAGTGGAACTAAAATGTGTAAGGCTATGGTGCATAATATGTAAGAATGGTTAAAGGGATGTCGGCAAAAGTTGGAAAAATGCTCCATGGGTGAAAAGGGCGAAGGTTAGAAAAATTGCTTAAAATACACAAGTTAGAGCCCGGAGGAGTAAATAATATAAGATTTTTGAAATTTTTATGATTTGCCGTGTGGTCTGAGGTATTCAGCTATACGTATGCAAAAATTCATGTCTCATACTTAATTAGGGGCTCTCTTAGAAAGAATTGCTTAAAATACATATGTGGTAGCTCAAAGGGTTAAACGTAAGACTTTTTCAAGATTTTATGATTTGTTGCCTGGCCTCAGGTGTTCTGCTATAAGTATGCATAATTTCAAATCTCCAATTTAATAAGGTGCTCAGTTAGAAAGAACTGCTTAAAATACGCGTGTGAGAGCCCAAAGGGTTAAATGTACGGTTTTTTCAAAATTTTATGATTTGTCGTATGATATGTGGTGTTCAGCTATAAGTATGCAAAATTTCACGCCTCCAACTTAAATAGGGGCTCACTTAGAAATAACTGTTTAAAATACACGTGTGGGAGCCCAAACGATTAAATGTACGACTTTTCCAAACTTTTATGATTTGTCATTTGATGTGAGGTGTTCAGCTATAACTATGCAAAATTTCACGCCTCCAACCTAATTAGGGCTCACTTAGAAATTTTTTTTTTAAATACACGTGTGGGAGCCCAAAGGGTTAAGTGTACGACTTTTTCAAAATTTTATGATTTGTCGTTTGATATGAGGTGTTCAGCTATATGTATGTAAAATTTCACGCCTCCAACCTAATTAGGGACTCACTTAGAAAGAATTGTTTAAAATAAACATGTGGGAACTCAAAGAGTTAAATGTACGACTTTTTCAAAAATTTTTGATTTGTCATATGATGTGTTGTGTTCAGCTATAATTATGCAAAATTTCAAGTCTCCAACATGTATAGTTTCTGAGAACGGGCTCTGTGACAGACGGACAAATAGACAGACAGACAGAGGAGCGAGACAAATAGGGTTTCGTCAGATGAATGAAACCCTAGAAAAGCGCATATCATAATTAAAAATGCATTTCGAGCAATCATTACTAATATACAGTAATTCGGATACAATATAGTAACTGAAATATTTTTAAATACACCGCAAACAATTTCCCCTATACCATTATGAACGGAATTCTTTTGTGTGGCCCTGTAAATGAACAATAACTATTCTTTGCCCCTCATATTCAACAGAATGCATATTTTTGTGGGCTTCATAAATGAATATCAATTTTACTATGTTTGAAAGAGTGTAACACCATTGAAAATCATTTGAAACGATTTTTTCCCGTTGGCGTAATGTAACGGAAAACTTTTGACTATCCCTGTAAATGAACTAAGCATACTACAAACTTCATTTGCAATAGGGATCGTGCTATGGTAGAGGTCACTAACATTTAAAATTTTCAGAACGATCCGAGTATATTTACGAGAGTTAGAGCGCGGACAGACGGACAGGCAAACCGAAGTCATAAACACTTTTCAACTTTGTTGGAAAGTGTTAAAAAAGAACAACAAACATAAGATGTTGTTACTTGCCCAATAAAGACAGCATTCAGCATTACGTAAGTCATTAAAAAAATGATCTATGTTTTGCGATGAAAAATTTTATGTTTATTCTTTGTTATTGCATCAGCTTATTTTATTTTATTTTATTTTATTATTTATTCGAAATGACATGTGTTTATTGTTACTGACAAAGCGGGGCTAACGTCTTTTTCGTTAGCCACGCTGATAAAGTATATGGGCATTAAAGTGGCAGGTGTTTTATTTACCTGTGTGAAGTTGGCACCCCTCATTATGAATTTAAATACGAAAACTACACAGAAGTTTTGTCCAAGTTTTGCCCACCCATTAATTAATTTTGCCCACCCTCCGTAACGCTGTAAAACAAACTTTATTTTTTGACCCACATTGAAAAAGCTGGCACCCCTCAATTTGAAATTTAACAAAGCAATTGTACAGTTATTTTGCCCAAGTTTTGCCCAGTTTTGCCCACCCAATAATTAATTTTGCCCACCTTTTATAACGCCGTAAATCAAAAAAATCTTCGTTGACCACGTGTGAAGCTGGCACCCCTCATTACGAATTAAAATATGAAAACCACACTAAAGTTTTGTCCAAGTTTTGCCCAGTTTTGCCCACCCATTAATTAATTTTACCACCTTTTCTAACGCTGTAAATGAAATTTTATTTTTTGACCCATTTTTTAAAGTAGCAAAAGCTGGCACCCCTCATTAGGAAATTTACAAAAACAATTGTACTGTTATTTTGCCCAAGTTTTGCCCAGTTTTGCCCACCCATTAATTAATTTTGCCCACCTTTTATAACGCCGTAAATTAAAAAAATCTTCGTTGACCACGTGTGAAGCTGGCACCCCCCATTACGAATTAAAATATGAAAACCACACTAAAGTTTTGCCCAAGTTTTGCCCAGTTTTGCCCACCCATTAATTAATTTTGCCCACCTTTTATAACGCCGTAAATCAAAAAAATCTTCGTTGACGACGTGTGAAGCTGGCTCCCCCCATTACGAATTACAATATGAAAACCACACAAAAGTTTTGCCCAGTTTTGCCCACCAATTAATTAATTTTACCTACCTTTTATAACGCCGTAAATCAAAAAAATCTTTGTTGACCACGTGTGAAGTTGGCACCCGCCATTACGAATTAAAATATGAAAACCACACAAAAGTTTTGTCCAAGTCTTGCCCAGTTTTGCCCACCCATTAATTAATTTTGCCCACCTATTCTAAAGCTGTAAATCAAAAAATCTTTGTTGACCACGTGTGAAGTTGGCACCCCCCATTACGAATTAAAATATGAAAACCACACAAAAGTTCTGTCCAAGTTTTGCCCAGTTTTGCCCACCCATTTATTAATTTTTCCCGCCTTCTATAACGCCGTAAATCAAACAAATCTTCATTGACCACGTGTGAAGCTTGCACCCCCCATTACGAATTAAAATATCAAAACCACACTAAAGTTTTGCCCCAGTTTTGCCCACCCATTAATTAATTTTGCTCACCTTTTCTAACGCTGTAAATCAAATTTTATTTTTTTGACCCATTTTTTAAAGTAGCACCCCTCATTAGGAAATTTACAAAAACAATTTTACTATTATTTGCCCAGTTTTGCCCACCCATTAATTAATTTTTCCCACCTTTTATAAAGCCGTAAATCAAAAAAATCTTCGTTGACCACATGCGAAGCTGGCACCCCGCATTACGAATTAAAATATGAAAACAGGATGTAGCAACCTCGTCCTGAAGCAATCTATCCTTAATATTCATAAAATTCGTTACAACCGATGTCACATAAAAGATTGTATGAGCGATTCACACCCATTAAAACACAAAAATAAAAAAAATTGTGAAATCGATTGAGTTCACATTGATATATTGGAATCTCTAAAAATAAGAAGTGCTTTAAAGACCGCAATCGCTGCAACGAATATTTAAAAAAATCACATTATGTAAAACGCTAATATTGTTTTAAATCATTTTATAAATTTAGTAACATTTTAAAAATAGAAATTTTCTATTTTTTCATTCAAATTCTTTTTTATAATTTAAATTAATATTAAAAAGTAAACTTTCCATTTTTTGAAACTTTCTCCGATTTCGATTCAAATTCGCACTTACATAACTGAAGCTGAAGAGAAACGACGCACCACTGAGCTATTGCGAACTTAGTTCGAAACACTTTAGAATAACATTTTAAACAGCTTGCTTTAGTAATAAAATTTCACCAAAAGTTAGCGAGTGGAAATTGAAAACGAAACACTAATTGCGCAAAGAGGCAAATCATCACAGTCAATCATGCTACGAAGCCTGTTTTGGAAATATCCGCCCCATCAGTTTGACTGAATGCTCTATTTGCCTTTCGAGACTGTTTTTAAGAAATATATGAAGTAACGACAAAAAGCCCACCAAATGGATTTCTAGCATTAAGTAGGATACCGCAATACGAGAGTTGCAACATATCGAATATAAAATTTGATTAGTTAGACGATTCTGGACAAAGCGAATGCCCAAGCTTGGCGAGTGTCACATTATAACCAAGCTTCTGCTTGTTAACTTATCTTGAAACTCGTCCAGGTGAGCATCGCCATGTTCTGGAATATAAAATGCCTAGGTTTGCAATAGTTTGGACAAACGCAAGCCGAGAAAATCAAGACAGAAAATGCCTAGGTTTGCCATAGTTTGGATAAACACCTCTGTCAAAGCACAGTTTGAGCGCAACCAACGCCAACTATAGACATTTCGACGATCTTGATTGCGACCCCACGGCAGGTCGGCCATCAGCGGATGATTCGTTCGACCCTATTCTTGTGGCTTTTACGTCACAAGAATGGGTTCAATGAATGATAAGCAAATGACTGATCTGCCGTGATGTCGAAATCCAGCTCGTCGGCACTGCCACAACCAATGACTTTTAAGATACATAGACCGGCAAACTGTCAGTTTAACCGAGGATTTTTAATCGCAACTCTTGTACGGCAGCATATATGTTTTATATTTTAATTTACCTAATAAAATGCTTTAATTAGCGTATTTTTTTATTTCGTATCATTAAGTATTAGTCTACCCTATTTCATTTAGGCCTTTAAAAAAAAAAAATATATTATTAATAATTTCTTTGTCATTTTCGTATAGCAAGTAAGTATTTCAATAAACGTCCTCCAAGGATACAAATATAGTCTTACTTTCGTTAATATGCATTTTTTTAATTGCCTTTTTACATAAAAATTAGTTTTAACGTAGATAGATTTCTTCACAAGTAATTTAAAATTTTCTAAATTATTATATTATATTACAGTTGTTACCTTTAATCTAAACTTCCCTACCAATTACTTTAGTAAGTCAAACTTAAAAAAAGGTAGAATTATAATCTTTAACAATCTGTTTCCATATTAATTTCGCCTTTATTTCGGTTTATAAGGCATAAAAAATAGATACTCTTTTTCAAACATACCATCCATAACATTATTAATAAATCGCCTTATTTAACTTTATTTCTGAAAATTCAATATTTATAACGCATATTTAGATATAAAAAATAGCGTCATGTAAAACATATGACATAAAATTCATATATATTGATAAAAATTATTTTTAAAGCTCATTCTAGCCATAGCACTTAATGTAAATAACTCACAGCTGACGTACAAACCTCGCGGTTGAGGTGTTTCAATTTACTTCAGATGGCTGCCATGATTTCGAATGCTTTTGAATGGGAATGGAGGATATTCCATCACCGTTTTGATCACGTGGTCAAGGTAAAAACTTCTAGCGTAAAGAAGGGAGGGCTCCGTAGACGTGTATTGTAAATCCCCGCTACCCAATGAAACAGTTCATGAGGCAAAGCAGTAGTATCTTCCCTTCTTATCAGTTAGAAGTTCCTTGGGTAAATTACCGGTATCACGTGAATTTTTTCAGCCTCGAACCCATATTTTGAATATCCTCCATTGCCGGTCTATGTATCTTAAAGGTCTTTGGCCGCAACCAACGACATATAAGGCCAATTAATGACGTTTAAAACGTCCCACGGAGTGGATCAACTTTACATGGTGAATGGTACAAAGCGCTGCGCCCATCGTTTGGTGCCAATCGCCATGTAAAGATGTTCCACTCCATATAATGTCTTAAAAGTCATAAACTGGTCTTTTATGACGTTGGTCATAGTCTGAGTAACATATGCCGCTAATTTCATGTCGACGCACGCTACGCGAAACTAGAATTTGATTTAGGAACACCAGAAAATCCTGCAAAACATTTGGGTTGTTGGGTTGGGTTGATTTTTGACGGCCAATTATCTACACAAGGGATATAGGCCCGGGGGGAGTGCCCTCCGTGGGGGTCTTTCTAAGGGAACCTAATCCGTATTAACGCATGGAAGATCCACGGCTCGAAGAAAACCACGAAAACTCCGAACGATTAGGCCGACGGGCGCGATTGGGATCGAACCCAGCACCTCCCGTCTACCAGCTTCGAGAGCAGAACCTCTCGGCCACTGGTGGGGCTGCAAAACATTTGGAAGTATTTAAAAATTGTATGAACAGTACAAAAAAAACTCTAATTCAATAAAAACGTTGGACAAAACTGAGACAATCTTTTGAAACGCATGGCAAAACTCTCGGAGCATTAGTAAAAATTGAACAAAATATGGCGAAAACCACTAAGCTCCATACATAACAAGAGTTCTCAGTTGGCGGTCAGAAGCTTGCAAGGCAAATGACGCATACAAGGCAAAGGTAAAAAATAGTCCGCGTTACCAGTGTTAGATATTAGTGTTGACATTTACTATTATTCTAATGTATGTTTCTCTAATTAAGTAATACTTATCAAATTAATAAATGATTCTTCAATCATCCAAAGAAACGAAACAAACAGTACTTTTTGCCTGGAATGCAAACCTGGACCGCTAGAAATCATCATGGGAAATAGGAAGACAGATTTCCTGTTTGTTATATATGGAGCTCAGTGGGAGAAAACTAGGTAAATCTGGACGAAAATCTAGACACAGACAAAGCGGCCGAAAGTAAAGGAAAATTGGGAAAACTAGGAAAAACTTAGCTTTGGAAAAAACAAGAGTAAAATGAAGGAATACTGAAACAAATGAAGTCGTTTAAAAACAGGCAATGCTATAAGAACGCTGGACAAAACAGGACACATTTTTTTCAGTTGCAGAAAGCTCTAGAAAAGTCCCGTAACACTAGTAAATTGGTTAGTTTAATTCGTATTTGGATGTGAAAATGCCCCAAGTGGTAAACAAAGCTATTTTTTAATTTACAGCATTATGAAAAGAGAGCAAAATTAAATAATATGTGGGAAAAATAACCTCTCAATTGTATTTTTTTCCTACTGTGGGGTGCTAGTTTAAATAATGGGTCAAAAAAGTAAATTTTATTTACAACGTTATGAAATCTTGCCAAATTAAATAATAGGTGGGCAAGACTGGGAAAAATTTGGACTTCACATTTTAATTCGTAATGGGGGGGGGGGGTGAACTGCATACGTAATCAACACAGATTTTTTCAATTTACAGCGTTGGAAAAGGTGGGCAAAATTAAATAATGAGTGGGCAAAACTTGGGCAAAACTTTTGTGTGGTTTTCATATTTTAATTCGTAATGGGGGGTGCCAACTTCACACGTGGTCAACAAAGTTTTTTTTTTGATTTACGGCGTTATAAAAGGTGGGCAAAATTAATTAATGAGTGGGCGAAACTGGGCAAAACTAAAGCAAAACTTTTGTGTGGTTTTCATATTGTAATTCGTAATGGGAGGTGCCAGCTTCACACGTGGTCAACGAAGATTTTTTTTATTTACGGCGTTATAAAAGGTGGGCAAAATTAATTAATGGGTGGGCCAAACTGGGCAAATCTTGGGCAAAACTTTAGTGTGGTTTTCATATTTTAATTCGTAATGGGGGGTGCCAACTTCACGCGTGGTCAAAAAAGATTTTTTTGATTTACGGCGTTATAAAGGGTGGGCAAAATTAATTAATGGGTGGGCAAAACTGGACAAAACTTGGGCAAAATAAGAGTACAATTGTTTTTGTAAATTTCCTAATGAGGGGTGCTACTTTATCAAATGGGTCAAAAAATGAAATTTCATTTACAGCGTTAGAAAAGGTGGGCAAAATTAATTAATGGGTGAGCAAAACTGGGCAAAACTTAGGCAAAACTTTAGTGTGGTTTTCATATTTTAATTCGTAATGGGGGGTGCCAGCTTCACACGTGGTTAACGAAGAATTTTTTGATTTACGGCGTTATAAAAGGTGGGCAAAATTAATTATTGGGTGGGCAAAACTTTTGTGTGGTTTTCATATTTTAATTCGTAATGGGGGGTGCCAACTTCACACGTGGAGAACAAAGATTTTTTTTTATTTACGGCGTTATAAAAGGTGGGCAAAATTAATTAATGGGTGGGCAAAACTGGGCAAATCTTGGGAAAAATAACAGTACAATTGTTTTTGTAAATTTCCTAATGAGGGGTGCTACTTTGAAAAATGGGTCAAAAAATGAAATTTCATTTACAGCGTTAGAAGGTGGGCAAAATTAATTAATGGGTGGGCAAAACTGGGCAGAACTTGGGCAAAACTTTAGTGTGGTTTTCATATTTTAATTCGTAATGGGGGGTGCCAGCTTCACACGTGGTCAATGAAGAATTTTTTTATTTACGGCGTTATAAAAGGTGGCCAAAATTAATTAATGGGTGGGCAAAACTGGGCAAAACTTGGACAAAACTTTAGTGTGGTTTTCATATTTAAATTCGTAATGGGGGTTGCCAGCTTCACACGTGGTCAACGAAGATTTTTTTGATTTACGGCGTTATAAAAGGTGGGCAAAAATAATTATTGGGTGGGCAAAACTGGGCAAAACTTGGGCAAAATAACTGTACAATTGCTTTGTTAAATTTCAAATTGAGGCGTGCCTGCTTTTTCAATGTGGGTCAAAAAATAAAGTTTGTTTTACAGCATTACGAAGGGTGGGCAAAATTAATTAATGGGCGGGCAAAACTGGGCAAAACTTGGGCAAAATAACAGTACAATTGTTTTTGTAAATTTCCTAATGAGGGGTGCTACTTTAAAAAATGGGTCAAAAAATAAAATTTCATTTACAGCGTTAGAAAAGGTGGGCAAAATTAATTAATGGGTGGGCAAAACTGGGCAAAACTTGGGCAAAACTTTAGTGTGGTTTTCATATTTTAATTCGTAAGGGGGGGTGCCCGCTTCACACGTGGGCAATGAAGAATTTTTTTTATTTACGGCGTTATAAAAGGTGGGCAAAACTGGGCAAAACTTGGACAAAACTTTAGTGTGGTTTTCATATTTTAATTCGTAATGGGGTTGCCAGCTTCACACGTGGTCAACGAAGATTTTTTTGATTTACGGCGTTATAAAAGGTGGGCAAAATTAATTATTGGGTAGGCAAAACTGGGCAAAACTTGGACAAAATAACTGTACAATTGCTTTGTTAAATTTCAAATTGAGGGGTGCCTGCTTTTTCAAAGTGGGTCAAAAAATAAAGTTTGTTTTACAGCATTACGAAGGGTGGGCAAAATTAATTAATGGGTGGGCAAATCTGGGCAAAACTTGGGCAAAACCTCTGTGATTTTTTCGTATTTAAATTCATAATGAGGGGTGCCAACTTCACACAGGTGTTTTATTTAACTTACGTAATCGGAACCAACTCTGTCTACCCTATATATATAAAATCCTAATGAAACGAATTTATGAAACGAATATATAAAACGCCTGAAATGTAACGATTCTTTGAATCGACTGATTAAACAACTGATTATGTTTCACGGTGATTTCTCCTTAAAAAAGGAATACTTTGCGATGAAATTAACACCAAAAATCAATATTGATCCGCAGATTTCAAAACTGGTATTAGAATTTTTAAATTCGAATTAGTTTTCGAAATATTAATTTTTTTCTAATTTTATATACATTTTTCTAATGATGGCAACTGAAATTTTAATCAAACAGATATTTTTTTTTTTTTTCAGATTTTAGAAAAGGTTACTATTTTAAACTAATTTGGCGAGAAGTCTGGCCTCCCTTAAACGTATGCTAAGAAATGTATCATGTTACTTTTATTCATAATTCTATTTGTATTTCATTATCATTTTATTTAATACAAGCAGAAACATTTAAAATAAATGGCTTTAACTTCTTTATTATTTTTTAAACGAAATGAAAAGAAAAATATTAGGCACAGATGTCATATACGCACCGGGGTACCTAATTGGCGCCAAAATGGTATTATTTTGGTTGACATGGTAACCCGGCTTTTGTTGTTTATTTAATAATAAGTGTTTATTTACTTTATTTCCTTTTTTTAAATTACATAAATTGTTTTGTTCTATAGTTTATTATTTTTTTTGTTATTTTCATTTAAAAATAAAAAATAATAGAAAACAATTAAAAAATACGGTACTACTTAGTTATTCCATCGAACCATTTCGCCAAACCACTCGCCAAATTATACAAATTGACATGATTTTTATTTTAAATAACGAAAGAACAAAGAAAATAGCATAACATTAATAAATATACAAATACAACGTCGAAATAAAAATCACTTGATGAAGTAAAGACGTGTAACTTGCTTAAAGTCAAGTGAATGTGACATTTATCAACCATTATTGGAATTTAATCTTATAGTTTGGTGATAGATTTTTGGTCGACGGGATAACTAAGTAGTACCAAAAATACATATGTAACTGGTATTCGAAAACGAGGATTTCGCCAAATTTTCGTAAAAAAAATCACGCCAAACCGGGTGCGTATATGGCATCTGGCCAAATATTAATGATGTAACAAACGATGACATTTAATTCCAACTTCAAAGCAATGTTATAATTTACCACTCGAAAAAAAAAAATGCTAACTGGCGAATTGAAAAATAGTTATTGGCGAGATTTGCACCCGGCTAGCGTAACAGTACCAAGAATTCTGTGCGACAATGCTTTTATGTAGTATTATTCGAAAAAATGAAATTGATTTTTTTTAATGGAAATGGAAAACTTTTGCATAGATGCCACATACGGTCCCATATTGGCGCTATTTTTTTCTGACGCCAATGTCATATACGCAGCGGGTACTTAACTGGCGCCATAGTATCTTTATTTTGCTTGATTTGATAAGCCGGATGTTGTTGTTTATGCTGTTGATCTTTTCCCCAAATTAGCGTCGGAAAAAAATCGTGCCAATATGGGGCCGTATATGATATCTGGGCCAAACTTTCATATGAAAAGCGAAGGGATCAGAGCGTATTTATTTATGGCAGTTACATGACTTGGACTATTCTAATATAGATGAAATGATGGCGATAGAATAATATTTGGCGACTTATCACCTGTATCTGGCTAATATTAAAGTACCAAAATGGCACCAGGAATATAAAAAGCGAAGTGGTTCGCCCGGAACTCTTGATGATAGTCACATGACTTAGGCTATTGTTATACAAATTGTTTTAAAATACCGGGAGACAAAGACTTTGTACACAGAATTCCTTTTATTTTTAGCTTCTTTTCAAACGTTTAACTGATCCTCTTTAATCAAACACGAAAACAACCATTGGATGCCTTAACAGCAACTGATTCGGCCTTAAATTTTTGAAATCAAAGGAAATTGAATGGAAACCCGTTTACAGGGAGATCTGCACAGCTTTTTTCAGTATAATTCAATCTTCTATAATATTTTTTAAACCGATCAGATTAGAGTGTTTTTAGATTCTGCGGTGTCTGAACGGGGGTTGGCGAGCGTAGCTTGCAGGGGGGGCAGAGCCCCCTAGTTTATTTATACATATTTTCAAAAGATTACGAGTATTTAAATGATAGAATATTTTAATATTCTGAGATTTATTAATGTTGTGTTAAATTATTATTTAGTATGAGATTTTTATATTTATGTTAAGCAATATGATATATATTTTAAGGGGTATTTTGTAATGCTTTGACGATCTGGAGTAAAAGTTAGATATTCTAGTTTTATTACGTGGAATCACAAAAGTAAAATGACTGAAATTAATATTGTATCTTTTGATCCCGATTTGGGAATGGAAATCCAGCAATGGTTAACATATTTTGATAATTCTTGCAGTAAACAAAATGATACTTGGAAATTTGAAAATATTTCAAAATATTTAAAGGGAGAGGCCTTGAAAATTTATATCAATGACTGCCGAAATTGTGACAGTTATGCTCAAATTTCAGAGATTTTAGTAGAAAAATTTATCAAAATTGAAGTTCCTAGGTTTTCTGATTTTTCTTCGCTTGAATTAAACAATCTAAAGGATTTGGAAGATTACTTCCATAAAAAAGTAAAGATAGGAAGAAAACTAAAATTATGTGAGACAATCAGGGCCTTACTGATGGCTTAGCACCACAATATAAGAATGTTTTAATTGTAAGCTCCCCAAATAATGCCACAGATTGGTATAAATTAGTCAGACAACTTGTAGTGACTCCTACCTCTAATCCAAATGCTACAAGAAATACCCTTTCAAATGATAGATCTTTTCAGCACAATGCTAGATCTTTTCAACCCAATCGCAGAACTTTTCAGCAACATGCTCGACCTTGTCAACCAATCCCAGAAATTGGCTTTGTACACCAAATTTCAACCCCCCTAATACTAGCTTTAATTCCAATGCACATGGTTCTAGATTTTCGAATCATAGAATGCAGAGCAATCATTTTCAAAGAAATTATCCATCTAGACCCTGTAGAATTTGTTTGAATCAAGGAATACTTAATGCATTTCACTGGGAGAATAGTTGTGTTTTTAATGTTAACCCTTTACAATCTGAAACTACTTCCGCTCCCCCACCATAAAATACTGATAATGTTTGACAATTAATTGTATCTGGTTATACGAGAAAACATCAATTACCTTGTGTTGTGGATACTGGTTCTACGATTTCAATTTTGCCACTTCATTTTGTACATTTATTGAATGCTAAACTTAAGAATATTTTTCCTATTAATGTTGGTCAAGCCAAAGGCTTTGTCCAAATTAAAAAAGCTTGTGATTTATTTATTAGAATTGGTAATATTGAACAGTATGTTAATTTTCTTGTGTGTGATACCGATTTAGAGTATGTAATTTTAGGATTACCAGACTGTGCAAAATTTGATTTGAAAATTAATTGTGCAAGTTGCAGTCTAAATGCGATTTGCAGATTTGCAACCAGGAATAGAAGTGTACGTGTATTTATTAGTACAACTAACATTGGAACATTGGAATTAACAGATTGGAATTCAAATTGTAAACTATTATCCCATTCTGACATTGGAAGGTTTTACTAGTGAACGAAGTAACTGATTGTTATGTTACCAGTAGTGCAATGTTGAAAATAATAGAAACACAGGTACAGTTGAATTCTCGTCTACAAATATAACGAATTTCGAATTTTAACGAAGAGAATGTTTCGTAGTAAATCAACATGGATATTGGAAAGTAGTTGCAAGTCATCGAGTGGTAGGCTGGTAACACATTTATCCAGTGTAGGTTTCTCCAGAATAATTGAGACAATGCATAATTTAACTCAGGATTTTATTGAAAGAGCTTTCGGCGGTGCAGTTTCCACCAATTCATTTTAATCAAGCCATCGCTACGTAGTATTTAATTATGGGTAAACAAATTATAGATAATAGAAAATATCAGACGACGAACAGGGGAAGTAATCAAAGTAGAAATACGACAAATTCTGCTGAAACACAGCGAGTATCGACTTTTTATTCCTCAAGTGTAAGAATGCAAATATGACGTAGATCGCGCTCTCAACCAATGAATAATTAAGAATATCACGTCATGAAAAAAGTGCGGACAGAGCAAGCGGATGAATTTGAAGGGGAAAAGGATAACCTCAGAAATGCGCAGGAAAGTAAAAACGGAAGCTAAAAGAATATTCTAGAAAAAAAAAGCGCGGAAATGGAACATTTAATTTAAGAATACTAACAGCGTAATATTTAAGCAATTCAGACAAGTGAGACATTAAATTAAAGGGAATTTAACAGAGTTAACGATAGAGATTATTTACGGATAAGGATTTACTGAAATAAAGTAGTAATTTAGAATAAGATAAGGAAATTGCGGAATTAGATCTAATAATGAAACATATATATATATATATATATACTAGGGGGCTCAATCCCCTGCGAGCTACGCCCGCCAGTCGCCTTTCAGACTTTGCAGACTCTGAAAATATAGTAATGTGCCCTGTTTGAAAAATATTAACAGTTTACGGAAGATTGAATGGTATTACCTCCATAGCGGTGGCTATCTTCTGTAATCGGGTTGCCATGTTTCTCCGTTTGAATGAGGCATGTTTCTGTTACCCTGGTCTCATCAATCACTGTCGTAACACTATTATTTAATATATTGATGGCCCAAATATAGCGTAGATTAAATCTTTTGGGATTCAAAAGTTCTTATAGCAAAATTAAAATATCAATCTGTTGTTAATTAATCTACTGGAAAATAGTTCGTGTGCAGAAATTGTAAATTCTTTTGAGACAGAAAATATTTATTGTACGCAACTGAATTTAACTTGTTATCGTTAAACTCAGAATGTAATTGTAATTTATTTTTTTCTATTGGTACCCTAAAATTGTTTGCGATTTTCCCGAACTATTTACTATGCTGTCTCTTGTCTGACTATTGGCAGCCTGGCTTCTTCCACAGTTTGTAAATTAATTTGAATTTGAATAAGTTTTTTTAACGTTTTCCAAAAGATAGGTGCCGTCCCCTTCAGGATGAGCTGTTTTTCTGCCTGCGGAGCCCCTGCGTGTCGGGGAGACCTTCGAGTGGAGCTTAAATAAGTCTCAGCTGGGTCTCTGATCAGGCGATCTTGCTCCACTTAGGCCGTCAAACTGATGACTGTGATGTTGATAAGTAAGATCAGTTACACATTTGAAAATCAGCTTGTATAAAATGGCACGTTAAAAACGTCGCTATCTTTCTGACTTTTATAAAGACGCTATGGACAATATTCTTCATTTCTGTTCGACGTTAAAAAACACCCTCTGCTTGGGAACAGCTTTCAGAACCATGGTATTGAAAACCATTGTGTTTCTGCTTATATTATATGTTTTGATCGAGTTTTGGATATTTTCAGGAACAGGTATAGTTTATTCATGAATTCTTTTCTCTATTTTGATACACCATCATGCATATTTTAATATTATTTTTACATTACATATTATTTATATTAATTAATAGGAATACCCGAATTTTCAAATATGTATTTATCGAATTTTAATTTAAAGTATATTTTGCGCATACATTTATGCTGCATCAAGTGATTTAATATTCAAATAAATTTGCTAGCGTCAACACTTTTACAGAATGTGATGTCACATTAAAATTCTCCGGGATAGAAATCGTTTTAGTGTATCATTTTAAAATATGACGTAATTTACACTATTAAATGCATTGTTCATGCAATAATTTATTTATTTTTAAGTTTTTTTCTCTTTTAAAGTTCACGGGTACATACATTATTTAATTTAAAAGAGTGTAGCCCCCTTGAACTTGTACAAACTCATTATTATTTTTATTGAAATTTAATTCCTCTTGTTGTTATGGGAACACACACACAAAAAAAAAGAAATAATTTCTTTGGAGTTGAAGTCTTTTATTCTATAGTCTTCTATATTTTTTTATTTTTAACTGTTCGTCAATATTATCATTTGTCGATTATGACGTAATGACTCCAATTTCTGCTTTTAACGTATATTAATGAATTTATCGTTTTAAAGTTTTCTTTCTCTTCTTAATGTTCACGTGAAAATTTGTTTTGTTGTTAGAAAGGAAGTTTCATTATTTTGCACTGCCTTAGAATTGACGACAAACGTTAAAAAATGCATCTCGAAATATGAAATAAAAGACTCGTAAATATATTTTTAAATATAAACAGTTTGGCAGAATTATTACTTGGCAATTTTAAATATGATGTAATTTCCCGCATTTACTGCTTTTAATGACGTAATTATCAATATTTTCCTGTTTTTATTATGTAATCATTTAATTCTGAAGTTTTTTCGGTTTTAAAATGTCACGTGCAAATAAATTTTTAATCGTAAGGAAATATTATTCTTTGCACTCTTTCTACGACTGGCAACGATTTGAAAAAAAAAATCCTTTCTGAAATATGCAAAAATATCTCCTAAATTGATAAAAATTTAATTAAACTAAATAATAAATTTTTATTTATTTAATAATATTATTATTATTAACATTTAATGAATTATTTTTTCACATTTTCTTAAAAAAGATAATTTAATCACAACATTGATTGAAATAAAAGATAATTTCAATTTAATTTGAAAATGGCGAAGTTGAAGAAATCTAATAATCAATCCCTTTTCTTACTTTTTCCACAAAAATGGAGTAATTTGGTTGCCATCATTAAATAAATTTAATTCAAATTAGAAAAAAATTAATATTTCGAAAAGTAATTCAAATTTTAAAATTCTAATACCAGTTTTGATATCTATGGATCAATACGGATTTTTGGTGTTAATTTCACCGCCAAACATTCCAAATTTTAGGAAAAAATAGCTGTAAAACTAAATCAGTCGTTTAATCAGTGGTTTCATAAAATCGTTTCATAAAGTCGTTTCATAAAAGCATTTCATAAATTCGTTTCATTAGGATTATATATATATATAGGGTAGATATGTATATCTATATACTAGGACTTCCCTCAGAGGGATTAGTCTGAGCGATATTACTGAGAACATAGATTTAATAATAACATGTGGAAGCAAAGAAAATGAGATGTTATCTTTAATTGTCCATATACTGCGAAAAATTGAAATGATGAAAATAAACGAATTGTAGAATTACAAAATCTTATATATAAATTCGTATACACTGTTTAAAAAAAATGGGAAATCAAACCATTCAAGACAGCCATGCATGGATATAAAATTGAAAGTACGCAATATATTAAAAGTAAAATAGAAAATGAAACACTAATTTACTTATATCGGAATTTTAACTGTATAAAATGATGTCAAGAGCATAATCAGACGCTCCGCACCAATTTGAGTAACTTTAAATGACAAATATATGATGTTTAAAAAGAATGGACTATACTTTATATGGTGTGTGCTCCCCCGGAATAGTTAATATTGTACAATATCTGTTTTCCACGGATGCAATGAGGTTGTCGATAACATTTAAATAATTCTCTTCTCAAAATCTAATATAGTATCAAAGTCCCGAACACATCAAAAGTGGAATGCAATGCTTCGTTAGAGTGTGTTTTAGATATGCTCGATCGGATTTAAATGATGAGTGTATGCTGGCCACTACATACGCAGTATTGTTTTGTTTTCAAACATATTCTGCACAAGTTGAGCTGTATTTAGCATGTATTAAATAAAAGAAATCGGCAATGATTACAACATAAAATATGACACAAGATCTGAATATATCGACTGCATAACTTTTGAGCTGTCAAAGTGTCATTTGAAGTAATTTACAAATCCATGCATATTTATTCAGCAAATCATGCAAGCTAACATACGCCAATATGAACCCGATTACAAAATTTCACCAGAATAAGTTAATATATAAAGAATCTACTAATGATAATTGAGAATATGACCTTGTGATAAAATGTCTAGAAAAATGAATCGATAAAAAATTCATATCACATTTAAATCGGTACTTCCTTCTGTTAGTGGCCTTGGCGAGAGAGAGAAAAGCCTAGAAAAGGAACACTTTAACAAGTACTTTCGGGCAACCTACTCACTGTTTCATACAGGTCTTTATTCAATATTTACACAATTTATTTAATGCTAGGTGGGTATCTATCAGTTTTGTTGCATTTAAATCGCATGTTTTGCGGAGGAAATGCAACATTATGAAATATTTAAAGTTGCTGTACCTAATAATTCCAAATTAATGGTAATTGAGATCGCTTTCTGTTAATTTCATCTTTTTAAATTTTAAATTTTTTAGAAACCATTCATGGAGACAATTGTATATTTTAAAACTAACCCGAAGCAAAATTTCAAGATTTTGGGCTCAGCAGTAACAGAGAAATAGAAAATTTTTGAACGTTTTTTTGTTTTTGCACTGTTTTTTATAGCGACATTTTTAGAAATTGTTCTATTGCGAGAATTTACGTCATGATAAATACAGCCATGTCAATTTTTATGTTTATATTCCTAACAGTTCCATGTTCTTCGTTACTTAGATCATCTTTAGATCTTTTTCCGCTTTGTTTAGTCTTTCTATTTTTTAGAATTCGTTCTACAACGAGCATTTACATCTTATTAATTACTACCATGCCAAAGTTCTAGTTTCTAACCCCAACAGTATCCAAAAAATTTCAGTATTCCAAATAAATCATAGTTTAGAACCTTTCTAGAATTTTTTACGTTTATCTGCCAAATTGCATTTTCGAACCTTTTAGAGAGCGTTCATTACGAGTATTTACATCTTAAAAGTAACTACCGCACCAAATTTAAGGTGTCTAACCCAATCAATATCGCAGAAATCACAATTTTAGAACTTTTTTCCTCCTGCAGCGATGTAGGTTCTTGCACTGACATAAAATAGTCTTTTTTTTCGGAGCAGAGATGGCCACCAACATTTTTTTAAGTTGGCTATGTAGTTTCAGAGATAACACCTCACAAACGTACAAGCATTAATAATATTATATACTTTATAATATTATAACGCTTTATAATATTAGCATTAGATGTACAGATACAAAAGCCATTTATCTGTTATAAGCTAAAGTGCCGGAGTTGCCCAGAATTTGAAGGATGTTTCTTCTGAAAAATCAATTTCAAAATTTAACATACAACACAAAACAAACATTAAAAAAAGCAGTCGAAATGTTGTTGAATGAATCATATGAAAACGCTACATAAAAATGTATAAATGTATATAACAGACGCAAAAGAATACAGCTATAAATGAACTTATTTCAATTTATAATTGGAGCAATAATGTTAAATTACGCCAATATTTCCCTAATCGGGTTTTTATTATGCTTCAATACATTTTTTCACACTCATATGACGTTATAATCCACCATGCCCTTTATATTTCCAATATGACGTAATATTTTCCTCTTTCACGTGGAAACCTTGAAATAGAAAAGTTATGAAGTTATATTCACTTTCATTTAAATTCGTCAAACCATTTATTTCATTTTCATATTTCACGTGAATATCTTGCAATAGAAAAGTTATGACGTAATATTCACCTTTTTATTAAATTCGGCAAACTATTTATTTCATTTTCCTTTTTCACGTGGAAATCTTGCAGTAGAAAATTAATTGTTGTAGTAATAATTTTATTGTGTTTTTTAATTGTTGGCAACTGCTATAATGAAAAATGTTTAAATTTGATGAGAAATTGCTGTTAAATTGGTGGTTTTTTATTAATTAAAAATTAACTATAAGTTATTTCGATTCCGGATTACTTTAGTTGTCTCGGCCATGTTTTAATACACATGTACGTATCTCTTCACAATTTTGGCTTCCAAATTGTGGATTTTATATAGAATTACAAACAGACAGATAGACAAGTTTTCATTTTTATATATCTCTCTATTCTATGAAAAGTAACTAACGCTGTCACCGTCGCCGCCGCCGGTTTTGAATTTTTTGTGACCGGAGGTCTTTCTTCGTTAATATTAAGAAAGCTATTGCATACAAATATATGAAAATCGGTGGTATTATAGCGAAATGTTTGATCAACACACTAATGCATACAGTTTTCAAATCGAAGAATTATTTTAAGAGATATTTAATACTAAAGTTGGACAAAATCGTTCCATTAAAAAAAAATTATAAGAGCAAAAGCTATACATGGGAATTTAATCATTTTTAGATCATTTTATTCAATAGAAGATCCCGGTCTGCAGATTTCATTAATTTTTTTTTTTTAAATTTGACTCATTTTTTGAGGTTTTATTTCTATTTTAAATTCCAATATTCAGCATTTTGACAGATATTTTTTACATATTTTAGAAAATGGTATTAATTTAAACTGTTGCTAACTGTATAAACAGCGCAAAAAATAATGTTTGCTTCAAATAAAAAAAAATTATTTACACGTTACTATTATAAACAGAAAAAAACCTTCAAATTACAATTAAATAATTAGGTATAAAAAGCAGGCACTTATTGGAAATTACGCCATAAAAACTATATTTACATGTGAATTTTAAAAGAGAAAGGATATTGTAAAATAAATTCATTAACATGCGTTAGAAATCTGAAATAGAACAAACTACGTCACATTACACTTATTACGCAAATTGAACAAAAAATAGTATTGCAAAACAGTTTAAATTTAAAAATTGCGCGAGACAAAATATTAGAGGTTAAATATTAGATTTTTTCAAAATTTTATTATTTGTCGTTTGATGTGAGGTGTTCAGCTATAAGTATGCAAAATGTCATGTCTCCAACTTAATTAGGGGCTGAGTTAGAAAAATTGCTTTAAATACACAAGTTAGAGACCGGAGGGTTAAATATGACTTTTTCAAAATTTTATGATTTATCGTGTTATCGCAAGTGTTCAGCTATAAGTATGCAAACTTTCATGTCTCCAACTTAATTAGGGGCTGAGTTAGAAAAATTGCTTTAAATACACAAGTTAGAGCCCAAAGGGTTAAATATTAAGCCTTTTTCAAAATTTTATTATTTGTCGTTTGATGTGAGATGTTCAGCTATAAGTATGCAAAATTTCATGTCTCCAACTTAATTAAATTAGGGGCTGAGTTAGAAAAATTGCTTAAAATACACAAGTTAGAGCCCAGAGGGTTAAATATTAGACTTTTTCAAAATTTTATTATTTGCCGTTTGATGTGTGGTGTTCAGCTATAAGTATGCAAATTTTCAAGTCTCCGACATATATAGTTTCTGAGAACGGGCTCTGTGACAGACGGACAAATAGACAGACAAAGGTGTGAGACAGGTAGGGTTTCGTTAGATGGACGAAACTCTAAAAACATGCTGCGGATGACTGTAACAACATCCTAAAATTACATTACCATCAGCGATCTACCAATCCCGAATTTAGTTTATATTCGTTTCATATATTCCTATTCTTTTGTGCGGCCCTGTAAAATAATTATCAATATTATATACAGTAAAACCTCTGAATAGCGTACACCCCGAGAATGCAGAATTTGTCCTCTATTTAGAGGTGATCGCTACTGAGAGTAAAACATGTACAGTTATTTAAGAGTTGGTAATCGAAAAAATGTCCGCTAAATAGAGGTATCCGCTAATCGGGTGTGTCCGCTATGGAGGTTTTACCAGTAAAACTTCTGAATAGCGAACACCTCGGGAGGGCAGAATTTGTCCTCCATTTGGAGGTGTTCGCTACTGAGAGTAAAAAATGTACAGTTATTTAAGGGTTGGTAATCGAAAAAATGCCCGCTAAATAGAGGTGTCCACTAATCGGGTGTGTCCGTTATGGAGGTATTACTGCATAATAATATCATCCTTTACAAGAAAATTGCATGCTGTATGATAGACAGACAGACATCCCGAGAAAGATAACCTCCGGATCAATAAACACTCATGTCTTTTGTTTTAATCATCCACAATTGTATGTCATACAACATACCAGATTTTATACAACAGGCTAAAAACGGTCACCGTGGTACGGAATACTGAATTATTATTTGTTTGCCCACCAAAACTGGTTGCCACGGGTTGTTGCAAGGTTTGTGATCACGTGGTTGAAACTGATCTATTCAATATTACTGCGTGCGTATTTTTTTTTTATTTGCTCCATGTGTTCAAACCAGTTGTCTACGAAAACATCAACCAGTGAAAGTGACGCACACCAAATTTCTGTGACGTATGCAGATAAATTGTGCTTTTTTAAGAGTTTTTTCTATATAATTTTTAAACGGTTTGGAACTTATTTTTCATAGTAGGTGCATTCAGTAGGCGACCCTCATAGGTACCTTCTGGTGCAATCAGAAACGAAATCCGACAAATATTTTTTGAGTTATGCTTGACGAAAAGTTTTTATTAGGCTTTTTTTTTTCAGTAGGACATGGCGTTAATATCCATCGTAGTAGTAAAGTGTCCGGACAGTAATATTTCGCTGAGTAGCCTTCGCTTCGCTCAGACAATTATTAGATCTTCCTAAATGACATTTATAATTGGGAAAAAATAAAATATTTTATACAAAAGAAAATCTTATGACAATATTGCATGTACAATACAGCAAAATACAAAAGAAATACGTGAATTTAACCTTGATATGATAGCCAGAACCCGTGTAATGAAAACAACATGTTACTGAAGAAAAAGTGAGCCGAGACCCTGAATCCACTGTATGGGCAACGTCCACAGGTAGAAATTACTGAAGTAGGCAGATAATACAAGTATTTAAAAGTAAAAATTTTAAACTGAATTAGGTGATATTTTTTGTTTACTCCAGCAGCTAAACACTCAGTTTTGTTTAATATCCCATTAGCATAATGCTATTTAGATGTCGTTTACTGCATTTGACTAAAAGTTATGAAATATTTCAACATATAATAAAAAACATATAATTTAAACATATAATAAAACGTATAATAAAATATATAATAATTCAAAATGCATAAAATTAATGATATTTTTTGTTTTAACTTGGAAAAAAATTGTTTGTTTTTCAGGAATAGTCTGTAGAAAATTTTGTAAATTCTTTTATCTCTCTATTCTAAAAAAAAAGTAACTACCGCTGTCACTGCCGCCGCCGGTTTTGATTTTTTTGTGACCGGAGGCTTTTCTTCGTTAATATTAACAAAAATAATGCATACAAAAATATGAAAATCGGTGGTTTTATACAGAAATGTTTGATAAACACGTTGATGCAGACAGTTTTCAAATCGAAGAATTATTTTAAGAGTTATTTAATGCTAAAGTTGGACAAAATCGTTCCACTAAAAAAGTTTTATAGCAGCAAAAACTATACATGGCACTGTAATCATTTTTAGATCATTTTATGCGTTAGAATTTGCCGGAGTGCAGATTGCATTAATTTTTTTATTTTGACTCATTTTTTCAGGTTTTATTTCTATTTTAAATTCAAATTTTCAGCATTTCTAGAGATATTTTTTACAGATTTCAGAAAATTGTACTAATTTAAACTGTTGCCAACTGTATAAAAAGCGCAAGCAAAAATGTTTGCTTCAAATTAAAAATTTATTTACACGTGACTATTATAAACAGGAAAAAAACTTTCAAATTAGAATTAAATAATTGCGTATAAAAAGCAGGAACTTATTAAAAATTACGTCATAAAAAGTATACACGTGAATTTTAAAAGAGAAAGGATATTGTAAAATAATAAATTCATTAACATGCGTTAGAAGTCTTAGGAGAAATTACGTCATATTTACGTCACATTATAGTTATTACATAAAATGAACACAAAATAATATTGCAAAAAAGTTTAAATTTAGAAATTGCGTTAGACATTTATTTGATATTTTGATAATTAATTTAAAATGTCTCATTTAAAAGAACTTTCGTTTCGCTTTGTTAAAAAATACCAGGAGACAAAGACTCTCTTTACTTAATTCCTTTTATATTAGCTTATTTTGAAATGTTGTTACACGTGTATACGTCATCAAGTTATTTTTATTTCGACGTTTTATTTGTGTTTTTATTAATGTTGTACGAATTTATTTGTTCTTTCGTTATTTAAAATAAAAATTATATCAATTTGTATAATTTGGCGAGTGGTTTGGCGATTTATATAATTTGGCGAAATTGGTCGACAGGATAATCAAGTACTACCGCAGCGGATTTGACGTTATAATTCCCCAATCAAAGAGAAATGAATAGAAATTCGTTTATAGGGAGATCGCCACTGTTTTTTAAATTATAATTCAGTCTTTTTAAAGCCGATCAAATTAGTGTGCATTTAGAGTCTGCGGTGTCTGGACAGGGGTTGGCGAGCGTAGCTCGTAGGGGGCCGAGCCCCCTAGTTTTTTTAAAAAAAAGTCATGTTTTTTTATATATATATATATTTGACTCTAACTCATTAATTTTCAATTTTAAAGTTTATTATGTATTCGATTCAAAAGTTTTTAGTCGATAAAAATAAATATAATTACTTTTTATCTATAAGCTGAAGCGTAACAGTCTATAAAATATACGTTGATATACTGTCATTTAATAACAAATCAAATAAGCATACATTACAGTAAAAAAAATATAAAATAAAAAAGACTTATTGGTGTTACTGCTACATTTTAATTTAAAATTTAAATTATTATCGTTGTGTTCTTAGAATTTTGACCATCCCATATTTCCCGCCCATTTTTTTTTCTCGCGAATTTTTCAGGTAATTAGAATGTATATTTTCTAATCATATTTCGTCTCTAATATCGTAATTTATTTTATTTTTTTAAATAGCTCTTATAATCATTACCGCGCATTGCTTCATAACTCACACATTTATAATTCTAATTTAAAAGAAATATTGTTCGAAATTCCACAATTTTTAAAAGTTGCAGTTAATTTTTTAAAAGAAACTGTCAGTATCAATAAACAGGAAAAAAGTAAAAGGCTATAAAATATCCATTGATATCCAATCATTTAATAATAAATCTCATAAGCGCAGATTGCATTACAGCAAAAACGAAATATTTAAAAAACTGAAAAGGCTTAGTTGTTTTACCCTTACGCTTTAATTTAAAATTCAAATTATTATCTTTGATCTCCCCATATATCCCCTTTCATTCTTCCTTTTTTTTTCCTCTTCGGGATTTCAACTTTCACTTAATTACATTGCATTTTTTCTAAATCTCCGAAGCGGTGGTTTTTTCAAGGCATACAATTTTTATTTAGTTTTGTTTCCTTTATTTATTGTTTTAAAGATTGATCATTAATGTCTTTTTTATTTTTCTATCGGATATTGCAGCTTATTTAAAAAAAAAATTAGTGCTCACCAGAGATATGTATATGATCTATTTTCCAAAAAGTGAAAAAAAAAATGTCTTTAAACCATGCACTGATGTCATTTAATATCAAAACAAAAAAAAGCATAGCTAGCAAAAGCATCATAAAAAATTTAAATAGTGATAAGGCTTAGTTGAACTTTAATTTTATTCAAATTATTCTCGATTTCTCAGAATTTTGACTATGTCATGTTTACTTTTATTCTTTTCCTCTTTGTCTCCCTAAATTGAATTTTTCAGTTAATTATAATGTATCCTTTTTAATTATATTTCTCGCCTATCCTTTTTAGTTCACAGATTATCAAAGTCTGAGAGCTGATGCTCCCGCAGGTTCTGTATGTACGTGCGTATGTATGTACGTAACGCGATAAGTCTTGATAGAAATATCCGATTTGCTTCAAATTTTGGATATAGGTTCACGCACATAAGGCGTTTCCCTGATTAGTTTTAGAGGTTCATAGGTTAAGTATAAATGTGCAACGGGAGGACAATAATCCTTTAATTTAGATAAATAGGTTTTTCATGCGGAATTATCCGGTTTGCTTCAAATTTGGTATACCCGTTTATTCTGATAAGGAGCTTCCCTATATAGATTTGGAGGTTCATTGGATTTGTAGAAAGGGGAGGAATGGGAAGCTAATCTCCCCTTAATTTAGCTAAATGGGTTGTTCAGGCAGAATTATCCTATTTGCTTTGAATTTTGTATACCGGTTCATTCTGATTAGGGGCTTCTCTGATTAGATTTGGAGTTTCATTGATTAAGGGGACAAGGGACCTTAAAATCCTTAAAAATAAACTTTTTTATTTTTGTAAATTTCACTTAATTATTATTCAAGGGTACTTTATATGCATTATAACATGCATTTATCACAAAAAAAAAAAAAAAAAAAAAAAATTTATGAAAAAATGTAATTTTACGCTTCGTCTTAGAAATCTTCGAAATGTCGCTTGCGCATTCCATATCAATGAAAATCCCCAATATTTTTTATAAAAGTCTGTTTTATATATATAAATAAAATAGAGCATCGAATTTTATATATTTGAATTTAAAGGTAAAAAAAAAATTAAAAATTTCGAAATTTTTTCGAAAAAATTTCAAAATTTTTCATTTTTTTTAAACTTTTAAATTCAAATATATAAAATTCGATGCTCTATTTTATTTATATATATAAGCCAAACTTTTATTAAAAATATTGGGGATTTTCATTGATATGGAACACGCAGGGGGCATTTAGAAGATTTCTAAGACGACACGTAAAATTCCATTTTTTTTCAGAAAAATAAATTAAAAAAAAATTTTTTTTTGTGATAAATACATGCCATAATGCATATAATGTACCTCTGAGTAATATTTAATATAAAATTTACAAAAAATAAAAAAAAAATTGAAAAATTTTGAAATTTTTTCGAAAAAATTTCAAAATTTCAACTTTTTTTTTTAACCTTTAAAGTCAAATATATAAAATTCGATGCTCTATTTTATTTATATATATAAATCAAATTTTTATAAAAAATATTGGGGATTTTCATTGATATGGAACGCGCAGGGGGCATTTCGAAGATTTCTAAGACGACGCGTAAAATTCCATTTTTTTCACAAAAATAATTTTTTTTTTAATTTTTTTGTGATAAATCCATACCATAATGCATATAATGTACCCTTGAATAATATTTAAGATGAAATTTACAAAAAGTAAAAAAGAAAATGAAAAATTTGGAAATTTGGAATTTTTTTCGAAAATTTTTTAAAAATTTTAATTTTTTTTTTACTTTTAAATTCAAATATATAAAATTCGATGCTCTATTTTATTTATATATATAAAACAGACTTTTATAAAAAATATTGGGGATTTTCATTGATATGGAATGCGCAAGCGACATTTCGAAGATTTCTAAGACGACACGTAAAATTCCCTTTTTTTCTCAAAAATAAAATTTTTTCTTAATTTTTTTTGTGATAAATGCATGCTATAATGCATATAATGTACCCTTGAATAATATTTAAGGTGAGATTTACAAAAAATAAAAAAAAATTATTTTAAGGTCCCTTGTCCCCTTAAATATAAAGAGGGGTAAGGTGGAGCTAATCCCCCCTTAATTTAGCTAAATGGATTTTTTTGTCTAATTCTTTCTTTTTCGAGGAACATTATTCTTTGAAATAAGAGTATAATATATAATTAGTGTGAATAGACTGTGAGGTCTATGCCATCTGTTTAACTGGGCACTTTACATTATTAATTATATTTCGTGCCTAATATCCTAATTTTAATTCTAAAACAAGAATCATAAATCATTTATCCTGCATAGAATATAAAATACTTTTCAGCAATAGCAGAATATTATTAAGAAATTTCATTATTTCATAGGATGAAATCGAATGCACTGTTAAAAATATCCCTGTAAAATTACGGGCAAAGACCGGCAGCAGAGATTCCAGTCCTACCCCGTAAAAAAAAATACATGCCCATCATTTTGTGCAGCTCGTAATTATACGGGGCAACGTAATACAATTCCTTAAAACAGGATATAATGCACTTGAAAACACAATAACACTTTACTTACTGTTCCATAGCACGTAGTACATTAGATTATCATCACAGAATCGCTTTTTTGGCGGGTTAAAAAATATGTTACGGTCGAGTCGCAGTTAATTGACATTATTTTTCGAAACAAACTTATCAAATGTTTTATAAATTTTTTTAATTAAAAATGTAAAACTTTTTAATTTCTTTTAAATTTTAAGCATTTATCATGACAAATGTTTATTTAAAAAATATATAAAACATTTTATAAGTTAAATGTTTTAGGTTTACAAAATAAATGTGATTTTAGCTTCAATTTTATATAAAAGTTTAGTTTCTCTTATGTGTTTTTCAAAAATTATATTGCCAGAAAGAGAGATAAGTTTATATATATTTTTTTTTACTTTTCTGTATACATTATACATTGTTAAATATATATATACTATTTAAATTGCAAATGTTGTGGCAATGTTATAGAGCCGGGGTGTTATTATTCTTCAAACTGTAACAATTTCACACCAAAATATGCAAAACTTATTTATTTATGTTGGATAGAAAAAAGTGTGTTATTATGTCAAAACACTTCTTAAAACAATGAAATATGTTGGCTTATCCAACGTTCCTTTATCTGTGTTTTTTTCTGGCAATGAGCTTCAGATACCTTTATCAAAATGTTTTCTGGTTAATTAAACTTCCAAAAAAAAAAAAAAAAAAAAAAAGAAAATATTTTATTTTTTTTAACCTTTATATTCAAATATATCAAATTCGATGCACAGTTTTATTTATATATATAAACCAAACTTATATAAAAAATATTGGGGATTTTCATTGCTATGTAGTTCGCATGGCGCATTTTGAAAAGTTCTAAAATATTACGAAAAAATCCTTTTTTTCTCAAAACAATTTTTTTTTTAATTTTTTGTGGTACATGTATGCCATAATGCATATAATGTACCCTTGAATAATATATAAAGTGAAATTTACAAAAAATAAAAAAAATGAATTTAAAGATCCCTCGTCCCCTTAGTTCAGGAGCTCGAAAAACTACTTTTTTGGTGAACTACAACCAACTTTATCGAAAATGTAGATAGCTTCAACTATAACGACTTGGTTTCAAAAGTAAAGACTACAAACTACTTTTGAAAAGTAGTCACTAGTTTGCTACATTTAGATTTTGTCAAATAATTCCATTTACATTCAAAATTAAAGATGCGGATTATTAAAGTGACCCACAGTTGTATCGCGTCTGCTCGGATACAATTAAATATATGCAATATAACAGAGGGCATTAAAGCATTAAGAAAAGTAGCATACATGAAAAAAAAAATCTGTTTACCTCCAAAATGTGAGTTTAAACACACATTATAAATTTCTTAGCAAAATTAAGAATTATATACATAATGCAGTCGATACATTAATACAGTTACTTAAAATAAAATCTGGAATTACTCAATTCGACTTTCGGAACTTTTAACAAAATACTATGGGTTCAAAAACATGTTAAATATAACAATAAATATAAACCTAGATCCTAAATGTACAAAGGTGTACTCTGGAGACATGAAAGCATGACGAATTTTTAATATACAAGTATACACCCGCATACATATATGGAATCGTTGTATAAAGAGCACTTAAAAAAGCAAAAATATACCCATGTATTTCCGTAATCGGGCTTTATCATGATGACTTTACACTATATGTGTACGGAAAGGAGAACTGTGATTAAACCACAGTTTATATTTTCGGTAGGCACGAAAACGGAACTACATATATGAACATGCGGTATAAAGAAATAACTTTCTTGCATATAACATCATGTTTGTGCTGAGTCATACACAGCATGAATTGCATTTACTATTCTTGAAGTACTTATTGCATTGGTGTATAAAATTGCCGTTGACATCCATTTTCCCAACAGAATTGCTTACTTAACTCTCCAATACACTTAATATGTTAATTGTATTGTGTTTTGTTGAGAGTTAACTATATTGTCTAATTTTATAATATGAAAAATTACAATAAAAAGAAAAGTTCCCAGTTAAACTGATGGCATTGAGCTCACAGGCTATTCACACTATTTGTATATTATACACTTATTTCAAAGAATAATGCCCACAAAAAATAAATGAAGGGGGATTAGCCCCCGTTCCGCCACAATAAACTTAACCAATGAACCTCCATATCTAATCAGGGATGCACCTTAACATAATAAACCGGTATAACAAATTTGAAGCAAATCAGATAATTCTGCATGAAAAACATTTCGCGAAATTAATGGGGAGGGGGGTCTACCGCCCGCCCCTTTCTCCGCTTTATACTTAACTAATGAACCTCCAAATCTAATTAGGAAAGCTCCTTATCAGAATGAACATAAAAAAAAATTAAAGTAAATTGGATAAACCTGCATGAAAATCCATTTATTTAAATTAAGGGAGGGGTATTGCCCCCCTTTTCCCTTTCTATATTTAGCCAATTAACCTCCAAATATAATAAAGGAAGTACCATATTGGAATAAACCGGCATATCAAATTTGAAGCAAATCGATTAATTCTTCATGAAGAACCCATTTATCTAAATGAAGGGAGGATCTAGCCTCAGCCCCCCCCACCCCCCGCCTTTAAACTTAACCAATAAACCTCCAAAATTAATCAAGGCAGTTTCTTAACATAATAAACCGGTATACCAAATTTGTAGCAAATCGAATAACCCTGTATGAAAAACCCATTTATCTAAATTAAGGGGGAGGGGGCTAGCCCCTTTATACTTAACTAATAAACCTCCAAATCTAATCAAGGCAGTTTCTTAACATAATAAACCGGTATACAACATTTCAAGCAAATCGAATAATTCTGCATGAAAAACACATTTATCTAAATTAAGATGGGGTTAGCCCCCTTTCCCCCTTTATACTTAACTAATGAACCTTCAAATCTAATCAAGGCAGCTTCTTATCATAATAAATCGGTATACCAAATTTGGAGTAAAGCGAATAACTCTGCATGGAAAACCTATTTATCTAAAGAAAGGGTGCGGTCTAGCCCCCCTTTCTCCTCTTTATACTTAACTAATGAACCTCCAAATCTAATCAAGGCAGTTTCTTAACATAATAAACCGGTATACAAAATTTGGAGCAAATCGAATAACTCTGCATGAAAAACCCATTTATCTAAATTAAGGGGGGGGGGGGTCTAGACCCCCTTTCCCCCTTTATACTTAACTAATGAACTGTCAAATCTAATCAAGGCAGCTTCTTATCATAACAAACCGATATACCAAATTTGGAGCAAATCGAATTATTCTGCATGAAAAACCCATTTATCTCAATTAAGGGGTGCAGCCCCCCTTTCCCCCCTTTATACTTAACTAATGAACCTCCAAATTTAATCAGGGAAGGTCCTTAACATAATAAATCGATATACCATATTTGGAGCAAATTGAATAATTCTGCATGAAAAACCCATTTATCTAAATTAAGGGGGATAGCCCTGTTTCCCCCCTTTATACTTAACCAATGAACTCCCAAAACTAATCAGGGAAGCACCTTATCAGAATGAACCTAGGAAAAAAAATGAAGCAAATCGGATGTTTCTATCAAGAGTTATCGCGTTACGTACATACATACGTACGTACGTACGTATATACATACATACATACATACAGAACGGGCGGGCACATTAGCTCTCAGGCTTTGATAGCCTGTGAGCTAAAAAGCAACACTATCTGCGATAAATAAATAAATCTCCAATGAAGCAGTTCCAAATAATTAGAAATCCGTTAAATTAAAACACGAAGACCTAATGGCGAGTAAATAGTCTGCCTCCCAGCAAAAAAATTAATTCCATAGTGGTTTAGTACTTAGTTTTAGCAGTAATTAGAACTCGAAAAAATCTATGACATCATACGATGGGTTTCTGTGCTGTATAGCTGAGATTTGCCGCTAAGGTTCGCAAAATGTCGAGCCGAACAAATTTCGAATGATAAAAGCAAATTATGACCAGGTGATTTTCAGAATTGCATGACACCTCCCCCCCCCCCCCCACCACCTAATTAGCATTAAAAGTAGCGCCAGTTCTCGGTAGAAACTACAGATTTTTTGTATCGTTCTGCTCGCTACACTACATTGCTCAAAATGTAGCTCGCTGGGGTACTAACTGCTGTAGTACTAAAAGTAGCGACTACTGTAGTTTCGCTACTTGTACTATGCTACTTCCGACCCCTGGATTAATTGGTACAGAGTTGAAAGCTTAAGCCAAAGGCCTGGTTCGGTTATCAGCCTAGGCACTTTTTCACCCGGTTGGAAAAATTACAATCGTATTATTTCTTTTCCAATCGCCATAATTTTTTATTAATAAAAAAGTGCAATTATGTATCGAACGATTGATTACACAAGCCTGCGAAATTAGGATTGTGTCAAATTATCGAGCTTTTGATAATTGATTCTTACGTATTTTGTAGAGCTGAATCCGAAAATGGCCTTCATTTTTTACTATCACATCAGGATTATTAGCATTTTTTTCTTTTACTTTTTAACTTTGAAATTTACGATTTGCGAATAATTTTGAAGTGATGGTTAAAAATTATTAAAAAATTATTTTCAGATTTAGTGCTAAAAAGTATATAAAAATCAATTATCAAAATTAAAACCACAACCAATATCTATTTTATAGTATCAGAATTTTGGTATTTTATGACTTTGAAATTTACGATTTACAAAAATTCCTGATTTGATGGTTAAAAATGGCGGCCATTTTCGAATTCAGCGCTAAAAATATATATAAAAATCAGTTATCAAAAGCTAAGAAACACAACCATTTCCAGTATCTTTCAGTATCAGATATTCTCTATTTTTTTACTTTTACCACAGAAATTTACGATTTTCAAAAAATCCTGACGTGGTGGTTAAAAATGAAGGTCATTTTCAGAATCAGCGCTAAAAAATACATAAAAATCAGTTATCAAAAGCTAAACCCCAAAACCGTGCGGGCTTGTGTTATTGGAATTCCTTTACATGCGGTTCATTCTATGTACCTTTATCAGATAACGAGATAACAGACCAGATGTATTTGTAAAAAAGGTTGCCTATGTAAATTGTGTCCACTGGATATGTCCACGATAGCTTACTTAGCAGCTTAAGCCAAGATCTTGGGTTCAGGACACTTTTCCACTCAGTTGGAAAAATTACAACTCGTGTTATGATACATTTTTTCACGTGGAAATTCATATGTTTAAACTCGATTTCATACCACAAGATTTTTAAAAGATATAACATATACATTTTTCTTATATTACTTTTGCAGTATATATATCGAGAGATTCATACTGTATCTCAAAACATTTTTCTTATTTATTACAAAAAAAAATTATTGATATTAAATTATTAAAAAAATCAACCATTTTTGTTTAAAATAAATCCTTATTATACTTCATTCAAATGCATTCTGTCAAATTTTATAGAGAATGAATAAATCCTAATTTATCTCTTTACCATATAACATTATGTTTCTCGAAAGTATTTTTGTTATTTTAATAAGAAATATTGAGCAATAAAATATAATTATTTTTATCATACAAGTGGCATGATTACCTTTACTGTTGTTTATTAAACACGATTTCTAAATTTGGTAAGATATTTAAAAGCTTCGAAAAAATGTTTTGGAACATTATTTCAGCAATATGTTTTGTTTCGTATAATAACTGTGCTTCTCAAAATAATTTCCCTATTAACTGAAGAATTTGTTTGAAACTGAAAATAACTGACATAAATCTCCAGTTCTGTTCCACAATAAAAAAAAATATATATATATATATATATATATATTATCTCTGATTTAAATGCTTTCAGTAAAATTTCATAAGCATTAGAGGCAACAAATCTTTATTTATTTCTTTGACATTTATATTTTCTTTCGTTTTATAGTTAATTCACTTTGTTATTATTTTTATATTCTGTGCAAGAAACAATATGAAAAAAATATAAATACATAAAAATATTCTGCACTCTTTATTTACATTATTGTGCATTGCTTACCATTTTTTTCAGTTACTACGATACAAATTAAAGGATATACATAAAGAAAATACTCAACTGTGAGAAATTTTATCCGTTAGAGTAATTAATTAAAGTGGTACTTTAAAGTATCACCAATACACAATGCCTATACATTTCTCAGAAAAGAAAACCTACATGCTATTTTAAATAAAGTTTAAACTCTTAAAAATGCTAAATAGCAAGAAGACACTTGCAAGTTAACAATAAAAAAGACTAAATTGACACATGAAAAATGAGTAAATATTCAAATTTGATGGCATTAAAAAAACTATTTTTTTTTAGGTTTCGATCTTTTTAGCAGACCTTTAGTTATGCAACGCCTATGTTCCAGGGACAGCATGTTCTCTCGCATCTCCACATTTGCAATATATGAATTTACATATGCCATTCCTAGCATAGCAAAAACGAGCCGGTGCCACAACTTTTCTGTTTCCTATGAAAATTAACAATGAAACAGAAAATGAATACCAGGGAAATCATTACTTCACCACAATTTAGTAATTACATAAGGAAGCAGATAAAAACGATGGATAAACTACACAGAGGAAAAGAAAAAGTTCTTCTCCAACACCGAGTGTACTGACGGTACTTATAAGTACCACTGAGTAATTCAACTGTTAAACCAAATACATACACCGTTCACCTAAAATAGCTAGTCAGATCGTATTCTAAGATCATAATGAACACATTAAAAAGATCCAACACTCATCTTATATCTTTACTGTGTTTTCAGCAATAAAAAGACGAGCGTGATAATCTGTACAAAATGTCGTCAAAAAACACATCGACTGTTTCAATGATAGCTCCTTCCTCGCTAAAATAACAAACCTAGAACTATTGCTGTCATGTATCTTAAAAAAGTGCAGTTAAAACAGTGTTTTTGCAAAGTATCATTAGAATATTAGTAATATTCACTATGGGATGAAAGTTTAAAGTGAGTGGCACTTATAAGTATCGTCAGTAGATAAAAGGTTAGATAAAATTGAACTTTAATTACGATTACACGATAAGACTTCGGTTAAATACTTACTTTTGCAGCTAGCGCGAATTATTTTGAAAAAATGGCTGGCCAGATTTTTATGAATTAGTATTTTATTAGCATTTTAAACAGTAAATGTATGTACATAAAATGACGTAAAAATTTCATCCTCCAGTTAATAGTGTTAAACTAAATCCGCAATTTCCGACTAGTATAACATTTTAACTTTTATTTTTGAAAGACTAGAAGACGTATTTCAGTAGCAAGTCATTATAAAGTGGTATTTCTTTTCTGCGTGTCAAAAAGTAACTCACTCATATAGCTAAATTATATGAGTGTTTTCTATAATGCACGTAAGCATCATTTTTTCTAAAAATGTGAATTTATTTATAATGTAAAATTAATATTAATCAGACCTCTTTAACTTCTTAAAAGAAAACTCATAAGATTGGGTGTGTTTAAATATTTCTTTAAAGTTTTCTATAAAGTTTTGTAGCGGGTCATAAAATTTTTAAGATAACTTGCTTTAAAACTTTCGCTAACTTTTGACATTTCAAAGGCACCTGAACCCTTAATATTTCTTATTTAACGTATTAAACATAACTCTTTATAAATCAAAGCAACCCAGTACTTATACATATTTTAAACTTGATCATGATGAAATGATGCACCTCAAATCTTCGTAGATTTTTAACGTTCAGTATTAGCAGCGCTTGTTTATCATTCTTGACTACTTTGATTTCTCAAGCAGTCATTTCAGATTCTGCACTCACATAAGTGCTCTTTTCTCTTTATAAAATAAAACAGTTGCGAACATTACTTAAGGGGTCAAGTATCTTTGGAATATCAAAAGTTTGCAAAAGTTTTAAAATTTATTATCTCAGAAACTATTAGATCCACTTCAACAAAATTTTAAAGAAGTATTTAAACAACTATATTCTTTTGAACGTTTCTTTTGAGTAATTGAATATATTTAATTTATATTATTTTTAAGTTAAAAATAATTGCAGATTATTAAAATAAATAATGTACTGAGCGAATAATAATAATACTCTGATAATTTAGCCCAGCGGTTCTCAAACTGATGTACGCGTACCAGTGGCAGTACGTGGCGGGACTGCTAGCTTTACGTGAAAGTGATACCGGTAATGGCGGAAATCACGAAAATGGTTTAAGTAAAAACACATAAGGAAAGTTGATAATTTTAAATTATCAAGTTAGTCTCATGTGCAAATACAATACGTTACACTCAAAATAAGAGAAAAGGCCCGCTATACTTAACCTCTTCGGGACGAGTGTCTTTTACAGAATTTTAAATCTTTTATCACCGATTTTTTAAAACAGAAATTTTTGCCTCATTGAAAATCTCTTGGGAAAATGCTTGGATTCAATAAGGCAAAATTTACAATAAAAATTTACAGGTGAGAATAATCACAGATTCTGAGCATCTTACGCGGCACGAATACCGGTCGCACGTCCCAAAGGGGTTAAAAATTAATCAATAATGCAATGTCAGTAGCTCCACCCACTGATAAGCATATTGCATGAATAATTATCCCCCCCCCCCCATCTTCTAACCAATACCAATTTAAACCAAGGACTAAATGAACCTAAAATTTTGTTAAATTCCGTGGATCAGTTCTTGAGATAGAGCGCACACAAAATTTTTCTCACATACAGACAGACCCACATGCAGACTTTTCCTAAAACAGTCAAATCGTGTTAGGACCTTCGAGAACGTTTAAATCCTTAGAAAACCGGAAGTCAATATTTATCACGAATCCCATACTTTTTTTTGTAAAGATAGAAGAAACTAAAAATTCTGTCGATTTTCTTGAAGATAAGATAATTTTCCTAAGAAAAGATTTATATAAAATTTTTCATTCTCAGCGCTCAAAATTTTTAAATATTTATTGAGAATTTCTTCTTATAAAAGGGACGATGTTTCAAACAGTTTTAAATAATGCATATTTATAAACATTTTTTATAAACAACCCGTTTTGAAAAAAGAAGAGATACAGATGGTAAAGAGGAATAAGTTATTAAATTCGAGTATCTTGTCGCAATAAAAAAAATAAAAAATAAAAAAAAATAAAAAAAATAAATGTCTTTTATTTATTTTACTTATTTATTTATTTATTTATTTATTTATTTATTTTTTTTTTTGCATTTGTCTTCTGTTTTTTTTACAGATCATCTTCGTGTTTATAACAATTCAATATTATTTCTTGGGAGTATAACTATCGAATATTAAACATGAAAAGGAAATTTCGTGTCTGCTAGATTTCAGGAACTTATCTGAATATGATAAAAAATGCAATAGACGCTTCAGAACAATCCTGAGCCTTTTTATTTATTTATTTATTTATTTATTTATTTATTAGGTAGCTTTCATTACAAAAAGCTACCTATTGCAGCCGTTCGGAGGAAAGCGATTTCAAAAAATTTTGGTATATTTTCATCGATCATGACCCCCAGACACCGAAACCACCCTCCGTTCTAAATTGATATATATATATATATATATATATATATATATCTGACCTATGTCACACTGTAACTCTCGTATTTATGAACCGATTTGGATATAATTTGGTGTGTACATAGTACGCACCAATATCTCAACCGAGTTCGTTGGCCAGCTTCATCCGCCATTTTGTTTCAAAATGGCGGCTATTTAAAAAATTTTTAAAAATTTAAAATTTGAAATGTGGTACCAAAAAATTAAAAATGGAAAAATATTTTTTTCCATTTTTAATTCCTTATGTATTTGAACTTTATACAAAGACTCCGGGACAGTTTTTGTTTTGTCTATATCTTAAAAAATGGCTGAGTTATAGCATTTTGAATTTCTAGCGTGGCTGACATTTTGAAACGTCCTGAATTTTGTCACGCGATAAAAGGCGTATTTATGAACCGATTTGGATGTAACTTCGTTTATACATAGTACGTACCAATGTCTCGACCTAGTTCGTTGGCCAGCTTCATCCGCCATCTTGTTTTAAAATGGCGGCCATTTAAATTTTTAAGAAAAATTTAAATTTGAAATGTGGTACCAAAAAATATTAAATTGAAAAATATTTTTTTCTTATGTGTTTGATCTTGATAAAAAGATTCGGGAGCAGTTTTTGTTTCGTATATATCTTAAAAAATGGCTGAGTTATAGCATTTTGAATTTCTAGCGTGGCTGACATTTTGAAACGTCCTGATATTTGTCACGTGATAACAGACGTATTTATGAACCGATTTCGATGTACCTCGGTGTGTACATAGTACATACAAATATCTCGAACGAGTTCGTTGGCCAGCTTCATCCGCCATATTGTTTCAAAATGGCGGCCATTTAAAAAAAAAAAATTTAATTTTAATTTAAAATGAGATACAAAAAAATTGGAAAATGAAAAAGATTTTTTTTGTATGTGTTTGACCTTAATACAAAGATTACGGAACAGGTTTTGTTTTGTCTATATCTAAAACAATGGCTGAGTTATAGCATTTTGAATTTTTATTGTGGCTGACATTTTAAAACGACCTGATTTTTGTCACGCGATAACAGGCGTATTTATGAACCGATTTGAATGTAACTTGGTCTGTACATAGTACATACCAATGTCTCGACCGAGTTCGTTGGCCAGCTTCATTTGCCATCTTGTTTCAAAACGGTTGCCTTTTAAAAAAAGTAATTTAAAATTTAAAATGAAGTATTAAAAAATTGGAAAATGAAAAAGATTTTTTTAGTTGGTTGGCCTTGATAGAAAGATTCTGGAGCACTTTTTGTTTCTGAAAATTTGTTCTTTTGTTTATATCTTAAAAAATAGTTGAATTATAGCAGTTTGAATTTCTAGCATGGCTAACACTTTGAAACGATCTTGCATTTGTCACGCGATAACACACGTATTCGCCTATTTCGATGGAAGAAGGCATGTGGATATTATACATCAATATCTCGACCAAGTTCGTTGGCCAGCTTCATCAGCCATCTTGTTTCAAAATGGCGGCCATTAAATTTAAAAAAATTATATTTAAATTGAGGTGCAAAAAAATTAGAAATTGAAAAAGGTTTCTTTCTTAAATATTTGACCTTGATATAAGGATTCAAGAGCATTTTTTGTTTGTCTTTATCTTAAAAAATGGCTCAGATATAGTAGTTTCAATTTCTAATGTGGGTGACATTTGAAAAATCTTATTTTTTGCCTGCGACAGCACTCGTATATATCAACCGATTCCGATGTGAGTGAGCATGTGCACAGCAATTACTAAGGTCTCGACCAATTTCACTGGTTAGCCTCATCCACCATGTTGTCTTAAAATGGCAGGCACTTTAAGAAATCGCCGAATTTGGCAGCCAAATATAAGTTATTTCAAATAAAAGCAGATTGGATAAAGCTGACTAATTTCGCGAAATTCTCATGCATAATGATTTAGTATTGATAAAAATTAGTATTGAATCTCCTATATTCGGTTTCCACTAAATTGAGCTTGGTGTGTTTGAATAATATAAGTTGGCTTTTTTAAAATAAGGAATATGAAAGCTACCTCTTCCTCCCGGCACTGGCCGGAAGGACTTTTTATTGAAACGTATTTTTAAAGTTTTGTATAATAAACAATATATTTTGTATGTATCATAAAGTACAAAGAAATTCTTAATAATACATATTATTACAAAATATATAGGCTAAGAAATATTAACCGTAAAGACAACTTTTTATCTAAAAAACTTCAAAAACTTAAAGAAAAAATAAGGTAACTGAAGCAGTAGCTGATCTTTCAAAAACATTTTTCGCCAGTTTTTAGTGAACCATTCTTAGTTTTATGGACTTGTGACAACAACGCGTATTCGTTAGAGGTAAAATCACGACATTTTTACACTCCTTTATTTAACTCAACCTACTTTTTGCAGGTAAATGTATAACTTTGTAATCAATTTTTAACTCACTTCTTTATACGCTAGAATCATAAAATTTCCGAGGACAGTACAGTATTTTAATATTTTTAGAACTTAATTAAAACATTAATTTTAAGGCATTTTTACGTTTGACAAACACAGGTGATAAATCGCCAAATATTTTCTATAACTCGTATAACTTTATACGAGTTGAAACAACAACGGATTTAGTGATGCGGCATTAAAAGCTCACCAAAATAAATCAAATGGCTGTGAAACTGCAGCAATGGAACATCTCAAAGGCTGAAAAGTAAAAAGTAATTTCTGAATAAAAAATGAAGAGGGTATATATTTAAAAAATATTAATAAATACGCTTGTATCGATTAATAGTTTAATATAAATTAATTTACAATTATATATTGAGAAATCAATTTTGAAATCCTGAAAAGATAGTTTAAATAATGTTTTATTTTTTCCTTCTTGTTGCCAATTCTTAAAAAAAAAAAAAAAAGCAAAGCGAAAATGATGTTTTTTTGATAAATTTCCTTACTTGCATTTCCTACAAAGCGTAAAAATGGCAGTGAATTTTTCATAACGAAGTTCAGTGCCCATGTCAAATGAATGTATTATAATTGAAATGTTTGAGGCAAATGAATGAATGAGGCTAATTTTTACTTTCTTCTATCTTTACAAGAAGAAAGTATTGGATTCATGAAAATTTTCGAATTCCAGTTTTCGACGGATTTACACGTTTTAGAGGTCAGAGAACCCGAAAAACATGTTTTTACAAAATGTCTGTCTGTCTGTGTGTCTGTGTGAGACACAAATTTTGTGTGCGCTCTATCTCAAGAACTAATGCACGGAATTTAATAAAAATTCATAACCTGTTAGTCCCTGATACTAATTGATGCTGATTAGTTTTTGGTGCAAATCACTCAACAGGTGGCGCTGCTGTGCTGCATTTTTTACGATTTACGCAATGGCTCTATCTCAAGAACTAATGCACGGATTTTCACGAAACTTCAGAATCAGTTAGTCCCTGATATGACTTGATGCTGATTACGTGTTGGTGTAAATCGCTCAACAGATGGCGCTGCTATGCTGATTTTTTTACCATTTCCTCAACTCTATCTCAAGAACTAATGCACGGATTTTCATGAAACTTCAGATTCAGTTAGCCCTTGATATGACTTGATGCTGATTACATGTTGGTGTAAATCACTCAACAGGTGACGTTGCTGTGCTGCATTTTGAACGATTCCCACAATAGCTCTATCTCAAAAACTAATGCACGAATTTTCATCTAACTTCAGATTTAGTTAGATGTTAACACAAATTGTTGCTGATTAGGTTTCAGTGTTAATCGTCCAATACGTGGCGCAGCTATGCTGGAATTTTCATAATTTTCGCAATAACTCTATCTCCAAAACTCATATATGGATTTTTCCCAAACTTCAGATTCAGTTAGACTTTGACATAAGTGGTTGCTTGGTGATTTTTGGTGTAAAGCACCCAATAGGTGGCGCTGGTATGCTGAATTTTGCTGAATTTACAGGATTTCCGAGATAGCCATATCTCAAGACCTAATGCACGGAATTTCATATCTTTAGAATCCTCATGATTGGCATAGATTGCCGTTTAATTTTGGCAGTGTGAGAGCGAATTTTCCAGTATTAATATGTATGAGATAGAAGAAAGTTTTGGGATTGGTACATCCGACTAGTTAATGCATGAATTGCATCAAAAATTAAGCGTGTTGTTCAAGATGAAGATTGAATGCTCATAAAAGAGTGTTTTATAAAAGCTATTTTTATTGTTATACTTAAATTGCAAGTAAGCATTATACGTAAAATAGATTATAATCATAGCATTGTGTTGTATGTAATTTTAAAAGACCTAAGCTAGTCAAAGTCCCCTGAATACTCAGAATAAGTCTCGAGAAATTGGCAGCTGTCGTACTTCGGAATTTTCTCTTCCTTCGAATGGTCCCTTAAATTTGACTAACATGATTTCCAAATACAAATCTTCGTCTCATTTTTCTGAGTTCAAATGAGGTGATTTTCCCTAAAACTTGAAATACATGGGGACATGAGTGAACGGTTTGGTTCCCTTATGAAGCAAGAATTTGCAGACTTCTGTTTAAAAAAATGCTCTGTCGTCGGCGCGAAACACTTTGCTTAAATCGTCAACATCCCAGGGACCTAGAGACCTCTTAAAATCATTTCCACAACTTTACTTTATTGATACAGCTCATTTTTCTTTTAAATTCTCAGCTACTGGAGAAGAAACTGTCAGATTCCTTCGAAAAAATGCATTAAACTGTTTACACCATCGCCGATTATCCACAGAATAATTTCTCCCGATCCATTTCCGTCCTCGGTTGTTGCACACAAATCGCACGTCGGTGTCGAACTGTGTGGTGAAACAGAATCTTCAAAGACATTCCTTAGGCTAATGGCAGACGATTGCCTATTTTCACGCTTTTTTTCCTTACACCCTTCCTACACAGGTTTAGGAATGCTGTAAGAAAGAAAAAAGCATGCAAATAGACGTTCGTCTGACATTAGCCTTAGAACTCCCAAACGTATAGATACAAAATGGGTTTACATGCTCTATCTCATATATTATTCACCAGCAGAAAATTATATGAAATACAAATCACCATTTGTCTTAAAAATCGCAACAAACTTTAGAGACTGAGACAACGGTAATAATAGATTTGATAGTGATAGGTTTTGTTTGATGCTTTTGTATATTCTTGTAAAAGAAAAAAAAAGAAAGAAACCCTCATCTATTAACTCTGCTACAAACTATCATATACAAATGACACTCGTACCATCCGATTAGCAATAACATCTAATAATAATTGCTATGCTTAAATTATGCTTCGAGAGTGGTCTACATATTAAAATTCCAACAAACTTTAAATTTTTAAATAGTAACGTCTAACTTTGACATATCTAAATTATTTGATAAATTTCACCTTTCAATAGCAAAAGGAAAATCATTCAGTCAAGTAGTTTAGGAATCATAGTTTTGTGTAAAGTTTTGAACTCCTGTTATTAAATTCATTTTTATCTTTGTAAACAGATTGCAATGTGAGTACTTTGTCAGGCATAGCCTCCAAACCTACTTGGTAGAATTAGCTGTAATTTTGAAAATATATTTTATGTTTCTGGAAATCGTATTCAAAATTATGAAAATAATACTCATAAAAAATTTAACAGAAATTCAGCATTTTTCTATTAACCGCCTTTCTTTGCTTCAATCGCTAATTGTCACCAGTATTCTAGCTTTCGACAGGGTTGTACACTACTGCTTATAGAGATATCTCGTGTTACCAGTAGAGGACATTCGTAAGATACGTCTTGCTAATGCGAAATTAAAAAGTAAACAATATAAATGAATATTGCATATAGTACTTTCTAAGGTAACTTATAAGATGAATTCTTATTTCTAAATTTGCGTTAAATATAAAGTTAGAATATTCTCGTATAGCAAACATAGTTGCAGTAACATCACTGTGACGTCACTGCAAGTCACGATGGTCACGTCACATCTATGACCAAACAACGACCACTCTCTGACGTCACATTGTGACAAAAATATGACCAGCTTAGAAAACGTTAAAAAGATTACAAGAACGCTTCAAAATATGTTATTCATAGCGAATCCATTATTTCGGCAATTTTTTAAACTTTTGTAACGTTACTGCAAGTCACGTACAATCGTGGAAAAAAAAGTAAACACTCCTTACTAACTCTGCAAAAAATTATCGTAGAAGAAAGTTACTGGTACCACTCGTTTGGTAATAAAGACTACTTTTAAATAATGCATGTATATGTATAATTTGCTTAGAGGGCCATCTACATATTAATACGAACCATAACTTTGTTTTTTTCAATAGCAGTACACAATTCTGACAGTATAAATGAACTCTACACCCTTCTAATAGCCTAAAAACAAATTTTTATGCAATTCGTACGATAAGTTTCCGAGAAATTAATTATTTTAAAACGAGCATATTTTAGGGGCTGTATCCAAATTGAAGTTCGATACTCAATTGTTGACCGAGAGAGCCCCCTTCTTGATCAAAGCTTGATTAAGCGTCACTTAAGCAGCCACTAAAGACAGCTAGATTACAGGATAGCACAAGCAATTTCAAAATATCTAGTCACTTCTGTCATAGACGGCCCCTTAAACCGCCATTTTGCCATTTTTTAAGCATAATTTGAAAACTACTTGGAAGAAAAATGTGAAATTTTGGATTTCCATAAAGCAGGACTTAATAAACCTAAATCCATCAAAAAAATTGCAGTTTGGAATTAATAATTTTTTCGAATATTAATTTCATAATTCATAATTCATATCATAAAATTATAAAAATGCAAATTCAACGTATTTATGTTTGGGTATATTAGTATTATTACTACACAAAAAAATAGCACATAAGGAGTATAATTTCAGGAGATATTAATAAAAATATGAAAATGTAATTTAGCATTAGAAGCACTAAATTTTGAATGTCTGTAATTCAAAACATTATTATTCAAATAATTTGAAATTTGGTGTCTAGGCATAGTTTGAACCGAAGATTTGAAATATCTTGTTAAAACTGGATATTGCCATTGGGAAAAAGGTAGTTTGGGTTCGCTTTAATATGTAGATGGCCCCTAAGCAAATTTTATATACATCATTTAAAAGTAGACTTTATTTCCAATCGTTCGGTACCAGTCACTTTTTTCTACGATAATTTATTGAGGAGTTAATAGGGGCTGTTTACGTTTTATTCCACGACTCTACGTAGCGTCACATGCGTAACCAAAATGTATCGTGAAGGCAAATTGTCAACAAAATGTGAATTTTAAAAATCTTTGAAAATGGAGAGAACAATGCATTTAGCGATTCGTATCAGATTAATTTTGTGTGTTCCAAGTAAATAAATCTATATTCACTGATTTAGTTACTGGCCTACAGATCAATTTCAATTAATATGTAATTCGACATTATGAAACAAAAGCATAAACCTGCATTTACTCCATGAAAACATTTTGTGTTAGTAAGAGAGTTTTTCATTTGTATTTTATTATGAAATGAAAAATTTTTAGTTTTATTAATTGTATATTATTCGTGACACCGGAAACGACAGAAAATAACATACAGAAGTAGAGATCTGTTGGTGTGTGGGAGGACTGAAATAAAGAGATGCTTTATTAAAATTAATAGCAACATTTCTATAACTTCAATAATCATATGTTTTCTAAAGGTGTTTAAATAGTTTAAATAACTCGGGATGTATATACACAACATAAAAAATGTTCATAGTTAAATTGTCAAAATCCATGAGGGTGGTATGCCTTTGTCCACATGGACGTCCATCACTGCTACTTGTCTCAGATCTATAAACATTTTCAGAATAAAAAATAAAATGTATAATCTGCATAGAAAACACAGGAGATAATTATTCATGTTTCAAAAGCATAATTTCAAAATGTTTTTGTTATAATGAAGAAAAATTTAAATTGTAATTTTACTGAAAGATTTTAATTTAATAAATTTCGAAATGTGTATTAAATATCTATATTATATACGAAATTACAAGTATTATTAGAAACAACAAACAAACAACCCAGCAAAAACATACCTTTCGTCACACGATCGGACCGCAGCTGGCGCTGTCGGTTAAGTGTCGGCATAGGCACAGTGGTTTCGGTGAAGTGTCGGCAGCATGTCGGCGACTGAAACTTAAGAATCTGCTTTTTCGACTGCCGGTTACAAGTAATCGGTCCCCTTATGGTTATATATCGGCAAGCGACTTACGCCGGCAAGTGACGCAGGACCGATATGTGATTTCTGATAGTGACCCGATTAGATTTGCCAACATCGGTCCGAATTCGGAATTTTTAGTCTTAGCCGACACTTTTTTTTCTTTTTTTTAGTTTGGTTTGAGTTTGAGTTTTGATAAGATATGTATATTTCATGTATTTCATATAAAATTCTAACAATGATAAAATAAATGTCAAAAATAGCCTATATTTGTTTATTTAAAAAAAAAATTGTTGAATTCTTTTAAAAAGGACTTAAGTATTTGAATCATCAAAAGAGTTTTTTAAATCGCTCCTTAAAATTATTATTCATTATAAACTTAATCGAAGAAAACAAAACTTCATAAATTAATTGAACTTATTTTCTAGCTGTTATAGTCATTTTAAAAGCAATAGCTGTGTTTCTTATTTTATCTAAAAATCAAATTATTAAAAAAGTGTTTAAAATTATTTTACAAGCTATATATATATATATAAAAAAAAAAAAAATCCCGACTTTTTAGCATTAAAATTTAAAAGAAAGATTCAGAAATCTCACACTTCTAAAAAAAGAAGAAAATAATATTTCTATTTTATTTGATGATTAAGAAATGTTGATCATTATTGCTACATAATTACTAAAAATATATTCTACATTAAATCATCAAATGACAAAAAATGAACTCTTATTCTAATTAAAAGTAATTAATTACCAACTTTTTTTTTAAATTAAAATTAGTTTTTCTATGTTACAAATATATATTTCTTGAATTAACACATTTAATTACATTATAATTCCTAAAGAGAAAATTGTATTAAGAGAAAAACCTCTGAAATTCACTTATTTTATTTAATAAGCATTCTTAAATTTATAAGAAAGATTCAGAAATATCCCCCATTTAAAGTTGTCTTCCAAAAGAAAAAAATATATAAATTAATATTTTTATTTTATTTTTTAATTAAAACTATTGATAAGTAACAAATTAATATTGCAACATACTCATTAAATATATGTTCTACTTTAAATCATCAAAACGACATAAAATGAATTCTTATTCTAATTAAAAGTTATTAATTACCAACTTTTTATTTATTAAAATAAATTTTTCCATGTTAAAAATGTATATTTTATAAATTAACGCAACGCATGTAAATACATTATAAATCCTAACAAGGATCTTTGATTAACTGAACAAAACCTCTAAAAATTTTCTTTTAATAGTTAGTTATTCTTAAATTTATATATATGCTTAATTATTCTTAATTATATCTATATCTTAATCATTCTTAAATTCGTTTGCTTTAACGAATTCGCTAAGGTATTTATTTCATTCATTTAAATATCAAATTAGCTTTTAAATACACGCGCGTAAGACAATTACAAATAAATAAATAAAAAATAAAATAAAAATACCTCAAAAATTAAATATTCCCATCTACCACTTACTTTCAACGACAACCATTACTTATCGATATGTCTTCCCCTTATGACCTCATATAATCCTCCACTGATCAAGTCTCAGTGGCTGAGTGGTTAAGGCATCTTCTTCCTGCCCCTGGGTACATTGGATCAACCCCCACCTCTTCCAACGCTAAAACGCGTTTCTTTCAAATATACATTCCACGATGGCTCATAGATGGCGCCATCAAAACAGATTTTATTTTTCAATTTGTGCTGGTGTCGGGCTGCGGCCGACATTCATATGGATAGCTATCGGCGTGCTGTCGGCATAGTTTTCTGCCGATACCGGACCGGCTGCGTGCCTCATGAATCGGGCCGCATTCGCGCGGCGTATCAAAAAAGATACGGAACCGGTAGCGGCAACCGGTATCGTACCAAAACCGCCGGTAGTGGCAAGCAGCTGTCGGTCGATTGCTTACCGATAGCTCTGTGTTTGCTGGGAACAGTATCATTATTATGAACAATATCATTAGAAGGAGTTTGTTACTTATAATTACCATCTAAGTCAATAAATAAAATATTAATAATAACAATGAACCAATCTCTAGTTATGCTTTGCGATTATGATGTGAATTTTTATACTTAATTCACATTAAAATGTTGTTAAATGTTTCAGTTTTATATGTTATTATATTCAGTTAATAGTATGTTGATTATTTTTAATTTTTATTTTTATTGTATCATACAAATATGATTATCTACATTTCTATAAGACTTAGATATAAAACTTTCACCACATTGTGTTCTGAAACTTATATAGTAGATCTGGAAGCCACTTGCACTATTTATGATGATATCAGAATGACAGCAAATGTCACTGCAGCTATTGCAACTGAATCAGATATCATGCCATGTAGACATCGTGAGATCGGCGACATCACTATCGATGAATGGTAAATAAATAGTAAAATGCACAGTTTCTTTCACGTCAGAGGCTAAATAGTGTAGCTGCGGCGCAGTGTAATATCAACAATTAATGATCGGTGTTTCAAAAAACTCATACATTGAAACAGTTATTATTTAAAGAATAGTAATTTCTTAAACAAAAAGAAAATTTTGAAATCAATTAATAAACAAACATAGCTATAAAATAGAGGTTCCATGCATAATTTATAGCATATTTAATTCTGTGGGTTACATTTTTGTTTTCCTCTTTTTAAATAGTTATTTCTTTAAATATTTTTCAGAAGTCTATTTTAATAGATTAAAGAGTAAAGCTTTTTTTTAAAGTTAGAATAATTTGAAGATTGAATTTATTAAGATAAGAATGATTTGAAAGAATGTAGTGTAACAATATTTTCATTTATTAAATATATCATGTGCTAATTTTATTTGCTAAAAGATGAAGATTAAATCTTTATAAAAATTAAAAATAGGTTTATTCTACTGCTTATATAATTCGAAAATACCCGAGTAATTTTCAAAACAAATAAGTAAAAATATTCTAAAATTGCACGGTCTATATGAAACGCCATTAATCAACTTTTCACGTAATCTTTCATATTATGCAAGTTATTTTTTTTCTTTCCTTTTTCTTTTACTTGGATGTTTATTAAAAGAGAAAAAATATCTTGCATATTATGAAAGATTACGTGAAAAGTTGAATGATGGCGTTTCATATACCCCGTGTAATTTTAGAATATTTTTACTTATTTGTTTTGAAAATCACTCGGGTAGATTCGAATTACATAAGCAGTCGAATAAACCTATTTTATACTGTTTCTAACCCACTTTTGCCGGAACTTTTATTTTCTCAAATTTATTGGTAAAATCACTTTAAAATATCACAAAATGAAATGGAAAAAACTAAAACAAAATTATGCTATTTTTTTCTGTAATTATTTGATAAAATGTAAACATACTAAATATGGAAATATGCATCTTATATAATATGTATAATTATATGTTTTGCCTAAATTCATATAATATGAGCTTTTAAATTGTATATTATATACTATAATTAGTTTTATGAAGTACTTAAATAGTGTATTTATTTCTTTATAGAGGCTAATAAAATTACAGGTATTAGTAATAATAAACTAAGAACCGGACTCTGGTCAGATCGTGTTTGCGAAAATTGGGTCACCCAACTTTTAATCCAAATCTAATCTGTAGCCTGAAAAAGTAACAATCTGAAATTTCCGGATCAAATTCGTGCAATTCTGCTCATCCGGCCCTATGTAGGATCACAAACCTGTATCCAAAAAGAAAATGCCACTCCGAAGTTTACCGATCAGATTCGGGAAAAAATCTAGTCACCCAACCCGATGCAGAATCGCCCCAAATGTCACAAGCCTCTAAAAAATTCGATCCCAAATTTCCGGATGGATTTGGGTAAAACCTTGTCACACAACCCAATTCAGAATCGCCACAAACTTGTAAAAAAAATGCGATCCGAATTTTTAGGATCGGACTTAAGTAAAATTTTGTTAGTCGACCTGATGCACACTCGTCACAAATGCCAAAAACCTGTAACAAATTTGGTCATCCGACTGGATGCAAAGTCGTCACAAACCTGTAGCAAAATAATCGACACGAACAATACGGGACTGATTTAGATAATATCTGGTCACTTGGCCGATGTAGAATCACAAATGCCAAATTTTTCACATTGAAGTCACATAATGACTTCACAAAGTAGTAGTCATAGTGTGAGGCCACAGAAAGTCTTGAAAAAGACCATAACAGCTTCACATCCACGTCCCATCACGTCGACTGTCACAAAGTCAAAAGGGAACGTCATCGTGCAGTCACCGTGACGTCACAATGTTTACGAATTTTGATCAATATTTTCAATTTTACATTTTAAAATTGTCTTTGGGATTTTTTTTTAATAAAAAAATACAAAAATATGATTCTAAAAAAAAAAACCCATAAAAGATGCATTTATTCTTTTAACAATAATTAATTCCTTAAAATAATTATTTTTGCAAATGAAGACAAATGAATATATATACTTTCTTAACTTAAAAATCACCAAAAATATGAAAAAGGAGCTGTTCTTTTTAGAAGATACATAAAAATTTGAACATGGCTATAATACAGGGTTGTTACATTTAAACAGACGATACTCAGAGGCTCATAGCTCTGGTTATTCTGAACGGATCCGAATGAAACTCAGATATATATTATGTAGATCATGCAGCCGAGGTTTTCGTTAAAATAAAAGTTTGGAATTTTGCCATCAGATGATGCTGCACTGCTGAAACCATATGCAAATGAGTAGCTAGTTCAATTTCACTATAAAAGCGGCACTTATGGTTCAAAGTAATCATTCGTCCGCAGTGAACATGCTGCTGAACTAGAAAGAACGCTCCTTGATCGTAAAATTTTTTTTATCAGAATGAGAGCAATGTTTCGGCAGCCTTCCGTACTTATCGACGGATGAAAAACTTAAGGGGAGGATCCATGTCCGTAAATGCAGTTAAATGTATGATTCGTAAGTTTGAAAAATCTGGTCCTCTGAATGTTGCACCGGAAAGAGGACGACGTTCAACTGAGCCGGCGATTGTGGAGGAAGTTGCAATTGCAAAAGCTGAAGAATCTACAATTTCTTCAAATGCTACTATAAGTGGCCGCTCAATAGCACAAGCATTGGACATTCCATGGGCAACCGTGCGCATGATTTTACTTAAAATTCTGATGCTCTGCCCTTACAAGATGCATATCGTGCAACAGTTGAAACCGCGAGATCACTCTGTACGTTTGGATTTTACGTTGCGTTTTCTGGCGAGGATGCAAGTGGATGAGTACTGGCCATCACATATCTTATGGACTGGACAGACGAGCCTCATTTTAACTTAGATAGTGCTGTGAACACACAAAACTGCCGCATATGGAATTCCACCAATCTTTATGCCGTGCAACAACAGCCGCTACATTCCCCATGCGTCACGGCTTAGAGTGGATTCATGGCGAGTTTTATTTTCGGCCCCTACTTTTTTCGAGGAAGTCACAATCAATGAGTTTGTTAGGCGTACAGTAACCGGTGACCGATACAGCAGACTCCTGGAGAATCATGTTGTCCCGGCATTAAAACAGGGGCTGTTTGACTATCACAATATTTATGCAAGAGGGAGCAACTGGTCATACGGCGAGATGTGTAAAGAATGCGATTCAAGCCAACTTCTCTGATGAACATGTCATTTCGTGTACTTTCCCGATTTCCTGGCCAGCAAGTTCACCAGATCTGAACTCTTGTGACTTCTGGCTGTGAAGATTTTCTCAAAGATTATTTTTATCAAGGACGTATAGCTAATTTAGCGGACTTGAAAGTTAACATCGTACACCCATGTCTTCCTCATTCCTACTGATATGTTGCGTGCGGCCGTTGATAATGCGGTGGTACGCTTTCAGCATATTGTTAACCGACGAGATATGCACATCGGGCACACAAGTGTGTAAATAAATAAAATATTCCGTTATTCATTGATTTTTGAATTGCTATCTTTCATTTTGCATTGTTAAAATGCCACCTGGTGGCGAAATTTAAAACTATTTTTAATAAAAGTGCGACCGCATGATCAACATAACATGCATCTGACGTTTCATTCGGATCCGTTCAGTAGAACCGGAGTTATGAGCCTCCGAGTACCGTCAGTTTAATTTTAAACACCTGTATATTTATTATTATTTTATTATTTTTTTTAAATTATCTGCAATTGAAAAGGGATATATAAATATACATTTCAACAAAAAAAAATGAATAGAAAATATTTACAAATACAAAATATAAAATTTTGTATCCCAGATTTTCAATAGTAATTAATTAATGAAATAATATATCAAGGTATATTTCTCCATGTATTACGCGAGAAGAAATTCATTATAACTCTATTTGACCAGTCCTTCTATTGCCACAAGGAACAGATAATATTTGAATTCATTAGATTCATAAAAATATATTTAAAAATATGTTTCTTTTAAAGACAGTTTTATAACTAATTGGCAAAACGTTTTAAAGAATCCGAAATCCATTTTTATCTAAATAATTAAATTAAAAAAGTGACATTTTTTATTTTTCTTGCATCTAATTAATATATTCGAAGTGTCATTACGTATTGTCTTATTAGTGGAGTATAAATAAGATACAACTTTGTTATTTGTGTTCCTTTTATTTCTTATTCTGACTATGATTAGTTACATGCTTTTTATGTATCATACAACATTTTAATTGATCTTATGACAACATCTCGTGAAGTCATGTTATGCCTCATTTATTTTAATGTTCTGCAAATTAGATACTGAAGGTAAGTGACAAGAATTTCGAATTTCGTTTGTATACCTCATAAATTAAAATATTTTGTTTGTTTTTTATGCGATTATTTTTCTTCTGTTAAGCGCTAGTTAAATGAAAAAAAAAAGACAAGAGTTCATTTTTATTCATTCTGTTATTTTCTTTTTTTTAATACGCCGTAAGATGTGTTATTTCTTTATTGGAGAAATTAATAGATTAAAAATATGTTAATTGCAACAGTAAAGAGTAAACAACGGCGATTGAATTCAGGGGTGGACCAGGAAAAGTATCTACCGGAGCATCAAAATGTCCCCTCTACGGGAAATTTCAGATTTTGTATTTGTTAATGTCTAAATGGTGGAGTTTTATCTCACGGAATTGTCCCGTCCACACACACCTTCTGAAACTGGCAAATTCCTTCCGGAAAAAAATGCTGAATTCAGTAACGTAAAGCAGTACAATAGCAGGCTCTTTTTTTTTTTTTTTTTTTTTGGTTCTAAATATGCTGAAATTCGTGTAAGTCACACAAAGATTCACGTAATTTTTCATATAATTGCATTTTTTATCGTTTAAATAATATTTTTATTATGTACTTTATTTTATTTAAAGAAGAATCTTTATTCTAGTCGAAAGCGTGATATAAATCAGCATAATTCGCACCATTTTTCATTTTGATGAAACGCATTTTCTGCATTTCATCTGAGAGAGATCATTCCATGTAATATCAACATATGGACTTTGTCGCACCATTTTTAGGTGCGTTCGTAATTATATAAATACGTAGCACCTATAGTCGTCGTTCAGTCCGTCCGTCTGTATGTCCGTCTGTCTGTCCGCATATAACAGAGCAAAAACTACCGAACCGAATGGTCTGAAATTTTAAATATATGATTGTTGTAAAATTTTGTGGAGCCATTTCAAATTTTATGAAAATCGGATGTATAGTTTAATTACAGGGACAGTCAAAAGTTTTTTTTTACATTACGGCCAATGTGAAAAATTATTGCAAGTGCATTTTAATGATGTTACCGCCTTCCGAATGGTCTGAAATTTTAAATATATAATTGTTGCAAAATTTTGTCGGGTCATTTAAAATTTTATGACAATCGGATGTATAGTTTAATTACATGGACAGTCAAAATTTTTCCGTTACATTACGGGGAATGTGAAAAAATTATTGCAAGTGCATTTTAATGATGCTACATACTATGCACTTATGAAGTGCAAAAAAATACATTCAGTACAATATGGGCTGCAAAAAATAATTATAAAACTAGTTATAGTACGAACGAACCTCATTTGCCACGTTTGACGAGCAATTTCCGACTTGTTCATTTTGATAAAATGCATTTTCCGTATATCTTTTGAGAGGGATCAGTCCAAGTAATACCAACAGATAGACTGTGTCGCACCTTTTTCTATTTCAATGAAATGTGGTAGATGATAGCTACCAATCTTATGAACACTAAAACTTTATTTTATATCTTTAAGTTTTGCGACTTTGATACAGTCTTTTGTTTACAACGTGGAGCAGAAAATACTCAATTTTAAATTTTTTTTTCCTGTAACTGTGGAATTTTTATATGACTTATAAAATAATGTCCTTTGGAAAAATCAAATAATGAACTTTTTTTCAATATACAAATTTAGATATTTATAAGCCAAAGTCAAAAATAATGCTTTTGGCTCGTTCATTGTCTTTATCTAGGCAGATAGAGAGGACAGATTTTGCGTTTATAAGATTAGTGGACGTCACTTACTATATTTCATCAAAATAAAAAAAAATGGTACGGCATGACTTTAACCCTTTCAGGGTTAAGGCACTTCTGTTAGTAAAATACTGAAATAAATTAATGACACCGGAATCTACAAACAAATTTACTTGGAAATAAGTAAAAGATTTTCTGAACGAATTTACAAAAACGAAAATTTTCAAATCAAAATTCTGGTGTCAGTGTCCCATTTTGGGATTAAAATTAGGTGGTTCAAAAATGAACCACCGCCCTTGAACGGGTTAAAGAAAAATCTGTTAATTTTACATGGAAGACGCAGAGAGTACCTATTGAAAAGCGATTTTATTTCTTTCTGTATCTACATATCTTTGTTTTTGATAAATCTATTTATATAAAATCCAAGTCTCTGTGTGTCCCTCACAATTCCGGTTGGACCGCCTCATTGATCGCGTCCATGTTATGCTTCCTATGGAGATATCGGTATCAGCTTCAAGAATGAGTAATTGTTGAAAAGTAATAATGGCAGGATCGTCACTATATCGCCAAATTCTGACCAACTTTCAAAATACATCCAAATTTGGCGGCAAAAATAAGTTGCCATATGTGAAACCGACTTGGCGATAGCTGGCTAATTTGGCGAAATTCCCATTGAAACCCATTAACCGTTCATAATCGAGCTCACAGAAATTTAATTTAAACTCCGCGCTTTTAAGGGTTTTTTCTTTAAATCTATGGGTCAGAATTTAAAATTTAATATACGAAAATGCACGTCGTTATATCTTCATTCCGATGCTACTAATAAAATAACCGCTACTAGAATGCGCTGTACTGTCCGAGCTCCTAACTGCCCAATTTTAATGTGCTTTACATAGTGGAATACAGAAATTATATTCTTGGTATTTTTCCAGTATAGGGACCTTGGTGAAATAGAGAAAACTCCCTGGGCGAAGAAAGAAATTTGGCAACATATTTCCACATTTTAAAATGTGTCATTTTCATCTATCACTGTGGAACAAGCGAGAAAAACTACTCATATTCTTGCACATGTGTTGTATGTATCTTTATATCTCATTTTTCCGTCATTTTTGACGGGTTATCTTTCTAGTTAACTTATAGTTTGTGTAGAGCTGAACTTGTCATCAATATTAAATTTATAAGTCATACTATATGGATGACATCAAAGTTAAGAACAGTTAAATCTACTTAAGAATACAAATAAAACTCTTTTTTGTTTTTAGAAATTTTGCTAATGGTTTTTCATTATTTCTCGACTATACGAGTAAATATCTTCTTTGCTGCAGCACATCGTAACCACTAGTAATAACATTACTAATGATCTTAAAATTACTCCAATGAATTTACAGTGTAAATGAGATTACAAAATTGGAAGATCCAAATAAAATAGACGGTGCTCAAATATGTTGTAACAGGTAATAGGGTTACGTAAATTTTCAAAGCGAACAAGAAAAATACTTGCACTTCAAATCGCATTGTCTGGAAGTGAATAAAAAGAATGATGAACTAAATTTCGAATTGTGGTCAAATAATGCAGGAATTCTGATCGAATGATGCATTAATTGTAGTCGAATGATGCTTGAATCGTGATCCAAAATACAGGCTGTATCCTTATGTGCAATTTCGCCTCAAATAGCTGGTGATCTGATATAGATTGATTTTGTATGAACAAACATATTGTTCACTCTGATACGATAAATAGTCGACTATACAGACCAGAATACCCCGAACTAAAGCGAAATATTTTGTTTGAGAAAGATAAAAAATGGCAGGCGATCAATTCATTATAGAAATTTAAACACTCGCGTTTTCAGCTAAAAACGCCTGACTCTAAAATGCAATTGTTTTTTAATAAACAAAAGCAACAGACGGTTCAGTTTCTTTCCAGCTTGTACTACATCTTTGTTATTGTTTCCATTTTGTGTACTGTCACATTCTAAATTAATAAACCTTTACATTCATAAATTTAAAAAAAAAAACTTGCTCAAATCCTTTCTCTGTCGAAGAAAACTCGCATTTTTCAGAAACAAAACGTCTTGAATCATGTCAAATATTTTGGCCTATACAGGTTACTATTTGTCGAATCCGTGTTCACAATATGTCTTTTATTACTTAATGGATGAGGCTCCACAACGTTGTCATTGAACTTTTCGGCCGTATCGTCTATAGTTTTTAAGATATGATCTCAAACTGCAAAATTTACCGCTAGAGGGTGATGCGATATACCTCATCTTGTAGAGCATAGCCATTTTACATTTTACTTAGAAATCACGTTGATTATTCAGTATCTAATTTAGTTTACCTGTTGTTTGAAGCAAAACCGACGCAAAGAAACATTCTGAATAGGGTGCCTCAAATTTATTAGTGCAAACGCTCATGATTACAACACGCCAATAGAAGCATTTTGTATAGGAAAATCTCGTAATTCCGAGAAAAATACATAGAGCCTCATTGTAAAACAAATATGAATTTTCATACATACTTTTACCAACAATGAAGATATTATAAAATCAATTTTAAGAGATTTGGATTCTTTTCCATTTTATTCTTTCTCCTGTATTATGTCGTTTTGAAAACACTTTAAATGATCAACAGTTGCGCCTAAACGACACTAAACAAGAAGCTTCATAATTTGGAATGTAGACGACAATACGATGGTGTCACTGGTCAAATTACAATTCACTTCCAGAACAAACTGTTGTGTTATCCAATTATTCTTAAAGAAATTTAGTCTGTTGAAAATTTTGCTAAAATGCCTTTGCAAAGATTCGGATTTCAATTAAATAAATGGATTGCGAGTCCGACTTTCTATATAAAAATTGTTCATCGTGATATGCAGCATCACCCTTAAATAAATTTTATAGACCGTGTATTTAACTGCTATGATTATTTAATAAATTGTGCGTAACAGCTTTGTGTTTCCAGATACTTTTAAATATTACGAAAATATAAATCAGTCAAACTTTGAAAGTGATACCCCTTACAGAAATCTGCTGCAGTATATTAATCTACAAACGATTTATTATGTACCTTAATGTTTGAAAAATTATTCTATGTCGAACCTCCGGGCATTACAGAAATTACCGTTTTTCCGAATATGAATAGAAAAAAAAAGAAACAGTTCATAGTTAATAAATAAAGCTACCCTAAATGATAGAATATGCATGAACATTATTCTGAAATACAAGAAAATGTTTCTAAAATAAATAATATCATTTTCCATTTTACAAATTGAATTCGAGGTCTAATTCTGAAAATTTTCACGCACCAGATGTTCCTTTTCATTTACGATTTAACTGACATCATGAAAAATTAAGGTTATTCAGTTCGTCGATACGTACGTATTTTTAATATTTATTCAAGCGTAATTTTTAAACGAGTGCATCAGTTTTATTAATAATTTTCTTGGCAATCTCATGCAATTTCATTAAAGGGTCACGTACTATGAAATGCCAAACGTTAGCGAAAATTTTAGTCCTTGTTTTATTAAATTTATTAGACCCACTTGTTTAGAACGTCAAAGAAAGATTTAAACAGCTTTATCATTTTCTCCTGAAAAACAAAGCCCACTCAAAAAAAAATTTAATCTTAACCCTTAAATTCCTGATTTTTCAAAAATAATTGCAATAATGTTTTTCGGCTTTCATTTTTTTAAATAAATCATTGGTAAAAATACTTTTAAAAAATCGTATTTTGTTTTAAGTATGGTTTACGGCTAAAAAACAGTTTGTTACTAATCGGCTATAGTCGGCTTATATCGGCTTTAATTGAAAAAATAATTTTCCTTGATAAAATTCTATAATATTAAACACACAAGAATTGTAGGAACTATAAAAAGAAATAAATTTTATTTGCTCCCTGCTGAACAAAATAGGGTATTTCGCAAGCTTCCAAACAAAACAAAAAGAACAAGTGTCAACAGTTGAAAAAATAAATCTATCTTTATTCTTAAACAGCACAAGTGTTGCCTACATGTTGAAAATCGATTTAATAATATTTTCAGAATGTATTTTATTGGCAACATTAGGCATTATAGCTTCAATATTATTTTAATAGTATTTTAGAGCCTAAATTGGGTATGTTGCCGAAAAGCAACACCCATCATTTAAGGGTTACGGCACAAATAAATGCATACGTTTTCCATAATTGTTTCACAATGTACAGGAGAACACTGAATTAACTCAGCTGCACGATCTTTCTTTTTTCGTTCGTTTGCAGCGCTACTCAAATTAAAGGTCCTACCGGTGAGTCGCAGAATTATCGATGAGCCTTTACGAATCATATAAATATCATTTCTGTTGTAAATATCGCCTTTTCTATTCACATGCAGTATGCTCATTAATGAGTAAAATATATCATTTTAAAGATTTTGAATAACGTTTTACATAATACACTCACATTTCTTTAAAACATGTCGTTGAATTAAAAATAACAGTTAATTAAAATTGGCACCAGTAATAAAGGAAAATAATTTTTTTCTTATTTAATCAGAGTCTTTTTGAAATTATGTACTTGACGGAAAATTCTTTTAAAGAAGGGGTGCCTACCGAATAAAATTTGTTTAAGAGACGCCGGTTTATTTTTTTCCTGTGACTTTAATTAAATGAATGAGATGATATTCTGGCTTGATTAACGTTGTTTGCGGATACATTTATCCGTAATTTTTTTTATGTTGAAAAAATCTATTAGATATTGCTAAAAATCTTAGATTTCACTACAAAACCTTGTATATGTCCACTGCTATATTATTAATTTCACCCGCTGTATAACGAACACAATATGTTATATATTTGATGTTAAAAAAGCGTGAAGGAATAGCAAACAAAATTTTCATTAATATCTTCGTGTAGCGAACGTCTTGAGACCGTTATTATTCGTGTTATTTTATATTATTATTATTATTAATCATATTATTATTATTATTATCATTGTTATTATTATTATGACTTTTATCATTATCATCATCATCATCATCATTATTATTATTATTAATCACACAATTATTCTTATTATTTTATTATTGTTGTTGTTGTTTTTCTTACCAGGAGTGAACACATTACTATTATTATTATTATTATTATTATTATTATTATTATTATTATTATTATTATTAATCATATTATTATAATTATTATAATAATTATTAATATTATTAATCAAATTATAATAATAATTATTATTATTATTATTATTATTAATCAAATTATTATTATTATTATTATCATTGTTATTATTATTATGACTTTTATTTTTATCATTTTATTATTATTATTATTATTTACGCTATTATTCACATTAAGACGGAGGGGTCTGGCACTTGATATCGTAAGATATCTCTACGGAGAGGAGGGAATTGTCTTTTGATATCGTTATCATTTTAGATCCAACCAAAATTTTCTTTTATTAATTTTTTCCTTTACATAAATATAGTCTGTTATTTTTCTGTTTTTTTTTTCTTATCTATTTTTTCTGAAAATACAAAGTTATTAAGATCATTAAATTATTATAAAATAATTTCATTCCAAAATACGAACAAACCCAACATTCACCACTTCTATTTTTCTGCCATATACAGAATTCTTCGTTATAGAAGCCAGTTTCGAAATAATACTATTTATATAAATAAAAAAACGAAGCTTAAAGCACCAAAACACTTTATTTCTTGTTGCAAACTAGTTTCTGTTGTCATAGCGTACCGTCAATCAAAGCAAAATATGATACGCTATGACTACCGAAACTAGTTTGCAACAAGAAATAAAGCATTTTCGTGCTTTAAACTTAATTTTTACTTTCTTCTATCATTACAAGAAGGAAGCATTGGATTCGTGAAAATTTTCGACGTTCGGTTGTCGACGAATGTACGCGTTTTAGGTGTCAGGGATTCCGAAAAACATGTTTTTAGAAAATATCTGCCTGTGAGTCTGTGAGTCTGTCTGTCTGTATGTGACACAAATTTTGTGGGAGCACTATCTTAAGAGCTAATCCACGGAATTTAATAAAAATTTATATTCAGTTAGTCCCTGATATAAATTGGTGATGATTAGTTTTTGGTGTAAATTGCTCAACAGGTGGCGCTGCTATGCAACATTTTTCACGATTTCCACAATAGCTCAATCCCCATAACTAATGCACGGATTTTTATCAAACTTCAGATTCAGTTAGTCCTTAACATGAGTTAACGTTTTATAGATTTTGGTGCAAATCTCTCAACAGTTGGCGCTGCTATGCTGTATTTTTTTAGAATTTGCACCATAGCTCTATCTCAATAACTAATGCACGAATTTTCATCAAACTTCAGATTCAGGTATACCTTGATATCAATTAGTACTGTTTATGTTTTGGTGTAAATTGCTCAACAGGTGGCGCTACTATGCTACATTTTTCAGAATTTCCGCTATAGCTCTATCTCAAGAACTAATGTACGAATTTTCTTCAAACTTCAAACTCAGATATACTTTGATATGAATTGGTGCTAACTTTATGTAATTGCTTGTACTATTTAAATGATTTAATTGACGTGATTTATATAGAAGAAAGTTTTGTGATGGCCGCAGCATACTAGTTTATTTATATTGTACTACGCCAAGTAATTTCGTTTTGTAATTTGATACTTATTATGCTTACTAGTAAAAATAGGCAAGAATGTTGTCCGCCTGTTTTGTTTATAAGAAGTTATGCTTACCTCCGTACAGGGTTCCGAACAGGGAATATTTTATTAACTTCTTCTCTTCTTAAATCAATAAGGTATGCTAATAATAAATGTGTAACGCTATTTGTATATTATTGCAAATGTCCAAAAAGAAAAACAAAGAATAACTTTTTTTAAATAAAAATAATTTTTAAATATTAAAAACGATATCATTAAAAGTTTCGAAGAATGATAGCATATGATATCGCAAGGAAGGAAAGTGGTTCAAAATGGCCAAAAAGTTGATAAGGTTATACATGCACAGCCCCTATGAGCGTTGGCTTTTCCATTGGATAGATTATAAAAAGCTTGCATTGTACGTTGCATAAATATTTTGAAAACCGCTATTCGGCAAATAATGTCTAATTAAAATAACCTACTGTAGACACAAATCTTGCATTCTTCGAATAATAAAAGAAAGTTTTTCCTACAGTGCAAAATTCAAAAAATCTTGCAAAAAACATTTTAAGAAAAGTAATAAAGTACCAATATCTTAGATCATTTTGTGTACAATAATTTACTGTACCACATGCTAAAATTTTATGAAGATCTGCCTCACTTTTCTCCTGAAGTCGTGCGCACGAGTTGTAAAATAATGTTTTCAGTACAATTACTTAAAAAATGAACATTGCTCAGACCTATATGGCGATACTGAGATTTTTTCCATAATTTTATAGTAAAACAATAATTGTTGTGTGCTTGTGTTTATTACTATCGATATAAAAGTACTTACCCTTATGATTAGACAATAGCATGTTGGTATAATTGTTTATCCCACTACACTCTAACCATCATAAAAATACATAGCAGCACAGTGTTGTATGTTATCCCCCCTGTCCTCCTGCCATTTTTTGAGAGACTCAAAGAAATTTGAAATTATAAAATGTGTATACATTATTGAGGTTGGAAAAATTTTTCTTCCTTTTCAAAATAATCCTCCTGTTATGCATGTAAGCGTAGAAATAAGATATATAGCTAAATAAGTTCCACTACACTGAAACATGAGGGCAGCACCACTACTATTGTGACGACAGCGCCATCAGCGTCATTCACTGCTTATATCTAGGAGAAATGTAGACTTAAGATTGTGAAGAACACGCTCTTGGAAGTCCTTAGTAAACTTTCCATATCATAGGCTATTTTTTAATGCCCAATCTTTATATATTGCAAAATATTTGTAAATAGTTTATTTTCTTTCAGTAAACTGCTTAAAAAACACCCCTGGATTTGTTGCCTTGAAGCCTACCACACTATTGCATATTTAAACATAATACATTATGCTATACGTCAATTATTGCCAGATGCTGAAACATGATATAATTAATCACATTAACTTAAAAAATAATTTATTTTGTTGGAAATAGAATAATATTGTTAAAACGTAGTTCAAACAACTTACAACCAGTAGACCAAAATGTATTCAAAGTTTTTTCTGCGTCTCTATAAACGAAAGATAAATATTATGTTGCCTGTGTTCAATGGGGAAAATTTTAAAAATCTAAATAATGTATTTTAATTCCGATACGCTTAAGATATCATTAAGGTATATCTTAAGAAATTAACAGCCATTCACTCTATAGTATTCAGGTTATGTTGTCTGACTCCTATAACTGAGCACTACCATTTTTAACAGATAAGTGTTGCAGTAAATTTGAATTACAATAGGAAATTCGACACAATCGAAACATATTTACGAAAGTTGGAACACAAACACATAAACACACATGCAGTCAATCGAACAAATTAAAATCATAACCTCTTTTTAACAATATTGAAAATTATTAAAATGAGTTTATAGTACCACTAAAAGCGATAAATTTAGATTGTAAAATAGCATATATATATTCATTGTGTCAAAGTTTCTCGAGTGTTTTGATGAATGATGTATAGTAAATTTTGATTAGAATCTGAATGCAAGATTTCACATCCGACCTTTTAGATTATTAATGCCAATATCAACGACAAATGATTTCGCATAAACGTTCATTGTCACTTTCCTTTGAATGATAGAGAACTGGACGAACATGTATAGACTTATTAATATCTTTCAGTGCCGCTTTGACGTGTTAGGGAAATATATTAATGAGTTGCCTCTTTGTAAATTTCTTGTATTTATCTCAACTAATTCAGCTGGAATGCTATTGCATAAATAAATTCTTCATAGTCACTTGACATTGAGTTTACTTTTAATATAATTACTATATTTCAATATAATTTATCATTGTTTTACTATTTCTGGCACTAGCTAACTATCATAATACTAGTGCACTTTCACACAATCCTTTTATTCAAGAAGATAATGACTGTACTTATAAATTTTTTATTCAAATTAAATACAACTTGATAATTGGTATATATAATATAAAAATAATATTACAAACACATTAAAAATCTACGTTTCGAATCGCTTGTGCGATAGTCATCAGGATTAAAATGGTGTTATACAGGTCTAAAAGTTCACTATGGATATAAACGTCTAAGTGCGCAGAAGAATTCCTGAACGTATAATACACAAACATCACAAAGAGTACCATGGTTACCAAATGGAGCAAACCATAACAGTAATAAACAGGGGAGGGGACAAATTGAACAGTCTGTATTAATTATAACACATTATGCCCAATTTTATGGATTCTAAATGATACGGTATCGTTAGGGGCATACCGCCCACACTTCATAATTGTAAGGGGCTCTAAAATTATAGTCACATATGGATTATTACAGGGGATTGTAATCCTAGCTTCGTGAAAGTCAACTCTGCTGCCTTCATTTGAGTAGTAAAATCTTGCAAGAGCTATATTCTGTTTCCATTGCGAAATATCTCTTTTATACTCCTTTAACATCTCTGAAAATATTCATTTAGTTTCACCAATGTAAACAAATCTTTCATTATCCGGAGGGTTCACTTTCATTATTAGGGAATGAGTAATATCATTTTTATGTTATATGCAGTGTTGTGCATGAGCGCGCTCATTGAGCGAAAACTCGCGAGTTTAGTTCATTTTCGGTGAACGTTGAGTTGAACTTGACTCACTCTTTGATAAACGAACGTGAGCGGAACGAAAGCTAAAAAAATCCGAGAGTTCGAAAGAAATTTACAATCAAACACAATTTTTTTCATAATTTATTTAAAATTTTTCCAGCCGTTAAGAATACGTTTTTCCTATTCAAATGCCATTTAGAGGCCTACACGGAGTCGAGATGGATCGAGTCTGATCAACAGTTTTTCTGGGTCGTGCCCGGATCTTGCTTTCTCTGGAGGCTCGGGTCGGGCGGAACTGGACGTATTTCAGAGCCTGCGCTTTATTCTGTCTAGAAATCTGCACCGAACGAAATTTTCAGGCCCGGCCACAACCCTGCTTGTATGAAAATTATTCACCCTGCCCTGTTTGGCTCGTGCAAAAATCTGTTTAGGGATCAGCCTCCATGGGAAATTTCCATTATTCTACAATTAAAATTCTCTAAAGAATAGTACATATGCGTTTCATGGGGAGGGGGGGTGGATATAGTACCGTAAATCCTGTTATAAGAATCTGAGTAAAAATGGATATGGGAACGTCCACGGCAGAAAAAAAAATTTACTGAAATTTTTTTAAACAGAAATATAAGTGTGATACATCACTTTAAAGCTAAAGAGTTGAAGTATATGAATTTGTAAGTTTTAATTTCATAAGAACAAGTGTTTACTGAAAATGAGCTGGATACTAACAGTATAAAACTACAATTGAGCAATTACATTTGAGCTTAAAATACAACTTATTGAAATGTATGATTTTTTTACTTTTTAGAATTCAATAAAATTACTATGCATTTAAATCAACAAACGATTATCATATCTTTAAGATCTACATAGATAAAATCTTTTAGATAATGTCTTTACTATATTTTTGGCTGTATTTAAACTATAATACTTAAATGTCACAAGAGTAACGGAAAATATACAAAAGTTTTATTAAAAAAAAACTACTTAAAATTTTTACCGCAAACTGCTAATTCTCTGATTTCGAGGTATAAGACATATTTTTCATTAAATATTTTTTTTTATGCTATGCATGGAATAGGCTCTGGGGAGTTGTCACAAGAGTAACAAACATCTGTATCACAAGAGTAACACATAATACTGTTGTCGATAGTTTGATATAACACTGCGTTACAACCAAAACAAACAGAATGCTTAAAGTTTTGTTGCTTTTTCTCTGTTATTAGAGCAGTTCTTGAAATAGTTTCAGCTATAACAAAGGTTATTTTGTAAATTTTAAGGAAGATAAATTATCTTTATTAGTGTTTTTTTTAATGGGTGGATTTATTTTTATTCATTTTTTGGTATTACTTAAGATTATAAAATAATCATGACAAGTAATTAAAGATATAATAAAACAACTCAACTCGTGTCATTTTTGTGTGCTTTCTTTGGGTTTGAAGCACATAGTCTTTGATTAGATATTTTATAGGCTTTGTAAAGCTTCGTTTACTAAATTCTGCTGTATAATCTACAGAGGTTCTTATAGTAACTCTTATGGAAAGGATTCTGATAGTATATTTTAAAGGAAAGATTTTAATATTGCTCTTGATATACGACATTGTTTTAAAGAGCATGAAAAATTCTGCTAAGCGCCAAAAATTTCGTTTCAAAACGTTGAAAAAGAAACAGTTTTGAAAAAGTAACAGTTAAAGAAACCATTTCTGATTGTTTAAAATTTTTCGAAAGCAGCTAAATCCATTTCTGTGGGACAAATTCATTGAAACTTGCACAAGGGATTATTTTTGTAATGCCAAAAAAAAATAACCATTTCTCAAAGAATAGTTATGCCAGTGGATTTTCTGGAAACTGTTTTATTTTTATTCAAGGGCGATATTTTGGTATGAAATATTACATTACTGGTCAAATCCACAAGTGACTGTATTTTCAGCTTTTTATTTAGTATGAGCCCAATAAAGTAAAATTTTATGCTATTATTTTAGACAATATAATTCATAACCAATTTTTTGTAAATCCTTTCGTATGTAAAATTTCAACATTGCATCTTTAAGGGAATTTGTATTTTCCGAAAATGTACCTGTTTTACTTTTTTTATATGATGGTTGTGCTTTCCAGTTTAAACAAAAATATAACTATGCAAATATGCCTGCAATTAATCAGACTCCTTCCTTAATTAACTTAATTGGGCATATTATTTTTTCAAATACTCCTGGTATAGATGCTGTAGATTTATTTCGTGTTGTTGTACAATGATATATATGGAATGAAGTTCGTGTTAAAAAAGCAATTCTAAGATATACTGCTTATTTTGTCAAAAGAAATAAAACAATAAAGTTTCATTACTTTGAGAGAAAATACCAACAGCGAAGGGCATTCAACAAAATACAATTTGTTAAAACCATGAAAAATGACACTATGTACTACAAACCTTACACTAACATGATTCGTACAAAGAATTTGTGTTTCATGAAATAAATCATGATGCAGGAGAAGTTGCAAATGATATTATGGATAATGAAGACAATGACTTATTCTGTTAAGTAGCAGAAACTGAGAGGTTGCTATGTGGTTATAGTGTTTGTTAATTTTAGAATTTTTTACGTTATTTTATGTTATTTTAAAATTAAACCATCCTTAACAGTTGTTCTCTATGGATAATAATTTTTTAAAACTTATTTAAATTGTTTTATTTAGTATTTAAACTGAATTTTTGCTAAAATTACATTATGGACAAAATGTCACAAGAGTAACACTTAGCATTTTGCAAAATCAAATGTAACTAATTCATGCTTTATCATATGAGTTCAATGATTAATGCTTTTCAAAAAGATATAATTACTCTGGTATATTATGTAAATTTTATTTCTATAGTCTCATATAATTCACAGAATTTCTGCGTCAAACACAATTTTTAAAAATTGCATTTTTTTTTTTTTTTTTTTTTTTTTTTTTGTGGTCACAAGAGTAACAAAATTTTCATTTATTATCAACGCAAGTAAAATACTTTTTGTTACACTGTATATGGTTTATGAAAGAAGAGTACGTGTATTTTTAAGTAGTTGCAGCAAATTTATCCTAAATATATTTTGTAATAAAAGAATTAAAAATATATATGGAAATTTATTGTGATGGTCACAAGAGTAACAGTGGACGTTCCCATATATGCGTTTAAAAATAAATACTAATACATGTGCAAGAGACGACAGACCTGGTGAAAAAAGAACTTAACTATTAAAAAAAAAAAAAAAAAAAAAAAAAAAAAAAAAAAAAACGAGTTTTTGCTGAACTTCGCTCACTTTCATAAATGAGTTTGAGTTGAGCGAGTTCGTTTGAATATGTTTGAATTTGAGCGTGGACTTGACTCGTTTTTGAAAAATTGAGTTTGAGTTTGAATTAGTCCATTTTTTGTGAGCGTTCCCGACACTGGTTATGTGTAGAGCAAGTTGTATTTAATTTGAATACAAAGTTTTTAAATATATTTTATGAAGCAACTAGCTAATTAATCCGTTCTTTGCACGGGAGTTCATGAATTTAATTCTAAAACCAAAATTAAAAATAACTATTCGATTTAGTCAAATATTTTTCTACAACTGTGCTCCTGTGCCTTTTTTAAAAATTAAATTTAATATCATGCTACTATGGCAGCAGGCAATAAAACGATATCTTTGGAATAAGGGAATAAATAGAACAAAATATTTTGTTGATGTTTGTGATAAAACGTTTTTCTTTATTTTTAAAAATTTGTAATAATTAAGCGCAATTAAATAATCTCTAATTATTTGCATGTGAGGTAAAAGAATTATTGTAATATCCGCTAGAGCTTTTTATAATTGCTTCGTGGCGTGCGTAATATTTATATCTAGTTATTTGTATGCGAGGTAAGAGAATTATCGTAACTAGGGGATTGAACCCGAGCTCCTCGGGTTACAGAATATAGGTGAAAACCAATTTTTTTTTAATCTAATTATTTTTTTACATATAATATATATTTTAGATTGCCCACTAATATCAAAAAGAATTTTTATATGAAAAATATCAATTATGCAATCAAATAAAGTTTTGAAATTTATTAAAAGCTACACTTTCACATGTCACCACATGCCAGGAGTTATTAACCCAAGATTTTGCGACTTACGTCAGTCTTTCCCATCATTTCGTTGTATAAGCGCGTGGTTCAATCACATGTCTGTTAAATTTGTTTCTTATTTACATTAATTTATTTATTTTTCTACAGAGGAAGTTTTAACTTTGTTATGGAACATTAGCCGGAAACATATGCTGAACTTTGTACATTGTTTTAAGGGCAAACGGATTAACCTTCCGTAATCGAGCTACTCGTGACAGAGATAAATTAAAAAATAATTTATGCTAGAAAATCTATATATATATATTACGTTATCGTACGTGACACAGAAATCGCGATTAATTGTTGGTTAATTGTTCAATTGGTTAATTGTAAACAATTGGCGGTTAATTGTTTAATGGCAACGCCCGAATGAAACGCATCTCATTGGTTGTTATGTAATATTTAAAAAAGGTGAATAACAATAAATAAATAAAAAGTTTAATTAATAACTATAGAACAAAACAATTTATATAATTAAAAAAAATAAAAGTAAAGTAAATAAACAATTTATTAATAAATAAACAACAGCATCCGGGTTACCATATCAAGCAAAATAACGAAACTTTGGCGCCAGTTAAGCACCCGGTGCGTATATGACATTGGCGTCAGAAAAAAGTCGTGCCAACGTAGTGCGTATATGACACCTGTGCCGTCTCTTATTCATCTAATTTAAAATACAATAAATAAAAAAATAAATGAAGGCGCTTTTCCAGTATAGGTACTTGGCGAAATAGAGAAAAGGTCCATGGCGAGAAAAGAAATTTTTTTCTGGCAACCGATTTAATCAAAATATTTTTTTCAAATAAAACTACACAAAAGTGTCCATGATTCCAAAGAGTTTGTGCTTTTATGTTAGCTGGGTGCAATTCTCGCCAATAGCATTTTTTAACTCGCCAGCAGCATTTTTTATTTTTCGAGGGGTAAAGTAAAACAATGCTTTCATGTTGAAATTAAATGGTTTATGGTATTATTTATTCTTTTTCTTTTCTTTTTCTTTTTTTAAAGAATTTTTTTAAGTGAAAGTCACGAATTTTGAAGGCTTTATTTTTAAATTAAAGTCATCCATTCTAAATAAAATGAGAGAAAGGATTATATTTTAATCTGAATTAACGAAATATGAAAAAAAAAATGCGACCGGTACAATGTTTGGCGATTTACCACCTGTGCCCGACTAACATAACTGTAGGGAGTTCTCGATTTCTCTATCAGAATCTTCAAATTTGGCGAAGGATTGAGCAAGTAAATTAAATTATGAATAAAAGTAACATGATACAATGCCTAGCATACATTTAAGGGAGGCCAAATTGGTCGCCACGGGTGGCTAGTTATTTTAAAAACCATAATAACTCAGTCAATTAAGATACAATTTTCAAACAAATTGCATTTCAAAGTAGATTTTTTTCTCTATTTGATGGTTTAAAAATTAAAAATGTGCGATATTTAGAAATTTAAAAAATCGCTGACATAGCACGTATTTTAATTTCAATTTATTTTTTCAGTTTTTATGAGAAAATAGCAACAAAACGGTACAGTAATATATTATTTTCTTTCTTCCGTGATTAGTTTCCCTTTACTTTCAACCCTCCACGACTTTCAATAGAAATGGAGTTCTTCAGTTGCCACAATTACAAAAAATGTATTAAAAACTACAAAACAAATAATATCTCAAAATTAAATTGAGATACAGCTTTCAAACAAATTGCATTTAAAACAGCTTTTTTTCGTTACACGACGGTGTAAAAATTTAAAATGTGCTATGCTTAGAAGTTTAAAAATTTGCAGTAGAGAAAATTGCAAAACCAAAATTTTATTTCAAATTTCAAAGTGTTGCCATTCGCAGAATTACGTATGCGTTACGCACAGATATGTTTGTCCTTTATAATATAGATACTCACTACAGCTTTTTAATAATGCAGCGTGGGGTACGTAATATGCAAGGAGTCTTGCAACAGAAAGGTAATTGTTGTGGTAAGAATTTTATTGTGAATTTTGAACCCTCTAAGTGTTTGGGGCGTAATATTCTGTTCACAAAGCTCCAGGTTTCACAGCAATACAAGCAATATTTAAGATAATATAATTCTATAGATTTAATGAATTTTAAATACATTGAAGAATGATTAACACTCTCAAGGATTACATTCATATTTGTAATTGAGCTTTTTTTTTTATAATGTTGAAAGAATCATATTTTCTTAGCATTTAAAACAAAAGGCAAAGAAAACAACATTACAAGTTTTTTACTTTATTTTTTATTTTTTGATTTTACAATTCACAAGACGCTCGGAGGGTTAAATGTTGGTAGCTGCTATGACGAAAAATGCTTAATTTCATAGGAAATTGCTGAATAACGAGTGGTTTTTTATTAACTAAAAGTTAACTATAATTTATTTCGATTTTGGATTGCTTTAGTTGCCTCGGCCGTGCTTTAACACACATGTACATGTACATAACATTTCACAATTCTGGCCTCCAAACTGTGGATTTGTATAGCATTACAGACAGACAAATGTTCATTTTTATATATTAGATTGTCCAATACATATATAATAATGACTCTAGTTTTTCTAGTTATGTTTTAAAATTGTTAATGCAAATGTTTAAGTATCATAATATTCTGAAAGGTGAACAAAGTTTGTATAGGAATCCAGGATCGCAATCTGCATTCAGTCAAAAATACAGGGTGTCTCACCCGAAGCCGAACACAAACATCCGTTCATAACTTTCACGCAGCGGGAAGTGCTTAGGATGGAACCGTATATTTTTGTATTTTTTTCTTTGATTCTATCTGTTTATTAATTAGTTTATTCAAAATTTTAAAAACTAGCCTTATGCTTTAAAAATATCTTCCTTTCATTTCCAGATGTACGCATTCGTTAAGTTTTTAATCAGTTCATTTTCTGCTACGCAACCGCAGATAAAATAACTTAATGAGCATAAAACAACAGAGGATCTAATGCAATGCCTCACTTGCCGCCCGCAAATTAAAATAAGATAAATAAAGTAAAAGAATGTATTATCTCGTGTAGTATTCTACGCAGCATTTCAAGATATAATTTACAAAAATAAGTGCAAACCAGCTGCATTTTTCTGTTGCAAAATAAACAATTCTTTCATTCTCCCATTTGTTTGTCACCGTACTTAAGTATGGTTTACGCTCGAGTAACTTGCTGGCTGGCACCCCTCACTGTTAAAAATTTGTAGCATTCTGCCCAGTCATTCGGCCGTTTTTTGAAAAAAAACGGTTTTGTAACCGTAATTTAACTGTATTCTGACCATAAAATGCCCAATAATATGGTCAGAATAGTGTTAAATTACGGTTGTGTAACCGTTTTCGGAAAAAACGGTTAAATGACTGGACAGAATGCTGCAAATTTTTAACAGCGCTGTTTTTATTGCCAAATAATTTAAAATGTCTCATGGGTTAACATGTAACGGGTTTATTTTGACTTATTTTCTCACTCGCCATAGCTTGATTTGAAAAGAAAGTGGCACTAAAAAATGTGTATGATTATGATCACTTTGCTTTTATTCTTGTTGCTGACAAGACCTGCATTTTTGGAGGACCACCCTACCAAAAGCAGCAATATTTTATATTGTTGATATCAGTTGTGTCACTGTGATAGTAAAGAGATCGTTGGCTGCAAAAGTAGACTTTTATATTTTTCAACAGGAGATAGAATCTCTGCCGTTATTTGTCAAAGCGCAATATAGGTAAATTTAAACTAGTCGGATATGCCAATCCCAAAACTTTCTTCTACCTTATACATGTTAATACTCAATACTTAATAACATTCGCTAGCGTACTGTCAAAATTAAATGGCAATCAAATGTCCATCATGAGGATTCTAAAGATATGAAATTCCGTGTATCAGTCCTTGAGATATGACTATCGCTACAATCATGTAAATCATAAAAAATGCATCATTGTAGCCCACCTGTTGGTGGTTTACACCTAAACCTAATCAGAAACAACTTGTATAAACGTCTAACGGAATCTGAAGTTTGATGAAAATCTGTGCATTAGTTTTTGAGATAGAGCTGTTTCAAAAATCATGAAAATTCCAGCCTATAAGAGCCACTTGTTAGGCGTACTATACCGAAACATAATCAGCATCAATATTTATTAAGGTATACCTGAATCTCAAGTTCGATGAAAGTTTGTACATTAGTTCTTGAGATAGAGCTATTGCGAAAATCGTGATAAAAGCAGCGGAGCAGCACCGCCTGTTGACCGATTCACACCAAAACGTAATCCGCACCAGTTCATATCAAGAACTAACTAAATCTGAAGTTATGTGAAAATCCATTCTTTAGTTCTTGAGATAGAGCTATTTGAGAAGTCGTGAGAAATGCCGCATAGCAGAGCCACCTGTTGACTGATGTACAACTAAAACTAATCAGCACCAATTTATATCAAGGTCTAACTGAATCTAAAGTTTTGTGAAATTCCATGCATCAGTTCTTGAGATAGAGTGCCCACAAAATTTATGTCACATACAGACAGAGTCATAGACTTACAGACAGACTCACAGACAGAGTGACAGAGAGACATCTTCTAAAACCATCAAATCGTGTTCATTACCTTCTAAAACGTATAAATACATTAAAAACCGGAAGGCGAATTTTTTCAAGAATCCAATGCTTTCTTCTTGTAAAGATAGAAGAAAGTAAAAAGGTCCTTCCGGCCATTGTCTGTGTAAGAAAGTATAAGTTCATCTCCTCTCTAAGTTTATAAAATATTGGCATCCATCGCAGTGCTGAATGTTGTGCCGCACTGAAATTATGAATGACACACAATGCATTGTCATTTACTTACTAACTGTTAAGTTGCTAAATTACTAAGTTGCTATTGCAACTTCTAGATCAGTGCTGTTTAGACGTGAGTCACTAACAATAATTTGTCTTAATATTCCACAATGTGAATGTTAGTTGAAAATCTCGTTTAATATCTGAAGTAAAAACTAAGAATGAATATCCGAATTCAGATTAAAGTGACATTTTTTTTTTTTAGTTGGCTGAAGAAGTGAATTACAATATGCGTTTTATAACTTTATACAAATGTATAATGTTTTATAACTTTGTACCTTCTAAGTCTTTGTAAAAATAGTTATCAGACATCTTATGACCATCTTTTTAGTACATTATTTTACATTCTTAGTAATGATAATATTCTTCTTCGAAATGTGAAAACAAAATAAAACAAAAAAGTAAAAATCGAGTATGTAGTTTTATTTTTCTTGCAATTGCGCACGTCAAATGAATTACGTAACATGCATACTTCCATTTAAAAAAACTATATAAATAAATAACAGACCAGCATTTGGTATTGATATCTGTTATTTTATTTATCTTGATTTCATAACCAAATGGTTGTCTTAGTTAATTGATTGTATTGTCTGGGATATCGTCCGGATAGCTCAAATGGGAGAGCATTGGTAACTAAATGCAAAGATTCCGTGTTGGGGTTCCTACATGGACACATCCTGACTCCCGTCGAAAAAGTAACTATTGGTATGATTTATTTAGCAATCAGTATAATTGTGTTAAAATAATAAAAAAGAACTGGTTTATAATCCATGTAAACTTTAACAAAATGAGTAGCAACATCGGCTAAAATATGGGTGTAAAAATTTACAGATCATTTCTGGCCTTAGATTCAGTGATACAATAAAATTTTATTTTAAAATAGTTTAAGGACACATTCTCATATTATTTCTTACATCCACAAAAAAAAAAAAAAAAAAAAAAAAAAAAAAAAAAAATCCCAGACATAATTTTTTCATTTTAAAGAGTTTTCCCAAACTTATAAAAATGTTTAATAAATCTCGATTTGAAAGCAACAAAGCATGATAACAGCTATCAAGATGAATATTAATTAAATGCAAAAGTACGTAAATATATTCTCGAAGCATTGAAAATCTCTTCAATTCTACTAAAGAAATCAAAACAGAGACAAACTTTTTTAATTAATCGAAATCAGTGACAAAACAAACAGTGATGCATACTATATCTTTTGCAGCGTGCTATATGGAAGGAAATTGAAACTCGATTGATCCGAGAAAAGTTTTCGAATGTTTAATACTCTTATATTAGGACATTGTGTCAGTAACATATGCTAATGAATGACAAACATTGTATGAAAACATTGCAAAACTTTCAAAGATCTTTTAATTGCTTTTTCTTCTTTAAACCTTCATTTACGGAATTATTTATGAAGAAATTGCTTTCCCTCAACAAATACCTTCTTTAATATCTGAAGATATACTGGAATTTTTATATAATAATAATGTGAAATTTAGATATGTTTTTCATTAAAACTGATTAAATAAAATGGTAGTTATAACTTTTTTGTAAAATATGTACAAATATAATCATAGACGGAGCGGCGGCGACAAGAATGACTACGTCATCGAGTTAGGGATGAAATCATGATGCAGGATAAGATTTTTAGGAGTAGATTAAGGAATGACTGGTCTGCCTCGACATTTCTTGGTACGATGGGAGCAGCAGCGGGCCCCAACTCGTCATTTTGGCGTCACTACACGTCATCGAGTTACGGGATGAAAGCAGTGTCAAATTAAAGGTAAAAAAAAGTCTTTTAAGAATATTTTGGTCTGCCTTCGCATATCATGGCAGAAACCTCCGGCAGACTAAAATCTATAACAAAAAAATACGTCATAATGTACAATTGAAACCCTATAAACATAATATTTTACACGTCATTGCCATACATATTACTTTGAACCAACTTTCAAGATGAATTAAGAGGAGATTTATTTAGGAAAAGATTATTAAATGCACGCGCGAGAATGATTCATTCGGTATAACTTCGTACAAAGCGAGAAAAACGGGGCGCCAATTCCCTATTTTGACATTACTATTACGTCATCGATTTATGGCTTCAAAATTTGGCACATTAAATTCACATATTATTGCAATAAGAATATTTCAGTCTGCCTTGTCATATCTTGGTACGAGACGAGCAGAGAGGGGCGTTAATTCTTAATTTTGGCGGTTTTAACACGTCATCGAGGTACGGCATGAAATCTTCATGTAGGACAAGATTATTAGAAGTAGATTAAAGAATGACCGGTCTGCTCAACATTTCTTGGTACGATATGGGCAGCAGCGGATGCCAAGTCATCATTTTGGCGTCACTATCGCGTCATCGAGTTACGGGATGAAACCGGTGCCAAATTAAAGGTAAAATGAAGTCTTTAAAGAATATTTTGGTCTGCCTACGCATATCCTGGTAGAAACATCCGGCAGACTAAAATCTGCAACAAAATATACGTTATAATGTACAATTGAAACTCCATAAACATAATATTTTACATGACATTGCCATATATATTACTTCGAATCGACTTTCAAGATGAATTAAGGGTTTAGGAAAAACTTATTAACAGTAAGTGAGAAAATGACTGATTCGGCATAACTTGGTACAAAGCAAGAAGGACTCAATCTTTTCGCAAGAAGGACCAATTCCCTATTTTGAGAGAACTATTACGTCATCGAGTTACGGCTTGAAATTTTGGCGCATTAAACTTTCCGATTAGTACAATACGAATATTTCAGTCTGCATGGTCATATCTTGGTAGGAGATGAGCAGAGTGGGGCGCTAATTCTTAATTTTGGCGGTATAATCACGTCTTCGAGTTACGGCTTGAAAATTTGGCACATTGAAGGTGCATATCAGTACAATAAGAATATTTCAGTCTGCCTCGTCATATCTTGGTACGAGACGAGCAGAGCAGGGCGCCAATTCTTAATTTTGGCGATTTTAACACGTCATCGATTTACGACTTGAAATCTTCATGTAGGACAAGATTATTAGGAACAGATTAAGGAATAACTTGTCTGCCTCGACTTCTCTTGGTATGATATGAGCAGCAGCGGGCGCCAAGTCGTCGTTTTGGCGTCACTATCACGTCATCGAGTTACGGAATAAAACCGGTGCCAAATTAAAGGTAAAATAAAAATCTTTTAAAAATATTTTGGTCTGCCTGCGTATATCCTGGTAGAAAAGCCCGGCATACTAAAATCTATGACAAAAAATACGTCATAATGTACAAATAAAACCCTATAAACATAATATTTTACCTGACATTGCCGTATATATTACTTCGAATCGACTTTCAAGATGAATTAACGGTTTTGGAAAAGCTTATTAATTGTACGTGAGAAAATGACTGGTTTCAATTGTACATTATAACGTATTTTTTTTTTGTTACAGATTTTAGTCTGCCGGAGGTTTTTACCAGGATATGCGCAGGCAGACGAAAATATTCTTAAAAGCCTTTATCTTATCTTTAATTTGGCAGCGGTTTTATCCCGTAACTCGATGACGTGTTAGTGACGCCAAAATGACGACTTGACGCCCGCTGCTGCTCATGTCGTACCAAGAAATGTCGAGGCAGACCAGTCATTCCTTAATCTACTCCTAATAATCTTGTCCTACATGAAGATTTCATGTCGTAAATCGATGACGTGTTAAAATCACCAAAATTAAGAATTGGCACCCCCTCTGCTCGTCTCGTACCAAGATATGACGAGGCAGACTGAAATATTCTTACTGTACAGATATGTACCTTCAATGCGCCAAATTTTCAAGTCGTAACTCAATGACGTAATTATACCGCTAAAATTAAGAATTGGCGTCCGCTCTGCTCATCTCCTACCAAGATATGACGATGCAGACTGAAATATTCGTATTGTACTAATCGGAAGGTTTAATGTGCCAAAATTTCAAGCCGTAACTCGATGACGTAATAGTAATAGTCAAAATTGGGAATTGGCGCCCGTTTTTCTCACTTTGTACTAAGTTATGCCAAATCAGTCATTTTCTCGCGTACATTTAATAAGCTTTTCCTAACTCTTAATTCATCTTGAAAGTCGGTTCGAAGTAATATATATGGCAATGACATGAAAAATATTATGTTTATAGGGTTTCAATTGTACATTATGACGTATTTTTTATATATATATTTTAGTCTGCTGGAGGTTTCTGCCAGGATATGCGAAGGCAGACCAAAATATTCTTAAAATACTTTTTTTACCTTTAATTTGGCTCCGGTTTCATCCCGTAACTCGATGACGTGATAGTGACGCCAAAATGACGAGTTGGCGCCCGCTGCTGCTCCCATCGTACCAAGAAATGTCGAGGCAGACCAGTCATTCCTTAATCTACTCCTAAAAATCTTGTCCTGCATCATTATTTCATCCCGTAACTCGATGACGTAGTCATTCGTGTTGCCGCCGCCCGCTCTATCAGATTAATTATCCAAAAATCTGTTGGCGAAAACGTTGGCGAAAAGTTGGCGAAAACGAGAACGTTCAGCAAGCTCTATCGTCAAACGCCAATCGTCGCCTTCTTTTTGATTTTGATCCGAAATGGCGGTAGATGAACTAGCATATTTTAGCATTAAAATCTTATCTAAATTAAAGTAATATTTTCAATCATGTGTTCTAGATGAAAAGAAATCTTCTTCGAAATAATTTGTATTACGAACTAATATGAGAACATGTCAGACACAATTCTAATTAATTTTTTCTGCAAGCTAACAATGAATTTTAAATGGTTAAAAAAGAGATGGGGAGGGGAAGAAGAGAATATTCGGAATGGGTGATTGCCTCAGACGATTGATCATTGTTTCATTACCATTTCAACTTAATAAATTGTGCAATAGTTGGGCAGATAATAACGTGTGCAGAATGACGAAATTTGGAGTGTGTGTGCGTGTGGGGGAGGGATTTTATTGGAGAAAAGAATTTAGGAGATGTATTCAAATATGATGAATTACTATTTTAAAATAACAAATAAAACAATTTGGACGAAATAATATAAAAAAATATAACAAAAATTTTAAAATTAAAAAACTGAAGAATTTTTTTCTTTTAAATTGTTTGCACTAGGGGCAGACCAACGTGTTTTCATAAAAACTCAAATAATGTTAAAGATTTAACAACATTAAAATGCAATTGTAATTGATATAATTGCATGCATCAACTTGCAATTATTTTAACTGATTGATTTAATTGCAGGATACAGTTTAATAATTTATGATTTATCGTTCAATCTAATTATAAATGAATTGATTTTAGTTTCAATTTGCTATTAACATCTTATCGCAATTAAGTTAAAAACAATTAATTTTAAACGATTTATTTCACTGAAAATATGTTTGATTAATGACCTGAACACGTCACACAACTATGCTGCTTAATAATAAAAAAAGAAAAAAACTGAATTAATTCAGTAATAATGCTAATAAAACTAAGTTCAATTAGATCATAAAAACATGATCAATAGAATTATATTTATTACAAGAAAACCTTTACTTCCTTTTTCATTTTTTCTAAATATAAAATACGTTCTCAATTCCTTCGGACATAGCGAATTAATGAAATGAAAGAATATTATTGGACTGAAAAAAATAACTTATGTTTGAATTATATATATTGTGAAATTAAAAGCATTTTAATCCGAAAAAGCTCTTTGTTTTAAGCAATGTTTTAATTGTAAACCACGGTGAAATAACATTTCGTCATACTATATACTCTCTATAATATTTCCTGAAAAACAAATGAACAAAAGCGCTATCTCTTTGCTGTCGGCAAAGGAATGAGGTTGCTGTTCGCTACGCGTATGACGTCACAAACAAGAAAGGGTGGTAGCATTGAATTCATCTCCTGTTACTCTGGTTACTCCTGTTATCATCTCATTCACTGTTACTCTGGAGATAAGGGGCTCAAAGCGTGAGCCTTTCTGAAAAAGAGACCCGCATAATCCAATTACGGATGCATGGTCCAAAAGCGATAATAAAAAGCCCGAAAACCCATTAATCTAGCGATTGGCGATAATCAGATTACTTGTGAAAATTTACAGACAGCCAGACAAACCTGGCAAGCTTTGAGCGAAATCCATGAGCGACATAATTTGACTGGCAAACTGTATCTTTTAAGTAAACTTTATGGCATTAAATTAGCGGAAGGTGGCAACGTTGTTAATCATATCACAAAAATAATGGAAATAGTAGATAAATTAGCGACCATAGGAGACGTTATAAATGATAATCACATTTCTGCATTGTTATTGTGTTCCCTACCACAGTCTTATGATACCATTATTACTGCTTTCGAATCGAGAGAAGAAATGAGCTTACTCCGCCATTTATTTAGTCTAAACTTACTGACGAATATAACCAAAGATATGATAACAAAGAAAGACCAGAAAATACAGCCAGAACATTTAAAGATCTGAAAAAATACTGCAACAAAACTTTTAATAAATATTGCTCCAGTTGCCGGATGAAAAAACATAACACACAGGAATGTTGGCATAACAAAGCCAAAACACAAAACAACACGTTTGGATTGTCGCAAAAGACCCTACACTGTAAAAGGAAATCTGTAAAGTTACTAAATTTTTTTCTAGGAAACTGGGATTCCTAGAACTTTTTATGTGACGGCAACAACAAAAATTTATGTAACATATACACTTTTGCACCATAAATCAAAAAATCTGTAAGGTTACTAAGAAAGTTTTAGGAAAGTAGGATGCGTAGAACTTTTCATGTAACTGCAATCCGCTGATACAGCAGATAAAATTTTATTAAGATTACTGTAATTTTAGTAGATTATTTTGTATAGCGACAGATTTTTGTAGCTTTACAAAAACTAGTTTTGTAGATTTTCAGCTTTTTTGTGCAGTGTACGGATAAAATTTTAGTAAGCATATAGATTTCTGTATCGTTACATCTGTAGAATTACAGATTTATTTTTACAGTGCACTCTCCCGTAAATTTGTAAATATCTGCATTACCTTTAAGTGTAATAATAATCAAGAACCAGTAAACACCTTTTATTCATTAATTATTGCATTCCTCCATCACATATAACTATTGTCTAGAAAAAGTGAAGTTTACGAAAAACTTAAAGAATGAATCGCGTTACTTAGCAACAAATTTAGAGAAAAACCGAAAGCAATTAGAACGGATTCACATGAGCCGAAATGGCAAATTATCTCAGGGCTAATGCGATAAAAATCAACACACAGTCCCATATTGCGCAAACCACAATGGTGTGGGAGAGAGGAAAAAAAGTTGTTAGTTGAGATGACAAGGACAATGTTAAGCGAATCGAATTTCCCATTAAAGTTCTCGGGGGAAGCAATTTGCACAGCAAATTATTTGCAAAACAGACTACCAACAAAAGCAAATGAAAAAACGCCATACGAGTTATGGGCAAACAAAGAGCCAAACTTAAGTTACGTTAGGGTATTTGACTGCAAAGCCTTCGCATATATCAGTAAAACCATAAGACAAAAATTAGATGATAAATCTATAGAAAGAATTTTTGTTGGATATGAAAATAAATCCAAAGGATACAGAATATACGTAGCAGTAAATGAAATAAAGATTTCGAGAACCTTTAAATTTCTAGAAAACAAATTTAAATATGGGAACGAGAAAGTAGAAAACAAACCAAAACAAGATGAAAAGGAAAATCGCTATCATGAAAACCTCGTAGAAATAGAAATTTCAAATAGCAAAAAGACACCATTCACGTCCAATCAACCAGTAGCGGAACCTAGGCGATCAGATAGAATTAACAAAGGCGTAACTCCTGAAGGTTAATATACATAATTAAGAGCGAAAAGGCGAAAAATTACGAGGAAATCGAAAACATGTAAAATTTTCAGGATAAACAAAATTGGATAGATGCAATGAAAAGTTAAATGAAAAGACTTTATGAAAAATAAAACATGGTCAATTGTAGAATCTCCACCAAATAGGAGATTAATAGGTTGCAAACGGACCTACAAACTACAACGCGACAACACAGGAAAAATTCGAAAATATAAAGCACGTTTAGAGGCAAAAGGATATTCACAAAAATTCGGGTAGGATAATGATGAAACTTACGCACCAGTCATGTCATATACAACAATAAGAGCCTTATTAATAGCAGCATTGCACCAATATTTACAGTAAAATTGATATTAACACCACGTTCTTACATGGACAGCTTGAGGAGAAGATGTACATGTCACTACCAGAAGGTTTCATTGAACCAAATCAGGAAAATAAAGAATGTAGGCTAAACAAAGCCATATATGGACTTAAACAAACCACGAGAGCGTGGCATAATAAAATTTCAGAGCCGGGGTAAATTTGACTCATGCCTTTTTACGCGAAAAAGGGGCGATAACGCAACCTACATAATAGCATACGTAGACGACATTTTAATTGCGGGAAAAGACGAAATAATAGAGGACGTAATCGCGAGCTTAAATAAAGAATACGAACTAAATGATTTTTGGTGAATCAGTAACTACCTATCCATGAACAGTAAAAAAGTAAATAAAAGCTACTTGATAAATCAAACTCCGAAATTAGAGGAATTAACTCATAAATTTAATTTGCATGACGCAAAACCGTGTAGCACACCCATGGGGACAAATTACACACGATTTAATGATGAGGATAATACTTTACCAAATAACACATATTACAGACAGGCAATAGGAGCACTTCTGTATTTAGCAAAGATAAGTAGACCTGATATCCGTGCAGCGTGAACATTCTTAGTAGAAGAAATGAATCACCAACAATGAAAAACTGGAATGCGGTAAAAAGAGTGATAATATATTTAAAGACTACAAAAAATTATAGTCTAGTTCTAAGCGGAGAAAAGAAACCTATACTTGAAGTTTATGCAGATGCAGATTAGGGAGGAGATGTAGATTCATGAAAATCAACAAGCGGGAACCTATATATGTTAGGGGGGGTATCCCATACAATGGTCAACCAAGAAAAAAACCTGCATTGCATTGTAATCGGCTGAGGCCGAGTATGCGTCAGCAGCAAATGGAACAATTGAAGTAAAGTGGCTAGTCAATTTACTCAACGAATTGAATCTACAACAAACTCCACATATAAACCTATATTACGCAAATCAGTCCACAATCAAGATGATACCACTAGAAAAACACTCCAGTAAAAATAAACATATTGAAATAAGGTTCCATATGATAAAACAACTAAAGCAAGATGGGACTATCAACTTAAAGTACTACCCAAGCAGAACGATGATACCAGATATGTCTACGAAACCCGTTCCCAAGCCTGTTTTTAAACCCAAAGAAGGAACTTAAATTTGTGGGACAGTGAAACTCCAGAAATTAAGGAGGAGTTGGTGAACATTAATCATCATCGAGATAAATAAAGGTGCGGAAAAATAAACTAATTTCTTCCGTTAGATAAACAATCTGATTTTTCAAATTAGCCATAAATCTTTCTAAATGATAATGTGTTTAAGCTTGAAAATCCTGTGATGAAGAGAATGACTTTTGAGTGGCTAAATTAGAATTATAAACTACAGTAAACTATTTTATTGCTATTATTCTTTATTTTTTTATTCATTCCGAAAAATGTAGCTATCCGAGAAAGAGCGCATATAAAAAGCTCTCATATTACAACTTAAGTATCTGTCAATTAAATACCTTAAAATGTCGCATTATCTTCATTTAATAATATGCAAATAATCTAACATTTCTGTAGTTAAAGGAGGCAGAAAAAATAATACATTGGAAAATACAATTATTCCTCGAAATAAAAGGGGGAAACTGTGAATAATATCATCAACAGATACAATTTGGATAAAACGTAAAAAGTGGATTTGCTATGAATGGATAAGTGTCCTAAAAAAGGGTAAGACCCAATTTACATTATCGTCCAATCAATTATTACTTTTTGAAAATATTTAGCTTTGACTATTTCTTTACGCTTTCTAAATTTGGTCTAACAGAGTATTTTATGTGAAAAAAAAACTTTTAATATCAGACAAAGTAAATAAATTTTATATTAAATTTTCTTCAATGATACATAAAAGTACCGTCAGTACATAAAGGGTTAAGACAAGATAAATTAGTTAATTTAGGTTTGTGAGCAAGAAGTGCGATCTATCTATATTATTAAACAAAAACATAATTTGAAGAACAAATTTAAAAAAAAACAAAATTTATTTCCTACATTGTTTAGGCCCGAGAAGGGACAAATATTAAGGTATTTCATTCAATTAGTTCTACATTTAATGTTAAACTTTGGTAACAAATTAGTTAAGCCAACTAAGGATTAAAAATTAAAAGTAAAATTCATACAATACGTATGATACTTAAAACACCCTAAAAAATTAGATTCCGTTCAAATTAAATCGAAATAAATCTTAGACTTCTTCCAATTTTAATTGAAAATATTTGTATTGCAGATTTTGTATATTATGTTTATGACAATAGTGCATATAAAATGATCAGATGCATGCAAAATATAAAACTTAAAAAAAAAGTCTAAAATTTATTTCGATTTAATTTGAACGGAATCTAATTTTTTAGGGTGTTTTAAGCGTCATATTGTATGAATATTATTTTTATTTTTTAATCTTCAATTGGCTTAACTAATTTGTTACAAAAATTTAACATTAAATGTAGAACTAATTGAATCAAATACCTTAATATCTGTCCCTTCTCGGGCTTAAACAATGTAGGAAATAAATTTTGTTTTTTTAAATTTGTTCTTCAAATTATGTTTTTGTTTAATATGTCAAGTTTTTTAATAACTACTGCACTCAGACGAGCGCATTTCAAAATTAATAGAGAGTATCATCAGCAGGCTTTGATGTATGCGGTATTGCATCACAATGTGGGATTCACTTTACCAATGTGTAATTCAAAATGTTTCACCACTGTAGTAATGCAGGTTGCGGTAGTTTGGACAAAAACTTCTAATCTGAAAGTAAAAAATCTATAATTAAAACATAAAAAATTAACTTCACTTCAATTTAGGTACCCTATTTCCCACTCAGGAACGCTATGAATGTAAATGTAAATTGTGTTGAATCCTTACTGCTAATATTTAACAATTTTATACATGTGATACAGTAAAAAATAAAAAATAAAAGTTTTACTTTAATTTTTAAACCTTATTCACTCCCAAGGGGTGATGTAAACACATCAGAAAATTATTACCTAAATTTAACTTGGGGTATAAATAGTTCTCATCTCGAAAAAAAAAATACATTTTAAAATTTACGTTATATAATTCCCCACTACGTTCACTACCTGCGCAAAAATAGCTATCCATTAGCAACTTTTTACTAAAATATAAACTTGACCAAAGCAAAAACTTATTCTGAAAATATCCTTTTTATTTCCGCTACGACGCCATATTCACCATTTTAATTCTTGAAGAAAAAAAAAATAGCTCAATTTAATATTTCACGTGAAAATGTTTCAACTAAAAAGAAATAATTATTATTACGGCTTTTGAAATTTTTGCAGCAATGAAGTAAAAATGTTACATTTTCTATGAAAAATGTCCGTTGATTTTCAATGAAAAAAGCGAAAATTGGAATTATTAAGAAAAATATTTGAATAATGTAAAAAAAAAAAAAAAATTGGCTCATGTTTCTCTTTGGGTTATAATTCACCCATATGCAAAGGCATTTTACCATTCGTTTTGACCCTGACGTCAAGCAAACGTTTTTACACTTTAAATTTATAATATCATTAGAATTATTAAAGAATAAAAAATGAGTGGCATCAGGGACAAAAAGGTGGGAAGAAAAAATGAAAAAGTTATGATCTCCATAAGCTTTTCCATGTTAAATTAACATTGACAAGTGACACTGGAAATAAATAAGTATTGTGCTGCCGCGCAATACTTAAAATAAAGGACAAACATATCTGTGCGTAACGCATACATCATTCTGCGAATGGCAACTCTTTGAAATTTAAAATGAAATTTCAGTTTTGCAATTTTCGCTACTGCAAATTTTTAAACTTTTAAACGTCGTACAGTTTCAATTTTTACACTGTCGTATAGGGAAAGAAATGTACTTTTAAATGCAATTTGTTTGAAAGCTCTAACTCAATTTATTTTTGAGATATTAATTTCTTTATAGTTTTTAGCACCAATTTTGTAATTGTGGCAACTGAAGTACTCCATTTCTATTAAAAGTAAAGGAAAAATAGTCAGGGTTTATTTATTTTTATTGATGATATCCTTATCGATGCCATTTTCAAATTACAAATAAAAGTAACTTTTTTCTAATTTTTCACCAGAAAATGACGTCAGCCATTAAAAAAAAACACACATTCTTCTTCATAAACCAAAAGATTGAAGAAGATATTTCAATATTTTTACATTACGCTGATACTGAGTTTGAGACGCTAGGCAAATAAATGATTGATTCAGTGAGTAAAAATGATGTCATATTTAAAACAAAACGATCATTTTCTTTGATAAAACTAAATATTTGACTAACACTAAATTGCTAATACTATGACAACTAAAGGCAAATTTCTGAATGGTAAATTTCCGCGGGTACTGAGATTAGAACTTAAAGTTTGTGCGAATGTTCACTTGAAAAGTTGTATCAGACAAACGTGACTTTAAGTTTGGAAATACATTCATTAATAATGTATTGCGAGTTAAAATACTTTTAAATTGTGAATTTGAGTGGTGCGTATGTAAATTTTGAGAATGTGAAAATAACGTACAGTTTAGATTTTATGGGGGAAAATTTTATGATGTGACAAAGAGAAATCCTTTTTACTGATTTTTCATCCCGTAAAAACAAACATAAGCCTCAATCGATAACTTCAACAAAATTACATATTTTGATTACGTATACTAATGCAGTTTAATTTTTCAATAATTTAAGCAGTTGAAATTTGTGGAAATAATATTTTGGTAATTTTAGGTTAAAGACATTATTTGTTTTAAGAGTTAGACAACCCATGCATAATGAATATTTTATTGGAATTATTTTTGTAGGTTTATTATAAATTTGAACTAACAGTTCCCTTCTAAACATTTTAATTCGTCGAATTTCGACGGGTTCCAACTCGTATTAATAATAAAGGGCGATTTTTAATTCATTGCTAAAAAGAAATTTTGAAATATAGTTTAATTATATTAATGATTGAAGCAAAAATAATTTTTATGTTTTAATTTTTTTTATACAGTTTTGATTTCAAAGTTGGCAAATTATTTAGAGATATTAACTTAGCTCTCAAGTGTGAAAAAAATAATTACTTTCGTTTATTAAGTTTCTTTTTTCAAGTTATAAATTCTTTTTATGGCTAGATTGTTTTTTCCCGTTGAGAAATAAACTTTATTTCGCATTTTTTATACTGTAAAATTTGGAACTTAACCAGCCATAAAAAAGATGTATTAAAATTCTTGATTGATTTTTTTATAATATCTGCGGTTTTTCATTCAATATTTAAAAAAAAAAGATATTTCCACTTTTTAAAATTTTTCCGCGGAATTTAGAAAAAGAAAGATTTTTTTTAGCGTTAAAAAAAGTAAGTTTTTATTTCTATTAATTTCAGCTAAAAGAAAACTGTCTTTTAAATATATACTGCTGTCATTTTTAAAATCTAGAAAAATTAGAATATTTTGAATTTATTTGAAGCCTATAATTCCATACGAAAATTCGTGTTTCTTTTTCTTATCAAATTAAATTTTTATTTCGGGCTATTCCTGAACGAAATCTTATCTTATATTCTATATTCAACTTCTGTTAAAGTGTCAGTATCGTAGCATTATATATACACGTTTGTAAAATGTATTTTGTACCTATTCCAAATTTAAATGCGTAATTCTTATTTTAGAGGTTATTTGATTCTAAATAAACTACTACAGATACTATAAGTTAATTAACCTTCAATTAGGACAATTCGACTTTCTTAATGAAGCGAAATGCTTATACCAAAGAGACAAAAAAAACTAACTCAATATGGAACTACATAAATTTCATTCCAGCATTCTATAACAACAGTATTTGTCTATATACTGAGTTCCATGATACGAACCTGGAAAGAAAAGAAACTTCCATACGTCGTAAAATCATGATTACTACCAATGCCTATTATTAAACTAGAATTAGATTGCTTAAAATAATTTAAATATTTCGAAAGTTTTTAAATTTAGTTTAGGGACATAAATATACTATTATACATTAGAGAAATAAATATACTTAGAGTATTAATGATCCTTAAACTACCTATGTGGGTATTTTCTATGAGGTTTTATTCTTGTTAAATGGAACACATTAAAAAAAATTAGCAGATTGTTAAAAAAAGGTTTGTTTTATTTCTAATAAAAAGAGAATATACGTTCCTCGAACTAAAAAAAAAATAGTTACTGCTTTTTCAACGTTCTTTCAGGAATAAGAATTTATGGAACGCGTATTAGAAAAAAATGATAAGAGCCTTACAAATATTTTGTTTTGTTTCTGCAATAACTGAACCTTAACATTATTGAAAATTCATCGAAATCTGAGTATTATATGGACATTTAAATTTAATGAAAATAACAAGCTACACAGAAGTGAGAAGAAAAGACAAAAAAGTCCAAAAAATTCCATATGGCATAGCTGAAATTTTTCGTTTTTTCTTGCCAGTAAACTTTTACTGAACTCTTTGTCTTACTTAATCGCAGATTTTGGTGATTAAATAAAATTTACTGTTACATTTTAATAGTAAGAAAAAAATGTAAAAATTGGCAGCTATGGGTATGAGTATCACTATTATCAGAAGATGCTTTCATTTGAAGGCAAATATTCGTCATCGGTGAAGGAAATCTCTTTACTTAAATTAATTTCCTTCATAACCATGATATTGATTGTAGCACCCCATTAATCCGATGTATTCCAATATTTGTTCGAAGCATTTTCTTCAAAGGGTAAATTTCATTTGCTTTTCCAGAAACACTGAACATAACAATCCATGTTCGTTGCGAGATTTTATGAATATTATTAATATATAATATTTTTTCTGGTTGTTTTTTGGCATAAAACTAGAAAATCAAATACTCATTAGGAAGTAATGTGTGCATTAGAAACTACTGCGCATTTTAGAAATTAATGATTCTTCAATTTTGAAATCTCGAAATACTTAATGACTCCAAATGTTTTTGCAGTAGTTATAAAAAATACTGTATCGTTCTGAAACTACAAAAATTTCCTTAATGATTCCAAATGTTTTTTCAGTAGTTGCAAAAAATACTGTTTCGTTATGGAACTACATAAATTTAATATGTAAAAAGAATCTCTTTTAAGTAAACTCTTTCTGTATTTTTTTACGTTTCACTTTTTTTATTCTTTTTTGCAAAATTTCTTAACAGAATTTTTTAGTCACATTTCTAAGTTTTGTTGTAAAGAAAAAGAAGAAAGTTGATTTTTATTAATAAGGTCCTTTCTGCAGTTATAAAATTTTAAAAAAAGATCATTATAAATAAACATTTCAGACTACTACAGTATAACTTCAAAAATCCGAGACTACGCCGGATGTTTGAAGGGATATCAAAAGTAATAACTAGAAATATCAGAACTAGGGCTATATTCTTAACGTTGCCTTTAGCCATAATTTAATTCATTAGTAAGTGATATTTATGTAAGAAAAAGAAAAAAATTAAATAAGGTAACTTGAGGTGAGATGCCGTGTTGTACAAGATGTCGCATCACGTAGTTTTCATATGCGCAGTAGGGTGGGTCGAAAAAAGCGAAATTTTTCAGATCGATTTCTAATAGTGCACAAAAGTTGCCTTCTTTAATTAGAAGAATAACGCAAAAATATTTTTGAAATTGGTTAATATCTTTAGGCATTGCACTTGAAGTTTTTAAAATATGATGAAAAGTGACGATTTTTGAAATTAATGATGAAAATTAAAAAATATTCAGAGCTACTTCTATTAGTGCGTACATGTGACCTTCTGATGTTAGAAGAATAACGCAAAAAATTATTTATAATCGGTTAATATCTTTAGGTCGCGCATTGCACTTGTATTTTGGAATATATGACCAAAATTGACAATTTTTGGAATTACATGATGAAAATTTAAAAGCATATTCAGACCTACTTCTGATAGTGCGTAGAAATCACATTTTGAAATTAGAAGGATAACATAAAAACTATTTAAAATCGATTAATATGTTTAGGTCGCTTCATCGCACTTGAAATTTGGAAAACATTGTCATAACTAGCACATGTTGGCAATACAGGAGCCGGTTTCAAAATACTTTGGTCATATAACTACTACAGCTGGAACCGGTAGAGATAGTTTTAGAAGTGTTGTTTTACATCTATCTGAAAAGAACATCTCCTTAGATGAAGTAGTTGTAGTTGAATGTGACGGAACTTCTATCAATACGGGATAGAATATAAGGAGCTATTTGAAATTTAGAAATGCTCATACGTAGGCCCTCTCATTGGTTTATTTGCGTTTTGCCTTTCATTGAATTACCTTTAAGGCACTTGTTTCAACATATTGATGGGAAAAGCACAGGGCTGGCATTATTTTCTGGTCCTATAAGAACACAGTTAAGGAATTGCAGCAAACTGCCCAGTCATTCGACCGTTTTTACAGATAACAGTTATTAACCGTATTTTTTATTATTGTGACCATAATACGGTCAATAATATGGTCATAATGCGCTAACAATATGGTCAAGTAACCGTTATTTACAAAAAAGGTCAAATAATTAAACAGTTTGCTGCCAGTTTCTAACAGTGTAAGCAACTACCTGCTTTTGTAACACTATTTGTTGTCAAATTTTAAATTAATCAATTACAATGTCTCAACTGAGGCTGTTCAAGGGCTGTTAATAAACTAAATGACTTTAATTAAGATTTAAAATATTTATCTTCTGTAAATATTCAACACTGTGCGACAGGCTTCTGCCCTGGGAAACTTGCTGCCCGTAATCGAGGGCTGATTTCTCACTAACGATCGTGACCTCGATTGGCCCTCGTGACGATTGGCCACGTGAATCGTGACGATTGGCCCTCTCACAAGGAGAGGGCCAACCTTGTTAATTACAGATTTTGATTATTTTAATATATGTTGTAGGGTAGAGGCCCCTTAGTGTCAGGTTCAACGGATTTTATCCAATGCTCCTTAGTTCTTGAGAAACCGGGGGGATCTAATATTAGTGCACAACTTAAATACTTACTTTGCTACAACAGTGATAGGTCAGTCGTAGCTCAGTTGGTATAGTGTTAACCGGTTGGTTGGCGGGCCCGGGTTCGATACCTGAATGCGTTACATTTGTTTTTCTCATTTTTTGTTTTATAAATTTACTTGTAAGTATAACTTAATAATCTCACTGTCAATTAAAATTTTTAATATTGTATATCAATTATAATTTTAACCTATTTAATTTTTTACTTTTAACTGAATAGTTGTAATAAAACATCATAAAACTGTTATTTTTTTTTAATCACTTTTGAAATGTATTTCATATATTCTTTATCGTTGCAATGATATTGAGCAATTGTGTCAATTCGTGATTTTAAAGAAACATCATTTACGCATTGCTTTAACAAAGGAAGTCAATGAGATAATACTATTATTCTGTTTTTAAACTAACAAGCATAATTATATTAAAAATTAGCATCAGAATTAAATTACAACCGATTTTTTGCATATTAAAGATTTTTAAATTTGTAATAAGTATGCTTGCGCTTTCAATTATTTTGCTTTCCCCTTTATCTTTTTTCTGCTTTTAGTTTATTTGAATATTACTTTTTTTTATCATAACTAGATGGCACCACAACAGAATTTGTCACGATTTTGGAATTTTTATCATTCAATAATAGATCCAATTTCTTTTTAAACCTCTTTAATGGATGAGAAATGATAGTTTACAAATAAGAAATGATAAATTTAAGTTTGTTAACATTATAATTAATGTTTGGTGTTAAAATTTTTAATTGAAATTATTAAATTATAATTATAACTATATTTATAAAACAAAAAATGAGAAAAAAAAATGTAGCGCATTCAGGTATTGAACCCGGGCCCTCGGATCAGCCGGCAAACGCCATGCCAACTGAGCTACGACTAACCTGTCATTTTTGCTGCGAAGTAAGTATTTAAGTTGTCTACTAATATTAGACCTCCTGGTTTTTCAAGAACTAAGGGGCATTGGATAAAATCCGTTGAACCTGACACTAAGGGGTGTCTACCCTACAACATATATTAAAATAATCAAAATCTGTGATTAACAAGGTTGGCCCTCTCTCCTTGTCAGACTGTATGGATTCATTTAAAACCCTATCAATGAATTGAAATTGTTTTATACGCCATGTAGACATGTGCGTCTATATTGTTTGACATTAATAGAAATCCTTCTATTATTCTAGGAGAAATGCATCTTTTCAAGACAATAACAATATCGCATCAATTACCAAAAGTAATTGGATGTGATACACTCTGTTACTGAGCATAACGGAGTCTTTGCTTATCCCAAAAACCTGTGATTGTCAATGATCACAGACGATAGAACAAGAAGGGAATTGGAAATCAGACGGATTTAGAAAGCAAAGCAATCTGTGACTGTCTGAGAGAGTTTTTGAATCAATGAGAGACAAAATGAGCTTGTTCTGAGCAATATGGGAGGTGAAGTAACCTTTCCGGTAGACCAGTCATTAAGTTAGGAGTAATCGTGAGCACTAAAATTTAACTTTGTGTTGAAAAACCTTGTACAATTCTCGCTCTTTCGGTCTGCATATTTTTCTAGGTCTGAACACATATATATATATATATTCTTTTATCCTGTAATTTCAAAAAGTGTCAATTTTGGTCATATTTTCCAAAATATAATTGCAATGCGCGATCTACAGAAATTAACCGATTTTAAATAATTTTTGTGTTATTATTCTAATACAAGAAGGTGACATTTATGCATTATTACAAGTAGTTTTAAATATTTTATAATTTTCATCATTAATATCTAAAATCGTCACTTTTCATCATATTTTCAAACATTCAAGTGCATTGATTGACCTAAAGATATTAATCGATTTAAAAAATATTTTTTGAGTTATTTTTCTAATTACAAAAGGCAACTTTTCTGCCCTATTAGAAATTGATCTGAAAAATTTCGCTTTTTCGACCTACCCTAATGCGCAGGCGATGTAAGGAAACGCTGCTCAGTTGTAAGGAAGAAGGTTCCCTAGAGATACATTAATTTCCATTTGCGTTCTTTTTTTTTTAATTTTTAAGTGGTACTTTTTCATTGCTATTTCGTCTTAACACTTCTGGCAAGTATGCAACATCTTTTACGTGACTTCTTTATTTGCTTATATAAGTCTTAAACACCAGAGAAATAAATCTAATGTTTTTAGAGTGTACCTGGTACCTAGCCTTTTTGAAAAGCATAAATAGTGGCCGGTTCCCGCTTCTTCACGCCAGTGAGGGGGCACCGGCGTCTTGCCCAATACTTTTGGGTGAGCCGACGAAAACTTTTCTGGGTAAGATGCCGGTTGCTTTCCCTTGGGGTAAGATACCAGTTATTTCCCGTTGCGGTCAAATGCCTGGTTGTTTCTTCATTGTTTAAATTACTCTTGGCTATTGACTAACTTGTGAACAATTTTAATCAGATAATTTAAATCAGTAATTAAATCATGATTTTGAAAAAAATCATTCAATAAAATTATAATTTTTCTAAATGTTTAAAATTATATAAAGAAATATTAAAATCTAAGGTGAACATAATTTGAAAGTTTTCTATATGTATTCTGCCTTATAAAAAAACTTTATTGGCCATATAAATAATTCTTTAATAATTATTATTTTTAATCATTGTTAAAAATTTAATGTTAAATACAGTTTTAAATAATTTTAATAAATGGAAATATCGGTAGTGTATAATATAGTTTTAGATAACTAGGAGTTTCTGCTCCCTACGAGCTATGTTCGCCAACCGCCATCCAGATACCGCAGACTCTAAAAACACGCTAATTTGATCTGCTTCGAAAAGATTACGGAAGATTAAATCATAATTAAAGGACTAGTGGCGATCTCCTGTAATCAGGTTTCCGTTCATTTCCTATTTGACCGATGGATTTTAAGGCAGAATCAATTGCTGTCGAGACAGCTAACTGCTACTTCCGTGATTCATTAAATAAGATCAACCCAACAATTTAAAATTAGCTTGTATAAAATGGCTAAGTAAACAATTTTATAAAGACACTACAAGAAATTTATTTTAAATTAGACATTTTAAATGTATCGTTTTAAAATAGGAAGTAATGTTCACCAAAGTTTTTTTTCTCATTTTAATATTCATATAAAAATAATTTTAAAGGCCTATAAAAGCCTGACTAAATCTGTGTAACAAAAGCAACTGCAAATTACCAGGTATCTCAAGCCTGTCTAAAAAGGAATATATGAAGTAAAAGGGTAGAAAGACAGAATCTTCAACTGACGATGATATGGATTATGGTTAAATTCACTTCCAAGATTCAGAGCACGGGGATTTCTTTTGAAGTGAATGGGAATGATTGTTCAGAGTGTCTAGCAGAGTGCAATAAAACCTCGGAAAATTGTGATGGGATCAAGTGCATTCAGTGAAACTGTTGGTTATATAAAAGCTGCTGAAAGTTCCTAAACAAATGTGCAGTTGGTGGTAGACTTGAGATATTGCTAAAAAGAACAAAGGGACATATGAAAAACATTTACAAAAAAACTCGACTATAAAGCACTTTATTACAGTGGTTTTACCGTAGTTAAACTTGTTATAATGTTTAAAAATAGGCATAATTAAGAGCCATAATTCTTTTAAATGTTAAGTAGAATATAATATATTAAATAAATATTACAGAACCAAATATATTAACATAACATAAATAATTATATAACAAATAAATATTAGTCTGTTCTTTTATTATATTGCCAATGTTTGTTACATTCATATTTTTATAATTTTCTAATATTAAGTAAGTTAGCAACTTTAGTGTTTCTAAAAAATTAAAGCTACTTTTATTTGTCCCATTATGTTTTATACTGCTTCACAAAAATTATTGTTTACATTGAAACTCCATAAGGCATCTTATCCCTAGGTAATTGGCCACCTTACCCATACCTATGGGTAAGATTCCGAAATGCAAGTGTTTACAAAAACAAAATTTTCAATTCTTTCTATAACATCTGTAAAATGAAATAAGTTTTTAAATCATACATAAGAGTCTAAACTTTACTAAGAAATCATTGAATAACATATATAAACAACGGGCGATTTTTAAAACAATTAAGTCAAAAACTACAGCATCTTCACCCAATCTACCTTATAAAAAAACATACTTTAATTGATATTTTCTATGTTACAGAAAAAAAAACTAATAATGAGTGAAATTATTTATTCTCGTGTAAACATCGAAACATCAATGTCTATTTTGTTAACTTCAATTATCTTGGCCATTCTTTAACAAGTTTTTCTTGCATTTTGTACAAATGAAGAATGTCTATTTCGTTACTACAGTCTTGTTTCTCTAAACCAGATATTAATTCTTCAGTCAAATTCATGTATTTTTCGAGTGTTGCTTTTTACTTTCCGGTTGATCATCCTTGTTTTCTGAGTTGCTTCAAGCGTTATCGGTACTTGTTTTAGCACAGCGTCAGCGATCTCGCTCTCCGTTAAATTGTTCGTTGTTGGTGCATTTTCGCAAAGCATAACCAATAATCTATTTGGACACATAATACATTTTCAGATTTTGCGAGCTCAATCAGCTCATAAGTCACGACCTTTTTACGGTAAATGTAAAAGCATAGAAATTCTAGCTCATCATCGATGTCGCCGTTGCCGAAAATTCGCGCCGGCCATATAATGTGCCAAGCATTCGTGAAAGTCTTTGACGTTGAAAAAAAGTAGAATATTCTTTTTTTTTAATTTTTACTTTCGATCATGAGGTTTTTCATCCATAAACAATTGCTGTTTTCTGCTTCCATAACTTGAAAGTATAAAAGAAAGAAGAAGGGAAAAAATGGTTTTGATGCCGGATTTTTCAAGTTGCCGGATTTTTGAAGTTACGCTGTATATTAGAGTATCTGCCTACGTTCGAGACCCTTTTAGAAAAAACTACAATATTGAATAGATACACATATTTTTAATTCAATTGTAAGACAAAATGATGAAAAAATATAAAATGTTAGCAATATCTTCATAACATTTTAAAAATGTGCGTTTTTTGCCCTTTTCGGTAGCTTTCTTTACAAAAAAGCTACCTATTGCAGCCGTTCGGAGGAAAGCGATTTCAAAAAATTTTGGTATATTTTCATCGATCATGACCCCCAGACCCCGAAACCACCCTCCGTTCAAAATTGATATATATATATATATATATATATCTGACATATGTCACACTGTAACTCCCGTAATTATGAACCGATTTCGATGTAATTCGGTGTGTACATAGTACATACCAATGTCTCGACCGAGTTCGTTGGCCAGCTTCATCCGACGTTTTGTTTCAAAATGGCGGCCATTTAAAATTTAAAAAAAAATTTAAAACTTGAAATGTGGTACCAAAAAATTAAAAATGGAAAAATATTTTTTTCTTATGTATTTGACCTTTATACAAAGATTCCGGAGCAGTTTTTGTTTCGTCTATATCTTAAAAAATGGCTGAGATATAGCATTTTGAATTTCTAGCGTGGCTGACATTTTGAAACGTCCTGAATTTTGTCACGCGATAAAAGGCGTATTTATGAACCGATTTGGATGTAATTCGGTGTGTAAATAGTACATACCAATCTCTCGACCGAGTTCGTTGGCCAGCTTCATCCGCCATTTTGTTTCAAAATGGCGGCCATTTAAATTTTGTTTAAAAATTTAAAATTTGAAATGTGGTACCAAAAAATTGAAAATGGAAAAATATTTTTTTCTTATGTATTTGACCTTTATATAAAGATTCCGGAGCAGTTTTTGTTTCGTCTATATTTTAAAAAATGGCTGAGTTATAGCATTTTGAATTTCTAGCGTGGCTGACATTTTGAAACGTCCTGAATTTTGTCACGCGATAAAAGGCGTATTTATGAACCGATTTGGATGTAATTCGGTGTGTAAATAGTACATACCAATCTCTCGACCGAGTTCGTTGGCCAGCTTCATCCGCCATTTTGTTTCAAAATGGCGGCCATTTAAATTTTGTTTAAAAATTTAAAATTTGAAATGTGGTACCAAAAAATTGATAATGGAAAAATATTTTTTTCTTATGTATTTGACCTTTATACAAAGATTTCGGAGCCGTTTTTTTTTCGTCTATATCTTAAAAAATGGCTGAGTTATAGCATTTTGAATTTCTAGCGTGGCTGACATTTTGAAACGTCCTGAATTTTGTCACGCTATAAAAGGCGTATTTATGAACCAATTTGGATGTAACTTCGTTTATATATAGTACATACCAATGTCTCGACCGGGTTCGTTGGCCAGCTTCACCCGCCATTTTGATTAAAAATGGCGGCCATTTAAATTTTTAAGAAAAATTTAAATTTGAAATGTGGTACCAAAAATTGAAAATTGAAAAAATGTTTTCTTCTTATGTGTTTGACCTTGATAAAAATATTCGGGAGCAGTTTTTGTTTCGTGTATATCTTAAGAAATGGCTGAGTTATAGCATTTTGAATTTCTAGCGTGGCTGACATTTTGAAACGTCCTGATTTTTCTCACGTAATAACAGGCGTATTTATGAACCGACTTGGATGTACCTTGGTGTGTACATAGTACATACAAATATCTCGACCGAGTCCGTTGGCCAGCTTCATCCGCCATCTTGTTTCAAAATGGCGGCCATTTAAAAAAATTAAAAAATAAAAAAAATTAAATGAGATACCAAAAAATTGGAAAATGACAAAGATTTTTTGTATGTGTTTGACCTTAATACAAAGATTCCGGAACAGTTTTTCTGCGTCTATATCTAAAAAAAAAGGCTGAGTAATAGGATTTTGAATTCCTCTTGTGGCTGATATTTTAAAACGACCTGATTTTTGTCACGCGATAACAGGCGTATTTATGAACCTATTTGGATGTAACTTGGTCTGTACATAGTACATACCAATGTCTCGACCGAGTTCGTTGGCCAGCTTCATTTGCCATCTTGTTTCAAAAGGGTTGCCATTTAAAAAAAATTAAATTTAAAATTCAAAATGAGGTATTACAAAATTGGAAAATGAAAAAGATTTTTTTTATGTGTTTGGCCTTGATACAAAGATTCCGGAGCAGTTTTTGTTTCTGAAAATTTGTTCTTTTGTTGATATCTTAAAAAATGGTTGATTTATAGCACTTTGAATTTCTAGCATGGCTAACATTTTGAAACGATCTTGTATTTGTCACGCGATAGCACACGTATTCGCCTATTTCGATGTAAGAAGGCATGTGGATGGTATACATCAACACCTCGACCAAGTTCGCTGGCCAGATTCATCAGCCATCTTGTTTCAAAATGGCGGCCATTAAATTAAAAAATATATATTTATTTAAAGTGAGGTGCAAAAAAATTAGAAATTGAAAAAGGTTTCTTTCTTAAGTATTTGATCTTGATATAAGGATTCAGGAGCATTTTTTGTTTGTCTTTACCTTAAAAAATGGCTCAGATATAGAAGTTTCAATTTCTATTGTGGGGGACATTTTGAAAAATCTGATTTTTTGCATGCGACAGCACTCCTATATATTAACCGATTCCGATGTGAGTGAGCATGTGCACAGCAATTACTAAGGTCTCGACCAAGTTCACTGCTTAGCAAATAAAAGCAGCTTGGATAAAGCTGACTAATTTCGCGAAATTCTCATTCATTATATTGATAAAAATTAGTATTGAATCTCCTATATTCGGTTTCCACTAAATTGAGCTTCGTGTGTTTGCATGATATAAGTTGGCTTTTTTAAAATAAGGATTATGAAAGCTACCTCTTCCTCCCGGCACTGGCCGGAAGGACTTTTTTAAGTTAAAATTTCATTCTTAAGCCAGACAGTGTACACGTAATCCAGCTAAATAAATTTCATTTTCCTTTAGACTACATACTACTGATACACATACCTGTGCACTGAACTAGGTGTTTTACAATATCTTCACAATGATCTGAAATATTCCAAAATATGTCAAAAATACATATTTTTTATAAAAAATTACCAATTTTGTACATTCGAGTACTTAAAACATAATTACATTATCACACAGAGCTTAGATTCTTCATTCAGAACATACTGAGTTATATGGAATACATTCTGAAAAAATATCACTGAAATATGTTTAAAACATTTTATGTAATCGACAACGGAAATAACGGAAAAAATGATTTTCCAGAATTCGCATTTAAAGATTAATGGCACAATCTGTTGATATCTACCTCGTTATGTCAATTAAGTTTTATTAGTGTTTTTATGTAAAAAACGTAAATCATGCATACAAACATTGTTTACATTAAACTTAGCCTTCCTACGCCCACTTCCGGTTTTTGATTATTACTTCACATTTATTAAATTGGCCATAACTCATTTTCTAGAAATCGGGGGATTATAACTAAAACAGATTTGGAATCGTAAAACATTGTTTTTTCATATAAAATAATAAATAAATTTTCGAAAAGTTTCACCGAAAAGTTTATTTTAACGTATATACATTAAAAAGCTTTTCGGTCATCACTCTGAGCCTGAACCATTTTAAAAATCTATTTTTGTACATTTTTTAATGATCTTTTCCTTCAAGTACACCCCTATAAATAATATTATCTAAAAAATATAAAATACAAAAAAGGACTGTATAGAGCTGTTCGATTCTCTTTTCATTTGAATTTATAACAAAATATTAAATGATTTATTAAAAGCTTTCATAAATGATGCATATTTTCTTTCATTTACATAACATTATTGCTTTATTTCTTTCATAATGGATAAAATTCTACCTTAATGATAATGTGGAAAAATCGTTAAAGACATAAAAAATTAGAGTACTTACAATTAATTGCCTTGAGAATGTTCAGTTTGGAAAAACCTCATAATCTATGTGATAGGTATATAACGCAAGTTATGAAATTATGTACATTAGAAAAGAAAGGATATAAAATTTAATGTGATAGAAAAATTTTTGTCCTGTATTTGACAATCATCATAAATATTTAAATGTTATTTATAGCTGTCTCTTTTAGCAATTACTCTGTGCTATTGAAATTTCACCTTAAATAACGATTTCTTGTTAATTGAGTACATGATATGACAAAATTTTAGTAGGAAATTAGTTAGATTTATTTTATCTTTTTAAAGATGGAAGGAAGTCCTTTTTACTGATTTATTTTAAAGACGTGTAAATATAATTAATGTTCAAATGTTTAACAATGCTCTTACAGGGCCCGAACATTACTGATGGATTTTGAAAGTCAAACTAGTATGTTGTGGCCATCACAAAACTTTCTTCTACATAAACCACGTCAATTAAATCATTTAAATAGTAAAAGAAATTACATCAATTTAGAACCAATTCGTATCAAAGTATACCTGAATTTGAAGTTTGATGAAAATTCGTGCATTACTTATTGAGATAGAGCTGTAGGGGAAATTCTGAAAAATGCAGCATAGCAGCGCCACCTGTTGAGCGATTTGCACCAAAACGCAAACAGCACTAATTCATATTAAGGTATACCGGAATCTGAAGTTTGATGAAAATCGGTGTATTAGTTCTGGAGCTAGAGCTATTGTGGAAATCACAAAAAATGCAGCACAGCAGCGCCACCTGTTGAGCGATTTACACGAAAAGGTACAAAACATCAATTCATGTCAAGGACTAACTGAATCTGAAGTTTGATGAAAATGCGTGCATTAGTTCTGGACATTGAGCTATTTTGGAAATCGTGAAAAATGCTGCATAACAGCGCCACCTGTTGAGCGATTTACACCAAAACATAAACAGCACTAATTCATATCCAGGTATACTTAAATCTGAAGTTTGTTGAAAACCCAAGCATTAGTTCTTGAGATAGAGCTATTGCGGAAATCTCAAAAAATGCAGCATAGCAGCGCCACCTGTTGAGCGATTTACACCACAAGGAACGAAACGTCAATTCATGTCAAGCACTAACTGAATCTGAAGTTTGATGAAAATCCGTGCATTATTTCTTGAGATTGAGCTATTACGAAAATCGTGTAAATGCTGCAAAATGGAGCATAGCAGCGCCATCTGTTGGGCAATTTGCACCAAAACTTTACCAGCACCAATTCATATCAAGGATTGGCGGAATCTGAAGTTTTATAAAAATCCGTGCATTAGTTCTTGAGATAGAGCTTTTTCGGAAATCCTGCAAAATGCTACATAGCAGCGCCACCTGCAGGGCGATTTACACCAAAAACAAATCAGCACCAATCTATATCAGGGACTACCTGAATATAACTTTTTATTGAATTCCGTGCATTAGTTCTTGAGATAGAGCACCCACAAAATTTGTGTCACATACAGACAGACAGACTCACAGACAGACATTTTGTAAAAACAGGTTTTTGGAATCTCTGACCCATAAAACGTGTAAATCCGTCGAAAACTGGAATTCGAAAATTTTCATGAAACCAATACTTTCTTCTTGTCAAGATAGAAGAAAGTAAAAAAAGATCGCGATAGAAATGTATCGTTTTCGGCCTTATGTTTGGGAAACGAAGGAATTTTATCTCACCAATTTCCAAAATTTCCAAATTTAGTTAAAGTTTTCGCCGGAAGGTGGCGCTGCAAAATAAGAAAAATAAAAGCCGGTATAAAAATGTTGCAATGACTGATGCAAAAAATTAAACAACGATGTTTTGAAAATGACGGCCATTTGCAGCAACAAAGTGACGCTGTCTGAGACAAAACTGCCCAGACACCCGTGCTAGCATGTTAGTTGGAATCTTCTCGCTTGCATTACAAATGTGTTGTGTTAATTGCGCAATTGTTTTGTAGAGTTTGGTGGTATACCAAGTCTTTCAGGTACCCCCAAAGAAAGAAGTCACATGCCGTCAAATCTAGAGAATAAGGAGGCTATGGCATACCACTTCCTGTATGCATGTCGTAATACAAGGCAGTTACACGATCATTGAAACGCTCGTTCAGGAAATCAAATATTGCAGGCGTTCGATGGGGACAAGCAGCAACTTGCATGAAACAGGAGGAGTTCGAATGGTCCTCCAAGCTATTATGAATTGCCACAAATTCATCCAGGATTTCAAGATTTGGGAAGCATTCATTGGTTGCTCTCGAAACAATCTGCCAATTATTCCTTTGGGGGAAATCGCGGTCCAGACCATTAGTTTTGGGCGATGCAGGAATGACGACACCGCAACATGAGGATTTTCGATTCCTCAAATGCTCCAGTTCTGCTTCTTGACCAAGCCATCGAGGTGAAAATATGCCTCGTCCGAGAACCATATATTTCTAATATCGATTTCCCCCTCAACCAAAAATTGCAGTATAGCGTTACCGAAATTCCAGCGTGCACGAATGGCATCCTCACTCCCGGGTTGGCGAGTCTGGATCTTTTACAGGAATATGTGAAGACTGTGGCGCATGATACGGTGCGTGGTCATTCTTCGGAGACCAGCGCGAGCTGCAACTCGGCGAACGAAAGTCCGGCACCGCTGTACGATGACCTGCTGTACAGCTTCAGCATTCGATTCTGAATCCGCGTGAAGGGGCCGACATTTGCAATGCTTTGATCATTCATGTTCCCAGTTCGTTCAAATTTCAACTATGTTCCAGGCGTTGATACTCCAAAACAAGAAATATCCGCTGTACCAACGAATAAAACATTTTCAATGGCGTATACACTTTTAAAAGTGCTCACTAACAATTTGTGTAGCATATTATCGAATGAAGATGTGTCGAATTGAATTTCTCTACAGCTCTCGCACACCTGCAGCGTCATCTTTTACCGAAATGTTAACTAAATTTTCAAATTGGTGTGATAAAATCCCTGGTTTCCCAAACATAACGCCACAAACAATACATTTATATCGCGTTCCGTGTTTTTAATTGATTTTTTAAATCCATCAGTCATTTTTGGGGCACACTGTACAAATGCATAAATTCCATTACGTAGGAAAAATTGCTTCACTGAAACGTGATATCAAAATTTCATGGCATTCAAGTAAAGTGAAAACATTAAATAAAATTCGATCGAAAATACTTTATGTACGAGAATTAAATTTCATTACAAAATAGAATGCTTTACAATTCAATAATTCTATGAAGAGTTTGGAAAAAGTTCTAATTGGTCCTCATGAATAAAGGTTTCCATGGTACCTATAAATAAGGTAAAAAAGCTAATTGATAATCATGGTAAATACACTACTTATAAATAACGACGTGTTAAAATGTACAACAAGATGTAATTTTACAAAACTATCAAAATAAAGCAAAAACACATATTTTATCATAAAATGTTTATGGGGAATGTGCTACTTGCGTCATTTCGGGCTTTTAAAATGCCATTCTACATCAGAGTAGACATCAGCTAGTTCAAATTTTAATTTCTCGCAAGCTTTCAAATACATCATGACGTCATCTCAATCTTTTAAAAGTTATCGGCAAATCTTAATTTGAATCACTGAACGTTTACTTAAAAAAAAAAAAAAGCGTTAAAACTCTACAGATTCGTCTAGCGTAGAGCACAAATATTTGATAAATGTGCGTTACTATTTATTGAAATAAACAATATTTGTAAACTACGTGAATAACAAATCCTAAAATGAAAATAATTTAGTAAAAATATGACAGATTTGCTTTTTAAATTCGTTTTCTGTAATATTTATATTGCGAAATAGTTGTTTTAAGGGGAGTTTTCAAGGACAAAAAACTATCTTTGATGTAGAAGCGCACCAAAGCGATATAAATAAGCGTCCTATCTTAAAAGGGAGAGGTAATCGCAAGATTAAAGGCGATGTCACATCAATCAAGGTCGCACGCCACGTAGCGGACGGGGTTAAACTACAGGAAGATGCCTAACTGATTTCTTACTTCACACCACTGAAATTGTGAAGTTTTTTCACCTTGATTAATAGCTGAAATTTCTCTGACAAGGCGAAGAAAACTTCGTGGTATCGAGTGCATATGGACGCCTCTCTCGCTACGTCATTACTTTGCAATAAATGTGGTAAACAAAATTCAGTTCCATGAGTGGCTAAAGATTTAGAGAATATTCGCAGATGAGAAATATCCTGTCCTATATGACGTCACACTAAAAGCCCGCGTATGTGGATTATCACCTCGTCCACAAGATGGCACAACTGTGTTAATTTACGCCCGATTACAGTATTAAGCTTGTACGCTTACATATATCGCTTTGGAAGTGCACTTTACACTGTTAAAAAACTGCAGCTGTTGCTGCTTAGTCACTCCATTGCTTTTATAGAATATCTCTATTCTGACCAATGAGAATGCTCCGTAATATAGTTAAGTAAACGATTTCTTTAAACGTGGTGGAAGGTGTCTGCCGCAAAAACTGAAGATTTTTAACAGTGTATAAGATTTAATTCACGCGTTGAAGTAAACTTGTATCCAGATAAACTTTAAAATTTTGTAATTTTTTATATATAATCATGTATGACGTAATAAATGCATTCGCAATAATTTCCCTTATTTTTTTTTTCCAGAACCACAAATCAAATTTCTACAGCGATAGCTTGATTCAAGGATAATAGCCAGGTTAACGTTGAAGAAAATATACCCAAAGTTAGGCAATTTTTTCCTTTTTCTAACCGATAAAACGGTGTGGGAAAAGCATCTTAGTCTTATCACTTAACATGTTCATCCACTCAGCTCTTCCATTATAATGCAAATTTTAAACAGCTTTAACATTGCATTTAATAAAACGAAATGCACAAATGTAACTACTTAAAAATAAAAATAGTTGAAAATTCAAAACTTAATTGTTGTCTCCTGCGTGGACTTGTCATACCCATTTTTACTGATATTGTTAATTTACTGGTCATATATCAAACATTGTGTGCAGTATACGGAGGTCTCAAATACTACGAGAAATTTGAAAATTAATGAAATCCTGATGCACAATCTTTTTCAGAAAATTACATTCTGTAAATTCAAAAGTTTAAGAAACTTTTTTTAGTCAATTTTTCCTTTTCTGCGAGAATAACCTATAACAGTTAAATAAAAAATACCGGGTGTCCTAAAAAGGACTGACTGATTTTAAAATTCAAGAACTTGCAAACGGTGACAGATATTATAAAAATTCTTGCAGGAGGGTTATGCAAGAGGTCAAAAATTTTTTTACATTGATTTTCGATTTCAGTTCGAATTACAAACAATTGATGGCGCTGCGATCGATAGACGCTAAATTCAGGCTCAATTTTTGGTACTTCAGGATTCATTCAATACATTTTAACCTCCTTTTCCCGCATGGAAGAAGAAAAAGGCCTGTATTTAGTGCCTATTGCTTACAGCGCCATCTATTGTTTGTAATTCGAATTAAAATCGAAAATCACTATAAAAAACTTTTGACCTTATGCATAACCTTCCTGCAAGAATTTTTTAAATATCTGTCACCGTTTGCAAATTATTAAATTTTAAAATCAGTCAGACCTTTTTAGAACACCCGGTATATATTTACTAACTACGCCTAATAATTACCCTATTATATCTTCAGTTAGGTTTTTGAAATATTAATGCCCCTTTTCATCGTATCCGTGGCCATATCAGAATTTTGAAAGATCAAACAATTGTGAAAAATAAAATAGAAAACTTGACCACTAATATATGGCTATTTATTACGCATGAATGAAAACATTCATAAAATTTTTAAGATATTCACATACTTTTATCAATTTTTTTTTTTCCTTTATTTTTCTATTCTGAACCTTTTTGTGAAGATAATTCCAAATAGATTTTCCATGACTAAAGGATTTTTTTTTTAATTAATTTGAACGTTTTTTTTTTTTTTTTTTTTTTTACATTTTTCTCAAGTAACGATATTGTAGTGACTGAAATAAATGAAATTTCACATACTTTTTTTATTCCATGCAGTTTATCATACAAATCACACACAAAGCTATATATTTGTTTCACCATTCGCCATGAGAATAATTTTTGTCTCAGAAATAGTTATTTTTAATTGGTCATATTTACACTTGCGAATGATGAAATTAAAAAAAAAAAAAAACCTCTAAATAAATTAAAAACGAAGTATGAATTATTTTGAAAATTTAAAAATTTCCATTATATAATACAATATTATAAAGTATTTGGATTCTTTTATCTAAATAGGATTACATTTTAAATGTATGAACTCATAATATTAATACTAAAATCAGAATAGAATAATTTACTTTAGAGTGTGATTTTATGTTTAAAATAGCTATCAAATAATACGAATAAGGTATGCCGCCTAGGGAAGACGTGCGGAATTCATGAGATAGGCACAATGAACGGGGAAAACCGGAAAAACGAGAAATACTCAAGAGGAAAAATAAACTGGCTTAAAAGAAGCTTTATGGGTAGAGATCCAAAACTAAAGGGTATGCCACCAACAAAAATCTGCGAAAAACCAGGATTTCTCCTTACATATAAAAAAAACATCTATCCGTATTTAAAAAAAGAAATAATGATGTTGTTACTATTGATTTGATTATACCGTTTTGTTTTGTAATTTGGAAATATTTCACAAAACATTCCTTTATTTTGTAGTCCTTTGCTCTCCTTCTACCACACGCTTGTAACTGTTCTATTTTCTAATTCACTAATTCAGTGCCGGTTTTTTTTGTGCTGATCACTATACCAGACAGAAAACCCGCTGCTACTTTTATAAACAAGTTGGAAATTGCACATCAAACGTGGCAAATGAGGTGCGTTCGTACTATAACTAGTTTTATAAATATTTTTGCATCGCATGTTGTACTGAATGTATATTTTAGTGCTCTTCATAAGTGCACATTAATTTCATTGTGTTCGAAAGGCTGTAACATCATTAAAATGCACTTTAAATAATTTTTTCCCATTGGCCGTAATGTAACGGACAACATTTGACTGTCCCTGTAATTAAACTATACATCCGATTTTCATAAAATTTGAAATGACTCGACAAATTATGCAACAATTATATATTTTAAATTTCAAACAATTCGGTTGGGTAGTTTTTGCGCTGTTATATGCGTTATAGGCCTGTAAATTAAATTTAAAATTCCATCTATATATATATTATTACGCTATCGTATGTGGCACCGAAATCGAGACTATTTGTTAGTTGTTTAATAGCAACGCCCGAATAAAACGCATCTCATTGGTCATCTAAAAAAACAGCACTTCGGCAACAGTTGTTGGGCTGTATACGTCGAAAACTAATCTGTTTTTATTGGTTTTAAGACCTAACTGAAAATAAAATTTGAGAAATTTCCATCCTATATATGCCGAGCTACATATTATATAGCCGAAATTATGCGAAACACAGCAGCGCCACTGATGGACGATTTACAAGCACCTAATCATCATCATTTCATGCCAAGGTCTAAGGGAATATGCATCTTTGTGAAATTCTGTTCCTCAGGTCTAGTTGCCACAGAAATCGTGACAGATGCAGTATAGCAGCGCCACTTGTTTTGAGATATACACCCAAACTTAATCAGCACCAGTTCATCTCGAGGTCTAAAACAAAATACAATTTTATTGGTTTTCATGCATTAGTTCTTGAGAAAGAGTGGCCACAAAAACCTTGTCATACACAGACTAAAGACTGACAGACAGACATTTTACAAAAAAAGTCAAATCATTTACAGGACACTCTAAAAGTGTAAAATTATCAGAAAATGGGTCGAGAATTTTTACGATTCCAAAACTTCCTTTTTATGCGTATACAAGAAAGTAAAAGAGATTGGGGGCCGCTGGTATACTACAAAAGGAACGATTTTGTAATGAAATAAACATGTGATTTAATTTCATAATTTTCACAAAAAGTAAGACAGTGAGAAAAGGGAAAGAGCTAAATTTGATCTGCTAAAATATATCTATTTCCCCCTTCATGTGTTATTCATCATTCGAAAATATGGTAATATTTATGTCAGGGAAATACTTTTCTTCTAAGAACAGTATTCATACTACTTCCCTTAAAAAAACTAAATATCGATTTTTTTTCTTAAACATCTTAAGAAAAGAGAATTATAAAAGGAAAATCGATGAATCTAATTTGAATTCTATTTCAACAAAAAATCTTCGTACGGAATATAAATGGAATTTAAAAGTTAAATAAAGATATTTCATTGAAATACATAAATAAAAAATAAAGGTAATTTCCTTTAGCTGCATGTGACACGCAATCTAATATATATTTTTTTCTGAAATGAGAATATTTGTTGGAAGAAGAATTATCTTTGTTTTTGCTTAATATAAAACATCCCACTAAACATATATCAACTGGATTTACATTCCAAAAGTATTGCACAAATAAAATCCTTTTTCTTATAAGAAACTTCTGAGTTCGTATTAATGAAGGCATTTTGTTCAATTTTATTCAAAATAATTTTAAAATAAAAGTATTAAGCTTTTGATTTTCATGAAAATTCAATTAAAAATTAGTTTAGCTGTAGGCTTTCACATTAATAAAATTAGCATATGCAATATTTCAACCTTTAAAAATATGTATTTTATTCGATTAATTATATAGGAACATTTCACTAAATATAGTAATGTATTTTTATTTAGTTTTTGCATCATGATAAATTTTGAAAAGTAAAACATCATTTCCATTAATACATTTTTTAAATAACATCAGTGTTTATTATTAGTTAAAAATGGAAAACTTCTTTTTGAATTTATTTATTTACATTCATGTGTCTAAGAAACATAAACATATAAGTAATCCACATTGGTCATTCTTCATATTTTTTAACGATAAATTTTGAATAACATTTGCACTTCCGTGCATTTTCCATTTCGGAAAACAAAAAGAAAAGTAAAAATTTATTGAATCTTTTACAAATAGAATCCTTTACAATTGAATAATTCTATGACGAGTTCGGAAAAAATTCTAATTGGTTCTCAAAAATAAATGTCTCCGTGGTACCCATATATAAAGTAGAAAATGCTAATTGATAATTGTAATCATGGTAAATACACTACTTATAAATAACGACGTGTTAAAATGCACAACAAGATGTATTTTTAAAAAACTATCAAAATAAAGCAAAAACACATATTTTATAATATAATGTTTATGGGGAATGTGCTACTTGCGTCATTTCGGGCTTTTAAAATGCCATTCTACATCAGAGTAGACATCAGCTAGTTCAAATTTTAATTTCTCGCAAGCTTTCAAATAACATCATGACGTCATCTCAATCTTTTAAAAGTTATCGGCAAATCTTAATTTGAATCACTGAACGTTTACTTAAAAAAAAAAAAAAGCGTTAAAACTCTACAGATTCGTCTAGCGTAGAGCACAAATATTTGATAAATGTGCGTTACTATTTATTGAAATAAACAATATTTGTAAAATACGTGAATAAAAAATCCTAAAATGAAAATAATTTCGTAAAAATATGAGCGATTTGCTTTTTAAATTCGTTTTCTGTAATATTTATATTGCGAAATAGTTGTTTTACGGGGAGTTTTAAAGGACAAAAAACTATCTTTGATGTAGAAGCGCACCAAAGCGATATAAGTAAGCGTCCTATCTTAAATGGGAGAGGTAACTGCAAGATTAAAGGCGAGCTCAGATCAATCAAGGTTGCACGTCACGTAGCGGACTGGGTTAAACTACAGGAAGATGCCTAACTATTTTCTTACTTCACACCACTGAAATTGTGAAGTTTTTTCACCTTGATTAATAGCTGAAATTTCTCTGACAAGGCGAAGAAAATTTCGTGGTGTCGAGTACATATGGACGCCTCTCTCCCTACGCCATTATTTTGCAATAAATGTGGTAAACAAAATTCAGTTCCATGAGTGGCTAAAGATTTAGAGAATATTCGCAGATGGGAAATATCCTGTCCTATATGACGTCACACTAAAAGCCCGCGTATGTGGATTATCACCTCGTCCACAAGATGGCAAAACTGTGTTAATTTACACCCGATTGCAGTATTAAGTTTGTACGCTTACATATATCGTTTTGGAAGTGCATTTTACACTGTTAAAAAACTTCAGCTGTTGCTGCTTAGTCACTCCATCGCTTTTATAGAATATCTCTATTCTGACCAATGAGAATGCTCCATAATATAGTTAAGTAAACGTTTACTTTAAATGTGGTGGAAGGTGTCTGCCGCAAAAACTGAAGATTTTTAACACTGTATAAGATTTAATTCACGCGTTGAAGTGTATTTGTATCCAGATAAACTTTAAAATTTTGTATTTTTTTATATTTAATCATGTATGACGTAATAAATGCATTCGCAATAATTTCCCTTATTTTTTTTTCCAGAACCACGCACACGAGGGTCCCAAAATCAAACTTCTACAGCGATAGCTCGATTCAAGGATAATAGCCAGGTTAACGCTGAAGAAAATATACCCAAAGTTAGGCAATTTTTTCCTTTCTCTAACCGATAAAACGGTGTGGGTAAAGCGTCTTAGTCTTATCACGTAACATGTTCATCCACTCAGCTCTTCCATTATAATGCAAATTTTATACAGCTTTAACATTGCATTTAATAAAACGAAATGCACAAATGTAGCTACTTAAAAATAAAAATAGTTGAAAATTCAAAACTTAATTGTTGTCTCCTGCGTGGACTTGTCATACCCATTTTTACTGATATTGTTAATTTACTGGTCATATATCAAACATTGTGTGCAGTATACGGAGGTCTCAAATACTACGAGAAATTTGAAAATTAATGAAATCCTGATGCACATTGTTTTTCAGAAAATTACATTCTGTAAATTCAAAAGATTAAGAAACTTTTTTTAGCCAATTTTTCCTTTTCTGTGAGAATGACCCTTAACAGTTAAATAAAAATTACCGGGTGTTCTAAAAAGGACTGACTGATTTTAAAATTCAATAACTGGCAAACGGTGAGAGATATTTAAAAAATTCTTGCCGGAGGGTTATGCATGTGGTCAAAAAAATTTTTACAGTAATTTTCGATTTCCGTTCGAATTACAAACAATTGATGGCGCTGCGATCGATAGACGCTAAATTCAGGCTCAAATTTGGTACTTCAGGATTCATTCAATACATTTTAACCTCCTTTTTCCGCATGGAAGAAGAGAAAGGCTACAAAATCGAGCCTGTATTTAGCGCCTATTGCTTACAGCGCCATCTATAGTTTGTAATTCGAATTAAAATCGAAAATCACTATAAAAAACTTTTGACCTTATGCATAACCTTCCTGCAAGATTTTTTTAAATATCTGTCACCGTTTGCAAGTTATTAAATTTTAAAATCAGTCAGACCTTTTTAGAACACCGGTATATATTTACTAACTACGCCTAATAATTACCCAATTATATCTTCAGTTAGGTTTTTGAAATATTATTGCCCCTTTTCATCGTATCCGTGCCCATTTCAGAATTTTGAAAGATCAAACACTTGTGAAAAATAAAATAGAAAACTTGACCACTAATATAAGACTATTTATTACGCATAAATGAAAACATTCATAAAATTTTTAAGATATCCACATACTTTTATCAAATTATTTTTTTCCTTTTTTTTTTCTATTCTGAACCTTTTTGTGAAGATAATTCCAAATAGATTTTCCATTACTAAAGGATTTTTTTTAAATTAATTTGAACGTTTTTTTTTTTAGTTTTTTTTTTACATTTTTCTCAAGTAACGATATTGTAGTGACTACAATAAATGAAATTTCACATACTTTTTTTTATTCCATGCATTTTATCATACAAATCACACACAAAGCTATATATTTGTTTCACCATTCGCCATGAGAATAATTTTTATCTCAGAAATAGTTATTTTTAATTGGTCATATTTACACTTGCGAATGATGAAATTAAAAAAAAAAAAAAACCCTCTAAATAAATTAAAAACGAAGTATGAATTATTTTGAAAATTTAAAAATTTCCATTATATAATACAATATTATAAAGTATTTGGATTCTTTTATCTAAATAGGATTACATTTTAAATGTATGAACTCATAATATTAATACTAAAATCAGAATAGAATAATTTAATTTAGAGTGTGATTTTATGTTTAAAATATCTATCAAATAATATGAATAAGATAGGCCGCCTAGGGAAGACGTGCGGAATTCATGACATAGGCACAATGAACGGGGAAAACCGAAAACACGAAAAATACTCAAGAGGAAAAATAAACTGGCTTAAAAGAAGCTTTATGGGTAGAGATCCAAAACTAAAGGGTATGCCACCAACAAAAATCTGCGGAAATCCAGGATTGCTCCTTACATATAAAAAAAACATCTATCCGTATTTAAAAAAAGAAATAATGATGTTGTTACTATTGATTTGATATATACCGTTTTGTTTTGTAATTGGAAATATTTCACAAAACATTCCTTTATTTTGTAGTCCTGTGCTTTCCTTCTACCACACGCTTGTAACTGTTCCATTTTCTAATTCACTAATTCAGTGCCGTTTTTTTTTGTGCTGATCAATATACCCGACAGAAAACACACTGCTACTTTTATAAACAAGTTGGAAATTGCACATCAAACGTGGCAAACGAGGTGCGTTCGTGCTATAACTAGTTTTATAAATATTTTTGCATCGCATGTTGTACTGAATGTATATTTTTTGTGCTCTTCATAAGTGCACATTAATTTCATTGTGTTCGAAAGGCTGTAACATCATTAAAATGCACTTTAAATAATTTTTTCCCATTGGCCGTAATGTAACGGACAACATTTGACTGTCCCTGTAATTAAACTATACATCCGATTTTCATAAAATTTGAAATGACTCGACAAATTATGCAACAATAATATATTTTAAATTTCAAACAATTCGGTTGGGTAGTTTTTGCGCTGTTATATGCGTTATAGGCCTGTAAATTAAATTTAAAATCCCATCTATATATATATTATTACGCTATCGTATGTGGCACCGAAATCGAGACTATTTGTTAATTGTTTAATAGCAACGCCCGAATAAAACGCATCTCATTGGTCATCTAAAAAAAAACAGCACTTCGGCAACACTTGTAGGGCTGTATACGTCGAAAACTAATCTGTTTTTATTGGTTTTAAGACCTAACTGAAAATGAAATTTGAGGAAATTCCATCCTATATATGCCGAGCTACATATTATATTGCCGAAATTGTGCGAAACACAGCAGCGCCACTGATGGACGATTTACAACAACCTAATCATCATCAATTCATTCCAAGGTCTAAGGGAATATGCAGCTTTGTGAAATTCCGTTCCTCAGGTCTATTTGCCACAGAAATCGTGACAGATGCAGTATAGCAGCGCCACCTGTTTTGAGATATATACCCAAACTTAGTCAGCACCAGTTCATCTCAAGGTCTAATACAAAATACAATTTTATTGGTTTTCATGCATGGTTTTCGTTCTTGAGAAAGAGTGGCCACAAAAACCTTGTCATACACAGACTAAAGACTGACAGACAGACATTTTACAAAAAAAGTCAAATCCTTTACAGGACACTCTAAAAGTGTAAAATTATCAGAAAATGGATCGAGAATTTTTACGATTCCAAAACTTCCTTTTTATGCGTATACAAGAAAGTAAAAGAGATTGGGGGCCGCTGGTATACTACAAAAGGAACGATTTTGTAATGAAATAAACATGTGATTTAATTTCATAATTTTCACAAAAAGTAAGACAGTGAGAAAAGGGAATGAGCTAAATTTGATCTGCTAAAATATATCTATTACCCCCTTCATGTGTTATTCATTATTCGAAAATATGGTAATATTTATGTCAGGGAAATACTTTTCTTCTAAGAACAGTATTCATACTACTTCCCTTAAAAAAACTAAATATCGATTTTTTTTTTCGTAAACATCTTAAGAAAAGAGAATTATAAAAGGAAAATCGATGAATCTAATTTGAATTCTCCTTCTACAAAAAATCTTCGTACGGAATATAAATGGAATTTAAAAGTTAAATAAAGATATTTCATTGAAATATATAAATAAAAAATAAGGATAATTTCCTTTAGCTGCATGTGACACGCAATCTAATATATATTTTTTTCTGAAATGGGATTATTTGTTGGAAGAAGAATTATCTTAGTTTTTGCTTAATATAAAACATCCCACTAAACATATATCAACTGGATTTACATTCCAAAAGTATTGCACAAATAAAATCATTTTTCTTCTAAGAAACTTTTGAGTTCGTATTAATGAAGGCATTTTGTTCAATTTTATTCAAAATAATTTTAAAATAAAAGTATTAAGCTTTTGATTTTCATGAAAATGCAATTAAAAATTAGTTCAGCTGTAGGCTTTCACATTGATAAAATTAGCATATGCAATATTTCAACCTTTAAAAATATGTATTTTATTCGATTAATTATATAGGAACATTTCACTAAATATAGTAATGTATTTTAATTTAGTTTTTGCATCATGATAAGTTTTAAAAAGTAAAACATCATTTCCATTAATACATTTTTTAAATAACATCAGTGTTTATTATTAGTTAAAAATGGAAAACTTCTTTTTGAATTTATTTATATACATTCATGTGTCTAAGAAACAAAAACATATAAGTAACCCACATTGGTCATTCTTCATATTTTTTAACGATAAATTTTGAATAACATTTGCACTTCCGTGCATTTTCCATTTTGGAAAACAAAAAGAAAAGTAAAAATTTATTAAATCTTTTACAAAATAGAATCCTTTACAATTCAATAATTCTATGAGGTGTTCGGAAAAAATTCTAATTGGTTCTCAAAAATAAAGGTCTCCGTGTTACCCATAAATAAAGTAGAAAAAGCTAATTGATAATTGTAATCATGGTAAATACACTACTTATAAATAACGACGTGTTAAAATGCACAACAAGATGTATTTTTACAAAACTATCAAAATAAAGCAAAAACACATATTTTATAATATAATGTTTATGGGAAATGTGCTACTTGCGTCATTTCGGGCTTTTAAAATGCCATTCTACATCAGAGTAGACATCAGCTAGTTCAAATTTTAATTTCTCGCAAGCTTTCAAATAACATCATGACGTCATATCAATCTTTTAAACGTTATCGGCAAATCTTAATTTGAATCACTGAACGTTTACTCAAAAAAAGCGTTAGAACTCCATAGATTCGTCTACAGTAGAGCACAAATATTTGATTACTATTTATTGCGTTACTATTTATTGAAATAAACAATATTTGAAAAATACGTGAATACAAAATCCTAAAATGAAAATAATTTCGTAAATATATGAGCGATTTGCTTTTTAAATTCGTTTTCTGTAATATTTATATTGCGAAATAGTTATTTTACGGGGAATTTTAAAGGACAAAAAACTATCTTTGATGTAGAAGCGCACCAAAGCGATATACGTAAGCGAGCTATCTTAAATGGGAGAGGTAACTGCAAGATTAAAGGCGAGCTCAGATCAATCAAGGTCGCACGTCACGTAGCGGACTGGGTTAAACTACACGAAGATGCCTAACTATTTTCTTACTTCACACCACTGAAATTGTGAAGTTTTTTCACCTTGATTAATAGCTGAAATTTCTCTGACAAGGCGAAGAAAATTTCGTGGTGTCGAGTACATATGGAAGCCTCTCTCGCTTTTATTTTGCAATAAATGTGGTAAACAAAATTCAGTTACATGAGTGGCTAAAGATTTAGAGAATATTCGCAGATAGGAAATATCCTGTCCTATATGACGTCACACTAAAAGCCCGCGTATGTGAATTATCACCCCGTCCACAAGATGGCACAACTGTGTTAATTTAAGCCCGATTACTGTATTAAGTTTGTACGCTTACATATATCGCTTTGGAAGTGCACTTTACACTGTTAAAAAACTGCAGCTGTTGCTGCTTAGTCACTCCATCGCTTTTATAGAATATCTCTATTCTGACCAATGAGAATGCTCCATAATATAGTTAAGTAAACGTTTTCTTTAAACGGGGTTGAATGAGTTTGCCGCAAAAACTGAAGATTTTTAACAGTGTATAAGATTTAATTCGCGCGTTGAAATGTACTTGTATCCAGATAAACTTTAAAATTCTGTAATTTTTTATAATTAATCATGTATGACGTAATAAATGCATTCGGAATAATTTCCTTTATTTTTTTCCCCAGAACCACGCAAACGAGGGTCCCAACATCAAATTTCTACAGCGATAGCTTGATTCAAGGATAATAGCCGGTTTACCATTGAAGAAAATATACCCAAAGTTTGGCAATTTTTTTCCTTTTTCTAACCGATAAAACGGTGCGTGTGGGTAAAGCATCTTAGTCTTATCACTTAACATGTTCATCCACTCAGCTCTTCCATTATAATGCAAATTTTAAACAGCTTTAACATTGCATTTAATAAAACGAAATGCACAAATGTAGCTACTTAAAAATTAAAATAGTTGAAAATTCAAAACTTAATTGTTGTCTCCTGCGTGGACTTGTCATAACCATTTTTACTGATATTGTCTAATTTACTGGTCATATATCAAACATTGTGTGCAGTATACGGAGGTCTCAAATACTACGGGAAATTTGAAAAGTAATGAAATCCTGATGCACATTGTTTTTCAGAAAATTACATTCTTTAAATTCAAAAGTTTAAGAAACTTTTTTTAGCCAATTTTTCCTTTTCTGCGAGAATGATCCTTAACAGTTAAATAAAAAATACCGGGTGTCCTAAAAAGGACTGACTGATTTTAAAATTCAATAACTTGCAAACGGTGACAGATATTATCAAAATTCTTGCAGGAGGGTTATGCAAGAGGTCAAAAGTTTTTTTACAGTGATGTTCTATTTCAGTTCGAATTACAAACAATAGATCTCGCTGCGATCGATAGACGCTAAATTCAGGCTCAATTTTTGGTACTTCAGGACCCATTCAATACATTTTAACATCCTTTTTCGCATGGAAGAAGAAAAAGGCTAAAATATCGAACCTGTATTTAGCGCCTATTGCTTACAGCGCCATCTATTGTTTGTAATTCGAACTAAAATCGAAAATCACTATAAAAAACTTTTGACCTTAAGCAAACCCCTCCTGCAAGAAATTTTTAAATATCTGTCATCGTTTGCAAGTTATTGAATTTTAAAATCAGTCAGACCTTTTTAGGACACCCGGTATATATTTACTAACTACGCCTAATAATTACCCAATTAGTATATCTTCAGTTAGGTTTTTGAAATATTAATGTCCCTTCTCATCGTATCCGTGGCCATGTCAGAAGTTTGAAAAATCAAACACTTGTGAAAAATAAAATAGAAAACTTGACCACTAATATAAGGTTATTTATTACGCATAAATGAAAACATTCATAAAATTTTTAAGATATTCACATAATTTTATCAAATTAATTTTTTTTTCCTCTTTTTTCTATTCTGAACCTTTTTGTGAAGATAATTCCAAATAGATTTTACATGACTTAAGGATTATTTTGAACTTTTAATTTTAACTTTAAGGATTAATTTGAACTTTTTTTTTTACATTTTTCTCAAGTAAAGATATTGTAGTGATTACAATAAATGAAATTTCACATACTTTTTTTATTCCATGCAGTTTATCATACAAATCACACACAAAGTTATATATTTTTTTTACCATTCGCCATGAGAATAATTTTTAGCTCAAAAATAGCTATTTTTAATTGGTCATATTAATACTTGCGAATGATGAAATCCTTCTATATATAAAAAAAAGTTTTGATTCGGAAATGGACCAATGAAAATCTGCGTAGATATTCCCGGCAGATCGGCATCCAATTTGAATGCTTAATCATGGCTTTTCTTCGTTAACATTAAAAAAACTGTTACATACAAAAATATGGAAATCGGTAGTTTTATAGAGAAATGTTTGATAAACACGCTGATGTAGACAGTTTTCAAATCGAAGAATTATTTTAAGAGATATTTAATGCCAAAGGTGGACAAAATCGTTCCATTAAAAAAGTTTTATAGGAGCAAAAACTGTACATAGGAATTTAATCATTTTTATATCATTTTATGCGTCAGAATTTCCCGGTGTGCAGACTGCTTTTAGTATTTTAATTTGACTCATTTTTTGAGGTTTTATTTCTATTTTAAATTCAAATTTTCACCATTTCGAGAGATATTTTTTACAAAATTTAGAAAATTGTATTAATTTAAACTGTTGCCAACTGTAGAAACAGCGCAAACAATATTGCTTGCTTCAAATTAAAAATTTATTTTACACGTGACTACTATAAACAGAAAATATAAAAAGCAGGAACTCATTGAAAATTACGTCATAAAAACTATACTTACACGTGAATTTTAAAAGAGAAAGAATATTGTAAAATAATAAATTCATTAACATGCGTTAGAAGTCTTAAATAGGAGAATTTACGTCACATTTACGTCACATTACACTTATTACGTAAAATGAACAAAAAATAATATTGCAAAACAGTTTTAATTTAAAAATTGCGCGAGACATTTATTTGATATTTTAAGATGATCATAATATTTCATTTCTAACAAAAGTATTTTTACGTGAATATTCAAAAGAGAAGGAAAAGTTTGGTGAAAATTACGTCAGATTCAAATTATAATTCAATCTTCCAAAATCTTTTTAAAGCTGATCAAATTAGCGTGCTGTTAGAGTCTGCGGTGTCTGAACGGGGTTTGACGAGCGTAGCTCGTAGGGGCAGTTCCCCCTATTTTTAAAAAAAAGCCTCTAAATAAATTAAAAACGAAGTATAAATTATTTTGAAAATGTAAAAAATATCATTATCTAATACAATATTATAAAGGATTTGGATTCTTTTATCTAAATAGGATTACATTTTAAATGTATGAACTCATAATATTAATACTAAAATGAGAATAGAATAATTTACTTTAGAGTGTGTTTTTATGCTTAAAATATGTATCAAATAATACGAATAAGGTAGGCCGCCTAGGGAAGACGTGCGGAATTCACGAGATAGGCACAATGAACGGGGAAAACCGGAAACACGAGAAATACTCAAGAGGAAAATAAACTGGCTTAAAAGAAGCTTTATGGGTAGAGATCCAAAACTAAAGGGTATGCCACCAACAAAAATCTGCGGAAATCCAGGATTGCTCCTTACATATAAAAAAAACATCTATCCGTATTTAAAAAAAGAAATAATGATGTTGTTACTATTGATTTGATATATACCGTTTTGTTTTGTAATTTGGAAATAATTCACAAAACATTCCTTTATTTTGTAGTCCTTTGCTTTCCTTCTACCACACGCTTGTAACTGTTCCATTTTCTAATTCACTAATTCAGTGCCGTTTTTTTTTGTGCTGATCAATATACCCGCCAGAAAACCCACTGCTACTTTTATAAACAAGTTGGAAATTGCACATCAAACGTGGCAAATGAGGTGCGTTCGTACTATAACTAGTTTTATAAATATTTTTGCATCGCATGTTGTACTGAATGTATATTTTAGTGCTCTTCATAAGTGCACATCAATTTCATTGTGTTCGAAAGGCTGTAACATCATTAAAATGCACTTTATATAATTTTTTCCCGTTGGCCGTAATGTAATTTTTTTCATACGAACTATATTGATACTAAAAGACGATTGTTAAACAAAAGTTATTGATACCTATAGTACTTTGATTAAATTTTGAATTTTAAACTAAAATTATAACTTGTTAAAAGTGAAAACAGAACATTTAAAGGCATATAAATACCTTTAATCTGATCTATATATTTCTTAAAAAAAAACTATTTCTGCAAAAATAATTTTTTAAAAAATTTGGAAAAAGTCTGAATTTTATTCAATATCTTTCATTTCTTGAATGCATTATTTTTTAAATATTAAATTTTTTCGTATTAAATATTTTAATAAATGCGTCATGTATTTAATCTTTTACACGACACATCCTCGATCAATTTTTCAACTTAAAAAAATAATTTACAGAGTAACACAGAGTTTAAAAACAGCGAAAAAACTATAACTTATGGTAACCATGCGAACAAATCCAAACTACTTTTTTAGTCTGCTTATCTGTATTTTAAAACAAGGGATACATTTTTACTACATGTTACATGTAAACGTGCTATTTTATGAGAGGGTGTTTGGATTAATGTGTTTCTTGTCATCTTTATCTGTATTCAATTAAATATTTTTTATGGTTTCCTTTTTACGCTTAGAAATTAAGTCGACGTTTACAAAATTGTAAGGGATTCTAACATTAGATAAAAAAACACAAAAGTCTAATTCTCATTTTACATTCACATTAAATATAATAGTTTAAATTTATTTATTAAAACAGTATTTAAAAAAGCCAGATTACGGGAAAACTATTATTTAAAAAAACTATTATTTAAACTATCATTTAAAAAAAACGGTTTTATAGCTTTATTCTGAAAAATAGGAAATATTCAGGTTTCATTCTTTAAATCATTCGTTTTCTTTTCTTTTCTTTTCTTTTCTTTTCTTTTCTTTTCTTTTCTTTTTTTGTTCAAATAAAAACTGAACAAACTGTGTACCATAATTATAAATTTTGTTACATTAAGTAAAAAAAAAAAATAAGTTAACAACCATTTTTATCATGTTACTTTCGTTACACTTCCTTCTCGAAATCAGCAAGTGCAAAATAACTTCCCATAAATTGTATGTCTTTTGAACATTCTACTAGAAAGCAAAACCAATTCCTGCAGTGCAAACCGCCCCTGGTGATTTATGTGAAACAGCCTTTGGAGATTTCAAAAATAGTGAATTATGAGGATGCAGAATTTACCTAAGTACATTTTCTTTGAATATTTCATACGTAAATATTCCTGCAGAATTCCTATATTTTGAACTTTTTTAATTCCTCATGTATTTTTCTAGATATTTAACAAAACGTGTAAAATTACAAGTGACCGGTCATCTTTGGCAATATAGTGTATACTCATGCATCAATTCGGTTTTTTGTAAATAAAGTTCGTAATTGTGTAAATAAAAATACAGTGAAATGGTTAATTAAATAAAATATTTACAGTAATTAAAACTACAGTACTACAATTAAATTGCACAGTGATATATCAAATTCTAGAAATCGCAGAATAATGTTGTTTGCACCAAACTTTATTGGTTGTGGTTTTCTGAAAATTTCTTGAGGTACCATATACATATTTGTATATTTAATCCGGAGGTTAATATTTATTTTTCTTGCCAGAGTAAGGGCGTATTTATGATAAATACACATTTCCGTTGCTCTATCTTCAAATTCATGCTAAATAAGATTTAAAATGTATTCAAGCACTGTCAATTCAATTCCTAACTTAAAATGATTAATAAAAGTAGCAATCTATATGTGCTAGAAAATTTTATATGTAATTAATTAAGATAAAAAGAATTTAATTTATTTTCATGTATTTTCTTTTTCTTCAATCAAAAATTGCTAAATAAAATCTTAAACTTAGATTTTATACAGGTTTTTAATATAGACATTTCTCGTAGGATTTGATGTAGTAGTTAGATCTTCTCTAAGTTTTATAATTTTTTTATAAACTTCCAAAATACTTGGAAAGTGTTTATGGCATTGGTTAGTCTATCGGTCTGCCCTCTGTTTGTTTATCCGCTTTCTAACTCTCGTAAATATACATTGATTTTTATGTATTACGTAAAAATGGTATATGGTGGTATAAGTCGTATACTATATGGAGGTTTTTTATGAGATGTTGAAAATGCAGTGCGTTGTATTTATAGTTCTTTTACTGAGATACGCAAAAAATTTCTTTGTGGTCTAGAGGGGAAAATATTTTGCAGTGTATTTTATTGATGTTACAGTATTTCAAACACAATGAAATTGATATGAATTATTGAGATGCTTCACAATAGGCTTCTTATAAAATATGGTGGGCATAGCATTTATGGTTCATTTACAAAACATTTCCGTTGCAATACTGCCTGTGAACGATAACTGTTGGAATTGTGTTTTAAATTGTGTCTGCAATTTATAAGCTTAACTAAGTTTTAGTTTAATATGTAGTGTGTATGGATTCTGCCAATCATATACAGGACTGCTCAAAAGAAGTTGCAAGAATTATCATCTGTAACCGTGAATTTTTTAAAATGGGTTTTCAACTGTGTTTTACATTCACCAACTGAGCATACTTATTGAGGAAAATAATAAATTATTCATTTGGATTTTCTAAGGAGTGGTAATGTTAGAAAGTTCTTTTCATGAGAATGAATGACAACGCAGGAACTATCCGCCTCACTTGAACCGCGACACGTGCATGCGATAAGAGCCCTTGTCTTTCGTTACGTTGTAGTCAGAGGTGGCCAAAATTGTGGACATTTTTTGAAATTTTCATGTTTTATAACTTTGTTTGCTTATAGAATATATTAGTTTTCACTTAAATACAAATGATTATACATCAAATTCAAGGATATTTAATGTAGAATTTAATAATAAAAAAAAACACAGAATTAAAATATCTGCATTACAAAAAAATTACACTTACTTTATTCTAAAACACAAACACAATTAGTCATGAATGCTGAAGAGTATTGTAATATAAGATTCCTAGCCAATTACAATGACTGTTTTGCGAACCAATCAAATGTCAGTAACTAAACTGTAGTATGTTTTGATTTGTAAAAGCGGTATTTTGCTAGAATGAATTTTGCAGAAGGGTGAACACTAGTGTAACTAAATAGAATTTTTTTTCTATTTTTTTTCTTAATGCAAATAAATTAAAACAATGTCATCAACAACAATAACTGATTGGACACCTACAAAAAGAAGCAGAAATGTCATATTGGGAGAAAGTGGTCTCTTTTATGCTGAAATTTCAAGACAGGTTGGTGGATCAGCTACTTTATATGGCGTACGAAAGTTGTGCTTACCGTATGAAGAAACTAAATCAGTGATAAATAAGGCAAGATCAGGCCGCAAAAAAGGCACAAGTACTTCTGACGATAGAAATATAAAAAGGAATACATTGTATGGACTGAAATATCATTTAGGTACGCTTTTCCTTGAGAACATATTTTTATTTATAAGAATTATTAATATATTGATACTGAACCAATGAATCTGGCCTTTCATAAAATTTTATATGGAAATATTGATCACCGTCATAAAATTGTTTTTGTGTTCTTACACTATATTCCAAACATTAGTTTACAATATGTATCAGAGTTTTACTTTTTCGATGTCTTAAAGGGGTTGTTTTACTTTATCATTTCCATCCGCAAAAATGGTAGACAGCTAGTGAAACAATATTTATAAAATTTACTTCGAGCTGTTTCGATCCGAGGAAATCAAGCTAAAGTGAAAAACAATTGATGTTACCATTTAAAAAAGGGAAGTTGGTATAGATTTTAATATGTATGCGAACTGTTATGAGGAAATAAATCACATACATTTACAAACAAAGTTATACTGTTTAAAACGGTTATTTTCTTTTAATTCTGCATTAATTAAAACTGCTTTTATAGCGATCGTTAGTATTTTTAAGGGGTCTCAGGACTCTTAAAGCTTTAAAATTTTCGAAATTTTAATTTTTTTAGATATTAAACTACTATCTTTTCTGAACATTTTGGTATAAATGTTTCCTTGAAATTACTATTAGAACAGAAGTTATGGCTTTTAGAATTATACACGTTCAATAGCTGAAGCGGCATTTCAGAAACTTTGAAGTCAATTTTCTCCAAATGACGTTTTTGGGCATAACGCGCACGATATCTCAAAAACTTCTAATTTTTTTTCATGAAATTTTCAAAACATATGTTTCATGTTAGTCTGTATAAATTGAACCTAAAATTTCCTTCTTATTGTTCAGAAATATATTCTTTATAGGTGATTATACTGTTGAAAGTTTCTAAATTTTGCATTAACTAAACACAACTTTGTATTAAAAATAGAAAAATGCTTTAAATACAAATTTATTTAAGTTCAGAGTAATTGTTATAATGTGAAGCATAAGTAGGACCGAAATTTTCCTTCTACTTGCAAAATTTATTTTGTTATCGTGCGCATAATCTGTTATGCCGATTTTCCGCTTGTCAAATGTCAGAAATTTTGAAGCCCACTGTAAATGCTAATTCTGCATCTTGTAATTTTTCAAATACATGAAATGAAAGAACATACTTATATCTTTCATCCCAATATAAAATTTTGTCTTAAAACCAATTACATTTTAAGATATTATATGTTGAAAATGGTCTTTCTTTCCGATTTTTCCAATTTTAAGAGTCCTGAGACCCCTTAACCGAACTGTTCATTCTGGTTGTTTCCGAATGCCATCATAATCTTTAGCATTGGTGAATAGTATTCGGATCTGTTAATACTCGCCTTACAATACACATGTAACAATTTCTAATGTAACCGTATTTTCCGAATGAATAAATCAAATAGAAACGACAAGCCTTTAATATTAAATAAGATCAAATATTGAATGGATTTAACTTCAAGATCGAATGAAATTAGCTTAACGTAAATTAATTTGTACGTCTTTTTCGAAAAGTTACTTTTTAGTGTTCCGTACTTAAAATGTAAAAACGGAACCATTATAAGATCACTCCTATGTCTATCGGTCCGTCTGTCACAGCCATTTTAATCGTAAGCTATGGAGCGTGGAAAGTTCAAATTGGGGAAAATAATAAAAACTATTGACCCCCATATTTACAAAATATAAAACATACACAAATATATTTAAGAAAATGTAGAGGGGCTAATTAAGCTACTTGAAAAAAAATCTTTTCTTTGTGTATCGTGTGGGGTGTCGTGTAAAAGCTTTCGTAAAGTTGAACTAAAAAATACATTTCTTTTGATTTTAGGTATTATAGTTGCAAAGATATAGTCGAAAATGTTGTGCAAAAATATGTCCGCCCCCCCCCCCTCTATTTCCGAATCTACTCAAGCTAAAATTATGAAAAAAATAGAGATAGTAGACGTTAACATAAACCTTGCAGAAAATTTTCAGCGATTACCCTAGGTCACATAGTTTTTAAGAAAAACGCACATATCTGTTACACACAAATTTCGATTTGCGGGCATACAGTAAAGGTGTTGAGGAGCGCTGATGGTACTTTTCTTAGCAGAAGTACCAAAGCATTGATGATAATGATTTTTGAAAGAAAAAAGTCGTCGGTAATTAGCCGATATATTAACCCTTAGACCAATGTCAGACGGGCGTCTTTTTTGCTGCTTTTTTGCTTAAATATTATCCATTCACAATCCATTCAGCATTGTGAATGGATAATACTTAAACAAAAAAGCAGCAAAAAAGACGCCCGTCTGACACTAATCACTAATCACTAATCACCCACTCGTGGACAGCCAACCTTTCGGTATAGGAGCTGATTAGTCCACGAGGGGAAAACACACCGCGGAGACTTCAGTACTTGCGAACAAGCCCGGAAGCTCCAGCAGGCTGGAAGACCCTGCTTAATGAAAATTACATGATTATTACAGGTAATTCACAATGGGTTGCACTATTGAGCAAACCCGAGAAATTTTACAGTTATAGTTGATGATGAATAGTTAAAATTATGTTATAAAATAAAGTTAATGTAGGTACTTAATTACATCTCATTATTTAGTAATTTAACATTTAAAAAGTGAGTATTTACACTTAAAATTTAAGATAAGAGAATTATTTAAGGTAAACAATAAATAGTAGGATAATATGACAGAGCTTGATTAAAATGACAAAACAATCAAAATGATTATTAAACAATATGACAAAATGTTATTCTTAAAGACACGGACGGTTTGGACGTACGTAATGACAGGGGCGGCGGCGTACGCTATGTGCCATCGGCTTTTAAAGCGTCGCTAAAAACTTTTAATGATACATTTTTGTTATGTAATGCCCAGTAGCAGTATAAAAGCAGTAAACGTCAAATTGTTAAAAATAGACTAATTTAATTAGAATTAATCACATAAATACTATTGGATTCGCGACTAGTTTGCAGTGAGTAGATATCTCTATGAGCCTCTCGTGTCTTTAAAAGTTAATTAATAAAACTATTTGGAAAAACGCGGCGCGGACGAAGGCGGCGTTACAACTTTGCGACCTCCTTTCGCAGCACACTTTGCACAATGCCAAGTTTAAACTTTGAACAATGGTTTTGCTTTGGCTACACTTTAAAAAGTAATGAATATTACTACGCTGAATTTAGTTTTATGAAATGCAATTGAAGTTTAAATATGCACTACTTTTATTGTCAGTACCGAATTAAGTTAATCATAAACAGATTAGGATAAGATTAATAAAAGAGTTAAACTGAACAGCAATATTTGATATTATTTAGTCTTCACATTTCTTTAAACGTTTATGGTATGCCCATTCAAACTTTTCTAGAATACATATATAACTATACCCATACCCAACCCTATGTTGTATAGTTTTTACAAAGTCTTATTTTTCTTTTAGCAAAGATTTTTTTTAATAATACAGTTAATAATTGATATATTTATTCTCCCGAACCCTCAGAGTGCTAGTAATACTCGCATTTGATCCTTTATTTTACCTGAAACTTGTCCAATAAAGTTGATGCCAAACCGGTAACACTTGTTATAAACAACATCAACAACAAACAAACCTACGCAAAAACTATATAGGTAATGACATATTTCTTGTATTAATTATTGCTTAATTATGTTTAAGATGTTGTTGTGTACGAACTTTTTACTCTGTCAAAAATTTTGAGGTCAAACAAAATAAACAACTTTAGTCAAAATACAACATTAAAATAGAAAATTCTTACATATATCTGAAATTAAATTGTCATTGATATGGGTGCTAACAGCAAATAACTGGTGGTGTCACTTGAATAACAATGTTAAGTGTCACAAAATTTGAAGCATTATAAAGAAAACTATAGCGAAGACTGAAAGAGAAATATGCAAATAATATATTTTATTACAAATATTAATTTTAGCTCATGATCAATTTTGACGTATTCGAATATATTTTGTATATATTAAATTTTTAATGATGCTTTTACTATGAATGCAATTAACACAGTTATTCATTTTAATTCATTTTAAAAATCGCGATATTTATAATGATTTCTATTTCTAATGTTTTGAGGCATTCTATTTTTAACAAAAAAATCTTTGTCAAATATAAAGTTTCTTTTATACAGCAGTTACTTTTCATATTTAAATTGCTATATGCATATTCGAATGTGGAAAAATCGATATATAGATTTTGAGTATGAATAAAATGAGTAATAATATGATGATGGCTAGATGAAACTAACGTAAATCAACATTGTTTTAATAATATCATAAAGTCTACTTACAAATTTTATACAAAATGCAAGAAGAGTTTAATAACTTGCAATTTAGAATACGAGTACTTCAGTGTCACTAATATATAGCATTATTATATCTGCATGGAGCAGATTCATATCATTCTTTTAAAATTATGTGCATATTAGCAAGTTATAGAAAATTCTGACTGTTTTAATTACTGACCAGGTTAGTTATCATATATGTTTTGTACATCTCAGACAGTGGCGTGGCGTCCGGTCATTGCTGGATGCGGCGATGACCAAGCAATATTTTAAAACTCTTAATAAGCTTTTAAAACTCTACGATCCAGTTTTAGCAGAACATTTGGAGTTCATGTATAAGTGAAGGTAAGATTTAAAGTTTCTTTTTTGAACATTCAACCATTGAATTTTAGAGTTAATAATTTTTCACCACAAACTTAAATAATTGCGATGACCACCGAAAATTTTCACGCCACGCCACTGATCTCAGAGAATTCAATGCTCAGTACTCATGAAAGCGATGCTAAAGAAGATATTGTCGTTTTGGACACCTTGCAAGATTTTTTTTATAAATGAAGACTTATAAATTTCTTAAGTATTTTAGGCATTTTTTAAACTTCTTATCTGGATAAATAACAATATTGAATTAACCGAAAGATAAATTTTAAACAAGGAAGAATGCTGTAAATGGTGTTAATGTGATGCAGTATCAGCTCAATATGTGATATTTCTTTTTCTACAAAACAATTAGGCATTGATTTTAAGCCCCTTCCTCTCCCACGCATTAGGAAAATTTTTATTATCTTTTTTCTAAGATACTATAAGCCGGTTGCTTAGTGGTCAGCGTGTTATGCTGTCACACTGGTTCGCTATTCGAGATTCACCTCTGGATTTAAACAAGATTTATTGAACATTTCATCCTTTCACGGCCGATAAAATGAGTACTAAGCTTTCTTGGGAACTAAACATTGGGAGGTCTGCATTAGGCTTACTCTTTGAACGAGAAATTTGCTATATAGTATCTCTTAGGTCATAGTCCAGAACGAAGAATGGCCATTCGCCATTACCTTAATGGATTATAACGCCCAGGAGTTTAATCTAAGATTTTTCGATTGTTCTAATATAATTTAGTATCTGTTTATACTGCCTGTTTCGTTCATTTCTGTTTTAAGTTTGTTTAAATGCATTATAAGTTTAGAAAGGTATGATAATTTATCAAATTTTAATCTATTTCACTTATAGAGTCAAAACACTGTTTTAAACACTAGTGTCTTGAAGGAAATTTTCACCTTGTTATTAATAAACTTTATAATATACTTATAACTACTTAAAAGGTGTGATCTTTTCACCCCTCTGCAAAGAAATGGACTGAACTCTGCTTGCGCATGCGTACTATTTTTGTTTTTGTTTTTAAAATGTATTTCCATTCAGTCAATCATCTTTTATCCCTTTGAAAATGAACGCGTGTGTGTTCGAAAGATCTCGGGTTACATTAAATAATATTTTTATATGTTTTTATATGTTTTTGTCACCTTTTAAGTAGTTATAATAAGTATATTATAAAGTTTATTTCACTTATATCAGTTCGATTTAGATTTCAATATAATGCACTCAGAACATGACTGTAGCTTTTACATATATTTTATTCAGAAAGTAACATATATGTAAAAACTATGATGATGTTATAAACATTTAACATCGAAAAAAATTATGTAATTTAAATACGCTAAATTTTGATAAATAATCATATATTTTTGCTGTTATATAAAACGCGCAATATTCAAACACAGATCAATCAAGAACATCAGTACATATACGTCCCAAATCATATTAAAACAATTAAAATATCTTAGTAAAAAAGTGAAAAACTCTATTTGAACTAAAAATTTAATTCTTACTAATCTATTCCCTTTAAAGAAACTTTTATAATAGCATTTTTATGTTCTATCCTCGCTATTCTAAAATCTGATAGCAAGGAAAAACAATTCATTTTATGGACAATAAAAAATATTGTATTAGGAATTTGTCGTTTATATTATGTGATATTTATAGTACTTTTATTTTATAAGCATTAAATTTATGACATGATTAATGTATTTGTGACATAGCTGTAAAATTAAATATATTAGATATATGAAAATAATCGAACTGTTTTATAAATGAAATGACTTCAATTTATGGGAAAATTTTAAAAATTATTTTCATAAAATATGTGTTTTTATTTCTGAATTCTTTTATCTAAAATACATGGATTTTTCTTGTTATTGTTTATTTAACCGTTATAAATATATAATCTGTAGGATTTTTATATCAACATATGGCAGTTATTTAAATCTCCCGTGGCTGTTTTCAAGATTTTGTGGGCATAAAATTAGCTTATGAATAATTATTACTTTTATATTTGACATTAGAATGTTTTATTTTACAAAATATGAAATATTCAAGACATCTACTTATTTTTATAGCTGTTAAACAGAAATATTTAACGTTTCTAAGTAATTCGTTTTTTTTTATATTTTACATTTTAACGAAAAATTTTATTTGATTGAATAAAATATTTATTCAGTCTTTTAATCTTTTTCGCTCTTATTCGTTTTAAAATGATGTTAAAAAGAAAAATTATGGTTTTGTGTGGAATAAAATTATATTTAAATTTCAATAAATTTAATTTACTGAATAAATAGATAAAAGATTTACATTAATAAATTTCTGTGAAGTGGTTATTATAAAAACGGGACACATATTGCATCTATTTTATAAAAAGATGAGAAAACATATTAAATAGAAAATAAATACTCTGGTATGTATTTCTATCTATTATTGTATGAATTCAATAGATATGGGGTACTCACAATCTTTTGACTTTTATGTCCCTGAATAATAATTTTTATTTTAATACTTTTTTGTGTTTTTTTTTTATTTTATATACTTGCATAATAATATTAACGAGATAAATAAGTTTTGGATGATGTTGGGGGTCCAAATACCAGGAAAACTCCTATACCGTCCCGTGTCGCTGATGCTGATTTTTAAGTTTGGAGCTCTCTGTATAAAATTGTTTCAATAAAAGTAATTCGATGTAATTTTTTTCCAAAACCGGGACAATTGTTTCATATAAATATGTAGCAAAAAATTAACCTGCACACATTTTTACGGTTGATATTATTTTTTTAACTCTGTCCCTGGGTTTTCCATCCTTGCCGTCCCTCTTGTAAAATTATACAGAAAATCACTTCAGATGCAGTCACAGAATTTTTTTTAAAGTTTTTTCTCATGCAGAAGTATGCTAGAGAAAGAATGTCTAAAATTCTTTGACAGGAAATTTACTGCAGAATTTAAATCAGCATTTAAATATCAATTTCAAGATCATGGTTTTATTGGTTGTCTTACCGTCCCCAAGGTTTATTCCTGCACTTTTCGAGGTAAATAAAAATAAAAAAAATTAATTTAATCTAATGTTAACAACTGTTTCTAAAAATCAATGAACATTGTGGTTATCACTTAGTCTTAACATGATTTTCCTAAAAATAGGTGGTAATTTTCCTTACCGTTCCATCCTTATCGTCCCTTTTTTTCCCGTTTAGTCCCTTTTTTCCTGTACCGTCCCCTTTTTTTACCTTATCGTCCCTTCTTTAACAACACTTTAAGACAATGTTATACGAAAATTCTGTATTAAAAGTACTACATTTTTATTATTTTTTATTTCAAAGACCTGTGGGTATTATGCAAATTTATTATAAGAAAAATTTAGAAGAAAATAAAAAGTTATAGAGGTAAAATGGTAAGGAAAATTAAGCTCGCAAGTTTAAATTAAATCTTAGTTAAAAAAAAAAAAATTTCGCTGCTGACCAACTTTTCTTTATTTTGAATCATTAAGGCATTCGTCTATCAGATTAAAATGTTATTTTAGCAAGTTTAATTTCACCATATTTTTATTCCCGAAAGTCAAAGATTGTGAGAATGCCCCATATCTGTAACAAAATGTACAATAAGTGGCTGATTTCACATAGCGACCTCTACAGCCACTACAAATAATAAAACCTCCAAGTTTATTTCACTAAAATATTCCATACAGGGTGACCCCGCCAGTAGTTGAAACCCTTCCAGTAGATGATCAAATTCTTGAAATGTTGGGCCATTTCAGGAAGAAATGAATTTTATGCATGAGACTAGAAATAATATTTTTTTAATGTTAGTGTACCTGTTGTCACATTCTTGTCAGCTGTCTGCAGTGAGAGAAGGTATTTTATGATTTTTCTTTTAACCCTTTATGTACTGAATTATGAATTCATGAAAATTTTATTTTCTAAAGCATTTTTCGTGAATTGCTTAAACTACATTAGAAGATTTACATAATCATTTAATAAATTTTAGAAGGATTTTAGGAGGATTGAAGTATTTAGAACGATTAATTAAAGTTGAATTTATAGGGATTTTGTGCAATATTTATAACCCCACTCAAATCTTTTATTTTAAACATTTTTCTGAGTATTTTATAGAATTAGGAAATGTACAAATATAATGTTCTTACAATAGAAACATAGAAATATTTCGGAATTGAAAAATCCCCCCCCCCTCCCGCCCGCCCGCCACAAACGCCAAAACAGCTGAAAAGATGCAAAGGCAAAAGAAATCATCCTTTTAAAAATATTTTTGTTTTGTGTAACCTATAATGCTTTTGCAACAAGAAAAGTAATGTATCTATGACTCATTCTAAACTGTATTACAATTAATCGATGTATTAAATGAATTTATAACAAGTTATTTTAATGGTATACTTATAAGTACCGTCAGTAGATAAAGGGTTAATTAAAAAGTGTAAACATTTAGTTTCTGATTACTTGGAGGCAATTACGGTAAGTTAAAATAATACACTTCCATCTTCCTTATTTCAACAAATAGTTTTATAAGAATTATTGTTAATCACAGTCCAAGGATGATATTTTAAAAGTTAATTTTTGGATTTTCGATTGATTTCAATCGCCTGATGAACCACCGCGAAAATAGCAATTAAAAAAAACTATTTATTTATAGTTTTGTTCTTATTTAATTTCAGCGTATTTCCTTTTTTTCCCTTATAGGACATTAATTAAGGGTTCTAGCAATCATGTTAGTTTACTTCTAAAACTTAAAAGGGAGAAAATATAAGAAAAATCCCGTAGCACTGACTTTAAGTGATCAACTACTGGCTGAGTCAGTGGGTCAAACTAGTAGCAATTTTTGTAAGTAGTAAATATATTTAGGTTTTCTTCGTAGTTTTTGATGAAAATTTGCTACAATAGCATGGAAATATAAGGACGATCACACGTACTCGCTAAGCTATGATAACTTCTCAAGGCAATATCCATTTAATTTGACAATATTTCGTTACAACTGTGCGCATAAATATCGTAAATAATTCCTCTTTTCAAAAAAAGATCCCGTTTTAAATGTATTCAGTGGTTTACATACTGCAGTATCTCATCCAAGTAATGTAAACAGTCTTGCTGTGGACCTTCACAGAGAACAGTTTTAGTTCTTGCAACAACCGACAGAGTGCTCTACTTTGAAGAATGTGGGGTTCAGTGGCGCGTGCTTAGTTTTAAGTATGATACGAACGGGTTAAGCCATCTCCCGTCGACCTGCTAACCGAAGAATTACTTTTATCAGCTTCTCTTTCAAGTAAGCAATAAATACTGACATATTTTTTTGTGTCGACCATCATGCTTGTTTGTCTAAGATAAATAATTAAAACTGATCTCTTCAAGTTACTTACTTAGGTGGTTAAAATAGCATTAGGACATCTAAATGTGGTCTGGATTGGATAGGCGTCTTTTAACCGATATACTTAGTCACTTTTGTAAAGACCGTCGTATCCCAATTTTTAATAAAACGCTTTTGGTTAATATCTTTGCTTTGTAAACTTTATTGAACCATGTTGATATCACTAACTCATAACGAAGCTTGAAGTAGGTACCAATCTTTAATCAAAACATTTGAAAAATATAGATCGTCACAGGAAAAGTAACGACCGTAACAGAAAATGTACAGAGCGACACAGGAAGTTCATTTTTAAAACTGGTTAATAGCAAATAAAATCATGAATCCGTGACATAAGGTGTCAAAAGGTTTTTTATTCTACAGAGGGTTTTTGCTTCATTGAAATAAAAAAGCAATCGGTGTTTCATTGTTGGGGAAAATCATAATGGTGTCTAAAAGAATTTTACAGAAACTTACTCTAAAAACTGATTTCCATTGATCACGAAAATAAGCAAATCTCTGAATCTTTACTTTGTCAAGACGTTGATCGTCCATAAAGGTTAGGAGCCAAAATAAATCCAGTATTATATATTAGAGAATTTTTTTTCACCGTGATATTGCTCGTTACGATTTTTACAAAAGTACTGCCTAAGCTGTAGAAAACTCCTAATATCCTTTTCATAGGTCCTTAAAGCACCTTACAAGTGCTGAACCCCGAAAGTAGAGATATTTTCCGATCCACAACAACCACGGGTTGCAGAGATACTCTTGGAAATTTTTTGCTCTTACCCAAACACCAAATTGACCATTTTTTGCTGAACAGGCCCTGTATTGAGCAGAACATGTATACTAAAGCTACTGTAATAAAAGAATATACGAAATCTATACTAAAGGACATGTATACTTAAACTACCGATACGAAAGAACTAAAACTACTATACAAATCACTTCACCGGCACCAGGTATAGGGAAACAATGCTTTTACCTCCGACTTATCTCAGGGCAAACGTTGAAGTGGCTAAAGAACTATACTAAGGAATAATTTACACGCTTATACCCCAGAAGAAATTATCAACGAATAATAATATTTTTGTAAACAAAAGACAGATTTTAATGATATCTGAAGAATATCGACAGAATAAGGAATGCAAAATATCATAATATATACATATACTAGTAACCTTCGCCCGCTACGCTGATCGGTGTCTCCAAACGAAACTTTAATCAAACGAAATATATCTGTGTATTTGATCTTGTGTTTTATAGCAATCTATACATTTATCTCCAATGATCTTCCGCATTGCTGAAAACGATATGAACGCCATTACGGTTTTATATCTTCTAATGTCTCAGACAAAATTTGGACTGTTAAGAAGCAAATATTTTAGTTGATCATTTACAACTGAATATGGAAAAGAGCGGAAGAACAATATGTAGCAGATTAAAATTATCTGTGAAAATTTACAAATGCAAATCTCATCAAGATCCGTTCAATAGAACCTTCTAATAAAACTAATTTTTCATAATCGGGTTCAGCAGATTATAGAACATTCACCTATAATTTCACAACAAAGCAATGTAGAACAATATGTCTTATATACTAAAACCTTTCCAGAAAAATTATCTAACAACCAGTGCTATTTCCATCGAACTCAGTAGAACCTTTTAAAAAGGCTAAGCTTTCAAAATAGGGTTCACTGATTAAAGAGCTTTCGCACATAATTCTATAACTAAGCAACGTAGAATGATATGTGTTATATACGAAACTCTTTCTTGAAAATTAATCTAACAAACAATACAAGTATTCTCAAAATCCATTCGAAAGAACTCAGTTATAAGTGGTCGGACCAAAATTGCTCTTTGTATTTTATATGTGGAGTAGATAGTTAAATATATCTTTCATAATCGTGTTTACGTGATTGTAGAACTTTCAGGAACTACACGCCGTAGACCTTCTGGATTTTTGCAGGAACTCTGCACACCCTCCATAGCTATTAGCTATAACATATATACTCTCTAGTATATACCCTCTGCTGTAGATTTTAAACTATGTTTTTTTTACATCTACACCACTGAGAACTTTCCTCAAGCTCCATAACTAAAAATGTAGAATGATATGTTAAATATTGAAACAATCCCTGAAATATTACCTAACTGTGCAACTCCAATTAAAATACGCTCAGTAGAACTTTAAATAAAAGGTAATCTTTCACAATCGGGTTCACCTAGTTTTGGAACTTTGTCTTGTGATTTTCTACAATCCGATTTGTTGTCAAATTTGTGCTTCAGAAAAAACAAGAACTCAGAAAAAACCTCGCTACAGAGAAGTACCATCCATGCAAGAAGTACCAACCATCCACAAAAAATTATCTAACTAACAGTGTAAGTGTCGTCAAAATACATCCAGCAAAATTCAAATTATAAACGGGTGGAAGGAAAGACAAATTTGCATTTTATAAGATGTATCTTTGCAGTAGATGTATCTTTCATAATTGCGTTTACCTTTCTCTATAACTTTTCCAATATCGCTATAACTAAGTAACATATAATGAAATATTATATACTAAAACCATTCCTGAAAAGTTATGTAACAGTACCACTTGGATCAAAGTCGGTTCAATTGATTTTTTTTAAAGGCTAACCTTTAATAATCAGGTTCACTTATTTTTTTAACTTTTTCCTTTGTCTCTATAACTAAGCAACGTAAAGCACTTTATATATACAAAAACCCTTCCAAAACGAACATTACCCAACTAATAGTGGCATATCCTATCAAAATATTATAAACAATCAGAAAGAAATGCAAATTTCCATTTTAAATATGTAAGTAGATGATGATGATACGATTTTCTGTTGTAGAATTCATCGTGAAGTTTTTACCTTCATACGTAAACGGTGCTTTCAATATTCTAGCTAATACACCGATTGGCGAGGTATCGGAAGATTACGGTACCTGGTTACGGAAGATTAACCAGGAATCCCATAAACAACTGCCCAAAGGAAGGTGAATATATGGCTTTTGTGATACTTTTATGTTAGCCGGGCGCAAGTAATAAATCAACAAAGATTGTTTCCATACATGTCTTATTTTATTATTTTCATTCAAAATAGAAACGTTTCACTCATTTCATTTAAAATACATGCCTTACACTAATTTCATTGAAAAAAAAACTGAAAAGTAAAACAATAATAGGAAATAATGCCGTAATTTAAAACAAAGAATTGTTTTTAATTTACGTACGCGAAATGTAGCTACTGCTATTGGTAATTTTTAAAATGTTAATGGCGAAATTTACACACGGCTGACAAAAAATTACCCATATTTTCCTCTTATCCAGGAGCAAATGATAAATCACGATGTATTATTTCAATTCCAATTTCTTCAATTGAAAAAAGTTGTAGTTATGTATTATCCGGACCATGAGATAGATCACCAAAAAAGGCTGACAATTCCCAATCTTGTTACCGTTTGCCAATTACGTTCAAAACAGTAATTTAACATTCTTAAATACATAACCTTGTTAAACAATGCAAATTATTTAAAGTAAATAAATAAATAGAATACATAACATAAAACTACATACTATAAACTATAATTATAAAAAAAACTGTAAGAATAAAATAAATTTAAAACTATAATAAATAAACTATCAAATGGACAAAAAAATAAGGGTTCCTGTAATTAGTGTAATTGTCACCATGCTTGGCGCAGTTGTATCTGACATGGCCCGGATGTAAGTACCAAAAATGTTTTTAAGTCGTACAAACATTGCTTTCATTTTTAAATATTTTCGTTTTATAATGTTAATTTCTCAGTGGATTGCTTCTTTGTATTTTAAATAAAATCAATATATATTTTTTTTCTTTTTTTCAAGGCGTTTATATATATATATTTTCAAACTCATATAGCAGTTTTAATTCTTTAACTAAAAGCATTAACAAAAAAAAAGCAATTCAACAAATACAACGACCATTTGGAAAATGATTTTTTCGAAGACAAATTTAAGGCATAAAAAATCGCACGGATTTGATCCTACATTACGTACGCCATGAATTAAACATTAATAGTGTTATTACACGTAAAAATTGCAAGCGACAAAAATCGCCTGCGACCCGTCAGATTTCTTAAAACTTACGTATTATCCACATGAAACTTACGTATTATCCACGCATTTTATTGGCTGTTCGGAAAAAGGCTTTTCCATCGTAGAAATCTGACGACCAATTTTAAATGAAATTTCATTCTTAAACTTCTAAACATCCCACAATATTACTTTTTACACCGTCGTATAGAGAGAAAAATGTACTTTTAAATGCAATTTGTTTGAAAGCTGTATCTCAATTTGCTTCTGAGTTATTAATTTTTTTTGTAGTTTTTATTACTTTTTTGTCATAGTGGCAACAGAAGTATCCATTTCTGTTGAAAGTAAAGGGAAATACAGATTACTGTATAGACCAATCGGAAAACGAATAAAATGCGGATTAAACCAATAAAAATCTTCAGATATGCTTTTGATTTCCTACCCTGACGAGGACAATAACCATTTTTCCAAATGGTTAAAATATTTATTTTGAATTTCTTCCGTTGCTATAGTAACGGATGTATAAAATGAATGAATATGGATGAATTATCACTTATAATGTTAGGTATTTCGAGGTTTTGGCGCCAAAAACATCGCCAAATTAGAAATATATGAAATATCTCGCGAACTATTGGACTTAAAAGAATTTAGTTAGTACCATTCGATTCAGCATAGAAAAATACACCAAAATATGTTATCAGTTGAAAAATAGCTATAAAATCAGATTTTTAAGGAATTTTTTTAAAGTTCGTTCGATTTTTTACCCCCCTTAGGGGTGGAATTTTAGAAAATCCTTTCTTAGCGGCACTCTGTGTCATAAGAAGAATTTTTACCCCAAATTTCAAGACTTTAGGTTCAGTAGTTTGGTCTGCGCGTTGATTAATACAAAATTCAGACTTTCTTTTATATATATAGATAAGAAATACAGTGCCTGCTATTACTTTCATTTTTTGAAAAAGTGTTTTTATAAAATAATTATAGGATATATCTATTAAGTTAAGCTCCCCAGTTTAGATATATACTGTAAATCTATACTTACTTTATTTAAATCAGGATACAGATACATAAATGTAGCTATGATTACGGAAAAGTGTATGTTTAGATGGGGAGATGCAAAAACAGGTATGTAAATATACATATATATAATATATGAAGATCTGCACTAGTGTATATGCATGTGTATATGCGTAAATGTGTACATATATTTGTGTAAGAGCATAAATATTTACAAGTGTATTAATTAATGTGTAGCAGCATATACATAAGTTTGCAATTGTAAATGTACACTACACATGTTTATTTTGTAGCATATAACATTGTCTTGTAGTATCAGTCATCGATTTCTGTCTATATTTCGAAATACAAGTTGAAAAAATCTATTTTTTATACTATCGCAGCCATTCGATCAGAAAACATTCTGCCAGTAAGACAGTTGGTAATAATTTTGAGTGAGGTCTTGAATTCTTTTTTTGAATAAGATAAATTAGAAAAAAAGAAAAACGCATGAAAAATGATTTAAAAATCAATTTCTTAATGATTGGATATGGGTAATTTGATCCTTTATGTGTAATTTCAAACTCAGATCTTTCTGGGTAACTGGAATGGTATGCTGCGCAAATTAATTGGGGGCAAGCTATTTTTCCCCCTCATAATTGTAATGTGATTTCCAATTGATGATTTAAACAGACTTAAACCGTTTTTCTTTTTTTACTTTAGGGTAGTGCGACTATTAAAACGTAATAATAAGAATGTGGTTGGACTTTTTTTTAAACTGTAAAAGTCACTTCAGCTTCAGTTGTGAGCTTTTTTGTGTGACAGGCTTATGTTAGTTTTTGCTCTCGGTGAAACACATGTTGCATTTCTACATTTTTTACTTTGTCCCAATTAGTTTGCTCGGGTAGAATAAAAATAGAATTTAAAAAAAGAAAATGTCTTTCTTCAGAATACTGAAAATAAATTAATAAAAATTTATATAATAGTGATAGTATATATATTCCACGTAATATACATAAAAGGTACGAAAATTAAAATACACATTCCCGAATTTAAAAACTATTCATCAGAAAGTCTTGGGAATCGAGTTTTTATTAAGGAGATGATTGGGAAAGTATTGCAAGTCCATTCCTTCTTTTCCCTTCACATTTCTTGATTTCTACCCCTTTTTTCAATTAAAATATTCGCTTTACATAATGACATTCTAAATAAGGCGAATTATATATATATATATGTATATATATATATATATATATATATATATATATATATATATATATATTAGTGGCAAAAAAGTTGAATAAAGCAAGTAGTGGAGTAGCAACTCTGTATAGGTATTTTTTTCTAAAGCAAGAAAAGTTAGTTTCAAAAACCACCAATAGAGGGCATATAACGTCTTTATTCCGAATGCATAATATAAATCAGCGGCCACAGCCTAAGGTCCGTATACCACCAGTGTTCGTTAGAAAAGTTTGGTGGTCCTAAGAAAATTCTGGACATTATTTGCTATTTTTATTTTTTGTTAGCAATAAAATAAAATTAATATTCAAAGAAATTCCTATAGCAATGAAATTTTGGACGTTTAGTTTTTAAAGTTTCAATTACAGCATGCAATTATAATTATGTTAATAAATGTCATATCCCATTTATTTGCAAAACAAGTAATTTTTAGTTTTTATCTCTTCATAAAAATGAATACCCATTGCTGAGTAAAAAAGTAATTAAAATTTTAATTTAGTTTGCAGCATCATATTTCTGCGAAAAGACATTTCCATCTGTCAAAACATTATTGAAATAAAAATTTCTCTTCGTTGCTTGTAGTTAAAGACATTCGAGCCAAAAATCCGTTAGCTTATTTCAATCAAACATGAACTAATATCACATTAAAAATGCGTCAAACGAAAAATAAGCATGAATTATTTTGTTACAAGAAAATAACCTTTAAAGGGGCACCGGACATTTGAGTTTATCGAAGAGATAAAAAAAATCGCCTTTTTCAATGTACAAAAACACAAATAATATGCAATTAAAATCTTTTTTTCCCTTTCTACCTAAAGTATATATTCTTAGCTATATTATACAGAAAAAATGTATGTTGCATATGTATACAAAATTAATATTGAAAATTTTAAATTTAAAAATTCATCTTACTAATGCGTGAATTAAAATCATTAAGTGCTGCCCGCATGATAAAACATTAAATCGTGCATATAGAAGATAGTTTTTGAACAAAATATAGCTCCAAGTCAAAAAATTATAATAATGGAAAAAAGGGAATTGTGAAGAAAAGATTTTTATGTATCGCTTATACAAAAAGCAATACAGGATGAAACTTAATATTGTAAGAATCTACATAGTTTGTAGAATCTTTTAGCATAAAAATTAAAGAAAATAATGCAAAAATTTAAATAACTATTCACACTTGGAAAAGAAAAAAATATTAGAATAACCATTTACATGGTTCAAAATATTAGAATAATCCATTGTAAATAATACGTGTTGTATAAAAAGGAAAAATAGTTTTCTTTAACATTTTGTTGCAACAGCTTTACCTTTTATAACAGCACAGACTCGCTTGCTTTGCCAAGCAAGCTACAAGTGGTTCACAATGCTTTCTACCCAGGCATGAAAATGTCTACTTTATGCTGGAACAAAGCTCAACTTTTTTTTTTTTTTTTTTGAGGGGGGCAATATCTTACAGTCTTCTCTTTATTATGCCCCACAAATTCTCTACTGGATTTAAATCCGGCGATTTAGCCGGCCAGGGAATTACGTTAATTTGGTGTTGGCTAAGCCACTTCATGGTGTACACTGACCTGTGTGAAGGTGCTAAATCACGTTGGAAAATAAAATCGTCACCACACAGATCGTCTGAAGGTGGTATCATGAAATGCTCAAGGATTTCTTCATATTTCTCAGAATTAATCCTTTCGTTAAAGGTACATAGCCTTCCAGGACCACCTGCAGTCATGCAAGCCTATACCATTACAATGGCTACAAATTTCACTGAACGTTTCATGCAGTGCTTCTCATATGCTTCTAGCTTCATTCTCCATAGAGGGACACCTTGATGATCATATGCTGCACAAAACACACTCACATGACTGAACAATATCTTTTTCCAATCACCCAGACCCCATAAAAGCCTGTTTTGTACCACTTCACTCTCTCCCTTTTCTGTTTAATTGTCATGAGAGGCTTTATCTTTGGTAAACGAGATTGAAATCCAAGTTTATTGGAGACGTCTTAGTCTGGCAGATTTACTCCCATCGTCACCGTGTTCTTTCCACCTTCGATGCAAATATCTTACACTTCTAAAACGGGTTTTTTAGTAATACTCTTTAGCTTTCTACTCTCTGAGTAGTTTTTGGATTTCGGCCGCTATTCAGATGCTTGTTTTCGAAATGTCCGTCGTTAACTCATTTATGCCTGAATTTTTGTTTTCTCAAATTTGTTGGTAAAATCACTTTAAAATGTTGCAAAATGAACTGGAAAAATACTAAAAAAAATTACGCTAAAATATTTCTGTATTTATTTGATAAAATGTAGAGGTACTAAATATAGGAGTATCCATATTTGGAAAAATGCATAAATATATGTTTTGTAAACTTACAATAAATTAAGCTTCTAAATTGCATATTATATACTGTAATTAGTATTTTTATGAACAATTAAAAAATATATATGTATTTCTTTACAGAGACTAATAACATTGTAAGTATTATCAATAATAAATTAAAAATAATCGTATTTGAGGCTAAAAACAATTTATTTCAAAATCATCTTGAAAAGGATTTTACATAAATAACTGCCCCCTAAATGTCTAATAGAAACATGTACCCATTTACGCCTTGCGCCCTATATTTGTACGTTACAAACACGCATAAAAAATAGACTTGAATAAATAATTTCTCCATTTAAGGGGCCCCAGGACCTTTAAACTTTCAAAAAATCAGTTTTCAGATTATGATTTCTTCTTAATTATTAAAATTTTCCCAACAATATGCAAAATACCCCATTTAAAAATCTGCTTTATTACTTGAGTTATAACCATTTATTGACGATTACTATTGAAAGTCCGTTGACATTGAAACTTTAAAACGCATTTTCTCTGATTAGTAAATTTGGGGGTTGAGCGCACTCTTACTTTCAAACTATTTAAACTACAGCTTTAAAAAATTAATCCATTATGTATTTTTTTATAGTCCTCATGCTAAAACCAAAAAAATTCACATATTTTGGTTATTTATTTTCTTGTACTTGAAAAACTTGATTTTTTTTTTTTTTTGTAATTTTCAATCCAATTATTCATATTTTGTGCTAAAATTAAATTTTAAACACAACTTTTTGTATATATTTTGGTTTTAATTTAGAAGTTGGTGTGTTATGATTTTGTTTTATTCAAAAATTATTTTCTATTTGCATAATTTAGAGTTTAATCATACGCGCAGCACTTAATGTTTAAAATTCACGCATTAGTGAGATGAATTTAAAAATTTTAAATTTAAATATTAATTTTGCTTATACAACAGTCATTTTTCGGTATAATATAGCTAAGAATATATACTTTAGGCAGAAAGGGAAAAAATATCTTAATTGCATATTATTTGTATTTTGGTACTTTGTAAAAAGTGATGCTTTTGATCGCTTCGACAAATTCAAAGGTTCTGTACCCCCTTAAAAAAATACGTATTTCAAAGAAGTCTACAAGCTAAGGTTTTGACTTATTTATTTGGATTCTTGATACAAAAAATACATGAAACTTACTTTTTACATTTCGCTATCTTGAAAAATGAAAAATCTATAAACACCGAAAAAAGGCCTTCAATTAAGCAAATAATTATCCATCTTATGCTGTCATCTCTCGGTAGTAGATAAAGACATCTGTAGACAATTACTTCATATAATTTCCATATTGTAAAGAAGAAGAAAATTTAAAAAATATATTAAAATTTGAAACGTCCCAAAAATGGGACGGTAGGCATAAATGGGTTAAAATACTGCTTTATTGCTCTACTAACCCTTTGTTGAGAACATTTTAAGCAACTGGCGCTATATTGCTGATTACGACCTTCTTTATGATAATCAATAATACGATGCTTTGCAAACTCCGCTATGTCGGACGAAAGACCCATGTTTCACACAAAATGAAAACAATGATAATGCAAAGCGTTTTTATAACTTAAGAATAAGTCCCGGAGAAGCTAATTTTATGCTTAATTTATGCAACCTTTTGAACCAATCGGGATAATTCACAAGTATTCTGATTTTTTGAAGCCCCTATTTTAGTATTCTAATATTTTGAATAATTAAAATTATTTTACGAAAATACAATATTCACTTAAAATTTAATCTTTTACAGTTTTAATTTTCTTTAATAACATGCAAATTTATTAAAACATCAACCGTTGTTCTTTTTCGATTATACAACACTGAAATAAATCTAAATGCAATTCCAAATACAAATGAAAAGAATTATTCTAATTTTTTAACATGGAGCTGTATAATCATAAAACACTTACATCTAACAAGGAGAGGGCCAACCTTGTTAATCACAGACTTTGATTATTTTAATATATATTGTAGGGTAGAGACCCCTTAGTGTCAGGTTCAACGGATTTTATCCAACGCTCCTTAGTTCTTGAGAAACCGGGGGGTCTAATAATAGTAAACAACTTAAATACTTACTTTGCAAGCGCAATGATAGGTTAGTCGCAGCTCAGTTGGTATGGCGTTTGCCGGCTGATCCGCGGGCCCGTGTTGCCTGAATGCTCTGCATTTGTTTTTCTCCTTTTTTGTTTTATAAATATACTTGTAAGTATAATTAATAATCTCGTTGTCAATTAAAATTTATAATATTGTATATCAATTATAATTTTAACCTATTTAATTTTTTACTTTTAACTAAATAGTAGTATAAAACATCATAAAACTGTTAATTTTTTAAAAATCATTTTTAAAATGTATTTCATATATTCTTTATCGATGCAGTGATATTCAGCAATTGTGTGAATTCGTGATTTTAAAGAAACATCATTTACGCAAGGCTTTAACAAAGGAAGTCAATGCGATAATACTATTATTCTGTTTTTAAAGTAACAAGCATAATTATATTAAAAATTATCATCAAAATTAAATTACAACCGACATTTTGCATATTAAAGATTTTTAAATTTGTAATACGTATGCTTGCGCTTTCAATTATTTTGCTTTCACCTTTATCTTCTTTCTGCTTTTATTTTTATTTTATTTGAATATTCTTTTATTTTATCATAACTAGATAGCCCCACAACAGATTTTGACACGATTTTGGAATTTTTATCATTCAATAATAGATCCAATTTTTTTAAACCTCTTTAAAGGATGAGAAATGATAGTTTAAAAATAAAAAATGATAAATTTAAGTTTGTTAATCTTATAATTAATGTATGATATTAAAATTTGCAATTGAAATTATTAAATTATAATTACAAGTATATTTATGTATATTAAGTAAAAAAGTTATGTATATTAAGTAAAAAAATGAGAAAAACAAATGTAGCACGGTCGGGTACCGAACCCGGCCCCGCAGATCAGCCACCGAACGCCGTACCAACTGAACTACGACCAAACTATCATTGTGCTTGCAAAGTAAGTATTTAAGGTGTGCACTATTATTAGACCCCCCCCCCCGGTTTCTCAAGAACTAAGGAGCATCGGATAAAATTCGTTGAACCTGACACTAAGGGGTCTCTACCCTACAACATATATTAAAATAATCAAAATCTGTGATTAACAAGGTTGGCCCTCTCCTTGTAAATTAAAACCAAAATATATACAAAAAGTTTTGTTTAAAATTTAATTTTAGCACAGAATATAGAAAAATACAAAAGTTTCAAAAGTTTTTAAAATCAAAAAAAGATAAATAAAAAAAATACAGTGAAACCCCTCTTTAAGGGTCACCTTTCGTTCCATTGAAAATTGACCCTTATGAGGCGTGGTCCTTGAATAGGGATGACCCAATTTTTCATTTCTCTTACTTTTTATCCCGCGATTTTTAAAATCTGCATATTCTTTCAGTAAATTCTCTTTGATTTTAACAATATTGTTTATTTGATTCTTGATGCAATTAAACTGTGAAGCCAAATTTCTTGCAGATGTTCCTTGATCATGACAATTAAAAACTTTGATTTTGTCACTCAAATCCAAATGTACTCTTTGGTGCCATAATTTTAAATTTTACACAAGCCTGGGCATGAAATTTCTAGTGTAAAAATTGTGCTTCAATATGCATTCACAGTTTTAGTAAATGTGAAATCAGTTTTTCTAGATAATATGTTATCCTTTGCAGCCCACAACAAAGGGTCAAGTTTTCCCTCCAACCCAACCCCTACATGTCGAAAAGTAAAACAAATAGTGAGACAAACACCTGATTGTCTCACTTCTGGAAAAGTTAGTGGGCCTTCATTGTGTTACTAAATCCTCCCCCCCCCTTGCCTTCTTTGTTGCAAGTGCAGTTGTTTGCTGACCTCTTATGTTTTGGTTCAGGAATTCAATACACCTGTTTAGGATTTAAGACAAATGTGAAAAAAAATGGCCTTTTTGAGGGATAGGTGTGGCCTCTAATGGGTGTAATTTAAACATTATATCTATGGGGAAAATTTTTGTTCCTAAAAATATTGGCTCTTAGTAGAGGTTGTCCTTGAATAGGGGTGACCTTTAAAAAAGTTTAACTGTATGTGATTTTTTTTTTTTTGTTTTAGCATGAAGACTATGAAGAAACGCATACTTGGTTAATTTTTTAAAGCTCTTGCTTACATGAAATGTTTGAAAGTAAGAGTGCGCGCAAACTTCAAATTTACTAATGTGAGAAAACATCTTTTAAAGATTGAATATGAACGGACTTTCAATTGTACTCACCGTGTATAAATTATTATAACTCAAGAAATAAGGCAGATTTTTGAATGTTTTTTTTTTTTTTTTTTTTTTTTTTTTTGCATATTGTTGATATTTTTTTTAAAATTCAGAATAAAACACAATCCGAAAACTGGTTTTATGAAAGTTTAAAGGTCCTGTGCCCCCTTAAAGGTAGTTGTTATGATTGAAGGAGTATTTACGAATTGTTTATACTTAGAGAATTATTTATAATTTTTACCCGACTGAAAAGAAGGGTTATGTGTTTCACGCGTATCTGTGTATGTGGATCTCTTTATACCCTCGAAACATCCCAACGGCTGGATGGATTTTGATGAATGAGGTCTCTATCAATTCGTCTTAACGGCCCGATGGTTATAGGCTAGGTTTTGTTTTTATAAATTCAAAATGGCGGCCGTAAAATACAAAATAGCGGTAGAGACGAAAAAAAGTTTTACGCACCCTATTGAGTGGAATATCATTGGATAGGTCTTTCAGAATGAAGACGATGTTTCATTGACTATTTTACAGTCAGAAGCTCCGTTAAAATATTATACAACCTGGAAGTTGTGTAGGTAGGATCTCTAGCTTTACTGGAACTCTAACCATCATAGACATTTATAGACCTCATCACAACAGTGTTTACAGATAGGAACTAATAATTATAAACGACTTAAAAGTCATCAATACAAGTAAATAAAAAAATAGGTAAGTAATATAAAAAAAAATATTTTAAGTCAATTCCTACTTAGTAGTCCAGTCAAATTGTCAAAAATAGATGCAAAAATTCTGCTAGAAGATTTTATGTTTTTAAACTGTTTATGGGAATGCTAATAACAGGAATTAATTGTTTCCCAACAAAATATCTCGAGGCTAAACTTTGTGGAGCCAAAAAAAACACGAAATTTTCGGACTTTTTTCAGTTTTTTGCCTATAACTCGAAAATTATAAAATTTTTGTGTACCATACTCAATTACAAAAAGAAAGAACATTAAATTCTCTACAAATTTTATTATAAAAGTCTTTTTCTAAATCCATTATTAAGCGCGCTACAGCTTCCTGAAAATGATACTTTTTTTTCTAACTTTGTGAAAAAATCGCAAATACCAACATTTGACACCATTTTTATTTCTTTTATCCTCTTTAATGTAACTTTTTATATTACAGGTATTTGCATGATAGTAATAATGATTAATTACAATGGTAAAACCGTAAAAAATTGACAACATTGTAATTTGTTTTTTGTATTTACAACTTAAGGTGAGACCAATAATAGTAGGTATTATCAATGTAGGTAGCATGAATGTAAGTAAAAAAATACTTACAGTAACATCTTCAATGGATTTAGTAACGTCTGGAGCGCTTGCGGGTTGATGAGTTTGGTTCGTCAACCTCAATTTGAGAAGCAAAGGAGCAGGCTGCATGATCTTCAACAGCTTTGAACTGCTTTGAGCTTGTTGCGACATCATCATCCTGGCTGCGAAAGTCATCGACGTTGCTGGTTTGGTCGATGGTTTCCCAGGTATCAGCTTCATAATCCTCTTCTTCTGCATAAATAATATCATCCACATTTTCACAATTGACCCCGTTACAGTTTTTGCAAATTGCCGAGCATTTGAGTCCTGATTTTACGCAAGAGCATGCTTTGGTGCACCCTTTTTTACAGCTACATGAGACAACATGCAGCAAGGATTCATGTGCTGGGTTTTGGTACATTTGAACTGGCTGAAAAAGACCGTCAGACCTGCGAACCCACCCCCATTCTTCAGGGGGCATGTTGTTTCCTAGCCAAGCTTGTACCTGATGATAACATCTTAGGAAATGATGCTGCGCAGCCTCTTGCGTCGGTGGCAGCCTTGCAAGATGAACTTTGCTTTTTGTGGCTGATTTAGCAAATAACTGGAACCGCAAACTGTTCAATGTCTGCGTGGTATCTACGCATCCACTGTATAGTGCAATAAGGAATTTTTCTCCAGCCTTGATGATTTCTTGACGGGTAGACTCTGGTTTATTAAAAACACATGATACTTCCTCAAGCTGCTTATGTTTTTTTAAAGTGTTACAAAACTTTGACTTTCCTTGCCCAAAAAGAGCAGATGTTGTATCGCATCCACTAATTGCATGAGTGAAAAGAACATTGTTGTGATTGTATTTGTAAGAATTGGTTGAAAACCACTTTGTTTCGATGCTTCCTCTTCCTGGTTTTTGGAAAAACAGATTTTTGTGTTGATATCCCAAGCTTGTCATGATCGCGAGAATATCAATATCCTCTGCGACAATTACAATATTTTCAAAGGCTTTGGCTCTTGAAATGGCTAAGGTAACAATCATGATATCAGCGTCTTCTTCTGCCTGGTCAACTTGAATTCTGTTATTTTGAAGCTCTGTTTAAGCAGTGAAATGAAGCGGTTCTTGTTTCTGTCATTGGCTAGAAATTTGTCTTGAGGCACTGTGCTTAACATTTCTGCTGCAACTATGACTTCAGTAGAAGTGTGCATTCCAGATTGACGTGCTCTTTCTGCATATTTCGTTCCATTCTGTTCTCCCTCAGATGGATATCCATCGAACACAACTGCGACCTGAGATCCAAAATTTTTCTGAATGTAAGAAATATAACTTTTAACAATAAATTTGAAGGAAACATTTCGAGGCCAAGTTACTTTGTTAAGAAGGTTCCCTCCTTCAACAACAAAAAACTTATCTTTTCCAATAAGATCCAGATTGTCTAATGGGATGAAAGCACTGTAAAACGAAGATTTTTTGCCCTTTCTCATCCCTTCGTCGGAGAATAAAGACATCCGATAGGGAGCAAGTTCATAAGTTAGTAGATTCTGCACGTCTTTTCATTAAACAAACCCTTTGGAATAGAGTCAATGGATGTACAGAAGTAACTGTAACGTTTCCTAATCTTAAACTACTGACAACAGAAGCTAAAGGTACTACCTTATCCTTTTTCTTGAATTTCACACTCTTGAAATTTTCGCCAACAATTCTTCTGACTCCTGCCTGTCCTACTTCTCCAGCCAAATAGCAGTTAACGTCAGTCTTTCCAACAATTCCACTACTGATGGACATTATGTAATCATTTTCGGGGAAAGGATGATGCACTAGCAACCAATCTCGCAGCTTTTTTTAATCATTACTGTCTCTATCAATGCGGGAACTTCTGGCATCCACATGCTGTTCAAAAACTTCAAAGCCTACTTCACAGTATGCCTCTATATCATCGCATATGTTTTGCATATGAATCATTCCCAGAGTCCATCTTGCTAACACGCTGTCTGTCATTCCTCGTCCATGCGTTAATCCTCCAGTGCTCTTCATAGTTTTCATTAATGTTTGTTCAATCGCCATATCAGTCCAAGTCCCAGACAAATTCTTATCTGATCGCCGTATGGTGAAATAGCCTTCAGCTGTGAACTTTCGGTATTCGGAAGGATCCAGTGTTTCTTCCAGCTTCAGCATGTCTTGCAAGTACAGATGTCCACACTTGGGATATAAGAAATGTCCCGCAGCATGGAAGTAGGGAAGCATTTTTTCCACAGTTCTCAGGTGGAGGTTCCAGTTTCCTGTTCTTTCCGCTTCGATAAACTGTTTAATGATTGTGACCATCTTTAGATATAGAATCCATAACTTCGCTGTGGGGCCTTTATTTTCTAGTAAAGTTACAGCTTTTCCATATTTTTTTACAGCTTCTTGAACGTAATAAATGGTGTCCTGGTGTGTCGATTGATCCCAGCATGTTATCATGTCTTCCATAGCAGCTCGTTCGTCTTCTGTCAGTTGAGTGTGATCCCACACTAGGCCAGACAAAACAAGATGAGATAACAGGTGTGCTCGTATAGCCCTAGCATATGCATGGCCAGACATTATTTTGTCTACACTATTCTCAGCATAAATTGTGCTGAACAATCTTTCAGGCCGCTTCCAGCCATGATAAAACCAACTGATCCCATGAAAGACATGAGGAGATGAAAACCTCCAAGCCTCACTGTCACGTTATTTAATTCTGGCTGTTCATTCGCTATTATGTCTCTTGCTTTCAAATAGAGAGGTTGATCATATGTCACAAAGCATGTCTTCTGGTTGAATTGTCGACATTTTTCAGCAGCGACCAATAGCGAGGTAAAAACGGTATCATAATGTGAAGGAAGGGCGTTAATAAATGGGAGGTACTTTATTTTAGAGCGTTTATACTCTCTGTTGGATGTAACTTGCTCCATGAAACCGTTCCACCCGGGAACGTTTTCAATGTTTGACCATTTCCCATAGAGCCATACTATGTCTGTCGTTGAGGGGACGATTTCATTATTAATGGGAGAAAGTTCTTCCAAATCTTCAATTTTTATATTCTGTAAGCCCCTCATATCTGTTCTGTGAAATGTCTGTAGATCAATTTTTTCAGCTTGACTGACTATTTCAGCTGTAGAGTGATGTTTCACTTTTTGAATTCTTTTCTCGGTATGCAAGGCGTCGTGAGGAGTAACACACATTATACCTCCCATTGCATGGAATGTACCAGTCCCATCCAGAGTGTTGACATTAAAGTCCGCATTGTCAAAAATAAATTGGCAGAATGCATCATCTCGTTCTTTTGTTTTCTGAGGCTTCAGAATGGTAGACAATTCAAGAAGGGAAGCATCTTCATAGGACCCTGCAAAGCCAAAAGCGGACATAACTTGGAGCAAATGCTTTGAACCAAACTTTCTGTACAAATATGCGCTGATCCCTGTCATGATTGAAGAAAAGAATGACCTTGGTCGAACTGCACTTATTAGGGCATGTGAAAGAGCAACGCACTTTTTCTTCCATTTCTCAATTGAACCACGTTTGTGTTTCAAAACTATGGTTTCAAAAAGCAATTTTACTGATTCAGGAATAACGTTCTCAGCGTCAGACAGAAAGTTATCAGATGGGGGGTATTGCGTAACATCATAAATTTGTGACCTTATATCTTCCACAATTATGTCACAGGCTGTTTTCACAATACGGAGTCGTTCCTGCTGAGGATCTAAATTCCTGTTCGAATACCAGTGATCAGTGAGTATTTTGTGTCCAACATATTTGAAACAGAGTACTGTTTTCTTTTTTTTTGTTTTCAGAAATTAGCACAGCATCCCCATATTTATGAATTATACGGGCCTTGACAGTCCGAGAATCAGGAAGTTCCAATGACAGTGGTATTTGATTCATCAACTCATTTAAGAGAACTGGCATTCCTCAAATTTTGCTTCAATATAAGTAAATATAGCTTCCATAGCTTCGTCAACGGATGTTGCAGGTCGACGCCCTCTTTTCTCTCCACCTGTTACAGATTGATATAGTTTTATGCGACAAAAACTATGATACCATGCATCTGCAGTTACCAAGTCAGGTTCGTGTTGAATACGTTCAATTACTTTCTGGGACCATTTATCCCCACGTTTTTTTGCAGCTTTCAGAAATGTAATTTTCGCTTCTAACTTCATTACTTTATGAATCAAATTTCTTTTTGCGTAGGGCTTTTTTGATTGTTTTTCGTTGAAGTCATCGGGATTACCTTCTCCACATAAGAAGCAATTATCTCGAAACTTGAAAGAAGTGCTCGATCGGAGGTACAAATTAGTCTGTGTAGAATCTTTTTCACCCCGACGAACATATGCTGCTATCATTCTCTCATTCACATATTTTTTTCGGCAGTCCTCATGTACTCTAACTTCCTTGCCACTTTTCAGAAAACGTTGATGAGTATTATTCTGACGTTGAACGCTACATTCAAAGAGCTTGGCAAGTCCTTTCTGGGTCACAATGCGTGTATCACGATTTGAAGCCGTTTGGCAAACGAAACACAATTTTGGATCGGGCTCGCTCATTTTTCACTACTGCACGAGAAGCAGACGCGCAATAAACTGAATAGTAAGATACCAGACCAGTGTAGAGAGGGAAGGGTGAGTCTTTAAGAAAGAACACATGCGTCGGAAAGTCACGTGACCGCTATCTTCCAACTGCATTCCCTATTATTATCACCTGCCACCCCCCCCCTCCCTTCGTAACTGTCTTTCTGCTGGGTTGCCGGATATCGTCCTTCTGCTAAGGTTGCCAGATTTATCTCAGAAAAAACGAAGATTTTGATTGACACTAGTTTGTTTTTATTTTATCGCACTATCGTTCTTTTTCGTACCATGCATAACTATATTGAATGAGCCAGTAATGTTTTCGTTAACGAATTTCTTTAAAAAGTGGTTATTATTAATTAATCGATCTAATCATTATTCTCTAACTGCATTTGTATTGCATTATTCTGTTAACATTTTAAAACTAATTTTGCAGTCTTATCCAATTATGAATGAAAAAGTAATTGAATTTTAAGAATAAAGATAAATCAGACCATCCTGCAATTTAATAATTAGGAAAATTTTAGCAATGGACACCCTACAAAAATAAATATTTGTATTTAACCTTGTAATCATCGCGCCCGATACAATCACGGACAAATTGCCCGTGAATGTATCAGGCTCAACGTTTAATGGTTAAGCATAAAAGGTGATAATAAATCAAACAAAATATCTAAACTTATGATACAGTTAGACTAAATAAAAAATTTTATAATGTAGATATTTATCTATAATAAGGTAGAGTTCACTTGATCTATTTCAACAGCAAATGCGCACTTAATATTACACAACTCACCCAAGATTTTTGTATTACTGATCTAAAACAAGCCGTTTTTACATTTGATGCGCATATCCATAACTTATTTTTGGCAAAAGGTGAAATTTTAAAGTAAACTGAAAAAGAATATTTTTTAAACTATCAAAAGTGGGATGGGGTAGAAAAATGGAAGAAAACGTTGTGCGGACACATTTAAACGTACACCTAATACCTAAAAAGCGCTAGAGACCTAAAAAATACTAAAAACGTATAACGTACGAGAAAAACGTACTATCTGGCAACCCTACCTTCTGCCTAACCTTCTTGAAAATTTGCCTTCTTACTTATTCATCAATAGGTGCATTTCATTTCCACAGTTAGTGATGAAAAGAAATTTTTTTTAGGGATGGGAGGCGAAAAATAGGTCACTTTCTATGAAGTTGAAAAAAATGTGCTATTTTCAAAAAGTTGTAGCGCGCTTAATAATGGGTTTAGAAAAACGTTTTTAGTATAAAATTTGTAGAGAATTTAATTTTCTTTCTTTTTGTAATTAAGTATGGTGCGCAAAAAGTTTATAATTTTCGAGTTATAGGCAAAAAACTGAAAAAAGTCCGAAAATTTCGTGGTTTTTTGGCTCCACAAAGTTTAGCCTCGAGATATTTTGTTGGGAAACAATTAATTCCTGTTATTAGCATCCCCATAAACACTTTAAAAACATAAAATCTTCTAGCAGAATTTTTGCATCTATCGGCCCAATTTTCTGACAATTTGACTGGACTATAGGTCAATAAGAGGATTTTTTTCTCCCATTCTTCTTTCCTGTTGAGTGGCGCTTAAAATGCCTTGATCAAGAAGAGGGCTCTCTCGATTATTGAAAATTAATTAATTAATTAATGAATTAATATTTGAAAAAAACTGGATTAACATCAAGTGTCATCCACTACAAGTTTAAAAAAAATTATTTGAGCTTGATTGGATGAATAATAATCATTTTATTAACTATTAAAAATTTGAACAAGATATATATATAGCGAAAGTGTGAGGTAATAGTAGGAATTGAAAAAAAATAGTTTCACATTGATGAGAAATAATTAATTAGTTCTCTTTTTACGCAGTCAGGTTTATTGATTTTTAAAATTTAATTGTTTATGTTACATTAAATTGGCGCATTTCATAGTTATAAAGTGGGAGTCCTCTGGTCATTATTATACAAATGTATTTTCGTTTTTCTAAAACGTATTAGTGGTCTGCAGGATATAAAGTTACAAGTTTAGTGGTACGTGAGATCCGAAAGGTTGGTGATGGCAGATATAAACTGTACAATTTATACGTCCAATGACCACAAAATATGCTCAATATTATGGTCACCATTGTCTGCTAACCTGTAGAATCTCAATATGGCCTTAAGGTGTCAGGTACCATCGAAGATGACAAATTAAATGAAAATAGAAACCTGATATGAATTGGTATAACTCCACATCTGATAAAAAATTTCATGTGGAATTTGAAATACACTTTAAAAGAGAAATATCTTAACAGATAATGTTCTGAAAAAAAGTCAAGATGCATATTAAGATTTTTAATTTCATTTGAAATTTGACACTTTTTTAATAAATGAATTTACCTTGTATGACTTGTGCGCATGAATACTCATAATTGAATTGTCACAGTGAGCCCACATTTTTTTATTGAGTACATGTATGTTACGTGTTCAAAATGACCCACACTGGAAAATAAATAGATTAGTTCTTGAGGGGGGGGGGGGGAGCCTAAAATTAAAAAAAAAATCTCAAAATATTGATATTTTTTGTAAAAAAATAGTCATTTTCTAAATTTCTTACTCGATGAACATAATAGCAGGCAATTTTGTGCATCTATAAGGTTTATACCTTAGGTTAATATTTCATGAAATTCTTTAGAGCTATTTCTTAGAAGTCATGCGCGCAGTGACCAAAATTAACGTTCTGGGAAAATTGACTTTAAAGTTGGAATTACCCTTTGCCATTATAAAGTGAGCTGAAACTCTTTTGGACATACCTTCCTTTCTAAAGCGAATGTTTACACGGTCTTTCTTTTCAAATGTTCTTTAAGAATCAAATTTTAATGTAAAAAAATTGATTTTTTGACGCTTTTAAATGCACCTGACCGCTTAGTTGCATCTTATGCGTCGGAATGTTTCGAACATGGTGTGCTATGTTCTGTTTGAGATCGGTGGGAAATCTTGTGGAATTACATTAGATCAAGTGTTGTTGATATTTCCAAAATAAAAAATCGCATGGATTCAAATTTGGAAGCTTCCTTTTCGAAAAAATAAAAAATGGTGGCTGATAATTATTACACCAGAAAAATTGCATAGACCACAATTAGACTACAATACCACAATTAACAATTGAAATGCTACGTTAAGATTCCATATGGTAAAAGACAGTGGTGGTATTTAAGACGTTTTCTTCTCATTACATGAAAAAGTTGTGTACGTCGTGTTACATTTTCTGTATAAATATATTATACATTCTCTATTGGCGGCTTTTGCAACTTTTTTTTCTCAAGAAAAAATTTCCATCATCTTCCTAATATACACTCCACATGATTCCCCCTTATCATGACTGCCTGATGAGCAGTTTCTGCGCTAGCCTTTGTGGGAATGTGAACTTCAATTTTGGACACCTTGTGTATGTACACTTGTTGGAATGCATATATATACATTTCTTGAATTTACACTTTTATATTAGTCAGTTGACGTCAGATACTAAAGTCAAAGAAATATGGGAAATACTATAGATAAACTTTATGAAACATTTTAATAGAAATTCATTTGTGATATGAAATGCAAACAAATAGCATTTACCAGAACTCCCATATGTCCATATCCAACAGAGGATTAAGTACGCGTTCACGGCGTGCACACAAGTAATGTTTCCGAGTCTTTTTGAATTTACCATAGTCTGAAATAATCTTTTTTCATTTGTAGATATTCAGTTTATATTTTCATTTTGTACGATGATGCTATGTATGATTGCGCCAGTTGAATGCAGAAATCTTTTTCAGAATTAAATGAAAAATATATCTTTTGCATTTAAAGAACTAAATTTAAATGAGTCCATTACTTACTTTCTTATAAATCAAATTAATAAAAAATTCTTAAAAATGATTTAATATTTTTTACTATTCAAAACGTTTTAAAAAAGTAAATAATTTTTCCATAAGAATTCATTTCCTTTCCTTTCTTCAGTTCATTTCTTTGAAGGATGCAAAACCATTTCTTCAAAACAAAGTTAAATTTATCATCCTAGCGGTTTTGCGTTTAAGGTATGAATCATTTTTGATTTGAAATAAGATTAACTGCCAATCTATCCCAGATAATTTAAATATTTCATTCTTCTCCGCAAAATAAAAATGAAAAATCGTTATTCTGGATGAATATTTTAAACTAAGATGACCTAAGTTATGTATCTTCATCATACAGTGCCTTTTCATTGAATGTATGTTTAATGATACACTATGAAAATAATTCCGTATATAAACATTTGATTTTACGTGAAATTTCTTTTTTTTAACGGAAGTTTTCTATTTGGAGTGGAAATAGTAAGTGTTTCCGGAATAAAAGGAAAATTTCTTCTATCTCTTACTTACTGAATGTTAAAAATGGAAATGTTTTTTCCAAGATAGGCAAATTGAAATGTTCCTTGTCAATCGAGAGAGAGAACAGAAAAATTCCAGTCAAATTTTCGTAAATGACGATTCGGTTTATACATAGTCGTTAGATGTGTCCAGTTGGTGTATGTTACAAAGCATTTAAATTCTAATACTGAATACCGCGGTTCTAATCCTGAGGAATGCAAAGCGATATAAAGCATTTGTTATAATATTTATTACAAATACCTGTTCTGCATCAGAATATATAATTATTATTTAGATTTTTTTTAATATTGCACTATTGCTCACATTTATTTCTAAAAATATAAATTATCAGCCTTGAATAGCAAAATTTTCAATATTAAACGGGGAAATACCAAAACGGGAGTTTTGTGAAAAAACGAATAATAGTCGGCAACTTTTCCATCCGTATCTTTTCCGTTTTTTCACATTTTTTTTTCAATGTACAGTCGTGGAAAAAAAAAAAAGTAAACACCTCCTACTAACTCCTCAACAAATTATCGTAGAAGAAAGTTACTGGTACCGAACGATTGGAAATAAAGTCTACTTTTAAATGATGTATATAAAATTTGCTTAGGGGGCCATCTACATATTAAAACGAATCCAAATTTCATTTTTTTTCAATGACAATACCCAATTTTAACAAGATATTTCAAATCTTCGGTTCAAATAATGCCTAGACATCGAATTTCAAGTCATTAGAATGATAAGTTTTTGAATTATAAACAATTAAAATATAGTGCTTCTAATATTAAATTACATTTTCATATTTTTATTAATATCTCCAGAAATTATGCTCCTAATGTGCTATTCATTTTGTAGCAATAATACTAATATACCCAAACATAAATACGCTGAATTTGCAATTTTTATAATTTTATGACATGAATTATGAATTATGAAATTAATATTCGAAAAAATTATGAATTGCAACCTACAATTTTTTTGATGGACTTAGATTTATTAAGTCCTGCTTTATGTAAATCCAAAATTTCACATTTTTCTTCCAAGTAGTTTTCAAATTATGCTTAAAAAACGACAAAATAATGGTTTAAGGGGCCGTCTATAATAGAAGTGACTAGATATTTTGAAATTTCTTCTGCTGTACTGTAATCTAGCAGGCTTCATTGACTTCTTAAGGTGCCTTGATCAAGATGGGGGATCTCTCGGTTAATAATCGATTTCTGAACTTCAATTTGGATACAGCCCTTAAAATACGCTCGTTTTAAAATAATTAATTTCTCGGAAACTTATGGTACGAATTGCATAAAAATTTGTTTTTAGGCTAATTGGAGGATGTAGAGCTCATTTATGATGTCCGAATTGTGTACTGCTATTGAAAAAAAAACAAAGTTATGGTTCGTTTTAATATGTAGATGGCCCTCTAAGCAAATTTTATCTATATCACTTAAAAGTAGACTTTATTTCAAATCGTTCGGTACCAGTAACTTTCTTCTACGATAATTTTTTGAGGAGTTAGTGGGGGGTGTTTACTTTTTTTTTCACGACTGTACTTATCAAATTAGCAAATGTTTTAATAACAAATTTTAGATTGCATTTTTGTTGAATGAGACAGGAGAAACTTTCAGTCAGGACATTAAAGGTCTGCACGGGCTGGAATTTCCAGACGCGGGGGAGTCCCGTGCTGAAAGCAGTGAAAACAGGCCAGACCCGGATCGTGCAAAAATCATTTAACTTACACCTGGCTCAATTTCCGCAGAAAATACCGATTTCTCTTAACGAACAATTAAGATTTTAAAATGAGAAAATTTAACATTATTGATTACTATATCTTCGCAAATCAAATCGAAATAGCATCAATACCTGCCCGCCATTCGGGCCTAGTATGTAGAAAGGCAATGTAAGCCTGATCCTGATCCATCAAGAGTCTGATGAAATAATTACGTCCTGCTTCAGGCATGGTGCAACTGTCAATGCCGATCTCTGCGCTGGACATGTTATATTATGTACTGATGTTGTCAATCACGCATCAGCTCGTGCAGATTATTTATACTTATCCTCACCTCAGTCGCGTCCATTGAAAACTGCTCATATTTTATCGGCTTAGTTTGATCCTTTTAGATTTTAATATGAGGCTAAATTTTTTCATCGGTTCGTTAAAAAAGTTCTCCTTAATCCGCTGGCCCGACCCGGCCCGGGCCTTTGAAAATTTTTCCCTCATTCTGCCGGCCCGTGCCCGTGCAAACCTCTACAGGACTTTAATCTTTAAAATATAATTGAACCTTAGCAGTTCTAAAAATATATCTTTCATGATTTTTAGCGACTTCTAGAATTATTTTGTAAAGCATTATTTATAAAGTTTCTTCACAGTCCATCAAAAATAAACAAATGGTCTGTTTCTTAGCACACAATGCAAAAACCTGTTGATTTTATAGAAAAAGACTGTCAGCTAGGACGCCAGTAAAAAATTGTTTATTTTATGAAAACAAATCTGTATTTATTACAAATATTCTGTTGTTTTAACATATTTTGACCGTGAAATAAACAGTTTAAAAATTTCCTCTGAAATGAAATCCGTATTTATTACGAGCTTTCTGTTACTTTATCAGTTTTTGAAGTAAAATAAACGGTCTGCCAGTTCTTTCGTAAAATAAACAGCTTTTTACTGTCGTTCTGGCTGACAGTTTTAACTATAAAATCAACGTTTTTTTTTCCTAGGATGTATATGATCTCAGAAAAAAGTATTTTTTGAAAAGAAAAAGAATTTCACAAGAATTTCTTAATTTTTATGGGTGTCTATTTATATACAAAATGTTTATTTTTTTACTTTCATTTATCTTTCTTTCCATGTATTTAAAATTCTGTTATGACAACAATTTATTGACCATGATGGAATTTGAAAATGGATTGATAAATCAATATTTCCAGAAAAGTAACTCAAGGGATAAACGGAGGAGTATGATCGAGATTCGGTGGAAAAGTTATAATCGTTAAAGTTTCCAAAACCAAATGTTGATAGCAGAACAGCACAAAATACGTGAACTGTATAAAATAACATTTACCGATATGCTGTGACTTTGGCTTCTTCATGAATTCTACTAAACGTAGCCAGTTCTAACTACGCAAATTTGTTGAATCTGTGTCTCGTCGTGTGGCAGCTGCTATCAAGGCTAAAGGAGGCCCAACTCATTAGTAACTTGATATACTTAATTCAATGGCACTTCAGTGTATTAAGGATTGTTTTGATCATCTTATTTAATATGAAGCATTTACAATACAAATATTTTCCCTTTAAAAATGATAAATACATTTTTGAGGGAAATTAAATAAACGTAAAAAATAAATAAATTTCGCTCACAGAACGTTCACCTTTCTGCTGAATTTGAAAATATAAGTTCTAAACAATCTGTGTATTTCTAATTGAAGTAAAATGGTATAATATAAAATTAAATTATAAATATAATATAATCGATAAGATAATAGTTGCGTTTCGTTATCTGAATAATTATATCTTGCGTTAACATCGCGTTCTTAATTTTACCTAAACCCACATTTATGAAAATACTATATAGTCAATGTACATGAGATTCAATATACCAGTAGGAAGTTTAAGATATCATTATTCACCAGCTCAACATAATCTTGAACAATATTATAACCAACAATAACTATAGCATCACAATATTTGTACGCAATCCAAGAATCTAAAATTGTAAATATTTTACACTAACACTTAAAAATGAGCAGTGACATTCTCCGAAGAATATTTATAAAAGATAAAACTTACATATATGGTAAAAGTAATGTTCAGTACGCCCCCAGAAAAGCTATAGTTTCAGTTCTAATTAATTCAAAAATAAAAGAAAACTACTGTAATTTCCCGCGTACACGCCGTGGCTTAATTAAGTCTTTTTCATACAGGAAATTTTATTGAAATAAAGAAGTCAAATAAGTGCTAAGCAGAAGCAAGTAAAATTTTTATAAAAATGAATTCTGGTAGGAAATCGAGTTATCTGAGGTGCGGTGGATACGCTCGAAATTACGGTACCTTTTAATTCTTCATAAATGTATGCTTTTTATTTTTTCATATACGGTTCTTTTCACGCTACAGACTCTACCAACTATCAATTTTCAAAATCACTCCTTTTTGGCACATTTTATGGATTTCTCAGATTAAAGCAATGAAAAAGTATACAGTTAATGGGCTTTTTTCTTAATTCTTCATGTAGTTGTAAATGAAAAAGAGATTCTCTATAAATTTAGAAAAAAAAATCAGATCTAACAGTTAAAAGGACCAGAGTCATTTGATTATTAATCAGTAAATTTGTATCAAAAACTAAATAACAAAAAAAACTAATTTTACATAGAGGAAAATTGTTACATAAAAAGATTTTCTTAAACGTGAATGTAAATGATAACAGAAAACAGAACCTCTTTCTTAGACAATAGAAAAGTACAAATATTCTACACCTTGAAAACTAGTTATAGAAGTGAACGCCACATTACAATACCAATGTTTTTGTCTATGGCACGTATGGCGAAGCTTTTCGTATACACCTGCCAAAAATTTCAGCAATATTATTTACAAATATTATAAAGTGCCAAGGACATTTTAATTTAAATATAACAATAGTTACGTTTTGAAGGACTTTTATCAAAATGGTTTTTACTCATTCTAAATTCTGACTCCTAAGATATTTATTATAATGTATGAGCGAAATCATAAAGACAGTTTTAAATAATAAATAAATGAGAAGATAACATAAAAACTTGTTTTGGGATAATAGTTGTATAAAATTTTCCGCTACTATCCCTATAGAAAAAGAATTGAAAATCTACTCCCGTTTTTAAAAAAATATTCCTGTTAAAAATAACTTTTATATAAATATAAAAACTGCCGTTTTCATGGGGACACTTAACACTGTGTTTGCTCATTTAAATACCAGATACAAACTGAGACGTTGAGAACTAGGACGAACCAACTGTGATTTCGAAAATAATGCTTTTCAAAATTTCTATAAATTTATGTTCAATTCTTTTAGGACAGGTTTGCCCATGCCAGAGGGGACCAAGCCTCTTCAGAAAGCATATGGCGATTAAGTTGACAAGTCTAGAGAGGACGAAGCCACTTTATCCATTCTTGAACTGGAAACGTGATATTCAAGTTACGGTGGACGGTGGACCATATGTTAAACTGACTCTAACACTTTAATAGTTTTGAAATTAATAAAATTCCTTATATAGCCAATAGATGGCATGACACGCAATGCGTTGACACTTTGAACTCATTTTTCACAAAAATATGGTATTATCCACACTGATTCTCAACGCCTCAAATAACACAACGCCATTATTTCGCAAGTATCAATTTTTACTTGTGAAGATGTGCAGTTTCCCATTCACTTTTCACAGTATAAACGCTTTTAATTCCTTAAGAAAGTTCTTTAAAAAATTACTTTTTCTTTAGAACATCCAGAAATAGAATAAATTAAGATAAATTTTTAGGTACACATAAATACAAAAACTGTACAAAACTTTTACATAATTATTTTTAGATATGCAGCTCAGAAAACAAAACAAAAATTAGTTCCGTGTTATTTGAAACGTAATTTAAATCTCTTTAGTGTATTAGTTCCGAAATTATATATTGCTGGCATAATATTGAGTGGAATATTTTTTATTTAGGAATTACTGATTTTATATAGCATTTTACTTTTCTGCATTCGACATAACACAGAAACTTTATACTGTTTTAAAACTGTGAAAAGTAAATTCCTTTTGACATTACTACATGAAACATGCATTAAATAAGACTTTAGCTAAGATTTATTTTTTGAAAATATTTTACATTTTCATGTTTCAAATACGACACATTACCTGACAATATGATACTCAATCCAATATTCCAGAGTATATTTTATTTACATCAGATGTTTATTTTAAGTTTTACATCTGGAAATAAGAGAAATTCCATAAAAATGAAAGCAATAATAAAAGATGTTTGCAAATATTGATTCAAAAAATTTGTCTGTCTCTCTCTCTCTCTCTCTCTCTTTTTTTTTTTTTTTTTTTTTTTTTGCTACGTGAAATATTTAACTTCCATATACTGAGAACTATTGAAAGTAGTCAAAAATTACTTGGTAAACATTAATTTTTTTCTTAGTACTGAGTGTAAAATAAATACAACTCCGGGCATACTAGCAACATGTTAACCCCTAAGTGCATGATTTTTCATTTTATTCGGAAAACATTATATGTGAGTTTTATTAATTATCCACTACAAAAAATGTAAAAAATTATTTATGTTTCGGTTGGACATAATGTCATAATGTCACACCTGACGTGCGTTACATAACAAAAATTTCTCAAACACTGATAATTTTAAATTATATACTTATTTTAAAGTATTTACACTGCACAATACCAATTATTCAATGACATAATAATTTTCATAATGCTTTACATAGTTTTTAGAATTAATAATTAATACCTTATAAAGAAAAAACGCCACTCAAACACATTGTAAGCAGTATCAACAAAAGGTGTTATAACCTCCCTGTGCTAATAAATCAGAACAAAAATAGACCTAATGCATGTTATCACACGTAAGTAACACATAATAGTTCACCCAAAGACCATCATAAAGCGCCAAATGGCAAAAAAATATCCTGTTACTCTTGAGTTGCGCTATGCATTTACGGCATAAATACGTACTATTCGTAGTATTAATTTATTTAGACATTTCTTTGTATAAAAAGATGAAGTTTCGTAAATTTTTCGTGTTGGAAATCGTTTTACAATCTATGTTTCATGCATGATATTTATTTCTTGCTCAGCTAAATAAAATATCAGTGTATGGTGTAGAATGTGTCATAATTATGATTTAAAGTACACTGTAAAAAAAAAATCTGTAGTTCTACAGATGTAAAGTTACATGCTTACTAAACTTTCATCTGTAACTGTACAAAAAAATCTGCAAATCTACAAAACTAGTTTTTGTAAAGCTACAGAAATCTGTAACTGTACAAATGAATGTGCTAAAATTACAGTAATCTTACTAAAATTTTATCTGTAACCTGGGTTGCAGTTACATGAAAAGTTCTAGGCATCCCAGTTTCCTAAAAAATTTCTAGTAACCTTACAGATTTTTTGATTTTCGGCGCAAAAGTGCGTCTGTTACAGGAATTTTTGTTGTTGCCGTTACATAAAAAGTTTTAGGAATCCCAGTTTCCTTGAAAAACTTTAGTAACTTAACAGATTTGTTTTTTACAGTGTATACTTGTAACTCGATTATGTTTTCTGTATCTCAACTTAGTTTTAAAAGATCAATAGTGTCACTTTTTGAGTTAATTATATTTTACACTAGACATAAGTATAAAAATGAAACATTTATTATTTTTTATTTTATTTTATTTTGTCTCTTTTTATTTATTTATTTATTTTTAGTTTATTTTTTTTTGTTTCATCTCATGTACAAAATATTTCTCTCTTCGGTGCTAATTAAATTGTGAATATTTATAGAGATTCGATAAAATATATTTTGAAACATATTTCTTTTAAAGAATGTTTCTTAACTAATTAGAAAAAATGATATGTTTTAATTTTTGTATCCAATTAAAATGTTTTGTACTTCAAAATGTCATCGCATAATTATGTACAGCTTAAATAAGATGCATCTGAGTTGTTTACGTTAATTGTCTGAAAACAGTTAATTACAGGTCTTTCAGCATAAACTGCCATTTTAACTGTTTTATATTAAATATCTCGCGATATAAATAAGACATATTCAACCTCAGTTGCTTAAATGTTTTATAAATTAACTTTTGAAAACAGTTCATTAGGACTTCGCAAATATGTTTTATTTTTTAAGATATTTTCTTTTTTTGTCTGTGATTATATTTGTTCTATTAAGTATTGCTTTGACGAATAAGAACATTCACGCTCAAAAAAAGATATTTTTCTTATTATTAATTTGATTTTTTAAGTTAATGTTGCAGGAAATGTGATATTTTTTATACAAAAAATGTTTCAAAATTAAATTGTATGAAAACAACATAAATAAACAAAATGCTATATAAGCAACATTTTTTTAACGCATACGTAATATTGATTCTGTAATTAAGTTTTGCAGATTTTTTTTAATAATGAGTGCAATGTACAGAGCAGTATATATGTCCATTTTAGTTTTCATAATAATTTTTTCTTTGAAAGTTTTTCATAATTCATGCGTATTAATTTTTCGTCTTGTTTTGCTGGAATTTAAATCGGCTAAAATGCGTTTTTGGGAAAGGGTTGTGTAGTATTTTATAAATACTTTTTTGAACAGATTAGATTATAAAAAAAAAAATTTAATTGTAAAACAATTATTTTTGTTTTGTCTTTTGACGTTATTTGACGTCTTTAATAAAATACTTCTATAAAAATGAAAAGTAGTTTTAGTATTCTTAAAGAGGTTATTTATATAAAAATTAGTTTAATTCAATTAATTAGCATTCACTTATGCACGCATCAAGATAAAGGGTTTTTTATTATTATTTCACTAAACACAAGGGCGTTTCATGAAAACAATTAACAGTAAAATTTATAAAATAAAGTTATAGTAATACATAGTTGAAAGAAAGTTATCGTCTGTACGTATTAAGTTTTCTTCAAAAAAGCTTCTCCTTCACGATACAATCTAAAAACCATCAATTCACCAAATGATTTGCATTTATAAGCTTGTTTAATTAAGGGGGTACCCCTATGACGCCTTCAAATTTAAGACTTTTCTTGGGAAATGCCTTTAAAAAAATGTGAAGTTTTCATTTTTAAAAAATTACATTAATTTATTATAAATATATTAAATCCGAAAAAATATTAACACTTCCCAACGTAGTTGAAAATTCTTAATGAAATCGGTTTGTCTGTGTGTGCTGTAACTCGCGTAAATATAACCAGATTGCCATGAGATTTATATATGTTATTGAGGTTTACTATGTCATGTTCGGAATTGAAAATGAAGCTGGTAGATTTTACGGTTAGTTCACATGGAAACACAAAAAAATTCCGTTACATTACGGTATATGGAAAAAATTCTTTTCGGCGGGTTTTAATGATATTAAACTAAAAACATCCTTGGATTTGCGTATTATGCCACTTAAGTAAACTGGCAGCTACGTAATATATCTCGAAAATTACATTTATGAACGTACCAGCGCGTTTCACATGCATTTGCATTCTTTTCATAATTATTTTATAAATAAAATATGCAGATAAAATATATGCCTTAATAATGCAGTCATAATATATTTCTATATATTGGTGAGATTTATATATTTTTTGGGATGTATAATCAAATCTTTAACTCAAATCTAATTAAAAGGAGACATAAAATCTGGGGTTCTTTTGTTCTTTGACAATTAGCTGAATTCAAACCAGAAAGAAAGCTAATTTTAAAGTTCCGAGTGTATTTTTTCTTCTATCTTCACCTGTTCGTTTGATGTAGATAGAAAATTATTTAAATCAATTCCTCAATGTTAAATTTATAAATCCCGCACTCCATAAAAGGTTTTATATTTGAAAAGTGTTCTTTAAGTTTGTTTTTATATATTTTTCACACTTTTATAGTTTATATCCGAGTAAATACTGCTGCATGAGGCTTTGCTTATAAAATAATACTATATATAGAATATATATATATATATATATATATATATATATCATTGAATTCTGTGCCCTTGACAACGTAATTCAATATATAAGCTTTTCCATTTTTTGTCGGTGTCCACTTTTTCCTTTTTCTTCCATAATAATTCTTATAATAAATTAATTTTTTCTTTTTTTATATACTTACAGCTTTAATTCATAATATTTGATGGTGGTAGGTTATGTTTAATTAATGGTTATATATATATATATGTATATATATATATATATATATATATATATATATATTCTTTACATAGTATATATACAGGGTGTCCATAATTAAACGACCCTACTTTAAAGATGTCTACAGACGAAGCTATTAGTCAGAAAGTTGTGGAATTTTGTGACGGACATAATAAAAAAATGGGAATTTGTTCGAGCGAAAAAAAATTTAGTTCAAAATTTTGCCACCAGAGGGCGTTTTTTAATGAATTACACATTGTTTAAAGTTTTTAGGCTTTACTTTTCTCAGATTAAATAAGACAAATATACAGACCGCCTCCTGAAACAAATAATTATATAAGTGTAAAAACTTAAAAAAAATATTGGTGTTCGAATTGAACGGACCGTGCAAACTTTGAAAAAAAAATTCTCCAACGACAGCCGCTATTATCTTCTCAGAGCGTAGTATTCAGTGTTTGGTGGCTAATTTTTCAAAAACTGTGTAATTTATTAAAAAACCCTCTGGTGGCAAAAGCTTGAACTAAATTTCTTTTTCCGCTCAAACGATTTTCCCATTCCATCATTATATCCATCACAAAATTTCACAACTTTCTGACTAATAGTTTCGTATGTAGGCAATTTTAAAGTAGGGCCGTTTAATTATCGACACCCTGTATATGTATTAGGAGCGTTCAAAAATTAACGAGCCGGAGGCCTAGGAACAGAAACTGGTACATGTATTTCAGAATTATTGGCCCTGGTTGTTGTTGAGGCACTTGTCCCACTAAGACACAAGGTGGTGAATGGCTGTCTCGTAAAATTCCTGGGGCTTCGATGTGAACCAGTTCCGCACGTACTGCTTGACGTTGTCGTCCGAGGTGAATCATTTGACCCTCAGAGCCTTTTTTAGGGGACCAAAAATGGCGTAATCGCAGGGAGAGAGGTGTGGACTGTATAGAGGGTGACCGAGAACCTTCCAATTGAATTTCTGCACGAGTGCCGTAATCGTGTTGGCAGTATGAGGCCTTGCATTATCGTGGAGCAGAATTACCCCACAGGTGAGCTTGCCTGGTCGTTTTGATTTGATCGCTTAGCGAAGGGTGGTCAAGGTTTGCGAGTAATGCTGGGCATTCGCTGTTGTCCTGTGCCGCAGGAAGTCTATCAGAAGTGGACCATCTTGGTCAAAGAAGAACGTCAGCATAACCTTTCCTGCACTTGTGTGGATGACCTTGGATTTTCTTGGTGGTGGTGACCCTCGATGTTTCCATTCGAGACTTTGTCGTTTCAATTCTGGTTCGAAGTGATGACACGAAGACTCATCTCCAGTCCTTTACAACTCGAATGAGCGTTGGACGTCTGATGCATGCTTCTGCAAGCTTTGTAGTCACGTGACTTGCACTTGTGACCATCTAGCGGCGGGAATGTGGATTTCCGTGCTCTTGTCAGAAACCGTCTTTGTTAGTGACTCAACAATATTACCATTCTGTCACCAGTTTGCACTTTCCAGACTCCGGCTCGTTTTCTTTAACGTCCCTTATATATATATATATATCATAATATTCATAAGTAAGATATTGTACTAAATTCTCAGTCGTTAAAAATTATCGTCATTCTTATCGTTAATATCTGTATATATATATATATATAATAAATATTGCAGTTTCTTACGTAATTTTTTACCTAATCAGTTTACAAATTCGACTTACGTAAAATTAAAGTTACGTAAAAGTTTGCGAAATGCATTACTTACGTAAGTCGGGGGATGTCTGTATATTAAAACATATTGAAATTTATATGTATCAGTGAAGTGCACTACAAGACGCTTATTGCAGAATGTGTTGTACATATAATTTACCGTTCATTTACCGGGACACAAAAAAATTTCGCTACAGTACTGCCTATGAATAATAATTGCTGGAAAGATCGTTCTCAGTTGTGATACGCGTTTTTAAATTTAACTATATTTTTGCATATTACTTGGTGTGTATAAATTTTATAGATCCTATACAGGGCTGCATAAAATAAACATATCCGTTTATTGGAGGGAATTGCTGAAGGAGAAAATTCAACTGTGCTATGCATTTAACTGGACTAACTTTTAGCATACTATGTAGTACGCATAGAAACTATGGATCAGATACAAGGATGTACAGAAAAATGTTGATATTTTTCCGACTTTTGATGGTAACTGCAGAAATTGGGTTTTCAATTGTGTTATACGTTTTCGAAATTGTTTATTTAACCTCCTGAGACCCGATGTATCCTATAGGATACACATTTTTACAATTTTTTTTCACGGATATAAATAATGTTTTATAAAAAGAAAATTGGTGTGTATGAGGCCTTACAGATAGCAGAACTAAATAAAGTAGCAATTTCTAACTTATAGTGCTTTTTTTAGCGAGATACGTGTTATATTAAAATGACTTGCAGCAAAAATGCACGAAATTTACAAAAACGAAAACGTAAACAGTTTTTCAGTACGTTAAAATACCATTTGTAGAGTCCATTAGAAATAAAAAATTATTAAATGTATAATTATTTCACGTTTTGAATTGTTTTTTCAATGCAATGCAAAAAAAAGTAAAATAAAAAATCCTAACAAACTGTCAAAAAATGTACTTATTGGGTCGCCATGTATCATCGACTTTTATGTACAAAAAATACATTTTAATTTTTTTTCGCTTTTCAATCTTTCTTAGTTATCGGTTTGCTAATATAAATTCATAACTGAAGTTAAAAAAAATATAATAATAAACCCTGGGGTCTGAAGAGGTAAACATCCTCTTTTACCTTAATAAAATGTAAAGTTTCGGTGCAGTCTTCTGAATGTATTGGAAAGTGTTTCCTAAACTATGCTGGGCTCATGATTTTTTGTTCTTTTTAAAGATTGTCGAGGGGTCTCAGAACTCTTAAAGCTTCAAAATATTCGAAATTTTAATTTTTTTAATATGTTACACTCCTATCGTTACTGAATATTTTTATACAATTGTTTTCTTGAAATTCTCATTAGAGTAGAAGTTATGGCTTTTAGAATTATACCCGCACAATACCTGAAGCGGCGTTTCCGAAACATTGAAATCATTTGTCTCAAAATGGTGTTTTTAGGGATAACGGGCAGGATATCTTAAAAACTTCTGAATATTTTTTCATGAAATTTTCGAAATATATGTTTCATGTTAGTTTGTATAATCTGAACCTAAAATTTCCTTTTTATTGTTCAAAAAATATTTTTTAGGTGATTATACTGTTGAAATTTTCAAAATTTTATATTAGGTAAATACACCTTTGTATATAAAATATAAAAATGCTTTAAATACAAATTTATTTGGGTTCAAGGTAATTATTATAATTTGAAATATAATTAGGCACCAAAATTTTCATTCAAATTGTAAAATTTATTCTGTAATACTGCGCGTAAGCTGTCATACCAATTTTCTGCTCAAAAAATACCTGACAGTTTGATTCGCCCTACAAATATTAATTCTGCATCTTGTAACTTTTTAAATATATGAAATGAAAAAACATACTTATATCTTTCATCTCTCTATAAATTGTGTTTTAAAATCGTATAAATGTTATGATATTAAATGTTGTAAATGGTCTTTTTTTATATACATTTTCAAATTTTAAGAGTCCTGAGACCTCTTAACTGCTTTATGTGTCGAAAAATTAGGTATCTACGTTGAAAATAAAAAATACATTCTAGGGTTATGAGTGGTAGCAGTACGGTGCAAAAAACAATAAAATTATTCGATTCACTGAAAGTATTTGTATAATTTTAAAAACAAATAAATTAAAAAAGAAAAGCGAATTCAGACAGGTCAGTATATGGATCAGCAGGACTTGTATTTAAAACTATGTTGGACGCATGATTTTTCGTTATTTTTTATACGTTTAGGGCTCAAAAAGAAATGCTGTAAAAGCACTTCACCACTTCCTTTTAAAAGTATTGGGGAGAATGAGACTATTTCGTACCATCCGAAGAACACCACGCTATCGGAAAGCAATCGACCAACAGACGCTCACCGTTTCTATCGTAAACACTTTCGTCACTTGACACGACTTGAAATTTGATCGCTTGGGTACCATTTGGTAATTGACAATTAAAAAGTCATAAAAGAAATTAAACTAGCATGCGACGACCATCAGAAAACTTTCTTTTATATAACTGTAATACATTAATTTTAATAGTGCAATTACATACCAACAATTGCGAAGTATAATGCAATTCTTTAAATTTAACTCATCAGTGTATAAAGAAAAGCGACGCACAACAGCACTTCATGTTGGTTATTCAAATTCAAAATTAGATCATCATATATTTTTAATTAAAAACCTCAAATGTAAATTTTGGTGCATTTCTATCTTATTGAAACTTACATAATATTATAAAATTCATCACAAAAACATATCCCTCTTTTGATTAATCAAAGCCAAAATTGAATCAACATAGTTTTTTTTATAAGATCTTAAATATTAAATTATATGAAACCATGTCCCTTAAATGCTGAAGTATAGCTGATATAGAAATCCTGAAAAACGCAATACAACAGCATAACTCATTAGGCGGTATACGCCAAAACCTAACTGGCATAAATCTTTGTCGTCTAACCAAATATGAAGTTTAATGATAGCCCATCCCATAGATGTCGTGACCTAACTATCAGGTACATAAAACACAACTGAACGCCACCTATTGGCAATTTATAGCTAATATTCGGTGTCATAGATAAGGAGATTTATCTACCACGAAAATCGTGAAAATCACACAATGCAACACCACCTGTTAGGAGATATACAGCAAAACGTAATCAGCAGTAATTTATGTCAAGGTGCAACAGAATATGAAGTTTGATGAAATTCAATTCCATAGTTGATACAATACAGCTGTTATAAAAAAGGAAAATACAGAATAGCAACGCCATTTTGGGGCAATATACACCAAAAACTAATAAGCACTAACTTTTTTTTCAAGATAAAGCACATTATGAAGTATAAAGTAATTTTGTGCAATAACTCTTGAATTAATGTGGGAACAAAATTTATATAACAAGATTTATGTAACAGACAGAGATATTTCACGAAATAGTTTAATCGCATTTTGGACAGCCCAAAACGTGAAAATCTATCACCTAACGGGAGTCAAAATTTTCACAATTCCAATAATTTCTTCTTATGTACTCGGAAGAAAGTAAAAATTATGCTATGACGATTAAATTAATATTAAGAAATAATTAAAGCAATTTAAGAAAAATAATTAAAAAATATTTTTCGATGGCTTTATTATTATTAATATTTCTGGACTGTCAAACTGTGCAACGTAGTCTTAATAACTCGTATTCGTGTTATTCTAGATTTCTTAATTATTCTAGTGATTTTAATAGTTCAAGTCGGAGAAACAGCTCCAAAACTAGAAAGAAAATAGTAATCAAACATTTGGTAGAATGTTCTAAATTATCGCAAAATATAAGAAATGGCACAAATATTGTGCATTGTAAGGAAATGAATAAGGAATTCAAGATAAAACAGTTTCAGTTATGAAAAGATTTCAATTAAAGTTCACTGCTGAAAACTCCTCTCAATGCAGTATATGTTTAGGTATATTGCTTTTCTTCAATTTTAAATTGAAAATGACAAAATTTGTTGTGAAAAAATCGAAGCCAGAAGACTGCAATCTAACAAAGAAAACTATATACATATATATTTATTTAAAAGCTTGATGCTTATTATTTTTCAAAAGATAATCAAAATTATGCATTTTTATTTGAGATTTTATATTTTCACAAAATTTATTGAAAAATTAATGTAATTTTAATAAAATAAATGCAAAATGAATTGGAGGATGAACGTTTATGATTTAATATTTTTAACTAAATTAAAAGAGAAAGAATTCATATTTGAAAATTGTTCAAAAATTTATTTAAAATCAGGATTTTATGTTATAAATTTTAAATAAACTTTATTTGAAAGTAAATTTTTGATAGTATGCCTAGTGACTCTTTATAAAAGAGGTTTCGTGGTCGGATAAGTTTTGGAATTTTTTGTTGTTTTGCGTTGTTAACATTTATGACTGACAGCGTAATCTAATCTATCTTTCTTTAACTTTAATAAAGCGTTGAAGAATCTCCGAAATTTAGTTTTAATTAGCATTTTACGTAGAAATTTTAATAAGATAACTGTTGTGTAGTGGCTATAAATAGTGAAGAGTTAGCAAGAAGCTTCGCTTATCTTGCGGATCCTGCCACGAGATGTCTACAGACGTGCTTAGAAAAAAAATTTATTTCATAGATTTTGAAAGCTGTTGCTGCTTTGAGTAGCAATCTTTTAGGTAAAAAGTTTTAAGCTTTGTACTTCGAACAAAGAAGTATAGAGGTCCACAATACTTCATTTAGAGTTTAAGTGTTCTTCTAATTGAACCTGTTTTTCTAGAAAAGGAACAGTTTAGTGCGTAGCATTCTTGAAACCAGAACTGTATTTCTCATCCGCCAGAAAAATGACACAATGCAAAAATTAAAAAAATTAGAATAGAGGCAGCATAAAATAGAGATTTTTTTTTTTTACTGTAACATATTTTTAAGTATAGCAGGTAGCTTTGATTGCAGTTTCGTAAAAGCGTACATAAAAGCGTAAAACTCTTAAGAATCAAAACGTTGAAAAGATAGAGAGGATTGAATAAATGTATCCCCCCTACCCTTTTCCATTTTCTATGGTGACAAAATGACACACAGTCCAGTCTAGCTATCATCCACATAACTAAACTTATGAAACTTTTACTGTAGCAAGACGTACCTAATTATCAGGCCTATTAGTGGAATAATACGCAAAATAAATTTTTCAGAGTTGTGTCACTTTTCTTGCGGGTGAAAGTACAAAGGCGTGAAAATTATTAGAATAATTCTGAAATTTCCAATAAAATCTTGTTATACAAAAAACAAATTCATTATTTAAAAAATATTGATACATTTAATATTTAGAGTGCATCCCCCTGTCCTTTATTAAAGATTCAATACGTCTTGGCATACTTTGTATGAGGTTTTGCCAATTAATTTGTATTTTGCTGTCATGGTGCCAAATTTGGATCAGTCTTTCTATCAGACCATTATTGTTTGTGATGATGCATTTCTTTATTTTTTTCTTTGCAATAGCCCAAAGATTCTCTATGGGTCTCATATCTGGACTATATCCAGGCCATGGAAGTGCTTTCTTTAAATAAAAATTAAAGAAATGCAACATCACAAACAAGAATGGTCTGATAGAAAGACTCATCCAAATTTGGCACCATGACAACAAAATACAAATTAATTGGCAAAACCTCATACAAAGTATGCCAAGACGTATTGAATCTTTAATAAAGAACAAAGGGATGCACTCTAAATATTAAATGTATCAATATTTTTAAAATAATGAATTATTTCTTTAATACAACAAGATTTTAATGTAAATTTCACAATTATTCTAATAATTTTCACACCTCTGTACGTGTGTTCAAAGCGTAACACAAGTAACGACATTTAGTGCCGATTTTGAGCTTTGCGATACTGACAGAAGGTTTGGGATATCCGTGGTTTATGTAGCAGATATATGATAAATACATTTGTATTGAAATATATTTTAACACGACTTAGGTTTACCATTGCAATTCCGTGTAATATTTATATTCAAAATATTTAAAAAAAAATATTTCTAATTTTTAAAATTGAAGCATAAAATGGAATTGTATTGTATTATTTTAATACTGATTTATTCCATCCCTTTATGTTTAAAAAATTATCCTTCGCCAAATTTATTCTCTGGTCATTATGGAGATTAGCATGCTGTGCTGGAAAATCAATCAAGTAAAAAAGCTCAGAGTTAATAAATGAAGTAAACATAAATGGTAGAATATGCATGAACTCTGTTTTGAATTCTCAGAAAATGTTTCCGGAATAAATCACATCATTCTCCATTTCACAATTTGAATTCGGATGCTAAATCTAGAAATGTTCTTGCACCAGATGTTCATTTACTTTTACTTTTTGACAGATTTCACAAAAAGACATTATTTTATTCGTCAAAGTAAAAATATTTTTATTGTTTACTCAAGCATTTTTTTTTTAAGTGAATGCATAAAATGTTATTAATTTACTAAATTAAAAGGATTTTTTTACAGTACTTTCATGTAACTTTATTAGGATTAAAAAATAACATTTCTGCGTTCATACGTATCACGTCGTATTCTATGATAAAATTACACGAATTTCCGTATCTTTCATAAATAAAACAGCAGTGTTTGATATTTGAAAATACAACTTGTAGTTTGTCACTAGTAGTTTTGGTTTCTCTTTAAACTGTTTTATTAGAAATATAAAGGAATTCGAATATTATATATTTATAGCCTGTAAACTATATATTATAACAAAGAAGAAATGAAATGGGGGGATAATCTTCTGGATGTTCATAAAAAAGGAAATGAAGAAGCTCCTCTCCGAACACGTTTAATCAAATTAAAACACAAAGCATTTGTTTTCGAAATATCTTCGAAAAGCTATAAAAAATAACTTGCTTACTTAAGTTCCAATTTTTAAGAAATACTTATTTGAAATTAAACTAGTAATAATAAATAAGGGCATCGTAATGTGAAAATAAAACAATGAGTTTCTATCCAACGTACACTTGCCCCACCAGTGGCCGAGAGGTTCTGCTCTCGAAGCTGGTAGACGGGAGGTGCTGGGTTCGATCCCAATCGCGCCCGTCGGCCTAATCGTTCGGAGTTTTCGTGGTTTTCTTCGAACCTTGGTTCTCCAAGCGTTAATGCGGGTTAGGTTCCCTTAGAAAGACCTCCATGGAAGGCACTCCCCCCCTTAGGGCCTATATCCCACGTGCAGATAATTGGCCGACATAAATACAACCAACCAACCAACGTACACTTTTTTCCGAGATTTATACAAAGATATAAAAATTAAATTTTTTTTTTTTTTTTTTTTTTTTTTTTTTTTTTTTTTTTTTTTACGAAAATACGGAATTAAACTTTTGTTTCATTCAATGGAATAAATATAGAAATATTTAGAAATGAAGTTGAAAGACTTCAAAGTGATAATGTGTAGATTGTGACATCTGGTGTCAAATTTCAGCTTAGTATAACCGGCATTTCTTCTGAGATATATATTTAAAATGTTTTGAAATATATACTTTAAAATAAGCAAAAGTTAAGTCAGAGATTTTAAGTCTCATACTTTTTTTTTAATACACGGCTAGAATATGTAACTAAAACAAGACACATATTGGAGATGTAAATTTCCATCTAAGTAAACAAGTGTCTAGGTCGAGATTTGAACCCAGGCCCATGGCGTAACCAATGCTCTACAAACTAAGGTATTCTGGACAAATCCGGTGGACACAAGTCACTCAGATAATCTTTTGACCAATTAGAATAATTTCATTGAATTATTGAAGAGACCCATAAAGACTATAAAAATAATTTAAGAATGTTCCTTGGAAATCATGGGCAGTTACTTCCCGATAAATCTCAAGAAACGTTTAATTAAAATATCAAAATTTCCTGGTAGCTTCATTCATATGCTTTTGTCTTCATTATTGATCAGGAATATTTAGAACAGAAAACCAGAATTCTTCAGTAAACTATTTTCCGTTCTTCCATTGCCTCTCAGGAATGTTCCTGGAGTTTTGCTTCCGAGTTCAGTAAACAGAAACCAAACTGAACAGAGTGAGAGCATCGTTCAAAATAGAATACCCTCAATACAAACATCCAAAATACAACATTGTTTGTACCCGGCGCATTTTTCTTATAAACAACGACAATTCCACAAGTAATTTAGAATGCCTGATATACGTATTCGCAACATTCCAAACTAATCAGGTTAATTCAAGATTCCCATTGGGGAATTTTTAAATTAATAATTTAACAATTAAATCAATTATCCAAATGTACCATTTTCCTTTCAATGAATGGTAAAATATGAAAATCGTCGGAAATCCCATTGAAAAGCATTAAGACGTAAAATATAATGTTCCATCGTTTCCGAACTAATGAACAAATTTAACCAAAAACTATAAAGCTAATTCCGGGTTCGTCACCAACATTCCTACAAAATTAACACGTAAAACTTTTCTTCGGGTTTCCAGAGTAGGCCTTAGTTTGACATTTTGCCAATTAAGCTTGAAGTATCGTAACATTATTAAAATGCACTGCAGACGATTTTTTCTTGACAGCATGATATAATAAAATTTTTTGTTGCGTCCCTGTAAACGAACTAAAAATGCTTTTTAGTCTATATGGCACAGAAAGCATGTTGTGGTCTCCTTCAGTGATGCATTATGTTTAAATTAGCATTATTAATATTCACTTCAAACACTTCTCCTCTTTGACCATGATATATGTCATTTCTTTTGTGCAACCTTGTAACCGAACTATAAATGCTTGACACTTTATCTTACAATATTATTTAATACTAAAAATAATTAATAAAATTTTCAATATTGAACATTAATAACCTATAAAAATCGCGTTGCAATCCGAGTGCGCTAAACTTATTAGACTTAGAGCATGGAAAGACGGGCACACAGGTTTTTTAGATATTCCTTTTAATATATTTTCATTTTTTAACAACATTTTAATAACTTTATTTGAAGCGCAGCTAAAATATAAATTTGGAAATTTAATTTGTAAGCGGAGGAAACAATCAAATTTAAAAAACATCTGTTATTAACTTAAATTTTTCCTAAAATTATTCTTTGAGAATATTCCAGGGATTTTTCAAAGCGATTCGGAAAACGTCAACGAAATTAAGTTCCACTTTGAGAACTATAAATACAAACACAATGGTAATTTTGCATAAAAGGGGCATTCCACGTCAAATCAGGCAGTAAAATATCAATATGTAACCCACCATCACAGATTTTAATGAAACTGCGTGTGTTTGTTCTTACTATTAAGATATGATCACCAGTAATTTTTTTTGCTCCTTGGTGAAATAGTTTCTGAGAAAAAAATTGTCAAAATTTTGAAAAACTGCCGTCAGTTGGCATTCTTGATAGCTCGGTTTTCAAATGTAGCATGTCATACATATAATCATATTTCAATATCTACTCTACAAATCATCTTCAAATAATTTATGCACAATATTTAGGGTACGCAGCTTATGAAAAAAATATATTGTTACGCTTATAACATTTTAAGTGTGTCTAAAAAAATATTTAAACCTTGAAGTCGTGAATTTTTTATGAAAAATAATGCATTAACAAAAAAAGCATTATCAACAAAAGGCGGTATTTTTATTAAATTTATTTTTTATGGGAGATATACTTAAAGGTGTCCTTTACCTGATTCTGAAATAAAAGTAGTGGGATTTTGGGTGTTTTTGGTAGTATTTCCTATTTAAAAATATTTTGAGGTGCATTTCATATCAAATCAAGCAGAGTCATTCCATGTCAGTTCCCCTAAGCCATTTAATCACTGTCACAAATTTCAATGAAATTGGGTTTGTTTATAGCTTATTTTAAGACGTAATCACCTTTAATTTTCTTGATCCTAAGTAAAATATTTTTTAAGATAAAAAATATCAAAATTTTGAAAAATTGTTTTAAATTTTTTTAATGACAGTTCGATATTCAAAGACTGCATTAAAAAAAAAAAAGTCATTTCAATATAAAATCACTAAATAGGTTTCAAATAATGTATATGTGACAAATAATGTAGGCTGATTATTATTTCTTGTTTTTTATCATGTTTAAACACTAAGAGTGTCTTTTATCTTATGAATTTCTAAAATCAAGAATTTTGTCAAAAATAATGTGTTAATCAAAAATTTATTATTAACCGAAAGCAGGGTGTTATTGCTTTTTTTTAATTGTACGTAAAAATATCTTTTAAATGGTTATAAAATAAAAATAGTGAACATATGAGAAAAAATTATCAAAATTTTGGAAAAATGCCACGAGTTGCCATTAATGATTGTTCAATTTTCAAAGGCCTCATTTTATATATAAAATCATATTTCAATAACTAATAAAGAAATCTTCTTCGAATAATTTAAGCAAGGTAAATAAAGTATGTAGATTATGAAAAAAATATTGCTGTAATGTTAAAAAATATTTAAATGTGTCTAAAAAATTGTATAATCTTTGAAATCAAAAATATTTTACAAAAAATAATGAAATTATTAAAAAATCTTTATCAATCAGAGGCGGAGTTTCTATGACTAATTTTTTAATTTTAAATTGTACATAATACTACATTATAACTGGATCTGAAATAAAAATAGTGGGATTTTGGTTGGTTTTAGTAGTATTTAAATCATATTTAAAATTATCAATATTTTCAAATGTAAAACCTATCCAATGTATCATACCTGGAAATATTTTTATTTATACATTTATTTTATTTTTCAAATTATCTTTTATGTTCGTTTCTTAAGGAAAAAAATAAACAATATTGTTTTTTAGTAAAACTTCTAGGGCGAAGAGCAATTATCCCTTTCCAAAAAAGAGAAAAATCACTAGCTTCTCACCGCCCAATAGAAATTTTCAAAATGACAATCCTAATCTTTAAACTCATATTTGGCTATTAATATTGAAAATTTAGCATTGAGCTGCTAATATTGAAAAAAAAATACCAAATTTCACTCTTTTGAAGAAAATTGTGACGTATTGTGCTTTAAATATATGCAAAAAATGCATAATTCATTATATTTATATCTTTCAAATAACTATATCTAAAAAAATATTTAAAACTTAATGAGTTGCACTTTTGTAACTTTATTCAGTTTCTAATGATATGTACCGTAATTTCGGGTGTATAGCCCGCAGATCATACAATTCAGTTTGGACCCAGAAATTTTATTCAGTATTTGAAGACCAATATTTACTGTGATCTAAAAAGTTACATTTTATTTTTAAAAATTTCTGGGTCGAAACACGATTGTTTGATCCGCGGGCTATACACCGGAAATTACGGTAATTTGATTTATTTCATCACAGTAATGCTGAAAGATGGATTTTCAACATATATATGTGTGTATATATATCCCTGTTCTCAAACAAATTATTTAAAAATTTATTCATTTATGTTTAATAAAGCATATATATATTGTTTATACACTTATAGAAAATACAAATAGTAAATTTTATGATATTATGTTAATAATGTCTAAAAGTAAAGAACTTATCTAATAGTATGTAACGAAAAATTTAACATCTGGTGTAATGACAACAAAATTTTATAATTGTTTTACTTAATTTGGATGAATGAAAAAAGCTTACATGTTTATATTTTATTGAAGTACAGGTGAAAATGTCACAAAGACATTCCTACCTCAACAACCACTGAGTATGTCACATTCACACTACAGATGATTTTTTTTTCTTTTTGATCTTTCGGGTTTGACTTCAGATGGTAATGAATTAATTAGTTTTGTTAGAAGTGTCATTGCAGTCAGCATATTAGGCTCACTATTTTTTTTTATGTAATTTGTTTTGATTGACTCGATGAACAAAAATATATAAAAGGGACCATTTCATGACTTTTCAATTAAAAGCTGATTTATAAATTCATCATGTTGTTTAGTTATTATTATCGTCTTAAGATAATAAGTTGATATTAAAATTTTTAAATGCAGTTTATTTATTATTTGAACAGTTGAAAGTATTTTTCAATAAGAGTGGGCTGTTGATTTTAAGTCGGCTGTTGAGCAATGTAGTGTTGGTAAAGGAACTGGTACTATTTAATTTAATTTTTATTGCTGTAAATAATATTTGTTATTTTATTATTGTATGTATTATATTTAAGCAAGAGTAGAAATACACGATATCGTAGTCATTTTAGTACATCTTAGCATGAAAAGCTTCAATATTTATCATTAAACATTCACATTTTATGAAAATTTTGTTAAAATTGCTCATATTTTCACTATTTTTATTTTATAACTATTTGAAAGATATTTTTACGTACAATTAAAAAAAAGTAATAACAGCCTGCCTTCGGTTAATAATAAATTTTTGATTAACACATTATTTTTCACAAAATTCTTGATTTTAAGAATTCACAAGATTAAACACACTCTTAGCATTTAAACATGACAAACAACAATAAATAATAATCTGCCTACATTATTTGTCACATATCCATTATTTGAAACTTATTTAGTGATTTTATATTGAAATGACTTTTTTTTATGCAGTCTTTGAATATAGATCTGTCATTAAAAACATTTTTAAAAAATTTCAAAATTTAGATTTTTTTTTTTATCTTAAAAAATATTTTACTTGTAATCACCTTTAATTTCCTTGATCCTGTCTTAAAATGAGCTATAAACATACCCAGTTTCATTGAAATTTGTGACAGTGAATTAAATGTCTTAGGCGAACTGACATGGAATGACTCTGCTTGATTTGATTTGAAATACGCCTCAAAATATTTTTAAATATGAAATACTACTAAAAAAACCCAAAATCCCACTACTTTTATTTCAGAATCAGGTAAAGGACACCTTTAAGTATATCCCCCACAAAAAATAAATTTAATAAAAATACCGCCTTTTGTTAATAATGCTATTTTAGTTAATGCATTATTTTTCATAAAAAAATCACGACTTCAAAGATTAAACATTTTTTTAGACACACTTAAAATGTTATATAAGCGTAACAGTATTTTTTTTTCATAAAATACGTACCCTATATATTATGCATAAATTATTTGAAGATGATTTGTGGAATAGATATTGAAATATGCTCATATTTATGTCATGCTACATTTGAAAATCGAGCAGACAAGAATGCCAACTGATGGCAGTTTTTCAAAATTTTGACAATTTTTTTCTCAGAAACTATTTGACCAAGAAGTAAAAAAAAAATACTGGGAATCATATCTTAATAAAAGGAACAAACACACGCAGTTTCATCAAAATCTGTGATGGTGGGTTACATGCCTGCCTGAACTGACATGGAATGACCCAAAACTTATCCCGAAACGTTTGCATGTTTAATTGTATATGTATTTATGTAATTTTTACTTGCACTGTTAATAATTATTAACTGTAAACATGATACATAGTTTTCTGGTTATTTGAATGTTATTGCACTGCTGCAGGCTAAAACATAGCCCGAAACGTTTGCATTTTTAATTGTATATGTATTTATGTAATTTTTACTTGTATGTCTGGTGAATTGTAATATATTTTTAAATTTTGTATATCAGACGTTAAACAATATTTAGTTATTTTAAAGCCAAAATCTTGATTAAAAATTTGCATTTTACTTTCTATTGATGCCATTTCACTAAAATGATTTTTTTTTTAGCAGCTACGTATTTCACTGGCTTTTGGATTTAAAAAACTGTACTGTTTTGTTTTATTGTCCCAGGTCAAGTCTATGATCAGTTATCCTGCTCATCACTTGTCGCTCTGTTTGCGAAGCGCTCTCGCCCACCATTTTTTTTATGTATAAAAAATAAATAAAATATTAAAATTGTTTAAACAATGTATTTATTCCAGACCTTAATCTTACAAGGAGAGGGCCAACCTTGTTAATCACAGATTTTGATTATTTTAATATATGTTGTAGGTAGAGACCCCTTAGTCTCGAGTTCAACGGATTTTATACAACGCTCGTTAGTTCTTGAGAAACCGGGGGGTCTAATATTAATACACAACTTAAGTACGTACTTTGTAACAAAACGGGCAAGTTGGGCGTAGCTCAGTTGGTACGGCGTTTGTTGGCTGATCCGCAGGCCCGGGTTCGATACCCCGACCTACATTTTTTTGTCTTTCTCCTTTTTTGTTTTATAAATATATTTGTAATTATAATATCGTACATTAATTATAATGTTAACAAATTTAAATTTACCTTTTTTTTATTTTGAACTATTATTTCTCATCCTTTAAAGACATTTAAAAAGAAATTGGATCTATTATTGAAAAATGAAAATTCCAAAATCGTTAGAAACCTGTTGTGGTGCCATCTAGTTATGATAAAATAAAGCATATTCGAATAAAATAAAAATAAAAGCAGAAAGAACATAAAGGGGAAAACGAAATATTTGAAAGCGCAAGCATACGTATTACAAATTTAAAAATCTTTAATATGCAAAAAATCCGTTGTAATTTAATTCCGATGCTAATTTTTAATGTAATTATGTTTGTTACTTTAAAAACAGAGTAATAATATCATCGTATTGATTTCCCTTGTTAAAACTATGAATAAATGATATTTCTTTAAAATCACGAATTGACACAATTGTTCAATATCATTGCATCCATACAGAATATATACATTTTAAAAGTGGTTTTTAAAAAATTATCAGTTTTATGATGTTTTATACAACTATTTAGTTAAAAGTAAAAAAAAAAAAAAAGGTTAAAATTATGATTGAAATGCAATATTATAAATTTTAATTGACAATGTCATTATTAAGTTATAATTACAAGTATATTTATAAAACAAAATATAAGAAAAACAAATTTAGAGCTTTCGAGCATCGAACCCGAGCCCGCCGATCAGCCTGCAAACGCCGTACCAACTGAGCTATGCCCAACCTATCCTTGTTGTTACAAAGTAAGTATTTAAATCGTATATACTAATATTAGATCCCCCCCCCTTCGGTTTCTCAAGAACTAACGAGCGTTGTATAAAATCCGTTGAGCCTGAGACTAAGGGTTCTCTACCCTACAACATATATTAAAATAATCAAAATCTGTGATTAACAAGGTTGGACCTCTCCTTGTTAGACATTGACTTAAGAGATCCAGAAACAGGCATTTCTTCGGTGAATAATTATTTTCTTTCTTCATAATGCTTTCAAGCTATTTTTTTTTTATGACGAGAACCTGTAAATACTCGTTTTCTTTGATCATCCTTGGTTGAAAATTCTGGGTAATATTAAAGAAAAAAAATACTCTTTTAAACTAGCATAATTGAAATTTCATTCTAAACTATGCAAACAAAAAAGAAAACTATGCCATACATGATACCTGTACAATTTAAAAAGATGACATTCCAAGTAAAATTTAATTGAAAACTGATGATTTTAAATCACTTTTTTTATCATTTTAGTTGGAGGCATTATATGCGATCCAAGTGAGCCAGAAGTTTACGGTATGGAATGTTCAAAATTAAGAAACGACGCGTACTTAAAAACAAACTTGTCACTAAACATAAATACCTCTCACCCTTAAGAAAAGTAACACATCTCGACAAAAGTTAATTTCACACGAAAGGCAAAAGAGGATCAGCTCGTTTTTACAGTAACATGAAATCATAGCACTTAACTCTGCATCCAGCTGTAAAAAAGTTCATAAAAGCGTAAAACCCTTTAAGGCTGTGTAGAGACTCTTCTTTTTCCATCCTTCTTAAAGTTTTCCAGGAAATTTTTCGTTTTGGAACCTTCTACAGTTTATTCACAAAAGGATGAGGGGAATCCACAATGGGTCAGGAGATAAGGAACTCAGCTCTACTTGACGGAAAGGTTCCTCGTTTGCAAGACATCAGTCCCTTTCCTTTTAAAGTCATTAAAGATCAAAAACACCGCATGGCCACAAGAAAAGACGTCGATACTGTTTGAAGGATGGTCTATTCGCAACTGAATCGAGTGGAGGTGCAGATAAGGTTTGTACGGTTGAGTAATTTTACCTCCCCACACAATTTGCCACTTTTTCTGTAGTCTCGGATGGACGTATATCGTAATAAAGCGATTTTCCAGATAACTACACATAAAACTTTTCCTGTAGCAAAACGCACCTATGACATACCTATTAGTGGAATAAAACACAAAAGGATTTTTTGTGAGTGTGTCTCTTTTCTTGCGGGTGAGCGATATAATCTTATCTTAGACCTTTTTACATGCTATTTTCTACTTTGATATATTTAGAATATATCTAAATGCATTTTTATAAAAGTGTGTCATTTCTTTATAATAAAAATTCCTAAAAGATTCTTAAATTCCAAGCCTTCAGAGTAGTGTTACCCCTTAAAAACAACATTATGTACGTTTCATTAGCTTTTATAATTTTGGTAGGTTTGAAATTTTATAAAGTCATAATGTACTGAAAAATAATTACGCACACAGACCGTGATGTATCCAATTTCTTTTATATACCCTCTAAAAGAAAGAATCATGCTGAACGCTTCATTCTCTGTAGGAAAAATACTGAAGTGAATTTTTGTATCAAATATAAATTTACTGACTACAAGTATTAGAATCACGTTTATGAAATTTAGAAATCACGCGAAGAGGTAAATACATGAACTGGAGTCTTAAATACTTTTCAACTATGCTCAAACGTAATAATGATTGGACATTTTCCATTGTTATTTTAAGCGATAAGAATGAAAGGGTCGAGTATATTCGTGAATAATGTACTGTGAATTTTGATAGAAAATTTTAAATAGTAAAACCAGATCAATTAATTTCCATCATAAATACCGGTTTCAAGTAGAAATGGCTATTCATAAATTTGTGATTTCCCTTTAATTTTAAAGAATGCAAACTGCATAAGCTTGTAAAAACTCATTAATGCCTTTCACCACCATTTGTATGCGTCAATGAAAGTTATCAATGACTTACGGATTCTTATTATTGAATAAACATTTTTAACACCGTAAAACCACCATGAAGGATATAAAAAATATATGTGCTGAAAAAGTGCATATTTAGGAATAATTTCAGTTAATGTCTAAGATACTGATTAATGCATTGTTTGAATGTGATATTATTTCATAGTTATCTATTTTATATTTATCTCTAATAACCCAGGTGGAATCATAATGCTCAAATAAATTAGTTTCATTGAAATTGATTACCATATTTCAGAATCATTTATCTTCATTCAACTAAGTTTGCCAGTTTGAAGTCGTAATACTAATATATATTAAAACAATGCATTTATTCGTTATTTTAGACATTTATTGAAAATCCCAGAAAAGGTACTCTTTCATAATTATTTTACACTATTACTATTTCTTTCAATAATGAAAACCTGTAACTACGTGTTTTGTTTTTCTTTAACTTTTCTCTCACGAATTCTGAAAATTTAAAAAGGAAATTAAAGGAGAAAAAGTACCTATTTATCTTGGCATAAATAAATTGCTATCCTAGAATATGCAGAAAAAAACTATTTATGCCATATATGTGGCAAGGGCGTTGAAGACATATCAATCAAAATAAATTTCAGTCGAAAACCGACTTTCTATTATCTCAAATTCCCTTCGCTAATGTTAAATCTATGTTATGAATGCATTCGTAATGTTAAACTATTTATAAGGACATTAATAGCTTTAACTTTTTTTCTGTGTACTCTTCTTTTTAGGTGCGTTCGTAATTATATATATACGTAGCACCTATAGTTGTCGTTCAGTCCGTCTGTCTGTCCGCTTATAACAGAGCAAAAATACCCAACCGAATGGTCTGAAATTTAAAATATATAATTGTTGTAAAATTTTGTCGGGTCATTTCAGATTTTATGAAAATCGGATATAGTTTAATTACAGGGACAGTCAAAAGTTTTCCGTTACATTACGGCCAATGCGAAACAATTATTGCAAGTGCATTTTAATGATGTTACAGCCTTCCGAATGGTCTGAAATTTTAAATATATAATTGTTGGAAAATTTGTCGAGTCATTTCAAATTTTATAAAAATCGGATGTATACTTTAATGACAGGTATAGTCAAAAGTTTTCTGTTACATTACGGCCAATGGGAAAAAATTATTGCAAGTGCATTTTAATGATGTTACAGCCTTTCGAACAGAATGAAATTGATATGCAAATATGAAGTGCACTAAAATATACATTCAGTACAAAACTAGTTATAATACGAACGCACCTAATTTACCACATTTGGCGAGCAAATTCCAACTTGTTTTTTAGTTGTCAAAATATTTCTAAAATAAAATCTTAATTTTATTTTTGAAGTGCTAAAATATTACTCATAACTCGTCCGCTTGGCTAAGAATGTGACACATAAAATATGAAATTGAGAATATAGGTTATAAATAATGTGGCCACTAAAAAAAGGATACATTCGAAACAGCACACAGAAAAAAGAAGTAACAAATATCAATCTAATGAGGAGATATTTTTAAAATACGGATACATGCACATTACAGATGTAAATTTCAGTACTCACTGATCAACTCTTAACCTAAGAGCATTTTATGTGGTCCAGGTGAGGAAAGGGTTATGCTGTTTTACAAATGCAACTTTAGACTTCCTATTCTTAGTAGATAACAAACGTGTTTTGCTGGTCTTCTACCCTGTAAACCATAGAGGATTTTGCGTCGTTTGAATGATGAAACGTGTATGTCTATGCCGTAATTTTCTTTTAATTAATTTTTTCTTATCACAGCGGACTTACGACAATCACTTGTAGATATCAATTTTATAATATAGTCAACATTGCAAGTTGGGTTTTTTTTGGATGGCCACTGTGAGGCTTATTTTCGATGTATTTCTGTTTATTAAAAACTTTATTCCATGTAATAACAATTTGCGAGACACGTTAAAAAAACGAGCTAGTTCTGCTTGTAGTCTACCTTTCTTTAGGACATTTACAGCGGCTTTTCTAGAATCACTTCAATATTTTTTTACTTTTCGGCATTCCTGATCCTTAAAAATAATCACAATAAGTCACTATAAACATTAATCGAAGCTATAGCGCCACTGACACCTTCAACAATTAAATGCAAACTAATTGTCAAAATACTTTGAGCTAAGGAGGAGTCATATTTCTTCAATGGTGCCGAATGTAAACAAACAAGTTGAAACTTGATACATTTAAATAACTGCAGTCATAGTGTTCTCAATTATAGGGAATATATTTTCTTTTACTTTTTTATGTTAAATAAAATAAGAGAGAATATAAGGTTGACAAAATACTTTTGAGCGCTACTGTAATAAAAATTCCTAAAAGATTCTTAAATTCCAAGCCTTCAAACAACATTATGTACGTTTCATTAGCTTTTATAATTTTGGTAGGTTTGAAATTTTATAAAGTCATAATGTACTGAAAAATAATTACGCACACAGACCGTGATGTATCCAATTTCTTTTATATACCCTCTAAAAGAAAGAATCATGCTGAACGCTTCATTCTCTGTAGGAAAAATACTGAAGTGAATTTTTGTATCAAATATAAATTTACTGACTACAAGTATTAGAATCACGTTTATGAAATTTAGAAATCACGCGAAGAGGTAAATACATGAACTGGAGTCTTAAATACTTTTCAACTATGCTCAAACGTAATAATGATTGGACATTTTCCATTGTTATTTTAAGCGATAAGAATGAAAGGGTCGAGTATATTCGTGAATAATGTACTGTGAATTTTGATAGAATATTTTAAATAGTAACCCCAGATCAATTAATTTCCATCATAAATACCGGTTTCAAGTAGAAATGGCTATTCATAAATTTGTGATTTCCCTTTAATTTTAAAGAATGCAAACTGCATAAGCTTCTAAAAACTCATTAATGCCTTTCACCACCATTTGGATGCGTCAATGAAAGTTATCAATGACTTACGGATTCTTATTATTGAATAAACATCTTTAACACCGTAAAACCACCATGAAGGATATAAAAAATCTATGCGCTGAAAAAGTGCATATTTAGGAATAATTTCAGTTAATGTCTAAGATACTGATTAATGCATTGTTTGAATGTGATATTATTTCATAGTTATCTCTTTTATATTTATCTCTAATAACCCAGGTGGAATCCTAATGCTCAAATAAATTAGTTTCATTGAAATTGATTACCATATTTCAGAATCATTTATCTTCATTCAACTAAGTTTGCCAGTTTGAAGTCGTAATACTAATATATATTAAAACAATGCATTTATTCGTTATTTTAGACATTTATTGAAAATCCCAGAAAAGGTACTCTTTCATAATTATTTTACACTATTACTATTTCTTTCAATAATGAAAACCTGTAACTACGTGTTTTGTTTTTCTTTAACTTTTCTCTCACGAATTCTGAAAATTTAAAAAGGAAATTAAAGGAGAAAAAGTACCTATTTATCTTGGCATAATTAAAATGCTATCCTAGAATATCCAGAAAAAAACTATTTATGCTATATATGTGGCAAGGGCGTTGAAGACATATCAATCAAAATAAATTTCAGTCGAAAACCGACATTCTATCATCTCAAATTCCCTTCGCTAATGTTAAATCTATGTTATGAATGCATTCGTAATGTTAAACTATTTATAAGGACATTAATAGCTTTAACTTTTTTTCTGTGTACTCTTCTTTTTAGGTGCGTTCGTAATTATATATATACGTAGCACCTATAGTTGTCGTTCAGTCCGTCTGTCTGTCCGCTTATAACAGAGCAAAAACTACCCAACTGAATGGTCTGAAATTTTAAACATATAATTGTTGTAAAATTTTGTCGGGTCATTTCAAATTTTATGAAAATCGGATATAGTTTAATTACAGGGACAGTCAAAAGTTTTCCGTTACATTACGGCCAATGCGAATCAATTATTGCAAGTGCATTTTAATGATGTTACAGCCTTCCGAATGGTCTGAAAATTTAAATATATAATTGTTGGAAAATTTGTCGAGTCATTTCAAATTTTATAAAAATCGGATGTATACTTTAATGACAGGTACAGTCAAAAGTTTTACGTTACAATACGGCCAATAGGAAAAAATTATTGCAAGTGCATTTTAATGATGTTACAGCCTTTCGAACAGAACGAAATTGATATGCAAATATGAAGTGCACTAAAATATGCATTCAGTACAAAACTAGTTATAATACGAACGCACTTAATTTACCACGTTCGGCGAGCAATTTCCAACTTATTTTTTAGTTGTCAAAATATTTCTAAAATAAAATCATAATTTTATTTTTGAAGTGCTAAAATATTACTCATAACTCGTCCGCTTGGCTAAGAATGTGACACATAAAATATGAAATTGAGAATATAGGTTATAAATAATGTGGCAACTAAAAAAATGATACATTCGAAACAGCACACAGAAAAAAGAAGTAACAAATATCAATCTCATGAGGAGATATTTTTAAAATACGGATGCATGCACATTACAGATATAAATTTCAGTACTCACTGATCAACTCTTAACCTAAGAGCATTTTATGTGGTCCATGTGAGGAAGAGTATTAGGTCACGGCTTATTCAAATGTAGGAAAAAATAGGTATTTAAAAATAACCTTGTCGTAAAGCGTAAATATAATTACATGTTAGACCATTTTACATGTTATGGATTCCAATAGTAATTAATTAATAAATATGTATGAATGGGCTGAAAGCTAAAATAAATTATTAGTTAAATAATTAAATCCAGACGATCGCTATAACAACAGTTTTAATGAATGACATATAGAACAAAAAGTGCCTTTTTATTCGTATAACTTTCTTTATATTTGTATTAAGGATTTTTCTCCCCACCCCATCCCCTTTTTTGTTGGGGGGGGGGGAGGACTACACGTTGAAATTGAAAGTAGTACGAGAATTTAAAATTTTAATAGCAACACCGTAATGCTGTTGCATATTTAAGTTAATCGTGTGACAAAGTGTACAGAAGCAAATTGACAACGAATTTGAGTGGTCAGTCTATAACGCATAATTTATTGAAAAATGAGTCAATCAATGTTAAAGATAAATGTCCTTATTTAAGCTTAACTTGAACAATAATTGATTTATTTCCATTATTTTTTATACGATATTTTGTGAAAGTCCAAACGTAACGTGAATGCATGTGTATATGTATGTATTGTTCGTCAAAAGTTTTATTATGTAATCAAAAAATTTAAAATTATCAAAAATGTATTAAAATTTCGTCGGTTAAGGCTGCTCGTCCGTCGGTTTTCAAATTGCCTTCGGTAATTTTTAATCTATGGGCATTTCTTGTATTTTCTTTGTATTCTTCTTTGTATTCTTACATTCTTTGTATAGGCATTTCTTGCATTCTTGTATTTAAGATATCTACTCGGGAAATTAATATTTTTATCTTCTTTTTTTGTGTGTACTCTTTTTAAAGGATGTCTCTTTTTTTTTTTTTTTTTTTTTTTTTTTTTTTCTCAAAATATTTCTAACATTCATGCTTAGTTTTATGTTAAAATTTTACACCCAGTTCGTTCGTTTTTAACACTTAAATTATTAAATTAAGCACAGATTTAAAAAAAAATTTGATAACAAAGGGAAAAAGAGACATCGTTTAAGAAGATCACACAGAAGACAGAAAAAAAATTAATATCCTGAGGATATATTTTAAATAATTATAAGAATGCATCGAACGCCCATAGACTTAACATTACCGACGGGAATTCGGAAGCTGAATGTCGAGCAGCCTTAAGAAGCTCTCTGCGCAGACCATGCGTGCAATAATAACTCTGTTACTGAACATGTGTTTTTCAATGGTTCCCATCCACTGATACATGGACTGCATATAAGTGCGTAAAGTATAAAGTATTTCTTGTTGAAAGTTTTATTTTGAGCTTTAAATCTTGGCTTTAAGTTTTTTCAGTTATGAAGTACAACCCTTATAAAACTTCAGTTACATATCTTTTAAAAGACACAGCATGTAAAATATGACATAAAGAATAGAATTAAAAACAATTATAGAAAAAAGTTTCTCTTTGCAATTCATTCTAAGATTTAAGTTATAGCAGATAAATCACAAAAAATAATTTTCAATTAAATGGTAGTTTACACTATGCATTTAATTTTATTTTATTTCTCAAACAAAGCACTAGTATTGCGTTATTGACAAATATTGACAAAGTACAAAAATATAAAAAAAATAAATATATTGCTGAACCTCGCTTCAGTTAGTGCGAAGGGAAATGCAAAACTTTAAGAAGCAAACGTTTTAATTATTCGAAGTTTGTGACAAAACAAGCAGTGGTGCATAATATATCCTTTAAAGAGCTTACACCGTGTTAAGAAATTGGAACTTAATTTAATAGAAGTAGATTTTTTTTATGTTTACTATGTTTATTAAAGCAACTATGTCAGTAACAGATGTTAATGCATGATAAGCATTATGGAAGGCGTAAGTGTCATAGCTTTTTAATTACTTTCCCGCCCAGTAATGCAAGTAAAAATAATTATATTTATATTTGTGAGAAAGATAGTAATTTGTACATTAATAAAAAATATATCGATATATGCATTTCAATTGTTTGTTCTTTGCGAGATTCGAGATGCAATGATTAAAATGTATGCATAATTAGATATGAAAGGAAAATTTGATTTATAAATAATTTATATTAAATTATGTAAGATTTCTAATATACTTTATGTTATAAAATAGTACTGAGTAGGTTACAAATGACATGAATAAATTCCACGATGACATATTACAAAACTCTGCATTGTTTATGGTTGAATTTGGCTAAGCTTTAAATGACATTTTCTCGGAACTTTGTTTTGAACTACACAATATGTCCAAAGGTGACCGGCCACTTGCGATTTTAGACGTTTTGTTAAATATCTAGAAAAATGCATGATGAATTAACCTAAAACTCCAGGTGTGAAAACAATATATTATAGGTCATATATGTCCGTAAAGAATTTTGACCGAAACACCATAGGGGACCGTCAACAAATTGAAAACGAACGAATATCTTTTGAATAACCCTGTCACAACTAATGTAGCAAAAGCGTTTAAACTGTAGATTATGACTAAGTGGCTTACTGTAATAATTTGTGTTCATTTTTATGAAGATAGCATGTATACTTGAAGATAAATTCAGGTTTTCATAAAAACAGTCTCAAATTTTGCCAAGTTTTTGCTTATAATTTGCAGAGTTCTTAATATAAAAAAAAGTTCTTTTCAAAAAGTATGACAAACAACATTGTACACAATATCCTGTAATCAGAATTAAAATATAGTAAAAATTGAATGAAAAATGAGCAGGTTTGCTAAATAATGTTTCACTGCGCATGCCCGAAAGCAATCAAATTATAATTTGTATAATGTGTTTGCTAAATGTATAGAGCAACTTTTGTAAAACTCTCGAAAACGTAACTTGAAAATTCTGAAAATTATCGTTGATAGAATAAGCTCAAAATCCATTGTTCCCAAAATGAAGCAAAAAAATGAGGGTCTGTATCCGTACATCCATTGATTAGTGCCAATGTAGCATACACAATATTGCACGTACTACTGTATTTCGATACAAGACCTCATGTATTTTGCTTCCTTTTGGTAATACCGAATTTTGAGCTTATTCTATCCAAAATAATTGTCGACTTTTCAAACTATGTTTTTGAGACTATCACAAAAGTTGCTCTATACATTTAGCTAACACATTGTGCAAATTATATTTTGATTGCTTTTGGGCATGCGCATTGAGTCATTATTTAGTAAACGTGCTCAATTTTCATACAATTTTTATTATTTTTTAATTCTGATTAGAGGGTATTGTGTACAATATTGTTTGTTATATTTTCTGAAAAGAACTTTTTTTTTATATTAAGAGAAGCTAACAAATTATAAGCAAAACACTTGGCAAAGTTTTGGACTCTTTTAATAAAACTTTAATTTCTCTACGAGTATACATGATATCCTCATAAAAATGAAAAATTTTTATTACAATAAGGCACTTAATCATAATCTACAGTTTGAACGCTTTTGCTACATTGGTTTTTACAGGGTTATCCAAAAGATATTCGTTCCTTTTCAACTTGTTGACTGTCCCCTACGGAGTTTCGGGAAAAAATCTTCACAGAAATGTATGACCTATATTATTCTGTTTACATACCTGGAGTTTTAGGATAATTCCTCAGGTAATTTTCTAGATATTTAACAAAACGTCTAAAATCGCAAGTGGCCGGTCACCTTTGGCTATATAATGTACCATCTGACTTTTTAGGAAACAGTTATAGATACCCTTTTTAAGAAGCATTAGATTTACGGTTATCTTATAAAAAGTTAAGTCACAAGTATGTAGAAATATAACGCACATTATGTTCCAAGAAAGAACAGACAATTTTGAAAAGTCTAGACACAGAATTATTATTTAGAATTTTTAAAAGACACACTACGTAAAATACAACTTACAGAAAATAATTAAAAAACAATTAAATAAAAAAGTTTCTCTTTGCAATTCGTTCTAAGATTTAAATTATAACAGATAAATCACAAAAAATAATTTCCAATTAAATGGTAGTTTATACTATGCATTTAATTTATTTTTATTTTTTCAAAACAAAGCACTAATATTGCGTTACTGATAAATATTAACAACGTACAAATATATATATATATATATATATTGTTTGCCCTCGATTCAGTTACTGTGAAAGGAAATGCAAAACTTTTGAGGCAAACTTTTTTAATTATCCGAAATTTGCGACAAAACAAGCAGTGGTGCGTAATATATCCTTTAAAGAGATTACACCGTGTTAAGAAATTGAAACTTAATTTAATAGAAGTAGATTTTTTTTATATTTACTATGCTTATTAAAGCAACTATGTCAGTAACAGATGTTAACGCATGATAAGCATTATAGAAGGCGTAAGTGTCATAGATTTTTAATTACTTTCCCGCCGATTAATGCAAGTTAAAATAATTATATTTATATTTGTGAGAAAGATAGTAATTTGTACTTTAATTAAATATATATATATATCCATATATGCATTTCAAAAACCGAAGAAATTGCTTTGTTCTGTTTGTCAGATTCGAGGTACATATATTAAAATGTATGCATGATATGAAAGGAAAATTTGATTTATAAATAATTTATATTAAATTATGTAAGATATCTAATATACTTTATGTTATAAATACTCAGTAGCTTACAAATGATATGGATAAATTCCCCGATGATATATTACAAAACTCATCATTTTTTATGGTTGAATTTGGCTAACCTTTAAATTACTTTTTCTGGAAGTTTTGTTTGAACTATGATCTTATTTTTTAAGAAACAGTCGCAGAAACCCTTTTTAATAAGCATTAGATTGGTTATCTTATTAAAAGTTAAGTCACAAGTATGAAAAAAAGTAACGCATATTATGTTCCAAGAAAGAATAAGAAATTTTGGAAAGTCTAGGTATAGAATTATTATTTAGAATTTTTACCTTCTCCTCGGAACAAAGACTATATGAATTTTTTCCCCTAAAACTGATTTTCGCATAAAAGTTTTATATATTTTTTAAAAAATGTATCGTAGAAAAGAAGTTTTTGAGTTACTGGAGTGTGTAATACTGTACAGAAATAAATTATACTGTTAGAAGATACATTATAAAGTGAAGATTTAGCTGCGGATTAAAATGAATTTCTTTTCCATTTTTATGTGTGCAGTTGTTCACTTAATATGTTTTGCCACATTTTCTCTTTGGTAGTACATTTCCTGACTTTCTTTAAAGTATGTCAAATGTTTTGTCCCTTAATAATTACAGTTTGTTTATTCTGTGTTTACTGCGACATATTATTTTCATTAAATATAGTTATTGACTTTAGAACAGTATTTTAAAAGGATAAATTGCTTCTCATAAATATCAGATTATTTTCACTTAAATACATTAAGCTTATTTTTTTCATTCATTACATATACTAAGTTTATTATATCGCATGATTAAAAATACACGTTATGGCTATTATCTCATAAAATTATGTTGAAAGAAACATACATCCAGTTACGAAACTCATACAAAAGGGCACAGCTTTTAGAAATTGAATTTATTTTAAAATGGGTTGTACATGTATTATTAAATAAATATTAATTTTTTATATGGCCGCTTTTCCTATACTAATACTCAGAAAAAAATATATATTGCCGTGTGTTTAAGTAACACGTTAAAAAATTCGCTTTTTTACAATTAAAACTTACCAACGAATTATACGAATTTTTTTAATTTTTAGTGTTTTCTGGAGCTATAAACAAAAATACGCGTTGCTAGTAATATTAATTTCTAGTAAAACGAAAGTGCTGAAGATTGCAAAAAATCAAAATATTGTAATTTGAAAAATGTTTGTCGTAAAGGAATGGGCTTTTTTCAATATCCTTCTTAGGCTTAAGTCAATATTTTTCTGAACAAAAATTATAAAAAAAGGATCCGTATAAAAATTAAATTTGTTTTTTAACATTTATACAGCTTCTTGTAAAACAAATTTTATGTCTAAAAACCGAACTTCATTTCTGTATTTTTTTAAGATTGGAAGTTTGTTGCTACAATGAACGAAAGAATGTATAATCGCCATAACAGTTATTTTGAATTATCAGGTATATTATTAACCATTTAGAAATAAATGGCTGTTGTTTTCGGTCGAGGATGGGGCCAAATGATGCTCGCATTTTATTTTTTATTTTTTTGCAAAATTCAACGATGTTCTTTACTTTTAGAAGAATTTTTATTTGAATAGGTAATACAAAGGCATAAAATCGTTAAAAATTGTTTGAATAGGTAATCGAAAGGCTTTAAAGTTTTTAAAATCGTTAAAAATTGAAAAAGTTACAAAATGGGTAGGCGCAAATTATCAGATATGGAAAAATCCAAAGCCAAAGAGCGACGCCGAAATGAAAATCGTCTTGCAAAGCAAAAATCGAGATATTCAACTGATTATGCAGGCCATGAAAATCGATGTCTTCAACTGATTATGTAGCCCATGAAAATCGAGGTCTGCAACTGATTATGTAGCCCATGAAAATCGATTACAGAATAAAAGACGAACTCGAAAAATTAAACAATCTAATGTTTAATCGATTGATAGTAAAAGGGTATGTCTCGAGGGGCTCCAATTCACTAGCCACGGTGTTTTACAATCGGTCTATTCTAACCGGGAAAAATTGAGCTCAACGTAGGTAATTTGTCGCAATATGGGGATGATTCGGTGGAACTTCTTTCGATTTGTAAACTGTTTTTCTTCTCGAAACGGGACTTGGAGGATTTATCGTAAATGTTTTGGTCGTCTGAAGTTTGATTTTTGCGATCTGTTGTTGAAGAGGATGCGACGGAATTTGGTGGACGAAATTTAGATTTTTCGGTTAAATTTTGTTACGAAGATGATTTGTCGCGATTTATGGACGATTCGGTGGAACTGCTTTCCCTTTTTATTTATTCGATTATTAAAAAAATTCCAAATGGTCGTTGTAATCTATTAAATTACAAATTTTTTTTCTATCATACTTACTTAGCTATACTTCGTTCTCATAACTTACACCAGAATAAATAACAAGAAAAGATATCTTTAAAGACTTCTGAGATGTGAGTAGATTTTCATTAGTCGAACGCAGATATCGACAACAGAAAGAAATGGTAATGTTGTGGTGCACTGCGCCATCCTTTGACAGCATTAGTTCAGACTTGAAAAGAAAAATGATAGAATTATACTCAATGCATTTTTTTTTAATCTAACAAGGGAACCACTTTTGGTGTTGCTCGCACCTTGCATCGAGACCTGGTGCGTTTTGTAGTCCTATACATAAAAGTTAGAGAACCGAGAAAATTTCTCTGTTAAAATAATATTTTATATACTTTTTTATACTTTATATTTTTTATTATTGCATATTTATTTGTTTATTTCACGCCAAAAGTGAGTTAAGTCGCCAAATATGGCGCAACAATTTTTCCGCCCGCTTTATGCAAAGAGAAAATGTACAGAAACATATTACTAGAATTATATCAGATTGCGATTTTTTTTATAATTGATAGCAATAAGAAACAAATATTAGGTTTTTATTTTATTTTTCTCTATGCAGACGATAAATATATAAGTAATAAGTAAAATTCTATAAAAGCTTCGAAGATCATTGAAAACTATTTTTTAGTGAAATACAAAATAAGCAAACTATTTTCTTATCGAAAACAATGAATGAAATAAAATTTCGAATGTTTAAAATGAAATGTTGCTGTATTATATAGTCCTTCGGTAAAAGTAATCATAAAGTAAATTAATATTTTTACTCAATTTAGAAAAAATTACTGTGGCGAAATAGGACGGACATTGCAATTCCTAGCTATTACAAATTCAGCTATGACATTTGGCTAGGGTTGCCGGAAAGCTCTACTTTTGAAAATAAACGCCGACTGTTTCCCCGCCAAAAATATGAATATACAGTTGCAATTTTTCAAAATCAAATTCGTGGGTTTTTGAAGGAATTTTCAAACTTTTTTCAATATTTTATACTCATTATTAACTAATTTTTATTTTTAAATGCTTTTCTTTTAAAAAAATCAATGTTAATAGTTCGATAAGTGGTCTCGAAAATTGCATTTTCAGAAAGTTATGCTGCTGTATAATCAAGAAATATTATTTTAACAGAAAAATTTTATCGATTCTCAAACTTCATAATATAGGGCTTTAAAATGCACCAGGTCTCAATGCTAGGTGCGAGCAACACCAAAAGTGGTTCCCTTGTAAGTTGTAAGAAACATATTATAGCACAGTGTGAAATCAGAATACAAATCGCAAAGTATGAAACATAAAATATTCAATTGTAACTTTATTTATTCTCTAAATTAAGGAAAAACAAGTAAATCCCATTTTTTTCATCACAATTAAAAGTATCGAAAACCTAATCGTATTAATGAATCACCCTTTTCAGCAGTTTGTGAGGAATTTAAATGAAACGGATTTTCAGTGTCGGTAAAGGCGGTTGGCGCAATATGTTGCGATGCATCGTTTGCGTCTGGCTAAAGTTACTTTTTGGTATCAATTCCGAATTGTAAATTTCTACCTTAATCTTAATCAAACTAAAAAATACTTAAAAAATAAAGTAATTCCGAATTGAAAATTTCTACCTTAATATGAATTAAATTAAAAAATACTTAACAAAATAAAATTTTATTTTCAAAATACGAGAAATGCAAAAAGATAACTATCCGTTCTTGGTTACATGTTTTTCTGCTGAACACAATGTTTTCCTAAAACAAAAGTCCCTCTCAACATCACAGATCGCTCTCGAAGTCAAAAGCATTTATCCGAGGCTAACGAGAAAGACAGGTTACCGCGGTGGGTCCGATTACTCTTTTTTTACAGACCGCTGGAGTCACGTGATGCTCTTTTCGCACACCTTCATTGGTGCATACGAGCATCACGTGACTCCAGCGGCCCGTAAAAAAAGAAGAATCGGACGAACCTCGGTAGCCTGTCTTTTTCGTTAGCCTCGATTTATCTATATTACGTCATCAGTTGAGCGTTGGACTGCCAAACAGTAAATATATGATTTCGCTGCAATTCGTAGTTTAGTTGTGTATATCATAACATGTGTGTAAAATGCAGTCATTAACAATTGTCTTATAAGCAAAGAATCACATGCAGTTGTGGTTTGTATGTTTCATTAATCTTAGAATATATCATGCCTTAATAATAATCAATCATCCTTATTAGCAATCTGTGAGGAATTTATGAAAAACGGATTTTCCGTGTCAGTGAAGGTAGTTGTCGCAATATTTTGCGATACATCGTTTGCGTGTGGCTAAAGTATTGTTTTAGTGTTAATTCCGAATTGAAAAATTCTACTTTAATCTTGATCACACTAATAAATACTTAACAAAATAAAATTTTATTTTTTAAATATAAGTAATACATGAAGTTAACCATCCGTTCCGATGAAATGAAATAATATGACTCACTATATATTATAACTAGGACATTAAGGGGGCAGATCACGTTGAAATGAAAAAAAAATCGATTTTTTGAAAAATTCAGTGTGGATTCCTTGAAATGTTACAAATCCATTGCAAAAAATTTTTTTTAAAAATTCGAATTAGAACGTGAGTTATCGCTAAAAACGTCTGACAACGCAACAGAAAAAATTGGGGATTCCCCTTTAACTCAGAACAGCTGTTCCGCGCCTCCGCGCTGTTCATTTGTTTACATTTTGCTCGCTCGCATTGCGCTATCTCTTTCCTATGCTAACGACATTTTATAAAGGTATTCTTACCGTGAAAGATTTCTACACACATTGTTTTGACTCCATGTATCTGTTTTAGTTCCGATGGTTTGATTTTCAAGAATATGAAAGAAACTAAACTCTCCGAGAGTGTTTGTTTTGATTGAAACTTTGTATTTGCACGAGGCAGAGATCTTTCATTTGCGCTGTTATTTATTAATACGATTATTTTTTCTTTTATATAATTTGTCAATTCAAATTAAATATGGATAAGAGTACTCGAAAATCAGGTGTAAGGCCAAGTAAGAGAAAGTTCAAAGGCAATCAGCATACGATTCCAAAAGTTCAGAAGCTAAGTGCTTCTGGTAACAAGCTGAATTTTAATTCAAAATTGCAGGCATCAGAATTTGATGGATTCGCCTTTATTGACAAAAAAATTGTTTTCTCTGCAATGGAAAATTGTATGTGCTGCATAAAATGTCATTCATCGTTAAAAATCGAATCTGAAGTAGTGTTTGGCCTCTCAGAAAAAATCAATATTGTGTGTTCTGGCTGTGATTTAATTTCATCTTTCAGAAATTCTGCAATGCTTGGAAGGTCACAGAAATATGCAGAGATTAATAAGAGATTTATTTATGCTATGAGATGCCTTGGACAAGGATTAGCTGGAGCACAGACATTTTGTGGCATAATGGATATGCCTCCTCCCATCTCTAAAAAGGCCTACAATGATGAAGTGAAAAATCTTAAAAAAGCTTCAACTAAATGTGCAGAAGAAAGCATGCATAATGCTGCATTATTGGAGTTAGACCTAACAGAGGATGCTGGAATTAATAATAATATCACAGTGAGTGGGGATGGCACTTGGAAAACGCGTGGCCATTCCTCACGTATTGGTGCATGTACTCTTATTGGTGCTGAAAGTGGCAAAATTATAGACACAGAAGTTTTGTCGACACGATGCAAAGGATGTGAAAATTGGAAAGGAGTACGCAAAGGGGTTAAGTATGAAAAATGGTTAGAGGAACATTCTAAAATTTGTGAGAAGGATCACATTGGTTCTGCTGGCATGATGGAGGTTAGAGGGATGAACAGAATTTTCAAGCGATCCGTATCCAAGCATAAAGTTCGCTACTCAAAATACATAGGTGATGGCGACTCAAAAACATTCACTTCTCTGCAAAAAGCTGCGCCTTATGGAGCTGAATTCAAGATTGAGAAAATTGAATGTGTAGGACATATTCAAAAAAGAATGGGCACACGACTCCGAAGAAGAAAGGCTGAGCTAAAAGGCAAAAAACTGAGCGATGGAAAAGTGATCTCTGGAAAAGGTCGTCTTACTGATGACGTTATTGACAAACTCACAGTATATTATGGAAATGCAATTCGAGGTAACAATATGTCAGTGAAAGACATGCAAAAAGCCGTCTGGGCCATATTTTACCACAAAAGGTCTACCGATAAAGAACCTCTGCATGACTTTTGCCCCCAGGGTGAAAATTCGTGGTGTCCTTATCAAAAGGCAAAAGTTTCTGGAGATGTTTACCGCCATTCAAACACTATTCCAGCTGCTGTTCTGGACAGCATAAAAGACATATTTAAAGACTTGTCCATGCCAAGTTTGTTAAAAAAATGTGTTGGGGGGCATACTCAAAATGCAAATGAGAGCCTAAATGCTCTCATATGGAAGTTTTGTCCTAAGACATCTGGCTCGGGGAAAAAAATTGTTCAGATTGCAATAAATGAAGCAGTCATGTGTTTTAATGAAGGGCAGTGTGGACGTATTAATGTTATGAGGGAAATGGGCTTGCAAATTGGCAAAAATTGTACGTTGTATGCTAGTGAAGCTGATCAAAAGCGAATTGATGCAGCTGAAAAGAGGGCATTAGCGTGTACACTTGAAGCCCGCAGAGCCAAAAGAAGGGCAAAAAAAGCTGCGGATGAGGCTCTGAAACTTCAAGAAGGATGCGTTTATGCCTCTGGTGGATTTTAGCATAGTAAGCAATCAAACCGTTTTACTCAAAACTATATTTTTGGCATTGCCCGTAATCTTTTTTATTTATTTATTTTTACTTATTTATTTATTTATTTTTTGCTAAATTTAATGAATATGGTACATGCATATTATCCAGGCCAGGTCAGCTAGAACCGAGCCAATTATACTAATTACAGTAACCCTCATTTATTTTTTTCAACTGTCAATGGTAAACAAGATTGGCATTTGACAATCATTTTTGGCGATAAATATCCTAGCCCGGATAATACGTAAGTATAATGAATATTATAAAGCCATTAATTATGCAAATGAATTTAAATATACTTTAAAATTTTGCTTCAGTGTAAGATATAGCAATATAAGTGCAATATTAAATATATATATGCAGTAGAATTTTTAAAATCTTGCGTTTCAAAATGCATATTTAAAAATTCCTATTTTTGTCGTTAGCGCCATAAAATGTCAATTTTGTCGTTAAAATTTAAATAATTAATATTGCTAAATATATATATTTAAATGTTTTTCTTCTTAAACCATAAGTATTTATGAAAGTATAGAAAATATTGTTTTATTACATTAATTGGTTTTGAAACTACAGAGTTTTTAGTAGTGGTCAAATTATTGTCACTTTCCGGTTGCTCCGAAAGCGATCACTAGTGTGTACACTTAAAGCTCGTAGAGCCAAAAGAATGACCAAAAAAGCTGCGGCTGAGGTTCTTCAACTTAAAGAAGGATGTGTTTATACCCCTTCTGAATTTTAGCGTCATAAACAATCTTCATTCTTATAAAACTTGCAGTTAATTTATAAAATTAACTTTGAAGACGTTTTTCTCAAAACTGTATTTTTTGGCATTGCGCGCGCTCTCATTTAAAAACTAATTATCGTAGAGTCATGAAATTTTGCATTTTACTAATTTTCATGCGTATATTTAAGCTGAACCTCAATTTAGCCAGATTTTTGTCATAGAAAAATTTTTATCGAATAAATAAGTGTAATTTTTTTGCTAAATTTTATAACTATGATTATTGAAGCCATTAATTATGCAAATGAATTTAAATATACTTTTAAATTGAGGTTCAGAGTAAAATATACTAGAATAAGTAAATGTTGCTGCAATATTAAATATATATCTGCAATAGAATTTTTAAAATCTTGCGCGCAAGATGCATATTTAAAAATTCAGATTTTTAAAATGTCAATTTTGTCATTAAAATTTAACTAATTAATATTGTTAAATATATATAATTGAATGCTTTTTTTTAAACCATAAGTATTTATGAAAGTATAAAAAAAAATAGTTGTATTCCATTAATTGGTTTTGAAATTACAGAGTTTTTCGTAATTGTCAAATTATTGTCATTTTCCGGTTGCTCAACGTGATCTCCCCCCTTAACATTATGACAACTTTCCGCATACTTGCATCTTCGGTGAGGTTATTATGCAATTCTGAACATAAATCAAAAGAAATTCGAAACTTGGGTCAGTTCCTGATTTTATAACTGAAATTGAAATTCCAAAAATTGGAAATATGCATCTGATTAGTTGAAGTTTTTTAATAATCAAAGATCATCAAATTGCACTTGTAGTAGGCTTTGTTTTAACAGTAAGACGTGTTATTATCCTCTGAAGGTATATGAATGAGCTGAGATAAATGAAAGTCACTTATTCTAAAGTCACTTACTTTAGATGTATTATAATTTAACATTATATTTCTGATTGTTTCAGTTTGACTCCTATCTCTGATACTTTGTGGCTACCAGTGATTTAGATTGAAGATAAACTGACTCGTACAGAACAGACTAATTCTTCTTTAGTTTTGTGGTCCATTTGAAAATTTTGTGCATCATTCTTTTTGTGCTACTTTACTCACAAACTTTTTTCTTTTTGGAAAAGTAGATCAATTGCTCAGTAAAATAAAATCGAAAAAAAGGCAATTTACTAGTGAACTTGAAACTATTTGAAAAGACAATTAAACACATAAAATGCATATAAGAAATGTCACACTATTTGCATAATATTTTTGCTTCAATTTAATATTTATTTTTAAATCAGTGCTTACTCATTGATTTTAAGTTATTTTTCTAGGATGTTATATATCTAGTATGTTTTAGGATGTTACATGTTTTGGAGATAATCTCGTGAAATACTTTAAGAATTGCTATTGAACTTCGGGGATGAATAGAATATGTTTGACCTTATATTATTTAGTGAATCGTTAGTCAAGTTGGCAGTTAGGGGGCCGACAAAAAATTTAATGCAAAATATTTGCGATCACTCTGTATCGTAAAAAGCTTTAAAGGATGCATTTCTATGAAATTATTAAATAGACCCTATACAATGTGTATATGCATTTATGTAAGAATAGCACGAGTATTCATGAAGATATGAACTTTACATTGGAATTTTTTTTTAATTTCCTGATTTTTGTTTTTTTAATTTTTCAAGGTATTTTTTATAACTTCACGAATATACGTGCTTTATTTCCCAAACACATATATGCTTAATACGCATCCAAGTTAATAATTTCCTAGAACTACATGTCATTTCGAGCTTTTGGTAATTCAAAGTGATCACAAATAATATATTTTTAATAAATATGTTTTGGGTCCCCTAATTGCCCTCTTAACTAAATCTTCACTGAAAAATAACAGATGAAACATGTTCTGTACATTCCTGTAATTCAAGAACATTTTCTCGACTATTTTGTAAAATGTTTTGCAAAACGTCTAAAATCGAAAGTATCCATATACTTTCTGAGTACACTGTTCACTAGACTGCGCATATGTCGTAATAAACATATTCAAATAGACTTGTCACAATAAGAATCTTGTTAAAGAAACTCGTTTAAATGGCTCCTGTGCGTTGAGTGTTGTGCACTCAGTCTTGTGCGTTGAGTGTTGTGCGTTGAGAAATGTGCGTTGAAGTTCAGTCCAATAAAGTAAATACTTCCGATAAAAAATGTACTTTCAGTAAAATATTGTAAAAGCTTAATTTTACTAGCCCACGATATGCTATTGCTTTCGGGCAACAATTAAAATGTCGTCCCTAAAAAATAACTTTACGTTAAATAAGCCAGCCGTAAGACGAAGCAGATGTATCATTGTACGGTTAAATACTGATAGTCTCTACTTTAATTTTTTTTAACTTCTAAGAATCGCACATTTTCAATTTTTACATCCTCGTAAACGGGAAAAAGTACTTTTAACTGCAATTTGGTTGAAAACTGCATCTCAATTTATTTTTGAGATTTTTTTTTTTTTTTTTTTTTTTTTTTGTAGTTTTTTAGTGCCATTTCTGTAATGGTGGCAACTGAAGTGCTCCATTTCCCTAGGAAGTAAAGGAAAAATAGTTGAAAAATAGTAGATTGCTATATCTTTTTGCTGCTATTTTCTAATAATAACTGAAAAAAATATAACTAAAATACGTGCTATTTTGAAAAAATATAAATGAATGCTTTTTGATAAAACATGGAGCTATTATAAACTATGTTTAATTTTAAGTATCCATATTAATGTTACAAACAAATGAAGGCACATGAATCATTATACAAACAAATGAAGGCACGTGAATAATTAAATAGCCGATTTTTTTTTTTTCTAGTTTCTTGAATGGCGACATCTATTTAGCTGGATTTGTGTATTATTCCGCGATAGTGACGTCCTATGCGTACTTTTCCGTAGATGTTGTTTAAGACTGGATCGTAAATGTGGAATTCCTCAGCGGATACAAATGAAGTCATTTTATATAAAATAAATGCGTGTATTTTAAATCTTAAAACTGAAATATGTTTTGCACTATCTATATTTATATTTTTTTCATCGGGGACGACATTAAATTCTGAAAACGTAGAATTCCTGCACCCTGCTTGTTTTCATTTTTATCTCGGTCATTTGGCTCATAATAAAAATACAAGTGCAGCGGTTAAATTGATGGCATTGAACCTGCAGGCTATTCATACTAATTGTATATTATACTCTTATTTCAAAGAATAATGCAGATCGAAAAATAAAGAAATCGACAAAAGAAGAAACATTTGGCTAAATTAAGGAGGTGGGGGTAGCTTCCCCATTTCCTACCTTTATACTTAATCAATGAACCTCCAAATCTAATCAAAGAAGCGCTTTTTCAGAATAAATTGGTATACCAAATTTGAAGCAAATCGGATAATTCTTCATGAAAACCCTATTTATCAAAATGAAAGGGGGATAGCCCCCATACGTACGTACGTACATGCATACATACGTACATATAGAACCTGCGGGCACATTAGCTCAAAGGATTTAATAGATAGCCTGTGAGCGAAAAACCGATGATTCAAATATCCAATGATATGCATAAACTTTAGTAGCAGAAAAAAACACACTATTTTTCACTGGGAATTTTAACTCTCACCCAACAAAATATGTAATATCTTTAGTAAAATTAAATTAATAAATAAAAATTTTCATAATTATCTAATTCATTGTTACCCAAATAGCATTTGCTTTTATGATAATGATTTACAAAAATTATAAAACTTTCTTCTTTAAAAAGTTATAAAACCTACTTAGCTCATATTCAATGTAAAAAAGACAAATGTTTCTTAATCTACGAAAAAATAATACAATAACGAACGAAAACATACAATAACCAATTTCAAGTTACTCACGATTCCAAAAAGCGTTCTTTTTCTTTAGAAACTTAAAAAAAAACCAACATGTTTTCGAGATTTAAAGAGATGCTTCTTTATTAACCTTATGCCAAATACAAAAGTTTATTTGCTACCACTGATTTTCGGAAACGTCTCCAGGTAATTTTTATTGTGATTCATCAGTTTTCTCAAGCCGGAGTATCGGTTTTTAGCTCACAGGCTATCAAAGCCTGAGAGCTAATGTGCCTGCCAGTTGTGTATGTATGGACGTACGTACGTATGGACGTACGTACGTATGTACGTATGTACGTAACGCGATAACTCTTGGTAGAAATATCCGATTTGCTTTAAAAAAGACAAATGTTTCTTAATCTACGAAAAAATAATACAATAACGAACGAAATCATACAATAACCTCTTTCAAGTTACCCACGATTCCAAAAAGCGTTCTTTTTCTTTAGAAACTTAAAAAAAAAAAAAAACATGTTTTCGAGATTTAAAGAGATGCTTCTTTATTAACCTTATGCCAAACACAAAAGTTTATTTGCTACCACTGATTTTCGGAAACGTCTCCAGGTAATTTTTACTGTGCATTCATCAGTTTTCTCAAGCCGGTCTTATCGGTTTTTAGCTCACAGGCTGTCAAAGCCTGAGAGCTAATGTGCCCGCCGGTTCTGTATCTATGGACGTACGTACGTATGTACGTAACGCGATAACTCTTGGTAGCAATATCCGATTTGCTTCAAAAAAGACAAATGTTTCTTAATCTACGAAAAAATAATACAATAACGAACGAAATCATACAATAACCTCTTTCAAGTTACCCACGATTCCAAAAAGCGTTCTTTTTCTTTAGAAAGTTTAAAAAAAAACCAACATGTTTTCGAGATTTAAAGAGATGCTTCTTTATTAACCTTATGCCAAACACAAAAGTTTATTTGCTACCGCTGATTTTCGGAAACGTCTCCAGGTAATTTTTATTGTGCATTCATCAGTTTTCTCAAGCCGGTCTTATCGGTTTTTAGCTCACAGGCTATCAAAGCCTGAGAGCTAATGTGCCCGGCGGTTCTGTATGTATGTACGTATGTACGTAACGCGATAACTCTTGGTAGAAATATCCGATTTGCTTCAAAAAATCAATGTTTCTAAATCTACGAAAAAATAATACAATAACGAACGAAATCATACAATAACCTCTTTCAAGTTACCCACGATTCCAAAAAGCGTTCTTTTTCTTTAGAAACTTAAAAAAAAACCAACATGTTTTCGAGATTTAAAGAGATGCTTCTTTATTAACCTTATGCCAAACACAAAAGTTTATTTGTTACCACTGATATTCGGAAACGTCTCCAGGTAATTTTTATTGTGCATTCATCAGTTTTCTCAAGCCGGTCTTATCGGTTTTTAGCTCACAGTCTATTAAAGCCTGAGAGCTAATGTGCCCGCCGGTTCTGTATGTATGGACGTACGTACGTATGTACGTATGTACGTAACGCGATAACTCTTGGTAGAAATATCCGATTTGCTTCAAAAAAGACAAATGTTTCTTAGTCTATGAAAAAATAATACAATAAAGAACGAAATCATACAATAACCTCTTTCAAGTTACCCACGATTCCAAAAAGCGTTCTTTTTCTTTAGAAACTTAAAAAAAAACAACATTATTAATTAACAACGTTATTAATTAAAAAACCTTGATTACAAGATCGGAAAGGCATTCATAATTCAACAAAAGCATGGATTTTTTTTTTATCAAATTGCAAAAACGATCTCTTCCACAGATTAAAAACAGGTGTCATCATTACCTGCAGACCCGAGCAATTTAAGCAGTTCACATGGGTTTTCATACTAGGATTTTTTTAAACGAATTTTTAACTTTTAAATTATGAATTTTTTTGATTAAATTTTTTACACCCGATCGCAAAAGTTTCGCTGATTACCTCAAATTCAGTTTCAATCTTCTATCTTAATTACAAGCTGAGATATTAATTATTATTTAACTAATTGGTTTTAATTCTATAAAATGCTTCTGGCGATTGCTGTTGCACTATGGGAAATCTTGAATTGTAAAGACTTATAAAGGAACCAGTTCTTTTAAATATGAAAATTTGAAAGTAATTCCAACGATCTTGTGTCTTAAGTGGTCTTGTGCTATCATGGATGTTTTCATTGGTACCCTTTGATGACGGCTTAGCACTTTAAAACTTAAAATTATTATTCTCTTCTGCAAAGAAGTTTTCACATTTCCTTAAATATATCAGTTCCTATTGGTTGTAGAGCTTAAATCTCGTGCCAAAATTAGCTACACTGTGCCTAAGCAAACTTTCCCCAAAGATTATTTTGCCGTCTTGCGATTTCTTTTAACTCTATTAGGGGCCCGGGTAGGGCACCTTTTAAATATTTTTCGATAAGTATGTAATACTGGTTTGCACACCCCCAACATACACCTTATTTTAAAGATAAATAAATTTACTGTTAACATATTTTTTTAAAAATTAATGTTACGAGGAACCCCACCCCGCTGGGCCCCCCCCCCAACGTTTGGGGCTGTTTTTTCTTTGGGCCATAACTTTGCCTTTAATTGAGCCACAGCGGGAAGAAATATAACTGAGAAGGCTTTTGCGAAGCTAACATTTCCCATCCGATCAAATGGCAATCTCCAGTTTTCGATAAATGTCCAGCTCCCCACTTTGCTCCCCCGAAGGGGCCACTTTTCTATATTTTGCAGTTAGCCGTCATGCGATATGTCGGTGGAAAGGTCTGTGACCGCTTAATCATGCTATGCATCTCCGGTTTTCATACCCCCCCATTTTCTCCCCCAATAGGGGCACTTTTCTAAATTTTGGCTTTCCCTTCAAGTGATATATCGTTGGAAAGGTCTGTGACCGCTTTATGATATTATGCATCTGAGGTGTCCATTCCCCCGCTTTACCCCCCCCCCCTTGATGAGATAAATATTACTCATTCAATACAAAAAAATTCGCAAGTGTTGATACCACTATTTTAGAATAGTAATTTAGCAAATATCTTAAATTGTTGTTTCAGACCCCCAACCCCTCGATTAATGTATCTACGGATAAGTTGTAAAAAGGAGTTTCGTTCAAATGCATTTTGTTAAGAATAGAGAGCGTTCCCTGGTGGTGAAATGTGAAACTAACAAACCACGATTTTATTTAAATTATGAAATCTAACAACGCGATCTGTTTGTAAATTTAAGGTAGTTTATAACACATAATAAAAAAGTTTAAAAATAATGGCGCAAGAAACTTCGGGAAGGGGGGGGGGGCGACGTTAATTTTTTTTAACCTTAGCGTTTTTTTACCTTTTTATGTGCGGTGTTTAAGGATTTAATAATTATAAATTATATCAATTTGGCTTTATTAATTAAAGAATTATGTGTTTTGAAAGGAATATTAAACGAAACCCTCTGGCCGATCTGTGATCGTATTTACCCACTTCTTATTAGGATACTATTCATTCGCAATTAAATATTTTCAGCTGCGTAACTATTCAGTTACGCAGCTGAAAATATACCTGCACATATATGAAAATAATATAAATTTTTATTTTAATGTTACTGCAGTTAATTTATCATTTGTGTATGTAAAACGAGCTTATTGAACATGGAAAACTTTACTTGGCATGCCGAAAAACGTATATTCGAGTTTGGGAAAACTGACTAATACACATTAAAAACTACTCGAAAATGTTTTCAAAAATCAGTGGCAATAAAATAAAGTTTATTTTTTATAAATGCTTCTTTAAATCTCAAAAATATATTTAGTCCAAGCAATAGAGACCGTATAGGGGCTCTACCTAGCAGAATTCATGGTAGTTATGGAAAAAGGCTTACTATACGTTTTTTGGGTCGCTGAATTCGAATTTTTAACTTCCCACCAAAATTTCCCCCGGCAACCCCCCCCCTCTCCCAAATTTTGGTAAAATGCCCCCCAAAAAGGTGTTTATTAAAAAAAAATTTCTATTATTTTAGGGGGGAAATGTCTAGAAATTCAGAAAGTAGACAAAATTTGCAATAAATTAGATATATGACATTATGACTTAGGATGAAGGAGAAGGGGGAATCTGCCTCGGAACATGCGCACTGTGCAGCGTGAACTAAGTTGCGCAATTCCACTTAACCACTCACACGTTTACATTCGCCCTCCCATCTCCACTCCGAACTTTCTCTATAAGGTTTACTTTAAGTTTTTTGGGTTGCTGAATCCGAATTTTTAACTTCCCCCCAAAATCCCCCCCAAATATTTGTTTTTAACTTAAATTTCTTATTGTTTTAGGGGAAAAGCATTACGAAATTCAGAAACTAGACAAAATTTGCAACAACTAGGATATATGACATTATGACGTATGATGAACGGGGAGTAGGAGGGTTGCCTCTGAACATGCACTGCGGCGCTACGTGCACTAAGTTATGAAGTCCAGGCAATAGGGGATTTTACCTGGCAAAATTAACACTAGTTTGTAAAATACTAATCCGAATTTGTAACTTCCCACCAAAATTTCACCAGGCAACCCACAAAAAACTTTTTTTTTGAAAAAATTTGGTTTTTGAGAAAAGCGCGCGTGGAATGTTCCGAGGCAGCCCCCTCTCTCCCCGTTTATCCTACGCCATAATGTCATGTATCCTATTTGTTGCAAATTTTTTCTAGTTTCTTAATTTCGTAATGCTTTTCACCTTAAGCAATAAGAAATTTAAGTTAATAACAACTTTTTTTTTGGGGGGGGGGGTTCGAAGGGGAAAATTTTGGGGGTAACTTAAAAATCCTGATTCAGCGACCCAAAACACGTAAAGTAAACCTTATAAGGAAAGTTCGGAGGGGAGATGGGAGGGCGAATGTAAACGTGTGAGTGGTTAAGTGGAATTGCGCAACTTAGTCCACGCAGTACCGCACGTATGTTCCGACGCAAATCCCCCCTTCCCCTTCATCCTAAGTCACAATGTCATATATCTAATTTATTGAAAATTTTGTCTACTTTCTGAATTTCTAGATACTTTTTCCCTAAAACAATAGAAAAATTGATTTTTTTAATAAAAACCTTTTTTGGGGAGCATTTTACCAAAATTTGGGGGGGGGGGGGGGTTGCCGGGGTAAATTTTGGTGGGAAGTTAAAAATTCGGATTCAACGACCCTAAAAACATAAAGTAAGCCGATTTCCAGAACTACCATTAATTTTGCTAGGTAAAATTCCCTATTGCCTGGACTAATTGTTTTATGGCGCTTCTAAAGATAAAGTATGCTTTTCGTGGTGTAATTTGGAGAATGTCATTATATATTTTCGTTGGTGGTTATATTGAATTTTCTAAGAAAAATTTTTCTTTTTCTACTGTATTTTCGTGGAATCCGCTTATTATTTATGTTTAAAATGGAAATTTTTTTATTACACAATTGTACAATATTACGGAAATACAGCCGTTTATCGAAAGGATTACGCATACAATAATACATTATAATATTTAGTTTTTAAAGAAAACTTTGGTATTCTAAATATGTGTATATATATTAATTTTTTCATTTCAATACTAATTCTTTTGTTACGACACCATTCAGTGCTATGCCAATATTTTAGCAAAAATTGCGTTAAAGGATAGAGACTGCATTATTTACAAATTTTATAAACGAATAATTATGCAAAAGAGCATGCACAAAAAAATAAAACCTAAAAACAACTAAAGTTAGCTGATAAACCGAACCAAGCTCATGAAATATGCATGAATTTAAATTTGTTTTCGAGGAAAATGGTTTAAAAGAAAATAGACTGTTCAGTTGCGATGTATATATTAAACAAAGAATTCAAAGCGCAGTAATATATAACTGCCCATTTTGGGCTAGAGTTTACAGAACAAATTTAAAGAATTTATCATTTGCTAATGTTGTTGTTTAATACTTGCTTCAAATTCATTTATCCAATGTATTGAATTAATCAAAGTTAATATTCTTATACTGCATCATTAATATTCCAATTCTAAGCATTAAAAAAATTTTTGAGGAAAAATAATTCTCCTATATAAAAGTTATTTGCTTTTACTATACTTTAAATTTCTAGAAAAAAGAGCTCAAATGTTAAACTATATGGCCCGTCAAAACAGAATATAATATAATGCATAAGATAATAAATACATGTATTGCTTTCTTTAAAAAATATGCTAACCAAACAATTCTCTTATAACATAAACAGTATAATATTAAAAATTTGGGATAGAGTTATATATGAACATTACAAATGCAATATTATATCGGAAAAGTCACTTTTGAAAATTTTAAAAGATACTGTGATTCTGGCGTATAACGCGAAGCTTTGATAAGTAAAAATGTATCGAAATTTAAAATAATGATGTATAAAAATTCAAACATTTTTACGAAGATAAACAAAAGATGGTCATAAAAACTAATATTTCTAATTAGATGAACATTTTTTAGGGTTTCGTTCATCAGACGTTATCCTATTCCTCTCACTCCTCTGTCTGTCTATCTGTCTGTCTGTCTGTCTGTCCGTCACAGAGCCCGTTCTCAGAAACTATATATGTTGGAGACTTCAAATTCTGCACATACTTATAGCTGGGCACCTGTGATCAAAGGGCAAATCATAAAATTTTGAAAAAGTCGTATTTAACGAACGTTATTAATTAAAAACTCCAAATTTTACGTCTCATTAACGAAGAAACGGCATTAAATGAACGTAGGTATGAACAGACTCTCGAAATATTTTCATTTCTCCCCCGGGTTGCCATACAGCTAAGCTTCCAGATGCAAAATTGCAGGTTTACCAGAGCGCACTTTAAGCTGTAAAATGTACTGGGCATTTTTATATCGTTTCGCATCTCAGAATATATTTTCGTTAGAAATTTTTACTTTATACAGACGGCCGCAGAAAAAAATCTACTTTCAGTAGGTATACAGATCGTTTCTCTGCGATGCGTATAACAGAAAAATCCTCTAAAAATCGATCGATAAAAATTTTATTTTCTTCCATTACAAAAGTAGGTGTTGATAGATTTGATTTCCTTCGGCTGGGATAAATTTTCCTCTCCAGACAAATAGTACCTGATCACGTGATTTTTCATAGTAGGATATTTTAATACGAAATTTAAACTTTTTAAATATTTAATTTTTAGATTAAACTTTTATACATCCCGACGTGAAATTTTCCGCTGATTTCATACATGCCCATTTCAAATTCCTATCTTAATTACAAGATGAGATATTAACTATTATTTAATTAATTGGTTTTATTTTTATCAAATGCGTATATTAAAATGAAGGCACGTGCTTTTTAAACTGCGATTTCTTTTAATTTAGGAAATCTAACAAGGCGATCTGTTTGAAACTTGAAGATAGTTCATAACACATAAGAAAAGTTTAAATAAAGATTGGAACGTGAAATTTCTGGTAGGGGGGGGGGGGGCTCTAATTTCACTAATTGGTTTATTTCTATTATATACTTATTTTAAAAGGCAGTCACGTGATGTTTCATTGCAGTATTCTTCTGAACTGTGTCCGATTTTTAAAAATACAGCATAAATGTTACTTATGCCAAATAAAAATTCCAGAAGTATTGATACCACTATTTTCGAATAATAATTTCAGCAAATATATTAAATTCTTGATTAAGACCGCCTCCTCCCCGACCCATGTATCTAGCGATAGGTTGTGTAAAGGAGTTTCGTTCAGATACACTTTTGTTAAGAATAGAATGTGCTCCATGGTGGTGGAATGTGGAACTAACAGACCGCGATTTCATTTAAAGTAGGAAATGTAACAAAGCAATCTGTTTGAAATTTTAAAATAGTTTATAACACGTAAGAAAAAGTTTATAAAAATGGCGCGTGAAATTTCTGGCAGATAGGGGGAGGGGGAGGGGCGAAATATTTCTTTTTTTTTACCTTTGCGTTACATACCGTTTCAGGTGCGTTTTTTTGACAGAGTCCTCAGATACATGCTACTTATTAAATATAAATATATCAAAAGTTACCACTACTTCCGAATAGTAATTTCAACAAATAGATTAAATTCTTGCTGAAGACCGCTACCCCCTTGAGTAACATATCTACTGATAGGTTGTGTAAAGGAGTTTCGTTCAAATACGTTTTTGTTAAGAATAGCGTGCGTTTCCTGGTGGTGGAATGCGGAAGTAACAGACCGCGAGTTCATTTAAAGTAGGAAATCTAAGAATGCGATCTGTTTTAAACTTTAAGGTACTTTATAACACATGATAAAAAAATATAAAGTAGAATGGCGCGTCGCATTTCGAGGGGGGGGGGTGAGGGAGGGGGCGAACAAAATTAGGAAATATAACTGGACGATCTGTTTGAAACTTTAATATAGCTTATAAAGCATAACAATTTTTTTTTAATCAGGCCGCGTCTAAAATCATGGTGACCATCCCCCCACTTAGCCCCCAGGGGGGCACTTTTCTAAATTTGGCAGATACCCGTTATGTGATATATCGTAGCATTTCGGGGGGAGGGGGGCACGAACAAAATTAGTAAATATAACAAGGCGAATCTGTTTGAAACTTTAAGATAGTTTAGGAAGGCTTTGCCAAAATTTAGAAGGTGTTCCATGGCGATAAAAGTACTGGACGTTTTGAAAGAAAGATTTTTGAAAGGAATATTATTTTTTTTTATCTGAGCCCCTAATTAAGTTGAAGACTTGAAATTTTGCATACTTATAGCTGAACGCTTGCGATCACACGATAAATCATAAAAAAATTCAAAAAGGCTTACCCCTCCGGTCTCTAACTTGTGTATTTTAAGCAATTTTTCTAACTCCGTCCCTAATTAAGTTGGAGAATTGAAATTTTGCATACGTATAGCAGAACACATGCAATCACACGAAAAATCATAAAATTTTCAAAAAGTCTTATATTATTTTCCCTCCCACCTCTAACTTGTGTATTTTGTATTTTAGGCAATTTTTCTAACCTCCCCTCTTTTTACCCGGGAGGCACTTTTATAACTATTACCGACACCCCTTTGACTATTCTTTCATATTATGCACCGTAGCCTTACATATTTTAGTTCCACTTTTAACCGGTGGGGGGTGCCTACCTATCCTGGGTGCTATGGGCCCGATTCCCTCGACTAATATATCTACGGATAGGTTGTAAAACGGAGTTTCGTTCGGATAGAGGTTTGTTTGGAATAGAGTGCGGCCTCTGGTTACGAAATGTGGAACTAACAGATTTTGCAAAAGGATAAAGAGTTTTGAAAGGAATATTAAATGAAACCCTATTTGCGATCTGTGATCACACTTACCCACTTGTTAAAATTAAGTTTTGCTATCAGATTCCATGAAAAATAATAGTTATACTTTTCAAAGCATGGGGTTAGCGCTATGCGGCTAATGAACCTAAAAATAAAAAAATAAAGTGTGAAAATTTAAGTGCTCATTATACGCCGGGAAATACGGTATGTCGTTGAAATCAAAACTTAAATTCTCCTTAACAGTTCTACAAGTAATGAAAACATTGTAATTAAATCTTCAACATACTTGCCATTTATGCTATAGAGTGTATGGACATATCACGAGAAGTGTTGAAAGCAGCCATTATCGACGTCTAAACGACACTGATTCTAACGTAACAAGTATATTAATGGTGAAACAATTTGGAAAATGTTCTCTCAATTTAGATTTAGTCGTTTTTATTCATTTACTGATATCCTCTTATTTCGCATAAAGCAAAAGAGATTACATAAACTGACATTAGAACATCCTATATAGTAGACCTGAATTTCACTAAATCTTCAATTTGAGTTTTTCGTACAGTGTGGTTCAGAACTGTATGTCAAAAATGTAAAGGCAGGTAGAGGGGACCTAAATAAGCAGTTTTTGTATGGGAATGTGGCTGCGGAAATGCAGCGTTGAGGCAGTAGTGGGCGCTGTTGAGTTCAGTGAATCAAAGCACTTCGCTGTCTTGAATAGTCATTCTCCACACGGATTTCGAGCAACGTGTGTTATTACACGAAAGCGGAGCTTGCTGATATGCATTCCATGTATGGGTCTGCACAAGGAAATGCAGCAGCTGCTCAGAGGATGTACAACATGGAACGATTCCCGGGTAGGAATCGGATGGATCGCCGTACATTTCAGCGTTTTCATGGGGAGTTGTGAGCAGTTCGTTTTATGCTTCTAGGCGTGATACGGGCACTGGAATATATCGCCGATATCTTGCTGTGAAAGAAGCAGTAATACGCACAGTAGAGGATAGTCTTTCAATAAGCTCGAGAGCTGTGTGTGAGATTGATTTCTTTGTGTAGCCCCACACATAAAAGGCATGTCTGCAAGCTCAGTATTGATGTAATGATGCATGTTGCTCGAAATCCCTGTGGGGAATGACGATTCAAGTCAGCGAAGCGCCTTCAACCGCCGAACCCAACAGCGCCCTCTACTGCCACAACGCTGCATTTCCGCACCCGCATTTCTATACGAAATCTGCTTATTTACGTTCCCTCTACCTGCCTTTACACTTTCGATATATAGTTCTGAGTCACCCTGTATAATAGATATCATTTTACAAGAGAAGAAATGTATTACGCTTATTATCCACAGATCTCAAAAACGCTTTTGAGCACTTTATATGGCCGAAAAGTATACAGAAGTTATTAATAAAGCTTTTAAAAAAGGAAATCAGGAAGTGAAATTATTATTGTAATTTTTTATTGTCATTATTCGTGTTATTCAAAAATGCATGCATTCAGGAAACCTTTTATGAAGATTTTGTCGGTTAGATTCTAGGAAAATGCTTGCATCAAATTTTTATTTGAAGAATTGAAAATCGCTCTCTCTATGTATTTCAAAACTAACATGCATTTTAAAAATTTTGTTAATTTCAATATATGAAGTATCTCATTTCGTAATTTCTGCTGAATAAATTAACAAAACTTCATATATCGATGTTATACATCTGTATTCACCGATACTTGGTATATTGACCTAAAAAAATCTTCCGATGGAAATATTTAATTCGCCTAATATTTCAATCTATTTGCATTTAAAAAGGCAAGCTTTTTCTCAATTTTTCTCACCTTTTTCTCAAAGGTAAGCTTTCTGTTTTAAAAAATTGCAATCCGCATTTGGCACAAAATGTTTGAAAATCTCAAGAGACAAAAGTATATTTTTTAGAAGAAATTACAGAATATAAATGATGTAAAATAGTAAATAGAACTAAATATACCGGGTGATCAAGAAGTTCTGAGAATTCCGGGGTTTTTTCGCACATATATACTCACAAGGAAGGTCTCCATACGGGCATACTCAGGAAAATCTGAAAAAATTACAGAATGTTCTTCTTATATGGATATATATATTTATAAAAAAAAATTTGGCGGAACCCCGATACAGCGTCCGTAAAAAAATAACGAAATTTTCGTTTATTTGGCGATTTATCACCTGTTGGCGAAGAAAAAAAAATACGGTTTTATGTAGGAAAAACTTTTTATGTTGAATTTGTTTATACAAGTTTAATTTAAATAACTTTAGTTTTGTCATTTTTAATTTGTGTTAACAATAGTTTTGGCATTTTTAGTTTGTTTTAACTATTGTTTGTGATATATATTTATAATAAAATTTAAATATAATATTTTACGATTTGAAACAAAATTTAAATTGATTTAAATTATTTCAAGCTCAAAAATAAGGCAGATAGAACACTGTCGACTTGATTTTGTTGCTATGGAAACGACTGCGTCTTCGATATGGAAATGTTAAATCAAATGTCAGCTGACTATAACTTAAAATAAATATTTTCAACTTGCAAAGCATAGAAAATATTTTTACAGTGATGAAATTAAATAACTACAGCAATAAGCAACATATATATGTAATAAAAAAATATATAATAACCTCTTTAATTGATTAAGTTTGAATTCCTTAAAAACCGTGCATTCGAAAAAACAATTAATAAATCTTCAGATGCATTAAAATCGTTTGCTTTTGGCTAGGAAAAATCCTGCTCGCCAAATCGCGTGTCATTTTCGTATTTTCGCGCCAAATATTCGAAATTATTTTATTTTTTTACAGACTTTCTACTGAAATTCCGCCGTTAAATTTGACTGATCCCTTATTACATACATGAGTAGTTTCACAAGCATTTTTTTCAACATATTCTGGGTATGCCCTGTATGGAGACCTTCCTTGTCAGAAACATTTGGGATTTTTGTTTATAATGGCATTTTTTGTAATAAATAGTTAAAATTTTTAACAACAGATGGCGCTGCCCTACAACATCGAAAGTATCTATGCCATACGTTATATAAACAGATTATTGCGCAACATCTTTCCTAAGATATTGCTCAGATTTCGCTTTAAGGGTCGTTTATGTTATACGTTTTTTCGAAGGTTAAGGAACTTGCATTTAAAAGGAATTTTGATACAAAATTTGATGCGCAACAGCTATGTTTAGATATGCTTTTTTTGCGGGACAAAGCTTTGTTAGTTGAGCTGTTTTACAAAAAGGATGCATCGGCTAGTTTAGCTTTGCGTTCTTATCGTACAATGCGTGGGGTTAAAACTGGAAAAGGACCGATGACCGTTACAATTGTGAAGGCTGTAACAAAAAGGTTTGAGAAAAAGGCCTCATTCGAAAATCGTCAAAGAAGCGGATAACCCCAAACGTCTGTTGCAGTTGTAAACGAGGTAGATCACGATGCCGATCCTCAATCGACATCATCAGTACCTACATGGTGAATGCAGTGCACGTGCAATTTCACGACGAACTAGTATTTCTTATGGAAGTGTATGGTGATTTCTAAGGATCATTCTCATGAGATATACGTATAATATTCAGGATGTGCACGAACTAAAGTCAACTGATTTTGTAACACGTCAGAAATTTTCTAATTGGCTTTTCGTAAAAATGGAGAACGATGCTGGCTTTCAAATGTTTTGTAAACAGATGAGGCACACTTTTCACTACGTGGAATACGCAGATTGTCGCATATGGGAAAAAGCAAACCCTTGCATTGGTGGAAAAACCTCTTTATGTCCTGAAAGTTACAGTGTAGTGTGCCTTTACAGCTTTTTTCATCGTTGGTCCTTTTTCCTGCGAGGAAATTTCCGGTGGTAGATTGCAAACAGTTTCTGTGACAGGTGACCGATATGTTGTGCTTTTAAAAAATAAAGTATTCACTCACATGCAAGAGAAAAAAGCGCTACAGTCCCTAAAGCCGGGAACCCACATGCGGAAAAATACGACGGAATTGGACAGCGGAACGGGAAATTGACCCCATATTTGCCGCGTACAAATGCGAAAACGCAGCGGAATTGTAGTTAAACATGTTTTAAATTTTTCCGTTTTCCGCGACGGCATCTGTAGAAATCAAACTATGTAGGTTTGTCATAGACATGCGCAGTAGTTAACGCGGAAGCGCCAGCGAAAAACGCAAGTGCGATTCTCATTTCCAAGTCGGAAATTTGGCGTAGCGGAAAATTTGCCGTTGCAGATTTCCGTCTATATTTTTCCGCATGTGGGTTTCCTGCTTAACATTCATGCAGGGTAGTGCATCACCACCCCTCATCACTTCTCCTGTCACGCCAATCCTGAGGACTACGTTTGGAGATGCCCATGTCCTGAATCGCTTTTTTCAGCGCGAATAGCCTCCAAGTTCCCCAGATCTTATCCCCTGTTATTTTGGTTATGAAGACATTTGAAGTCACGTGTGTACAGAGACAAGCTTACGTCATTGACCCAGTTGAAAGATGATATACACCATCACGTTTCAGAGATATCCCCTGAACTGCTCTTCAATGCTCTGCAGACTGTTTTACATCATCTTACGGCGGTACTTATAAGTGATGGCGTCATACTAAAACATTATAATTCTTGTACACTGATTCCTTCTTTTTAGAGAGCTGTATTACACCACAGAAAAACTATGTTATCAGTTTCAGCGCCACCTGTTGGCAAAATATGAAACTAATATAAAATATTTTTTTCATTAAAAAAACAAATCCTACATTTTTCTAAGCATTTCTCTGAAAACAGTATATTTCTATTGTATATAATTTATTAATTATTAACATTTAAAAACTCCCGGAACTTCTGGATCACCCGGTATATACCAGTGTAAAGCGGGCGTATTTATTTTTTTTTACAGAACAAATAAATATCTTACATTACGTAAAAAATTATTTTAAATTGCAAACTTGAAAAAAAAAATAAATACACACAACCTTGCTTAATTGCACACAAAACACGAACTCTGATAAGCTAAAAGTTAAATTCTACGCTTCGATCTGTTTCTACAGCCGTCTTCAGGAAAAATATGATAGTTAAATGGCTAAAAGCCTATAGATAGGCTTCCTCTGCGAGATATAATTTGTCGAACATTGACTAAAGATATGAAAACAAAAATGTAGTTGTCCCATCTAGTGAAAATAAACACTTATTAATGAAATATTTTTCCTGAAGACGTCTTTAGAAACAGCTCGTAACGTAGAATTTAGCATTTAGCTTAATAAAGTTCGTATTTTGTGTACCATTAAGCAAGGTTGTGTGTCTTTATTTATTATATTTTATGGTGCAATGGTCTAGTATGTGTTATTGAAAAACAATATTAAATTCATATGAACAAGAAATTTTCCTATATTATTTTTATTAGTTTCCAAAATAGTCGAAAAGTATTTATAACTTCGCTTTTCCTGGCCGTCTGGCAGAGCTCTAACTCTGGTGGATCAATTTGAATTTTATGTATGTTATTGAAGATAACTATGGCACGATCGCCATTGAAAATGAAGTGTGTAACATTTGTAGTTCATTTACAGGGGTGGTCAAATTCATCCCGTTATATTACGGTCAATGTGAAAAAATCGTTTCAAGTTCATTTTAATGGTGTTAGACCATTTCAAACATATAGAAATTGATATGTATTTATGGAGTGCAATAAAATATGCATCTTGTGGAATGTGGGGTATAAAACGTTTATTATTGATTTACAGAGCCACACAAAATAATTCCGTTAGATAATATTCTACGGGGAAAACCTGTTTCCAGCGTATTTTACTTCTGTTACACTGCTTCAAATAAACCGAAATTGTTATACATTACTGAGGCTTACTACTGGATAATTGTATAACATGATGGGCATGGTATTTTCGTTCTTTTACACGGATACATAAACTTTTCGGATACAGTACTAAATCTGAAGTACTTTCTATTAGCGATAATTGCTGGAAAAGCGATTTCCTTTATGGTATCATGCTAGTACTAAATTTTGCTTACTGTGTGGTGTGTATAAATCCTATAGATCGTATACATGGCTACATAAAAGAATTTGTAAGCTCTGACAAGTAAAAGTACTATAGTCTGTGGCGGCGAATTTCGATTTTTATAGCTCATTCGATTCGTCTCATCGAGCTAATTAATTTGCTACCTCGCATGTCGGTTACTGAGTTTTAATAAAGACAGGGGTCCGGGTCAAAGTTTAAAAATTTGCACAATGCGAGCTGCCGAAAATAAAACAGTAGCAGAAAATTCCTTCGCATGCAACCGAACGCAGACGTTCCGCAAGTTACGAAGTGACTGAAAAACTGACATGACATATTTTACCATTTCAGAAAAGTGATGCCAATCAAGAAATCTAAATTTTAAAAAAACAGCCCTCTGACAACAATGAAGTAGACGAGGACATCATAACTTGCGAAAACCTGCCTGTCAAGTAGCATACGAATATTTTATCTGCAATTACAAATTCTTATAATAACAGCAATAATATAACCTACAGTAGTTATTGGCCATGTATGGCACTGTAAAAGCAATTACTAAACTTAAATCGCACTTATTTCTTTAAAGGCAACTATTTTTCAATGGGTGAAATTTTGAACTTTGATCCGGCCCCCTATCATTATTAAAACTCAGTAGCAGATATGCGAGGTATAAAATTACTAAGCTCGATGATATGAATCGAATGAGCTATAAAAATCGAAATTCGCCGCCACAGACTATAGTACCTTTACTTATGAGGTGTTTATCAGCCCGAATACGATGCTTTCAATTGTGGTATGCATATTCATATTGAACTATATTTATTTTACTAAAACTAGGGGTTCGGCCCCCTACGAGCTACGCTCGCCAACCCCCGCCCAGATACCGCAGACTCTAAATGCACGCTAATGTGATCGGCTTTAAAAAGATTTCGAAAGATTGAATTATAATTTAAAAAACAGTGGCGATCTCCCTATAAACGGATTTCTATTCATTTCTCTTCGATTGGGGAAATTTTAACGCCAAATCCGCTGCGGTACTACTTGATTATCTCGTCAACTAATTTCGCCAAATTATATAAATCGCCAAACCACTCGCCAAATTATACAAATTCATAATTTTTATTTTAAATAACGAAAGAACAAATAAATTAGTACAACATTAATAAAAATACAAATAAAACGTCGAAATAAAAATAACTTGATGACGTAGACACGTGTAACAACATTTCAAAATAAGTTATTTAAAAGGAATTAAGTAAACAGAATCTTTGTCTCCCGGTATTTTTTAACAAAGCGAAAAGAAAGTTCTTTTAAATGAGACATTTTAAATGAATCGTTTTTAATCTGACGTAATTTTGACCAAACTATTCTTTCTCTTTTTAATATTCACGTGAAAAGACTTGTGTTAGAAAAAAAATATTATTTGCGCTTTCCTAAGAAAAATAGTTGAAAAGTATCCTCTCAAAATATCAAATAAATGTCTAGCGCAATTTGTAAATTTAAACCGTTTTGCAATATTATTTTGTGTTCATTTTATGTAATAACTGTAATGTGACGTAAATATGACGTAATTTCTCCTATTTAAGACTTCTAACGCATGTTAATAAATTTATTATTTTACAAATTCCTTTCTCTCTTAAAATTCGCGTGTAATTATAGTTTTTATGACGTAATTTTTAATAAGTTCCTGCTTTTTGTACATAATTATTTAATTCTAATTCCAAATATTTTTTTTCTGTTTATAATAGTCACGTGTAAATAAATTTTTAATTTATTACACGCATAAATATATATATATATATATTTTTTAGCAAACATTATTGTTTCCACTGTTTATACAGTTGGCAACAGTTTAAATTAATATCACTTTCTAAAATCTGTAAAAAATATCTCTCGAAATGCTGAAAATTTGAATTTAAAATAAATATAAAACCTCGAAAAATGAGTCAAATTAAAAAAATAAATCAATTCTGCACACCGGGAAATTATAACGTATAAAATGAACTAAAAATTATTAAATTCCGATGTATAGTTTTTGCTACTATAAAACTTTTCTAGTGGAACGATTTTATCCAACTTTAGCATTAAATATCTCTTAAAATAATTCTTCGATTTGAAAACTGTCTGCATCAGCGTGTTTATCAAACATTTCTGTATAACACTACCGATTTTCATATTTTTGTATGCATTATTTTTCTTAATATTAACGAAGAAAGACCTCCGGTCACAAAAAATTCAAAACCGGCGGCGGCGGTGACAGCGGTAGTTACTTTTTTTTAGAATAGAGAGATATGTTTGTATGGTATAAATAAAATCTTATACAAGGCGTCCACAAAGGCAGGATATACATACATGGACTCCTAGGGATGTTAATGTCTAGACGTGTTATTTCAGTAGTTTTAACCATGTTATAGCCCGAATTAAATAAATTTTAATCTAATATGTGGCGGATATAAAAATTTGATATAATGTACAAGGCTGTACCAAAGAATTCAAGTATCTTTTGATATATTGTTAGGAATTGCTAAAGGTGCATTCTTTACCCCTTATGCATTTTCCTACTGGACTAAGTTTTAACATACTGTGTAGAATAGATACAAATCTATAGATTAAATACAGGGCTGAACAACAGAATTGAATTAGCCTACTTTTCGGCTATGGATGGTAATTGCTGAAATCTACTTTCCACATGTGTTATAACTTTTCTAAATCGTTTATATTTTTTTAACCTTATTAAACGGTGAAGATTCGTTAAAGTATTCTAGAAATGTTGGAAAGTGCATGTGTCATAATCTATGCTAGATGCAGGATTTTCTTTATGTTCTTATTGTTGATGCTGCTGTAAATGGTATAAATATAGTTTTATAGTATGTATAATAGTAGGATTACTCGAATAAATATTTTTATCTTATTTTTGTTTTTAATCGTAAACTTTCTAATAAACTTTTCGTAGTATCTAATTTCAAACATTAGATTTACAACATTTTCAGTTAAATCATTAATAATAGTTTGTTTTTTAATGATATATAGCTCTCGAGAAACATTAATACTAATATATGTATGAAGGAAAAGTTCCGCAATTTAAAAAATATATCTAGTTAGGTTAAAATTACCCAAAGTTTTAAATATTCTACTATAATATTTGTAAGAGGGCTCAAAGAACTATCTTTGTTCATGTCATATACCGGGTGTCCCAAAAAGGACTGACTGATTTTAAAATTCAATAACTTGCAAACGGTGACAGATATTTAAAAAATTCTTGTAGGAGGGTTATGCATAAGGTCAAAAGTTTTATTACAGTGATTTTCGATTTTAGTTCGAATTACAAACAATAGATGGCGCTGTAAGCAATAGTCGCTAAATACAGGCTCGATTTCTGGTCCTTTCTCTTGTTTCATGCTGAAAAAGGAGATGGAAATGTATTATCCGGGCCACGAAGTACCAAAAATCAAGCCTGAATTCAGCGTCTATTGATCGCAGCGCCATCTATTGTTTGTAATTCGAACTAAAATCAAAAATCACTGTAATGAAACTTTTGACCTTATGCATAAACCTCCTGCAAGAATTTTTTAAATATCTGTCACCGTTTGCAAGTTATTGAATTTTAAAATCAGTCAGTCCTTTTTGGGACACCCGGTACGTTCATGTTGAAAAAAATTATGTTTTTATCCCAGAATATCAAAAAACTTTTCAACCGTTAATTAAAAATTCCTCTCACAACTCTTATATGCATAGAACTATAAAATATGAAAAGTTTTTATTTATTTTTTAAATGTGTTATCAGATGATCTGTTATTTAGTGATATATCTTTAAATTTTATTTTATATTAGAAATAAAACATATACTAACTCATAAAATTTGATTTAAAAATCATTAAGATAAATTAATTTTCTATTACATTTGTAGCAAAGAATATTAAAGCAATATTTAAAGAATATATTTTGTGTTACTAATATTTATTATCAGATTTGAATGTGAAAAGACCGTTAAAAAATCGGGGTTCAATCGAGTCAATAATTAAACTTTATTTTTTAATACAAATCAAAAAATCAAAATCATTTTCTCTTTTAAAGAAATTTTCTTAGAAATGTATTTTAAATAACGTTAATCTAAAAAGAAATATACATAATTAAAATGTAAGTATTTGGAGGAATTTAGAAGCTAAACTTTTAAGAATATTTTAAAAAGCTTTGGTATCTATACTATTAGAGTAAGCGTAAAGGAGTTATGTAAAAATTTGTTCAATATTTTACCGATATGTGGCGTTTTAGTTTTAGAGAATATATATTTTTTTAATTTTAACAAAAATAACTCATTTTAGATGAATATTTCAAATTTATAAAAATGTTTTCATAATAAAATATGTAAAATTCTTACAATATATGGTTAGGCAGCCTAAGAGAGACTGCTCAGGGCCGGCTAGGCCTGCCCCTTAGAGCTTAACATCTCTCCCGGTATGTTCCCCGACACGTTGGGGCTCGTTAGTGAGTACAGCCCTGTCCGGCCGTATGCAGACGGAGAAACACAAAATGCTCAAGGGGCGACGCTCACCCGCTAAGGGCGTCTATGCACCACCGACCACGGAACCCAGAATTTATTTTAAAAAGAACAAAGTGGGATTACAAAAATTAGACGAATGCCTTCCCGCCAGGAAAACGCCTACTCGCGACACAGGGCGGGAGTATGAGAACATTTAAAGTAAAAATAAAATAAAATAAATAATAATAATAATAAACATCACTGATCCTGGCCGCCGGGGTAGGAACCCCTCTCGCGACAAGGGGCGGCAGGAAGGGAAAAGAATGGAATGCGTGGCACAAGTAAAATGGCACGAGCAAATACTCAAGCGTCCATTGGAGATGTAATGATTTGTGTGGCACAAATAAGATGGCACGAGCAAATGCTCAGCGTCCATTGGAGATGTAATGCTTTGTGTGGCACAAGTAAGATGGCACGAGCAGATACTCAAGCGTCCATTGGAGATGTATCTCTTGATAGAATGGTCAGAAGCACGAGCAGAGGCTCTTGCGATCGTAGGAAACCACACATTGATGAGTAGAAGAATTTGCTGGAGCCTACAAAGAGGACTGGATTCTGGTGCTGTTTGAAGATTGATATGGTGGCAGTGAGACTGGATAAGCAGAACCAGGGCTTAAGTTAAGTTTGTTAAGTATGTAAGGAAATTGTGAATGTGTTTTAATTTGTTGAGTAGGAGGGTGCGGGAAAGGACGTTTTGGAGCCAGTTGACTGGCAGTATGTCTGGACGCCTCAAGTGCCAGCGTTGCGTGAGAGTACAACTGTAGTACGGGTGACTTATAGTGCCATCTTCACCGCAGACGCAAGTGGCAGTGGATCTTATTTTGAAGCGGTCCAGATATGCCATGAAAGGGCCATGTCCTGTTAAGAAGCTAGTGGTGTAGGGTGTTAAGTTATATAGTGTGAGAGAAACTTTAGGAATTAGCTTATATGTGTGCCTGCCCTTTTTTGAAGTATCCCAGTGCTCCTGCCATCGCGTCAGTATCCTTGCTCTAAGGACCTTTTTGACGTATGACTGGGGCACTGGGAGGTGTGTGTCTATTGTTTCTTTCTGTGTGGCCTTCTTCGCTAGGTTGTCTGCTAGTTCATTGCCAAAGATACCTTTGTGAGCCGAGACGTGACCTAGTGAGATACGATGTAGGAGATTCTTAAGTTTTAGTTTGATTTGCAGTACTAGAGGATGTTTTGTCCTGTGTGCCTGTATTGCCTGCAGGCCAGAGAGGCAGTCACTGTAGATGATAATACTATTGCTAGAGTGGGATTCCACCCACTCTAATGCGTTTAGTATTGCGAACAGCTCCGCTTGGAATAAGGAGTTATTATCATCTAGCCTTGCAGACCACTGATGGACCACCACCGTGCCCTCCGTGGCGCAGAAGGCTGCGCCCACGCCAGTCTCTGTGCCTGAACCATCAGTGAAGAGTGTGGTGCTAAGGGCAGGTGTGTAGCTGTTGCGTGTTGTGTTTACTTGAAAATGTGAAGTCTCCTCAGCGGGGTGGAGCTGCCAGCTCCTGACTTTGTATTGCAATGTTGTGTTTGGAAAAAGAGAATCTATTACTGTGTCACGTTTTAGCTGTAGGATTGAGGATTTGGCGTGTTCGTATTCTAGTTGAAGTGTGATGGGTGGAATACCTGTAAGTATATGTAGTGCATCTGTGGAGATTGTGCGGTAGCCTCTTGAAATTTGTAGGAGAAAAGTGCGTTGTATTGATTTTAGTTTAGGTTGTGCTATGGATGATAAATTACCCCCCCCCCAGATACAGGCCCCGTAAAGTATTATTCTTTCGATTATTGTTAGGTACCAGATCTTCAGTGTTTTGTTGTCTACCCCTCCCAATTTAGAAGTTAGTCTTAATGAATTATTATGATATGCTGTCAATTTAAGTTTTAGGTCGTTAATGTGTGGGATCCAGTTAAGATTTGCGTCAATGGTTATACCTAGGAGTTTTATGAATTGTACGTGTCGAATGGAGACATTATTGATCCTCATCACTGGAGGGCGTTTTGGATCATATCTGTGTGGTTTGGTGAATACTAGTGCTTGAGACTTTTGTGGTGAGAGTGTGAGGTGCAGTAAATCCAGGAGCCGGCAGAAAATAGGAAGAGCTACGGCAAACTGTTCCTCCAGATGACGTCTGTAACGACCGGAGAAAATGAAGCTGAAATCATCGGCGAAGGCAAATAGTTTAAATCCCAGCCGATTTAGTTCTGTTAGTAGCACATTTGCTACAAGCAACCAGAGGATTGGGCCAAGGCACGAGCCCTGGGGGCAACCCTTCTGTAATCGGTGGGTAGATGTGCCAGCACCCCAGTTAATCAGGACGCTCCTCTGTGAGAGGTAGGAGCCGATGAGACCAGCTATGTTCCCCGGACAGTTGAGTGCTTGTAGTTGTAAGAGAATGTCTCGCCATTCTACGTTGTCGAATGCGCCTTGTATGTCTAGTGAAACGAGTGATGTTGCGTTGCCCTGGGCTATGCTTTCAGTACAGGCAGTCATTATGGCATGAAGTGCGAGCTCGCATGAGTGGCCCTCGCGGAACCCGAATTGTCTGGGGTGGAGAAGGTTGTTTGACTCCAAGAAGTGTGTCAACCGCATAAACAGAAGTTTTTCCAGAAGCTTTCCCAGAGTGGGAAGAAAGCAGATGGGTCTGTATGACTTGGGTTCGGAAGGAGACTTGCCTTGCTTCAGAAAGTAAACTACCTCTCCCTGCCTGAGTACTAAAGGAAAGTACCTCATGGTGAGGCAGAGGTTAGCCCAGCGCGTGAATATGTGTGGAAGTTGTTTGTGAGTGAGTTTTAGTATCCGAAAGTCAATTGAATCCGGCCCTGGGGCCTTCTTGTCATTCAATGTGTATAGTGCTGTTTTTACTTCTGCCTTTGTGAAGCGTTTGTCTTCAATACTGAGGTTTTTTAAGTTTTGTAAAATCCTAATTTCGTACTCTTAACGTTTTAAATGCAACGCGAACTTTTGTGCATAGTCGCCCATGGCAAGAAAAAGGTTCTCGACACACTTCATGCGCGTAAATGTTGATCTCCAGTACCAATTCCTTCTTCAACAGATTGTTCAGCTTTATGTTCCGATGCCTGCCGACCTACTTCACAGAGATTACTCAAAAATTTTCTGTAGCTTCAAAAAATTTTTATCATTTTTTAGACCATTCACACGCATCAGTTCACTTCTCAACTCTGAGAAACGGGAAAATTCTGTCAATATATCGCTATAATTGGTACCATTTTATTAATTAATAGAGCGCGTTATCTTTTTGAAAACATCGTGGCTAAAATTTTAAGCTAGTATAATGTCGAATTTTCGATTAAAAAAAGTTTTAAAATTCAGCATTTTTCTTTTAATTTCTTTTCTTTTTTCTCTACATTTAGTGTTATACAGCATCTATCGGCAAAAATTTAAACTATTTGTATTACAAAATTTTCTCCCGCATGCTCTAGACACTATAAATATCAAATCTTTTTAAAATGTGACTAAGAACTTAACTTTTAGAGCCCTAAGTTAAGTATCCCTGTATATTCTAGGACAAAGTCTGTTATTTGTAGCAATTGCATTAAACTTAAAATATAAATAATACTCTAAGTAGGACAGTCAGTTAAAAATGTATTTATAAATAAATATGAGGAAACATTCGTTTGATGATGCCTCACGAAAATGCACATGTATCGAACCTTTCCATCATACTTCAAAATTTGTTTATTTATTTATCAAGTTAGCTATTCCTTAAACCCAATTAACTTTCATTGTTATTTCAGCAAACAATAAATTTACTGGAGTCCTTTCACTGTGTCATTAGTATTCCAGACTTCTTTAAACAAGTGTTATGGATTATTCGATCTTTCATCTCAAAAGTAATTAACGCCAGTACCCAAAATATGTCATCTCATTAAGCACATCAATCTGGATAGCTGAAAATTTATAATTTGGGCACTTTTGAATTTAAAGTTGAGAATGATAAAGCAGCGGATTATTAGTTATCCGACGATATTTTAATAAAGTCATAAAGGCAGTTTGTACAGAAAAGATAACAAAGTGTTTGCACAGAGTTTATCTCAAAGACACACAAACGAAACTTAAATAACTTTAGTACGTAAACAAATAAATAATTAACGCTAAAAATTGTTTCGATAAGAAAAACTGCGATTTACAAGTTATAGATTTAAAGCTATATTTACACAAAGTTCATAAAGTTTTCACACAAATTTATAGTAAAGAAATTAGTAAAAAATGAAACGGTAAATTTAAAGAATAAATAAAGAAATGGATAGAGTATCATTTGGGTCATTTTCACAATACATAAAAGGTCACAAAATATTTATTAAAAAAGAAATTGCAAATAAAAAATTTATTAATGAATCTTGGTGTTATATAACGGAAAATGCATGTAAATAATTAAATAATTAACAATATTAACGTTTCATATAAATTATATGACCATACAGCCGGTCAAATCATATCTGTAGCATGTCACACCTCTGTTTGCAACACTTACTGGATCTTAAAATATGATTACTTTTTCTTATCATGGTACATCATTTATTTGTTATTTCACACACCGTGAGGCAAATTTAAGATTGAATTGCAAAGGGTTGTATATTTATTTGATAAATAACAACTGGGCAAGAAACTCAGTCATATCCGAGGTCAGAAGCGTAATAGCTTTAAATAGCTCAACAGGTGGCAGAAAATCACTTTAGTGTGCTGCGAAGCTTGTTTGCCATTTTAAACTTGGCAATACGTTACAAGCGTTATCTTTGAAAACAATTAAGATTCTTACTGTGGAAAATTCACAAATGTATAAATCACACATAATTTCCGTAGACAAGATGAAAACAGGTAAGGATCATAAAATAGTAAATTTAAATTGAATAACAGTTAATATTACTTACTCAAAACTTAATTAAGCAGCATTATTCAATCCTGTCTAATATTTAGTGTGTTACAGATAATTTACGAAACATATGTCTGTTAGCATTGCTACAGTTATACTGTAGCGACTCTGAATGGTCATTCTATGGTAGTTTAACCTTTAACGACCTTCGATTAGCTTTGTAGAATTTTAAAATTCCTTTAAAACTTCGTTATCTTGGGAATTCAATTTTTCACAACACGAGATCGACAAACATTCTAAATCAAAAAACATTTTCAAAATGTACAAGGACTTTATTTCAAAACAAATGATTCAAGGAATAGCCGAAAAAATTAATGAAAATAAAAGTGATGTTAATTCTAAAATCTATTATATGCCACATCCCGTTGTAATACGCGAAGATAAAACGTCAACGAAGATTAGAATAGTTTTCGATGCCTCCATTTTTGCGATGCATACATTTTTATTTTACTTCTATATAGCTGAATGTTTTTGTCTTTGGATCCAAGACCATTAATTGGCAGCACTGACGCTTAATTCTTCATAAAATAAGTATTATTGTCATCCATGTTTATAAAATGCATTCCAAAAAGTGTGTCCAATAAAATAAGAAATTTTCATAATTAATTAACTTAAACACTTTACAATAAAAAAATTGACGATTTCTAGATCATTCAGTTAATTAAAGTCCTTCAATTTGTTACTGCGCAATTTAGGTTATTGATAATGAAATTGATATTTTAAGGGTGTTAGTAATTTTCGATCCGTATTTGTGAACCTAAATTATCAGACCCCTAAAGTATCAATTTAAGAAAAGAGACCCGTCTGTCATCTATGATGCCTTTGTGTTTGTGCATAATCAATAAATGTGTATTTGCAGTGTTATTTTACCTTCGGGTCTGAAAAGGTTAACGTGCAACATTAACGAACAAATAAAGTTAATTGCAGGAGAAGCAGGTTTCAGTATGGCAAAATGAATAACAAATATACACTCATTGTAAGATCGATTTACAGAGGAAAGTAAGAACGAATCCAATTGCTAGCAATAAACCTTCAATGAATAATTCTCGAAAATTAAATATATTTCTCAAGAGCAGAGTAGCTGAAATCGAGAGATTACCTGAATCCAATTTTTGGAAGCACTATCCTGAAAAGAAAAATCTTATTGATTCATGGCTAAGAAAGTGCGAAAACCGACGTTGATACCGAACAGGAAATTGATTTAGAAAATATAGAATCTGGAATGGTGATTATACTTGTGGCAACGAAACTTGAAGATGTTTCTGACATACAAAGTTTACAGCAAGCTAATATCACACACCACGAAGTACACCCAGTACCTAGTACACCACCTATTATTTCTCATTTATCAGATCTCATCATAAAGTATTGCCATGAAAAAACAAGGCATGGAGCTGTCTCAGAATCTTTAACACTAATCAGAGAAAGAATTTGGATTATAAGAGCCAGAAAAAGAATAAAGAATTTCAAATTTGGATGCAAGTTATGTGAAGATTTCGCGTTAAACTTGCTACTCAAATTCCAGCACATTGACCTTGTAAAAAACCAGAAATTATCGGGAAAATAAACTGATTAAAGTTTGGGGTCGATGGAAATCTAATTACTTGCTAAAATTGAAATCAGCTCACCAGCACCGAAAGATTGACCGACAAAACGAACTTGAAAGAAACACTATCGTTCTCATTAAGGAAAATACCCAACGATTTTCGAACAACCCCATGAACGACCACACGACGCCAAGAAGGGTTTTTTAATCCAATTTTATCCTGGTCTTGATGGTCGAACAAAAGCATGCGCATTAAGAGGCTACTTCAGTCAGGCGAAAAGACCTGTTCGCTAATGCTAATCCTATGGAAGAAATTTATAAAGATATTTCGGTTGCATTTCAATATTTTTAAATGATTTTTTTGCATTAGACAGCTGAGATCGATCTGTACAAAGGTTGTTTATTACTTTTTCGATTTTGTTTACAGATAATTTTTATGGGTACACTTTCATTTTTGGAACCGGTTTCGAAAGTGAAAACATCCCCATAAAAAAAATCTGTAATGAAAATCGAAAAAGTAAAAAACGGCCTGCATACAGATCGATCTCAGGTATCCAATGCAAAAGAATCATTTAAAAATATTGAAATGCAACCGAGATATCTTTATAAATTTCTTCCATAGATTTAACATTAGCGAACAGGTCTTTTCTCCTGACTGAAGTAGCCTCTTAAGGTCGCCGACTGGAGCTGTTACCAGAAGACTGGTACAGCTTCTTTGACAATTCGATCTCCCAATTCTTTCGTCTCCAAACGTACCTCGCCCGGCGGACGTTGTTGCGAAGCCCCTTTCTGATCCCTTTAATCAAAACGTACACTATATGGTCAAAGGTGACCGGTCACTTGCGATTTTAGACGTTTTGTTAAATACCTAGAAAAATACATCAGGAATTAACCTTAAACTGCAGGCGTGCAAAAAGTATAGTATAGGTCATATATGTCCGCGAAGATTTTTTATAGAAACCCCATAGGGGACTGTCAACAAATTGAAAAAGAACTAATATCTTTTGGATAACCCTGTAAAAACTAATGTAGCAAAAGCGTTTAAACTCGAGATTATTAAAAAGGGGCTTATTGTAATATACTGTGTTCATTTTTATGAGGATAGCATGTATACTCGTAGAGAAATTAAGGTTTTTATTAAAACAGTCCCAAATTTTGCCAAGTTTTTTGCCTATAATTTGCAGAGTTCTTAATATAACAGTTGAACTCCCGACTGGGCAAGGTTCACTCAGCCTTTCATCCCTTTGGGGTCGATAAAATGAGTACCAAGCTTGCTTGGGAGCTAAACACCGAGGGTCTCGAGTTAGGTTGACCACCTGGCCGGGACACATGCTGCATAGCACCTCGGGGCCCAGGGTCAAGAAAACAGAGATGGGCACTGTCGGCCCAGATCCTTCTTGGATTGTATAGCCACAGAGTTTAGTTTTAGTTCTTAATATAACAAAAAGTTATTTTCATAAAATATGACAAACAACATTGTACACAATACTCTGCAATCAAAATTAAATAATAATAAAAATTGGATGAAAAATGAGCAGGTTTACTAAAAAATGTTTCATTACGCATGCGCGTGTGTAATCAAATTATAATGTGCATAATGTATTAGCTAAGTATATAGAGCAACTTTTGTGAAAGTCTAAAAATCATAGCTTGAAAATTCAGAAAATTATCGTCGATAGAATAAGCTCGAAATCCGTTGTTCCCAAAAGGAAGCAAAAAGATGAGGGCTTGTATCCAAATAATAGTAGTACGTGCAATATTGTGTACGCTATCTTCGAACTAATCAACAGATATTTGACACAACCCCTCATCTTTTTGCTTCTTTTAGGGAACAACGGATTTCAAGCTTATTCTACCGACGATAATTTTCAGAATTTTCAAGCGATGATTTTGAGACTTTAACAAAAGTTCCTCTATATACTTAGGTAATACATTACGCATATTATATTTTGATTGCATTCGCGCATGCGCAATGAAATATTGTTTAGTAGACCTGCTCATTTTCTATCCAAATTGTATTATTTTTTAATTCTGATTGCAGGGTGTTGTGTAAAATGTTTTTTGTCATATTTTCTGAAAAGAACTCTTTTTTATATTAAGAACTCTACAAATTATAAGCAAAAAATTTGGCGAAATTTGGAACTGTTTTTATAAAAACCTTAATTTTTCGACGAGTATACATGCTATCCTCATAAATTGGAACACAGTATATTACAATAAGCCACTTCTTAATAATCTCGAGTTTGAACGCTTTTGTTACATTAGTTTGTACAGGGTTATCCAAAAGACATTCTTTCTTTTTCAATTTTTGGCGGTCAACTATGGGGTTTCGGGAAAAAATCTTCACGGAAATATATGACCTATACTATACTGCTTACACACCTGCAGTTTCAGGTTAATTCCTCATGTATTTTTCTAGATATTTAAGGGGACAAGGGACCTTTAAAACCTTAAAAATCAATTTTTTATTTTTTGTAAATTTCGCTTTAAATATTATTCAAATGCATCAAATTCATTTATCACCAAAAAAAAAATGAAAAACATTTTTTTTTTCTTTTTTGAGGAAAACATGGAATTTTACGCGTTGTCGTAGAAATCTTCAAAATGCCACCTTCGCGTTCCATATCAATGAAAATCCCCAATATTTTTCATAAAAGTTTGGTTTATATATATAAATAAAACTGTGCATCGAATTTTATATATTTGAATATAAAGGTTTAAATAAAAAATTTTCAAAATTTTTTGAAATTTTTAATTTTTTTTAAATTTCAAATTTTTTTAATTTTTCAATTTGTTTTTGTAAATTTCACTTTAAATATTACTCAAGGGTTCATTATATGCACTATAGCATCTATTTATCACAAAAAAATAAAAAAATAAATTATTTTTGATAAAAAAAAAATGGAATTTTACACATCGTCTTAGAAATCTTCGAAATGCGGCTTGCGCGTTCCATATCAATGAAAATCCCCAATATTTTTATAAAAGTTTGGTTTATATATATAAATAAAACTGTGCATCGAATTTTATATTATTTAAATATAAAAATTTTAAAAAAATTTCTTTTGAAAAATTTTCAAAATATTTTGATTTTTTTTTTTTTTTTTTTTTTTTTTTTTTTTTTTTTTTTTTTTTTAACCTTTATATTCAAATATATAAAATTCGATGCACAGTTTTATTTATATATATAAACCAGACTTTTATAAAAAAAATATATTGGGGATTTTCATTGATATGATATGGAACGCGCAAGCCGCATTTCGAAAATTTCTAAGATGACGCGTAAAATTCCACTTTTTTCTCAAAAATAAATTTTGTTTTCATTTTTTTGTGATAAATGCTTACCCTAATGCATATAATGTACCCTTGAATAATATTTAATGTGGAATTTACAAAAAATAAAAAATTGATTTTTAAGGTTTTAAAGGTCCTTTGTCCCTTTAACAAAACGTCTAAAATCGCAAGTGATCGGTCACCTTTGGCCATATAATGTACATAAGGACAGTCATCTCTTAAAAATAAATAATTAGATTTAATACAGAATGTTTTCACTTTTTTCCTCTTTTTCAGATAATCTAACATGTAGATAATCATTTATTTAAAAAATACAACGAAGTTTTATAGGAAATCATAAACTTCTGTTCTTTTTTTATAAATATTTTCTGGTTCTCACTCCGACACCGTAGTAAAGCAACGTTCCGCATGGTTAATACTTGGAATTGACAATACTACGATTCTATTGCTTCCGTGTGGATGTCATATAAATGCAAAAAATATCAGTGGTGTAATTATACCTCTGTTATTTCCAAGAGGTCGAAAGATGAGATAGAGGTACCAAGCCGGGAGATTCCCCTTTGAAGAAAAGTTCAAAACTGTAGAAAAACTGAGGTCAAATCATTCTTCTGCCTTTGTGATGCCTGTTAAATGAAAATTATCTATTGCCCAGCCAAGGGAGTGTTGCAAAACGCAACAACAGCAAAAGTATTCTATAAAGATTGTACTATATCTATATAGTAAATGTAGGCTTATGTAAATAAATGTCTTCGAATTCATTAAAATGAAAATATTTTAACGCATAGTCCATAACATTTTAACATAAGTCTTGTAACTAGAACAGTTTCTTTAATAGGGTATTAAAAATTTTTATTCCTTCTTAAAGTATTTTTTGTTGCATAGATTATGCAAAATATTTAACTAAAACATGAGTCGAAAATTTTAAATTGGGTAAAAATAGTATTAATCATATATCTAATAACAAAAAATTAACTAATAAATAACCTAAACTAATAAATTCCCCCATATTAATCTAGGTCTAAATCTTTTGTCAGGTATATTTCATTCATTTTTTCCGCCAGAAATAGACTTTAATATAAATAAATGATACATAAAATATTTTTTTATTTCAAAACTGCAAAATTCAACGAGTCTTTCACAGCGATTTTAAATTCTTATTTAAAAATTTAGAAAATATATTTCCTTATTTTATAGGTACAAAATCGATAACAATTGATGCTGAAATTTCAGTTAAAATCATTCATGCGTAAATATTTTCAAATTTGAAGTGCTCTTTGGAGCTTCAGGGGATGAAATCTGATGAGATGTATACTCTAGGGTATATTTGAGCTATTCTCCAAGTTGCATATAGTTTAAAACAGGAAATTCAGAATGAAGTGGTAGGATGATAACAGAAATCTACCTAGTATTATAAATGAACTGAAGATATAGTATAAATACACTTGTAATCCTCTAGAGTTAGAAAAAATTTAATTTTAAGAAATATAGCTTTGAATGTTGTGTGTCTAAGCATGAATTAAAGTGTTCAGTTGTGATAAACATGAAAATGTTTGCTATATTTTTAATATCAGGGTGCCTCGTTTCTAGTTATTAAGTATCTAATCTATAAACAGTTAGTTTTAGAGGTATGGTTTCCAAATACAAAAATGTTTAAAAGGGTCTTTTCTATCATATCAAAAGCCATTTACGTCAAATAAGTTATTCTTTAAAAGTTACTAAACTGACATTAGTAAACGGTCCGTAAAGCTATAAGTCATGCCTAGAAAACTATTAAATTTCAGCGTTTTCTGTCATTAAAAAGGCGTTTTTCCGGCTTTAATACCAAAAGGAAATATACCACTGAATATTCTGCGCCCAAGCCCTCAATTACCGTGTTCAATTGCGATAAACATGAAAACATTTGCTATATTTTTTATAAGTGTACCTCTTTTCTAGTAATTCAGTAGCTAATCCATAAACGGTTAGTTTTATAGTCCCAAATGCAAAAATATTTAAAATGGTCTTTCTCATCACATAAAAAGCCATTTACGTCAAAATAGTTATATATTTAAAAGTTACTAAATTTACATAGTTACGTGGTCTTTAAGTGCTATAAGTTATACCTAGAAAACTATGATTTTTCAGAGTTTTCAGTCATAAAAAAGACGCTTTTGCGGCTTTAATACCAAAACAAAAATTTTCAAAATTTATAAAAGTCAAATTTTCAGAACTTTGAAAGTTTTGTCTTCAAAGAAACGATTTTTGTTGTTTTTGTTTGACATGTTATAGAGCATTGTGATTTTTTTTTTCTTCTAAATATATCTTAGAAAACCAAAGGACTATATAAAAAGTTACATTTCGCAACTATTGAAAAAATAACTATTTTGACGTGATTAGCTTTGGATATGATTACGAACAACATTTGAAATATTTTTGAAATTAGAACCATACGAACGTCTTTACATCGCATTCATTTATTAGATTCTCCAAATGATTTTTTCCCTTATATTATTTTATATTTAAAGCAAAAATTATGTATTATACACTGTTTATTATTTTATTTCATATATTATCATTTTTTATTGTACTTCATTAATTTCTAAGAGGTGTTTAATAAAAACCCTAAAAACTGTACAAAAGTTTTTATATATAAAATGTCTGCATGTTTCGGCTTCACCGAAGCCTTTTTGAAGACAAATGAGAATTTTATACGGTGATACGATCAATGCAATATAATGAAATGATTTTAACAACATCATTTACGTTTCTCACGTTCTTTCTCAGATTTCTTACGCTGCGTTACTTTATTTTTACTTTGGTGTTTATTTCTATACTCATAACCATGGAGAAACTCAACCCTTAATTTTGGTAAGCAAAATGATGCTGTATATTTATGTTTAATATGTAACGATTAATCATAATTTAATTTACCACAATTATGATCTCAGATACTCTATGGCTATGAGTATGGAAATAAACATCAAAGTAAAAACAAGGTACAAAAACGTGAGAAATATGAGAGAGAACGTAAAAAACGTGAATGATGGCGTTTCAAATCATTTAAATTAGTAAATAAGATTATCTCTAAGCGTTCGGATTTGTTTTAGATTTTTTTAAATTAAATATTATTAGTTCATTGCTTTTATTTACTATTCATTATAAATATTATAGTTCTACTATACGGGTTAAAATGTTTATGAGGGTGCTAACAAAATACCTAAAAATGCCTTAAAATGTTGGATTGGATTGTCTTTATTAACCTTTAACTGATGTCACAGAAATTGTCACATAACTAGTGTGAGCGGTCTGTGAGACCGCTCGAACGAAAGATGAATAAAATGCACGATTAACTCATACGATGGTGTTTTTGTTTTAAGCTTTTTGCACAGGACTGCTATAAATAAAATTCACCGATTAAATAGTCTCTGCTGATAGTACTACAGTTCCAAACACAACAAAATTTCGGTAGTGTTTGTAGTTAAACTGAAAATTGCAAGTTAAACTATAAAAATTGAAAAAAAACCGCGGTCTGAGAGACCGGTAACGTCAGTTAAAGGTTAAATCATTGGAAAATTGTTTTCAAGGGAATAAAATATTTTTACTTACTGAAAAAAAAATTAAATACTTTAAAAACTGCTTTTGGTTACTGCAAAAAATTTAAACCTTCAATCGGGCAATAAAGTATTTTTTCCGTTCACTTTTATCATGTTTAAGATTTTGTTTTGTTTATTACCATGTTTATAAACTAAAATAACTACAAAAAAATCTTTTTTTCATTCTGTGTGAACCAAGAAATCTAAAAGATACACACAAGAATTTTCAGACATAATTTTCTAGTATCCGATATAGAATTGAGCATAATAATAATAATAATAATAAAAATGATTAATAACATCTATGCATTATCAAATGTTCTTAAAAACTAATTCTTTTTTAACTTTCATATTCAACAGTCATTGGTAGTCTATTGTTATAAATTTAAAAAACTGAATGAATTTATATATTTAGTTTTACTTCGGATTCATTCAATTTTTCTTTTATTTGAATTTATTTTCTTAGCATCGTTTAATGTTTCAATTTTTAATAACAGCGATTAATTTCAATTACTTTGCATTATAAACTCTATATTCTTACCTCCGTCTATTCGAAATATTTTTTTTATAAAGATATAATTAATTTAACATGAAATTAATATATCTGTCATGAAATTAATATATCTATGTTTCTCGTGCTGTATTTCAAAATTAAATTCTAATTCTTTAGAAATCGTAACTTAATGATACTTATTTAAAATTTAATTTGAGATTTATACGAAAGATTAAACGCATTATTCCTAATGAAAATAACGATTTCCTAAATCCCTAATTAAATATACGCTTAATGAAAATAATATCATTAAAGTATATGGCGCTTACGTAATATAAAAAAAAATTATTCATTATTTTTTTTTACTTATTCTTAATAAATTAAAATCCATTCTTTCTTTTTTACTTTAAAATAATTATGGCTCATTTTGTTAAGTTAAACTATTTGTGACATAATTAAAAAATTGGTTGAAATTCCATCCGCTGATCAGTGATTTCAATAGTGCATTTTTTTTTTAATTCGAAATATCTATCACTATTTCAGAATGTTAAAATTCACTTAATTATTGATAGATATTACGTTATTAAATAAAGCGAAAATTAGTTCTCAGAAAAAGTCAAATATACAGTCGAACCCATTCAAGACGCTCACGGTTAAGAAGCGATTCCGCTTAATAAACGGATTTCTTCCGAACCCTTGAAGATCGCCATAAGACTAATACAACAATATCACGTGTAATACGCGAACGGTTATTACGGGATCCCGCTTAATACGCGATAAAGTTTCGTTTTTTTAGGGAAAAAATCACTTTTAATACGAGAATTCATAGACCAATATGCCAATTTTTTTTTCTTCCAGAATGTCGCCAATTTAGTGAGATTTTTTTTATCCTGGTATCTACCACAATTTCCGAATAGTAATATTTCCTTATTTAATGACAGATTTATTAAGACGAATATTACTAATAGAAAATATTGGTATAAATTTGAATAAAAATAATCCCGCTAAGTTAGCAACACTGACACTTTTCTTTTATTTCATGTGCTAGTCTTTGTCTCTTGCTTCGTGTATATTTTTACTGAAGTAAAGCATCCCTAGTACACTGTGTACTTTTAAACTGGATTGTTTTAGAAAGATAATATATTGTTGATTTGTATTAACTAGGATATCAAGGGCTTTGAATACCAGAAAATTAAAAAAGGAATAGTAGGCATACTTAAATACATAATTGTTTTCCTTATATAAGGAAAATAGTAAATTAAGAAAAATTTAAGAGAAATATTTTCCAAAAACGTACGAACCCTGATAACAAAATTAGGCTAGAGAGATTTTTCTGTAACTTATCAATCGACAATAAAGTCATATTTAAATCCATATTTTTTTCGGTTATTTCAGTCGATAATATAAAAGCAAACCACTTTGAGCCAAATTTGGATACAGTTAAATTTTAATCTATTTAGTTTTAGACCGCAAACGAGGAAACTAAAGCTCTAAAGTTCATTTAGATGATCAGACCTGTAAATAAGCTTAGTTTCTTCAATATCATGCAAGTCACGTTTAATTCTGGATCCCGCATAATACGCGACTTTTGTCCAGTCCCACTGCCACGTAAATACTCGGCCCCAGCGCTGACACAAAAATGGCGACGGCGGATTTTTTTTTTTTTTTTTTTTTTTTTTTCTTTACGAATGTACGGTCTCCTAAATTTAGACACTTTTATTTTATAATTCCTTTGACTTGTTTAATCTCAGAAAAATAAAGAGGAAAAACTTTTAAAAATTATTGGTACCAGAATTCAACGTCCGTACATACTCTGAAAAAAATCCGCTTTCGGCAGCCGCCATTTTAATGCCAGCGCTCAGTCCTGGCATTAACTAGTCTTCACACACTAGTCTTCAGGGAGCGGTATCCAGTCCCTTGGAGAACTCGTCTTATAGTCAAGGCAATAGGGAATTTTACCTAGCAAAATTAATGGTAGTTCTGGAAATCGGCTTGCTTTGTTTTTTGGGTCGCTGAATCCAAATTTGTAACTTCCCACCAAAATTTCCCCGGGAACCCCCCCCCCCCCAAATTTTCGTAAAAAGCACCCAAAAAAGGTTTTTATTAAAAAAATCAATTTATTTATTGTTTTAGGGGAAAAGTATCTAGAAATTCAGAAAGTAGACAAAATTTGCAACAAATTAGATAGATGACATTATGACTTAGGATGAAGGGGAAGGGGGAATCTGCCTCGGAACATGCGCGCGGTGCTGCGTGGACTAAGTTGCACAATTCCGCTTAACTACTCACGCGCTTACATTCGCCCTCCCATCTCCCCTCCGAACTTTCCTTATAAGGTTTACTTTAAGTTTTTTGGGTCGCTGAATCCGAATTTTTAACTTTCCTCCAAAATTTTCCCCCCAGAAAACCTCCCAAAATAGTTGTTATTAACTTAAATTTCTTATTGTTTTAGGGGAAAATCATTACGAAATTCAGAAACTAGACAAAATTTGCAACAAATAAGATACATGATATTATGACGTAGGATAAACGGGGAGAGAAAGGGCTGCCTCGGAACATTCCCCGCGCGATTTTCTCAAAAACCAAATTTTTTCAAAAAAATAATTTTTTGGGGGGTTTCCGGGTGAAATTTTAGTGGGAAATTACAAATTCGGATTCAGCGACCCAAAAAACATAAAGTGAGTCGAAATCCAGAACTAGTATTAATTTTTCCAGGTAAAATCCCCTATTGCCTGGACTTCATAACTTAGTGCACATAGCGCCGTGGTGCATGTTCAGAGGCAGCCCTCCTCCTCCACGTTCATCCTACGTCATAATGTCATATACCCTATTTGTTGCAAATTTTGTCTAGTTTCTGAATTTCGTAATGCTTTTCCCCTAAAACAAAAAGAAATTTATGTTAAAAACAACTATTTGGTGGGGGGGTTCGGCGGGGGGGTGGAATTTTGGGGGTAAGTTAAAAATTCGGATTCAGCGACCCAAAAAAATTAAAGTAAACCTTATAGAGAAAGTTCGGAGGGGAGATGGGAAGGAGAATGTAAATGTGTGAGTGGTTAAGTGGAATTGCGCAACTTAGTTCACGCAGCACCGCGCGCATGTTCCGAGGCAGATCCCCCCCTTCCCCTTCATCCTAAGTCATAATGTCATATATTTAATTTGTTGTAAATTTTGTCTACTTTCTGAATTTCTAGATACTTTTTCCCTAAAACAATAGAAAAATTGATTTTTTTAATAAAAACCTTTTTTGGGGAGCATTTTACCAAAATTTGGGTGGGGGGGTTGCCGGGGGAAATTTTGGTGGGAAGTTATAATTCGGATTCAGCGTCCCAAAAAACATATAGTAAGCCTTTTTCCAGAACTACCATGAATTTTGCTAGGTAGAGCCACTATACGGTCTCTACTGCCTGGACTATTAGCCGGGTTCGACTGTATTTGGAATACAATAGTTATCTAATATGACAACACTGCCGCTGATACACATGGAATTTAATTTATCCTATCTCAGGCAAATGTACGTAAATCAGAAATCCCATGTTTTGAAATCATTAAATTTGAGAATTTTTTCAGCGGTGGAGGAGGTGACGGATGTTTTAGTTTCATAAAAATGTTGAACATTTTTACTGTGAAAAGAGTAGTGCCTTCAAGAAAAACTTGTCACTTAAAAAAAAATGCTAATTTTTAAAAGTTAAATTTAGAGAACTCTATTAGTTGTGTACCATTTTTACTGTTTTCAAACCTTCAAAACTGGAGATTTTTTTTATTAAAAATATCTACCACTTTTTCAGACTAGTAATTTTCGCTTTATTTCATAATGGAATGTCTTATTATTAAATAAGGTGATTAAATTTTACATTCTGAAATAGTAGTAGGTATTTTGAGTAAAAAAAGAATTCTACAAATTGGCAAAAATATCAGTGAATGGGATTCCATCGAAAGATTTCGTCTATAAAAAAAGTATGCATACAATTCCGTTCTTTAAAAATGTACACGTGCCTTTATTCGCAGATCTTTCATAAGGATATCCCCAAAAATGTCTTGTTATTATACTTGCAATAATTAGATCTTTCCAAATATAAACGGATTTCTTTTATTGAATTTGCATAAGGGACCGTCTGCATACTAAAAAGCATACAGAATTTCTATCTTACAATAGTTAAGACACGGTGTTGGGACGCTTCGACCATTACATAAAATAAATCATAAAAATACATAGTTTATGTAATTTTTTTAAACATTTATAAACTTAGAAGGGGTCAAAATTTGTGTAATGTGAGGTTAAATCTGTGTAACAAACTTTAAATTATATCTTACAAAACAGTCAATAGAAATAACAAATATTTTTAATTAAACACAGTAAAAAAGTGATTTACAAAGTTGTAGAGCATCATCGATTTAGTACGAAAAGACACCTTGTGGACATTAATGCGAAGAATAGAACAGTTAAAATGCGCATTTGTTTTTTCGTGATTCCCTACACTGTGACGTGACGAAACGATCTTAGAAAGGAAAAAACAACTAGTTATAACAATATACCTTTATTTGAGATGTTCAAACTTCTCATCGTTGACTGCAATGCAGATTTGGCTGCACATTTTTAAAGAGCACATAATAAAAGATAACCATTTTTCCTTCTGTTCAAGTTTCGTGACGTCACAGTGCAGGATATCACGAAAAAACAAATGCGCGTTTTAACTGTTCTATTCTTCGCATTAATGTTCACAAGGTGTCTTTTCGTGCTAAATCTAAGATGCTCTACAACTTTGTAAATCACCTTTTTCCGAATATCTTACCGTTTTCGAGATAGGAATGCTAATTCCGCAGTTTTCCATCAGGTGCCGCCGGAGGCGATTTCATTCAGTAGCAAAACAGCATACATATTAAGCGTAAAATGTTAATATTGGAATCTGGCGTAAATTGACACAGCTGCGCCATCTTATGGACGGGGTTGATAATGTAAATACGCGGGATTTTAGTATGACGTGATACATGACAGAATATCTACTATCTGCGCATCTCTTGCGCATGTTTTATGAATCTTTACTCACATATCGAAGATGAATCTTGTTTACCAGCTTTATTAAAAATATTTTTGTTACAGTTTGTTTTGATAAATTATGTACGTTTAAAAAAGAATTGGCATAATATCGTTTAATTTCGGGAGAAAAAGCACTAGTGCTACGAAAACATTATTGCCTTTTTCGCTGAAACTAAAATCCCATTGCGACTATATTTTAAATACACATATTTTTATCAAAACAAGCTGTAACAAAAATATTGTGCAATAAATCTGGTAAAAAAGATTCATCTTCTGTGAGTGAGTAACGATTTTAAATTCGTGATTGAATTTTTAACAGGGATTCTCTAAATGGCTATGTCTGTTAAAAAAAAAAAAAAAAAAAAAAAAAAAAAAAAATCTAATCTCGTGATTTTAGGAAAATTATTTAAGCTATCGCCTAGAAACACAAAATATTTAAACAAATAAATGAAAATACTTGCTCGTTTAATAGTACAACATTTAATGCATGCATTTTAAATTAAAGTAATTCCGAATATAAAATGGAATGAGTTTTAAATTAAATGAATGAAATATTTTTAAATTAAATGTCAAGAAAATATTGGAAACTTATCGTCTGCGCTTGATAAATGAAAAAAGGACTTAGAATTGAATATTTTACTTGTAATTAAATTCCATACACATTTCAAACATTCATAAACGTTGTATTCTCATCAGGAATGCAACCGTGTATCTAAAGTTAAAGTTAACTAAAGGTGGAATTGATATGTGTAGGATTTCAAATAATTAATTTTGTTGCTGTCATGCAATCTTGAATTTGTGTGTCACTTACTTGATAACATGCATTTTTGATAAAATTTGTTTTCTACAACCCTTTTTTAATGAAAAAAATAAAATACAACCTATGAATTTGAAAAGAAAATTACGAATTTAATTATGGACATTGGAGAGTTAAGAAACGAGAAATAAAATTTCAATAAATAACTACATAAACCGAACAAATATTATACATATTTTTATTATTAAAGCATTACTTCTATTATACAGACAATCATCTGCTTACGATTGCTTGAGTTTCGATTTTTTGGAGATACGATGCATTATAAGATAGTAAGAACATTTTTTTAAATATCTAAAAAAAATTGAAGTGAACGATGTGAATTGAATTAAAAGAAGCAAGAACCAATCTTCTGTGGAAGAGACAAAAACATCCACAGCCGAATAATTTCGGGGAAACGTTCCTCACTATCAACAAGACACTGCAAATGCTAGAAAGAATGTATTATACTTATTAATCCTTATCAACTGTTTATCATAAAATGCAAGTTGCCATCGCATACTATAAAGGAATTTTTACTGAAAATAAAAACAAGCAATTAGATCCAGTACTGACATCTTTCTTGAAAAGGCGCTAATGAAGAAACAAAAGATAAAATTGACAAATTTATAGCAATTTATTCATCCTCTTCGAGGAACTAAAGTAATTTTCATTACTTTTTGCATAGCATTTCAGGCTTTTGGTGGCATCTTCTATAAATATTAATGGTGAAATATACCCTACCAATGTTTCATCATCTAACTTTAAACCTATACCTGTATGTAGCATGTTTCATATTATATTTATTATTTGCAACTTACCATATTTTTTTAATTATAGTGGGATTATCGCTACCTAACGCCATCGTATTGTAGAGAGTGCCTATGACTAAATTTCTTATACGATATTTTTAGTTACTGCACAGCGCAAAAAGTTACGGAATATTTTCAGTAAATATATATATATATATATATTTGATAAGAAAATGAAATTAGAGCGATAAATATATAAATGCTCCACATTTTCGAATGTCGGAATTTGCGAATTTTTTCTGAACTGTACCACCCTGTATATGGTGTTTTAGCAATCCATTTAACTGATTTATAAACCAATTATTCAATGCATTTTAAATAAAATTAAGTTTTTTTCTCATGCAATGATTTAAACTGCAGGTACTGTCAATTACGGATTTTTTTTTTTTTTTTATGTCGTTTGTTCTAAGTCAGAAGAATGATCCTCTACTGATCCTAAATAGTCTCATGATTACATTTTTATTCAATACCGGCTTTTTTCCGACTCTTAAAAGTTATTTTTTACTAAAAAATTATCGATATTTTTAATGAAGAAAAATGTCTATTCAGACTGTATTGTTTACATCGTTCCGTAATTACCTTAATGAAAAGAATCATCCAAAAAAATCTCTTGATAAATCATCACAAAAATAGCTTTTTTTAATATCAGAGTAATATACAAGCAGAAATAATAAAATAGGGGATTAATTTTAAGTTTTTTGTGTTTTGAGTGAAAGACGGATTTTTTTTCGCTCTTTCATTCAACTAAGAAATTGATTAACTTGTTTACTTCTATTGAAACTAAATAAAAATTTCTTTCTTTGAAGATTTTTTTCAATATTTTTTTTAGCATTCCACACTTTAAAAAGCATTTATTTTTTTAAAAAATCCTCTCATACAGTGACATTAAACATGGTTATTAAAGGTGCTTTTTTAAACAGAAGTTAGAAATAAAACGTTATAAGCCATTACTGCTTTTCTTAGACCATTTCAAAAGGATCATATAAATGAAAAAAGCATGTAGTACGTTACTTTTTTTAATTATTTATTTGAAATCCTTATTTATCATTTAATGCTTTATTAGACTGGTCATTTGATATTCAACTTGAAATTCAATAAAAGGGTATAATTATTTAAGATTATCACATTCTATTTTGTGAATTTTATTTGCTCTAGTTAATTCACTTATACAGTAATTCCTTAATATTCGCGACTTTTGATAATTTGCGAAATAAAATATGAAGAACATTTCAACATTCGCGAATACTTAACTTGGTTATTCACGAATTTTATTTTATAAAGAATATTCTTTTACAAGTAAACTCGCTTTGTTTTACCAATATAATAAACTGTTTGACACTGGACATCTGCATTGTACTATGCAGCTACGTTCTGAAAATTTCAATTCTTGTGTTAAGGTAAAATACCGATGAATAATTCCGAAAAACCTGAAGCATGACTTATGCTAAAAATAAAAAAAAATCCTAAATTTTCTAAAATTCGAAAATTTTATTGCAAGTGAAAATTTTTCTGCAGAAATCGCATAGGAAATATTAAAACTTCAGCAACAACTTGTTGAGAAAGCAATAGAATGCTATCCTTAATAGTCCAAGAGCTGTTAAACATTTTAGGGAAGGTATTTGAGGCACCCTGAAAATTTGTGCAACACTTCTTTTGTAATGGATGAATACAAAATCGAATGTCTGGCTGAAGGATCGTGGCCCAAAAACTGTGCCAAACACGTGTCAAGTGCCATTTTTTGAGTACCCCAAAAAAAGGTATTTGAAGCGCGTTGAGATTGAGACAGAAAAATATTTATGCTTAGAAAAAAATATTTTGAAAATGACAGACACTTTAGCCGGCACAAAAACTGTGCCAGACACGTGTCAAGTGCCAAATGCCACTTGACACGTGTCTGGCACAGTTTTTGGGCCACGATCCTTCAGCCAGACATTCGATTTTGTATTCAGGCATTACAAAAGAAGTGTTGCACAAATTTTCAGGGTGTCTCAAATACCTACTCAAAAATGTTCAACAGCTCTCCTACTATAACTGGTGAGGTAACTTAAATTTAAAAGAGAATTTGAGGCTGCAACTTTTCCTTGCATGGAAATTCCTAAACAAAACATATATTCATCCAACCAATCGTATATCAATAAATATTTTCAGCAATCAACTAACAGCTAAACTTAGCGCAATATATTTGTAATTATTCCACTTTATTTATAGCATGTACTTTTTAATGCTTAAGGGGAAGGTGGACGTTTAAAAAAAATATATTTTAATCTTCGTAATACAGATTTGATATTTTGTGCAAAAATACATTTCACCACAAGTATATAGAACCCCCTAAAAGAAATTTCCAATCTTATTTAAATTTTAAGTTATTTTTAAAAATTTTAAATTTTAAAACGAAATTTTAAAATAATCCTTGCGTCTTAATTTTTACATATTTCCGCGATTTTGGATTTTAATCACGTCAAACTCTATTACGAAGACATTTGTGTATCGATTTGTTAATCCCTTAAATAGTTCATTTTTTAGAGATATTTCTTAATTCCATATCAATTTTCATCAAAATTCTGCCTTATAATAAGTTAATAATCAAATTTAATTGTCTTAATGAAGTCAAATTTTAAAATATATACACAGTCTTTTTTTAAGCAATCCTTATCAGATTCTTCAGTTTCAAGAACTTTGTTCAAAAATTAATTGGCAAGGAGCATTTCAAATATTAAAAATCCCTGCCGGCCCGGCCTACAGGCAGGGGTAGATATTGAAGTTAAATATACTAATTTCACCAACAAAAACTAAATCATGATTACAGATTTATACACTTTAACAATTTTATCTGGTCGCTTTTGACGAGTTTTCATTTCATTTTTATATAATATCTGGTTTTATCAGAATCATGTTAAGGAGGTATTCAAAAAAGTACTTTTCCATGCTCAACAACTCGAAATTTTCTGGCACATTTTCAGATTCCTTTTTAATAGAAAAAATATTAAACTTGCTGATGTGATTTTTGAAGAGATTTATAAGCGACCTGTGTTTTTAATTTTCGTTCAATTAATTAACACTTGATTTATGAATAATTATTTTCTCAGTAGGACAATATTTTTCGTTTCTAACACAATCGCTGCGGGAATTTCTGTTCAAAGTGCCCACTTCGACATAATTTTTTGAAATATATTCTGCCTCTATGAAAAAATCGATCATTGCGGTACATTATATAGTTTCTGAATAAGAGAATCTACCAATTGGGTGCGTTTGCGAGCAAAAAAGAATTTAAAAATGAGTAAGAAAATGAGCAGTTTGGATTTGAATACACCCTTAATAAGATGATTTTTTTCTTCAACCGCTGTGTATTTTCAACTTGTTATTGCTGTAAGAATTGGTCCTATCACAAACTTGTCTATATAAATGTTGTAGACAATATTAAGAAGATATATAATAAATTCATGGGAGATTTTATATCTCGTGAATTGAAGGAGTTATGGATATTTTTTCTTTTTCAGCCCCCCCTTTTTGGTTTCGTTTTTATTTATTTTTTTTTTTTTGCGTTACGAATTGGTCTTATCAAAAACTTGTGAGTATAAAATTTGTAGATAATATTAAGGAGATTTATAATAAAATTAATTGGATTTGATATCTTGAGAATTGACGAAGTTATGAATTTTTTTCTCCCAAAAACCCTATTTTTGCGCTCCTTGAGCCCATTTTTAATTTTATCAAAAATCTGTGATGCATGAATTTTTGGCTCTATTTTTAGAAGTAATAAAAATTTAAACTGATTTGATATGTACAAAAATTAAGAAATTATGGGGTTTTTTCGGTTTTCACAAAACCTCTCCCTATTTCCACCCCCTTGGTCCGATTTTGCCCATTAACGAACTTGAGTGAGATTTTATGCCCCTTGATTTTATGTATCAGTTTGGAAGAGATTTGTGCAGAATTGTGGAAGTTATCGTGTCCAGAAGAAAGTGATATACAAGGGGTGATCAAATGAAAAGGTACGAAACAACGTAAAAACGTAACAGTTAAATATTTACATGTTTCGCCATGGGAGAACGTAGCGAGACATCTCGGAATGCGATTGGAGTCTCTGACTGGGATCGGAGCATGCGCGGGTGCCCGCATGCGCAGTAGAGAGCAGAGGCTCTTATCAAGAGGCGTCCAAATGATGCGGCAGTATCAGTCCGTATGTGGACAGGATGGCGTTCCCCTTGCAAAATTCGAGGATTGAGGAGCAGAGAGGTGTCATCCAATTTCTGACAGCGGAAGGTGTTAAACCGGCAGCTATTAATCGCCGGATGGTGACAGTTTACGGGGAGAAATGTGTGTCTGACAAGTCTGTCAGAAAATGGAGTGCCCATTTTCGTGCAGCCCGTGAGAGTCTGTGTGATGACCCGAGACCAATTCAAGTGGGAGACGTTGGACCATCCGCCCTACAGTCCGGACATGTCGCCTGCGATTTCCATGTGTTTGGTCCACTGAAGAAACACCTGAAAGGAAAGCCCTTCAACTCGGACGATGTACTCAAGGACACTGTGAAGGACTGGGTCTCGTCACGGCCACAGGAATTCTTTGAACAAGGAATCCTGCGGCTTGTTCATCAGTGGCATCGTTGTGCTCAGGCCTATGGTGAATATTTTGAATAAAGTCTACATTTGTACCCACCATGTCGTTTCGTACCTTTTCATTTTATCACCCCTTGTATAAACATAGATACACACACATATATATATATATATATATATATATAAAGTTTTTTACTGAGGGTGGTTTTGGGTTTGGGTTCTAGGGGTCATGATCGGTGTAGATCTGCAAAAATATTTCAGAAATTCCAACATAGGGGAGAATGTAATAGGTAGTATTTCATACGAAATCTACCTAAAAAGCAGCTGAAAAATCAGTATTGAGGAAAACAGATTAAAAGTACATTAAAAGGCAAAAAAAATAAAATTGCCTGTGAACAAAGTTAAGTCACTTGTCACTTTGCCTAAAATATTTCCATCTGCGTGCAGTTTTCCACGAATGACGTAGTACAAATTGAAGAATAATAATACGCAAAAAAACGAAATGTTGGTTTTGGACTCAATTTTTGCTCAAATAAAGGTCCACGGTCCTCTCCATAAATATATTTTCAGGTTTCAATTGCTTTTTTCCATTAAAAAAAAAATCATAAAACTTAATCCCCTTTTATGCATGAGAAGATAGTCTCAACATTTGCGATCTTGATATTCGCGGAGGTCTCCCCGAACCTAACCCCCGCGAATGTTAAGCGATTACTGTATTTCAATTTTAGTGAATATTTTTGTCCCATTTTGTTCTAAAAACTGAAACTAGATGTCATCTTGGCTCGTAATATCTAAGATACTGAATTTCCTTATGCAGTCGGTTTGGAGATAAGATTTAAAATAGATTATGATTTAACCCCCTCGCTGACAAGCCCGTGTTAATACGTTCACCAAGCTCCAGGTTTCACTGCAATACAAGCAATATTTAAAGTAATATAAGTCTCTTGATTTAATGTATTTTTAATACATTGAACAATGATTAATACTTCCAAGGATTGCATTCATATTCGTTATTAAGTTTTTTTGTAAAATGTTCAAAGAATCATTTTTTTTTTTTTTTTAGAATTTAAAACAAAATGCAGAGAAAACAACATTGCAATTTTGCCCTTTTCCAAGATTGTCAGAGGGTTTTAATGCTACTCGTCGCAAGTGTATTTTGCGATAATGTGCTCGAACAATTATATTAACTCTTACACATTTAGTAAATAAAAGTAGTAATCGAATGTTATACTAATAATAATATATAGAAGAATGACTTTGCCATAAAAACCAATAAATAAATTACTTTAAGACATATTTCCATATTGGCAGTTTAGAAGGAAGTGTTAACACTATTGTGTTTATATTATATACACTATTGTGTTTATATTACACTATTATATTTCCCTGCCTTTTCTGTCTTGTATTGAATAATTTTGAAATTAAACATTTAATTGTTGAATGTGAAACATTTATTATTTAGTTCAATAAAATGCATCTACTTCTTGCATTATGGTGTAAATTCATAAAATAACAACACTAATAGTAATAATAATAAGAAGAAGAATAGATATGATGATAATAACATACAAATTTCTCCCTCATGTAGAAAACCATCGTTGTAATCAAAATAAATTGCCAAGGTTCTATAATAGAACTAAAAACATTCAGTATTAAACACACAATTTTATCATTGCATCATTAAAATAGGATCTTATGGGTACCACATTTATTAGGATGGCATGTGATTGAAATTCGCGTAAATAATAAACTGCATTTAAGACTATTGTTATATAATTGATTGTTATTTTAATTTCACTACCACAATTATAATTCTACTTCCACTTATCTTGTATGTTACAAATTAAAACAATTGTAAAAGAAACTAATGATTATTTCAATTTTACGGAAAATGTATTTCTTCTTTCAGAAATAATGAATCTCTTAAATGCTTTGGAGAATGAGGGTGCAGATATTTTATTCAAGTGGTTGAGACCGTTGAGTTTTTGATGCTGCGTTAAACATCTAACTTGCATAGGGCTACGCTATTGTCTTTTACAGACTAGAAAAAATTTAAATAAGCGTAACGATATACGCACATAGTTCAGATACAGACTAGACACTTTGTAAAAGTATGCAATCCACAAATTATTGTCGAATAACTAGAATTCTGTGTTACTTAGATGCGTCCATCTGAAAAATGCGGTTATTTCTTGTTTTAAGTTGAGTTTCATAAGTAAAATGTAGTAAAGATGTAGATCTTTCTAAATTACATATTAAATATACAGAATTTGCAAATGCATTCGAAATTCTCTTACAAAACATTATCGTAATATTTTATACTACACATTATGTATGTTACAGTTTATTGCGAACTTTAGGGTTATTCCGTTTTTGTGTTTATACGAACGAAGAATAAAGGACTGGAGTCGATAAGAGTATAAAAGTGGTTCCTTTCGAAAGTGAATTTAAACCATTTTCTAAAAATATTTTATTAGGTTATTTTTTATAGACTAGCTAACGCGCCTGGAGTTGCCTAGGCTCGTGATAGTAACTTAAAATGAACCTCAGATTTGTATGCAATTACATTGGAGCCTCGAATTCATGTAAATTTTTTGCAAAAAACGAGTCTCAAACCGAACGAAACCGACTCAGGTACCCGCTGCCTACGTTATCATACATATGGCATGCTGTGCACAAGCTGGAAAGTCTTCTATTTCCACCATCCACCGCCAGTGGGCGCATTCTGTTCTAAAGTAACCTCCGGCAGATGTACCCGCAGTCCTGCGGAACCATATAGCAGGCGTTCCCGGCACGAGCTGCAAAATTTTTTTGGTCCATCTTCCACCACCAGGGGGCGCAATATGTTCTGTACGAACATCCGACATGGGATCACGCTGCCAGCAGTCTCGTATAGCAGGGGTTTTGCTCACGTGCTGCAATGTCTATTAGTTCGACTTTCTACCACCAGGGAGAGCACTCTATTCTAAACTAACCTTTATCCAAACGAAACTCCGTTTTTCAACATATCTCGAGATACATTAGTTGAGGGGTGGGGACTCGAATAAGAGAAATACCCTGAGGACAAATGGGGGAGGTGAAAGATAGGGGGTGCATAATATGAAAAAGTTGTCAAAGGACTATCTAATGGTATATCACATTAAGGTATCGAAAAATTTACAAAAATGTCCCTTCAGGGACAGTGGCTACTAAGCCCCTATTGGGCGCGTGTGAAAATAGTGGGAAGAAACGTTCGACCCTTACCGAGTTACCCCTTTGGTCACGTTTTCAAGAAGGGGCTATATAAGGGTTCATGCAATTACGGCGAAGTTACTTTACCAATAATTTAAAATTGAAATAGGAGATAATAGGGGGGAGAGGAGAGGCGGGGGATACATAACATGAAAAAGTGGTCAAAGGGCTGTCCAATGATATAGCACAAGAGAGGGTCGGAAAAAGTAAAAAAATGCCTCGGGGGCCGCAAGCCGAGGACAGAAACGGTCAGCCCGTCCCGAGGTCCCGAGTTACTCCTTTTGGTCAAGTTTTCAAGAAAGGGAAAAATTAGGGCTCAGATAATTATGGATAGTCAAACATTTGTCCAAGTTTTCAAATTTTCAATTACTCTGTATCTGTTTATCCCACCTATATATATATATATATATATATATATATATATATATATATATATGTTTAACGATTTTCAAATCCATATATCTTAGTTATTTTAGTTCCCCTACATTAGTTCGCAATTATTTCCTTTTATTTTCGGAAAGTAAATGGAGGAATCATCCGGAAGATACCCATGGGGACTCAAATAAGAGAAATACCCTGAGGGCAAATGGGGGAGGTCAGAGGCGGTAGTGCATAATATGAAAGAGTTGTCAATGGGTTGTCTAATGATGGGCGTCGAGGGGCGTCGAAAAATTCCAAAAGTGTTCCCTCAGGGAGGCTGGCAACTAACTCCATAATGGTCGAGTGTGCAAACCGAGGGCAGAACCGTTTGCCCCTTAGCGAGTTACCCCTTTGGTGAAGTTTTTAGGAAAGTGCGATATAAGGGGCTCAGGTAATTAGGGACGAAGTTACTTTACCAATAATTTAAAATTGAAATAGAAGATAATAGGGAGAGGGGAGGGGCGGGGTATACATAATATGAAAGAGTGGTCAAAGGGCTGTCCAATGATATATCACATGCGGGGGCCGGAAAAGTTACAAAACTGCTCTGGGGTTTCAAACTGACGCAGAAACGGTCCGCCCGTTCTGAGTGACACCTTTTGGTTAAGTTTTCAAGAAGGGGCGATATAAGGGGATCAGGTAATTACATATAGTCAAGCATTTATCAAGTATTCAAATTTTGAAGGACCCTGTATCTGGGTATCCCGCTATATATATATGTTTAACGATTTTAAAATCTATATATCTTAGTTATTTTAGTTACCCCTCATTAATTCGCAAATATTCCCTTTCAATTTCGGAAAGTAAATAGAGGGATCGCCCTGAACATCTCTTTTTAGTTCAATTTTTAATGAATGCCGGCCCCTATCTGGTTCATTTTTTAATTGACTCTTGAATTGTTTGCAAAAATTAAGAAAAATTATTGACCAATTTTTACAAAAAACATTCGAAAATTTTTCTGCGGATATATTCAAATTCCTAGCTCAAATAGTTTTCTTCTTATTTTTTGCAAATTAATGAAAATTAGAAAATTCCGTCGTCACGATTTCAAATCAAAGCAGGTGTTTCATTTTCAGATGAAAAGGATTACATCCGACAGAGCTTGTGCTGGTGTACTTGCTGATTTTCAGAAAAAGAATGCGTATTCGTATTACGTTTTTAATTAATAAATAGCTCGGCTAATTTAAAAAATAATAAAATTCTGAGCTTCGAGTGCATTAACACATGCACTGGACTACCCTCATCAAAATTTACAGACTTGTACGTGAGACAGATTTCGCTAGCCTTCGCAGACAGACACACACAGACATAGAACGTAACTGTCTTTTATTAGTATAGATTATATTTATTCAACATTATGTAATTTTTAAGTTCATTGTAATTTTTAAAGAGGTTGTTTTTGGCATATCGTGGCAACAAACCCCACTCACTTAAAAGTGTGGAATTAATGAAATGAAAGATTCTAGGAAAAGATTTCCATATTTCACGGCTCTTCAGAGAGTATACTAAATACTCAATGAGATCAGGATCCTTCGACTTTAAGAACCAATCCATGCGATTAAAGGCCTCTCCCTCAAGATAATCAGTGGCGTTGTGCTCTGTGTAGTCTCGCATTAACTTCCATAAAGGAGTCAGGGGTAGTATCCCCCAGTTAAAGTTTTACATGGAATTCAAGAACCTAAACACTTAAAGACCGTACGGTAATATGTGTAGACGTAGAACCAACATTTAACACTAAAACTACCACGAGATGTCAAATGACCCTTTTTGAAAAATTTTTTCGAATTTCTTAAACTAAAACATTACAAAATTTCTTTATATTTCACGACTTTTATTAAAATATAGGATCATATTATTCCATAAAATGTCTTATCTCTGAACTACTTTTTTTACCTAGATAAAAATATTTTAGGCTTAACTACCGCAAGGGGTCTTGTGACCCCTGAATAAATTTATGTTAAGTCATAAAGATATACAGTGGGTTGCCAAACTATTAGGGACAGTCATATTTTTTTGCTAGTTTTATACTTTGGGTGCAGTTGACTGTCGCTCTAAGTGGTTTAAGTGTTGCGGGAATGTATTTTACCATTTTCAACATCTCTATAATTCAACTTTTAAGTACTTTTGGTATGTTAAAAGGTTTGTTTGCTTTCTATAAATATTTTAATAACGGGAGAGACGCTGAGTCTTTTACACACGCAATAGTTGAAGACGTTTTTCTTTAATTTAAACAAATTTCTTTGGCTATTTTGGAAAAGTTAAGAATTATATGTGAGTATTATCTTTCTTTTATTGATTAAATATTCGTTTTTTGCGAAATTATTTATGATTTTAATTTATTTTTTTAATTTTTATTGATTTCAGTATGGGACGAGGGGTTGATTTGTCCCCTAGGAAAAAATCTGAGGTAAAAACCCTTCTTCTGCATACGAGTCATTCTCAAAAGAAGATACCAGAACTTGCTGGAGTTTCCAAGTCAGTAGCCAACAGGATAAAATAAATCTGGACAAAAACCAGCCACTTTTGCCCAAGCGAAAAGGTAAAAGTGGAAGAAAACGCATAACAACTCCACGTATCGATAGGAAAATCCGGGATATCTGTTTAGGAAACAGAAAGAAAAGTGTGGGACTCCTTACTCAGATCGTTCAAGAATCTGGAATACCAGTTTCTAAGAGAACTGTACAGTGGAGATTAGCGGAGGAAGGGTTGACAGGTCATCGTCCAGCCAAGAAACCCTGGATGAAGAAGAAGCGCCTTGCCTGGGGTCGTAAACACCATCAAAAGACAGCTGATGACTGGAGTGAGGTCAATTGTTAAGATAATTATTATTTATGTCATTTAAAATCATTTATTTCTAAATTATTAACATATTTAATTTTTTCCAGGTGTGTTTCTCAGATGAATCAACCTTTGAGATTTTGTCCAATAAAAGCAGCTTTGTCAGGCGACACCCACGCGAAAAATACTGCCCTGACTGCATCGTGGAAAGTGTTAAACACCCTGATAAAATAATGGTGAGGTCTGTCACAAGCGCTAAAGGGGTTGGAAGCCCCTGCATTGTCAAGGGAACCATGAGACAAGACCAGTACAGGCAAGTTCTGGAAACTCGGCTGCTGCAGCAAATTGAAGAATGGTTCCCATGTGGTGAATAGTTCATGTTTATGCATGATTCAGCATCTTGTCATGAAGACAGAAGTGTTACAAAGTTTTTGGCAGACCACAATATCCCAGTTTTACCTGGGTCTGGCAATTCTCCTGACATGAACCCCATAGAAAACTTATGGAAGATCACACGCCGGAAATCGCCAAAGATATGATTACAACCAAGGTACAACTCATCGAAAAACAAATAAATGTATGGCATCACAACCCACAAATAAAAGAAAGTGCTAGAAATTACATAGAAAGCATGCCGAGATGCATCGAAGCACTCCTCGAAGCCAAAGGAAATGTCACCAAATATTAATATTCTTTACTTAACATTGGTAAATTGACTGTATTATATCTTTGTTGGGGTTTTTTCATATACTAATATTGCGTAAATAGTTCAACTATAAAAAGAAAGTTTTTTAAACAAACAATGTTTATTTTCAAATTATATCTTAATATTGTACAAAAAACCTATACTTCATGACTGTCCCTAATAATTTGGCAACCCACTGTAAATGTTTTATTTTGTAAGAACATTAGTAAATTGCGTTATTTTGCTATTACATCATTTATTATACTGTATTACATCATATTTGTTAATTTGGGAAGGTATAATTAGAAATTGACTTTACTCCGAGTAAGATTCTAGTTTGAACATTTCAAGTTATATCGAGATCGAAATAATCTTAAAAATATGTGGTGAACATAAAATAAATTTGCACAATATTTGTTTATTAAATTATCGAATTTCGTGAAATAATTAATTTTTTTTTAATTTTTGTGTAATTATAATTGTTTTTTACTTTAACACTTTCGAGGGAGGTGTCCTTAAAAAAGGACACCTAATTGTAATTCCAACACTGACAAACGGCACCAAGAATATTTAATTAAAATTTTCCTTTTATAATGTACGTGAAAAGAAGCAAGTTCATATTTTCTAATAAATTCGTTTATAAATTCTGGTGTCAGTCCATTATTTCATCAGTTTATAAACAGAATTACTCCGCACTAGAAAGGGTTAATAAATAAACAATTTGTAATAATTATTTGAAAAAAATGTTTTATTCATGCACCAAAGTGTATCAATTGGTATATTTTTCTCAAAACATCTTAAAATAGATAACTTTTTATATAGGGATCATTTGATTAATTCCGGTAGGAATAGGTACAAAAAAATATCGTTACGTTTAGTGTTAAGGCGCGCAGTGATGTTTGGCTATAAAATGACAACACAAACTAAAATTACGGGACCACTAAATTGGTCAATTTTCAGAAGTATTCAGCATTTCCATGTTCCATGCTCTTTCCAGATAAAGGCAAAGGGATGAAGTCATTCAACGTTATATGTGGGACTTTTCGTTTCAGCTGACGGTCCCAAATCACAAATTAATGCTGACTTTTTTTTTTTCCCTCAAGAAAGTCGTTGCGTTCAACATTCATGTTCTTCCTATGCGTTGGCCCGTGAGATCTCCGGATCTAATCTCGTTAAACATGCTTAGAATGCTTTGAGGAGTCTCAGGACTCTTAAAGCTTTAAAATTTTCGAAATTTTAATTTCTTTAGATATTAAATTCCTATCTTTTCGGAACATTTTGATATAATTGTTTCCTTGAAATTCCTATTAGAACTGAAGTTATGGCTTTTACATTTATACACGTTCAATAGCTGAAGCGTCGTTTCGGAAACTTTGAAACCATTTTTCTCCAAATGACGTTTTTGGGTATAAAGCGCACGATATCTCAAAAACTTATGAATATTTTTTCATGAAATTTTCAAAACATATGTTTAATGTTAGTCTGTATAATCTGAACCTAAAATTTTCTTTTTATTGTTCAAAACAATATTTTTTTAGGTGATTATACAGTTGAAATTTTCTTAATTTTGCATTAGCTAAATACAACTTTGTATTAAAAGTATAAAAAAGCTTTAAATACAAATTTATTTAGGTTCAGGGTAATTATTAAAATCTGAAGTATAAGTAGGTACCAAAATCTTCATTCTAGTTGCAACACTTATTTCATAATCATGCACGTAAGCTGTTATGCCGATTTTTTGCTGGAAAAATGTCTAACAGTTTGAAGCCCCCTGTAAATGCCAATTCTGCATCTTATAATTTTTTAAATACATGAAATGAAAGAACATACTTATATATTTTATTCCAATTAAAATTGTGTCTTAAAATCAAATACATTTTAAGATATTAAATGTTGAAAATGATCCTTTTTTTTCATTTTTTCCAATTTTAAGAGTTCTGAGACCCCTTAAAAAGAGGCGTAGTAAGATGGCGGCTCTCCCAGGATCCATCAAGATTTAAAATCCACGATTTTCGATGAGTAGAATCAGTTGCCATATGCTGTCATAAACAAATTTTGTTAATAGTTACTATTCGGAAATTGTGTAAAAAAAACTTTCCCACGTTTCACAAGAATTCCTCACTCTTTCTTTCTTTCTAAACGATGACCAGGCCCCTACCTACCGGGTTACCCCAGCTGAACGGGTTTGATACCTGGTATCGAGGCGAGTGATCGCCTCATCGCAGCGTAGCGGCAATAAGTTTGACGGGCGCCTAGTTCGTCTTTTATCGGCAGCACATACTGCTTATGCACTTTATTATGTCGGTTACTTAACGTTTATGTATGGTTGTTTGATACCTGCGCATTGATACTAAAGTTGATCTCGTAGGTTAGAGCCTTGATCAGATGACGAGGCCTTCACCTGGCAAGACACCTCGAGAGATATAATTCACAAGCAACTTGGAGGACTTTGAACCCACGACGGATTTTACACACACCAGGCGCCATTAGCGTACATGGCCGATATTAGCCGGCAGTAAGCCTTGTTCCCGAAGCCTTTCATCTACGAGTTCGATGCTGTGCCAGCTAGCTACAGCTGCCCAATTTGAATGGAATAGCTTAGCCTGCAGATTTTGGAGCCTAATTTATTGGTGCAGACTTGTCAAATGAAAAAAATCCCTGCCGGCTCGGGCCTACAGGCGGAGGTAGATTTCGATGTTAAGTACTAAATTCTCCAACAAAACTTAAATCAAGATTAGAGATAAAACCCAGTTTCTTCACAAAGAGCGAGCTGTAGGGAGCTAAACTTTTTGTGAAAATTGTAATATACACGAATACACACACACATATATATGGAATAGGTTTAAAAAATGGATACAAAAAATTCAGAGAACCTTAAAGTGTTAAAATATGTTAATATTTCCTAGTCGGGTTTTTATCATGTTTTAATACGTTTCTTCAAACTTACATGGCGTTACATATTCACTTGCTGAGGTCCATTATATTTCCAATATGACGCAATATACATATTTTTTTAATTCGTCAAACTATTTATTTTGAGTTTTCATGCTGAAATCTTGCTCTAGGAAACTAACTTATGACGTAATATTCAATTTGTTTTCAATATGTCAAGCTATTTAATTTTACACGTGAAAATTTTGCAAAAGAAAAGTAATTGTTGTGGTGAGAATTTTATTATTTGTTATTTTTTTAATTGTTGGCAACTGCTATAACGAAAAACTTTTATTTTTTTCCTGCCATTGTTGTGTAAGAGCTGGTTTTATCAGAATCATGTTAAGACAGTATTCAAAATTTTGAACCCTCCCCATTTCCACCCTCTTGGGCCGATTTCGCCCATTTTCAATCCCCGCCGAGATATTAGCCATCTCAAAGTTGTTGGCGAGTTTGAAGATGATTCGTGCGTAATTGCGACTTTTATCGTGCGGACAAAATTTAGTACATACATACATACACACATATATATATATATATATATATAAACTTTTTAGGTGGGGGTGGTTTTGGGTTCCTGGGGTCCTATAATGAAAAGTTATGAAGGAATTTTTCAAAAGTCGCACCATGGTAACGACTGCAATAGGTAGTATTTCTTACGAAATCTACCTAAAAGGTAATTTTTTGTCCAAGAGTCCCTCACTTGTTGAAAATCACTGATGCAAATTAATATTTTAATGCGAGATGCAAGAGGTTAAGTTTAAGTTAGAATAAAAATATAGTCATAAAGAAATATGAAGGCATAAAAATTTTAATATAGTATACTTGTTACATTTAACGAATAATTAGTTAAATTGTTAGTTAAGAAAGTTATTACCTTCTTCCTCCTTCACAGTTTTTCCTGACACTATTTCATTGTGTTAAGCGCATATGCAGAGCTATAATGACCTCGAAGCCGCAGCAACCACGCCCTATGATGCATTAACCCACGTCCTATACCTGTCCACTGGCATTAAACTTCTTGAATTTAGCTTTTAAATTTTTTCGGTAACGTCTTCCGTGATCGAGTCTGCCGCTACCGTTGCGGTCGAATAGACGCTCATTTTACAAACTGTACAGCTGTGAGGTGCGAAAACACTCCATATGAACCGACCTGAATTTTAATATGATGCATCAAGATTTGCCAATTTTTAATCTACTGTCAATATTACAAAAGTCTTAATTTTCTTTATTCTCGTTATGTTTCTGCAGGATTTGTCAAAGTATGAGGCACTTATGTGTCAAATATCATGTTTCTGTATGAGTTTCTTCATAAATTAAGCAAACGAATTCTGCTTCTACCTTAAATTTTGTTGGAGACTAGTTACTTTTTCCAAACATATACATCTTAAATTTATAAATATTCAATTTTAATCGTAAAATTGTTTCGATTAACACATGTAGATAAAAATCCTTATTTTTAAAAATGTACCGAATCGGTAAGTTAGACTGTTTATGTTAGAAAAATTAAAATTCTAAAAGAAGAACTTGCGGCTAGTGAAATTAAGAACGTTTATAATTTTCTTTTTCAGAATTCAGTCTTTGGGAACAATTTAGGAAATAAGAATCATTCACTCTTAATGGTGTACATTTGATTAAAATCACCTAAAAAATTAAGCTAAAGAAATCAGCATTTGAAGTTTTAATGAGCTGTTCATTTCTATTTTCATTTGAATCTATAATAGAACTATAAACGACGTCTAATGATTTCAAAGATTACATTTATTTTTCCTTCATCTTTATATCAGCAATTTTTTATTTTACTGTAGTGAAAAAAAGCTACCCTAATGATAATGTAGGAGAATCGTTAAAAACATGAAAAATAAGATACTTAGGAATAATTGACTTGATAATCTTGTGAGTGAAAAAAAAATCTTTAAAATGTATGTGATTGTCGTACTACAAATTATGATGTTAGGTACTTTAACAGTAAAATGATATAAATTTTAATGTAAAAGATTTTTATCGTGAATCGGTAAGAATAAAACTTTTTTTAAAGTTATTCACGTGTTTTAAAATTTAGTTTTCAATAATGAACTTTATATAAAAAGGTAATTAATCCTCAAGTCAGTTATGGATGAAAGAAAATTTTAGCCGAGAAAAATTTAGATTTATTTTCTCTCTTGAAATATTAAACTGTCTCATTTTATTCAGGAAATAAGATTGCCTTATATGCTTATTTTGTTTTGCGTAAGTGTAAAGCTTCATTTTCTTTGATCATAAGAGCAAATTAAAAACATATATATATATATAACTTTTATTTTAATTTTATATTGTAAGTGTAAAGATTTTTATCGTGAATTGGTAAGGTTTTTTGGTGGTTTTAAATGAAACTTTTACAAAGGTTGCAATTTACTACAACACAGAAAAATCAGTAAAGTCATTGTGTTTAAATGTGATGCCCTCTAAATACGACAAAGTTCTTCTACTTAATATCTTAATGCAAGAATCGTAAATAAATGCTATATAATGAGACATCCAAACTTCAGGAACAAAACTCGAAACATTTCTCAGCATTTAAAACAATTTCTTTTAAAAAATTTCCCATTAAAACAGACATCGTTCATTACAAAGCAATCCCACCTTTCCTAAATGAGGCAAAAAAAAACACGAAAATGGTTCACGATTTTCCTTTTTTAACTTTGAAGATCAAATAACTCTATGGGCGTGAAGGACTACGACTTATGTTTCATTTACCTGAAGTGTAAGCTTAAGAAATGACGACCGATTTTAAAATTAGAGTTATAAAAGAGAGATTATTAGAGTACGCATTTTGGTGACATAGTTCACTTCAGATTCATAGTTGACTTCAGATACTTCTTAGCGACAAACTGAATGCCCTAAATGCGGGGAGACTTCTAGGGGGATTAACAAGGTAATTTTATATGACATTTTTCATATATTGTATTAAAATAATGTGTAAATCAGAAGTCGAATTTAATTAAAGAATAGCTGAGTTATGCCCTGGTTTGGGAGTCTCTAATTTTTTTTTTTTACACTTATCTTAAATCTGATGTTTTAATTCTTTCAACTCTTACTCATTATAATAAACATTTTCTACTTTTATATTAGAAAAAGATAAAAAAAAAGAAAACTATGTTTATCTAAATGAGTATTTATGTTTCCATGTATGAGGCCTATGTAAATCGAATTATTAGAAACATTGCACGCCTTTATCTTTCTATAAGTCGTATATTTTAATCATGTGACATTTTACAATAACTCGATTTATATATAATAAATATTCTTGATAAAAATAACATAAATATCTTGTAAATACGCTTTCAACCCGTGAACTCTGCACTAATGGGAATTTGCAACACTCAAAATTTAAAATGTCGGCGTTATTTAAAACATGCTTTAATTAATTTGTATTTTTAGTTAACTAAATGAGATGTTTCATAAAAACCAATATCCCATTTCGATTCCTTATTAAATTTCGTATAGGAATCATGTGTTATATTTCATTATAGCTATATTGCCAACAAAAGTATACGCAGTTGAAGTTACGGAATCCCAAATAGCACTACTGGGGAGTTTAAGGGTTAATATTCACTCGCTAATTTTAAACGATTCTTTCCGCATCAAGTGTTTTACCTTTAACTGTTGTTAGCCGTCTCACAAATAACTTCTTTTTAAAATTATCTGGGTTTAACTTGAAATTTTCAGTTTAACTATAAATATTCGTGAAATTTTGTTTCGATTGTAGCCCGGGATGACCACCCAGGGAAACCCAGCAAATGCTTTAGAGTTTTAGTGCAGTCCCTGGGGGACAATTGTAGCCCTAGTATACTAATGCTACAGAATTCTGAATAAGTGATTTTAAATTATACCAGACTGCACATAAGGTTTAGTACAGAAACAGTGTCCGACGAGTTAATGAAACTTTTTATTTATCCTACATCAAGCGGCCTCGAAGACCATTCTCAGTAGCTATGCGACAATTTCTGACGTATAGCAGTTAAGGGTTATATGAATATTTTCAGATAAATTGGTATGTATAAAATGCATTGTCACATTCAGGTCTTTTGACGTCTCATTTAGGATTTAACTGCCCTAAAGGCGACAATCGTATATTGTGAATTATACTACAGGTGTTTATTCCATTTCTACAAAACAAATTTGTTTTGAACTAAAGGCACAGTATTCAATAATTTCCTGCGTAATAAAATACATGATTATTTAATAAAATGTCAAATATACCATAAATGTGACAAAATTATGAGGAATCGTCTCATTTGGACACAATGACTACACCGAAACAAAACATCAAATTATAATTAACATCGCATTATTGAAAGCTCTTACAAATAGAAGAATAAGTACTTCACAAAAAATAAAAGAATACCAAAATTATGATTTTCATCTCGAATAAAAATTTACTATTACTGTAATGCAGTATAACATTGATCATTAATCCACAAAAACAAAAGTAGAGAAATTTCACTACATTTAAAGTAATTTAAAGAATTCCACATCTAGACTCACGATAGTCGTTTTTTTATGCTAAAAGTTGCAAAATAAAAGAAATAATTTCGTTTCAATAATCCCTGTTAATAGGGAAAACATTAAAACAACTTATCTCTTATTCGCAATGAAACAATGCATAAAATCATGCTTCAGGTATCAATTATGAAACTCTTTACGACACTAAAACAACATTATTAAGAAATAACATTTCATCATACAAAGAAATGAGATATCTAAAGAAGCGATTATAAATTCACATTAGTCACTAAAAACTCACTTTCAGAAATTGCTATTCTTAACAGTAACGTGTGCGAATTATTCGTACAGCTCTGCATAAGATGTATAGGAATTATATATACCACGTAATACATTACAAATTAGTTTGAAAATCGCTACCACAGCACAAAACGTACATCAGTCCTGTAACCTAATTTTTTTATACGTCTCTCTAAATAAAAGATAAATATTACACATTCCATAAACTGTGTAAAACATACTGAAGTACACCTTAGTGGTCCTTTTTCATTTTATTATGTTTGAAGTATTAAAATGCACAGCAAACGATTGTTCACCATGGATCATAACGTACGGGAATTATTTTCTGAGTCCTTGTAAACAAACTCAATTCCCTTAGAAAGACCCCCACGAAGGGCACTCCTCCCCCTTAGGGCCTATATCCCTAGTGTTGATAATTGGCCGTCAAAAACACAAAACAAAACAAACAGTAAACAAACTCAAAATACTACCTATTCTAAAGTCTTTAGAAAGCATGTTTTTGTTCACATCACTGACGCATATTAATTTCTTTATGTTTAAAATATCGTAACAACAATAAAATACACCACGAATAAATTTTTCCTGTGGACCATAACGTACGGGAATTATTTTCTGAGACCTTGTAAACAAACTCAAAATACTACCTATTCTAAACTCTTTAGAAAGCATGTTTTTGTTCACGTCACTGATGTAAATCAATCTCTTTATGCTTAAAATATCGTAACAATAATAAAGTACACCACGAACGAATTTTTCCCGTGGACCATAATGTATTGTAAAACTTTTTTGTGTCCCTTTAATTGAAATTTTCGATACCGAATGTTCTATAGCAAACCTCCATAGCATATATAAATTACATAACAATCTGTGTATATTTGACCACGGTCAGAGGGGCAAATAGGCAGAGGAACGTAATTCATAAACACTTTTCAACTATGTTGGAACTACGTATTTTTTTTTCAACTCTATCAAATTCACTTATATATTGTATTTTTTTTTTCATTCGGCCAACAACCTATTTATAGCTTAGCTATTGCAAAACTATTTTTTAAAAACATTGAAATCGCTTCGATTGTCCCTCAGAAAAGTGTACATTAATGTCAGAAACTTTATGCGTGATTTCGCAACTATTGTTGCTCATTTGAAATCTTGAATTAGTAATCTATGTGTTGTATATTTTCTTAGTAATGAAGAGCTTAAAATGTTCTACATATTTCCATATAATTCTTAAATAACACTCAAAACAAAGATTTTATCACCTTCAATTTTTAATAGAATTGTAATCTTAGTTTTGAAACAATTAACTGTACATTTGTCACTTTAACATTAACGTTTTGGAAATGCGAATTGAAAAGAAAACTATACAACAACTTACACATTTAAATCAAACCTCATATCTTCGTTATTTTGTGTAAAAATTATTCTCCAGGAAGATCGGTGTCAGGACCTGAATAACCCTATGTGAGGAGCTGGGGAAACATTCAGTTGCCCTCCCCCCCCCATGGTGTAATTGTAGCTATAGTTTGCATTAATTTTTAGAGCAAAAGTTGAGATTTAAAGAAGCATTTCGAGATTTAAGGAAGCGTTTCGAGATTTAAGGAAGCACTTACGAAAAGTTTCTTTTGTTGCCACTGATTTTCGGGTACGTTTTCAAATAATTCTCACATTGCATTAATCAGTTTTCACAACGGATGCCATGAATTCTAAACTAAACGATAACAATACGTTTTACAGACAAACATAATAAGGCTACAGCATTAACATTAATAATATTTTATTATTATTAGACGATAGCATCCTTAAAATCTACATTCTGGTGTACGAAAACTATTTAATATACTATAAAAACTACTCGAAAAGCGTTTTCGAAAATCGATTGCAGAATCTGAACTTCGTTTTTATAAATGCGTCTGTAAATCTCAAATTATATTGGTTTCTGGGGTTTCTAAAGATAAAGATCGTTTTTCGACATTATGGGTAACTCCGAAGAGTTTATTGTACATTTTTAATCGTGGTTATATTATGTTTTACTAGATTAAGTATCATTTGTCCTTTATTTACACAAGTGTTGCCAGTTTAGCCTCCTTTTTTATTCAGAAAATCCGAATTCGTGCCAATAATTAAAAATAGTTTTTTTTTTTTTTTTGCTTTATTTAATGGCAAAAATTTTGCGATTGAAAAAAGTAAAGATATTTTTTCAAAGTTTCCGGTTTGAAGTACACATTTTGAAATAAAAATGGAGGCCAAACTCGCAACCCTGATTTACACTGTAAACTTATGGCATGCTGTAATATTAATAGAGATACCTCGTGAATTTTTGCACGCGTGCGCAAAAATGCTCACCATCCCTGTTATAGTATTAATAGTTTTTGTTCCATCCCCCTCTCTCTCTTCAAAACGTATTATAAAAGTTCGCTTTTATTGTAATAATCACTACTTCGGAAGATTTTAATTACACATAAATTAGTTTACGTTCTCTAAGAAAATAAATGATAAGGTGCCAGTAATGGTCACCCTTAAGGAATTTCTTTTAAAATTATTTTTTATTAATAGTTATAATTATTATATTCCAGTTTTTTCAATATTATATTAACCTATCAGCAATATTTAACCATTCGTATAGTCTCATTTCCCAATATGAATCAAAATTTAATTTTAAATAACAGAAATATATCAAAAAACCTAAAAGCCCAGAAATGGACACCCTCTGTTCCAGTAATAGACACTCCATAAAAAGTAATAAATATAATTGTTTTTATTAGTGTATTTAGAACCAGAATTTAATGAATACATACTACTGAAACGAAATATATATTTTCAAAGAAATTTACCAATTAGGATACCAGTAATTAATAAAATGTTTGTGATAATCAATTATTGTAATTATCAGAAGATTGATGTTTTAATTATTTTAGATGGATAGTTTAAAATACTAAATATCAGGCAATTACAGATATCAAATTATTGAAACAGTGGGGGATTTAAAAGGTAATTTTAAAAAATAGTTTTGGAATTCTTGTGTTTAGTTTTGTCTCACTATTTTTAACAGTTAATCTTCCAGAGACTACTTGATATATCATTTATAATAATTAATATTACAAATATGAAAGAAATGATATTGTGAGTTGAATATTTTAAATACTAAATAAAAGATTTCAAAATAAAATTGTAGAACTGATGTTTGAGGCCACTGACCTGCAGATTTACTAGTTTCAAGAATATTACCTATAACTTTCATTAATATTACATTTTATTTGTTTTTTTTTTTTTTTTTTTTTTTTTTTTTTTTTTTTTTGTCAGAGGTAAATATAAGGAAACATTTAAGACAGAAAATAGTTTTTTAATAGCTTCTGTAACTTAATTGTTTTTATTTAAACGGAGAGGGATTAAGCCCTATGAGCCCCTCTTTGACTGTGCTCTTAAACATTATTTTATGCTTCTGGGTTGATTTGATTGCCAGATTAAAGAATATGCAAGGTGCACACACATAAAAAAAAGAATAAAATATTGAAATTTTATTAATCACATAAAATAACTTAAAAACAGCTATTTATAAAAGTTTAGGTGTTATTACATTTTGGTAAGTATAATTTAAAAATTAAATTTGGTTATTTAGGCTTGCAGTTACGTTAAAATATTTTATACACTATAAACATTACTGAAATTGCATTTTTAGTAATGTCTACATGGGGTATCCATTACAGGAAAATGACTAATTAACCATCCCAGTAATAGACACTCCCTCTTAAAACCTTAAAAATAAGTGAAATTTTGTAAATGGCTGTTAGTATATAAAATTCTAAGTTTTCTATTGCTACTCAAACAAAAACATTCAAATTTTGCAAGAAAATAAATAATATATAAATTAATTAAACGAAGCCAGCTCTTAGCCTCTTCATTAAGATTTTCACAGATAAACAGCGAAACTTTGAAACATTATTTTCTCCTTCCTGATTGGCTTGATTAAAAGTGTCAACAATAACCAAGATTTATAAAACATGCAAGGGGGAATTATAAAAAAAAAATACTTAACGCTAAACATTTATTAGTTATTTTTTTATGAACCAAAAACATCAAGGAGTGTCCATTACTGGAAGGGTGTCCATTATTGGCACATCTACACTATATCAGAAAAGAATTTTAAAATATCTAAAAATTCCATTCATAAGGCTTTTCCAATGTTTCCCTCGTATTTTGATATTTTAACACTAAACATTTTATGTCACACTTAAAAGTATTCCTATTTCTATAATAAGGACGAAATGTTTCAGAGGAATGAACTATTTCGAAGAATGTTTACCCATAATACAAAATATATTTCAATAAAATTTATTCATGCAAAAAGCTCAGGATGACACTTTGACATATAACAAGTAAAATTTCGATTTCCTCTTTCCATTCTTAAGAATCTTTCAGTTGCAGTAAAAGAAATCGGCATAAATAATACACAGGAAATCGAAACAAACAAATAAACTTTCCGATTTAAATATCATTTTCTACATCATTTCAAAATATACATTTTAGAACATAAAATTGTGATATATTATTTAGAACATATTCATCTCTCCAAAAAAATGCTTTTTCAGCTTTGTGCTTTTTCTATTTACGTTTATTTTTAACGCAATTATTATTTAAAACTTAAATGTCACCAGTTTCAACTAATATTTGTTAAATTATGTTACTACGTATTTAAATTTAAAAATGGTTTGTAAACTGATATTGATTATCAATTTTTTCAACATTATATTTTTGGAATTTAAAATACTAATTGTAGCAATATTGATTGCATTGTGTCGTGTTAATAAAAGATTTTGTATTTATAAAACTGAACATTATTTTAATTTTTATTTCTAATGTTAGGCTGCAAATGTATTGTTGTTTTGTCGTTAGTATGTGATAGTTATTTTCAAAGCTTTGTATATTTCAATATTTTTTTGTTGAAACAGTGTAGTGATGTTATTTGTACTGTTTTATTTTAATCATACATGTTGTATTTTTAAAATAAACTTTAAATTTCTAATTTTGGAGGTGTTTTTGTAAATTATATATTGTATCTGTAACGTGAAAAGATATTTTGTTATAAATATAACATGACAAATTCAGTAGACATCTTAAATATTAAGTTTTTGACCTGCCTATAAATCTTCAAAACGGGAGGGTATATAACCACGGTGACTTACTGTTTAAAAAGTAATGCTTTCAGCGTGTAAAATTAAAATACAATTTAGTTAATAACTTTCATATTTGAATTTATTTCATTTATAAAATATTTTTCCAAAGAGAACATTTTAATGAATATTTCTTTTTTTTCTTTTTAATTTTGAAGAAAAGCTTACCTTTTTCCGCATAATGGAAATGCCTTGTGTGAATTTAACTTCACAGTAATTCATAATAAAATTATTATTTATGACAAGGTTTTATTATTAAAAAAGCAAGAAAAAAGTGTTTTAGGGTTACTACTTAAAAAGTAAAAACGGAACCATTATATTATTACTCGTGTGTCTGTCTGTCCGTCTGTCACAGCCGTTTTTCTTGAAAAATTTGGAAAGTGGAAAGTTTGAACTTGCCATACTTATAAAGGCTATTGACACGTTATTAGGCATTCACAAATATTTTTAGGGAAAATTTAGGAGGCTTATTAAGTTTCTTAAAAAAGGAAATTGTTTTGTATACATTGTAGGATATCGTTTGAAAGATCTCGTAACACCGAACTCAAACATATATTTGTTTTAATTTTAGGTATTATGTTTTCAGAGATATCGTCGAAAATGTACTTCAAAAATATGTCCCTCACCCATCCCTGTTTCCAAATCTACTGAAACTAAAATTATGAAAAGTTAAGGTCAGTAAGAGTCTATTTAAAGCTTGCAGAAAAACAATCCTCATTATTCTAGGTCTCGTACTTTTTGAGAAAACCGGATTTTTTCATTAGACACAAACTGTACTTTGCGTGCGCTCAGCGTCGATGTTGAGGGTTGCTCGAGGTACCTACTTCAGAGAATTCATCCATGAATTGTTGATAATGATTGAAAAGTTGTGTTTATCTAACATAATAGTTAAAAATATATCCAGAAAACCGCGACACGTACTAAGGCGGCGTTGCAAATTTACGACCTCCTTTCGATACGTGTTTATCCCATGCCAAGTCTAAACTTTATACAAGACCTTTGTTGTGCGGAACCCTTTTCGCGCGAGTGACTCTTGACCCATTATTTTTTAGCATAACAACAGCATGCTCCTTATAGAATATACTGTCTCAAATAAGAATTTACCAGATTTTCTAGATTAGTAAATTTAAAAGTTCTTCGGAAAAATACTTTAGAGAGTATATTTAAATTTAGTTTATCCTGTTTGGAAAAATGTTTTCAATAATTTACAGTAATCAATATCTCTGTCTGTTGCTGAATAAGTAATAACACACGCACAAGTTTGTTGATGCATACACAAATTCTTGACATTAATCATTAAGGTAATTAACGACTTTCAAGACTGTTATTAAAACCTTCATAAAATGACAGCGGTTAATCTTTCTATTTAAGTTAAGTGGAAGTTTGTTAAGTTAATGCATCTAGAATAATTAATATTCTAAAACTCTATCAATCTGTCTACAGTTAAGTTAATGGGAGGTTATTTGATAAAGTTTGTGTTTCAAACGATGATTAATATTTTAATATTATAGAATTTTACATTGCTTAGTAAGCAAAAATTTTACTAATCGTCAAAAGAAAATGATACAAAAGTATTTTTTAATTAACTAAATTCGTTAAAGTATTGCATATTATATATGTTGAAACTAAATATATCAAACTTAAGGAATATTTATTATTCCAAATTTATTAAATTAATAAGGAGGTATCTGGACTTGGACAACATCTTTATTATAAGGGAAAAATTTATCTGTGGGTAAGGCTGACGTCATATCGATTGTGGACACTATCTAAACAATCACTTTCGCTTTTTATGCAAAATTTTTAACTTTTGAACATCGCATAATTACAATTTTTACACCATCGAATAGAAAAAAAAATGCAATGTTTGTAATTCAAATGTTAATGTTTGAAAACCGTATGTTAATTTACCAATTGTTTATAGTTTTTTTAAATAACTTTCATGCGTCTTTTTTTTTTTGTCGGTTTCTATTGTGTGGAACCTGATTATGCAAGATTAACCCATTTCCACTTAAAATAATATACATAATTCCGCATTTGTTTCCCGATATTATTCCATAAAAGAATTAAAACTTCAATAAAATAAAAAGTAATAATAAATAAAACAAAAGTTTAACAGGTATATAATCGAAGTACGCGCTGATATCTTTGACAGTTTCTTTGACTATTGCACCCTGTTAGTACATAAGTGCAGTTTTTAACAAATTTCAAAACTTTATTTGAATGCATAATAGCTTTTTAGAGTAATGATATAAAAATGCTCTATGTACAAAAACGCTCTTTGGTGATCTCCAAATCTCTCTCAGATGTTCTCTTGGCAATCTACAAATTTATATTATATATAAAAAAATCTATTAGGGTTTTTAATTAAAAATGGTTTTCATCTATGTTCTGGACATTGGGCAGTATATTCTGTAACCAGTGGAGCCCGAGATGAATTTCCTGGTTTATTTAAATTTAGAACAGATTTAGAAGACTTTTGATTTTTGAAATATTATATCAAAATATTAAGGAGTCTCAAGACTCCTAGAATTTTAGAAATTTTAATTTTTTTGGATGTTAAATTTTTATTTTTTCTGAACATTTTGGTATGATTGTTTCCTTGGAATTCCTATTGAAACAGAAGTTATGGCTATTAGAATTATACCCGATCAATAGATAAAGCGGCGTTTCAGAAACTTTGAAGTCATTTTTCTACAGATGACGTTTTTGAATATAACGATCAGGATATCTCAAAAACTTCTGAATATTTTTTCATGAATTTTCTACAACATATGTTTCATGTTAGTATGGAATCTAAATTTTCATTTTTCAAAAAATATTTTTTAGGTGATTATACTATTGAAATTTTCAAATTTTTGATTTAGCTAAATGAAACTTTGTATTAAAAATATAAAAATGCTTTAAATATAAATTTATTTGCGTTTAGGGTAATTATTACAATCTGAAGTATAATTAGATACAAAAAATGTCGTTCTAGTTGCAAAATGTCTTTTGTAATCATGCGTGTAAGCTGTTACACAAATTTTCTGCTCGACAAATGTCCGACAGTTTGGAGCGTCCTATAAATACTAATTCTGTATCTTGCAATTTCTTAAATCCAGGAAATGAAAGGACATACTTATATCTTTTAATCCCAATAACAATTGTGTTTTTAAATCATATACATTTTAAGATATTAAATGTTGAAAATTGTTTCCTGAGACACCTATTAACAAAGGCAGTGGGAACGTCCACTGTTACTCTTGTGACCACTAGAGCAAATTTCCATATATATTTCCGATTCTTTTATTACAAAATATATTTAAGATAAATTTGATGCAACTTCTTAAAAGTTCATATACTTTACTTTCATAAACCATATACAATTTGTAATAAAAAACATTTTATTTCGCTAGTTAATAAATGAAAATTTTGTTACTCTAGTGACCACAAAAAATGCAATTTTCAAAATTATGTTTGACGGAGAAATTCTGTGAATTGTACGAGACTATAAAACTAAAATTTACAGAATATAGCAGAGTAATTATATCTTTTTACAAAGCATTAATCATTGAACTCATCTGATAACACATGAATTAGTTACATTTGATTTTGCAAAATGCTAAGTGTTACTCTAGTGACATTTTATCCATAATGTAATTTTAGCAAAAATTCAGTTTAAATACTAAACAAAATAATTAGAATAAGTTTTAAAAATTATTTTCCATACAGAACAACTTTTAATGTTGGTTTAATTTTAAAATAACTTAAAATAATGTAAAAAATTATAAAATTAACAAACACTATAACCACATAGCAACCACTCAGTTTCTGCTACTGAACAGAATAAGTCACTCTCTTCATTTTAAATAATATCACTTGTAACTTCTCCTGTATCATGATTTACTTAATGAAACACAAATTCCTTGTACGAATCATGTTAGCGTAAGGTTTGTTGTAGATAGTGTCATTTTTCATGGTTTTAACAAATTGTATTTGTTGAATGCCCTTCGTTGTTGGTATTTTCTCGCAAAATAATGAAACATTATTGTTTTATTTCTTTTGACAAAATAAGCAGTATATCTTAGAATTGCTTTTTTAGCAAGCACTTCATTCCATACAACAACACAAAATAGATCTACAGCATCTATACCAGGACTATTTGAAAAAAAAATATGCCCAATTAAGTTAATTGAGAAAGGAGTCTGATTCATTGCAGGCATATTTGCATAGTTAATTTTTTGTTTAAATTGGAAAGCACAACCATCATATAAAAAAGTAAAACAGGTACATTTTAGGAAAATACAAATTCCCTTAAAGATGCAATGTTGAAATTTTACATACGAAAGCATTTACAAAAAATTGATTATGAGTTACATTGTCTAAAATAATAGCACAAGATTTTACTTTATTGGGATCATACTAAATAAAAAGCTGAAAATACAGTCGCTTGTGCATTTGAGCAGTAATGTAGTATTTCATACCAAAATTTCGTCTTGGCATGAAAATAAAACAGTTTCCAAAAAATCCACTGGCATAACTATTCTTTGATAAATGGTTATTTTTTTGACATTACGAAAGTAATCCCTTGTACAAGTTTCAATGAATGTGTGCCAAAGAAATGCATTTAGTTGCTTTCGAAAATTTTTAAACATTCAGAAATGGTTTCTTTAACTGTTACTTTTTCCAAAACGTTTATCAACTTTTTGAAAAAGTAACAGTATTGGGAAGATATTTATAAACGTTTTGTCAACAGCAAAACGTCTATCAACGTTTTGCTATTTGCAATAACTTATAAGAAGTTCTGTATTGTGGACTTCGGTTTCAAATAATTCTTCGATGTTATCTCCGCAAATTAGACATTCTGAATTCCTAAATTCTAATTATCATGTATCTCGGCAGACAAAGACATTAAATCCATTACAGGAATGTTTTATGCATGAAATACACCAGTTACTACATTATGAATTGCTTGAATGTTTTCGTGACTGCAACAAATGGAGATATTCTGATGAGTAATTTTCTGTTGAAATGAAACTAGGCTTTAAAGCTGCAAAGGAATTTCCACTTTTTCAATTTAGGAAAGCTTCTCTGAACAAAAAACGTATTCTCTTAGTAAATGTCCCCTAGAATTGATTAAATTATGTGACATTTTTCACGCTTAACTAACGTAGATTTAGCTGAAAAATGACGTCTTCTTAAATCTTCATCGACATAAAATTCTCCAAAGCTGTGGAGTTTGAATTTTTCCGTTACAGTATATGAGGTTAGCTAGGTCTCTACTTTTTCCTTTTTCTTGCTGAAGTTTTTGCTGGTTCTAAGACTTTTCTTCACCTTATCGTAATATACTTTGTTTGTTTTTCTTTCTCACAACAACATATTCACTTTCTTTTTTATTTTTTCTCTACGATTTTTGGCACTTAGCAGAATTTTTCGTGCTATTTAAAACAGTGTCGTGTATAAGAAGCAATATTAAAATCTTTCCTTTAAAATATACTACCAGAATCCTTTCCATAAGAGTTACTATAAGAACCTATGTAGGTTATACAGCAGAATTTAGTAAACAAAGCTTTACAGAGCCTATAAAATATCTAATCAAAGACCGTGTGCTTCAAACCAAAAGAAAGCACACAAAAATGACACGAGTTGAGTTGTTTTATTATATCTTTAATTACCTGTCATGATTATTTGATAATCTTAAGTAATACCAAAAATGAATAAAAATAAATTCACTCAATAAAAAAACACTAATAAAGATAATTTATCTTCCTTAAAATTTACAAAATAACCTTAGTTATAGCTAAAACTGTTTCAAGAACTGCTCTAATAACAGAGAAAAAACATCAAAACTTTAAGCATTCTGTCTGTTTTAGTTGTAATGCAGTTTTATATCAAACTATCGACAAAAGTACTATGTGTTACTCTTGTGACAAAGACATTTGTTACTCTTGTGACAACTCCCAAGAGCCTATTCCATGCATAGCATGAAAAAATGTTTAATGTAAAATATGTCTTATACCTCGAAATCAGAGAATTAGAAGTTCGGGGTAAAAAGTTTAAGTAGTTTTTATGAAATTAAAACTTTAATATGTTTTCTGTTACTCTTGTGACATTTAATTATCAGCTAATAAATAAAGCTAAAATTGCATTTAATTCCTTAGATAAAACCTTTTAACTATGTATATCTGACGGTTGTAATAATAACTTGTTATATTCAATGCACAATAATTTCATTTAAAGAACAGAAGTAAAAAAAAAACATACAACTCAATAAGTGGATTTTTATGCTCAACTTTATATGAATTTTAATACTACCAGTTTCCAGCTCGGTCTCGGTGTAGACTTATTCTTAGAAAATTAAAACTTACAAATTCATATACAGCAACTCTTTAGCTTTAAATTGACGTAACACACTTATATTTCCGTTTAAAAAAAATTTCAGGATTTTTTTTTTCTGCCGTGGACGTTCCCTTATACAATCTATTAATCAGAGCGCCTTCGGCGGGATTTAGAAACTTTGAACTTCGTATGGAAGAAGTAGGAATGAGAAAATATGCGTAGCTTCCGTAGTACAAAAAATATACATATATTCCGATACTTTTTCGCTTAGATATTCTTTTTCAAGGCATTTCTGTTATACGCCAATATGTTCAATTTATTTGATATCAATTCGTTGAATCCAGTTCAAAGATACCACCTGTATTATTGCGAAGTTTTCAGAGATGCATCAGAATGACAGCTTAAAAAACTTTACTTCGGTGGTAAGAGCTAAATTCAACTGATGACTTTTCTCAGTAATACAACATCGAATTGCAGATTTAAAAAAAATTACTTCGGTGTTAAGAGCTAAATTCAAGCGATGACTTTTCTTAGTAATACAACATCGCGTTGCAGATTTAAAAAAAATTACTTCGGTGTTAAGAGCTAAATTCAAGCTATGACTTTTCCTAGTAATACAATATTCAGTTGCAGATTTAATCTCGTAATTCTTAAATGCATTTTTAAATAAATTTATACTTGAACGGCTTCTCTTAACTTTAAAAAGAAAGCAGTTAATGCCAAGTATAACTAAATAAAATAGTTAGTAAATGACTTTGAATCAGCGCATACTAAGGTTGGTTTTACTAACAAATATTTGGGAAGAATTTTTTTGTTTGTTTGTTTGTTTGTTTGTTTATAACCATTTGGAAAAATGGTTATTGTCCTCATCAGGGTAGGAAATCAAAAGAATATCTGAAGCTTTTTATTGGTCTAATCCGCATTTTATTCGTTTTCTGATGGGTCTATACAGTAATCTGTATTTCCCTTTACTTTCAACAGAGATGGATACTTCTGTTGCCACTATGACAAAAAAGTAATAAAAACTACAAAAAGAATTAATAACTCAGAAACAAATTCAGACACAGCTTTCAAACAAATTGCCTTTAAAAGTACATTTTTTTCTATACGACGGTGTAAAAAGTAATATTATGGGATGTTTAGAAGTTTAAGAATAAAATTTCATTTAAAATTGGTCGTCAGATTTCTTGGACGATGGAAAAGCCTTTTCCCGAACAGTCAATGAAATACTTGGATAATACGTAAGTTTCAGGTGGGTAATATGTAAGTTTCAGGAAATCTCACGGGTCGCAGGCGATTTTTGTCGCTTCCAATTTGTACGTGTAATAACACTATTAATGTTTAATTCATGGCGTACGTAATGTATTATCAACTCCGTGCGATTTTTTATGTCTTAAATTTTAGTCTTCGAAAAAATCATTTTCCAAATGGTGGTTGTAATTCGTTAAATTGCTTTTTTTTTTTTTTTTTACAATATTTTGTAATCAATGCTGATATTTTAAATTTATAATTTGAATGTATTATGGATATATATCAGAAAAAAATTATGCGTCGATGGCAGTTGTTTTTGTTTATGCTGAATGAAATTCCATCTGTATATCTACCCTATATATATAAAATCCTAATGAAACGAATTTATGAAACGAATATATGAAACGCCTGAAATGTATCGATTCTTTGAATCAACTGATTAAACAACTGATTTTGTTTCACGGCGATTTCTCCTAAAATATGGAATACTTTGCGATGAAATTAACACCAATAATCCGTGTTGATCCACAAATCTCGAAACTGGTATTAGAATTTTTAAATTCGAATTAGTTTTCGAAATATTAATTTTTTTCTAATTGTAAATACATTTTTGCTAATGATGGCAACTCAAATTTTAATCATAACAGAAATTTTTTTTTTTCATAATTCAGAAAAGGTTACTATTTTAAATTCATTTGGCGACAGTTGGGCCTCCTTTAAATCTATGCTAAGAACAATGCTTTTTTTGTATTTCGTTACCATTTCATTAAATACAAAACTTTCATTTAAAAATGAAACATTTAAATTGATGGCTTTCACTTATTTTTTTTTTAAACAAAACAAAAAGAAAAATATTAGACACAGATGTCATATATGCACCGGGGTACCTAATTGGCGCACAAATGGCATTATTTTGATAGACATGGTAACCCGTCTATTGTTGTTTATTTAATAATAAATGTATATTTACTTTTATTTCTTTTTTAAATTTATATAAGTTATTTTGTTTTATAGTAATTAATTATTCTTTTGCTATTTCCTTTTGAAAATAATGGAAAATAATTAAAAAATACGGTACAATGTAATAGTTATTATTCCGTCACCCAATTTCGCAGATTATATAAATCGCCAAACCACTCGTCAAATTGTACAGATTGACAAAATTTTTATTTTAAATAACGAAAGTACAAATAAATTAGTATAACATTAATAAATATAAAAAAAAAATAAAACGTCGAAATAAAAATCTCTTGATGACGTAAACACGTGTAACTTGCAAAAAGTCAAGAGAATGTGACATTTACGATCAAGCATTATTGACATTTAATCTTATAGTTCGTGATAGATTTTTTGTCGACGGGATAACTAAGTAGTACCAAAAAAAAAAAAAAATATATGTAACTGGTATTCGAAAACGAGGCTTTCGCCAAACTTTCGTAAAAAAAAAAAAAAAAAAAAAAAAAAAAAAAAAAAAAAAGAAATCATGCCAAACATGCGAATATGCATATATGACATCTGGCGAAATATTAAATTATGTAACAAACCATGACATTTAATTTCAACTTCAAATCAATGTTTTAATTTTCCACTCGAACAATAAAAAATATGTTAACTGGCGAGTTGAAAAAAAGATATTGGCGAGATTTGCACCCGGCTTTTTTTTCTTTCGGCACAGATGTCATATACGGCCCCATATTGGCGCGATATTTTCTGACGCCAATGTCATATACGCAACGGGTACTTAACTGGCGCCAAAGTATCGTTATTTTGCTTGATATGGTAAGCCGGATGTTGTTGTTTATGCTGTTGATGCATTCCCCAAATTGGCGTTGGAAAAAAATCGCGCCAATATGGGGCAGTATATGACATTTGTTCCAAACTTTCATGTGAAAGGCGAAGGGTATGTCATTTGATGACTTGAACTATTATAATATAGATGAAATGAAGGGGATAGAATAATATTTGGCGACTTATCACCTGTGCCTGGATAACATTAAAGTATCAAAATGGCACCTAGAGTATAAATATCAAAGTGTTCCTCCCGGAACTGTTGATGATAGTCACATGATTTAGGCTATTGTTATAGAGATTGTTTTAAAATATCGGTTGACAAAAACTCTGAATGCTTAATTCATTTTATTTTAGCTCCTTTTCAAATGTTTAAATGATCCTCTTTAATAAAACGAAAACAACCATTGGATGTCTTAACAGCAACTGATTCTCCGTTAAATTTTTGCAATCAAATGGAATTGAATGGAAACCCGGTTACAGGGAGATCGGCACAGCTTTTTCAGTATAATTTAATCTTCTCTAATATTTTTAAAACCCATTAGATTTTTAGATTTTCAGATTCTGTGGTGTCTGAACGGGGGTTGGTGAGCTTAGCTTACAGGGGGCAGAGCCCCCTATTATATATATATATATAGAGAGAGAGAGAGAGAGAGAAAAAAAAACCAAATTTAAGAGTGGATTTTTACATTTTTTCTTTTAGAATTTTTCAAACACCAATAAATGTAAAACATTTTATATGATATTATCGTTTATATTATTCGGAGCTTTCATTTTACAAAAACTACTTTTTTACTTTCTTCTATCTTCAATAGAAAAAAGTATTCTAATAGAATTTTTTTTCGACTTCCGGTTACGACGGACATGTTAGAGGTCAAAGATTCCAAAAAACATGTTTATACAAAATGCCTGTGTGTCGCCATTGTACCATCAAAAAGTGTATGAAGTTATACGTAGAATTGAACCAAATTTTTTGCGTATATTTTTGTCTATAGCCAGCAGTTCCGCCTTCGCCTTGGAAATATTCCGCCAGAAGAGGACGCTGTAATAGCGATTTTTGTGCCCTTTTCATTATTGTACAATCGAAACGTGTATGAAGTTATGCAGATAATTGAACCAAATTTTTTGTGTATGTTTTTGGCTATGGCCAGTAGGTTTTCCTTCAATTTTTACATATTCCGCCGGAAAGGGACGCTGTAATAGCGATTTTCGCGCCATTTTCATTATCATTGTACATCGAAACTTGTATGACGTTATGCATAGAATTGAACAAAATTTCATATTTCTGTTTTTGGCTATGACAAGGAGGTCCTTTTTGAATATCGAAATATTCTGCTGCAAGAGAGGCAATGTAGTAGCGATTTTTGTATAATTTAGTGGATTTTTCGTAGTTCTATTGTCCATCGGCGGCTCATACAGCGACTCGAAATTTGCATCCTGCTAAGTCGGCTATTCGCTAATGTACAACAGAATAACGAAAAAAATATTGATTTTAATAAATATCGTGATCGAGATTAACTTTTTTTTATTCCGATTAATTGACTGAAACAGAAATTTAAGATGAAAATCATAGTTGGTACAATATTGAACTGATAATATTAAAGTATTAACATTTGTAACAACTTTTTGAAATATCAAGATGTATGAGATAGGAAAAAGTTTTTTAATTGGCACATCCAACTAGTTTATATTTCAGTAAAGTTTCTTTAAAATAATACTTTATAAAGTAATTTAATCATGAATTTAAACAAAGTCTTTTCGTAGATAATGCTTTTAAAAACTGAGATAATTTTCTTCAGCAATTAATGTTATATAAATAAATATGCGTCACTTTCCTGATGAATGACTAAGTGAGAATAATAACTCATACAGTTCATAGTTGTCAAGACTATTAGAAATGTTTCCTAAAATGTCAATATAGTGAAATACGTTTAACACGGAAACGCTTAACACGAAATGATATAACGGCCCGGACAGTATAATATGCAATTTAATGCATATTGTTTCTTTTAACACGAAACAAAAATCGTTTAACACGAAAAAAATTCGCTTTCGATCTAGTTAGTTTGAGTTGAAATTGTTGAATTTTGTGTTAAAAATACTGAATTTTGGGTGAAAATCAGTGAATTTCGTGTTTTTTGTAAATTTGCTCATGTTTTATGAGCACAATGGCTGAGAAATCGGTGCGAAAACAAACTGTTTATTCGCTTCAAATGAAGATGAAGCTGCTTAATGCAGTTGATGAAAAAGCAGGACGGAAACAGAAATCTGCAAAGAGTTTGGCATTGCCAATTCAACTTTATCAACAATAATAAAAAACAGGGATCCCATTACGTTAATGTTTGAGCGCAGTATGTTTAAGCCAGAGAGAGAACGCATGAGAACTGCTAAGCACGAAGGTTTAGAGACAGCTTTGCTTTTTTTGTTCAAACAAGCTAGATCTCAGAATGCTGAAAAAGACACTTTTAAAAAAGATACCTGATGTCCCCTCCCCCCCCCAAAAAAAAAATATAAATAAATAAAAAATTGTTTTTTACTTGTTTTTTATCTTAATGGATGCAACTTACTAGTAATTTAACAGGAAATCGACATAAAATTTGACGACGTCGAAAATGTTTGTGAGTTTTGCTCTTTTTCTACGAATTCTTTTAACGCAAAATTCTTTTAACACGAAAAAATTTTTCGGTCCCCTTCAGTTTCGTGTTAAACGTATTACTGTATATTACTGTATACTGTATACCATTACTGTATATAACAACTTAATGGAAATCATTGAAAAGAAATTTTCCTGTATGATTTATAATATGTATTTTTACTATTCCTGCGTTAGTTAAGAAAATTAATGATACGGGACTGCCACTGGCGGCTATTTTTATATTCTATCTCGCAGTACTTTCTCAAAAAAAAAAATCTCATACAGTTTGGCAACATGTGCAAGAGAAATATACTACAATATTTTTTTTTTTTTAATAATGGAGCAAATAAAATATAAAAGTAGTCGTCAGTGGTAGCCTTGATAATAGAATGTAGGAAAAATAAATGGAAAAATTTTAGTTACTTGAAAGTATATAAAAAAATTAATTGTATTTTTTTTTAAATATTTTTCGAATTAAAATATATTATAAAAAAAGTTATAGTTATGTAAAACTCTACTTAAACTAGCCGCCCTTGGCGACCAGTTTGGTCTGATACAGAAATCATGAACTAGGTATTTTTATGTTAGCCGAGTGCAGGTGATATATCCCCAAATATTGTACCCGTCGTATTTTTTTCTTATTTCATTAATTTCATTACCTTCACTCATTTTATTTAAAATACATAACTTTAATTTAAAAGTGAAATGATTAAAGTTTATGACTCTCAATTTTCTTTTATTTCTTTAAAAAAAGGAAAAGAAAAGGAAAAAAAGTAATAAATAATAGTATAAACTATGACATTTAATTTCAAAATCAAAGCTTTGTTTTAATTTACCTCTTGAAAAATTGTTTATGACAGTCGCATGCGATGGACTATTATAACACTGATGATATGATGGCGATGGAACAATATTTGGCGATTTATCACCTGCGCCCGGCTAACATCAAATTACCAAATTGGCTGTTTGGCATATAAAAAGTGAAGCGGTCAACCCGGAACTATTGATGACAGTCACATGACTTAGGCTATTATTATAGAGATGTTAAAAGAAAATTAATGATCGCTAAATCCACATTGCACTTTCTTTACTATTTCCTCCTTTTAATTTCTTTAACAAGTTTCGCTATCCTTTTAACAATCTTTGTAGTTTTATACAAAACCATTTTTGAATATCATTAAAGGATTTTCAGCAGGAAAGTGATTCTATCTATATTATAAAGGACAAACATATCTGTGCGTAACGCATACGTCATTTTGCGAATGGCAACACTTTGAAATTTGAAATGAAATTTTGGTTTTGCAATTTTCTCTACTGCAAATTTTTAAACTTTTAACCATCGCACATTCAAAATTTTTACACCATCTTATAAGGAATAAATTTTCGTTTAAATGCAATTTGTTTGAAAGCTGTATCTCAATTTAATTTTAGGATATTAATTTTTTTGTAGTTTTTATTACATTTTTTGTACATTTTTACATTTTTTACATTTGGCAACTGAAGTACTCATTTCTGTTGAAAGTATAAAGGGGAAAAAAGGAAAATAGTAGATTTCTGTATTATTTTGTTGCCATTTTCTCATAAAAACTGAAAAAAAAAATACGTGCTTTGTCAGGAATATCTTCTGTTATAAAACCCGGTGAGTTTAGGTTTTATTTCGTTTTAATTTGTGAATTAAATTACTTTTAATTTTTTGCAATTTAACTTTTTAAACGATACAACACTTTCTCTTTACAGCAATGTATTTTAAAGAATATTTGTGGGACTTATTTTCCCCGCATTTACTTAATTCGTATCAAAAATCTGAAAGAATGCAATTTTATCAATCCATGTGTAATAACATTTCCGAATTTTGAAAAAATATAAATGAATGACTCCTGATAAAACAATTATAAACAAAAAAAAGGAAGTCATCTCTAAATCATTAAATACTCGATTTGTTTTGAAAAACTTCTTAAATGACGTCATTGCTTTCTTCTGGATTTGTGTCTTATTCCGCGATAATAATGTCATATGCATACCTTTCTATAGATGTTGTTTAAGACGGGATCGTAAATGTGGAATATTTCAGTGGATGCAACTGACATCATTTTATAAAAAAAAAAAAAAAAAAAACGTGTATTTTACTTTTAATTTTTTGCAATTTAACTTTTTAAACGATACAACACTTTCTCTTTACAGCAATGTATTTTAAAGAATATTTGTGGGACTTATTTTCCCCGCATTTACTTCAATCGTATCAAAAATCTGAAAGAATGCAATTTTATTAATCCGTGTGTAATTACATTTTCCGAATTTTGAAAAAATATGAATGAATGATTTCTGATAAAACACGGAGTTATTATAAACAAAAAAAAATGAAGTCATATAAATCATTAGATACCCAAGGTTGTTTTGTCGAGCTTCTTAAATGACGTCATTGCTTTCTGTTGGGTTTGTGTATTATTCCGCGATAATGATGTCATTTGCATACTGTTCTATAGATGTTGTTTGACGGATCGTAAAGGTGGGATGTTATAGCGCATGCAATTTATATCATTTTATGAAAAAAAGCATGTATTTTAATTCTTATAACTGAAATATGTTTTGTAGAAGTGCGTCATTTTCACCCCAGCTGCTTTGAAGTTCTTCACAGGTGAAAATGTTTCATTTTTGTAAATAACGTAATCGAAATCACACACTGATAAAACGCAATGTTTTACAAACATTTAGAGTGTCTTTATAAAAGAGAAGTAACACACAGTGTGCATGCTCTTTGTCCGAAAATAGCGATTTATATAACAGAACTTGATGATTCTCTCTTGGGTAAATTCGCTTCGCCGAGTTAGACATGCAAACAAAGATAATGGCAATAATTCGAGATTTAAAATAATATCAGGTTCCCCAAGTTTTTGTTTAAAATTTTATTGCTATTCTTTAAAACATGCTACTGTAATTTTATCAAAATAACATAATTTGCTTAATTTAATTTTTCAAAATTTTATGAAATCAATATATTTAAAACACAAGACTGCTTATTAGTCATCTGCCCTGAGCTTTCTGTTGAACCAAATTTACTAATAATTTTTTAACTGAAAGCTGTTCATCTGTAAATGTGCCCGCAAAGGATGTTTTTTTTTTTTTTAATATCCCATTATTATATTTTAATTTTAAAATTATTCTATGAATTTTTTTTTCAAAATGATGGTAATTAGATAACTTTCATTATTGCAGAGAAGAGAAAAATAATTAGGTTTATTTACCTTTATTCATGCGATTATCTGATAAAAATTCAAAATTGTTCTATAGGGTTTAGTGGTACAAAATCCCATTATGGACATAATATTTTGAACGGAAAATTACATACTGCTTTTGAAAACACGCATTTTTCTCATAAAGTTGTCATTCTTTTTTCCCCCTTCTGTATGGTCCTAAATTTCAGACACTAGGCGAAATGACAAGTGAAAATGACGTCATATTTAAAAGAAAATGATGATTTTCTTAGATAAAACTAAACTTTTTAACACAAATGCGTCTAAAAAACATAAATTACGGCAATTTTTTACTCTTCGATATTGAGATTAGAATCTCGAGTTAAGAATGTGACTGTTCACATGCAAAGATTTTGCTGACAATCGTGGCTTCAAGTTTTAAGTTGAAATAATTTTAAAATGATCAAATAAAGTGCATTTAAAAAAAAAAAAAAAAAGGTGAATGCGGATATGAGAGGTGTGTGTGTAAACTTTGAGAAGGTGAAAATGATGTCGGGTTTAGATTTCATAGCGAAAAAATTCTGTGATCGTATCAAAGTGGAATAAATTTTGCTTTTTTTCATTCCGGAATACCAAGCAAAAGACAGCATCAATTGATAACTTTTTTATAATAACTGAACTTTATTACATTTTACTGATTCCGTATCTATGTTATAAAGGAAAACGTATCTTTGCGTAACGCTAAAGTCCTTTTGTGAATGGCAACACTTGACGTTCAAATTTCGGTTTTGAAGATTTTCGCTACTGCAATTTTTTAATCTTATGACCATCGTACATTTTCAATTTTTAGAACTTCGTATAGGGAAAAAATATACTTTCAAATCAATTTGTTTAAAAACTGTATAATAATTGACTGATTTATTATGTTTTTTTAAATAATTTTCAAGCATGATTTTTTGTAATTTATCTTATCAGGTGCCGGCTACAATATATAATAATAATAAACATTTTGCACATAAAGCAACAAGCATTTTTCAGCATTTATTTCTGACTAAATTTTTATAATAAAATTAATACTTTCTTTATAAATAAATAAATGAATAATATTAAAAGAACGCAAATTTAACATATCTGTAATCGAACAATTTAAATTTTTTACAGCCAAATAGGAAAAAAGAACTTTCAAATGGAATTTATTTCTAAAGTGCATCTCAGTTTACTGATTGTCTATGGTTTTAAAAATAATTTTCAATCTTGAAATATTTTTAATTAATCTCTACCACATGGAGCTCGATTAAGAAAAATTAATCCGTTTGCCCTTAAAACAACATAAAGAGTTCAACATTTTCTTAAACTAATATTTCATAAAAAGATAAAACTTCCTCTATGAATAAATAAATAAAATAATATAAATAAAACACAAATTTAACAGACATGTAAGTGAACTTCGTGTTTAAAGTCTGATATTATGAGAAAATAAAAGGTTGACGTAAGCAGCTAAATATTGGGCTAATAACTCTTAGCATATAGCTAATATGAAAAAATCGCTTTTGATAAATTTCAAAAATTTATTTGATTGTATAATTCATATTTTTCATATGAAAAATACATTTTAATGTAAGTGGGCAATCTAAAGAATTTATTGCACATAAAAAAAATTATTAGTTTTCCATAAAAAAAAAAGATGTTTTCACCTATATTCTGTAACCCGGGAAGCCCGGGTACGATCCCCTAGTACTAATAAAAGAAAGACGTTTCTTTCTCTCTGTGTCTCTCTCTCTGTGTGTGTGTGTTGGCGATGACTAGAAAAATCTACTGCGCGTAGAGCTCCGGAAATTTGTTTGAAGTCAGTCAAAGACAGGTCCGGATGAACCTGAGGCTCAGATATTTCATTTTTTTTATATATATATAATTTGTGCAGTTAACAACGTGAGGTTCGTTTGAAGAGATTTTAGTTTAAAAATAAAAAAATAAAACAGACTCGGGCGTTCGTAGCACGTCCGGTGTACGGTGCCGAAGGTAGGCCGAACTCTGAGTTTTTGGATAGATTTTCATTTAAAATTTTAAATCATACAAGTTTTATGGTATACGTTGCCGAATTCATTGGGCCGCAACATTCTCTTGGAAAAATTCTCGTTTAAAAATAATTAATAATTCAACACTGATTTTAGATATATTTCAGGTAATTATCATGGGCCCGTGTAACGCCGGGCAGGTCGGCTAGTTTATCAGTAAAGTAAACAAATATGTTACAGTCACCTCTCGCTTATACGCTTCTCGGTTATACGCGAATTTCGTTATTTCCTGCCACGCAGGATAGGAAAATAATGGTATGACTCTTTCATTTGTAAGCGCCACTTTCAATAGTGTCCCTCACTTATGCGACAAAAATTTTGTTATATTTCATACTGAACGTATTAGTTTTCTATAAGACTATTTATGATGATGTGTCAGCTGAAGAATAAATGATAAAAAGGGGGATGATGATTATGATGATGATGATGATAGAACTTCCTACCTTAATCTTCTAATCTTCCTACCTTATGCTACTTCCTCATAAACTCTAGAAAAATTGAGTTATTACCTGCAAAATTATGATTATCAGAAACCACAACACATTTTGATGTAATAGAAAATGTCGTTTAGAAAACGCAGCCTAAGTCAAGCTAGCAGTGATGACTTTTTAGTAAAGGACTAAATTTGCACTCTATTGTGTAAATGCAATTAACATTTCTTCTATGAAAAATAAAATGAGATTTTTATTGTATTTTTTGTAATAAAAAGTGAAACTGAATTGTTTTGTTAAAGTGTAAAGTTTTTTACATTATAATATTACACTTTTCATAACTGAGAAAATATTATTATGCATAATACGATTTCTTAAAGGTTTTTTGTCTCTAATGTAGAAGGTGTATAAAGAACTTAAACATAAAGGCTTCTCAGTTATGCGCGATTTTAAATTGTTCCAACGTCGCCGCTAACTCACGGAGCAGGCGGTACGCGCGCGCGCCCGTCGGAGGTTCCTTTTTTTAAACATTGAACTGGACACTGGGTAAATTTAATAGCCAAATTCATTAAAGTAAAGACATAAAAAGCGGAAAGATAGGGACGGGACTCTGAATACGTCGAACAACACTTGCGGCTTAGGGCTTATTATTCGTTTCGGCGGCGGTTGGGGGTGTGTAGGTTAGGAGGCCGCCGCCAAATCACGGAACGAACGTCTGAGGTCCTTTTAAACCACTATACCGAAAAAATTTAAAAGCCAAATTAATTTAGAAATCGCAATAAAATATCACTGCACGAATTCTGAATAAACTTTACTGAAAAGTGATCAAAATTTACTTATATTGAGCTAAAAGAGTAAAAACGCATTTTTTTTTTTTTATTATTGATGTGGAAACAGATCGCCGCGAAGCGTAAAAAAAATGCAAAAAAATCTCATAAAAAGACACTTGAATACAATACGATGTTTTAATTTTTATAATTATAATTTTAAAATATTGTAAATCCTTTCTATCCTACAAATATGGATACTTTACAGTAGTTTTTTATGCCACTCTCAGACATAATGTTATAACTGTAAAGATCAGATTATCTAAAAGTTAGTTAACTAATTTAAGAGAAAACAAAATAAAACGTCACGAAATAGCCCTCACCCGCAAGAAAAGTGACACATCTCGACAAAAGTAAATTTAGCAGGAGAGGAAAAAGATGTTTCGCATGTTTTAATTGCAACATGAAATTACAGCACTTAGCTTTGCATGTAATCAGTAAAAATGTGTATCTCTATAAAATAATTTTTTTAAAAAATACGGAAATCGTGACGCCTGTACTACTTCCGTATTTGGTTGAATTTTTTTTTCTATCAATTTCAGTCGCTAGTTCCGAAAGATAATTCCAGATCAAGAGGAGAAATTCTTTATTTAATTCATAATTTCACAGTACTCGTAAACACGCAATACTTACCGAAACGGGCTCATGATATGCTACTTTCTAAGCCATTACCTTGGCCATTCAGCTACAATTACACAAGCCAATTTTTCAAATATCGATATTTATTGTGTTCGCATAAGTACACATGTGTTACATTCTGTTCTTACCTAAACAGGGTGCAAAAGAAAATCCCTTTAACCTGAAAATACGTGCGAACGGAGAGAGCTACTGCTATGCAAGTGAGATAACGGTATAGTAAAGTGACTACGCCCGATTTAATGCAAACGACAGCAGCGCCCCTAGTGACGAAATTTGGAAGATAGCCATTGCAAATCGAAAACGAAAAGAAATAGAGCAAAATTTCCAATTAGAAATTTTTAGACCATCAATTAATTACACTGCTCAAAACAATTAAAGGATATTTGAAGTTTTATATAAAATAAAGATATAAACGAAATTTTTTTTGCCGAAAATAGAAGAAGAGAATCACAAATGCAAATTTTTCTGGTTTTCAAACTGTGGAGTATGCAAATTTTGAGTTCGACGTCAAAAACGTCGCTTAAGCGGCAGCGAATGAAATTTGACTTTCAACTGGATAAAAGAGAATGAAGACAAGGATGATCGGCATTCAGTGATTGCTTTGTTTCGATGAGTACGATGTCTCAGCGAAGTCATTTGACAGATTCAGAAGCTTTGAGAATTGTTGGTAGGTTAGAAGGGAGCCAAACTCAAGCCGAAGTAGCGCAAGCCATTGGAGTGTCACAAAGTGTCATTTCCAGGATCTGGAACCGTTTTTTGGAGAGTGGATGTGCAGGCCGAAGACCAGGGCAAGGTCGTAGACGGGCAACAACGCCCAATGAAGATCAGTATTTAGCGTTAACAGCTCGGAGACACCGAACCATGAACGCTACTCTTCTCCAACAACACCTTCGCTCGGCTACAGGCACCACGATTTCAACTCAGACTGTCCGAAACCGGCTCCATGCTGTAGGTCTGTATGCTCGCCGACCGATGGTATGTATTAGATTAACATCAAGGCATCGTCGCGACCGCAGGGAGTGGGCAACCGAGCATGTCAACTGGAGGAGAAATGAATGGAGCAATATTCTGTTTTCTGACGAGTCCCGTTTTTCTGTGCATCCGGATAATAGGCGTATTTTCATCTGGAGGGACCGTGGCAGTAGGAATAATCCTGCGTTCGTGCACGAAAGTGTCAGATTTGGCGGTGGAGGAGTGTTGGTGTATGGTGGCATCTCCATTGACGGGCGCACTGACCTCTACATCATTCGAGATGGAGCTCTGACTGGTCGCCGATATAGGGATGAGATCCTCAGACCTATTGTAGTCCCTTACGCTGCAGCAATCGGAGATAACTTCATTTTAATGGACGATAACTGCAGGCCACATCATGCAAACCTGGTGGAGGATTTCCTTTTCGAGGAAGGAATCGTTCGAATGGAATGGCCAGCGTGTTCTCCAGACATGAATCCAATCGAGCACGTTTGGGACGCTCTAGGAAGACGAGTTTCTGGCCGCCAACAACCCCCACAAACTCTCCAAGAACTGGAAAGAGCTCTTCTGGAAGAGTGGGGCAGAATACCCCAACTCGTCATTAATAGCCTCATTGAGTCCATGCCTCAAAGGTGTTCAACGTTGCTGGCCGCCCGTGGAAACCATACCCCCTACTGAAAATGATTTTCTTTGAAGAAAACACCTTTTCTTATTCTTTTTTTCTCATATGCACAAATTGTGTTTTTTTCCTTTAGTACACAAATGCGCAATAAAATGGATTTTTTTCTGCCAAACATGTGTAATTTATTCCCATATAACCTACTATGTCTGTCGACCATGTATCAATCAGCTAAACAGTTTGCCAGATACAAAATCCACCTAAAACTGCAATATCCTTTAATTGTTTTGAGCAGTGTAGTACGAAATGACATTTGGTTTACATGGAGAAGATAAATCTTTGCCTGTATACCCAAAAATGTCCGAAATTGATACACTCCATTTTGTGTAAAAGTTTGAATGGAATAGCCAAAGAAAGTACGAAGAAATACGCACAATTTATGGTATAAATACGTACTTATCTCAATACATTACAACATCACACAAAAAAAGAAAAACAGATGAACTGTCTCACAGTGATAAAAAGTTAAGATTCAGTATGTTCGAAAAGTTCGCCATTGCTCACGATGCACATTTCTATTCGTGAGAGTAATTCTGCATGCACATTTCTTAGCATGGAACGTCTATTATAAGCCTCTTCAATATGACGACATAGATCTAACCCTTTCAAGGGCGATGGCTAGACTGTCTAGCCACCTAATTTTAATTCCAAAACTGACAAATGGCGCCAAGAATATTTTAATAAAGTTTTGCTTTTGTAATGAAAGTGCAAATTAGCGGGTTTTTATTTTCTAAGAAATTTGTTTGAATATTTTGGTGTCAGTCAGTTATTTCACCATTTTACGAATAGAATTCTTATGCCCCTGAAAGGGTTAAACTAAAATTTTAAATGCAGAGGAAATTAAATTGTTACAGGCATTACAGTACAGTACAACGTCACAATCTTCAATTGCGCACTGCTACATTTCCGAAACGTGAATATGTAAAGTAGAATCGTCGCTCATCGATTTCGGACATTTTTGGGTATACAGGCGACGATTTATCTTATCCGTGTGAACTAAATGTCGTTTATTACTAATTAATTGATGCTCAAAAATTTTCTAATTGAAAATTTTACTCTATCTCTTTTCGTTTTCGATTTGCAATGGTTATCTTACAAATTTCGTCACTAGGAGGCGCTGCTGTCGTTCACATTAGGTCGGGTGTAGTCTCTCACTTGCATAGCTGTAGCTCTCTCCGTTCGCAAGTATTTTCAGGTTAAAGGGACTTTCCTTTGCACCCTGTATATTTGCGTAATATTGCTACACATAATCCTGTGTAATATTCTGTTCTTACATCTATAGCTGTATAAAATTCGTACACATACTTCTGTGTAATATTCTGTTCTTACACATATATCTGTGTAATATTCTTACACATATTTCGTTGTAACATGCAAAATACACAGACATTTGCGTAAAATGCAAAATTTGCAAATTACATTAACACAACAATTCAGGTAAATCCGTAAAAGTTTCTACCATTTACACACTTGTTTCAGTCTTTGAAAGGATAACAAATTACACACTTCCATTCAGCCAATAAACACACCCTAACTACAGGTAAATTTTAACGATAAGAGTGTACATTTTATGGCAAAGGTGTAATTTTACAAATATTTTACACATATATGTTTTAGAGTGTAACATTACGAAATTAATCCCAATCATAAAAAGTTTTCGTTTTAAACTTCGACGAATATTCTTATCCTAACAGTTTGATATTTTTTTTTCAAGAAGTTTATAAAAAAACCCGAAAATAATTTTTAATTTTGTGGTAAAATTTGAACTAAATATTTTCATAAAAGAATAAAATTTTAAAAACATTTATGTCAATGTCATAAAGTAAAAACATATCCGTGAGTAACACGTTGATATTATATTGATGGTGGCGAAACCTAATCAATAAGTTTTACTTTGGCTGACTTTTTTTAACTTCTGGACAGCGTACAACTGTGATTTTTTAAACCGTTGAATAGGGGGAAAATTCTTAAACGCAATTTCTTTGAAAACTGTGTCTCAATTTAACTGATTTTTTATCTTTTTTAAAACAATTTTCAAACAGAATTTTCAAAAAATATATGTCTGTCCCGTGCCGTCCGATTACAAAAAATTAACTGGTTTGCATTTAAACCAAACTAAATAATTCAGCATTTACTTCCTGCTAAAATGCCATAATGAAATTTGAACTTTAATAGATAAAATAAAATAAGTAATATAAATAAAATACAAATTTAATAGATATGTAATTGTACTACGCGCTTAAACCACCGAAATTATCAAAACTAAAATAGCTGCTTTAAGTAGAAAAATCTTTGGCTATTAACTCAGCTATTAATCAGCTATTAACTGCGGTCATACGGCGAATACGGAAGTATCATTTTTAGCAAATTTCAAAACATTATTTGAGAGCATAATTGATATTTTTCACATAAAAATGCTTTTCGGTGTCGTTAGTGAGAAAATTAAAAGATATATATTAAATCTAAATAAAATTGTTACAGTTTTCAATAAAAATAAAACAAGTTTTGTTTCCATACTCTCTAATCCGGGAGCCTCATTTTGGATCCTCTAGTACAGGGGTTCCCAAACTTTTAGCCCGACGTGCCACTGAATGGAAGTTCATACTTCCACGTACAACCAGATTACAAACTCTATGCTAATACAGAAAAGCCTGTGTAAACGGAATATGTCTAAAACGAGGTATTTTTCCAGTCTTTTGTGCTCCGTCTGAGCAGATTTGACTGTATTTAATTGCATGATTACATTATTAAGTTGGTACTTACAGATTGACTGCTTTATATTAACATTCAACTAAAAGGTAGTATCATCATTACATATTAATAATATGTACATTACCAAAATATAGTGTTTTGATTTTTTTTTAAAAGCAACAATACTTAATCATATATTGGCGTAAATTGATACAAATACACTAGGGTGACTCGATTAAGTCCGTTGCATTGCTAATGATAATAGTCCAAGAGCTGTTAAACATTTTAGGGAAGGTATTTGAGGCACCCTGAAAATTTGTGCAACACTTCTTTTGTAATGGCTGAATACAAAATCGAATGTCTGGCTGAAGGATCGTGGCCCAAAAACTGTGCCAGACACGTGTCAAGTGCCATTTTTTGACTACCCACAAAAAAAAGGTTATTTGAGGCACGCTGAGATTGAGACAGAATAATATTTATACTTAGAAAAAAATATTTTGAAAACGACAGACACTTTAGTTGGCCCAAAAACTGTGCCAGACACGTGTCAAGTGCCATTTTTTGACTACCCAAAAAAGGTATTTGAGGCACGCTGAGATTGAGGCAGAATAATATTTATGCTTAGAAAAAAATATTTTGAAAATGATAGACACTTTAGTAGGCACACAAACTGTGCCAGACACGTGTCTGGTACAGTTTTTGGGCCACGATCCTTCAGCCAGACATTCGATTTTGTATTCAGACATTACAAAAGAAGTGTTGTACAAATTTTCAGGGTGCCTCAAATACCTACTCAAAAATGTTCAACAGCTCTCCTACTATAAGGGTGATACTTGCTTTACCAAACACATCTTCCTCATATCTCATTCAATCTTAGATTTAGACATAAATCAGATTCGATGTTTATGTTTAATCCTGTATTTGTTTGTCATATAAAGATGTGACGAGAAAGTACTTAAAACAAATATATGTTGTGCTAAAAACAAGCAGTAATTAAGGAGCTTTTTCGGATATTAGAGGGTATTTTTCTTTTCTCACCAACCAAAATTCTATTACCTTCATCTTTTTCAATGTGGATTCCAGCAATCCATCATTATTGTTGCATTTTTTACTTCATTACACGTACCAGTAAACTGAGCTTCGCGTACCAGTACTTCTACGCATACTATAGTTTGAGAACCCCTGCTCTAGTATATTTAAATGCATAAGCTTTGATTAATACAATAAATATTCTAAGGTCAATTTCTTATATGAGGACCCCAGAAGTCAAGGGGTATAAGTGACAAAATTGAAAAAATTGAACTACGTGCACAGACGACCTGGAAATATGCTTTATTTTTTCTTTTAAAGAAATATAAATGATTTTCTAATTATGTGTTGTGTTTTAGATATCAACCACTTTTGCCGAATAATGATCAATATTGATTAATTATAAATTTAAAGAAAATTGCACTCTACTTTTTTCATATTTTTTTAAATAAGAGTTCAAAGCAAAAAGTGAACCAAGTTCGTAAAACAAGCAGTAGTTTCCTATTTCAATTCAGTCAATTATTATTGATGTTCAACTTTAACGTCAATTATCTTTGAACTCAATTTACTCTAAATCGAAATTTTGTCACTTATAACCCTTGGCTTCTGATTTCCTAATATGTTAACACGACAACCCGATCCTAAAAGTAAAAGTAAGTTACTTTGTGGTAATGGTAATACAGTTACCACTATATAAAATTTTATTTTTATCGGTCAATTAACTAAATTGTGCAAAAAAGTCGAAATTTAGATTACTTTTTTTACTCATTTGATAAACAATGAAAGTGACTCTAAAATTACTTTTTCTCATTAAGTAATTAAAGTTACTTTAGCGAGCCAATTTATTTAATTTCCGAATCTTTTCAATTTCTTTTATCTTATTAGTTTACCGATAGAATCACAGATCCAGTTTAATCATTTAATTAGTTGTTTAGTTAACAAAAAAAATCAGAATTGTTTTTCCTACAAATACCTCTTTTCAAGTTAGTAAATACAATTTAAGAAAACTTTTATGTTTTCTGTTGTTTCGTGTCATTTGAACTTACAAAGAAATGAATTTTTTAAGCAATTTTCTTACGTAAAAATGGTTTTTATTTTATCTTTTGTTTTTATAAATAATTTTTTTAAGACATGTTTATTTGCACTTGAAAACAAATCTAGTCAAGTAATAAAATTAATAACGTAGTTTTTATTTCAATATTTCACAAACTTTTAACATTGCCATAATTCTCTGTTTCATTAAGTATCTATTTCATATCTAAATTATATTTTCACTCCCAGACAACTACATGTGTTTATGCAAATAACTCTATATTTTTCGACAGCATTTTAAATTTTTTAGTTTTTTTTCTTAACAAAAGCAAGTGCAATATATTTCATAATTCATTTATTATATGTTTACATATTTAAAAATTCTTCTTCAATGTTATTCTTCTATATTATGTTAACATGCTTACAGAATAATAACATACATATGTTTTCAACCCGTTTCGGGGGAAAATGATTTTTTATGAGTCTTTTAATGAGTTTTTAATTCATATATGGATTAATTAAGTGCCGATTTTTAGGAAATAAACGTAATTAAAAAGAGGGTAAAAAATACTATATTGGGCTAAATGATTGAAACCGGATTAATTGAATTAATGAAGAAAAATAGCCTCGAAACGCGAAAGAGCGATAAAAATCGCATAAAAAACTAAATAAAAATATCTAATCAAAAAATCCAAAATCGGACTCCGAGGTGCAAAGCTACATGCATAGAGGTATCTTCATACCAAATTTCGTAGCTCTGCGTTCAGCGGTCTTTTTAGAACACTGTCGACAGACGCACTCACACACACACAAAAACTTCTTTCCTCATTATTATAGATAATCTAATGTTAAAAATATTTTCAGTGTTATGCTGAATAAAAAAAAAAAAAAAAAAAAAAAAAAAAATCAAATGCAATGTTTATTTCCGACACTAGCGGGCGCGGATCCGCATGTGTTAGTACTGAAAACGAACATTTCAACAATAGTGCTAATGATGTGGATCCGAGTCCAACTGGTCAGATACGTTAAAACGAATTAATATGCCATCTGTGTGACAGTAATCAAATTTTTATAGCCATATGGACTTTTCTGGTTTGAGAACCAGACTGCGTCTATAGTCTTTTTCAGCAAGAGAGGTGTTTGCCTTTCCTTGACCGTCACAACGTGATAGGGTGTTTCTATAGTAACGTGTGATAGATTTACCAGTTGTTCACTTTTTTTCACATAATATTTGAGGGGATTTTTTCAGCTCCCAGCACACGACGATCAGAGAAGTCACAAAGCGTAAATGAAGTGGGAAGAACGAGATAAGACGGCCGCATATGTGATTTCCATGTCAGCCAGCGAGGGTGACTGCGAAGGTCAAGCGTCCCTAAAAAAAAGAAGTATACTCAGCCCGCGACTATAGATAATGCTTCACAGTAAACGTATTAACAGCATTGTGAATAAGATCAATTAGCTAAAAGCGGAGATTGCAGGGTTCTAATCCGGTATTGGTGTTATTATTGGGGGGAAATGTATAGAAATCTTATTATTTATCAGATTTGGAAAACAATTGTAAAGTCTTTAAATACACATTACACAAAAGGCAGACATAAAATGTTTCGCAAGTTAAAATACCTTCAGCTAGTTTGGATCATCCTGCCAGTACCTCTTCCCGAGTTGCGAGCAATAACCTCTACGTCCCCACATTGCTGGTTCTTTTACTTTTTTAAGTCGCTTCAGATATTTTCAGAATTATTTTGCATTTTTGCGCTGCTTCTAAATACTACAGCATAAGACTTTTCTGCTTTTCCGCGATGATTTACTTTTGGTCACTTGGGATGCCTATCTTTTTTCGTCAAATGTGGGGCGTCACGTAAAAGATAATCATATTATATATATATATATATACTAGGGGACCCTGCCCCCTGCAAGCTACGCTCGCCAACCCCCCGTTCAGACACCTCAGAATCTAAAATCACGCTAATTTGATTGGTTTTTAAAAGATTAGAAAAGATTGAATTATAATGAAAAAACCTATAGCGATCTCCCTGTAAAAGAGTTTCCATTCAGTTTACTTTCATTGCGAAAATTTAAGGCCGAATCAGTTGAAGTTAAGACCTCCAATGGTTGATTTCGCATTTGATTAAAGAAGATCAGTTAGACATTTGAAAAGAAGCTAAAATAAAATGAATTAAGTAAACAGACTCTTTGCCGACCAGTATTTTTAACAGCGTTATAAAAAGATTTACATAATACAATTTACAACAATTACTACAGTTTACTGCTTTAACCCCTACAAGGGCGGTGGTTCATTTTTGGACCACTTAATTTTAATTCTTAAATACCACATTGACACCAGAATATTGGAATGAAAATTTTCCTTTTATTAAGTAAGTGAACAAAGGCATTTTCGTATTTTGAAATTTGTTTGTAAATTCTGATGCCAATCACTGATTTCAACATTTTACGAATAGAAGTACTTTGCCCCTGAAAGGGTTAAACGCACATTAATGTATTCATTATTTTAAAGTTTCCTTTCTCTTTTACTATTCACGTGTAAATACAATTTTCAAGACATAATTTTCAATATTTTCCTGCTTTTAACACGTACACATTTAATAGTAACTTTAAAGTTTTTTTTCTGTTTTTAATAGTCATGTGTAAATAAATTTTAAATCGTTAGGAAATATTATTCTTCGCGCTGTTTTTAGAATTGAAAACAATCTCTATAATAATAGCCTAAGTCATGTGAATATCATCAACAGTTCCTTCGCTTTTCATAAGAAAGTTTTTCCTTTTGATTAAAGAATCAAAGTTATTTTTTCGAATAAAACTACATAGTAGTTGATATGATCGCAAAGAATTCTTGGTACTTTTATGTTAGCCGGGTTCATATCTCGCCAATAGCTTTTTTTTTACTCGCCGGTTAGCATTTTTTTATTTTTCGAGTAGTAAATTAAAACGGTACTACTTGGTTACCCCATCAACGAAAAATCTATCGCCAGACTATAAGATTAAATGCCAATAATGGCTGATCGTAAATGTCACATTCACTTGACTGTAAGGAAGTTATACGTGTTTACGCCATCAAGTGATTTTTATTTCGACGCTTTATTTGTATTTGTATTTTTATACTAATTTATTTGTTCTTTCGTTATTTAAAATAAAAATTATGTCAACTTGTATAATTTGGCGAGTGGTTTGGCGATTTATAAAATCTGGCGATATTGGTTAATTGCCTTGAATTTGAAATTAAATGTTATGATTTGTTGCATTATTTAATATTTAACACAGATGTCATATACGCATCGGGTTTGGCGTGATTTTTTTTACGACAATTTTGCGAAAACCTCGTTTTCGAATACTAGTTACATATGTATTTTTAAATTATTTTCCATTATTTTTAAAATGAAATAACAATAAATAAATAAAAAATTAATAACTGTAGAACAAAACAATTTATAACATTTTTTTTAAATAAAAAGAAAATAAATGTAAATAAACATTTATTAATAAATAAGCAACAATAGACGGGTTACCACGTCAGGCAAAATAACGCCATTTTGGCGCGAATTAGGTACCCCGGTGTGTATATGACATCAGCACCTAATATTTTTCTTTTCGTTTCGTTTAAAAAAAAAGAAAGAAGTGAAAGCCATTTATTGTAAATGTTTCAGTATTAAATGAAAGTTTTGTATTAAAATGATAATAAAATACAAAAAAAAAAGCATTGTTCTTAGCATACATTTAGGGGAGGCCAAACTGGTGGCCAAATTATTTTAAAATAATAACCTTTTCTAAAATATGAAAAAAAAATCTGTTATGATTAAAATTTGAATTGCCATCATTAGAGAAAATTAAAAAATTAATATTTCGAAAACTAATTCGAATTTAAAAATTCTAATACCAGTTTTGAGATCTGCGGATCAATACGGATTTTTGGCGTTAATGTCATCGCAAAGTATTCCATATTTTAGGAGAAATCGCCGTGAAACATAATCAGTTGTTTAATCAGTCATTTTATAAATTCGTTTCATATCAACTGTTTCATAATATCCGTTTAATAAATTCGTTTCATTGGGATTTTATATATATAGGGTAGATATATTGTGTAATAATGTAATTTTGTGAAAGGTATATTGCTGTGGCTCTAATGTCTTATATTTAAAATTAAGTTTATACTGCTTAACACAATAGATAATGTGACATATTTGCCAACACACTGGCTTGATTCTCGTAATTTTCACATAGTTATAATACGTCATATTAAGTGTAGGAAATAATATATTATGCATTACTATATTTTGCTAGAATTGTTATTTTTTGCCTACATAAAATGATAAGTTATTCTTTAATTGGGTGCTGTTTTTTCGTGATGACACATGCACACTAGCAACATGTTCTTACTTCTACAGAATATGATTGTGATCGATGCATTGCTTATGAATTTATCTTTCAATTAAAGACTCCATTAAGGAAATTCCATCTTTTCCATTCCATCTTTTTAATTAAGGGGTCTCAGGACTCTTCAAATTGGAAAAAATGAAAAAAAGAGACCATTTTCGAAATTTAATATCATAAAATGTATATGATTATAAAATACAATTTTTATTGGGATGAAATATATAAGTATGTTCTTTCATTTCATGTATTTCAAAAATTGAAAGATGCTGAAATAGCATCTATAGGGGGCTCCAAACTTCAGACATTTGACGAGCATAAAATTGGCAAGACAGCTTACGGGCAGGGTTACAAAATAAATTTTCCAACAAGAATGAAAATTTTTATGCCTACTTATACTTAAGATTGCAATAACTACTCTGAATCCAAATAAATTTGTATTTAAAGTATTTTTATATTTTTAATACAAAGTTGTATTTAGCTAAAGCAAAATTTTGAAAATTTCAACAGTATAACCACCTAAAAAAATATTTTTTTGAACAATAAAAAGGAAATTTTAGGTTCAGTTTATACAGACTAACATGAAACATATGTTTTGAATATTTCATGAAAATATATTTAGAGGTTTTTGAGATATAATGCGCGTTATGTCCAAAAACGTCATTTGGAGAAAAATGACTTCAAAGTTTCGGAAACGCCGCTTCAGCTATTGAGCGGGCCATAACTTCTGTACTAATCGGAATTTCTTGGAAACAATTATATCAAAATGCTCAGAAAAGATAGGAATTTAACATTTAAAACAATTAAAAGTTCGTAAATTTAGAAGCTTTAAGAGTCCTGAGACCACTTAAGTAAGGATGTCTATTTTTCGCCTATAAAATGTGAAATAGCTACAAGCTAAGTGGCCTTTTTATTAAGATGGTAATTTTTCTATAGCATTTAACAGTGCTATGGTTCTAATTTATGTGCTGTCAATCCCTGTTAGAATATATATATATCACACTGTTAAAACTAGAGGTTGCATATGGCACCTCCTAGGAGTGAAACGCTTGTCCCGTGAGCGACCCCCCTAGAGGAGCCAGATTTGCACCCTTAACTAGGGTGAAAAGTGACACCCCAAAACCAGGGTGCCCCAGAGGGTGAAAGGATGCACCACAAGGTAGAATAATGGCACCCTTATAATGTTGGACAGAAAATCGTGTCCGTTTCGAAAAATTCTATCATTTAATTATTAGACATTGATTCCGATACGATACGTAATGTCTCATAATTACCGGTTACATTAAATTATAACTTTTTTAGATACTAATTACTTTTTTTAACCCCAACAACTGCGGTTTACAGATGTGGTGAACGTAAACTTCTCACTGAGATAGGAGAAGTTTATGCTCAGGAGATTTCTAGCCTTATTCAATATAAGGCAAAGAAACCTGGCTCCGTTACAGAATAATGAAAATTATCCATGGAAAATGTAGCAATAAGAAACTTTTAATAGAAAGTGGTGGGAGCAGACTTTTCTGTTAGTGACGAAAAAAATGTCTGACAAAATTATAATTTTATTATCTCATACTCTTTCAATCACAATAAACTTCCTTTTTTTACATTCTTTTAACAAAGATTTATTTAAATATCACTTTTTATTATTAAGTTTGTTAGAAATTTAAAAAGAAATTATGTTGAAAATTAATGACCTACTTTTGAAACTAAACTATTCTTTCAATAATAAAAAATAAAATTAATTTAAAAGTCTGAAATTCGAGATCATTATAAAAATATAAACACAGTATTTCTTAAAAAATACATAAATTGATCTATTTTTTATGTAAAAACATTATGTAATATAAAAAGCATCTATGCTTTTTTTACCATTTTAAAAAGGTAAATATAGCTTTCATTAAAAAATACATAAATTGATCTTTTTTTTTTTAATGTAAAAACATTATGTAATAGAAAAAGCATCTGTCGTTTTTTATAAAACTAACAATTGTTATATTTTAACATCGTTATAGGCAATACATTGTTTTTTTTTACTATAAATAATTCTAGGGTACTAATTGCAGATTCCCTTATTAAGTTTGTATACAATAGATTTTAATAGGAAATGCTTTTCTTGAGAAATTTTTCTATTTTCAATCTCTATAAATTTCTAAATAAATTGTACTACAGAAAATTTTCCATACCAATCTCAATAGATTTCTATGTAATTCTTTTCAAACATATATACATATATACAAATAACATACATCCCTAAAGAAATTTTTTTATAAGCAAATTTCGTAGCAGGCGTCTCCATCAAATACGCTTCGATGAAAACGATTGAAATGGGCGGTCCTTCAGAACTTTCCATTCACTTTGGTCAAGATTACAAACTTCGCCAGATATTCTAAATGTCGACAGATATCTTGAAATGTCTGAAAAATGATATTATTTTTACGGACGTCGATAGATATCTCTGAATGTTGGAATACTAATATAGTTTTTACAATATTGGCCAATGTAAATAAAATATTATAAATAAGGCATTAAAAAATCAAGTTTTCTAAAAATGATAAAATTGTTAAATTTTATAGTTAAGAATACTATTTACGTATTATAATGTTATAAGTAATCCAAAAAATTCGTTTGGATGCTTTCTTTTAAATAACTAATTTTAAGTTACATCTGTGAATATCGGCAGATATTGTAAATTTGACGTCTGATCAGTGACTTTGCAGATATTGCCCTTTATTGGTCGGGACAATGGCCGATATCTGTCTGTATGCTACCTGTGTCTTACAGCCAAAGATTTCACTTGCCGACGATTAAATATGGCACCCCACACACATCACAGCGCATGCGCTAAGTGCCAGTCCCCCAGTGGCGTGCCATACTTCTACCAAACAGCACCTTAATTACTCCAGTCACCCTTTGAGAAACCAATCGGCAACCCAACCACATTTCGAAGCCTCTGGGTGCCAACTGATGCCGTGTTTTCACCCCAGCCTTTCAAAAGTCACCGAAAAGTCACCTTCAGTTTTAACAGTGCAGTATATACAAATTTAATTTTGTTCCCAAATTGCGGAGTCACATGAAATGAACTCGTAGTGGCAACGTAGTGAGTACCACTGAAGGTTGAAGTAAATTAACTCTAACACATACTCTATCTACATATTAGAATATCTATATATTTTATATATTTTCATTGTCACCGTATTGGTAATATGCTTACGTTGCTTATGTTGTATAATCCTTAATACAAAAAAAATTATTTAAGTTTACTCGAAATATACAGGATGTCCCAAAAGATCATGTACAAACTTCAAGAGGGGATAGACCAACAAACAATGCCTGTATAGGAAACCATGGTAACAATTCACTTCTTCATTTCTATACACAGGGGAGCCCCACCAGTGGTCGAGAAGTTCTGATCTCGAATCTGGTAGACAGGAGGTGCTGGGTTCGATCCTAATTGCGTCGGTCGGTCTAATCGTTTGGAGTTTTCCGTGGTTTTCTTCGAGCCTTGGATTTCCATGCATAAATACGGGTTAGATTCCCTTAAAAAGATCCCCACGGAGGGCACACCTCCTCGGGCCTATATCCCTCGTGCAGATATTCGGTCGTCTTAAATAAGACCAACCTGTATACAAGGAGTCTCGTTCCAAGCCGAAACAGGATTTTCTTTTATAACAATAACAAAGATAGTGCATCGGCATTTTCAACAGACTTACAGTGCTTAATATAAAGTGTGATAACGTCACGAGAATTGCTGAAATTATCCACGACCCGCATCCAAACAATAGTAAACTATTCGGAATGTGGATCACAGTACGTAGGATGTCACACGAATTACTATACACTTCCTGTGATGCCATCACATTTTACACAAATTAAAGTTATTTTGTTGAATATTTCGGCTTGTTATTTATTATTTACTTATTTGATCTATTAATTTCATCGTTTTAAGTTTATTAATGTAAATCCGTTTTCATTTTGGAAACAGACACCCTGTATTTATGATTGAATGATTAGATTTCGATCCTGCTTCCAAGAGAGAAAATATTTATTACAATGTTCTGGATCATGTCTTAAAATCTGTACATTTTAATTTGAGACCCACTTCATAAATAAAACAATGACAAACTGCTTAAATCATTGTTATAATCTTAAGTTCTATAGTTTGCGCATGTAAACATTTTTAAATTTTTCTCGCAATTTAAAAAAAATTAAATGAATAATTCTTAAAATCATACATAAAACTTTTTATTCTTGCCTCAGATTATTTTATTTCACATCATCCGATACAAAGAATACAAATTTTATTCATAAATATTAATGAGATTCTTCCGTTCAAAATTAGTTTGAATTTCTTATTAAATATTCATGAGCTTTTTTATATTTACATAATTCTTAAATATAAAGGAACATGTATTTAATTCAAATGGCTTACACAATTAACTTTCACAATTTTCTTTTCCTAATGTGTACCTAATCAAAAAAAGCATTTATTAAAATTTGCATAAGTTATCATTCGTTTATGTAAAACAAAGATATTGATATTAACTTATTCATGAAAATCGATAGAAAAACTAATGCTTAAATCACAAATGGTGTTTCTTTCTTTTCTTCAGCAAATAAATAAACAGATAAATACTACTTTGTGGAATCGATTTAAACTTTCCAGGAAGAAATATATAACTAAAGTACTTTAGTATTTTAATTTAACAAAGAACCTAAAAGTTAATTTTGTTAAATTCTGTATATTTTCACGATGACACGAAGAAATATTATGTAATTAAAAACAAAACGCCTTAAAGTGAAAAATCAGTACAAAAGATAAGAAATTCGGATAACCATAAAATTGTTCATATTGAATTTTAAAAGTATTTATGCGTCCTGTATTACTTGCCTTTATAAGACAAACCAAGCGATACCTCAGTTGTCAAAATCGGTTTGATCGATAAACGGACATATATACTTATATATTTACACAGGCTAACTTCACAAACCTCTCTCTTGCTTCCTATTTACGCGAGTAATCTAATTAACAGGCGTGACAAAAATATTGAACAGTTTTAAAATGTTGTGAATTGTTAAATATCTCTATTATATTTTACATCTATATGAATATTTTTAAAAAATAAGTATAGTCTGATGAACATAACACAAACGACCTCAGAAAAATTATTCAGAAAAATCTATTTTAGGCGATTATTTCTTTAACCCCTTGAGGGGCGGTGGGATATATTTTATCCCACATACGCTTAATGAAGATTTGCACCAGAAAAATGTTATTAAATTTTACTTTTCTAATTTGGTGGGAAAAAAAAAGGCCGTAAAATTACTTTTCCTCATTTTGCAATAAACTTTTTTGAAGATTCCGGTGTACATTCGACATTACAGAAGCACAATTACATGCCCCTCAAAGGGTTAGGTGCTTTTTAAATCACATTATGTGCCTTCCAACTCAACTACATTTTGTATGTCATGTGATGCATGTGTCATGTATAGTCGTTGTGTAGCATCACCCAAAATATTGATACTCATTAAGAGGTTTTGCTTGAATTATTTTTCATTGTCGTTAAATGTTTTTAAACTGAAAGAAACTTTTATTATTCTTTTAAAGAATCTAAAGTGAATCCACAAGACTTTCCGAACACTAGTCCAAAAAGTTTGCATATGAGGAATTTTTATACGGTACAATAAAACAGGTTGGATTCGAGCACTGGATCTCCTATTTTGAAAGTGACGACGTTGCCTCTGTACCACTAATACTTGGTAATGTTTGCCTCACGGTAATATTTATCACCTATACTCTATAACATTTCCTTGATAATTTCTGCTGCAAAAGTAGTCAGAAACTGGTTTGAAAATGGATAAAAAATAGATTAAATACCTAATCCGTCAATCAATTTTTATTGAAATCTATACAGCTCTTGCGAAAGTGGTCTACAACACATTTGCCAAATAGGAACTCGATCGGAAGTATCTTTTGGTAGATGTCGCGTTCACTCATAAGCAGACATGCAAATCATGGTTACATAAACATGTCTGGCACTAAAAAACTAGTCGGATGTACCAATCCCAAAACTTTCTTCTATCTCATATATGTTAATACTTCAAAATTTCTATCATACTGCCAAATTTAAATCGCAATCGATGCCCATTATGAGCTTCTAAAGATAGGAAATTCCGTGCATTAGTTCTTGAGATATGACTATCACTGAAATCGTGTAAGTCCAGCAAAATTCAAGCATAGCAGCGCCATCTATTGGATGATTAACACCAAAACCTGATCAGCAGCAAATTGTGTCAACGTCTAACTAAATATGAAGTTAGATAAAAAAAAAATCGTACATTAGTTCTTTAGATAGAGCTATTGCTGGAATCATGAAAAAGGCAGCATAGCACCTGTTAGGTGATTTACGCCAACACGTAATCAGCACTAATCTATATCAAGGACTAACTAAATCTGAAGTTTGATAAAAAAAAATCCCTGCATTAGTTCTTGAGATAGCGCTATTGCGGAAATCCTGCAAAATGCAGCATAGCAACACCACATGTTGAGCGATTTACACCAAAACGTAATCAGCACTAATTCATATCAAGGACTAACTGAATCTGAAGTTTGATGAAAATCCGTGTATTAGTTCTTGAGATAGAGCTATTGAAGAAATAGCGAAAAATGCAGCATAGCAGTGCCACCTGTTAGGTGATTTACACCAAAAACTAATCAGCACCAATTTATATTAGGGACAACCTGCATATAATTTTTTATAAATTTCCGTGCATTATTTCTTGAGATAGAGCACCCACAAAATTTGTGTCACATACAGACAGACAGACCGAGTCACAGACTCAAAGACAGACATTTTGTAAAAACATGTTTTTCTGCGTCTCTGACCCCTAAAATGTGTAAAGACGCCAAAAACCGGAAGTCGAAAATTTTCACGAATCCAATACTTTTTCTTGTAAAGATAGAAGAAAATAGAAAAGGTCTCCTTAACCTCTTCAAGGGCGATGGTTCATTTTTGGACTACTTAATTTTAATTCCTAAATGCCGCATTGACACCAGAATGTTGGAATAAAAAATTTTCTTTTATTAAGTACGTGAGCAAAATCTTTTGCTTATTTTAAAATAAATGTGTTTGTAAATTCTGGTGTCAATCACTCTTCATCATTTTACGGATAGAAGTACCTTGCCCCTGAAAGTGTTAAAACGCATACTCGTAATATTTTTACAAAAACTGCTAAAAAACTACAGATATAAGTTATAAAGAATCAGTTAAGTTTAACTGCGGAATCCGAGTAGGTAATCTGTAAAAAAAAAAAATACTTTAGAGTATGTGGCGCAAACGAAACCATTTGGCTAGCAGCACTTTCTCCCTGCCAAATCCAAGTGACTTTAATGCATTTCGAAATTGCTTGTTTAACGGATGTTTAAATGCGCAGTACTTATAATGAATTCAAATATAAAAGATAAAAAAGTTTATTATTATATCTATAATCTTTATATATATGTAACATGTGGCGACAGTTATTTAATTTTACACAGTTGCACAATCTGGATAAGTTTTAAATGTAACTAAATGCCTGATTAATAATGCTGTCTTTATAAATTTGGACGTTAAATGAATTATTGTTTCCATAGCAAAAATGATATCTGTTTGTTTACTATTCTAACAGTATCGAAATCGAGTGATCAGAATGGAACATTAATTTTGAGATTGAAACAATTTTAATCAATTTAAATTTTGCTCTAAACCGCATAATACAATGGTTAAATTTCATTATTGGTACATATAAATATATATGACAAAACTGTAGTTATAAAAGTGTGTTTATTTAAGTTAAACTTATTTAGACTAGTTCAATATGAAGCGTAGAAACAGTGATTCTTTAAAAAGTTTTAATATCATAAAGGGGTGTTTTTTGACTTTTTATCGTGTCGCCAAACGACAATAAATAGCCAAAAAATGAATTTTTCATCATTTTCTACAGATGCTATATCGATGCTCCTCATTAAATTTTTTTATAGACATACAATACCGACGTCAATTTTGCTGCCTTGGTGATTAGGGCTTTTTAATCATTCTCATTACTCAAAAATTCCTATAAAACTAATTTTGCAGCAATACTCGAACTAGTGAGGAAAAATCTTTTAATTTTTTTCTCTGTAATTAATAACATTTTGCTGAGTTTTTAAATTCCTAACATCAGAAAATAGCCCTTCAAGTGATAAGTGACCATAATGCTAATACATTTAGAATAATTTGGGCAATCCTGTCTCGTAACAATAGATGATATAAGTACCGAATAACATACTAAAATTTAGCTTAGGTGTAAAGCTCATACTGCCATTCAAAATGCCCTTCATGAACTAACCGCCTACAGAGTATAATGTATTTCAATTGTTTGTGTTTTTTCGACAATAAGATATACTACTAAAATTTAAATTAACTATTAAACGTATAATGCATTAAAAATCCACTGTTAATAATTAATTCCCATAGACACATTTGTATCAAATTTATTTCATGCAACTCTATAAATGAAGAAAAAGTGGGACGACATCTTTATAGACATCATGCTGTGTTGAACTTCAATAACATAAAATTTAAAGCACATAAATTAACGTCTGAATTGCATTATTTTATTATTGACTTTACACTTATATTAAGAATAAATTACTATACCCAGGCTAATTTTTTACTCCATTTGGGTTTATTGTATTAATTGTGTTTAATGCCTGTCTTAATGTACTAGGTTCAGCAAAAAGTTCTGGGAAATTTGTGAAAGTTGCGTTGTTATGCGCATAAATTAACAACAAAAGCAACAAGGACTATTCTTTAAAGTAGAGACCATCATAGTCCATGACTTTCTGCCACCGTTCTGCCAGATTCCATATTTGCTGGCTAAGTTTGTCGCCGTTACCAGCACCTTCATCCTCATTAATCTCATCGACGGCTTTCAGAATCATTAGGCCTTTTCTCTAATAATGCCGGGTCAAGACACGCAAATCATACTGTTCAATAGGCATTTCGGAGCCAAAGTTTCTGAACTCATATAAATATACCACTAGTACTCCTATATACGATGCAAATTCTGTTAACTATTAGATTAAAAATTTCCCAGAATTTTTTGTTCAACCTAATATACCGGGTGAGCAAAAAGTCCGTATAAACTTTAAAAATTCATGAAAACCGAAAAAATAACCCAAATTAAAACCTGTTTGCAGGATTAGCATCTATAGGTGACGGGAATTTTTTAAAGACAGAAATAAAAAATAATTCAAAAAACAGCTGACAGATGGCGCTCGTTCGTGCGATTTCTGTGGAAAACATGCAAATGAAACGGTTATAAGAACTTGAACTCTTAATCCAGAACTAATTCACCGTTGTAGGCCTTGTACTTGATCAAGGATGCTGAGTATGAAGGATAAAAGCTTTGTTGGTGAAGTTATTTTACGTGAACTAGTTCTGGATTAGGAGCGCAAGTTCTTATAGCCGTTTCATTTGCATATCTCCACCAAAATGGCAAGAACCAGCGCCATCTGTCGACTGTTTTTTGAGTTATATTTTTATTTCTGTCAAAAAAATTCCTGTGACCTATAGATGTTAATCCTGCAAACAGTTTTTCATTTGGGTTATTTTTCCGGTTTTCATGAATTTCTAAAGTTTATACGGACTTTTTGCCCAACAGGTATGTAACTTTAGTAATAAAATAATGTAATTCAGATGTTAACTTATGCACTGCAAATAAAGGCGTCTTAAATTAAGATACATATGTGACTGAAAAAGAATTTCAGACACTTAAGAGGCCACACTAGTCACGGCTTGAAGTTCGAACGCTAATGCTAAGTCTATGGGAGCAATGTTTTCAAATATCTTGCTTGATTTTTAATATTTTTAAATGATTTTTTTTGCACAGGATAGCTGAGGACTATCTGTTTACGGGCTATTTTCTACTTTTCCAATTTTTGTTGTAGTTTAAATCTCAGGATCCTGTTAATTTAGGATCCAGTGAAATTCGAGGTGTTGTGTCCTTTTTAGTCTTATAACATTCATATCAGCAAAATTCAGGAAAATTTTTTTAATAACAACGAAAATATAGAGTTTAAGCTTTCCAATAACATGCTTTCAATAGTTCTACTACAATTAGGCTGAGCAAAATTTGCAAAGATTTTGATGAATAATGTGTCAAAAACGGCCTCGTAATGTTATGCTCTCCGCCTCTACCAAGACGATAAAAACCACGCCTATTGAAAATATGATTGGCTAGTATCCAAACACTTTAGCAAATGGAAACGATTTAATTGTGATTGGATTATTGTATCGTGTTAAAATAGATCACTCCTATTTCAAACCTTGCATTTATTTTTTTCTACGATTATTGTTTAATTTCAACAAAATACTCTTGAAAGAATGAAATATTTCAAATTCTATATTTCTATGAATAACGAAGGAAAATATGCATTTCGTTTGTATATACACAATTTCTGAACGGTACAGTGAGAGGTACAACTTTTACCAAGTTACCAGGGGATACAGATAGTTTATTAAGTAAAACGGTAAAAAAAATAGACGCGTTCTTTTTAAAGTATTTTTTAAGTTAAAATAGTTAACAAATAATAAAATTACGAAGTCATAATTTGCTAGAACATGTTTGTGGCCTGGCCAGGAGACACGGTTTCAAGTCTCCCATTCTTGTATATGTATAAAATATTCGTCAATTTAACATTTTAAGTTCGAAAAAGTTTTTTTTTTTATTAAAAATCAGTAGGATTTAAAGTTAGAAAGTTTTAAAGATTGTTAACTTTAAAATTATAGATCAACTTGTTCAAAACTTTGAAGAAATATTTTTAATATTCATTACTTTAATATTTATTATTTTTAAGGGAACAGTACACCTTTAACAATCGCAGAACGAAATTTGTCCTGTGTAACACATCTTTTTTTAAGAGCCCACTTCAGAAACGGGAAGAAAGTAAAACGTTAATGTTAAGTCTATGGGGGCGTTATTTTAAAATTTCTCGCTTTGATTTTAAAATTATTGAATGAAGTTTTTTGCATAGGATAGCTGATGACGCTCTACAACCAGGCAAGCTTTTACAGGGTTCGTACACATTTCTTTAAATAAAAATCAAGTATTTTTAAGGACTTTCAAGGACCAAAACCAAAAAAAATTAAGGACCTTCAAATTAAATAAACTAATAAATTATAACATGCATTTTTTAATAAAGGGTTTCTTTCATTTTTGTAAAAGTTTTAAATATTCAAATGGATGGGAAGGGGGGGGGGGGAATTTCACCATGTGGCAGTAGAAATTTGGAAAATTTTAAAATAACATACAGCAGAAGAAAAAACTAGTCAGATGTGCCAATCCCAAAACTTTCTTCTATCTAATACATGTTAATACTACAAATTCATTATCAGAGTGCCAAAATTAAATGGTCTATGCCCCTCATAAGCATTCTAAAGATATGAAATTACGTGCATTAGTTCTTGAGATACAACTATTGTTAAAACCGTGCAAATCCTGCAAAATATAGCATAGCAGCGACACCTGTAGGGTGATTTACACCAAAACCTAATCAGCAACAACTTATGTAAACATCTAACTGAATCTGAAGTTTGATCAAAATCCGTGCATTAGTTCTTGCGATATAGGTATTACAGAAATCGTGAAAAATGCAGCATAGCAGCGCCATCTGTTAGGGGATTAACACCAAACCATAATCAGCACCTATAATTAGCAAGGTATACCTGAATCTGAAGTTTGATGAAAATTCGTGCTTTAGTTCTTGAGATATAGCTATGGCGTAAAGCATGAAAAATGCAGCATAGCAGCACCACCTGTTGGGCGATTTACATCAAAAACTAATCAACACTAATTTATATCGAGGGTTAACTGAATATAAATTTTTATTAAGTTTTGTGCATTAGTTCTTGAGATACACCACCCACAAAATTTGTGTCACATACAGACAAACAGGGTCACAGACTCATTTTGTAAAAACATGTTTTTCAGGATATCTAACCCCTAAAACGTGTAAATCGGTCGAAAATTTTCCCGAATCAAATACTTTCTTATTGTAAAGATAAACAAAGAGGAGAAACATAATTTTCTTTAATTATTGGGGGGGGGGGGTTGTTTAACAGACTTATAATTAACTTAAAGACTTGGAGGGGGGGGGGGAATAAAACTGTATGATCGATTATTTATTGTTACAATAAATTAACTAATGGAGCAGAAAAAGTTTTAAAAAAAGCAATGATTTTTAAGATTTTAAACTTTATAAGTTGAGGGGGGAAAGTAACAAGCACATTTTTTTAAATTTTTTAGGGAGGGAGTTTATTAGATGACTTATTTATTTACCTTACGAAAAATTTACAAGAAAAGTTTTTTTTTCGCTATGACAAAATTCGCGTGTTTCTCGCGATCTTTTGACGAAATTTGCGTATTTTTGGAGATCTTTTGACGAAACTTGCGTATTTCTGGCAATCTTTTCACGAAATATGCGTATTTTTCGCGATCTTTTGACAAAATTCGCGTATTTTTCGCGATCTTTTAACGAAATTCGCGTTTTTTCACAATCTTTTGACCCCGTTTTGTTCGTTTATTGACGAAGTCAGCTATCCTTTGACAAAATGCACATTTTTTTCGCGATCCTTTGACGAAATTGACGTGTTATTCGCGCTATTTTGACGAAATTCTTGTGTTTTTCGCGATATTTTAACGAAATTCGTGTGTTTTCTGCGACCTTTTGATGAAATTTACGGGGTTTTTTCGCCATTTTTTAACAAAATTATTGTTTTTACGATCTTTTGACCGAGTTTTGTTCGTTTTTGACGAAATTAGCGATCCTTTGACAAAATTCACGTTTTTCCGTGATCATTTGACAAACACAGGGATGAAAGTACACTAAAGCCGTTTTGTAGCAGCAAAAATCGAATTTTGGAGCAGTAAAATCTATTTTTTTAGCAGCAAAAATCTGATTTTGTAGCAGTAAAATCCTTTTTTTGTAGCAGCAAAAATTAATTTTGTAGCAATAAAAACTGTTTTTGGCGCAAATTGAAATTCTAATGCTAATAAAAAGAAAATTGCGTATTTTCGCGATCTTTTGATGAAATTTGCATATTTCTTGCGATCTTTTATCGAAATTAGCGTAATTCTCGCGATCTTTTGGCGAAATTAGCGTATTTTTCGGGATCGTTTGACAAAATTCGCGTATATTTCGCGATGTTTTGACAAAATTCGCGTATTTTTTGCGATCCTTTGTTGAAATCAGCGTGCTGTTCGCTATTTTTTGACGAAATTAGCGTGGTTGTTTTTAATCTTTTGATAAAATTTACGATTTTATGTGACCTTTTGATGAAATTTGTGAAGTTTTTCGAATTTTTTAACGAAATTTGCGTTTTTTCACAATCTTTTGACCCCGTTTAATTCGTTTTTAGAAGTAATTGGTAATCCTTTGACAAAATTAACGGGGTTTTTTTCGCTATAACAAAATTCGCATGTTTTTCGCGATCGTTTGACGAAATTCGCGTGTTTCTCGCGATCTTTTGACGAATTTGCGTATTTTTCGCGATCTTTTGGCGAAATTCGCGTATTTTTCGCGATCTTATAGCGAAATTCGTGTATTTTTCGCGATCTTTTGACGAAATTAGCGTGGTTTTTTTTTTAATCTTTTGACAAAATTTGCGGTTTTTTGTGACCTTTTGATGAAATTTGTGGGTTTTTTCAAGATCTTTTAACGAAATTTGCTTTTTTTCACAATCTTTTGACCCCGTTTTGTTCATTTTTAGAAGTAATTGGTAATCCTTTGACAAAATTAACGTATTTTTTTTTTTTTTTGCTATGACAAAATTCGCATGGTTTTCGCGATCGTTTGACAAAATTCACGTGTTTCTCGCGATCTTTTGACGAAATTTGCGTATTTTGGCAATTTTTTGACGAAATTTGCGTATTTTTGGCAATTTTTTGACGAAATTTGCGTATTTTTCGCGATCTTTTGACAAAATTCACGTATTTTTCGCGATCTTTTAACGAAATTCGCGTTTTTTCACAATCTTTTGACCCCGTTTTGTTCGTTTTTTTACGAAGTCAGCTATCCTTTGACAAAATGCACGTTTTTTTCGTGATATTTTGACGAAATTTGCGTGTTTTTCGCGATTTTTTGACGAAATTTGCGTGTTTTTCGCGATCATTTGACGAAATTTATGGGTTTTTGCGACCTTTTGATGAAATTTGCGCGTTTTTTTCGCCATCTTTTAACAAAATTATCGTTTTTACGATCTTTTGACCGCGTTTTGTTCGTTTTTGACGAAATTAGCGATCCTTTGACAAAATTCACGTTTTTTTTGTGATCATTTGACAAACATCGCGTGTTTTTCGAGATCTTTTGACCGCGGTTTTTTGCTTTTTTTTGACGCAATTGGCGGCATAGAAAAAATTGATTTTTTTTTTTTTTTTTGTTTCTCGGATCGACGAAATCCTGCTAAATTTCATCTTGGCACTAAGTACGTTTTGGTGTAGGTTTGGCGCAAAATGGAAAAAAAAATAGCTCTTTTGTAGCAGCTTTGCACAAATTTTGGCTTCGTCTGGCGCAGGTCTTACATCCCTGAGAGTAGAAAAAGGTTAAAAAAATGAAGTTTTTAAATTTGATATTACAAAGGGGAAAGTAAAATTTCAGAAGGGGAGGCAAGGCGGGATTAAGATTTTTTTTCTTAATCAGAAATTAAAAGAAATGCAGAAGAGTTTCACCTTTGATTAAGAATTAATATGAGAGTAAAATTAAGCACTTTTAAGGACTTTTTTCCGATTTTGCATGAAAATAAGTACTTTTAAGCACCAAAAATTTCCTTTGAAAAATGTAAGCACTTTTAAGGACTTTCAAGGACCGTACGAACCCTGTTTTACTTTTTAGATTTTGGTTATAGTATTTTTAATATATACATATTAGGTTAGTTTCAATTTCAGAACAGATTCACCTCGGTTCCGAAAGTTAAGGTAATTTTTTTTTAATATCTGAAATTAAAATCGAAAGGGTAAAAACTAGCCCGGTTGTAGATCATCCTCAGCCATCCTATGCAAAAAAAAATCATTTAAAAATATTAAAAAGGAAGTTAAATATTTGAAAATAACTCTCCCATATACTTAACGTTAGAGCTTACGTTTTGTTCTCGTAACAAGTGCGAATTCTCAAAGGTAACATAAAGATATTCTTTGTAACTTCAAGGAAACGCTAAAATTTATCATTAACTTTAATAATGTAAAACTAAAAATAATGAGATGTAAGGTCAAATATAGCATTTTATAAAAGTCTGCTAGCTAGAAAATTTATTTTGTAATACGTATTATTTTATAATAATTTATACTTCACTTATATGGACATTCAAAAGTTTTCTTTTATATTATGGCCTATGTGGGAAAAATCATTTGCGACGTATTTTAATGATGTAAAACAATTTTAAACTTAAAATTTATGCACCTTATTGAAGTGCACAGGTACGTGTACAGGGGAATTCAAAAGTGGATTTCGTTATATTATGGACTATGAAGAAAAAAACGTTTGCGGCGTATTTTAATAACGTTTCTCTGTTGCAACATAATGAAATTGATATGAATTTATAAGGTGAAAAAAATGCTTTCTGAAGGGGTTGCAAAGCATCTATCACTCATTTACAGGGTCACAGAAAAGAGTTCATCTTTATTACAGAAAAAAGTGCTTGCAGCATGTGTTGTAGCTATGTTTCACGATTTTAAACAAGATGGAACTAATATACCTTACTGAGGTTTACTACAAGATGCTTACATTAAAATATGATGTGCATCACATTTTATTTCATTTACAGGGGCACATAAAAGATATTGGATACAATGATGTATATGAGTATTGTCTATTAGTGATGATTGCTGAAAGTGAGTTTTCAGCTATGATATACATTTTTAACTAAATTTCTGCATACTTGATTAATCTATAGACTATATATAGGGCTACACAAAAGAACTAGGAAGAATTGTTGCGAATGAGAGTGAATTGATTAATTTTATTTTCAAGTTCAACTATATTTAGAAAGATATGTTTGGAAAATTCAAATATAATAATATACAAGTCTGTTCAAAGAATTCGATGCATGCACGCCTATTTCAGACACGGGAAGAAATGAAAACGCTAATTTTAAGCCCTTGGGGGCGTCATTTTCAAATTTCTCGCTTTGATTTTAATATATTTGAATGATTTTTTTTGCATAGGATTGCTGAGGATGATCGACAACCAGACTAGTTTTTACTTTTTCGATTTTGGTTATAGTTTTTTTTATGTTAGGATAGTTTAAATTTCAGAACGGATTCCAACCGGTTATGAAAGTAAAAGTAATTAAAAAAAATATATCTGAAACCAAAATTGAAAAAAATAAAAACTAGCCCGGTTATCGAGCGTTCTCAGCTATCTTATGCAAAAAATTCATTTTAAAATATTAAAAAGGAAGCGAGATGTTTGAAAGTAACTCTCCCATAGACTTAACATTAGCGCTTTCATTTTTTCCTAGTTACTAGTGTGGGTTCTCAAATGTAACGTAAAGGAACTGTTTGTAACGTTTAGGAAACGCGAAAATTTATCATTAACTATAAGAATGTAAATCTAAAAATAATGAGACTGTAAGGTAAAATATCGCAATTTATAAAAGTCTGTCAGCTGGCAAATTTATTTTGCAATGCGTAACTGTAACAGAATCCTGGTTTAAACGGAATAGCTTCATGATTCCCCTAAAAATATCTTACAATTGTATCTGTAAAGACGGAAACAACCCACCTAAAACGGTATTTCGTACACATTGTTTATGTTTCCGTCTTAGCAGGTTTTATAGTGTCATGTTTTTAGTTGAGGGGGTGGAATTTTAATTATTACCAGGCCCCGCGTTTTTCTCTAAGCCCTCTATATTTTCTATTTATATATCCAACACAAAACGTTTGGACGGGTACTCAGATGTTTAGCACTCTCCAACATAGTTGAAAAATGTTTATGAGTGGGGCTTGACTGCTCGTCTGTCAGTACTCTAACTAGCGTACATATACTCGGATTGTGATGTAATAGAAATACGTTGTTGATGTTTATCATGTCATAAATGACATTGATAATGAAGCGTGTAATAATTTATACTTCACTTACATAGACATTGAAAAGCATTCTTTTATATTATGGCCTATGTGGGAAAAATCATTTGCGGTGTATTTTAATGATGTAAAACAATTTAAACATAAAATTTATGCACCTTATTGAAGTGCACAGATACGTGTACAGGGGAATTCAAAAGTACATTTCATTATATTATGGACTATGAGGAAAAAACGTTTGCGGCGTATTTTAATAATGTTTCTCTGTTGCAATCATAACGAAATGGATGTGAATTTATTAGGTGCACTGAAACATGCTTTTTAAGGGGGTTACAAAGCATTTATCATTCATTTACAGGATCACAGAAAAGAATTCAGTTTTATTACAGAAAAAACTGCTCGCAGCGTGTTTTAATTCTGTTTCAATATTTTAAACAAGATGAAATTCGTATACGTTACTGAGGTTTACTACAAGATGCTTACATTAGAATATGATGTGAATCACATTTTATTTCATTTACAGGGGCACATAAAAGTTGCTAGATACAATACTGTATACGAAGTATTGTCTATTAGGGACGATTACTAAAAGTGAGTTTTCAGCTATGATATCCTTTTTTAACTAAATTTCTGCATCCTAGATTATATATATGATTTCTATAGAGCATGTATAGGGCTACGCAAAAGAACTAGGAAGAATTGCTGATAATGAGAGTGAATTGCTTTTTTTTTAATTAAATTCTACATTTTCACGTTCAACTATATTTAGAAAGATGTGTTTGTAAAATATAAATATAATAATATACAAGGCTATTCAAAGAACTGGATGCATGCGCACGCGTATGAATAATAATTTCTGGAAGTACGATTTCAGTTGTTTACAGCATGTTTATACTGCAATAATTTTGATCTTACCATTACCATGTGCTGTGTATATAAACTTGTTCGGATGCAAGGGCTGTACAAAATAATGCAAATATACTGCAGTTAATTGGTAGGAATTGCTGAAAGTTTACTTTCATCTGCATTATTCGTTTTCTTATTATATTAAATTTTATCATATTTTTCATGCCGTTAAAACAAGCCTAAGAACATCCATTGATGACTTTATCATTTTCATTTTTCAGTAATTTGAACAATTTAAATTTACTAAGATTTAACAAAAACTTAGTTAATATAACAAACAAAAACACAACAACATACAAACAAATATAACACATAAAGTAACAAACAACAACAACAAACATAAACAAACTAACATAAACAGAGGATAAACAAAAAGTTAGTAAGTATTAAAGAATGTTTACTTTGAAAGTTTTGATCAATTTGTTTGAAAATTTAAAGGAATATTGTTAATATTTATTACTTTTAATATTTATTATTTTTAACGAAAAAGTACACCTTTAACAGCCGCAGAAAATGCGAGATTTGTCCTGTATTACACATCTTTCTTTAAGAGCCCACTTCAGACACGGGAATAAATAAAAACGCTAATTTTAAGTCTATGGGGGCGTTAATTTCAAATTTCTCGCTTTATTTTAATAGATTTTTTTTTTGTTTTTTCTGCATTGGATAGCTGAGGACGATCGAAAACCAGAATAGTTTTTACTTTTTCGATTTTGTTTTTAATTTTTTTTAATATTAGGATAGTATCAATTTCAGAACGGATTCCAACCGGTTCCGAAAGAAAAAGTAATTTTTTTTTAAATATCTGAAACCAAAATCGAAAAAGTATATGTTAGCCCGGTTATAGATCCTCCTCAACTATCCTATGAAAAAAAATTTCATTTTAAAATATTAAAGAGTAAGCGAGATATTTGAAAATAACGCTCCCGTAGACTTAACATTAGTGCTTACATTTTTTTGCCGTTTCTAATGTGGGTTCTCAAATGTAACGTAAAGGTAGTTTTTGTAACGGTAAGAAAACGCGAAAATTTATCATTAACTATAATAATGTAAAACTAAAAAAAGACTGTAAGGTAAAATATAATCTTTTATAAAATCTGCTAGCTAGCAAATTTATTTTCTAATACGCAGCTGTAACGGAATCCTGGTTTAAACGGAATATTTCCCTGATTCCCCTTAATATATCTTATACAGTAGAGCGCCGATTATCCTAACAAGTCGGGACCGAACCTAGTTCGAATAAGCGAAAGTTCGGATAAATGGACAGACAATTTAAGGGGTGTTTCTCACTATACTAATACCTTCACACTTTATCCAGGCTTAGGACTGGTAGCGCCAGTTAGTGCTAGCGTGTTTAAAAACTGTCTTTTTGTTTACTTTTTTATCATTTAAAATTTTCTTTTTCTCTTTTTATCATTTTCTGAACTCCAGAGATTATAATTTAAACAAAATAGCTTTCGATTGTTGCTTGCTTCAAATAAGACGTTCTTTCCAATGTTGCCATATCTCGAATTCTTCTTAAATACGTTATTTGAATAGGATCAGAGTTCTTCTGCCATTCAAGCCATTTCATAGCTGTTTCCAAACACTCAAAGGCTTCGTTATGCGATGGATTTGGGTCATTTTCAGGGCATTCGTTTTCATTTCTTCAATTTATTTTACATCTTAAATCTCATCCACAATCTCATCATCATTAAAAAAAATTTTTTGAGAGAAATAGGTTGTTCGGATAAAAATTTTTTTGAGAGAAATAGGTTGTTCGTATAATTGGAAGTTCGGTTAACTGGAGTTCGGATAATCGGCGCTCTACTGTAATTGTATCTGCAAAGACGGAAACTGCCCATCTGAAACGGTAATTCGCACCTATTGCTTGTGTTTCCGTCTTACCAGGTTATATAGTGTCAATTAATACCAGGTCCCGCTTTTTTCTCTACAACCTCTATATTTTCTATATGTATATCCAACACAAAACGTTTGGACGGGTACTCATATTTTTAACACATTACAACATAGTTGGAAAATGTTTATGAATTGGTTTCACTGCCCGTCTGTCCGTGGTCTAACTAGCGTACATATACTTGAATTGTGATGTAATTGAAATACGTTGTTGAAGTTTATCATGGGATACATGGCACTGATAATAAAGCGCGTAATCATTTATATACTTCACTTACATGGACTTTCAAAAGTATTCTTTTATATTATGACCTATGTGGGAAAAATCATTTGCGGTGTATTTTAATGATGTAAAACAGTTTAAACATAAAACTTATGCACCTTATTGAAGTGCACAGGTTCGTGTACAGGGGAATTCAAAAGTACATTTCGCTATATTATGAACTATGAAGAAAAAACCTTTGCGGCGTATTTTAATGTTTCTCTGTTACGAACATAATGCAATTGATATGAATTTATGAGGTGCAATAAAACATACTTCCTAAAGGGGTTGCAAAGCATTTTTCATTCATTTACAGGGTCACAGAAAAGAGTTCAGTTTCATTACAGAAAAAACTGCTTGTAGCGTGTTTTAGTTATGTTTTACTACTTTAAACAAGATGGAATTCATATATGTTACTGAGGTTTATTGCAAGATGCTTACATTAGAAGATGATTTTGATCACATTTTATTTCATTTACAGGGGCACATAAAAGATGTTGGATAAAATACTGTACATGAATTATTGTCTATTATGGATGACTGTTGAAATTGAGTTTTCAGCTATGATTTACGTTTTCAACTAAATTTCTGCATACAAGGTTATATATTTAAATTATATACATCATGTATAGTAGGGTGGGTCGAAAAAAAAGAAATTTTTATAATCGAAGTGTAATAGCGCGGAAAAGTTGCATTTTGTAATACAGAATAAATTTCTAAAATATTACATCGATCGGTTAATATCTTTTACCGCCGCAAGGGGGCCAAAATTTCAAAAAATCACAAAAAACATGTTTTTTTTATCATTTTTTTTTAAATTATCCAAACATACCAATACAATTTTTAATAGAACGCAATAACTACATGAAGATATGAGAAATGTCCCGGTAAATATTCATTATGATGAAATCAGATCATTATTTGCCGCAAAAGACCATATTTTTTGTAAAAATTTCAAAAATTTCACTTTTTCATTTTTTTTTAATTTTTTATAATTTCTATAATATGTCTAGAAATAAATAATTTTACTTTATATCTATTAATATATCATAATTTTTTATAACTATTTGTAATAGACTTGAAAATAAAGTTAATCATTCATTTTTCTTGACGATCGGTTCATCTACTGATGTTTTACTTCATAACAGCCAATTCGTGCCACAAAAATTATATAAAAGGAGCAAAATGTTTTAGTATTTTATGAATTAAAATATAGAGACGTTTAACCGAAACGGGTTAAATAAATTTAAAATGAAGAAGAATTTAATGTAAATGAATTTTATAATATAACTTGCTTTCAGATGAAGCCATTATTTCTCGAGAGGACAAAACTGATCAGATGTGATCCTCCCTCTGTTCTAGTAAACAAACTTTATCAGTGCTTCAATGAATAATTTCACGCATCTTTCTAGTGATTGAGTGGGACAAGGAAAGTTATAATATCTGGTATCTTTAATCGAAAATTTTTAACTCACCAGCGTTTTTAGTCGATAAAGAAACCATAACAGGTGGTTCCGTTAGTTTCCAGTTTTGTCAGTAGACTAAAGCCATACAATTTTAAGCTTCAGTGTTGAAGTCTGCTATGATAAAGTGACGGATGGCACTATTCTAGTCCACAAAACTTCGTGCTTTTGCAATTTTCTTCATGGCTGGGGCCCTGATGTTCTCCTCTTCATATGCTATCATTCCAAAGAGGCTATTTGTATGATTTGCGAAATAGTCATCTCGTGAAAATACAGGAACTATAATCTTTCGTAGATTATCTGTCAAGTAACGTAAGTTACTGACTATAGTGCACAGATCTGGAAAACATGAGTGATTCATTTTAATTCTGAACCAACTGATGCAGTACATTTTCAGGATGTACTCAAAGAGTATGACAAGTTAAAAAGAGGGTTTCTTTGTTCCAACGTAGAGTCTCAAAATTCGTATAGCAGTAATGATCCACCTTGCGTGAAATATTTGTCCAGGGACTCAGCAAAAAAGGTCAATTGTATACACGCGTGTTGAAAGTGCTTGCAATATTTCAGACATATACTTCTGGTCAGTTGACAAATCATCTTTATCAACAGCTAGGTAATCAGATTAAATTGGCTTAAATTTTGCAATTGGTAATAATTCGCAAATCGCAAGAGATCAACCAATTGGGCCACAATATGATAGATAACCTGTTTTTTTGTCATCAAGATGTTTGAAAAGATGTCACAGTGGAAGCTCATTGAAGTGAGTTCAAGGAAGCCAATAAAGTGGTTTTTTAAAAGTTGTTCTCAACTAATCCTACTATAACACAACCTTTGCATCCTGTTTTGAAGACAATTCCGCGAAATTCAACTGCAATTATTATTCCAGTCGGGATTTCATTTTTCTTCAAAAAATCTATAATGTCATTGCATATAGAAGTCGCCTTGCCAGACGATGGGGTCAAATGACGAAAATAATTCAGACCTGTTTCTAGTACAAAGAGATATGTTCCTCCTTGACTTCGAAAAGATGAAACTTTGCCACCTCTTTAACCTGGCAGATATTTCTATCTTTAGGGCCCTCAAAGTATAGAGTAAAAGGAGTACATTACAAAAAAAAAAAAAAAAAAAAAAAAAAAACGAACAAAGTAAAACGTGGCCCTCTAGCAGCGAGAAATTAATTTTACGTGCAGACAGCTGCAGGTGTTTCTATCATTGAGCAATTTTTTTTTTATAGAATTACAGTGATCATGGTTAACAATGTGCATGAAATTAATAACATAAAATGCCTTTCCCAGCCTATTAGAAATGTAAAAAATCTGAAAACATTACAAAAGTTATGAAAATTAAAAAAATGGAAAACTTTAATTTTTAACATTTTTTAGAAATTTTGGCCCTGTTGTGGCGGTAAAAACAACGATGTCACAAAAATGAAATGTTAATGTTACATTACTAATATCTTGGCGTGGCTATTGCGTTCTATTAGAAATTGAATAAGTATGTTTGGATAATTTAAAAAAAAATTGCTAAAAGTATGTTTTTTATGATTTTTTCGAAATTTGGACACCTTGCGGCGGTAAAAGATATTAACCAATCGGTGTAATATTTTACGTATTTTATCTTTTTTACAAAAGGCAACTTTTCCGCGCTATTACGTTTCGATTATAAATATTTCGGTTTTTTCGACCCACCCTAATGTATAGGGCTACACAAAAGAACTAGGAAGAATTGCTGAGAATGAGAGTGAATTGCTTATTTTTTTTTTTTAATTAGATCCTACATTTTCAAGTTCAACTATATTTAGAACGATATGTTTGGAAAATATAAATATAATAATATACAAGGCTATCCAGAGAATTGAATGCATGCACGCCATGGATGATAATTTCTGGAAGTGCGATTTAAGTAGTTTTAAGCATGTTTATATTGGAATAAATTTTATCTTAACATGTGGCGTGTATAAAAACTTGTTGCTAATGTAAGGGCTGTACAAAAAAATGCAAATATATTTCCGTTAATTGGTAGAAATTCCTGAAAGTTGATTTTCATCTGCATTATTTGTTTTCTTATTATATTAATTTTTAGCATATTTTTCACGCCGTTAAAACATGCCTAAGAACTTTCATTGATGACTTTATCATTTTAATTTTTCATAATTTGAACAATTTAAATTTACTAAGATTTAACAAGAACTTAAAATTCGTAAGTTTTAAAGATTGTTAACTTTAAAAGGGTTGATGAATTTGTTCGAAACTTTAAAAAAATAATTTAATATTTATTATTTTTAATATTTGTAATTTTTAAGGGGACAGTACACCTTTAAAAGTCGCAGAAAATGCGAAATTTGTCCTGTATAACACATCTTAATTTAAGAGCACACTTCAGACACGGGAAGAAATGAAAATGCTAATTTTAGTCTATGGGGGCGTTATTTCCAAACCGCTTTGATTTTAATATTTTTGAATGATTTGTTTTTGCATAGGATAGCTGAGGACGATCGACAACCAGGCTAGGTTTTACTTTTTCGATTTTAGTTATAGTTTTTTTTTTTTATTGCTTCAATTTCAGAAACGATTCCACCGGCTCCGAAAGTAAAAGTAATTTTTTTTTTTTAATATCTGAAACCAAAAATCGAAAAAGTAAAAAACAGCCCGGTTGTAGATCGTCCTCAGCAATCCTATGCAAAAAAATTCATTTTAAAATATTATAAAGAAAGCGAGATATTTGAAAATAACGCTCCCACAGACTAAACATTAGCGCTTACATTTTTTCCCCGTTACTAGTGTATATTCTCAAAGGTAACGGAAAGACATTTTTTGTAACGGTAAGGAAACGCGAAAATTTATCATTAACTATAATAATGTAAATCTGAAAATAATGAGACTGTAAGGTTAAATATTACATTTTATAAATGTCTGAACAGTGAACAGCAGCGCAGTTCCAGGGGCTACCTATTTGAAGATCAAATCCACGCCCTGTCGATGAGTTGGTATATAGCACATCATAGCAAAAACAGGAAATGTTAGTCTAAGTGTAGTGAAACACTACTGTGATAGAGAGTGTCGATAACTCCTAACAATACTGCCGAGAATCAAGGACAGAATGAGAGAAAAAGAGAGAGGAAAGTCTACTAGATAACAAATTTATTTTCTGATATGCAGCTGTAACGGAATCCTGGTTTAAACGGAATTTGTTCATTATTTCCCTAAAAATACCTGGCAAGTGTATCTGCAAAGACGCAAATAACCCATCTAAAACGGTATTTCGTATCTATTGTTTATGTTTCCGTCTTACCAGGTTTTATAGTGTCATGTTTTTAGCATGAGGGGGTCGAATTTTAATTACAACTAGGACCATTTTTCATGAACTCCGCCTTTTTTTTTTTGGAGGGAAAATAAAATTTGATGTCGATACGAGTGTGTTTTGAAAGGTTATCAGCCCGACAAAGAAAATAGTAATATTTTGACAATATTTCATTTTTTTTAACGTAGTTCCTTACAACTTATAAAATTTAAACCAACGAGTTTCCGACTTTTTATTATCTTTAGTATAATAAGCCTTATCTATCTTTGGAAATGAAGTGGTGGTGTCTGCTTTAACCCCATATTTTGAAGTGAATTTCCGACCACCGAGCCATTTCTCCAGGCTTGGGAAGAGGAAATAAACGCTGGGAGCAAAATCCGGTGCATGTGGAAGTACTACAGAGCGTAGGTGATTGACTTTAGTAGCGAAAACTACAGGCATGTGTGCAAGAACAATGCTGTGGTGAACGAACACCTTCTTTTTGCTCAGGTAGGGAAATTTTGTCGGAATAAGCACTCTTCAATTGGTCCTGTAGAGAAGAATAACACTGTCCGGTGACGATTCTGCCTTTTTGTCGGTGGTCTATGATCACAACATCTTGTGAATTCCTGAAAACCGTATCCGTGGCTTTTCCAGCAGGTGGAACCGTTTTCACTTTCTTTGGTGCAATTTCAGCTGCTCTTTCACATTGTTTAGATTGCTCTTTCATCACTGAAGAATAATGGCGAATTCATGTTTCATCCACCGTTATAAAACATTGACGAAAATCAGCCGATTGTTTAAGTTTTCTAACTTAACTCGAAATCACCATAGTCCACATTACTAAAGGCCATCTGCACTACCTTCATTAAAAAAAAAAAAAAAAAAAAAAAAAAAAAAAAAAAAAAAAAACAGTGAAGATGGAGAAACTCAAAAAATGCTAAAGAAAGGAGGGGTGGTGAATAAGGAGACCAAACTCACGAGGTTTAATTTGATTGTGTTAATAAATGAAATGTTTTCACGAAGGAATTTTCTGCAGAAAGTCCACCCAAATCAGCATTTCATTGCAAATTATATATCTCATAAAATCATAATAGAACCTCCACTTTTGAGCTTGCCAAATTCGATTTATAAGCAATATTCTGACGGAGGCAAATCAAGCAAATTTCTACCACTTATTTTAAAATGTTATTATTGTCTTAATTAACTGAAGTTATTAAATATGATAAAAAAAATGTAACAATTTTTAATGGAAGTATGCCTACTTCATCCTCGTGAAGTCGGAACCTACGGTTCGATCCAGCACGTTTCGGCCTGAAATTTTTTCTATAAGCGAGGCTCTATGATTGAATACGAGTCATAATTGATTGTATCAGTTTCTAAGCCTTTGTTGTCTAAAAATTTGAATGTACAGGTCTCCTCGGACGGAAATTTCTTGTTCCCGGAACCGGGCAGTACAATTAGCAGTACAAAAAAAATACGTATTATGAAGCTAAAACTTTGGCCCGACTCAATTTCTACAGAATATGTCGATATTTTTAAAACAACGTTATTCTACATTGTTCAAAAACCAGATTTACGCATAGTTTTTATTTTCAGATTATATTCGTAATTCATGGAATATAAGGAATAATAACAATATTAATATTTATTTAGACTACATTGATGACTACTTCGAAGAGGCCTTTTAATTAAAGCAAAAGTCAGTTTCTTACCCACAGAAGATTTTTCTTTGCATTCAGTGAGACAAGAAAATTGTTTATTAATAGATGTTACTTGGAAACTATAGCAGTAGTTTGCAGAAACACTGTTTATAATTAAGTGAATTAAATCAAACAATCCGCTAAAAGCAGCTTCAAATAATCAACAATTAGGCATTGTTTTCCAACAAGACCACACGTATCTTTGCCCACTGTAGGCACAAAATATTATAATTGAGATGAAGTGTTTCAATCCAAGTACCATTCTCCAAAACTTACTTCGTCGAATGACCGTTTATTTAAATCACTTAAAAATATTTTGAGGATAAGGTATTTTATTTTTTGGAAGATTTGAGAAAATACATCGATTCTTTAGCCAGATGAGCTCTAATTATGTAACTGCTAGGAATTGAAATTTTCACGAAATACACTTTCTTTAATTTCCATCAACAATATGCAACAAACTTTTACATCATTCCCAAAAATCTGAATTTGGTTACGGATTCTTCTCTGGTCTTTATCTATGAATTTTAATAACACTCCATCTTTACTTTCAATTTACATTGGTATCCTGGTTAAAGATTGCCTTAGTTAACATTTTTATTTCATGATGTATTTGTAATGGCACACACTTTCGTTTACTAAAATTCATTATTCAATGACAGAGTTTTATCAAATGAGTAGAGAGGAAATTAAGGCTCACAAAGCAACAGTTAGTAAATTTGTCATTAGCTTTTCAAGAATTATACGAGAAGGATAATACCATCATCAACCAGTCTGTCACTTTGAAAGACTGCGTTATTTACATAGAAAATGTCAGTAGGACATTTTTAACAAACTGATAAAAACATTTTCTGGGCACCAATGAATGACAGCTTAACATTGTCTTGATCGGCAAGTTCAAGTAGAGGCTGCAAAGTAAAACCAGTGATAATTTACCAAGCTAATTTATAAACTAGTAAAAACAGTTTCTTAGCAACAACGAATGATAGCTTAACACTGTCATGATCGGTAAGTTCAAGTAAAGACTATAAACTAAAAGCACTGCTAATTTACCAAATTCCGATATAGGACACAGATTGGTAAAGGATATTACGGCAACTCCTCCTGATTATTAACTTGGAAGTAGAGGAAGTAGATGGAGAATCTCTGGAGATATTTGACTGTGAGCTTTCAACTGACAAGGTGTAAAAAAAAATCTCTATCAGCAATGCGGGGAAAATAAAATTGTAACTTAATCTAAAGATAAAGATGCAGTAATAAATTTATTTTCTCTGATTTCTGATAAAGAAAAAGAATGCTTTGGTAAAATTGGAAGAAATTCGAAATATTGCTTTGAAATGGAATTCTATGAAATTCATTATCAGAATTGCATATCAATGTAATGAAAAATCCAAGCAGTTTTCAGAGAAAATAAAAACAAATCTTTCTCAAACAATTGTAAAAAAAAAAAAAAAAAAAAAAAAATACAGCTGTATTTATTACAAAAATCTCCAAATTCAGAGTGATGAATTAAAAAAGGTTTTTATACACAATCGAGGTATAAAAACAAAGGATGTTTTTGTGCCTGTCCACAGATTCCTAAAGAGTGATACAAGATTTCACAGGAAGGGATTTGTTCGACGGGGGGCAATTGCACAGACCATCAGCTCATCAAGTTGAAGGCTGGAATTTTAGGATTAGATAGAACTCAATTAGCATATTAAAATGCAAATAGTCTGATAAGTCATATTTTGATAGAAAACACCTGCCCACCGGAGTTTAGTATTTGATCGATTGGTTTATCATTGTATTTTGCAGCACCCAAATGTATGAAAATATTGAAGTTTGGGTGCATGAAAACACAATGGTAAACCTGCAGATCAACCACTAAATTGATGTTCTGTAGATGGTTTCCACCAAGATACGACTTGGCAGACCAATGCATATAACTTGTATATAAAATAAACGGTCAAATACAAGTATTACTCGCGCTCAGAGGGTTCCGTACAATAAATATATGAATTATTAACTGTATTATTTAAAAGAATAATGAAACTTTGTAAAAACCTATTCAACGTAGAGTTGGGTATAGCTGTATATATTAGAAAAGTATGAATGAGTATACCACAAAGGTTCAAAGAGATATGAAGCCGAAATAAAATTAAATATTGCTATTTTGTATAACTCTTTTTGTAAACGTATCTTAATCTGCATATGGTGAACTTAATTTGGTACTAACAATAAAAGTACTGCATATTTAAATTTCATTTGGCATTTCATAAAACTAAATTCAACATAGTAATATTTTTCATTTTAGAGTGTAGATGAAATAAAATCCTTGTTCAAAGTTTAAACTTGGCGTTGTACTAAGCGCGCTTCGAAAGGAGGTCGCACAGATGTAACTCGACTTTGTCCGTGCCGCATTCTTTTCAAATAGGTCTTTAATTATCATTTAAAGACACGGGAGGCGTATTGAGAGATCCACTCAACGCAAACTAGTCGCGAATACCATAGTATTTATGCGATTAATTATAATTAAATTGGTCTGTTTTTAACAATTTGACGTTTACTGCTTTTATGCTGCTACTGGGTATTGCATTACACAAATATATCATTAAAAGTTGTTATCTAGTATTTAAAAACCGATGGTATATAGAGTACGCCGCCTCTGCCATTATGTATGTCCAAACCAACCGTGTCTTTAAGGGTTAAGGCTCCTGCCCCTGCCAGCGAAGGCACACACGAGCTAATGCTAATCGTATTGGGAAGGATTTTTCTAATATCTCTTTTGCATTTCGATATTTTAAAATATTTTTTTTGCCATTGTATAGCCGAGATCCGTCTCTACATCGCACTTTCTTTACTTTTTCCTCCCCATAGGATTAGCATTAGCTCGTTAGTGTCTTCGCCGGCATTGACAGGAATCTTAATATCTCGGCGAATTACCGACGATTTTTTTTCGAAAATCATTACAAACAATGATTTTATACTTTTGATACGATAGGTACCTTTAGCGCTCTTCGATACCTTTTCTGAATGCCCGCAAACAGAAATCTGTATGTAACAGAAAAATGCGATTTTATGAAAAACTATGCCACCTAGGGCAATCGCTATAATTTTCCTGCGAGTACCTCTACTACATTCCTCTACTACCTCTAATTTTTTTCATAATTTTAGTTTCAGTAGATTTGAAAATAGATGGGGGGGGAGGGACATATTTTTGCACTACATTTTCGACGATATCTCTGAAATTATAATATCTAAAATTAAAAGAAATGTATTTTTGAGTTCGGCGTTACGGAATCTTTTAACCGATACCCCAAACGATATACAAAGAAAATAAATTTCTTCTTCAAATAACCTAATTATCCCCTCTATGTTTTTCCCCACATATATTTGTGAATGTTTAATAATCTGTAAATATGTGGGTCAATAGTCTTTATTGCATCTCCCAATTTGAACTTCCCACGTTCCGTAGTTTACGAGTAAAATGGCTGTGACAGACAGACAGACACAGGAGTGATCTTATAATGATTCCGTTTTTACTTTTTAAGTACGGAACCCTAAAAATCATGATTATTGCAACTGAGAAATACAAAAACATAAGAAGATGAATTATTGACAATAAATAAAACAAGAAAGGAAAACCATGTGCCAAGTATGGATTATGAACCCTTTCCTACATTTTTAGTTCAGTTAGAAAAACATAACACATTTGAAAATACACATTTATTAATTCCTAGCAATAGACGGAAACGTACTTCAATTGTTTTGTGAAGCTCTGTTATGTTCCTTATAAATTTTTATACACGCCACATACTGAGCTAAAATTTAATTCAGAAATAAATACGCTGAAAATTACTGAAATCACACTTCTAAGGCTAACATTAGCTTAAGAATTGCTATCCATGGACGGCCATGTATCCAGTTTTTTGTCATATCCCTATTTATTTACATGCTACAATATCATTTAGCCAACGGGACATTTAGCAGACAGCAATTAGACGACAGGATGTTTAGCCGACATGATAATTAGTCGACAGCGACTGTTAGCCGAAAAGACAGTTAGCCAACAGAGGACAATTATTCGACATGGACATGCATCCCACTTAACTGTAACGTAACTGTAACCTGATCTTAGCCTAATTAAACCTAAGCATAAACTAACTGTAGCGTAACTGTAACCTAACCAATACCAAACTGTAACGTAACTATAACCTATCTGTAACCTAAACGTAACCTAATTGTAACATAACCGTAACCTAACTGAAACCTAACAGTAACCTAATTGTAGCCTAAATGTAACCTAACTGAAACCTAACAGTAACCTATTTGTAGCCTAAATGTAACCTAACTGAAACCTAACAGTAACCTAATTGTAGCCTAAATGTAACCTAACTGGGACGTAACCGTAATCTAACTGTAACTAACGTTTACCTAGTTATAACCTAATCGTATGCTAACTGTAATGTAACTGTAACATAACTTTACCATGACCAAGCTGTAACTTAAGCGTATTCTAATTATCACCTAAACGTAACCTAACAGTTATTTAACCATAATCTAAACGTAACCTAAGGGTAACCTAATTATAAAGTAACCGTAACCTAATTGAAACCTAACAGTAACCTAATTGTAGCCTAAATATAATCTAACTGGGACGTAACCGTAATCTAACTGTAACTAAAGTTTATCTAATTATAACCTAATCGTATGCTAGCAGTAATGTAACTGTAACACAACTTTACCATGACCAAGCTGTAACCTAAGCGTAATCTAATTATCACCTAAACGTAACCTAATTATAACCGAACAGTTACCTAACCATAATCTAAACGTAACCTAAGTGTAACCTAATTATGAAGTAACCGTAACCAAACTAAAACCTAACAGTAACCTAATTGTAGCCTAAATGTAACCTAACTGGGACTTAACCATAATCTAACTGTAACTAACGTTTACCTAGTTATAACCTAATCCTATGCTAACTGTTATGTAACTGTAACATAACTTTACCATGACCAAGCTGTAACTTAAGTGTAATCTTATTATCACCTAAACGTAACATAATTATAACCTAACCGTAATCTAAGAGTAACTAATCGCAATTGTAACCAAACTGCAAATTAACTGTAACCTAGCGGGAAGTGCATAATATGAAAGAGTGATCAAAGGGTTGCCCAGTCCAATAATATATCACTTGAGGGATGTCGGAAAAGTCAGAAAAATGCTCCCGGTGATACAAATTGGGGTAGGGGGAACGGGAGGTACATAATATGAAAGCGTAATCAAAGAGCTCCAATGCGATGTATCTAATGAGGGGTGTCGAAAAATGTTAGAAAAGTACCGGCTAATTATACTACCAGCTAAATGTCCTGTCGGCTAATCGCCTTTTTGGCTAAATGTCCTTCCGGCTAATTGCCACGTTCGGCCAGTTGCCTGTCGGCCAATTATCTGTATTGCTAAAATTATTACTATATGTCCATTTCGGTCAATTGTCCTGTATGCTGTATGCAAATTTCAGCTAATTGTGTTGTCGGCTATATGTACGTATCGGCTAAATGCACGTGTCAGCTAACTGCTATCTGCTAAATGTCTTGAAGGCTATTTGATTGTCGGATAAATGTCTGCGACTGGCTACGGGTCAAACATCTATACTAAAAGTAGTTGAGCTTGAAAATGCATAAATCAAATTAAAAAACATCTTTAAGTAATTCATGGTCATTCTCGATACTACTGATGAAATCTTTTGTGTAGTGTCTATGCAACGGAATAGCAATAATTTCAGCAATACAGACAATTGGCCGACAGACAACTGGCCGAACGTGGCAATTAGCCGGGAGGACATTTAGCCGAAAAGGCGATTAGCCGACAGGACATTTAGCTGATAGCATAATTAGCCGGCACTTTTCTAACATTTTTCGACACCCCTCATGAGATACATCGCATTGGAGCCCTTTGATCACTCTTTCATATTCTATGCAATTCATATGCACCACCTATGTGCCTGTGCAAAAATATTAGTTTAACATAACTTATACCATAACTTATCATTAATCAAACATATCATAATTTAAAACTCACTATCAGCAATCATCCCTAATGTTTCCCTGTAAATGAACAATAAATTCGATGCACACCATATTCTTATCCAAACATCTTGCACTCTTTGTCTCCCCTTCTTCCGAAATTTCGTTTCCCGTTTTGCTTCCCTTACAGTATCAAGGTTTAAAATCTTTAAAATTCCTTAATATTTTCTTTAATTTTCTGTTTTATTTGTTACTTTAAACTAACAATAAATAGTCAGTCATAAATTTCGTTATCAATTTATTTCACCATATTCATTTCATTAAAATTTCTTGTAAATTGCCTCTATCGGAAATGTCATTTCTCCCTTTTGCTCCCTCATCACGGTACCCATATTTTAAAATAAAAACCCTTTAAAACTCTTTAATTTTTTTTATCTTTTCTGCTCAATTTGCCACTTTATTTTAACAATAAACAAACGATCATAAAAATTTCTCCTCCCCCCCCCCAACCCCAACTGAAATTGGTATTTCCTCCTCGCCTCTCCCTCTTACCAAGCATCTGAAATTTAAAGTCCTTAATTTTTTTTTCGTTTATTATTTTTTTAAATTATTTGTAAATATTTTCTAAGGTAAGTAAATAATAAGCCACCGATAAACTTCCGCCCCCCTCCCCCCGGAAAAAAGAACTAATTCTGCTTATTCCTCTTTTTTTCCCTCAGATCACAAAAAATTAACCTTAAAAGTCATTGCTTTTTTTAAAACATTTTGTACTCTATCTGTTAATTTATTGTAATCATAAATAATCATATAACTATACTCCTCCCCCACCAAAATTGATGCTTGCTCTGACTCTACCCTTACCAAGAACACAAAATTTAGTCTTTTTTTGTCCTATTTCTTATTCTTTAGTAAGGTAAATAAATAAGTCATCAAATAAAATCCCCCCCCCCTTTTTTTTCTTCTTTCCCTTATTTAAGTTTAAAATCTTTGAAAGTCTTTTTTTAATACATTTTCAGCTTTATCTGTTTCATATTGAACAATAAATAATCGATTATATAATTTCTTCCACCACCATATAAAATTGACGTTTTCTTTTCTCCCCCCCCCCCCCCATTATTTCCGTGCTCATAAAATTTAAAGTCTCTAAAACTCCTAATTTCAATGTTTTTGCCCTATTTGTAAATCTTTAATAAGTTACATAATCAGTCATCTATTAAATTCCCCCCCCCCCCCCACCAAAAAAAAAAAAAAAAATCTGTTTCTTCCTTTGTCTTACCCTCAATTCATGAAGTTAAAAAATCTAATTTACAGTCTTTAAAACTTTTTAATTTTTACTTTTTTTGGTCCTAATTATAAATCTTTATTATCTATAATATTAACTAAATCATTTCAACTATGTACGAAAGTGTTAATAATAAAGCGATAGGTGTACATTTAATTGTGCATAAAAAAACATTTTAACTGTATTTTTCAAAGGAAAATGTCTTTAGAGAGATATTTGTAAGGAAAATATTGTGGTTTCTCGTCAACGTGCAAGTAAATTCTCAAAACCTTTCAAAATCATTTTATTCCGACTAGCTCAGAAAGAACCATCAAACGTAGATACCAAAGGTGCCTGAGTAATCGACTGAACCGAGTATGTCCATAAAGAAAAAAGAAAAATCATGCGTCTACGTCGACACTTCCAGAACACTGTAACAAAACTTCGCCGTTTAATAAAGTAAAGAAGATATCTAACTAAACATTTGTAATACCTATGACACGTTTGAAAAGCAGATTTCAACAATTGCACCCATAACCTAGAAGGTACTCCAATTCTTTTGTGCAGCTCATATGAGGCAGTGTATATGATATATTTGTACTGCATATATTTGTACAGATTCTACATACTATGTTAAAATTTAGTTTTGTAAGAAAATACATAAAACAGTTGAAAATTCACCCTCGGCAATTTCTACTAATAGACGGAAACATACTTGAATTCTTTTGTGCATTTCTGTATATAGAATACAGATTTTTATACACGTCAAACAGCATTAAGCTGAAATCTAATTCATGCAAAATCATGCTCAAAATTACTGAAATCACACTTGCAGGAATTATTTTCTATCGGCAGCCCATGTATCCAGTTTTTTGAATATCCCTGTATAGGATTTTATTTGTATGATACAAACATCTCTAAGCATATTAAATGTAGTTGAGCTTGTACATTTATAACTAAAAAAAACCTAACATCTTTAAGAAATTCATACTCATTCTCAGCAATGGTTACGAATTTTTTTGTGTAGTCCTGTATAGGGTTTGAAAAATATGTGCACACCACGTAGTACGCAAAAATTTAGTTAAACTTAAAAACGCATTCTGTAATTGAAAATGTACTTTCAGCATTAATTTTTAATAGCTATATCGGATACAGTATTGTATCAAAATATTTTATGTTTCCCTGTAAATGAACGCTAAATGAAATGCAGACCATATTCGAATGCAAGCATCTTGTAGTAAATCAAAGTAACGTGTATCTATTTCGTCATGTTTGAAATAATGTAACGTGATCAAAATACGCTACAAACAGTTTTTCTCGTAGACCATATTGAACCAAGTTCTTTTATCTGACCCCGTAAATAATTGTTAAATGCTCATGTTGTACAGAAAGTAGGCTTAGGACACCTCAGAAATTCATATCAATTTCATTATCTTTGTGACAGAGTAATATCAATCAAATACGCAGCAAACGATATTTCTTCATGGGCTATAACATAACGGAATACTTTTGAGTCCCCTATACTCGTACGTTAAGCATTACACATAACATAGTCTATAGTAACAATTTTAAAGTGTGTCTCAATGTACATAAATTTAACTGTGTTTAACATTGTGTAACACTATTAAAATACATCCTAAATAACCCCCCCCCACACACACACACACACATGGACCATAATGTAGCGAATACTTTTGAGTGCATCTGTAAATGAATCATGAATGGTGCACCGAACATACCATGATGATTTTGAATATCGTATATCAATTACATGGCAATCCGACTATATTTACGCTAGTTAGAGCACGGATAGACAGACAGACAGACGGACGGACAAACCCAATTCATAAACACTTTTCAACTTTCTTGGAAAGTGTTAAAAATGAAAAAAATGTAAATGAAAATAAAAGTATTTTATTGTTATTTAGATTACGAACCGCTACAAAAAACATTCTTAACTGTCTGCATCATTTAAAAAATATTTAGTGTACAGAAATCTCCCCCCCCCCACACACACACACACCTGAATTTACTCCTATGCACTTAAAATTTCAAATTGTGAAAACTCCTTTATGTTTTATAACTTACTTGTAAAAATAAAATATAATCTAAATTTTCTTCCGCCTGAAAATTACACTAAACTTTTCGCCCTCTACCTTTCTGCTAACATCACACAAAGTTTTGAATATTTGGAAAACTTTATTTTTTCTGTCATATATTTTAGTGCTAACAACAATAAATTATGTACTATACCTATAAATGACTACGCTGGGATTTAGATGTATACCCCCCCCCCCCTTCTCCTCAAAATTAATATTTCCCGTTCTCCCCTCCACCCCTCTACAGTACAAAATATACAGCTTATTTGGTTAACTTTTTCTCTCCTAATTTTATGAACATCTTTTTTTAACCTTCAATGTTGTTTAGCTTTTATATATCTCTTGATAAATTTCATGTTCTAAAAAGAATCTCCACAAAAGATAGTTATTTTAGAATATTTGTATCTGGTATTTCCCCCCTCATTCAATATCCCCCACCCCCCCTTGATTTTAAATGTAATTTCGTTATGTGAAATAAAATAGTTTTTATACTGCGCTAATTTCAATTTTATGTTTGTAAAAGCTGTAAAATGAACTTGATGATTAAAAAAAAGAAATATATCTGAATAAAATATTCATTTATTTTCTGAAAGTCAAATCGCTTTAATTTTTGCACCCTTATTATAAACAGATTAAAATTCTTTTTACGGCTTTCAGCGTTATCCAGATTCTCCACAAAACATACGGCTTTGATCTACGCTGGACAGTTGAAAAAAGAAATCTCTTAGACCACCTGAAACGTATTGGACATGAGCCAAGAATATTCTATTTGCTGATTGGAAGAACTCGCTTGTCAATCATTTGAATTTAGACCATCCTTTCAATTCAGCTAAAATGACAGCGGCCATCTTGATTTCTTTTTGTCTGTGACTGCAGTGAGCTCTTAAGTGTCTGAATCTGAAAATTCAGTCACAATAGATGTCTTAATTTAAAACACCTAAGTGTCTTACTATGATCATAGTGTACACGAACTGATAAAAGTGTCTAAAAAATCTGCAAGTGTCTAATTTTAAGACACTTTGTAACTCCGCTCCGCATTCACCAGGGGGCACTCTCAGTTGCGCATGCGTCTTCCTTTCGAACTCGATGTTCGTTTGTAATTCAAACTGAATGCTTGTTTTTATGTACGCGTACATTTTAACTAATAATTTATTTTGACTTGATTGTTTTTGCGGAATGTGAAGTTCCGGGATTTAATTTCTATCGACATAGTGGTACTCCGTATTAATATTTATCTATAAAACTAATATAGTGTTCTTCATCTCGTCAGATTTGTAAAGAGAACTGTTGTCTGGCGGGCTATGTTTTCAGGATGGAAATTTTCCATTCTTTTAACAGAGCTAGCCGGATGTGCAAGGGTATTTTATTTTTTAAATATCAAAGTCTGCCTAACTAACGGATACTAACGTAGCCTCCAATCCGGACGTCCTCTGGGGGAATGTGCTTTTGGAATAATCAGACCTTTTCCCAGGTAAGTGGTGTCTTAACTATGTAATTAAAACTCTCTGTGATTGTTTTCTCTTTAAATGGAGACCTCACACGAGTCTATAGCTTTATTAGTTCCTGAGTTATGCCAAAATATGTTCAAAGCATTTTGCCTATGGTATTTCTATGGTAAAATTTTATTTTGCTAATATTTAAATTTCTACTTTTCAAATCATCTGCAATCATATTTCTGTATTATTTTCTATCCAGTGTTATCTTTAAAATAAATTTTGGTGTGTCTGCATGCTGTATATTAGCGGTTACTGAATTTATTAATTTTACACCTTCCTAAGCCTTTTCTTATGTAGCCATTACTTTAAAAATCGCAGTGACATCGCCTGTTGATTGGCTCATACTTCTTAATTACCATCAAGACTACCTTAATAGTATTTTTTTGGTGTAATTATTACTCTGAAGTACCCTTTTTAATTATTTATTTTTGTATACAATATTTTTATAAGCATTTAATGCGGCAGCATTTGTAATGTTTACATCGATTTTTACATTTCTGATACATTTATTATGTGTTATGTACTGGAATTCAAAAGCATTTATAGTAAACATTCCTGTTAATAGCTGCTTTTATTTATTATTTATGCTTTTCTTGTCTAATGAAGTTTTCTTCTGTCTCATAGTGTGTACATCATAAATTTTAAAAAAGAATATAGTTCGAACATCCTTCCATTCATTGATTCCCCCATATATTTAATACAGCGAATTACTTGTGTTCATTTATTTATTTTAAAATGTTTTGACTGATAAAACTCATTAAATCCGGTCATTCTAAGGATTTCCCTTTGCTGTAATTTTATTGTTTCCGAGTATTTTATAAATATCCCATTTGCCATACTGAAAATAGTCAACATATAATCTTTTTTAATTTTCAACATCAATGATTTAAAAGTCAAAATCACAGCTTCACGATTTGATTGTTTGAACGAAAATTGACGTCACTAATGTAGACGTTGAAGCAGAAAAAAATTTGTTGATGTCAACAAATCTTACTTAAAGATTTAGAAAAAGGATCTCGCGTTATCTCTAGTCACTTTGTTAAATTTTAATGATTATTTTTAGATTCTTAAATTCATGTAATCATGTACCGTTAACGTAATTGTAAGAATGCGGTAAAAATATACAGATATATTTCATTTGAAATAATTATATAATATTGATTTTTTGATTATTTTTAGTAAAAAAGTAATTTGAAATTAAAAATGAATACAAAGTAAAGAGGTAGATTTTTATAAAATATTTATTTGCATATAGCTAGATTTAGAATAAAAAGTAGAATTAGATTAAAAACTAAATAAAAAAAAATAAATACAGTAAAAACTCTCAATCGCGGCCACCTCGCGAATTGAACTTGTTTTGGAACGTTGAATTTGCCTGCTATTCGATTGTGTTCGCTTTTATGAGGTAAAAAAAATGTATTTATCTTGAAAAAGGTCAGTGTTCGCTGAAGAAAATTGTCCTATGAAAGTTTTGTTGTAAAATCTCCATAACGGACACTCCTACATAGAGGACACAACTATTTAAGAAGCACATTTTTTATTAACAACATGCACATATTTTATATTTTTTTACCTCAGAAAAACAGACACTTCCGAATGGCGAACAAATTCCACGGTTCTAAGGTGCCTACTATTGAGAAGTTTTACTGTATTGTGACAAATATTTTAATTTTTAATCTTATTCTACTCTATAAATTCAAAATATTGATTATAATCAGTACAATGTCGAAAAAGATTTCAATTATCAGCTTTATGAAAATTGGATACCATATTTTGGAGCCCCTAAAATCAGGCTGTGTGTGGGGGGGGGGGAGGGGGCAGAATAATGGCCATATATTTTTCCAGGATCAACGTGGTCAAACATGGCTACGTATAATGCTTTAAAAAAATGACTGCGATTCAGACGTTTGAAGTGTCTAAAATTCAGACGCAAAAAGTATCTGAAAAAATTCAGACATTTTAAAATGTCTGAAAATTTAACACTCCGTTTCAGACACTTAAGTGTCTGAATTTAAGACATTTCGATTTACAGTGTGTGCTTTTGAATTTATATTGTAAATCGATGGAAAAAGAAATTTATTCATCGTTGTCGCGTCATCCTGTGCTGCCTGTCAAATAGACGGTGACGTTCCCCAACATGGTTTATTAGTGAGAAATTGCCGAGCTAGGACATCGGCCAGGGTAGCAAAAGTGGTTAGAGCAACAGCGCGATACGCTGTAAACCCAGGTTCTAAACCTGACCCTGGCTAATCTTTCACTCCAGTTGTGTTTATTGCATTAATTGTGTTTAAAGTCTGTCTTAATATATGTGTAATTTTAATAATTCAATAACATACATAAACTTCTTAAATTTTCAAACATATTTAGATTTAAGCTAGATTGCTGAAGAACAATGGAACAGACAGACATAACAGACGAATCGAAGGCATAAATCATTTAAATATATGCTGAAAAATCATAATTAATCTAACGTAATGCAAAATTAAGGAACTGATTCCGGATTTTATAATTTGAATTGCACAAGTTTATTTAAAATTAATCTATTATTGTGACTATTTTTGTATACACTAATTCATCTTCAATTTCAAATTCAATTTTACATTCGTAGAAATGTTTGTTCTCTTATAATAGTTATTACAATTGTTCATACAGTAAAATTATCACAAGATTTAGCTCAAAAAACCGCTCAGTAAAAACAAAAGTTATTACCGTATATGCCGGCGTATAATGCATACTTTTGACACAAGAAAATTTACCGAAATTTACATGTGCGCGTTATACTTCAGTTATAAAAATGAAAGGTTAAAATTTAAAAGGATGATTATAGGATATAAGCTTTCTAATTTAATGAAATTACTCTATATTTAGAAAAACCAAAAATCACTATCAGGGTACAAGAAAGTAATAGTTATACTAGAAAAAAGGAATTCTGCTTTTTCAGAATTTAGTGTCGCCCTCGATGAAACAAAATATATATCTCCCTATTCTAAAAAAAAGTAACTAACGCTGTCACCGTCGCCGCCGCCGGTTTTGAATCTTTTGTGACCGGAGGTCTTTCTCCGTTAATATTAAGAAAAAGATTGCATACAAAAATATGAAAATCGGCGGTATTATAGAGAAATGTTTGATAAACACGCTGATGCAGACAGTTTTCAAATCGAAGAATTATTTTAAGATATATTTAATGTTAAAGTTGGACAAAGTCGTTCCATTAAAAAAGTTTTATAGGAGCAAAAACTATACATAGGAATTTAATCATTTTTAGATCATTTTATACGTTATAATTTCCCGGTGTGCAGAATTTATTTATTTTTTTAATTTGACTCATTTTTCGAGGTTTTATATCTATTTTAAATTCAAATTTTCAGCATTTCGAGAGATATTTTTTACTTATTTTAGAAAATTGTACGAATTTAACCTGTTGCCAACTATATAAACAACGGAAAGAATAATGTTTGCTTCAAATTAAAAATTTATTTACACGTAACTATTATAAACAGAAAAAAACTTTCAAATTAGAATTAAATAATTACGTATAAAAAGCAGGAACTTATTGAAAATTGCTTCATAAAAACCATATTTACACGTGAATTTTATTAGGATATTGTAAAATAATAAATTCATTAACATGCGTTAGAAGTCTTAAATAGGAGAAATTACGTCACATTTACGTCACATTACACTTATTACGTAAAATGAATAAAAAATAATATTGCAAAACAGTTTAAATTTAAAAATTGCGCGAGACATTTATTTGATATTCGAGATGAACTTTTCAACTATTTTTGTTGGGACAGCGCAGATAATATTTCATTTCTAACAAAAGTATTTTCACGTGAATATTAAAAAGAGAAGTAAAAGTTTGGTGAAAATTGCGTGAGATTAAAAACGATACATTTAAAATGTCTTTCATTTATTTATTTATTTATTGAACAACAAACATACGACTTGTGTGCTTGACATCAGAGCCCGCTTAAAATGTCTTATTTAAAAGAACTTTGTTAAAAAATACCGGCAGACAAAGACTCTGTTTACTTAATTCTTTTTATATTAGCTTATTTTGAAATGTTTAACTGGTTTTATTTAATCAAAGAGGAAAACAGCCATAGTATATTTTAACAGCAGCCTATTTTTCCTTAAAATTCCCCAATCAAAAAGAAATGAATAGAAACCCGTTTATAGGGAGATCGCCACTGTTTTTTAAATTATAATTCAATCTTTCAAAATCTTTTTAAAGCCGATCTAATTAGCGTGCTTTTAGAAACTGCGGTGTCTGAACGGGGTTTGGCGAGAGTAGCTCGTATGGGGCCAAGCCCCCTAGTATATGTATATAAATATAGATAATACAAAACATATTTCAGTTTTAAGACTTAAAACACCCGCTTTTATTTTTGTATAAAAGGACGTCCTTCGCATCCTCTGAAGAATTTCTCATTCACTATCCTGTTATAAACAACATCTACAGTAAAGTATTCATATGACGTCACTATCGCTGAATAATACACAAATAAAAAAAAAAAAAACGGATGTCACTCAAAAAACTCGACAAAAAAGTCGGCTATCTAAGGATTCATAATAATGCCTTCATTTGTTTGTAATATAGATAATTAAATTAAATATATTTTATAATAGCTCCATGTTTTATCAGAAATCATTCATTTACATTTTTTTCAAAATAGCACGTATTTTAATTACTTTTTTTTCTGTAGTTATGGAAAAATGGGAACAAAAAGATATAATTACTATTTTCCAACTATTTTTTTCTTTACTTTCTACTGAAATGGAATACTTGAGTTGCCAAAATTAAACAAATGGCGCTAAAAACAACAAAAAAATTAATATCTCAAAAATAAATTGAGATGCAGTTTGAATGCTGCTTGAAATAATGCATGAAATCTGCTATGAAAGAAATCGTTTAAAGTATGATTTTCAAAAATATTTATATCGATGTTGCTCTGTTAGAAGTTCTACATAAAATAATGCGTGAATGCTACTGTCAAAGGATTTTTTGAGGCATTCTTTTCAATAAAATTTGTGTCACACATTGCTGCATAAAAAATGCTTCTTAAAATAACATATGAAAGCTGCTGTGAAGGAATTCACTTGAGGCATTCTTTTCAATAACATTTGTTTGAAATATTGCAGATTAGAAATGCTGCATGAAATAATGTGTGGAAGCTGCTGTGAAAGAAATCGTTTGAGGCATTCTTTTCAAACAAAGTTCTACCCAAATGTTGCTGTATAAGGAATGCTGCATGGAAGAATGCGTGAAAGCTGCTGTGAAAGAAATCATTTGAGGCTTACTTTTTAACCCTTTGCACTCGAGGGCTCCGGAGCGGAGCCATTTAAAATTTGTCTTCAAACTCGAGGGCTCTGCTACGGAGACAATGCAAGTAATTTTGTGATACCTGTCTAGAAAAGCCAAGATTACATATTGGCAATTGCTTCGAAAGGTATCACACTTTGGACGATTACAAAATGTAATAATTTTATAATTTTTTGTTTTTTTTATATATCATAACATTTGTATTCATAAAGAATTAAAAAAATAGTAAGATATAACTAAAATCGCTTCTAGTTGCTGGTAATACGAATGAAAAAAACTTCGAGTGCAAAGGGTTAATAACATTTGTACTAGATTTGCAGCAGTAGCAACCTGTTCTTCGAATTTTCCATATATAGCATTAAAAGAGTATTTCGTTTCCAGAGAATACAAAATCGCTCAGAAACCTGTCTTACTGATTTAGAGTTTTGGCTTTTTTTGAATAAAGAAGCTTCATAAAATCTCTTAGCGAAAAAACGAGAAAATAAAACGAATTTCATTAATAATTTCTGTTCTTGGATATTAAAAGAAAGCAAATGTTACGTTTATCCTCAAATTTTATTAATTTCTTTTCGAATTTCTGTTGATTCAAGCCTAATATGGGCATACTATTATACTGAACTTAAAACTCATGTCATCCTTTTTAATTGGGATTTCAAATCTGTGATTAATATTATGGAATGTCCAACTTCATTATTTCCATATAATAAAACAGTGATTGAAAAAATATGTTGAGTTATACTGGATGTTCATGAAGTTTTTTATTATTATTTAAATCAATAGGGAAGTGGAACCAGAAGATGTAAAAGAAAGGTTTGATAAATTCTGCGAATGCTAATAAAATTTAATTATAAAATAAAAAATTCCATTTACGGTAAAATCTCGAATCAGCCGAAAATAAAATTCCAAAACACTTCATTACTGAACCAATATTTATAAATCTTTTCCTATATTTAGCAGATATAAGCCAATAAAGTTCCAGTATTGATTAAATACTAAGCAAAACCAGAGGTATATAAATTTCTTTCAATTAAAAAAAAGAATTAATTTAAGATAGCATCGCGCTAAGTTCATTTACTCAGAGATAAATATATTTATTTCAACAAACTTCATCTGCCCTTTTTTAATCCGCTAACGATTATACTATAATGTTTGAAAATTTACAAATACGTTTAATTTTAACTCATTGACACTGAATGATAGGAAAGAAGAAAAAAAGTTTATTGTTTCTACAAACATGAAAAAAGCTTCTCACTGTTTAGTGACCGAAACAGCAAAATTTTAAAATAAACAACTTTCTCTCCATTCAAAATTAACTGAGTTAATAATCAAAGAATCAAAGTTGAAAGAAACTATTTAGTAGTATCGAATTAATTCTCGATGTTTAAATTCAATAAGTTTGTTTTCACTTGATTTTTCTCTTAAACAATGGATGCAGAGTTTAATAAATTAAGATGCACATATGAACTTAATTTGTTTTACTTTCCTTTACAGTACAATTTGAGCAATTTAAAATATTCTACGCTTTCCGTTTTAGGTAATTGAAGTCAAAATTTGTGCAAATTTATATCGAACACTCATATTATTTTGAATTTAGTACTCGAATTATGTCAAATAAATTATATATTTTTAATATTTTTAAATGCTTTTGATATCGATATTTAGTAGATAAACAAAATATCGATGCAATATTTCATCAATAGTATTTGCTCTGAATATAGTCATGCAGGTTTGTTTTTTTTAAATTCTAACAAATTCGCATTAAAAAATAAGTGTAGTGTACACTAATAGATAGGGTAAAGTGCCCATATTTCGTCCCCTCAGTCACTTTTAGGCCCTAAATGTTGTAATTTTCAGTGAAAACCTACCAAATTTGGATTTTACATAGACTAACTACCCACGCACATAGAAACATAAGCAAATGTCATACAAAAAAATTTTAACAATGCGAAAAATTGTTTTTTTTCAAAAGTATCCAAAAATGAAAAAAAAAAAAATGGTACCAATTTCGTCTCCCCAAAAAATTCAATATGCCGAGGCTTAACTTATAACTAAATCAAAATTTATTTCTAAATGAGTAAGTAATTTAATTTACATTAAAGTAAGGCACGAAGAAATGTACTAATTATCAGTGGAAGAATAACATAACGAAACATTAGCGATCCAAACATGAGGAAAAAATTGTCATAAAAACGCATTCCTAATTTCGTCTCCGGGACGAAAACAAGAACTGCAAGGGGGACGAAATTGGGACGACGCTACTTCTGAATATGGCGGAGATTTATTTCCCGTAAGATGAACTGAGCGTCCTAAAACTCACTGTATGCTACTGTCACCATCTTACCGACGTAAAATACATGCAATGAATAAGAAATAAATACTTACAGTACAGTAAATAACGTTCTACAAACGACGTAATAAGAACTCAGGTCATCTAAAAATAGGAAATTTGGTGGCTTTATTTTATGTATGCGTCTTGGCGAACGAAACTTTCAATACTGACCCCTTTTACCTTCCGTCCGCTGTGCCTTGCGTCATAAGTGGCGCCAATTTCGCAGATGCGGAGAAGTTAGGGGGGACGAATCAGGAAAGGGGACGAAATATGGGCACTTTACCCTGCACAGAAATGATAAATACCGGTAGATCCATGTGAGGTTTTTGCACTGCAATCGCATATATTTTAAACGCATGTAAAAACTTTTCAAGAAAAAATAAGCATAGCAAAATGACGAATAATAAAAAGACAAAATATAAATAACAATCATATTTTAACTACCTCAGTGTATGAAATAAACCACTGCGTCAAAAACATGGAACAAATAAAAATGAATTGAAATACATATTACAGCTTAATCTAATATAACACAGCTTGCGTTTTAAAATACACTTGAAGGGCTACTACTTTGATCGATAACTGGTATCACATAACTCATTATTTTTATACTAAACGTTTCTATTTCAATTTTTTTTATTTTTTTTAATCATAAATATAAAATAAACCCTTGCAGAGACGTCACACAAATGTTTTGCAGTAATTATTATTTTTTGTAATAATTTTGTAATATAAGAGAATACGGTACATTACTTTTTCTTATAAATCGTTAATGAAGAACCTTTCATTTCTTTTAGGTAAGTAATGCTGATACTTTTTTCATTAATTTTCAGTTAACGGCATTTTTTAATCAAACAACATGTTTTAATGAAATGTGATTGTAATATGTCAGAAGCTGATTAAAAAAAATTCGAATGATATCTCAATCACCGGTGTGAGCTTTGTATGTGCAATGAAAAAGAGATTTTGATAACAGAAATAATATATATGATATTGAGATTTCATTTTCGGAATATTACCTGTAATTACTATTAGCAACGAATAAAATTTTGCGGCGCATTTTTTTTTCACTGAAAATATCAGATTATTGAAAGAAACATTATTATTCATTATTTTTATTCATTATAATTATTCACTGCCATTATACAATATTATTATATTATTATTATAGAAACAATACTATTCTTTTAATTGATATGCAGTTTATTTTTCAAATTTAATTTTTTTCATTAATTTAAACAACATTTGCCAATTGATAACAAAGAAATTCTTCGTACAAATTATTAAAATGGTGAAAAAATACAAAGATTATTATTTATTTTTATTCATTATTCTATTATCTTAATTTTAAATACTGTCAAATAGTAGTAAAATAGTGATAAATATAGTAATAATAATAAGAATTATGTATAAACCAGAAAAAAATTCCTTAAGTCCAATATTTCTTACGCATTAAATATATTTGAAAAGGTCGCCATTTTTGCTAGATATAAAGCCTGTATAAAATTATTGAAACTAGGATCATTAACTTATATTTTAGAGAGTTTTTTTTTTTTTTTTTTTTTTTTTTCGATCCATCATTCTTTTGTAAAATCTATACTCAGAAATTGAAAACATTTTCTTGAAGTAATATATCATTAATTTTATTTTTAATGTCAGTTTCAAAATCATTACGATTAACAACTTTTAAGAAATAAAGGCAGAAAATACTTTCTTATTAATTTGGAACTTAGTGAAACATATTTGACTGGAAATTCGTAACTTCTTTTTTTTTTTAAGATATACCTCAGATAAAAAAAAACTTTAATTACTTAATGCGTTATTAATGTGGTGAAAAAACACAATTTGAGAAATTACCTTAAAAAGGAATGTACGTAATAAAGATTTGAAAGTAAAACCACTTATTAAAATAAAGATTTTTTTATATTGATATTTCATAATTTGTCATTATTACCTTATTAAACAAAGCCGTTTTATTAGAGTAATATATCATTCATTTTTTAAAAGGTAGAATTTAACAAATGTAAAAATTTAACTTTCAGAACTTCGAAAATCTTAAAAAGAATATAAGGGGAAAAATTAGCTTGAAATTAAAAATTATTAACAGAATTTGCAACTTTTAGTGGAAAATATTTTGTTCCTTTGAAGAGAAAGTTATAATATATGAAAAGCAATTAATACAGTAAAAGATTTTTCTGATAAAAAAAAAACCAATTTTCAATTATATTTTTATGTACGTCCTTTTCAAATATGAAATTAAAAAAGAAATTTTTTTTTTAATTATTATTAAAGACGTTCAAATATGAAAATTTTTTGAATGCCATTAATTTCTACGCATAGTTCACAACAATATATAAAAATTATTTAATGCATAATTTATATGTTTGAAATGCAAATTCATAGATTTTTAGATTCAATTTGTTTTTTTTAATAAAGGAGGAAATGGCTCCATTTTCTAACCGAAATATCATGGAAGACGGTAGTATTCCGAGTGACACAGCCTTAAGCCTAAAATCGTATCGTATCGTATCGTAGAATTCGTAGATGGCGGAACTCATATATACAGCTAACTCGACATCAAAGAAAATGCGAAAAGCCGCCTGTTAATAACTCATCAAATATAGGTCCTATTGTTCTGATTTTTTTAAAACAGTCTTATATCTGCAGTCTAATCCTATTCTGAATTTTTTACAATTCTACGTGCAGTATATTTTCAGATCTGTAAACCCATTTTGAAAGCAATTTCGATGGTGTAAGTTTGTCTTTTTTTTTTCTCCGAAACGGTCTAGGTTTTTTTTTTTAAACATTAATATATAAAATGAATCTGTTTTTGACGAAGTGGATAAGACTAACCTAGTATCTAGGAAAACTCTTAATTTTTATATAATCCGCATGAAAAAATGGACTTCTTAGGATCGCGGATTACATGTTATTCTATGGGCTAGCAGACAGAACGTTGCACATCGGTTTTGCGCGGTTTAGGTCACAGTTAAAAATCTGAATATTGGCAATAAATCTTTTTTTAAACTACTAAAACAGTTTATTATGTGCTTTAAAATACTTAGACTGATTTTTTAAAATGGAGCAGTATTTTGTAATTATAGGTATTTTATTTCATTGTTATTCATAGTAAGTAAACATTTTTTAAGGAGAAAATATTTCACATTTAAAAAAAAAATCTCGTATCGAAATTCGATATTTATCGAAAATTCTCGTATCGAAATGAAAATTCATCGCGTTCGCCATAAGACTTCGCCATGTATCACTACGCGATACGCGAAGTTGACTGAAGAAATAAGAAATATCAAAGATCTTGAAATGGTATTCCAAGGGGAGAAAGTGAGTACAATTTCCAATTATCCAGACAGCATTCTTTGCAACCGATCCTTTCTAATTAGTATAATGTTCTGAATTGTTTTTATTTTCAACAATACTTATAACTGTTTTCCTTACAAAATAACGTTCATGTGTGGCATAGGTATTTCTTGTGATATGTGAGTGTAATAAAGATAGATTACTAATTTAATTTTGAGTTTTCTTTTAAAGAAATTAAACAAAATCTTTCATTTTTAAAGAACGCACAATTTAAATAAAAGGTATGACGAAATCAAAATTAAGATTTCCAATCCCGTTTATAAAATGATTCATTTGCGAATCGTTTCTAATAATAATATAAACGAAAATTGACTTAAAATGACATCTTTCGTTATTTTATTTATTTATTTATTTTTTTTTTAATACAACTCTTTTCAGCTTCAAAAATTAAAGCATCGTAGTATTTTATTTTTATAAAATTTAACCTAAAGGGAAAAAAAAATTCTCGCCGTTTATCTCTGTAACAAAAGAAAAACAGAAAAAAAAAACAAAAAAAAACACCTGAAGCATTTCTTTTAGGCTAATTGATTACAGCCATGGTTGCAAGACCTTCAGTCTCAGGACTGATTTCAGTCTTGGGCATATTTTTGACTGATAGTTAATTCTACTTTATATACTTAAATTATCACGATTAGCTCAAAATGAACCATTTTATACTGGCTGGTTGTTTTGAGCTCCTAAAAGTAAAAATTTTCATCATGATACTTTTCCTTATTTAGTAATTAAAGTTTATAGATAAATAAGGTAAAACAGCTTTTTTGCAAAAGTAAGATACTTGTTTTTATTTAATTTTAAAGTTAATATGCTTAAAAGAAAGCTTTAAATAATTTACTTTTAAAAAATATAAAAGTAGCCAGCTCCCTTATATGGTATTTGTGGTAATGAAGTATAATTGTAAATAAGAACAATTCAGAACATGTTACTATTTAGAAAAGATTGGTTTCACAAAATTTCATTAGCAGCTGCATTGTAGCTGTCATGATAATTAGACTTTGTATAAACTAATAAAGTGATTACTCAGTAACCATTTCAATTAATATATTAATCTGACTCGCATCTTAAATTAAATATTAAGTTTTTATTCTGCTTTCATTAAACCAGTCACTATTCTGTAACATTCCGCATATAAACAAAAACTCTTTTTATCAATTCCACCTGTATACCGGAGGGTTGCCGTGCCACTTACAGAGTAGTGCGTTTATCGCCTCGTTGTGCAATAGCATTTGAAAGATCACCACACTAACATAAAAAAGAAGCAATAAAAGAAAAACAAAATTAATCAGTTGATTGTAAAAAACCCACTCCATTCTCGGTCGGGGGAGGAACATCACAAGAAAAAAAAACCTCGCGAAATTTGACAGTACGTCAGGGGGGGGGGGGGGAATCCAAAACTTCATGAAAATAGTTGTAACTTTTCTAATAAATATGTTACACGTAACATATGGTAGTAATAATCAGTATATCTGATGAAAATACAAGTATTTTTTTAAAATAAACTATTTAATGATTTTTTTTTTTATCCCTATTAATGTATTTGATTAATAGTAGTTCAAGAGCCATAATTTTATATTGTAAAATCCTTAAAAGCACTCTGCAAGCAGTCCTTGTTCAATCACAAAAGCCTGCCACTAAAAAATTTTAATGCAGAAGATGTAATGTATTTCTCAGATATAAACAATGAATTTTTCAGTTAAGAAGCACATGAATTTTACAAATATTGCTATTTCTTGGAACACTAAATATGATACATTATCGCCTTTAACACATTATTTTGGAGTAATGAAAACATTGTTATTATATTAAATTTTTTTGTAAATGAGTGTTATAATCAGAGCAGCTCATGACAGGTTTTTCTTGCAGCACTAAAATGCATGCTTTCCAAAAGTTTTTTTGTTGTTGTTTTTTTTTTTTTTTTTTTTTTTTTTTTTTTTAATAAATTTTTGCTTTATTTAATGGAAGAAAATTCTGCTAAAAATAAGGCAAAGATTTCATCATTAAAAATAGTGAAAAAGAATAAATTGGCCAGCCATGCATTTAGTGTTCCCAAAGTCAGTCATGAATTACCACTGTTTATAATGATTTTGCCCCGGCATATTTGGATGTTATATTTCAAGGTAATATCTTTAAGGTAATTTAATAATGTGTGATCTATACCTATTATGTAAAATTTCATAATTTGCACATTTTCTGGTTCCAAGGAATGTAATTTAAAGCATGTATACGAAGTAAATTTAATGATGTATGAAATATGATCTATATAATGCAAAATTCTATAATACGCACAACTTCTCATACCAAGGTGTGCATTATAAAGATCTTCTACTGTATTCATATGTAGTTCACACATCAAAAACCTTAAAGATTTAGTATCTGTAAGAGGACATTATTACAACTTTATATTTTTTTCATTCTGTAGCACAAATTACTCAGCTTAGAATTTGCCAATCAAAACATTGTCATCTTGATTTTTTTCCACTGTCTTTATTTACCTCAGAAATGATTAAGATTTTTTTTTAATTGTAAATCCTAAAGGTTATAATAGCAAAAAAAGCATCTTTAAGCCCTTGGGAATGAGCGACCGGTATACTTGGCCACTTAAGGTGTTCAGAATCCTTCATTATTCTCACCACTTATTTTTAGTTGTAAAGTTTACCTTCTTTAATGGGAGCATTTCTGTGATTCAATTACAGAAAATTTTCTGTTTTTAAAAACATGTAGTAAAAGGTTAAAAATTAACCAAAGGGCTCTTGTCGCGAAGGGATTAAACATCTTGAATTACAGTGAACTTTAATAACACTTGGCTTTAATTGCCAGTACTCTTCCAATTGAGCTATCTGTACGACAGCCCAGCCAACGCAATATTCACTCAGAACAACTATTATCATGACATCAATTGATTGTGTGAAAAATAATTAAAAGTGTACATGATTATATATTTTATTATTAAGCAACAGACTTTGCAGATCCGATTTTCTAAAAAACTTTAAAGATTGAAATCTCTAGGCTGGAGTGGGAAAGTGGTAATTTTGAGGAATAGGAGGATAATTTATATAAAAGAATTTTCTGTATAAAAATAAAGATTTAAATTTTTTTAATGTTGGGGAGTAGGGGGAGGGAGAAGAGGTGAAATGTACAGCCGTGGAAAAAAAAAGTAAACACCCTCTACTAACTCCTTAACAAATTATTATCGTAGACAAAAGTTATTGGTACCGAACGATTGGAAATAAAGTCTATTTTTAAATGATGTATATAAAATTTGCGTAGGGGGCCATCTACATATTAAAACAAATCCAAACTTCATTTTTTTCAATGGCAATACCCAATTTTAACGAGATATTTCAAATCTTCGGTTCAAACTATGCCTAGGCACCAAATTTCAAGTAATTTGAATAATAAGTTTTTGAAATATAAACATTCAAAATTGAGTGCTTCTAATGTTAAATTATATTTTCATATTTTTATTCATATCTCCTGAAATTATGCTCCTAATGTTCTAATTTTTTGTGTAGCAGTAATACTAACATACCCAAACATAAATACGTTGAATTTGCAATTTTTATAATTTTATGATATGAATTAGGAAATTAATATTCGAAAAAATTATGAATTGTAACCTAAAATTTTTTTGATGGATTTAGATTTATTAAGTCCTGCTTTATGGAAATCCAAAATTTCACATTTTTCTTCCAAATAGTTTTCAAATTATGCTTAAAAAACGGCAAAATGATGGTTTAAGATATGGGAGATAAGAGATTACATGGTCTATGATAGAAGTGACTAGATATTTTGAAATGTCTTATGCTGTCCTGTAATCTAGCAAACTTCATTGATTGCTTGAGTGACGCTTAAGGTGCCTTGATCAAGAAGGGGGCTCTCTCGGTTAACAATGGAGTACCGAACTTCAATTTGGATACAGCCCTTAAAATAAGCTTGTTTTAAAATAATTAATTTCTCGGGAACTTATAGTACGAATTGCATAAAAATTTGTTTTTAGTTTAATTAAATTGTGTAGAATTCATTTATGCTGTAAAAATTGTGTACTGCTACTGAAGAAAACAAAGTTATGGTTCGTTTTAATATGTAGATAACCCCTTAAGCAAATTTTATATACATCATTTAAAAGTAGACTTTATTTCCAATCGTTCGGTACCAGTAACTTTCTTCTACGGTAATTTGTTGAGGAGTTAGTAGGGGGTGTTTACTTTTTTTTTTTCCATGACTGTACATTAGGGAAGTTAGAGCTTATTTATTTATTTGTGTTAGTGAGCAACAAATGTTGCAGATTTTTTTTTTTTTTTTCAAGCTAATTTTTGAAAGATTTTATTATTTAGGTAAGCTGGAGAGGTGGGTGCAAAAGCAGAAGTGGAATCTTCGGAGCTCAGGGGATTATATTATATGATTTAATATTATTGTTAATAAAGAATTTTAAATAGGGATGGTGAAAGATTATTTTATATAAAATTAAAGAATGTTTAATTTTTTTGCACTAGGAATGAGAAAAGGGAGAAGCAGAAATTTGTAGTTTTGGATTTAATATAAATGTATGGAATTACTTTTATAAGTGAGCGATGATTGTTATATATATATATATAAAGGTTTAAAGAGTAATATTTCTTGCTATTTTTCTTAACAAAGTAATTTTTTTATATAGTAAAATTTAACATAGCTTTTTATATCTCTGAAGCAAACCAACAGAAATACCCTCTAAACATGCATGTTATACATTACTTCCATATCTTACCAAAGAGTTCTTATAAAAATCTCATTGCACGATGCTCTTTAAAATTGAAGTATGGTCATCCTTTTTTGCGGGGAGGGAGGGGGGAGAGATTGAAGGTGAATTGAAATCCTGACTATGAATTCTTTGTATTGGTCTTTAATTTTTTTTGTGTGTGTTTATTGTTTTATTTATTTTTTTCAATAACCTCAAAAAAGTAATGATATCAATGCAAAAACCCTTAACGGGTTAAAAGTTTGTGACGCAGCACTTTATCTTATGCTCTAAGAATTTTAAATATGGAACTTAAAAATAATGATATCAAATTTTGAGTGACGCTATGCTATTAATTATAATCTCTCTCTATATTATTTATTTCATCTTTTTACTTTTTTATAATCGCATGTGCAAAAATTATGTTCAATTTAAAAAAATGTATAAAAGTTTATTCATTGATGCTTTAACATTTACACCTCTCATAAATTCCAAGTATGCGTTTTAAAAGATATGATATCAAAATTTTAGTGACGCTTTGATGTGGCTTTAAACGATTTGTTTTAAAATTAAATTTAAATTATTTTTGTTTTGGCTAAGATATATTCACACATCTAAATAATAGTTTTAATTTTCCAATATGCTTTAAATATGTCACTTTCACTGAATTTATGTAATGCATTTAAATGTATTTATTTGAACAAATTGATTTATCCTTTGTCCAATGCTATTAAAAATTTAAAATAAGATTTGCGTAAATAATTTTTTTGCGTCATTGTGTCCAAACTAAGGGAAATGTATTCAAATGGATACTATGAGGCAAAAAAATTATTTACGCAAATCTTATTTTAAATTTTTAATAGCATTGGACAAAGGATAAATCAATTTATTCAAATAAATACATTTAAATGCATTATATAAATTCAGTGAAAGTGACATATTTAAAGCATATTGGAAAATTAAAACTATTATTTAGATGTGTGAATATATCTTAGCCAAAACAAAAATAATTTAAATTTAATTTTAAAACAAATCGTTTAAAGCCACATCAAAGCGTCACTAAAATTTTGATATCATATCTTTTAAAACGCATACTTGGAATTTATGAGAGGTGTAAATGTTAAAGCATCAATGAATAAACTTTTATACATTTTTTTAAATTGAACATAATTTTTGCACATGCGATTATAAAAAAATAAAAAGATGAAATAAATAATATATAGAGAGATATAGCATAGCGTCACTCAAAATTTGATATCATTATTTTTAAGTTCCATATTTAAAATTCTTAGAGCATAAGATAAAGTGCTGCGTCACAAACTTTTAACCCGTTAAGGGTTTTTGCATTGATTTAATATTCATAAATTTTCAGGTTTTTATAAAATAGAATGGTTAAACGTAGATATATATCTATATTATAAAGGACAAACGTATCTGTTTAATCGTGTAACGCTGGCGTCATTATGCTAATGGCAACAGAAGACAATCACATTTCGCTTTTACTGCATTTTTTAATTTTTTTAAAACTTCTAAACATCAAACATTTTCAATGTTTACAAAGCCCAATAGAGAAAAGAAATTGCTTTGAAATGCAGTTTGTTTGAAAACTGTATCGCAATTTACTCAAATTTTATTGTTTTTAAAGTAATTTTGGAGCACGGTTTTTTTTTTTTCAAATCTATCTCTATTGCGTGCAGACGACTGCGAAAGATAAACTCATTTCTACATAAATTAATATAAATAGCTCATCATTTTCTTCCATCTTATATTCTATAAAGAAATTAAAACATCCATTAATAAATATGTAAAACAATAAAATATAAATAAAACATAAATATAAGACATCTAATCAAATTTCACGCTTAAACCACTGAAATGAATAGCATCAAAAATGATGATTGTAAGCAATCATTAGCGATTTCTTAAATCCTGACGCGAGACCAATATGAAACTATCGCTTTAATATATTGCAAACTTCATTTAAACGCCTTATTGCTCTTGTTCATATAAATATGACTTTTAGTATTGTTAATGGGTACAGTAGAATCTCGATTATCCGAGTCCCGCTTAACCGAGTTACCGCTTTAACAGAGTTATTTTCTTCTGATGGACTGATGGCTTCCATTACTATAAAACAGCCATTATAAAGGAAGTGTTAGGTGAAGATGAAAGAGCAGTCGTAAAAAGTTAGAACTCTGATTTTCTGGTCAGAATGGAAAAAAAATGGCCATACAGCCTTGAAACAGCCAGTATAATGGCTGTTTCATAATAATGGAAGCCATCAGTCCACCAGAAGAAAATGATCGATTCCAAAGGTATAAGTTCGATTGAAAAAAAAACTATTTAATACTTTGCGCAGAAAGAAGAGGCTACACCTGCAATTTTCATGGCGCTAATAGAATCACATACCTGCCAATTTGTACGGTTTTTTGTTACCTCTAAAGTTTAATACAAATTTTTGCCCTATTTAACCGTTGACAATTGTTAGATTTCGCGATTGAGTTAGGCAAAATTTACTGGTAAGTTTTAGTGGTAACGAAAAATCTTAATAATTAATAGCTATGCAGTAGCGTAATACTGCAGCAAAAAATAATAATAATAATAAATAAACAAATAATAAAAAAATATTAAACTGCAGCAAAATTGACATTCAACAAACAAAAAACTATCAAGGGCTTTTTGAAATAAATAATTTCATTCCCCGTTTTTCTTATAATAATAACGGAAGTGTACGTCAAAGAAATGTTGCTAGTACCATAAAAATAAATGAATTTAAGTGAAAATTTATATTTCATCTCCTTAGTGGGTGACGATTTGTGTAAATCCGGTTTATCCGAGTTTTTTGCTTATCCGAGGTGAGCTTAGTCCATATTAAGTCGGATAATTGGGACTCTACTGTATTCTAAAATATATATATATTAAATGTAAAAAGGGTTATCAACTAAATGGTAGATAAGTGTGAGGCTTTCTCACCGCCATCTTTGAAATTATTTGTTGATACGTTTTTTTCGTTAACTTCATTTTTTGTTAATTAAAAGGGGGGTTTTAACGATATATAAGTATACTACATCAAAAGCCGCATGCAGACTCTTTCGAAAAATACCCCATTCATCTCTGTGCTTTTTGTATGTGCAGAAAAAAAGGATGTTATAAATAATATATATGGTAGTTTTCTATATTCTGTAACCCAGAAAGTCCGGTTTTATTCCCTTGTAATTTTAATAGATCAATAAGTGTTAAGGGTAGAAAATTATGGTAAAAATATCTAAGGTACATCGATGGAAGTTCATATTTCATATTTATGTAAGACGATACAAAATTTTATCACTAATAAAAATACTGTAATTCATTTTTACCTCATATACATATGAACTTGAGTTTCCAATATTGATTGTAAATTTTATACGCACAACTCAAGTACTAATTAACTATTTTGTTGTTATTATTATTTCTGGTGCCCCTTACCGAACAAAATAGCAGAAAAAGTGAAAGGAGCAATAATGTGCAGCTTATGTTTAAGGGGCTACTTCAGTCACGCAAAAAGAGCCGCTCGCTTATGCTAATCATATGGAAGAAATTCTTTAAGATATCTCGTATGCATTTCAATATTTTTAAATGTTTTTTTTTTTTTTTTTGCATTGGATAGCTGAGGTTCATCCTGTGCAAAGGCCTTTTTTTACTATATCGATTTTGTTTGCAAATTTTCTTTATGAAGATGCTTTCACTTTCAAAACCGGTTCCGAAAGTGCTAATTAAAAAGGCCTGAAAACAAAATCGGAAAAGTGAAAAACTGCTTATGTAGAAATTGTTAACGCAGAGAGGAAGGGGGTGTAATAGTTGTTAAGCTGTTACAAATTTTATCAAAGAATGTCAAATAAAATGTGAAAGAGTATGTACAATACAAATAGGTATACAATAACGGACGAATTGTAATATATGTAAACGAATTGTAATGAATGAAACGAATTGAACGTGGTAAACGTATAGTAATACATGTTACCATGGGTTTTCTTAAAAATTGTAAAACTATAAATCTAAGCTCCTCTGGGTGGTTATTCATTTATCCATCTTCCGACATCCCTAAGAGAGAACTCGTCATTTAGTATCCCAAATTCGTCTCCTCCTAACCGGGAACTTCTCTCTCATCGGCCCAGCTCATAGCCACAGAATTCTTTACACCTTTGTTTTTGCATGCAGGCATGTAGTCCAGCAAAATTAGACACATTTTGGGCAATTTTGGGACATAATTCCGAAAGTTTTTTAACTTGGTAATATTGAGTGAGAGGTTCTTCTAATGAACATACTAAAAGTCCTGATGGATGGGTTTGAGCGCGAAGGAGCGGGAGGAGACATAAAAGAATCTGCGATTTTTTTGTGTTTTGTTAATATCTCGTAATCTATAAGTCTGACGGAAAATTTGCTAGTACAAAAGATAAAGACAATTAAATTCTCTACAAAATAGGTTCTATGCAATTTTCTCTGGAATTCATAGCTAACGAGATAATCGCATTCAAAAATGAAGATTTATTCTGTTGAGCTGAACCCGGTTTCAGACCAGATGCTATAATCATCAAGGTTAGCTGGGTGAAAAAGTTCCACCAGATTCGTACGGGATAGCTCAGATGGCAGAGCACTGGCGGCTTCAAGCAGGAGATCCCTGGATCGAATCCTGGTACGGACATTTTTCACCCAGTTGGAAATTTACATCTATTATTATGACTATGGAAATTCACAGTACTGGAAACTCATAATTTAAAGACAGAAGTAATACCAAATCGTCTACATGCATTAAACACTGCAAATAGAAGCGTCTTAAATTTAGACACATATGTGACTGAAAAAGAATTTTAGACACTTAAGTGTCTTAATCTGAAAATTAAGACACTATAGATGTCTTAATTTAAGATACATAAGCGTCTTACTATGACCATGGTGTAAACGAACTGAGAATAATGTCTAAAATATCCGCAAACGTCTTATTTTAAGACACTTCATTGCTTTAAACGTGTCTTAATTTAAGACGTTTTGATTCTTCCGACGCAATAACCACCAGGGGGCACTAGCACTCCCAGTTGCGCATGCGTTTTAGATGTCTTCGTTCGAAGTGGTATACGTTGTAATTCAAACAAAGTTTGTTTTTATGTACGCGTGTATTTTAATTCATTTTTTGCGAAATGTGAAGTACTGTGATTTTAATTCGTATTAACTGGGAGTATTTATTTATTGAATACATACATCTGACGTGTGTGCTGTGCTCGACATCAAATGTCTCTTAGAAGCTGTCGTCGATACAAGGGCGGGATAGACACAGAACAGAAGTAGACGACGGTTGAAGATTACACCCGGAAATTCTACAAAGCGTGTGCAATGGGCTTAGTGTTAACTCGTATCAATTTATATCAATAATATTGTGTTATCCATCTTCGTCCTGTCGAAGCTGGCAAAAAAAAAGAAACTTTTGTCTGGCGGGTCCTGTTTTTAGGATGAAACATCTCATTCTTTAAATATGGCTAGTCGGATGTATTATGGGATTACCTTTTAAACTGATGAAAGTCTTTCTCCCTCAGTGTGGTTGTGGTAGTTTTTAAAATTTCAAATCGAGGAATATTTCTTACCTCTTGCAGCAACTCAAGTAAGTTTCTTTATAGTAGTAAAATTAGTGTATTTTATGATTTTATTTATTGTACTAAACAAAATCCTGCATGAAATTTAATTAGTTTTGAATCTGTTCGCAAAAAACCCCACTAATTCTAGAAGTATATATTTTTAAATTTATGACGTTCTTTTTTATTACGAATTATATATTCAATGTCAGTTCTTAGTTTCAATGGATAATTTTTATCTCGCAGTAAATGACGGCCACAAGGAAGTAAAGAAAAAAAAACTTTGAAAGATGACCTAATGCTTTCTTACTTCCTGGCATAAAACCGCAGATTAAAAAAAGATAAATAAAGTAAATGAGACTGGTCTATTATATGAAGCTGCCTGTAAAAATATACATATGTATTTGATTTGCAATCAACTCTAATACTGATTTTTTTATTATTTTTAATAAAAAAGTAATTTGAAATTTATAATGGGAAAAAGTAAAAACCTCTAACTAGATTTCGTATTTAAAATTGTGGTAACTTTATTTATATGCACTTATACGAAAAATACAAAAATGACAGATGTTACTGTATATATTTAAGACGAAAGAAGTTTGGAAATCATAAGTTATTTTTTCCTCATGTATTTAATATAGAATATGTACTTATTTGTTTTTATTGATAGTTGAATAGCTTTTGTGAGTACCCTCTGATCTACATAAAAACTTGCCCATGTGGAAATATAAATTTTTTAAAAACATAATTTTTAAATAAGTATTTTCATTTTTATTTTTTTTTGGAGGGGGGGGGGGGGGGGATTTTGCATGCATTTTTGTAAAGCTGATATCTTAAATCTTGCACTGATTATAATGAAAGTTTTGAACTTTTAGAGTAGGACAAGTTTAAAAACGCAAATATATTTAACAAAATACCAAAGTCATTTTTTCCCCAATGTTATTAAAGTAGAATATTTATTTATTTATTTTCATTATTCATAGTTAAATGGCTGTTGTGATTATCAAGTGATGTATATGTAAAATTGCCTATGTGGCAATATATTTTTTTATATTTTCATTTTTTTTGGGGGGGAGGGGGGGGGATTTTTGCAATTTTCGTACATCTGATATTTTAAATCTTTTTCCACATTCAACCGAGTATAATAAATATTTTGAACTTTTAGAGTAGGACAAGATTATAAAATATATATATATATATTTATCTATGTACCTTAAAAGCCCTTAATAGCGAACACTTCGGGACCGCGGAATTTGTCCGATAATTGGAGATGTCTACTTTTTTGAGGTAAAAATATACAAATATGTATGTCTGCTGTAAAAAAGTATTCGTTAAATAGAGGTGTTCGCTATTCGAGAATGTCCATTAACCTCCACAACGGATACTCCCAAATACCGGACATCTCAATTTAGACAACTATAATGCAGGGTTGCGTTTTTTGCAAAAGTACTTCTTGATTAAAGGAAGGGCAAACTGGGAAGTGCCCCGTCCCCCTACGACTGTAGTGCCCCCAAATTTGATGTGCAATATTTGTAAAGCTTATATTTTAAATCTGTTTCGAAATTGTACTGATTATAATCAATATTTTGAACTTTTAAAGTAAAATAAGGTTAAAAACAAAATAAATTTAGAAAAATCTAATATTTAGATAAATATTTTTTGTTTTTTAATCTTGTTCTACTCCTGAAGTTCAAGATATTGATTATAATCAGTACAATGTCGTAAAAGATTTAAATTATCAACGTAACGAAAATTGTATACCAAAACTGAGAGCACCAAAAAAATCAGGCTGTATTGGGGGGGGGGGGAGGGGCAGGACCACAGCCAAATATTTTTCCAGGATTCAACGTGGTCAAGCATGGCTACGTATGATGCTTACAAAAAAATGGATGCGATTCAGACGTTTGAAGTGTCTGAAATTCAGACGCAAAAAGTGTCTGAAAAAATTCAGACATTTTAAAATGTCTGAAAATTGAACACTCCATTTCAGACACTTAAGTGTCTGAATTTCAGACATTTTAATTTAGAGTGAAAGTTATAAAAAATGTTGAAGTTTGAAAAACTTACACTTAGTATAGATGCTGTTTGAACTAGTGAAAAAAATGTAACGTCCATGATCTGGATGCCTGAGATGCGCCTCTCATTTTTATTAGGAATACTAGTGTAAATTCCCGTCCTGCGACGGTGGGTAAAAATTGTGTTTTTCACTTAAATTTTGAAAAACTGATAAAAATAATTGACAATATGGAAGCGTTTAGATGAGCAAAGTTCGGCTAGTTTATGTTCTAATAAACACACTATTAGCATTTACGATACTTCTGAGTAAACCAGACTTTCCGGTTAATATACCATAACAAAATTAAGATATCTTTATAAAACCAAAATTTAACAAATATGCAATAACACTGCGTAATTAAAAAAGTCTGCTAAAACTATTGAAATAATACTAATATTTATTATGTATTAATATTTATTATATACTAATTTTTTATAACACTTTGAAATTGTATTTTTATCGTTTAACCCCCCCCCCTCTCCCCCAAAAAATTATAGGTATATTGATTAATAAATAGGAATAAATTTTAAAGAAATAAAACAGCCTCAGTGTGTTTTAAATCTGTCAATAAAACTTGTAAGCAAAAGACGTTTTATAAAGGCCTTTTAGTGTTTCGTAACCTTAATTTTTTTATATATCTATGTAGTTTTGAAATTATTATAATACAAAGAACAATCAAACATAGTTAATGTCAATTTTTAATAACTGTACAAAACCCAGCATGTTTTTTAGGTAGATTTCGTAAGAAATACTACCTATTGCAGTCGTTACCATAGTGCGACTTTTGAAAAATTCCTTCACAACTTTTAATTATATGACCCCAAAAACCCAAAACCACCCCCCCCCACCTAAAAAGTTTATATATATATATACATATATCTATACTAGGGGGCTCTGCCCCTGCAAGCTACGCTCGCCAACCCCCGTTCAGACACCGCAGAATCTAAAAACACGCTAATCTGATGGGTTTTAAAAATATTAGATAAGATTGAATTATACTGAAAAAAGCTGTGCCGATATCCCTGTAAACGGGTTTCCATTCAATTCCCTTTGATTGCAAAAATTTAAGGGCGAATCAGTTGCTGTTAAGACATCCAATGGTTCTTTTTGTTTTTGATTAAAGAGGATCAGTTAAACATTTGAAAAGAATCTAAAATAAAATAAATTAAATATACAGAGTATTTGTCTCCCAGTATTTTAAAACAATCTCTATAACAAGAGCCTAAGTCATGTGACTATCATCAACAGTTCCATTCGGACCACTTCGCTTTTTATACTCTAGGTGCCATTTTGGTACTTTAATGTTAGCCAGGCACAGTTGATAAGACGCCAAATATTATTCTATCGCCATCATTTCATCTATATTATAATAGTTCAAGTCATCAACTGCCATAAACAAATACGGTCTGATCCCTTCGCCGTTCATATGAAAGTTTGGCACAGATGTCATATACGTGTCCCGTATTGGCGCGATTTTTTAACGACGCCAATTGGGGGAACGCATCAACAGCATAAACAACAACATCCGGCTTACCATATCAAGCAAAATAACGATACTTTGGCGCCAGTTAAGTGCCCGTTCCGTATATGACATTGGCGTCAGAAAAAAATCGCGCCAATATGGGACCGTAAGTTTTCCATTTTTATTAAAAAATCAAAAAAAATTTCGATTAAAACTACATAAAATTTGCCATGGTTGCAAAAAATTCTTGGTACTGTTACGCTAGCCGGATGCAAATATCGCCAATAGCTTTTTTTTTAACTCGCCAGTAAGCATTTTTTTTTTTTTTCGAGTGGTAATATTTGGCCAGATGTCATATATGCACAGCAGGTTTGGCGTGATTTTTTTTTTTTTTTTTTTTTACGAAAATTTGGCGAAAACCTCGTTTTCAAATACCAGTTATATATGCATTTTTAGTATTACTTAGTTATCCCGTCGACCAAAAATCTATCGCCAAACTATAAGATTAAATGCCAATAATGGTTGATCGTAAATGTCACATTCACTTGACTTTAAGCAAGTTACACGTGTTTACGTCATCAAGAGATTTTTATTTTGACTTTTTATTTGTATATTTATTAATGTTATACTAATTTATTTGTTCTTTCGTTATTTAAAATAAAAATTATGTCAATTTGTATAATTTGGTGAGTGTTTTGGCGATTTATATAATTTGGCGAAATTGGTCGACGGAATAATTAAGTAGTACCATATTTTTTAAGTATTTTCTGTTATTTTCTAAAGGAAATATAAAAAAATAATTAATTATAGAACAAAATAATTTATATAATTTATAAAAAGAAATAAAAGTAAATAAACGTTTATTATCAAATAAACAACAATAGCCAGGTTACCATGTCAACCTTTTCTGAAATATGAAAAAAAAATAGCTGTTTGATTAACATTTGAGTTGCCATCATTAGAAAAATGTATATAAAATTAGAAAAAAATTAATATTTCGAAAACTAATTCGAATTTAAAAATTCTAATACCAGTTTTGATATCTTTTGAGATCCAGTTTTTTGGTGTTATTTTCATCGCAAAGTATTCCATATTTTAGGAGAAATCGCTTGAAACATAATCAGTTGTTTAATCAGTTGATTCATATATCCGTTTCTTAAATTCGTTTCATTAGGATTTTATATATATAGGGTAGATATATATATATATATATATATATAAACTTTTTACATATATATATACATATATGTATGTACTAAATTTTGTCCGCACGATAAAAGTCGCAATTATGCACGGACCATCTTCTAACTCGCCAAACAATTGAGATGGTTAATATCTCGGCGGGATTGCAAATGAGAAAAATCGGCCCAAGGCAGTAGAAATTGGGGAGGGTTAAAAATTTTGAATACCGCCTTAACATGATTCTGATAAAACCAACTCTTACAGAAAAATAACAGGAAATTTTAAATATTTTTCTTTATAGCAGTTGCCAACAATTAAAAAAAAACAATAAAATTCTTACCACAACAATTACTTTTCTATTGCAAGATTTCCACGTGAAAAATGTCTATATGTGTATATGTCTATATGTGTCTATATGTATATTACGTTATCATATCACCATAAATATAAGGGGTGTTACCGTATGGGGATCCTGTTATGTCGCCAAATGCTGCCAAAAGTGACGCCAACTTGGCGATATCTCTAATATTTTACCAAATTCCCATAGACTTCAATTGTAAACCAATAGGGTTTAAAGAAAATCAACAAATTGAGATATTTTAATGCACCAAAAACTAATATTGGTACAACTGGTTATCCCGTCGACCAAAAATCTATCGCCAAACTATAAGATTAAATGCCAATAATGGTTGATCGTAAATGTCACATTCACTTGACTAAGCCAATTACACGTGTTTACGTTGAAATTAGTATACTTAACTTCGAAATCTACCTGTGGCTGTAGGCTGAGGCGACAGGGATTTTTTCTCTGTACGATCTTTGCGGCACATTTCAGCAGAAACGAATCTACGGAAGTGTCTCGGCGAAAACGAACTCCCTCCTTCACGCCTATTGGTGTTTTCCTTCTGTTTACCCGCTACTAACGTCACATACAGGGGTAGGACAGCTTTAAGTGACGTCATTCATGTCGTCTCCTTTAATCTTCATAGCGCCATGCTTTATTTTTTTGAATGAATCACAAAAGTGAATGACTCGCTACCGCTCTTCTTGTTTATGCGGCTTTAAGCTACGTTTGTTTTCAACTCGATTTCTGAAATGGTTTTTCAACTGCGCAAATCATTGAAATTTTGCTCATTTTGAATCTTTTATAGAAAATTATGTTGAACAGAAGGGATTTCAGATAGAAAAGATTTGTATTTAGGCAGATAAGTTTTCTCATACACATCTGAAATCGAAATTAAGCTTAACGTAGCTCGATCTTATCGGAGACTGGTAAAATTGATGGGTTCGCCCCGGATTCGTTACACTGTGTTTTGTTATATAGAGGTAATTCAACCCATTGCCTTTGCAAAAGAATATATTAATATTGAACGCGAGTATTAATTGCCGGATGAAAGCAGATTTTCCATGTCTAGCATTTAAAGAGCAAATTTACAAAAACCAGGAACAGAGCTTAAGAAAGAAAATGTAATGTCATTTGTAAAATATGTTGTTCAATATTTCCAATTTAACAGGTTTTTTATTCAGAAATCTAGCACCATTTCCTAATAGTAATATTTACAATAGTTAATGAAAGATTAATATAAGGTAAAAATCACTATTTGGAAATAGCGATAGAATTTTTTACAAAAACTTGATTTGGCAACACTTGATTGCTGATGATGTCAAAAGAGGATTTTTATGCTAGTTATTCAGATAATTTTTGCTTACGTTTTCTGCTTCTGCTTTAAGTAAAATTTAAATGCTTCAATTGGTCAATATTTGGCATAAAAGCTGAAATAAAAATAGCATTAATTATCATGTTTTAGTAGTTTTTTTTTTTTTTTTTTTTTTTTTTTTAATGAAGATGATTTCGTGATTATGTGTACCCAGAATTTTTCTAATAAGTGTAAATGAGCACTTTATTTTCATCAATTTACTAAAATAAAAATTTCGAAGTTATAGCAATCTTAATTCATACAAAATACATTTTGACTGCATTACAAGAATAACCTAAAATTTTAAATGAATGATTTGAATGATGAAATGAATGCTATTTAAATTTTTAAGGGAGCACATTACCTTTAAACTTTCCAAAAATCCGTTTTCGGTTTTTGTTTTATTTTGAATGTTTTAAAATTTCTCATCAATATGCAAAAAACCCCATTCAAAAATCTGCATTATGTCTTGAGTTATAATCATTTATAAACGATGTGTATAATTGAAAGTCCGTAGATATTGAAATTTTAAAAAGCGTTTTATCAGATTATTAAATTTGGAGATTGCGCGCACTGTTACTTTTAAACTATGTAAGCTACAGCTTTAAAAAAATTATCCAAATATGTGTTTCCTTATAGTCTACATGCTAAAACCAAACAAATTGAGATATCTTGGTTATTTATTTATTTTTTTATTTTATTTTATTTTTTATTTTTTTTGCACTTGAAAAACTTGAAAAAATGTTTGAAATTTTTGAGCTTTTTTTAATGTTGTGCTAAAATTAAATTTTAAACAAAACTTTTTGAGTATATTTTGGTTTCAAGTTAAAAGTAGGTGTGTTATGATTCGATTTTGATTAAAAATTGTTTTTTATATGCATAATTTGAAATTTTATCATGCGCGCAGCACTTAATCACGCATTAGCCCGATGCACTTTTAAATTTAAAATTTAAAGATTAATTTTGTACATAAAACATATATTTTTATAGGTAGTGTAGTTAAAGTTATATACTTTAGGCGGAAATGACAAAAAAAAATATCGATCTTAATTGCATATTGTTTGTGTTTTGGTACATTGAAAAAAGCGATCTTTTTGATTGTTTCTACAAATTCAAAGTTTCTGTGCCCCCCTTAAATGAATGATTATTCTCATCAATTTAATGAAATAAAAATTTAGTAGTTATCGAAATCTTACTTCATAAAATAAATTACGTTTATGTTCCAAGAATAACATTTTAAATGAATGTACTATTTTCTTCCAAATACAGTTTCTCATGGAAACTATATTAAATGCTTTATCATTTACATCTATCATCTATAGCATTCCTTGAATAAATGCAATTCATTCGAATACGAAAATCTTTGTAGCTTAATCTTCGTGAAAGTAATTATTACTTTCCTTTGAATGGGAATTTCCCGGGAGTATTTCAGGCAATGCTCGCAATTTATATACATTCCAAAGCTTCCATTTAGACTGAAATACGTAATGCTTAGAATATAGCAACAATAAAGTACTGAAAACATCAACTTGGATTGTGGAATATTTTCCATTTACATTCGAAATATGTAATAAAGCTTTTAATTAAGATATTACAAATATTTCGCTTTACTGCGTTAGTTTTACATGAGTTAACCTGTACCCGCAGAATTTATTAACTCTTTAATTGGAAAAAAATAATTATGTTTCTAAAATGTTAAAAAGATTGACTGCCATCAAAATTTACGAGCAAATTAATTTGAAAATCAGTAAATGCTTTTCTTCATGCGCATTATGACAGCAATTGTTTTCTTTAATGGGGTGCAATTTCCTCAGTTGAGAATTAAACATAAACGAGTTGTATACAGGGTGACAATTATTGAACTATATCAAGTTAAACTGTCAAAATTTTTGAACGTTTTGCATGATGAAGTTCAAACTTCGTTACGGCCGCAGGGCACGATGGGAATTAGTATGTGCATGCGCACGCAACTTGTACACAACTTCGTCAATAAGCAAAATTGGCGCATTTGAGGGACTGAGAATTTCCATTTAGCGATCGAGAAGTTTCTCCACCCACAACTGGTGACTGTGTACTGTGCAATGTTCAGTCACGGAATAATTAGTCCGATATTCATTGACGGCACTGTGACTACTGAATGATACGTGAAGGTTTTGGAAAATGCTTTCATCCCTGTTATCCAAAGTGACCCTGATTTCGACACGATGTGGGTCATGCAAGACGGACCTCGACCCCTTCGGACCAAAAAAGTGTTTGATGTCCTAGAGGAGCATTTTGGGGACCGCATTCTGTCTCTGGGGTACCCAGAAGCCACTGGAATTGGACTCACTTGGCCGCCATATTCTCTGGATCTGAACACATGTGACTCATTTTTGTGGGGCTACATTAAAGACAATATGTACAGAAATAACTCCAAAACCATATCTGAGCTAAAAACTGACATTCAGGAGGTCATCGACGGCATCGATGTTCCAAAACTTCAGCAGGTCATGCAGAATTTTGCTATTTGTCTGCGCCCCATCATAGACAATGATGGCAGCCATATTGAAGATGTCATAACATAAATCCGAATATCCGTATTGACGTTTACATATTGAATAAAGTTTGTACACTCAGTAGTTTTTAAATAATTTACGTTTTATTTCATATAGTTCAATAATTGTCACCCTGTATTTACCACCGACTTTTAAACTGTGATAATTGTAATTATTGTCTTCGAACATATTTCTTTCCGAAAAATTGTGTTTCTACTCCAGCCACATGCAAATGTAAAAATATTGCTTTATTTATTTCATAACAATAATTCTTATTATAATCTCAGCCGTAACTCATACATTTTTTTATTTTACATTTATTTTATGAAAACAGTATGTTTATAAAATCCATGAACCAGCTCTCGCAAGCAAAGCTAGGCGTAAGCTGATATTAGAAAGTTATTAATATAGTTTGCACACTGGTAAGTAATTAAAGAAAAATAATCTAGTCTAAAATATGCAAATAAATATGACTTACATATGTTTGACGATTTTATTAACGGTTTCTTGTGCACTTTAGCAACCGTCTTCATCAGGTGAGTAAGTAGAAGTAGAAAAAGTTTTCCAACAAACACAAAACTATTACAAAATTGTTTAAAACTCATTCTCTCATATATCATAATCTATTTAATTTTTGCTGGTTTAATTCCTCTTTATTGCTAATCACCTGAAATGTTAACCTTAAATTAGGCAGAATTTGGTTTTCTTTTTATTGTAGAATTAATGTAAAATTGCCCCCAAGAAACAGAGAGAACAGCATCATACATTTTAATCAGTAAAAATTTGGGATCCCCAAAAAAACGGACACCCCTTCGACTGGGAAATAGGTCTTTCTTTACTTTATATTTAAAATAAACTTTGGGGGCCATCTACATTCTGAAATTGTACTAAACCAGAACGAAGAACCAACATGAATTCTTGAGTTAGATATATTTAACTTTTTTGGCAAGTTTTAATTTAGGACTACCAAACGGCATGTCATTCGGTCAAGTAGTTTAGGTAATATGAAAGTTTAAAGTTTGGAACTCCAAATTTTAAATGCACATGCAATTGTTGCAAAACAGATTAATACAATGCTGGTAATTTTTTAATCCTAACTGAAGAATTAATTGTCGGAATGAGCTGTAATTTTGGATTCTCACAGTTTAAGCTTCTAAAAATCGATTTATGTTAACAAATTTATAGGTTTTTCGGAATATTATTTTGAATAGTAATTTTTGATTTTGCTTAGAAAAGTACCCACATTTCATTTTGATTTGCAATGATTAAAAATGAATTTATTATTAGGAGTTCCAAACTTTTAACCAACATACTTCGTAAACTACTTTACCGATTGATGTCCCTTTAGGTATCCTAAGATAAAATTTACCGTTGAAGCCAAGCATGATGTAAAAACAAGGTGCTCTTATTAGTTTGGTACAATTTACTACGAAGACGACCCCTACGCTTCTTTTTTAACATATATTGAAAAAAAGATATAATTTTCGTTCTTTTTGGAGGGAGGGGGTTGAGAGGCACAATTTAGAGATTAAAATAGATGAGGCGTTTCCCGTCACTGCTTCTCATGATGCCTATGTGATGTGAAATCAAGTGTGATTTTTAAATTATCCCCTTTTCTTTTAATAAATACACTTTCTATATTTGACTGATTAATGTATTTTAAATTTTATTTAAACTCTATGTTTCCCATTCTAAATAAATGGAAGAAAAAAATTTCAGCTTTTTTCTCACGTAAATTCTAATCTTTAGTCATCTACATAAATCAGATAAGAAAAAGATATATCCCCGCTACAAAATTAACTTTAGGGGAGACCGGGGGAATGGCGACCCCTTAAGGGAATTTAAATTTTTTCACCGCAAGAAAATGTTTATTTTTTAATAGTAAAAATTCTAAAGCTGAATTATGATCTTTAGTATCTGTATAAATTTAACCTTAATAATAACTGAAAATTAAGCACACATAAAAAAAAAATTCTTTCAACCTCTGTACAGTGGCAGGATTACCCAGGGTACTGGGGTAATTCCTCCACTGTATCGGGGTAATGACGCCACTCTTTAATGACCTATTAAATACATAAAATGGATACTAGGAAACACATAACCTACTAAAAATATTTTGAAAGCAATATAATTTATCAAAATAATGAATATTAACAATGTTCCTTAAGCTAGATTTATTAAAGTGCTAAGCTTACAATTTAACTCATATTGGAAAAGTCACCCTTTGCCATGGTGGCGACATAACCCCGAGAGGACAATATAGCGGAAATCCCCCAGCAAAGCCGAAAGAAAAACAGAACTTGTTCAACAAATTGCATCAAAATATCGGCGAATGCATGTAGATTAAGGGTAATATTATCTTAAGTACTTAATGTTACAATAAAAGGTGTTTGCCTCTACTCATTTGAAGCTCCAAAATAAGAAGCAACTAGATGAAAACTAAATTTTTCACTAGAACAAGCGAACGACCTACAATTAAGTCATTCTCACTCTAGACACTGTTTCTATTGTTGGTCGCTATAGTGTAGGCGCACTCACTATCTCAAACTGCCGTTAGTTTTTAAACTAGGAGGGGTGGCGGCATAACCCCGAGTGGCGCCATTCCCCCGGTCTCCCTTACTCCTTTTCACGTTCCTTGTAAATTTCTTCTGTGTGCATTTACTTACGTCTGAATTATACACTGCTGGCTATCCAAAATGCAACACCATGAAAGGATCAACCAAACAGCGTAAAATTTACACCATGTATACACCTCGGTAGGATATGCAAATGATTACAAATTCAGCGCTCGCGCACATCGTGGGCGACTGCAGCGCCCCTTACAATCTGTATATAAAGGGAAGATAGATTGTCGTTCTGAAGAACTTGAATTGTTTTCTTGTGCGATTTTTTGTGTGAACATATTCAGTATGCCTCGCAGAATAACACGAGCGCCATTCGAGCACGTTTCTGATTTCGATCGCGGAAGAATCGTTGCATGCAAAGATTGCGGATTATCCTTCCGAGAAATTGGTCATCGTATCGGACATAGCCAAGCAACAGTCCTGAGAATATGAAATCGGTGGATGCAGTAGGGAACGACAGACCGACAGGTACGATTGCAATCGCCTCGTCACACAACTCCACTGGAAGACAGGGATATTGTGTGCGTGGCACTGATGGTACGCATTGCCACATCCGCAACTTTAAGACAACGAATGCCGTCTCTAACACAACAATGGGCGTCCGCACGAACAGTTCGAAGTCGTTTGCAGTACAGTGGATTGTCCGCTAGGCGTCCATTGCTTCGCGTACATTTGGCATAAAACCACAGGCGTTTGCGTTTACAATGGTCGGCTGAACGGCAGAGATGGACATCCGAATGGCATAGCATTGTGTTTTCGAATGAATCACGCTTCTGTCTGCAGTATCATGATGGTCGAATTAGAGTTTGGAGACACCGTGGGGGGAGGCTGCTCAACTGCTGTATTATGCATGATCACACTGGTCCTGCACACGGTGTTATGGTGTGAGGTGGTATTGGATTCAACTCCCGTAACCACCCTAGTACGCATTAACGGTACACTTACCAGCCAGCGCTATGTCTCTGAGGTTCTGCAGCCTTCTCCTCCCTTACCTTCAGGGTTTGCCTGCGGCTACATTTCAGTAGGACAATGCACGATCACCTGTTCCACGCAATGTTCAAGCTTTCTTCTTAGTTCACCATATTCCGTTGTTACCCTGGCCTGCCTGTTCACCAGATCTATCACCCATTGAGCATGACTCGTCAATGATTGGAGAACGCCTATCCCGGAATGTTGTACCCGTGAGCACACAAGATGAACTTTGGCTACGTGTGGAGGCAGCGTGGGATGCCATTCCCCAACAACACATCCAAAGCCTCTTCTACTCTATGCCACAGCGTGTAGCAGCGGTTGTTGACAGACGTGGATGTAACAGTTCTTACTGATTTTCCCGTCTACCTCACTTCAACGAAGGTTGTCTTTGGAATCAATTAACACTGATACTATGTGTAATCTCCAAAATAAATTTGGCTTTGATATCTCTTGTCTTTTTTGGTGTTGCATTTTGGATGGCCAGCAGTGTATGTTAACCAAGTGGTAACCGCTCCTACATTAGTTTTTACTATCTATAAAATTCTCACAGTGTTTCTAAAATTGTTTAGCAAAGTACGAAATGTCATATTTTCAATCGTATTAACTTACAAAGTTTATCATTAAATTTGAAGTTATCCATATGTTAGTAACTAACCAATATCTAATGAATCATGTCAATGGCGATTCTAGGGAGTGGGGGGCGATGGGACGACCCCCCACCCCCTTTTTGGCTAATAAACGGTCTGTAAACCGCTATCGGAAGTCTTCACGGAAAATTTCCAGGTCCGAAGCCCTCAGGCCAAGTCAACGCCAATTATTTTTATTTTTAAATTAAAGAAAGATGAGATGTTAATGTTCTACAAAAGAAAAAAAAAAAAAAAAAAAAAAAAAAAACACAGGTAGAAAGTGCTTAAATGAGAAGATAATCTTTTTATTTTAATTCTACTACAGTCCCAAGATTAGAGAATTTTTTCAAATTTCGTTTAACATTTCTTAAATAATTTTCTGAAATATTTAACTGTGATAGCCTTTGTAATGAGATTAATAGCGCTTAATTCATCCCAAAATCTAAAATGCCTACTTGAGAATTCAAAGCAGGATTGTTAGAAAGCTTTGAGACATATAATTACGTCTTGTTTAAGCTTTGAATATGTATGAATTCCTCTTAATTAAGCTGAGCCGAATATAAATTTTAAATAAGCAACGTTGCATTTAAAAAAGATGTTTATAAATTCAAACGTTTTATACCTTTTACCCTTATCAAAAGAAAATAGTTATTAATTTTATCTTTTACTTTTCTTGAATGTCACGATTTTAGCGTTTCGAAAGGCGGAATAGTATTACTAATGGAATGATTTAGATTCAAACCTTTACATTGAGAGGTCCGCAACCATACCGGACCAAGTCCATTTATCTATATTGTGAATAATAACACTTTAAGGTTCTTAATAAATAATTAATTTTGGTCAAGTGATTTATAGTAAATAAATATTTCAATATTTAATTTGAAATATCATTTTATAGTGTTCTATTTTTACAAATGACAAGTTAATATTTCTGTTCTAAAATTATACTTATTTTTAAAAAAACTAGGGGACTCGCCCCCCTATGAGCTACGCTCGCCAACCTCCGTTCAGACACCGCAGTCTCTAAAAGCACGCTAATTTGATCGGCTTTAAACAGATTTTGAAAGAGTGAATTATAATTTAAAAAACAGTGGCGATCTCCCTATAATCTATTAATAACCCCCCCCTCTATTCATTTCTCTTCGATTGGGGAATTTTAAGGAAAAATCAGCTGCTGTTAAAAGATACAATGGCTGTTTTCGTCTTTGATTAAATAAAATCAGTTAAACATTTCAAAATCAGCTAATATAATAAGCAAATCTGCATCAAAATGCAAATATATTTCACAAATACCAATGCCTTCTTTTGACGGCAACGACACAGGAGGTTAGTGAATCTTAACAAAACCATTTAAGCAATTTCTTTATTTTCTGCTTCACAGATTTTTCTCTTTCAAATCATATTTTTTGTCGATGACACTTCATTTTCAGCTTGTAATCTTTTTTATTTTTATTAAATTACTAAATAGTCGCTCGAATGCAGTCTAAACGCGTTCAATAAAATTAATATTGATCTTATTAATATAATCTCAAAATATCAAAATAATGTCTCGCGCAATTTTTAAATTTAAACTGTTTTGCAATATTATTTTTTGTCCATTTTACGTAATAAGTGTAATGTGAGGTAATTTCTCCTATTTAAGACTTCTAGTGCATGTTAATGAATTTATTATTTTACGATATCCTTTCTCTTTTAAAATTCACGTGTAAGCATAGTTTTTATGAAGTATTTTCAATAAGTTCCTGCTTTTCAAACGTAATTATTTAACCTAATTTGAAAGTTTTTTTTTCGATAATAATAGTCACGTGTAAAATAAATTTTTAATTTGAAGCAAACATTATTATTTGCGTTGTTTATACAGTTGGCAACAGTTTAAATCAATACCAATTTCTAAAATAAGTAAAAAATATCTCTCAAAATGCTGAAAATTTGAATTTAAAATAGAAATAAAATCTCAAAAAATGAGTCAAATTAAAAAAAAGTGAATGCAGTCTGCACACCAGGAAATTCTAACGTATAAAATGATCTAAAGATTAATTAATTCCCATATATAGTTTTTGTTCCTATAAAACTTTTTAATGGAACGATTTTGTCCAACTTTAGCATTAAATATCTCTTAAAATAATTCTTCGGTTTGAAAACTGTCTGCATCAGCGTGTTTATCAAAAATTTCTCTATAATATCGCCGATTTTCATATTTTTGCATGCAGTATTTTTCTTAATATTAACGGAGAAAGACCTCCGGTCACAAAAAATTCAACACACAAAAAAAAATTCAACGGTGACAGCGTAAGTTACTTTTTTTAGAATAGAGAGATAAGAACTTGGTCCACTATAATTTTGAAATTTCCATGTGAAAAATATGATTATTGAAGTGCAAATAAAGAATTATTTATTATGATTATAAAAATTCTTGATTATGATTTATATTTAATTACTGTATTTTGTATTTTAAATTAAGCACAAAGAGTGAAACGTGTAACCAGTTGTCTTAAATCAGTCACTGCATACAATACTAACATCATCATCATCACCATCGTCTTGCACGCTAGAGGAAGATTCTTGGAGCCTAGTATTGACCGCTATTGGAAGACTCTTGAAGTATACAGGATGAATCGGCGAATGTCATATCTTTCTTTTGGGCCAAAAAGATATTTCTGCGGCACGCGTACAATGCATCTTGACTGACATGCGACAAAGAAAGCAACTGTGGCCCAGAAGTAGATTTTTCCAAATTTATTTTGCGAAAAGATTGATCATCGTTGAGGGTTTCTTTTAACTGTAACATGAAGGGTAAACCTCTTACAACTCGCAGGCATGTAATATGCATCCAACTGAAACAAGCTCTATAGGTGTATTTCTTTCTGTTTGTGGTAATTTGTTCCAAAGCTGTAATAGAAACAAAGTCGGAATTCTTAACTTCAGTGACATCAAATTTTGGATATTTCCTTATTGCATTCATAACGGTTTCCTTCCAGTTCAAAGGAACATAGATGTGTTTTTTTGACTTGTTGCTTGAATCAGACCACAAAGACTGCGTCATTCGGAAGGAAATTATTACACCATGAATTTGTGGTCAGTTGAATCTGCTGTTTTGTATATACTATTAACTAGTTTCAACATCGTAAGAGACATTTTGATGTTCCTCTTTTGGCCACCAGAGGCATCAGAATATAGAATAATTTTCTTATGTTTAGAGACTTTCTCTCTTAGGCGTCTTACAACAATACTAGAAATGTCTTGAGAACCTCATTCTCCCTCTATTTTATCCCACACATACCGGGTAAGCTAAAAGTCCATATAAACTTTAAAAATTCATGAAAACCGAAAAAATAACCCAAATGAAAAACTGTTTGCAAGATTAGCATCTATAGGTCACAGGAATTTTTTTAAGACAAAAATAAAAAATAACTAAAAAAACAGTCGACAGATGGCGCTGGTTCCTGCGATTTTAGTGGAAATATGCAAATGAAACGGCTATAAGAACTTGTGCTCCTAATCCAGAACTAGTTCACGTAAAATAACTTCACCAACAAAGCTTTTATGCTTCATACTCAGCATCCTTGATCAAGTACACGACTCACAGCGGTGAATTAGTTCTGGATTAATAGCTGAAGTTCTTATAACCCTTTCATCTGCATGTTTCCACCGAAATCGCACGAACCAGCGCCATCTGTCGGCTGTTTTTGAGTTATTTTTCATTTCTGTCTTTAAAAAATTCCCGTCACCTATAGATGCTAATCCTGCAAAAAGTTTTTCATTTGGGCTATTTTTTCGGTTTTTATGAATTTTTAAAATTTATACGGACTTTTTGCTCACCCGGTACATATATCCCGCATTATTATTGAAGGAATGTACCCCAAAGTTATAAATATGTAGATTAGATTTATAATAAGCTATGTATGTTGAAAGCTTAGGAAAGGGAAGTGCTTTTTGCGAGTCGAATGTACAGCAGTAAATTTCATCTGAAGCTTTACTCTTATCGATTTTCTTTTTCTCTCTAGTTTGTTGCGCTCGTTTGGTTTCAAGACTTTTTCTTTTGATACTTTTCGTCGAAATTTTCATTGACATTTCATCATATAATTTACATGGACCTGCATTTGACGGATTAAAGTGTATATTAAACTTTGTGCTGAAGACTTAGTAACAGAAATTCTCTTTCACGGGGTTCTTATTCTTTGCCGTACATTCCTCTCCATACACGCCATACATCTTCCGCATCGAAAGATCAGGTTGAAGATACTTTCTGCCAGTATTATGTTTCCAGGAATAGTGAGTTTCATACGCAGGAAGTGACTTTATGTATTCAATAAATCCGTAATGTCAATTATGTTTCCAGGATTATGCCTGACTCGAGAGTCTAAAATGAAAGATGTAATGTTATCTTTATTCAAACATCTATACACGTCCCAAGCTAAGTTGCAAAGCGCCAAAATAGATTTTTTGCATTCTCTGGTAGAACCACCCTTCTCTGTAAAACAGTATTCATAGATGTAACACTTTGCAACAGCAGTACCACCACTACGTCTCGGTCTATATATGTTCTTCCACGAATGAAAGCATTCTGTATTGAATAATTTTCAATATTCCAGAAAGAGTCTATAATTATTTTACGTTAATCTGGGGTAAATTTATCTCTAAAACAACGACGGCAGTGATAGTTGAAATTTATTACAAATTTATGCCCTTTCACAATTTTATTTGTTTTTGCAGCACAATAATCTTTACTACTGTTTCTACATCGCTTCCTAATATATATATATATATATATATTTTGCAACTGCAACTATTCCGCTTCCTTTTGTGTCCTATTACAGCAACAATTCCTTCACTTCCATGGTCTCTGGTTTCTGTAGGTCGAGAAAAAAATTAAAAGCAATTAAATAAAATTTTAACAATAATAAATAATGAACTGGTTTATAAATTAAAAATAGTTTGCCATTAACAGTATTATTGTTTTCATCATCTACGTGTTTTGGAGGTCTACTTAAGCAGGACATTTCTGCAGATTTATTACTTATGTTATCTAAAATAGTTACAAGTTGTTAATTATACATACATTAATATTTATACAAATATTTGCATATTTTGAAATCAGTAGCTGTTTAGGCTTAACATTAACAGTAAACAAACAATAAGTATTCTAATTGCCGAAATGCTATTATTAACGCTATTAAAACAATATTACTTACCATCCATATTTTTTCAATCTGATGATTCACGAGCGATCATTTTCCCCCAGAAGATTTGAAGGCACTACTTATTTTAACTACAACGCGTTTTTTGATAGCAGTGAGGCAATATATTGACAAGAATGGACCACAGGTAAAAGAGTAGGATATTGTTGAATGGACTTCATTCAATATGGTTGCGAAAATTTCCTGTATTACTTCACAAACTCTGGACACAGATACTATCTATAAGAAAAAATATTGCATTGAAATCGTGATACATAACAAATAAGTAAGCATTTTTTTTAATCATCCTAAGTTAAAATCAACTGAATAAAAGTCACACCATAGGATGCGAGTTTAGTATTTAACCAAACGATTATCTGACAAAACTTTGCACTATGTGTGTAAAATATACAAAATGAAGATTCTCTTTTAATTTGATATGAATTACTGAATTTTTGCTTTACACAAACTTTACCCTTCAAGTCACTATTAGAAATTTTTCATACGAACTGGTTCAGAATTCGTCAATTTTGATTTTTTAATTTGTGCAAGAAGAAAATACGGTAAAACCTCGCTTTACAGACTTATTCAATAACTAGCCGCCCTTGGCGACCAGTTTGGTCTCCGTTAAATGTGTGCTAAGCATTGTACCATGGTACTTTTATCCAAAATTTAATGTACTTTCTCAATACTTCGCCAAATTAGAAGTTTCTAGCAGAGAAATCAAGAACTCCCTATTTTTATCCGTATCTTGGTTATCCCGTCGACCAAATATATATGGCCAAACTATAAGATTAAATATCAATAATGGTTGATCATAAATGTCATATTCGCTTGTTTTTAAGCAAGTTATACGTGTTTACGTCATCAAGTTATTTTTATTTCGATGTTTTATTTGTATTTTTATTAATGTTATACTAATTTATTTGTTCTTTCGCTATTTAAAATAAAAATTATGTCAATTTGTATAATTTGGCGAGTGGTTTGGCGATTTATATAATTTGGAGAAATGGGTCGACGGTATAACTAAGTAGCACCTTTTTATGCCAGCCAGGCGCAAGTGATAAATCATCAAACATTGTCTTTCCAATCGCATTTTTTTTTTCATATTTCATTAAATTCATCTAAAATATAATAATTTCACTCATTTTATTTAAAATACATAATTTTAATTTGAAATTCATGACTTTCACTTTTCCTTTCCCTTTTTTTAAGAAAAAGAAAAGAAAAATAGTAAATAATACCAAAAACCATGACTTTTAATTTCAATACCAAAGCATTGTTTTAATTTACCACGCGAAAAATAAAAAAATTTAAGAAATGGTCACCTGGCATATAAAAAGTGAAGCGGTCAGCCCGGAACTATTGATGACAGTCACATGACTTAGGCTATTATTACAGAGATTAATTAATTAATTCGTCGTTAGATTCACTGAACTCTCAATCATCTGACCATGAAACTAATTATTAGGAGATGAATCGAAATAAGACATGATCTGTTTCGTGTTTTATAATACAGCGTAACCATAAAAGAATGCCCCAGCTATAAATTTTAATAGTATCAGCTGTAAGCGTTTTAAAGTGTTGATTCAACGTCGCAAATAAAGAGTAACTCCAAACAGTTTTAGATAAGCGCATGCGTGAGTACTGCTTTGTTATTCACTGGCTTGCAGTGTCACATACGCAAAATGCGACTACTGAACGTGAAGCCTTATTGCTGAGCTGAAGCTTTAAAAGCAGTTAGAAGCATGCGATTTGTACTCGGCTGCCAAGAAGGGTTGTGTGTTTCACGCGTATCTGTGTATGTGGATTTCTTTATACCCTCGAAACATCCCAACGGCTGGAGGGATTTTAATGAATGAGGTCTCTATCTATTTGTCTTAACCGTCTGATGGTTATAGGATCGGTTTTGTTTTTATAAATTCAAAATGGCGGCCGTAAAATACAAAATGGCGATAGGCACGAAAAAAAGATTTACGCACCCTATTGATTGGCATATCATTGAATGGGTCTCTCAAAATAAAGACGATGTTTCGTTGACTATTTTACAATCAGAAGCTTCGTTTAAATATTACACAACCTGGAAGTTGTGTAGGTAGGATCTCTAGCTTTACTGCAACTCTAACCATCATAAACATCTATAGGCCTCATCAAAACAGTGTTTATAGATAGGAATTAGCAATTAAACACAACTTAAAATTCATCAATGCAAGTAAATAAAAAAAATAGATAAGTGATATAAAAAATAGTTTAACATTGATGAGCAATAATTAATTAGTTCGTTTTTTACGCAGTCGGGTTTTTTTATTTGTTAAATTTGATTTTTACTTGCTTCCTTTGCGGATTTATAAAATGAACGTGTCTATGTTCTGCCGCTACCTAATGATTTGCCAGTCACAGAACTGAAGAGGCTGTTGCTTTCATTACTCCGGACTTGTTAACCGAAGTGTAGGAAGAATTGGACTTCAGGCTGGATGTGTGTCGTATAAATAAAGGTGCATGTTTTGAACATTTGTAAGAAAAACTAGTTTAGTTTGCCTTCCATTTGATGTATGATTTGATGTAAATAATCTAAATTAAACTGTTATAAAACCTATTGAAACTGGGACATTCTTTTTGGACAACCTGTATAATCGCTGACTCATTGATAGATATTTTTTTTATTAAATGTAATAAAATCAAGACAAAATGAGAATGATAATAGCAGGAGTATATTTTTCTATAAATATATCAATAAATTATGCGTGCACTGTAATTTAAAAACTAATATGCATGAAGAAAAATGCATGAAAAATAAAAGATATTTAAACTTAAAATAGAAAAGAAAATAGCAGAAAAATCCAATAACCAGCTAAAACAATCATTTCGGAGATTAGAGGAAGTATAATCTAATTAACTTGGAAAATTGCGTTCACAAGGGGTGAGGGCGGCGAAACAGAGCAGACGAACATGTAAGATTGTCTTCATTTCTTATCGTATAAAAAAATTTCCGGAACGGGAATTAATAAACTTTAAATTAAACTGCACGTACAAAACAAACTAAACCCTTTATTATTTTTTCAAATATTTCTTTTCTCATAATTAAATTTATGCACATAAGATTGAAAATCAGAAGTATTATTCTAATTTAATTTTTAGTTACTTTTAGATTTTGTTTGCTAGATGTTTTGTTAATTTTAGATTCTTTAAAAGTTTCTGACTAAAAAGAATTGGGAAATTAACGAAATTAAAAATGTTTTAAAATATACTTTTTAAAATGAAATGGTGAAGCCCTTTTTAATGTAACATCGAAAGTTAAATCTTAAAGTTAAAACTCAGTTTTTATTTAATCATGAAAGTCTGAAGTCAAATATCCTTAAATTTCACATGTAAATAAGAAACAAATTATGTACAAACAAATTATATAAGATAATTATATAATTTGTTTGCACCTATAATGGTCCACGTACTAGTAGTGGGCCACTATTCTTTAAAGTTTAAAAACAAGCCCAAAGTGCATTTCTGAAAAACGACTGAAAGAAATCTGATTGACTAACAACTTTAATTGTTAACTTTTCGTAAAGTGTTTGGAATAATTGTCTTTTTTCTGCTTGTAGGGGAAAGTAGGGTAATGACGCTCAGAAGGGTAATCCCGCTCGCCAAATATCTCTAAACAGAATAGAATTGAAAAGTGCGATCGGTACCAGCACCTAACGAACTTCATCCTAAGTTCCCAGTAAGGATCCAGTAAGTGCCCGTCGAGAGGAAAGTATTTTTGTGTCCTCACGTTATTAGTTTGAAGTTGTTTTATTATAACATTCTACAACATCTAATTTGAAGGTAAATGTCACAAAATTGAAGGTAAGGTAATTGAAGGTAATTTGAAGGTAAGTGTTCAAATATTAATTTACTCAATATGTCTACAAAATATATACATTTAGCTGTACTTTCATGGTTTTATTTATTTTTGTAGTGCGTTGTTACGCCAATTATAATGCATTAAAACCCAACATGGTGATAACGGGTAATGGCGCTCGCGTGTTATTCCAGAAGAAATGTTGCCAGTGGGCAACTGTTTTTAAATTCAAATTTGTTGATTGACACCACTTTTTTGAAATGGTAAAATTCCCCTGTTTTCGCCTTAATTAATATGTCATTAAACAAGGAGAATTTTACGATTTCAAAAAAGTGATGAAAATCAAAAAACCTAAATATAAAAGAAGTAGCCCACTATATGTCTAACACAATATGTGTAAAGTGGTTGGAAAAAGTCTGCAGTGGTGTGAACAGCCCACACAACTACAGATGTGACTTTTGTCTTACTTAAATGTTGTATTCAAACTCTGAGCGCAATTACCCTACCATGTCGGGCATTACCGCTCAATCGATGGTAATATAAATAAAACGATAAAAAAAAATTCCTAAAACTTTTATGAAAATTAGTTAATTGCAAACTGTTCCTTATTCTTTAGAGTTATACTTCGTTAATAAAATATTGATTTTGTTGTCTAAATTTGACTAGCTATTCATATTTTCCCTTAAATGAGCGCCATTCCCCTACTTTCCCGTACATTTATTTTCTAGAGTGTCTTCAAAAACAGTTTTTTTTCGAAAATTCTTAGAGACTTCACTAAGAGATAACTTTTTATGTAAAACATTGTTTCTTTAATATTATGTTTTATTTTAAATTAAGCTACTGTTAATATACTCTATTAAACTGTAAATAATTTGTTGGGTAAGCCGAAAACTTAAAGATTCATGCATCAGGAATTTACTAGGCCCACTACTGAAGCATAGAGGAAGGTAATTTTTTTTATTTACTTTTTTTAAAGAATATACTTTGAAACTTTAAATGTTTATTCTGATACATGAAGGTTAGGACTAGGCTAAAAGAATGAATATCTTTTGGAATTCGCTAACACTTTAATAGCAATTAGATATGAGACGTTCAGAAGGTAATCCGACTAACTCCATTTTAAATGGCGTTTTTTTTTTTTTTAAAAAAAAAAGGATCATCGAAAATTTTCTGCATATATTTATACAGTGATAGACAGTTACCCTTTATTAAAAGAAAATTAATGAGTTCCATCAAAATATCCCGAGAAAAAATATTATATAGATACAATGTTTTTATAGTTACAATACCTTTAACTGTTTATACTGAGCATTTTCATTTGATGGAGTTAATCGATTTGTGTAATGAACGGCTCATATATGTCCTTAAGTGGCCCGCTACTGGTACTTTTACCTTAACCATTTTCATTTGGAAGAGCTTCATTTAGAAGGTCCATGTCAGTCAGACTTCTTATCACTCTCTTTGCTGAAAAAAATGGCCATTTTTTTAAGGGTTCAGGGGAAGACCCAGTTTAGTCCATGGCAATAAATTTGGAGAAAAACTTGTCAGCTCAAATCTTCCCCTGCAGCATTTTACTTTTGACGGATTTCATATTAATTGATGCACAAAAATGAAAGCATTTTGCCAAAATGTCTCTCGTGAGCAACTAATACGTCATCAACAATTCATTTTCATGGAAAATTGGGCTGAATTGATTTTATACCTGAAACCTTAATTTTATTTTTAATCGATTTCCAATAACGGAGGTTATGCTGTTTTCTTTATACATTCATTTTGCACGTTCATGCATAATTGTTGAAAGAAATACCCTATTTTGATAATTATTTTTTAACACTCCTTCGGGCGTGCGTGATCTCACAGATACATACGTGACATTTTCCTCGTTTTCGAAAGGAAAAGGAATTCTCACGTCCTTAACCTTCACAATACCTGTCCTTCCGGCCAAACTCGTTTGCGGAATGCATTGGTTTTAAGATTTCGTTAAGAAGGAATTCAGTTATTACGCTCATTATAAGTTATGTATCTGTGAGATGCACGATCCCGATAGCGTATATGGTATTTGTTATCGGATTCTAGGATGAAATATGTGTTTGCTTGTTAAATTTTGTTTTTTTTTTCTTTTTCAAATATGAGTCTCAAACGCTATCTGTATTTTAAAAATCCTATAGACTTTGAAATCGCAAATGAAATTTTACTTTCTGATGGAAATGAAGAGCTGGATTCTGAACAACTTGATGAAGAAAGTAATGAAGAACAAGATTCTGTAGACACATGAGAAATACATCTAGATTCAAGTAATGAGACTGACTACATTGGTTTGGAAATAAATACCTGTGATACTGAAGATAATTTTTATAACAGGAATAATGCTACAAAATGGGAAATATCAGTCGAAAGAAAAATGTAAATGTTAGAGCTACTGTTGCAATTGGCTACTCTGTAATGAAAATTCCGTTAAAATACGAAAATTGTATTGCCAATCGAGACGCTAGTTCTATTTCCGTCGTTTAACGGAATTTTTTCTGGGGAATTTACGGAGGGAAATTCCATTAAAAGACGAAAATAGTACAGGCGTCTCGAATGGCAGTACAATTTTCGTATTTTAACGGAATTTCCATTACAGTGTAAAATTCAAGTTAAAAATACACTTATTGTATTAGTTTTTCTTTTAAATATCATACGACTTTTGTATTGCTATTATATATTAATTTTGTTTTTCAATACTTTTATGCCATCATTTATATTACAATTTCACATAATATTTGTATAATTGTCTTATATGTTCATTTAATATTGTACTTAATTCAGATAATAAAATATAAAATAATAAAATAACAGGTGAGGATAGGTTCAGGTGTAGGAAGGAGCAGACTGGAACTGACTGAAAAAAAACTAAATTTCGACTCGGATATAATATCAAAATAAGAACTGTATCTGTCAGATACAGCGTGCCCGACGGTGTAACTTTTGGTGAGCGTCTGACGGAGTGTTCATTGGTAAAGGAATACTTCTGGTTGCTTGAATTTCATCAGGATCCAAAAGTTTTCCATTTGACATGAAATTTGAATATAGCACAGAGTTTACTTTTCATAAATAGTCATCGTATTATATTTTTTTCTTGAGGGACATGTCTAGGCCGGAATCCGATTCAAGTTGCTCCATTTTTTTCATTTAGAAACCTGTGTTGTTACTATTTAAGATTATATGCACGTTAGTTAACTTTCTTTTAACATTAAACTGGTTTTATGTGTCGACATTAAAAAAGCTGATGTCTATTTTTGTGATTTTAAATAAAACTAAGAAAACTCAACATGTCTTGAACTTTTAAACCTCTGGTTTAAAAGTTCTGGTCACACTGCGTTTCACTCTTCTCTGATCTGAGTTTATGTTACTCAACCTCAATAAATTTTTTCAATAGAAATTCAAAATTTAACATAATAATGTGATATTTAAAAAATAATAATATTTCCCATCCCAAAATTAACTATTTTTGAAATATATTTCGTTCTAAATATTTTACGGCATTACAATAATCAATTTACAAAATGAACTAAATTAAAAAAAAAAAAATACTAAACTGCTGTTTTATTGAAATTTATGAATATGAAATATTATATTCTAAACGAAAATATTACATTATTAACGAATTTTTAAAAGAAACATTTTTCTTTTTAAATTATCATAAACTTTTTTTATAGAGATGAATAAACTTGAATTTCACACACGTGAAAAGAATTTCGAGAATGCCATGCAACATAGATTTTTTATTGAAAAATTTCTTCTTCTTTGGCTCACGCAAGAGCGCTTTTCTGGAGAACATGCGCAAAAAAGTTTTGAAGTTATAAATATTTAGAACAAATGTGAAGCGACAAGCATGATGTAGAATATGTTACGTCGGAACAATGAGTTTAGAAGAAGAGTATGATGCTTCCGGTATGTCAAATCTCTTAAGCATTCCAACAGAAGAAAAAGATATTGAGAAATAAGAAATCGGAATGCGATATATTTTTTTAAGAAATATAAATGAAACTTCCAAAAGTTTCTGAAATATAATAGGTGAAATACTATTATTCTTGTAAAATATCTTAATTTCTTTGTAATGATCATAAATAGCATAAAAATAAGCAAGTTATTAATTTTAAAAACAAAGTTTATATTTACATTTGGAATCTTGAATCTTGATCATCATGTTGTTATTCATAATCGCCCTCGATAAATGAAAATTAACTTCACGATTGAGGGGAGGGTCGAAGGTAGTCCGGTATTTTAAGAGTTTAAAAAAATAAACGTTATCGTCCAAACTCTTTGAAATTTTTAGGAGTTAAAAACATAGTGTTTTCGTAGCCCGCGTAAAAAAATAGAGATAAAATATTGATATTTAATGGTAAAATGGCTCGTAAATAGACTTTCTTCTTTCACTTGCTCTATTTCAGTAATTAAAAAATAATTCCTGTTGTCCGAACTCCTTGAGATTTTTAGCGATTGTAAATATGATGGTTATGCACCTCGTGAGAAAAAATCCTGAAAAAATATCGATATCTAGTTGATCTAGTATGTTGTGGCCATCACAAAACTTTCTTCTATATAAATCACGTCAATTAAATCATTTAAATAGTGCAAGAAATTACATCAATTTAACAACAATTCATATCAAAGTATATCTGAATTTGAAGTTGGATGAAAATTCGTGCGTTAGTTATTGAGATAGAGCTATTGTGGAAATCGTGAAAAGTGCTGCTATGCAGCGCCACCTGTTGAACAATTTGCACCAAAATATAAACAACACTAAATCATATCCAGGTATAAATCTGAATCTGATGTTTGTTGAAAACACAAGCATTAGTTCTTGAGATAGAGCTATTGCGGAAATCACAAAAAATGCAGCAGAGCAGCGCCACCTGTTGAGCAATTTACACCAAAAGGTGCAAAACGCCAATTCATGTCAAGGACTAACTGAATCTGTAGTTTGAATGAAATCCGTGCATTATTTCTTGAGATAAAGCCATTACAAAAATCGTGTAAATGCTGCAAAATGCAGCATAGCAGCGCCATCTCTTGGGTGATTTACACCAAAATGTTACCAGCATCAATTCTTATCAAGGAATAACTGAATCTGAAGTTTGATGAAAATCCGTGCATTAGTTCTTGAGATAGAGCTATTGCAGAAATCACGAAAAATGCAGCGTAGCAGCGCCACCTGTTGGGCGATTTACACCAAAAACTAATAAGCACCAATTTATACTAGGGACTACTTGAATATAAATTTTTATTAAATTCCGTGCATTAGTTTTTGAAATAGAGCGCCCACAAAATGTGTGTCACATACAGACAGACAGACATTTTGTAATAACATGTTTTTCTGAATCTCTCACCTCTAACACGTGTAAATCCGTCGAAAACCGGTAGTTGAAAATTTTTACGAATCCAATACTTTCTTCTTGTAAAGATTGAAGAAAGTAAAAAGGATTACGTTTTCTTCTCGCTTTTTTCTTGTTTTCGGCTCGGTTCCGTTAGCATAACAAAAAAAATAGTTCTTATAATGCGATTTAATAGTTTATAAATCTAACTGCTTACTAGCCTTACCACTTAACGTCCAGCAAAAGGGCAAAATTGTGATGTTGTTTTATCTGTATATATTTCATAGAACGATATTATAGACTATTTCCTATTAAAAAATAAACGGTCAAGTGCGAGCATTACTCGCGTACAGAGGGTTCCGTAGAATAAATATATGAATTTGTAATTGTAAAGAAAAAAAAATACATAAAAAAAGACTTTGTAAAAAACTATACAACGCAGGGTTGGGTATAACTGTATATATTAGAAAAGTGTAAATGGGTATACCATGAAAGTTCAAACAGATATGGAACCTAAATAATATCAAATATATAGCTATTCGTATAACTCTTCTTTTAATATTATCCTAATCTGTTTATGATGAACTTAATTCGGTACTGACAATAAAAGCAGTGCATAGTTGAACTTCATTTGGCATTTCATGAAACTAAATTCAGCGTAGTAATAACCTTTATTTCTACAGTGTAGCTAAAACAACACCTTTGTTCAAAGTTTAAATTTGGCATTGTGCTAAACGCGCTTCGAATTGAGGTCTCAAAGTTGCAACGTCGCCTTGGTCAGTGCCGCGTTTTTCCAGATAGGTGTTTAATTAACTTTTAAAGTCACTCGAGGCGTATTGAGAGATACAATCAATGCAAACTATCGCGAATCCCACAGTATTTATGCGATTCATTCTAATTAAATCTTTCCAGGGCGATGCCCTTAAAACACGGACACCTAATTTTAATTCCAATACAGACAAACGGCACCAAGAATATTTAATTAAAATTTTCCTTTTGTCATGTACGTGAAAATAAGCAAGTTCGCATTTTCTAATAAATTCGTTTATAAATTCTGGTGTCAGTTCATTATTTCATAAGTTTATAAATAGAATTACTCCGTGGGGAAAAGGATTAAGTGGTCGCTGGACTCTTAAAGTTTCAAAATTTAAGAGATTTAAATTTTTTTAGATGTTAAACTCCTATCTTTTCTGAATATTTTGATATAATTGTTTCCTTGAAATTCCCATTAGAACAGAAGTTTTGGCTTTTAGAATTATACCCGCTCAATAGCTGAAGCGGCGTTTCCGAAACTTTAAAGTCATTATTTTCCAAATGGCGTTTTTGGGGCATAACGCGCAGGATACCTCAAAAACTTCTGAATATTTTTTCATGAAATTTTCAAAGCATATATTTCATGTTAGTCTGTATAAACTGAACCTAAAATTTCCTTTTTAGTGTTCAAAAAAATATTTTTTTAGGTGATTTTACTGTTGAAATTTTCAAAATTTTGTATTAGCTAAATTCAACATTGCATTAAAAATATAAAAATGCTTTAAATACAAATTTATTTAAGTTCAGGGAAATTATTACAATCTGAAGTATAAGTAAGCACCAAAATTTTCATTCTAGTTGCAATATTTATTTTGTAATCCTGCGCGTAAACTGTTATGCCAATTTTTTGTCCTGCAAATGTCTAACTGTTTCGAGCCCCCTATAAATACTAATTCTGTATCTTGCAATTTTTTATCCCAATTAAAATTGTGTTTTAAAATCATATACATTTTAAGACATTAAATGTTGAAAATGGTCTTTTTTTCATTTTTTCCCCTGTTTAGAGTCCCGAGACCCCTTAAATTAGTATGTTTTTAACAATTTGACGTTTATTGCTTTTATACTGTTACTGGACATTGCATTACACATATATATCATTAAAAGTTGTTAACTAGGCATAGAGTACGCCGCCCCTGTCTTTGTGTATGTCCAAACTGACCGTACCTTTAAGGGTTAATATCTCGGCTAATTACCGATGATTTTTTTCGAAAATCATTAGCAACAATGCTTTTATTCTTCTGCAACGATAGGTATATTCAGCGATGCTCAATAATTTTTCTGAATGCCCGTAAATCGAAATTTGTGTATAACAGAAAAATGCTAACTACTCAAAAACTATGTGACCTAGGGTAATCGCTATAATTTTCCGCAAGGTTTACATTAAAGTCTACTACCTCTAATTTTTTCATAATTTTTGTTTCAGTAGATTCGGAATTAGATGGGGGGAACATATTTTTGCGCTGCATTTTCAACAATCTCTTTGAAAATATAATACCTAAAATTAAAAGGAATGTATTTTTGAGTTCAGCGTTACAAAAGCTTTCACAGAATACCCCACATGATATGCAAAGAAAATATTTTTTTTTCGAGTAGCATAATTAGCCTCTCTACTTTTTTACTAAATATATTTATGAATGTTTATTAATCTGAAAATATGTGAGTCAATGATCTTTATTACTTTCCCGAATTTGAACTTTCCACGTTCCATAGTTTAGGAGTAAAATGGCTGTGACAGACAGACAGACACAGGAGTGATCTTATAATGGTTCCGTTTTTACTTTTTAAGTACGGAACCCTAAAAAACGAAGTGTGTGGCATTGATCGTGAGACACCAAAAGAATTCGGTGACATTATGGTTCAAGGTCAAAAATTTGTTTAAGTACATTTTAATAATGTTACACTACTTCAAGCGTCACAAAATTAGCATGCAATGTTACATATACTTCAACATGTTTCCTGCAATATATGGTGTGTGTAGTGTTTATTGTTAATTTGCAGGGACACCCAAAAATTCCTTTTGTACTGCTCTCAGTAGACAATAATTGTTTGAATGTGTTTTGTGAAATTCATATACGTTATTCAATAGCACGATAGCATGCACCACAGGAAAAACAAAGCAAGTAACATTCAATGGTCTTTAACAGGCCTCTTTAAAAAACTCAGATACGTAATCGCCTATGATAAATAATTAAAAATGTGCATTTTCAGCAGTGTTATGCATTTTTAAGCATAAGTAAAATTTAGTAAATTATATAACGTGTGCAAATTCAGTAGATCATGATGTTTCTATACAGGGTTAGTAAAAATAATTAGAATTAATAAGTTTATATGAACGATACTTACTGAAAATGCCTTTCAAAGTGTTTTACACGTTTTACATCTGAATTAACTATGACTCTTTAATATTTTTGTAATATCAATACGTAAATATTTGCGGAAATTGGCAAAAATAGTTGAATATTGAATATATTGAATAGTTGAATATTGTTTTAATGTTTTTCAATCTTGTTACATTATTTATGTAATTATTAAGATGCTACTTGGCGCAGCAGAATATAAATTTAGAAATAACGTTAAAAACGGCAGAATATGTAAATTATGAGCAGACTTGTTTCGGTAAGTTTACACATTCTGGCGTTTTTAACTTTGTTTCTAAATTTATACATTATTTATTGTTTTTATAATGTTAATATAGTGTTTCTATATTTTTTTAAATATTCAATCAAAATATTATACAACACTCAGTATTTTCTTTCTGCAATTTTTATTACTGTTTTCATTGGAACATAGATATGGAAATAACTACATTACGCACACGGGGAGAAAAGTTGATTATGCGTGCGCGAACGAAACTACTCCACTATACTATCTGTAGGAAAAATTAGATTTTCAAGGACTAGCGTCTTCTTTTCATTATACCTTCGTTGGTCACTCCTCGGCCCTTATCTTAGGTTAGTAACCATGGTAACGAAGGGGAAATTAAAGAAAGACGTTTTGTTCTTGAAAAGTCGATTTTTCCTACAGGGAGCATAGGGTGGTAAGTGGCCTATGATCCACTCATCGATATAAGGGGAAAATTAATATTTTTATAGTTAAAGCGTTTATAAATATTTTAAAATGTATAATATGAATGATTAGCAAGTTTTATCGTTAAGAATTTTTTATGATAGAAATGAATAAGATTATTCACTTTTAAATACTATCAATGTTTTTTCAATTATACTTATATATTTTTCAACCGAAAAGTGAATCAAAACAGTATTTAACTGAGATTTCAATCCTCATCAGTAGTGTTTGTTGTATACAAAATAAAAGTTATATACATAAATGAATACTTTTTATTTTTTTATGGGGGGAGGGGAGCTTGAATGTTAAAAGTTTCGAGTAAGATTCTTCCGTGGATTTACCCCTTTTCCTCCCCTCGAAAGCTTCTGATTCCTTCTTTTTATCCCTACCAAAGACGCACAGTTTAAAACCTTCGATTTTTTTTCTCTTTTCTGCCCATTAGTTTTTTGGGGGTTTTTTACAGTGACAATAAATTATCATGTAAAATTTTCCTTAACCTTAAAACTTAAAACATTTTAGCTTTTTTTCTGCCGTAATTGTTAAGTTGTAGAAAAGGTAAATGCATGAATTGCCTACCCCCCCCCCCTAAAAAAGAACGCAGTTTAAAAAAATTTAAAGTGCCAAAATTTGTCGATTATTATACTCTATTTGGTAGTTCTTAGAATCATTGATATTAATTTTCTTCTATATAATTGCGTACCCCCAAATATATGAATAATGAAAATATACGAATGAAAATAATGAAAATATATGTAAATATATGAATTGCCTACCACCCCACCCCCCTAAAAAAAGAACGCAGTTTAAAAAAATTTAAAAATCCCAAAATTTTTCGATTATTATACTCTATTTGCCAGTTCTTAGAATCATTGATATTAATTTTCTTCTGTACCCAGCAAAAAATGAAGAATTAATACGGGGGAATAATACAAAAAATAAGCGCTGAAAATTTTGACATCAACCAAGTATTACTGTGAGTAGCCCAAGTTCCACTCGCTTTCTGACATCTTAATGGATATTGCCACCGAGCCGCTGCAAAATCAAGAAGTAATGGATGAATAACATTGAGTGCTTAATCTAGTTGTATTACTATATCCATGTTTGAAACACATGAAGATAAAGAAAAGATGAATACATTAAACTATGATGAAATGCACCATAATGAGGACTCAATTGAAATACATAAACACATGAAACATGCCTTTAAAACACATAGTTATAAACTGCTTCAGTGAAGCAAATCTTTAATATTTACAAATTTGCTACTTATACAATTCAAAATTTTAATTTTTTTAATTCTTTTGAATAAAAACAATTTGCTTATTTACATTTTGCCGTAAAAACACCTAATCATGAATTATATGTATAAATAAAATTTTCTCAAATTTACGTATTTTTGCCAAGTAAATTACTTTCTTTCTACATAAAAGTAAATATCAAAGCTGAATTATGTCTCTCATTTTGTCCGACCTAAAACACTGGTACAAAAAAAAAAAAAACCCACTTTTTAACTAACAGAGACGGCGAAAGTTAATTACAGTTTTACTATTTATTTATTTGCCCTTATTGATTTCACTTCAACCTATTTAACTTTTTTATCTCTCTTTCAACTATCATCAGTTTAATTTTTTTCCGTCAGTCAAATATATTCCATTTATTCATTTGCTGACTTGCTTTTCTCAGGAAAAATGTTTCATGTTATATTGAGATAAATTATGTAACAGTCTAAAGAAATGTTCCCCATTTTTTCACATTTTTTCCACTTACGTTTTTCAAGGCTACAATCCTCAAAAATACCTTATAATACAAATCAAAATAAACTTGCAATTTCAAAATGCAAACCATTTTTTTTTCGATTTAACTGGTAACCAGAATAAAAGTTAAAAACTGAGTGAAGTTTGACCCATTTCTATATGTTAGCGTGAGAATTCAGCAATTTGAACCAGTGTACCGCCGCGTAACGGTGATAAATTGACTAAATTAAGGAATCTTAGTTATTCTATTCCTGACTTCACACATTAATCTCCTACAAGAATATAATATCGACCATAAAAAAAATACAAATGTTTCATAATGTACGAAACTGTAATATAAACAAGATCGAAAAGATACAAATTCCTCTACCGAGTTTCCCACGATTCCGAAAAGCATTCTTAACACGTTGTAGATGCTTCGTGAATTTGCTTGAGTAATAAAATAATAGTAATGTCCATGTTCATGTTCCTGTTAATGCTGTTGATTCATAATTTTTAACTGTAAAACATGTTTGCTGAACATAAAATTGCTTATGTGTGATTTGATAGCACCCAAAAGAACTCATATTTTGGCTGGAGAAAACTGATTAACACGTTTGCTGCCATCTAAGAGTATACCCGTGGTTTTCTGAGTTTCCTTGCCAGCTACGAGATAACTCGTTATTGATCTCCTTATCTAAATCACCTATTGCGAGTATTGTCATAGAAAATACGTGCAATGTTTAGGTGTCGGGTGAACAGTAAGGGACTAAATAATACATTGGCGTGCTGAAATGGATACAACGGAAAACAATTAAAAAGCATAAAAATGCAGATATGACCTTGTCGTGTGTGAACAGATGCACCTTCTCAGCTTTGATATCGAACGTATTAATACCAGTGGCGTGGCGTGAAAATTTTCGGTGGTCATCGCAATTATTTAAGTTTGTGGTGAAAAATTATTAACTCTAAAATTCAATGGTTGAATGTTCAAAAAAGAAACTTTATATCTTACCTTCACTTATACATGAACTCCAAATGTTCTGCTAAAACTGGATCGTAGAGTTTTAAAATCTTATTAAGAGTTTTAAAATATTGCTTGGTCATCGCCGCATCCAGCGATGACCGGACGCCACGCCACTGATTAATACCTTGTAACAGGCCTGTCTAACCTTTCAGAAAACGAGAACGTACATCAGACCATGAGAAATAATGAAGCACTCCATTACTCACATGTCTTTAAACCAGGGCTGCGGAGTCGGAGTCGGGCCCATTTTTGAGCGAAAGAGTCGGAGTCAAATATGTTAAAATTTTTGGAGTCGGAGCCATCCATCTTACAAGCAGGTCTGCATTATCGGAGTCGGAGACGGTCCATTTTTAAATGAAAGATTTGGAGACGGAGTCGGATCTGTTAAAATTTTCGGAGTCGGAGTCGTCCATTTTTCAAACCGACTCCGCAGCCCTGCTTTAAACATACTAATTGTAATTAGAATAATTGTGCTAAAATTAATCTAGTGTAATTACGTATCCAGCATTTCCTGGAGTTCCATTACCTGCGATTTATTATCAAACAGTATATAGTATTATCTCACAGTAAACAGCAACATACACACTTCTTATACCATGCAAATGCACTTCCCAATGGTAGACGATAAAGCCTTTACAGTTCAGGGCCATCGTGTAAGCAATTTTCAAAGGAAAAAAATCGCAGTAAATTTTGAATTATACAATTTTCTGCCAGGGGCCTATGTAAAAAGTTTTTTTAGAGGAATATGCCAGAAATTTTAATCTCGCCTATAATAAAAGACATGTTAAACTGAGTTAGTGCTAAAATTTTGGGGGGGGGGGGCGTAAAAATACTTCTTGAATTACTTTAGTTGTGTGAATTCAACGGTATAACAACAAAGACAGGCTTGAAGGTGTCCAATTTATATGTGGTTTTTCCAGCGTTCTCTCCTTGACGGAAATCACTTTGTCAATGGTGTTATGTTTTTTTTATAAGCAAAATGGGAAAACATTATCTAATATTTCAAAGATCAGGTAGTAAAGATTACACCCCTTTACTCCTCCTATAAAACAATCGATGTGCCAATGTAATAACAATGGAAAAAAGCTGAAATTTCATGCACAGAAAAGGGTGAGAAATGCTTAATATAATAAATTTCACTTAACCCTTTATGCCCCGACGGTACTTTAAAGTACCACAATTGACTATCCCAATTAAACAATAGTAAATACTTCCCTTTACCTTCACTAGATAGCAATAGTCAATCCAGTAAGCTGAAAATTGTTCACGAAGCTATTTTGGCGCGTGCGAGTGTGAATTTTTCTTCCATTTTTTGTCTGACATGGTATCCCTAAATTTGGCTTGGAAACATCCTAAATTTTAAAGGTAAGGCAAATTAACAACTTAAGGCTATCGTAGGCAACGTAAGGTTATCGTATTTTTTTTTTTCTTGTTTTAAAAAGATCACTTGAGAATATGTTATGCTAAAAAAAATAATTTTCAGTTTGTTTACTTTACGAAGCACTTTTCAAACGGTACATTGGAGTACCGTCGGAACTGCGTTGAACAGGATTTTTACTTAGATTTTTTTATTGTTTGAATCCATATTATGCATAAAAGGGTATATATTTACTAGGGATGCGTGGGTGCTAGCAGGTGGGTTATAATACAATGTCGGGAAAGATATTGCAGGATTTATGTATGACATTGAAGAATAAGATAGCAAAAAATATATTACTTTTATCTTTAGAAAAAATATTGTATTTTTATAAAACAACATAGAAAAAACACAAATTAGTAAAAAAATCTAAAAATATCTCTTAGCTTTTGAGTTTTCTACAGCTAAAAGTTTGGAAAGTTCTTTCAGATATACTTTCCATCGAACGATAGTATTACATACAACTGTAGAATATTCTTCTGATGGCGAAATGCTCACTTATGATGCGCCTACAGCATCATTATTTAGTCATATATACATCATAGACATATATACACTAGATATATGCATGATAAGTCACACTAAAATAATAAGAAAAATATGCATATATTTTTTTTTCTATGCATCGATTTTTGCCCAAGCGTTATGACCCAACGGTACTTTGAAGTACGACATCAAGTAATTAGCCGTAATTAGCAAACAGAAATTAAATCTTTTATTTTTAGTGCACTAGGGGGCTCTGCCCCCTATGAGCTACTCTCGTCAACTCCCGTTCAGAAACCGCAGACTCTAACAGCACGCTAATTTGATCGGCTTTAAAAAGATTTCGGAAGACTGAATTATAATTTGAATCTGACAATTATAATCTGACGTAATTTTCACCAAACTTTTCTTTCTCTTTTTAATGTTCACGTAAAAATACTTTTGTTAGAAATGAAATATCATGATCATCTTAAAATATCAAATAAATCTCTCGCGCAATTTTTAAATTTAAACTGTTTTGCAATATTATTTTTTGTTCATTTTACGTAATAAGTGTAATGTGACGTAAATTCTCCTATTTAAGACTTGTAACGCATGTTGATGAATTTATTATTTTACAATATTCTTTCTCTTTTAAAATTCATGTGTAAGTATAGTTTTTATGACGTAATTTTCAATGAGTTCCTGCTTTTTATATTTTCTGTTTATAATAGTCACGTGTAAAATAAATTTTTAATTAGAAGCAAACATTATTGTTTGCGCTGTTTATACAGTTGGCAACAGTTTAAATTAATACAATTTTCTAAATTTTGTAAAAAATATCTCTCGAAATGCTGAACAATTGAATTTAAAATAGAAATAAAACCTCAAAAAATGAGTCAAATTAAAATACTAAATGCAGTCTGCACACCGGGAAATTCTGACGCATAAAATGATCTAAAAATGATTAAATTCCTATGTACAGTTTTTGCTCTTATAAAACTTTTTTAATGGAACGATCTTGACCAATTTTGGCATTAAATATCTCTTCGATTTGAAAACTGTCTGCATCAGCGTGTTTATCAAACATTTCTCTATAATACTACCGATTTTCATATTTTTGTATGCAACAATTTTTTTAATATTAACGAAGAAAGGCCATGATTAAGCATTCAAATTGGATGCCGATCTGTCGGGAATATCTACGCAGATTTTCATTGGTCCATTTCCAAATCAAAACATTATTTTATATAGAGAAGGATATATCTTCTAACGTATCATAGTATTGCAAGGGAAAAAGTTTCGAGGAGATAGTTTTTTAAATTCATAATTTGGGATACAAAGAATTAACATAATAAAAAAGTTATTTAAAATTGCAGTAAAACCTCGATTATCCGAAGTAATTGGGATCGACGATCTTTCGGAAAATCGAGAATACTTCCATTTTAAGATTAAGAACAAATGTAAGCGGTCTTTCTTATTATGATAACAAGTGCTAAAAAAATTAAAGCAACAGCAAAATAGAAACAAGAATAAATTACCTGAATTTTAATTTTGAAATTAAGTACCTTTTACATATTTCACAAGGGTTTGAAACAAAATTTTGTTTGTCGCCTTGCTTTGCAGCTCGATCACGAAGTTTTTTTTTTTTTTTGTTTTTTTTTTTTAACTATTAGTTCACCAGTATCACAGTCTTTCTGATGTTCCAGCCATGCCAAACCTTTTGCGAACATTCAAAAGTTTCAGAATTGCTAATTTGTTCGTTTTCTTCGCCTGCTAGCTAGACCACATTCACACAATCCGGTTGTCCCTCCTCTTACTGTGCTCTAGTTCACTCCGCAATTTACGGCAGCTCAAGTTAAATTCAAAGGAATTCGAAGAAACGATATCCGAAATATTTACCTGTACTCGCAGTTCGGAAAGGACTGCTTGCACACAAGGAATGTGAAAGTAAAAAAAAAAAGTTTTAAAAATGGATTTCAGTTAACCGAGAGTTTCGGATAAAATAGGTTCTACCTATATTACTAAATTTAAACGTCACAATTGTATGATGGAAAAAGTTATAAAGAATATCTACAAACTGTGAAGATACGCATGATTACATTTTTTAAATATATTTTTCCTTTTTAGTGCATGAAATACACTTTCAGGTAGTGATGGGCGATTCTGGAAAATTTGAGAATCGATTAAAATCGGCATCGTATAAAACAGAATCGATCGCAATAAGAATCGATTCCCAAATTCTAGAATCGATACTTGAATCGATATTTCGATGTTCACAGATTCATACAGATAATCTGAAAAATAGTAATTCCAAAACGTAGCGAATCAACAGGACCGTAATGACTATCTCTGACCCCTCACCTCCATTTATGGGGGCCCTAGACAATGTTAGCGGCCCAGAAGTAAGCTACTACAGACCTTTGAGTCAAATAATAAGGTTTTTTAACTTTTAAAATTATTATTTTTAAGATGTAATTTTGATAATAATTTATATTATATTTAAATTTATCTTTAAAAAAGATCTCGGTCAGATAAAAAAAAAGAAAGAAATGATTTTTTTTTCATCCGGAAAAGATGTACTTTCTACTCTAACTCTTATTTCCTTCAACCAAACAGATAGGGACTTACTTCCTATAAACGTCATTCTTCTTATAAAAATGCGCGGATGAGCGAAGTTTTGAAGGCTCTAAATTTATTTAAAAAGTTAAATGATTTTTCAGTCTTTTTAGGGTCTCCTATAAGCGTGGGGGAAATGCAAATATTGCAAATCTTCTTTTAAAATAACTGTGATGAATGTAATTAACTAATCATCACGTACTAATTATCCCCCCAATTAATAATCAAAATTCTCCTTTTAATAATATATTTAACTAAATTTTCTTTCCCTTTTTAAAATATATATCTCCTTATCTCATTTACAGTTTATAAATATCTTTCTTTTTAATGTTTACCAAATTTTCAGCTGTTAAGAAAGAAAAAGTTCTCATCCTACAGCCATTAACAATGAAATAACATACCTTTCTCTGGTTAACAAATAAATAAAAGTACATTCCTTGATTATATGTTGTTGTTTTTTTTCTTTTTTCCCCAGCAGTAATCTAAAAACTATAAACAGTTATTGACTCATTCGCTGACATGCAGAGTGCACTCACTGAAACAGTAATAAATAAAAAAGAAAAGTATCGAGTTAAACTGATGGCACTGAGCACACAGTCTATTCATACTAATTGTATTTTATACTCTTACTTCAAAGAATGCCTTTCGAAAAATAAATTAAGGGGGAATCAGCCCCCCCCCCCCCCGTCACATCTCTATACTTAAACAATAAGCCTCCAAATCTCATCAGGGAAGCGCTTTATTAGAATAAGCTGGTTACCAAATTTGAAGCAAATCAGATAGAAAAACCCATCTATCTAAATTAAGGGGGGTTAGCACCTGTTCCTCCCTTTATACTTAAACAATGAACCTCCAGATTTAATCAGGGAAGTGTCTTATCAGAATTAACCGGTATACCAAAATTGTAGAAAATCTGATAATTCTGCATGAAAAACCCATTTATCTAAGTGGAGGGGGGGAAATAGCCCCCGTATCCCCGTCCTTTACGCTTAACCAATGAACCCCCAAAAGTAATCAGGGAAGCGCCTGATGAGAATGAACCTAGAAAAAAAATTGAAGCAAATCGGATATTTCTATCGAGAGTTATCGCGTTAGGTATGTACGTATATACATATAAACAGAAACTGCGGGCACATTAGCTCTCAGGCTTTGATAGCCTGAGAGCCTCTTTATAAATTTCTTCCATAGGATTAGCATTAGCGAAGGGGTTTTTCACTTGACTGAAGTACCTCTTAATTTATGGACAGAACCGATGCGTTAATTTTTTCTTGCCTTCTTTTGTCTTTAGAAAAAGGAAGCGTTGGATTCGTGAAAAATTTCGGCTTCCGGTTTTCGAAAGATTTATAGTTTTAGAAGATCTTGTCTGGAATACGATTTGACTATTTTTATACATTGTCTGTCTGTCAGTCTATTTGTTTGTCTCTGACAAAAAAATTGTGGGCGGTCTATTTCAAGAACTAATGCATGGAATCTGTCGACACTTTAGATTCAATTAGACTTTCATATAAATTGGTGCTGATTACTTTTTGATGTAAATCTACCGGCAGGTGGCGCTGCTATGCTGCATTTTTACGGATTTTCGCAATTGTTCTATCTCAAGAACTAATGCACGGATTTTCATCAAACTTCACATTCAGTTAGACGTTGGCATAAATTGTTGCATATTAGATTTCGGTGTAAATCACCCAACAGGGGGCGTTGTTATGCAGATTTTATCAGCAATGTTGAATTCAGACAATTTTCTCCGGGAGAGATTTCTGCGGATCCAGAGGGGGACAGTTCAGAGGGGAAGGGGATTGGACTTTTGTACATTAAGGGTGTATTCGAAAAAATATTTTTTCACCCTCAACAGCTCGAAATTTTCTGAGACATTTTCAGACTCATTTTTAAAAGTAAAAATATGGAACTTGCTGAGTTGATTTTTGGAGAGATGCATTAGTGGCCGTGAAGTTTCATTTTTCGCTCAATTCGTTAGAATTTGATTTTTAAGCAATTATTTTCTCAGCATGACCCTTTTTTTTTTTTTTTTTCATTCCCAGATCTCCCGCTTCGGAAAATTCGGCTCAAAAATGCCACTTCCACAGCATGTTTTGCAATATTTTCTGCATTTATCAAAAAATCGACTAGCACGACACATTAGGTAGTTTCTGAATAAGAGATTTCGCCAGTTTGATGCGTTTGAGAGCAAAATTGAATTTAAAAATGAATCGGAAAATAAGTAGTTTGGATTAGAATACACCCTTAAGCATAAAATCTAAAACCTTCTGGGGGGACATTTGAATGTGGTTGGGGGAGGGGGCATGTCACTCCGGGCTACCCCCGGAATTCAACACGTTTTTCTGGATTTAAACGATTTTAGGGATCATATCTCAAGTACTAATGAACGGAATTTCATCAAACTTATATTCTGTCATAAGTTGTTCATGATTAAGTTTTCGTGTAAATGATATAACAGGTTGTGCTGCCATGCTGCTTTTTTTTAGCAGTGTTGAATTCAGACATTTTTCTCCGGGAGGGATTTCTATGGTTCTGGAGAGGGAGATTCTAGAGTTTCGGGGGAGGGGGGTGTGAAGGCGCCTACCTTCACATATTAATATTAAGACCTTTCCTCTTTCCCCCCTTTAAAATTACATTTTTTCAAATTCTTAAATTTAATTATCTGTCTGCATTCGGATTCAATCTGTTTTTAGCGCTCTTTTCCCTTTATAAATTAAGCATTCAATTCTCAGTCTCTTTAATATTTTAACCGCAGCACACTACAGTTAAAAGAAAATAAATCATTTCCTTTTCTCGCCTAATAACTGGATTCTAATTTTCATCCTTCTGCCTTAGTTTGATGATATGCAGAAATTAGTCAGACATATTACTTCTACATTTTTAGCCGTTGGTCCAGATGTTAGATAGATGTGTCATTTCAGTTATTAACCCTGTCTTTATTTTGTTTTTGTTTTTTTTAACGTGCTCTTTCGGCCGCTTCAATCCCATGAGAACTTTGGCAACCCCTATAGAATGCCTTTCGCGGTTTATGAGCTAAAATTCCAACACAGCCATTGGCGTTAAATATTTCTTATTACTCTTTTACATTCCCCATTCAAGTTCAATTATTGTACTTTGACCACATGTCTTCCTCTCTTTTTAATCTCGCCATAAAGTATATGTATTTGGCGAAATTCTGTATGTACGTTTGCCAACACTCAAGATTTCGAGAAAGTGTATTTTTGAGTCAGACTATCTTCTGATCTCGCATGATCTGAATAAAAAAGAAATGTAACTCTTTGCTCCCTTCTCCAACATTGGCCGTGTAATTCTCGGCGGTGGTGGAAACGATCCCGGTGCACAATAAAGACCTTCAGAAAATTTCTGCCTTTTATTATCTCAGCATTTCCCTGCCTTCTTCTTAAAATAATTAACAATTGATTTTTTTTTAACCTTAGAGTCGGCATTGAAGCTTAGCAAAATGAACCACCTGTGCAACAACAAACAACAACTTTACAAATACTTGGTGCTTAAAGCCGGCATTGCCGAGGTTACATTTGGAGAAGCGGAGCACGTGATATATATATATTTCTTATTCAAAATAATTACTAATACTGGATTATTACAAAAAAAAACTGTTCAATTTTTTTTTTTTTACAAAAAAAACTGCAAAATTCATGGACTATCAATTATGGACTATGTTCATTACAGTGGCTGTTTGCACGCTTATCTAGCCTGAAATGTCCACTACCCCGGTACTGAGACGCAATAATTATGACACCTGTAGTACCCGATTAGCCAGTTTGATCTTTGAGTGTGCTATCCAAAACAGATGTCTGAAACTATTTTCTGCTATTCCAGAACAGAGGTTCAGTGAATGTTGCCTGCTATACAAAAAAAAAAAAAAAAAAAAAAAAAGAAAGAAAGAAAAAAAACTGGTTCCCGTGATCCTGAATTAAGGTGAAAATGAAAGACGCCCTCGTACAGCACTGTACCGCAGATTTCCTGGTGGTCATCGGAAAATCCATGCATCCCCTTGCCGGGGGATTCCGTCACAAAGTCCGCCAAACACCTCCTCTTTATTTCCAGCAAGAAGAGAAAGGAATAAATTATCATTCACGATGACTCAAAGTTTCTCTCGCCGCCGAAGCAAGATTTTTGTTTTTTTGTGTGTGTTGGATGGATGCGCCGTTTTACAAACTTTCAGTATTCGCACCCTTTTTAATTATTCATCGCTTCTGTGCGTTGTGTTTTGAGACATCTGCAAATGAACGTGTGAATTTAAGCAACTGATTGATTTCACAAAATTAACATGAACGTTTATTGCTAAAAAAAAAAAAAAAAAAAAAAAAAAAAAACTTTAAAACAAGTAAAATTCACTGGGGGCGCACACAAAATAAATAATTTTCCCTTCTCTATAAAAATATAATATAAGGTGAAAACACAAGAAATTAATTACAAAAAAAAAAAAAATCATTTTTCTTGTCTTTAGTATAACAGGTAAGCTATTCTTTTTTTCCTTTTACAGTATTCAAGTCATGTTACTCCCATAACTACATTTTATGGCTCCTATGATATAGAGGCATGCTAAATTTAAGTAATTTAAAGTGGTATGAACTCTGGACAAATACATCATATAATTTTTTTTAAAAAAGGGCCAATGAAAAGAAATTTGAAATATTACTTTTGGTTCTTGTACCTGTATTTTCTTTAATGTATAAAATTTGATAGTTAGATGGCAAGTTTTATATATATTTACAGTGTAAATTGTAAAGTATTTTTTTTTCTTTCTTGCACTTTTAAAGGTAATGCTTGCTCTCTCCTTACCAGTTTTGTGCTTGTGCTAAAGGCAGAATTTTACTTTTATGTTGATTCCTAAGTAATACAGTATAGATAGTGTGTGATTAATTTTTTTTTGCTACCTTTTAACAGTGGATATTGGAAATATTAAAGTATTTCAAATAATGATGTTTTAGTTACGAGGATTGATTTTGCTATATATATATTGAGATTAAAAAAAATATGTAAAAAAAAAAAAAATCCTCATGACTAGATTATATTGCTCTTTTAATATATATCTATATATATAAGTTTTGATGGCTTCTTACTAAAAATTAAGCATTTATTTTTATTAGTAACATGCTAAGATTTTGTATGTCTAGGGATGCACTTCATATCCAGTTCAGTTTCAAAGTTTTTTTAATTTAGATAAAAGATTGTCCAAAATATTTTTTTCTTTCTTTTCACATTTCCGATTCTTATTTAATTCATTATATATATTTTTCGTTGTTTTTTTTAACGTGCTCTTTCGGCCGCTTCAATCCCATGAGAACTTTAGCAACCCCTATAGAATGCCTTTCGCGGTTTATGAGCTAAAATTCCAACACAGCCATTGGCGTTAAATATTTCTTATTACTCTTTTACATTCCCCATTCAAGTTCAATTATTGTACTTTGACCACATGTCTTCCTCTCTTTTTAATCTCGCCATAAAGTATATGTATTTGGCGAAATTCTGTATGTACGTTTGCCAACACTCAAGATTTCGAGAAAGTGTATTTTTGAGTCAGACTATCTTCTGATCTCGCATGATGTGAATAAAAAAGAAATGTAACTCTTTGCTCCCTTCTCCAACATTGGCCGTGTAATTCTCGGCGGTGGTGGAAACGATCCCGGTGCACAATAAAGACCTTCAGAAAATTTCTGCCTTTTATTATCTCAGCATTTCCCTGCCTTCTTCTTAAAATAATTAACAATTGATTTTTTTTTTAACCTTAGAGTCGGTATTGAAGCTTAGCAAAATGAACCACCTGTGCAACAACAAACAACAACTTTACAGGGGGAGGGAACATTGGAGTTTTGTCCATTAAGCATAAAATCTCAAATCTTCATGACGGACATTTAAGTGTTCCGGGGTGGGGGGGGGTTGTCCACCCGTACCATCACCTGAATTTAACACTGTTTTTCAGAATTTACACGATATTAGGGATAATATCTCAAGAAGTAATGACCAGAATTTCATCAAACTTAATATTATGCGTCATTGGCATAAGTTGTTCCTGAGTTTTTCGTGTTAATCATGTAACAGGCTGCGCTGCTATACTGTTTTTTTTTGTTGTTGTTGTTGTTTTTTTTTGTACGATATACGTGATAGCCATATCTCAAAACTAATGCACGGAATTTAATCAAACTTCATATTCTGTTGCATTTTCAGATAAATAGATCCTTATTAGGCTTGGGTATATACTGCCGAACAGCTGTCGCTTTTATGCCCTTTGAATTGGGATGTTCCGTTGCGGACATCTAGGCTTATAGCAGACGAGCGTCTTTTTGCACGCTTTTTTTTCGCTCGTACACCGTCCCTACACATGCTAGCGAAGGTGTAAGGATGGCGTAAGAGCGAAAAAAGCGTGCAAAAAGACGTTCGTCTGACATTAGCCTAAGAGGGCGTGGGCCGAAATTCAATGATTTTTTAGGAAAATGCAATGCTTATATTTTCTTTTAAAATGCACATGCTTCAACGAACCTATCCTTTTTGAATCCTCATGATGCGCATAGGTTATCATTTAAATTTGACACTGTGATAGCGAATTTTGAAGTTTTAACATTTATGAGGCAGATGAAAGTTTTGGGATTGACACATCCAACTACTTTATCTTCAATTTTTGAAGGAAAATGAAAATGATATTACTTTATTTTGTCTTAGAGACATCGATTAAAAAATTCATAGTATCGATTAAATCGAGTTGGCCATAGTATTGATTAAATCGATTAAAAAAATCGAAATCGCCCATCACTACTTTCGTAGGTCAAAAGAAAACACAAAAAGTCACAAAATTCACAAAACAACTCTCATGCAAGTATTAATGATTTTAAAGAAAGCATCTTCTTAAATAGGTTTTTTTATAAGCTAGAAACAGAAAATCTTCAAAAAGATGCCAAAAAAACTTCAAAGGACACAACGGCGCCCGCGGATGATGCATTGGACATCCCTCTCCTTTAAAAACTACTCGAAAGCATTTCCAAAAATCAGTAGCAGCAAAAGAAATTTTATTTTTATAAATGCTTCTTTCAATCTAGAAATCACATTGTTTTCTGATGCTTCTGAAGATGTTTTCCATATCGTAAGGGGTTTTTTTCGTCCGTAGTTATATTAACACTTTCCTAAATTAATAAACAATTACCCTAGATTAACTTTAGCACAATTATTCTAATTGGAAAATAAATCATATGAGTTGTAATAAATCATATGAGTAGTTTTTGTTCAGTTGGAAAATTACAACATATATGATTTATTTACCAATTAGAATAATTGTGCTGAAATTAATCTAGTGTAATTACGTATCCAGCGTTTCCTGGAGTTCCATTACTTGCGATTTATTCTGTTGAGCAAATTCATATATCAGACCAGATGCTAGGATAAATAGGGTTATCTGGGTGAATTAGATCCTCCAGATTCGTCCGGGATAGCTCAGTTTGCAGAGCATTGGCAGCTTCAGCCGAGAGATTCCTTGGTTCGAATTCCTGGCCTGGACATTTTTCGCCCATTTGGAAAATTACAACTCACAACCCTTTAAAACCCGGAGATTTTTGGTAGAAATAAAATATTTTGGTGATTTGTCCTAATTAATAGGATCACATTTGATTGAAAAAAGTATTTAAAAAAATACCCGATATCAGGTTATGCCAAGGGAGGATCCACGCAACTCTGTGGGTACAGGCTTTACTTTAAATCGCACAAAAAGAGGAAAATGTTTTTCCCCTTTTTACCCGACTGAAAAGAAGGGTTATGTGTTTCACGCGTATATGTGTATGTGGATTTCTTTATACCCTCGAAACATCCCAACGGCTGAATGGATTTTGATGAATGAAGTCTCTATCAATTCGTCTCAACGGCCCGATGGTTATAGGCTAGATTTTGTTTTTATAAATTCTAAATGGCGGCCGTAAAATACAAAATGGCGGTAGTGACGAAAAAAAAAATTTACGCACCCTATTGAGTGGAATATCATCGGATAGGTCTTTCAAAATGAAGACGATGTTTCATTGACTATTTTACAGTCAGAAGCTCCGTTAAAATAATATACAACCTGGAAGTTCTGTATGTATTGTGGATCTCTAGTTTTACTGCAACTCTAACCATCATAGACATCTATAGACCTCATCAAAACAGTGTTTATAGATAGGAACTAACAATTAAACACAACTTAAAAGTCATCAATACAAGTAAATAAAAAAAAATAGGTAAGTAATATAAACAAGTAATATAAAAAAATATTTTAAGTCAATTTCTACTTAGGTCAATAAGATAAATTTTTTTCCATTCTTCTTTCCTGTTGAGTAGGGCTTAAAATGTCTTGATCAAAAAGAGGGTTCTCTCGGTCTAAAAAATACCTTGATCAAGAAGAGGGCTCTCTTGATTATTGAAAATTAATTAATTTAATTTAATTAATGAATTAATATTTGAAAAAAAATAGATTGACATCAAGTGTCATCCACAACAAGTTTAAAAAATGTATTTGAGCTTGATTGGATGAAAATAAATATTTTATTAACGATTGAAAATTTGAACAAGATATATATAGCGAGAGTGTGAGCTAATAGTAGGAATTGAAAAAAAAATAGTTTAATAAATAATAGATAATAAATAATTAATTACTTCGCTTTTTACGCAGTCGGGTTTTTTGATTTTTTTAACTTAATTGTTTATTTTAGTATCACCTACGCAATTGTGTACATCAGGTCTTAAAGCGATATAAGAAACAATTATCTTTTGTTTTTTCAGTGTTTGACAACGTTACTGGATTAAAAATCTTTGTCCATTTCTGGTCATCTTGTACATAGTGAATTCTAATCACACGGGTCATTAAGTATCAAACTTAATTTTATAAACTAATGTTTCCAAACTAATCATTTAATTTTCATATAATAATCATTCTTAAAAACCAATATTTTAAGTTAATCAATTATCCTCTGGTTCCTCATAACATGAAAGTCACACAAAAGTATGCTTTATATTAACGTAGGCAATAAAAATCGAAATTACATTTCAATTAATCAAAAATAAAAGTTTAACAATTCTACCAAATACTTCGATGAGTGCTTAACTCAAATAGGCATATCCTTTTATCTCTTAAAATGCAATGTTCACTTTATGCATGCTAATCTGAATAAAGCATAATGCTTCATTTGCAATAGGCTACTAATGCACTAAATTCACATAAATGGCTATTAATATTTTAATCCGGGATGACAAAGACTTTATAATGATGAACAGAATGTACTGAATATTGAACAACTCTAGAAATTTCAAAATATCATTAGCTAACATGTTTTGAGTAAGAGATTTGAAAGCACTTTCATCATTAGCAGAAAATAAGAATTATTAACAGATTCTCTATTTATCATTTCAGAAGTTGAATGTATCTTCATTACTTATATGAATGTAGTGCATTAAGCATTGTATTAAGTCTTCAATTTTAAAGAACAACATTTAATTCCGATTAAGTTGAATATATCAATTAAAAATATGTAGTGTTACAACATTTTATCTTATAATGTTATGGCTTTAAAACAATTTCACGCAGAAACATTCGATTTAAAATTCTAAAACAACTCTTGTATCGGATAAACATGTACCGTGCTTTTCCGAGAAAAAAACACCACAGCTTATAATGCGTTCCTAAAAGTACTATACATTTTTTTAATAGGTTCTAAATCCACTGTTTGTTTGCAAGTGATCTGTTACTTTCATAAAAAATAATGGCCATTGTTTGTGCATTGTTTACGAAGCTAAAAAAAATTTCGATTTATAATAAAATCTTAAAATTAATGTTATACAGTAGAACCTCGATCCATCGTATTTCAAGGGGTGCGTGAAAAGAAACGATGAATGCGGGAAAACGATAAATGTGGGTTAAAGTAAAAACACGCGAAAAACAATATTTAGGCATTACTATTGCATGCAATGTATACAGTATACTAATAAATACTAATTTCTTACTTACCAAACTGTGAAGGAAATAAGTCGAAGTTGTAGAAAAGTGATATTTATTTTTAAAAATCAGTAATTTTCTGTTTTTCTTTTTCTCATTTAAAAAATTAAACAGCAAATTATCAAGATATACAACATTTTTCTGGTCATTTTCTGCGATTTCATGTACATATATAAAAGTTCGTACAGCTTCAAATGCCGTAATTGCATCAGACATTGGCACTGGTGTAGACTCAGCTTCATCGGCATGAACATTATCCTCTGCTTCTTCGCCATTATTTTCTTTTTGCATCATCAATATTTGATCTGTGCTTAGGACACCACATGTCGCAACATCTTGATCAATGAAAATATAATCGCTAAATTTCACACCAGATAATCCTTTGCAACACGCAACCACACTTCATCTGCATTATCGTCATCATCATAATTATTTTCTTTCCCTTCTGATGAGCATTCTTCATCAATACTTCGCACAAAACTGCATTTCACGAAACAATTCTGGATGACTAAACAGGTTATTTCATGCCATGCTGAAACTACAAAATGAAAAGTCTGAAGAAGGTCTATTTTTGGAATAGATTCTTTTGCTTGTTCCATGAAACAAAGATCTTTTCAATAGTTTTCTACTGTAAAATTGCTTAAAACGGTTGATTATCCCGGCATCAAGAGGTTGTACGACAGACGTGCAATTAACTGGGAAAAACTGACTTTTATATTTTCAAAGACGACGTTTCTGGTGAATGAGTTGAACAATTGTCAATAAATAGAATGATTTTTTTTTTTTTTTTTTGATCGCCGATTGGGCTATCAAAGTCATGAAGAAATTTTGTAAAAATATAATTTTTCATCTATGCCTTGGAATTAGAATGGTATACTACTGGCAGTTTCTTTATATTCTTGAAGCATCGGGGTCTAGGAGATTTTCTAATAACGGGGACACTCCTTTATCAGAACCGTCTTTATTTGTCGATAGTAGCACTGAAATCTCTCTTTGGAATGTTTACCATCATCACAAGATTCTCCTTTGAACGCTAGCGTTCTCTCTAGCAAGCATTAATAAAGGAGGTCTGTTTCTTCTGCATTATAGTTGATGTCACAATCCTCGTATCTTTCTAGTAACTTCGAAAGTGTTTAGAACAATTCTATGGCATCAGTACTTACTGCTGCGGTACTTTCGCCGCATAATTTCCTGGATACCAAACCATGGCGAATTTTAAAACTTGAAATCCACCCGTTTGTTGCAGAAAAAGTATCCATGCCATGTGAGGCAGCTATTTCAAATGCCTTCTCTCAAAGAAAATTTCCATCCACAGGAATATTTGAGTCACGATTCTGCTCCTATCAAGCGAAGAGAAGTCTTTCCAATTCACTGTAAGTAGACATTTTACTAATTTTTGTCTTTATAGCAGAAGTTTCATACAGCTTGCTCCCTAATTTCTTTATTTTTCGAAATTATCGAATTCAGGGTTGACGGCGCTATATACAAATCTTTACCGATATTAATTTTTTTCTCCTTTTTTTCCAAGGTTCGGATGTGTTTTGTTATTCTTAAAATTCACAGAACACATTATTCACACTCTTCAAAGTTCACACTCTTGAAATTAAACACGTGCACTGCACCCAACAGATTAGCCAGAATTGTGAAAAAATGTGGCAGATGGCCGAAGTGGATCCATCCATCGTCCCCCCTTACACAGAATAGAATAACCCATTCTCCAAACCTGGAACTAGAGATCTGCACGGGCCGATTTTCATTCACGGCACTCGGGCCGGGCCGGGCGCGGGCTCCACTCTGTTCGGGCCAGGCCGGCCCCGGGCCTTACTATTTTCTGAAGGCCCTGGCCGGGTCGGGCCTAACTTAATTTTTCTGTACAGAGCCGGACCCGGTTTCATTCCTAGTCTTCACGGCCCAAACTTTTCAGTCCTAGTTTTGAGCCAGCCCGTATGAAAATCATTGTCTCAGCGTGGCCTGATCCATTTAAAGGTCAGTTAAATTAAGCCTGGCCCAAAAGTTTTTGCAAAAAATGCATACATTTTTGAATCGCCATTATTCTACACTTAAACATTAAAATTTATTATTTTTAAAGAATAGCAGATTTCTACGCATATTAAAATATAACTAAATTAAAATACAGTAAAATGTGTGAAAAGGAACCTGCCTATGACGGAACCCTGTTTTAAACTCAAAAACGCGTTGATCCATGCAAAATTAATATACTAATAAGTAGGAAAAGAATATATAATACATTTACACTTGCTAAGAAGGGAACTTGTCTATAACGCATTTTTTTTTCTTTTCTATGCAATTCCGTCTTAGAAGATTTTACTGTATAGCATTTTTCCTATTTTTAACACTTCTATACATGGAATATGGATTAACAATATTAATGATAACTGAAACATTTACATACAAGAAATAGAGATTCATTAAAAAAATAAATATCGCAGCCTGCTGCACTTCTATAAAAATAAAGATTATAAACATGAAAAAAAAAAAGTTAAGATAAATATTTTTGGTCAGAACTCCTCGTACGAGGCAAATTTTTAACCAATTCGACGTAAAAATCAATGTTTTGGAGAAGTTCACTCGGGCCGGGCCGAGATTTAACTTTTTTCCGGGCCGGGCCGGGCTCGAGCCGAACTTTTAATTTTTTATCGGGCCGGGCCGGGCCAATATTATTTCTCTATGAGTCGGGTCGGGCCCAGGCCTTTAAATGTCGGCCCGTGCAGACCTCTACCTGGAACACCTGTTCTGCATTCAGTTATTTACACTTACATATATGTCACGATATCAATGCTAATCCCTGTTCCGACCCCCCCCCCCTAAACAGCACAAATGAGTCATTTTAGCATAAAGGAAGTAATTACAGTTTGTATGTCATATGGATCCGCTTGAACATCAACTTCATTTCGGTGAGGAGAAAAATTTTACAACGATGAATGCGGGAAAACGATTTTTTGAAGAACGTTCCAGACGGGTTTCGTTTACATTATTTAATAATAATTTGTGCAGGGACCATAGAAATAAAACGATCAATACGGGAAAACGATGGATGCGGGAACGACAGATAGGGGTTTCACTGTACTTAAATTTTGCTTAGGTATTCATCTAAATCATAACAAACTTTAAATTTCCACTACTAACCTCTAATTTTAACATCATCATAGATTTTTCGGTAAATTTTACTTTCGAATACCAAACGGGGTCAAGTGTTTAGGAGTTGGAGCTGTTTATAACAGCTAATTATCAACACTAGGGATATGGGTCCGAATGGGGAGGGGTACCCTCCGTGGGATCATTCTAAGGGAACCTAACCCGTATTTACGCAAGGAAATTCAAAGTTCGAAGAAAACCACGGAAAACACCTAACGATTAGTCCGACGGGCGCGATTGGGTTCGAACCCAGCACCTCCCGTCTACCAGCTTTGAGAGCACAACCTCTCGGCCACTGGTGGGGCCAAATAGTTTAGGAATTGTGCAAGTTTAAGGCTTCAAACGCATAAAGTTAATTTCATTTTTAATTGTTTCAAAATTGATTAAAATGCATGTAGTTTTTAAAGCCTGACTCAAAAAGTACTTGGGGGAATGATTTTGCTTTCGCATATTTGAAGCTCTTAGAAATTGATTTTTATTAAAAACTTTATTGATTAGAATCGATATATTTTTTTCGAAGATTAATTTCAACATATATGTTCCCTCTTGGAGAAGCACCGTACATGCTTACCATTTTAAAGTTTGGTATAGCTTCTAAATGTAGACGCAAGTAGATTATAAAAGTTATGACAGCAGTGGAGTTAATTATGTGACAAATCACTCTCGCCAAAATAGGCCAGCGGGCTGATACACTACAATAACGAAATGTATTAAACAATAAAAAGTAGAAAATATAAATAAAATATAAGGAATGTAAAAATAATAAAGAAAATATTCTTTGTAATTTAATAGTTTTTACTTTTATCATTTAATTCTTATTATATTTTGATAAAACAATTTAGAATTCCAGAATATATAGTTTGAATAATCCTTCTTTTTTTCTTTCCTGCTGCTACATCTTAAAAAAAAAATAAACAGAGCAAATATTATAATTTCTTTAATAAATTCAATAGATCGCGCTTTTTTATCAAGCCTAGATCAAGGCGACAAATTTTCTATAATCGGAACTCACGCCAGATTAATGTGTTCCATTTTTTTTTTTTTTTTTTTTTTTTTTTTTTTTTTTTTTTTTTTTTTTAGCTAACTTTATGCTGTTTCTTTCAAACAATGATTAAAGTATCGTCACTAAAAAAATAACGTTACACCTAACCATAAGCCACCCCTAAAACGAAGCAGGTGTATCATAGTACGGTTAAATACTGATAATCTACTGCAATTTCAACTTACTTCTAAACGTCGCACATTTTTAGATGCGTTCGTAACTATATAAATACGTAGCACCTATAGTCGTCGTTCAGTCCGTCTGTTCGTCCGTTTGTCCAAGGCCATCTTGATTATAACAGGCCTGGACAGCGTTTTCGCCGCTAGGGGAATAGAGGGAAGGTTGAAATCTAATGCCTACCATGCTACAATATGAAGTTTATATCTAAAATAACATGCATAATTTTTTTACTATCGTTTATTTCATAAATAAAAATAATTTTGTTTCTGAATACTTATTTGATTTTGTTGTTGTTATCTAAGAAAAATACAGAAAAATATAAACTTACTTCCCTTCATCAACATATAGGAAATCAATTTGCAGGAATTATTACAGAATAAATAAATGCAAATCTCAAAAGAAAAAAGATCTAAAATTTACTGTATAATTATTGTAAAGTATACAGCTTCAAAGTTCAAAGATATTAAATATCACTCCTGTCATTTAAAATAATAATAATAATATTATACAAATATTAAGCCATCATAAAATCATATCTTGATTTATTTTTTCTCGGTTCAGAGAGTAAATAATTTATATTATGAATACAATAGATTTTTATCATTTTTAATAATGGAACAAAATTTCACATAAATTCTAAAAAGATCACCTAAATGAATGAAAACATGTAGTGCATTATATATATATATATATATATATATATATATATATATATTTACTGTATGAAACATCCTCAACAGAAACATTTTTAAATCTTTGCTTTGCAATAGATGAAGTACAGTTCATTCCATTAAAAAAAGAGGGAAAAAACTATAAATTTACAAATATGTTTAATGTATAACATTCTTTTTTTCTTGGTTCAGAGAATAATTAATTTATATTGCGAATGATGGGCACAAATCATCGAGATGAATAACTGTGCTAAAAATAAATTAATTTCTTCAGTTACATAAACAATATAACGTTTCAACTTAGCCATAAATCTCTTTATAGTGCTAATGTATTTAACCTTGAAATTCCTGTAAAGATAATGACTTGTTAAGTGGCTAAATTATACTCATAAACTACAGTGAACTGATTTATTATTATTATTATGTATCTTCTAATGTAAACATTTTCTTTTATTCAGAAAAATGTAGCTAACGAATTAAGAGCATATAAAAAAGCTCTCTTATTACAACGTAAATAAGTGTTAATTAAACAACATTTAAATGTCACTGCATCGTCATTTAATATTGAAATAATCTAGAATTTCTTTACTTAAGCGAGGCATAAAAGTCATTCATTGGTGAATATAAATACATCATATTGCACATAAAGTTAATAATATCTTCAACTAATACTTTTTGGATAAAGGTAAAACCTGGATTTTCACTATTAATGGATTAGTATCCTGAAAAAGAGTAAGTCCCAATTCACATTTCTTACTCACGCCTATTTAATGGGATTGAAAATCCTATCAACGAATACAATTAATTTTATTATTATTATTAATAATAGAGAAAACATGATTTCTTAATTTAAAAAAAAGGAAAGGAAAAAGAAAAGAAATATATGTATTAATTAAATGGAAAGATAGTGAATTCTAGATATAGTATGTATAAAACAGCTCTAACAAAAACTTTTGAAAATCTTTGCTTTTCAATTGATGAAATACAGTATTATTTAATAAATTTACTTACCTCTATCAACGTACAGCTAATCAACTCGTAAACTTCTTCATAATTGACAAATGAAAATTTCAAATAGAATATTAATATTTTATTCGAGGATGGAGTATCACAGTTGACGTTTATTCCAACAGAGCGAAAAATGTCCAGACCAGGAACTCGCTCTGTTGGAATAAACGTCAACTGTGATACTCCATCCTCGAATATGATTTAATCCAGTTGGAAAAAAATATTCGTTTCCTTCATTATGAGAATATTAATATTTTATTCTATAATTTTTTTTTATTGAATTCAGCTATAATACAGATTTGACTTTTTTTTTTTTTTTTATCTGGCTTTACTGTGAAATACAGTATCGTTTTTATTTCCAGAAAAAAAAAAATATGAATTGACAATATATTGTATACACATTAAAGAGTATACCAAATAATATATAATGAAGTGCAACTAATTAAAAAAATTATGTCTTTAGTTTTTTAAGTTTTCTTTGATCTTTCATACAATGAATATTATCATTACATTGTTTCACATAGTTACTTAAACAAACATTAGAAAATTTTTTAACTATTTGATGCACTAGAGAAAGAATACTTGAATGGCATTTAGGAAAATTACTAATTGGAATGATATCAGCCATTTCTATACCTAGCATTGAAAGCTGTACAAATGTAGAAAATTGATTATTACATTTTTTAAATTCACTTTCATAATCTTTTGATACAATTTCTTTGAAAAAAAGAAAACACATACTTAATACATCTACGACAAAAGCAGTTGGATATTTTAAACCACCTCTATTCAATTCTTTAAGATAACTGTATTCCTCATTATCAATTTCTATACAAATCAAGGTATTCAACATAAATAATTCCTTACATATTTCGCAAGCTAAATTCAGTTTTTTTACACAGTAACCACCGATATATACAATAACTTTAATATCATTTTCTAAAATAATTTCAGCATTTATATTTTCTAAGATTGGTTCATAAAAAGATATATCAGTATTCTCTACATTATTATCTGTATGAGCAGATATAAATTCTTTAATTCCAATTTCTCCATGTGACTCAGAATGAAATTTTAAAATGCTTTTAATTCTTAATTTTTTCTCAGCCTCTAAAATTTGCTGAACTGATATGTAATAATTTGAACCAGACATTTGTCTGTACTGGCCAAATCTGCCTTCCAAATTATCTGTTTGAAATTTTCCTGTTAAGACATATTTTGCTTTAACTTCCGTAAGAAGGTATTTAATTAGTTCTATCAACGTCTTAGTTGTATGTGAAAGTGCGAAAAATGTTTCTGGGGATAAACGACCATGACTAGGCTTTTGATTTAAATTTTGCCATGAAACAACCCACTCTGAAAACATTTCTAAAAAATGTATCCTATCGTCATCAATTGATTTGAATGGAATACCTTCCTTTAAACGAATATTATAACCTTTTTTGGGATGTTTAATATTCACTATTTCCCACCATGTATTTATCAATTCTATAAATTTTGCCGTTGTTAAATACTGGAAATTATTTAATTCGTCACCAAATGATTTTAAAGAAACTGAATTCGTATTATCAAAAATCTCAAGTGCCAATGCAACATTTTGTTTTTCAATTCTGGTTGGATGGAGGCATTTGTAGGTTAATTTTGGCGCAGATTTTATAACAGCATTTTTTTCATTGTTATAAATATTTTCCAGTGCAGTGAAAGAAGCTTCTAAAATTTCGGTACAGTCATGAGGATTAGGAAAATAGAATGTTTTATTTACTTGTGATAACCAGTTATTTCTAATACTTTTAACTAAATGGACAGTATCAAACAATAAGAATAATTTTTCTGAATCATTATAAGGATGTTTAATATAACTTTTTAATTCATTGTTTCCACATAGTTTTATAAACATATTTCTACTAATACGGTTATTGTCAGATATTATGGATATTACCCTAAAACCGATATTTTCCATTAATAATAGGACTTCATGTGTCATTTGGAAAAGATTTTCTGCATTTAAACTATTTACAGGCACTAATGAAATAATTTCTTTACTTTTAGAAAAAAGTGATTTATACATAAATGCCTGAATAGTAGTTGCTTGATCTTCCGAATTACTTGCAAATCCCACCATTTTAAGAGCTTTATAAGAAATACTTTGTTTAACATATATTTCATCAATTAACAAATTGACTATTCTTTCATTTTGTTTCAAATTATCACATTTTTCTTTCAAAAATGATTTATTTTCAACTGTTGCTATTCCTGGTGAAACTTTTAAATTTGCAGACATTCTTCTTAAATGCCTTAAAGAGGGTAAACAAAGTAATTTCGAATTGTATAAATATAAATAGCATGGAGTAGATCTAATGTAAACACAATAAGCAAATATTATTAAATTACTGCTGTAATTTCTTCCATGTATAGATTTTTTTACTAATAATATTTGCTCCAAAATAAATGCTATTATATCACTAATTTCATTATCAGAATTTTCCTCTAAAAACAATTTCCAACATTCAATAGCCTTGGAATAATAATCTATTTTCTTTTCATTTGATTCAACAATTTCGTAATTTTTAACATTGGTCAAAACATTTTCTAACTCTCCACAATAATTCAAAGTATTGTTAGTTAAAATTATATCAAAAAAATTGGGAATTATTTGCTTACCTTTGAAGACTGTTACTTGTAAATTTTTATTGATTTGCACAGATTTCACAATTCCCAAACATTGATCACACTTGATAAATAAAAAATGAACGCATTCATCACAATAATGAACATTTACATTATTAGCTTCAAGAAATGCCCCAATCCTATTATTTTCTCGTTTTAGTTCTTCTTTAATATCAGAAATACAGTTAATTTTTTCCTTCTCAAGAAAATTATCCAATAAATCATCATCTATAAAAAGTGGGGAAGGATTGTACTTTGTGCCAATATATTAAGAAAAAGAAGAAACAACGTATAAAGGCACAAATAAAATGTGTTTAAAAGCATACAGCTGTTTCAAAACCTCTAAGGTTTCCTCATCAGTGCTTAAAATAAAAGTTAAAACTAAGACATTGTGTAAAAAGAGGGGGGGAGAGAGGTGGACAGAGAGTCAGAAAAGCGTACCTTTCAGCTCTACTGCCAACGGTGAAATGCGACCTACGGCTGACAAACCGAGTTTTGAGTGGTACTCAAAACAATAGTATGGTTTCATTCGACGTTAAATCACTATTTACTAACGTACCGGTTCAAGGTGCTTTAAATTGTCTTAAATTACGCCTACAAGAATTTCATTATTCATATTACGAAATTGATGAGCTTATACATCTTACTAGCATTTGTTTATCGCAAAACACATTCATTTTTAATGGTAATTTTTATTGCATGACTGATGGTTTGTCCATGGGCTCCCCCCTCAGCCCCATCCTCAGTGATATTTACATGCACTATTACGAATCAAACCTTTTCAAGATATTATCCTTTCCATTTTACATCCGCTATGTCGATGACTGCTTTGCATTATTAAACTCTGATGATCTTAATCTTACTAATATTCTCGATATTATGAATTCTATAGATGAACATATTCAGTTCACTTTCGAACTCGAAAATAACAGTCGTTTGCCCTTTCTTGATGTTATGGTTTTCCGCGAAAATAATTTGTTTCACACTACTGTTTAGCGTAAACCATTCGCAGTATCCTTACCCCCACATCGCCTTTCATCCCATCCACCTAATCAAAAGTTGGCTGCCTTTAACAGTTATGTTTACAGGGCTTTAAATATTTGTTCTTCCGACAGTTTATTAAAAACAGAATTAGACTACATTAAATCTATTGCCATTGATCGAGGTTTTACAGCTGAAATCGTCGATTCCATTCATAACAAACTAAGTAAACGTACAAAATCCAGGGCTAATACTGTCGGTAATGAAAATTTAATTATACTCCCATATTTTCCGAAAATAAGCCATCAAATTTCTAAACTCTTGTCAAAATTTGACTTTAAAGTAGTTTATACTCCTTTTAATAAAATTCAATTCACAAATCTGAAACATCCAATTGACAGTTTTTCAAATTGGGGTATTTACAGGATATCTTGCGAATGCAACAAAATGTACATTGGTCAAACGAAGCGTGCCTTTAAGATCCGTTTGGGGAAGCATAAAACTTGCGTTAAAAATTGTGATATCAAACGTTCCGCTATTGCCAACCACTGCTGGTCCAACAACCATAATTTTAAATTTTCCGAAACCTCCATAATACAGAAATGTACTTCAATCTATGACCTGGACTTCTGGGAGGCTTACCACATATGGAAAAATTCAAACAGTTTAGTTAATGATTTATCTAGTACGCCCAATTTTTCAAAGGTGTGGTTTAATTTTCTATAATTCCCTCCACCCCCTCCCCCCTTTTTCTCCTTCTGGGTTTGGACTCTTCCAGAGCAATTGGGTATTTTGATTGGTCTCCCTGAATATGCGCGTGAGATCAACTCCGTAACTGTTTGTCAGCCGTAGGTCGCATTTCACCGTTGGCAGTAGAGCTGAAAGGTACGCTTTTCTGACTCTCTGTCCACCTCTCCCCCTCTTTTTACACAATGTCTTAGTTTTAACTTTTATTTTAAGCACTGATGAGGAAACCTTAGAGGTTTTGAAACAGCTGTATGCTTTTAAACACATTTTATTTGTGCCTTTATACGTTGTTTCTTCTTTTTCTTAATCATCATCTAGTTTTTCCATCTTCCTTTTTCTTTCAATCGTTGTATTCCTCACTGGAATTTTTTTATTTAGGTAATTGGGACGGTTCGGAAAGATTGTTGGATAAGGCATCATCTGATAATTTTGGGTATTTCCTTTCATATACTGTCAATGTTCCGTCCTTTGATGTGATTTTATCAACGGAAATGATTGAATCTTTCTCAAAATGTTTGATGCAAACAACACTATTATTATTTGGAGTAAAATCCCTGGGGATAATTTTCATCCATTTTCTCTTCAATATTTCATCTTTTGGAAACCGAAATGATGTAATGTATTTTTCGCCAGGCCTATTCGATGTGCAGTTCGGAATGCAGCAATATCGGGGCATTTTTTTAGTATAACCAGGTACGCATTCTCTCACAATTTAACGAAAGTTTTACACAGGATATTTTTCATTTTCAATCGTTTACAGAATTAATCATCTCGTTTTAAACTACATTAATCCAAATTTTGCATCTAACGAAAAAGCGTTACAAACATACAAACTATCAAAACCAAAGCACGTGTTCACTGCTCACACCACAGCAATACACAGAACAAACAGAAGAGGAATCGGTGCGAGGTTAAGATTTCAAATCTCCTTCCCTCCTTTGATCACGTGATTCTCACCAGAGCCAGCTCTGTCCAAGCCCGATATAATCAAGAAAGCCCTGGTTTGTCCGTCTGCATATAACAGCGCAAAAACTAGCCAACTGAAACGTTTGAAATTTTAAATATATAATTGTTGCATAATTTTGTCGAGTCATTTCAAGTTTTATGAAAATCAGATGTATAGTTTAATTACAGGGACAGTCAAAAGCTTTCCGATACATTACGGCCAATCACTGTAAAAAAAGAAAGTATTATTACACTTAATTTGGGTTTCTAAAATGCCGAATGAAGTTTAAATATGCACTATTTCTGGTGTCAACACACTTTTAAGTGTTATAATAGATTAAAAATGGTGTAATTTCACTCCTTTAAAGAAATTATGGAAGCCTTACACCAATTCAGGAGTAAAAATTTTAAACGACATATGACTCAGTATGATATGACCATTTTGAAATTCATTTATAGTGATGTTCCCGGGGAAGAATTTTGTCCGATTTCTGATATATTTCTGAGTAATGATTACTGATTAAAAAACAGTTAACATAGTCCCTGTTGCAGTTTTACCCGAGCTGCAGCTGTGTTTATTTTAATATGCTTGGACTAATTAGTCAAAACCAGCCAGGCTGGCGCTGAATTTACAAAAAAAGAGAGTCAAGTACACGTGACGTAAGTCCAGATGTACTGAAACGAAAGATTTGTGAAAGGAAAAATCTGCTACCCTGTATTTCCTTGGAATAAATTTTATAACTGTTAAGAAAACTCAGGAAATAGTAAGTTTCTTATTGTTTATTTTGTTACAAACTCTAAAATAAATGTCTAACTGTGTATAATTAGATTTGGTTTTATCGTATTTAGCAATTTTAATCGTGTTTAACAATTTTAAAGCTAAAAACAGCTGTAAAGTATATGTTATGTGTATCTATTGTGTCATATGTCCAAGTTTTAACAATATAGCCTTTCACTTGATCGTACTTATTGTTCGTTTGATAATATACACCGGAATGTCTAAGTAACCAAATATGTTTTCCTTGCATTTGAAACACTTTTTAAACTCTTGATTTTGTGATATATATATTTGCTTTACACACATATATATATATATTAACCCATTAACCGCTGACGTTGCGTTCACGCAACAGTCAAAATAATTGCTCATGCAATGAACTAATTACATTGGCACCACTGTTTTAGAACTTAAAAAAATGTCTTATTTATTGGCAGAAATTTTGCTATTTTAGGAAAGCGAAATTTACCTTACTGAATTTGTGGTGGGAAACTACTTTCGACAAGAAATTTGAATATTTCTATCGTAATAGTTTTGGCGGTTAATGGGTTAAACTGATACATAATACTTGTAAAATATCACTTGGTAGACTGATTATTTCGATATTTTTAAAATCAAAATTACTTATAATGTAAACATGTAAAAATGTCACTTTCGTATAGACTTTTGAAATGCTACTATTACTTTGAAATATAATGTAAACATGTAAAAATGTCACTTTCGTATAAAGCTTTGAAATATTATTAGTTTTGATTTTATAGTGTTTTACGTGATTTAAATCCCATTAGCTTGAACTGCTTTAAAGTAGTATTACAAATAAACATGGTGTTATAAGTTCATGTGTTAACAATACATTCTTTCAATTCATATTTGTATTTTTTTTTCTATTATTTAAGTTTATCTGAGGTTTTGTAAGTAACATTTTAAGATACGTATTTTAATAATATGTAAAACAATAAAATTGTTTTAAATTTGAAAGAAAGAAAAAATATACTTATCGTCGTAAATGTGTAGTTTTTTTTTTAATTCAGTACTTATGCTGTAAGGATAATTAATGCTAATTAATTGTATTTTCGTGTACTATTTGGCAATAATAATAATACTGCTTGCAATAACAATCAGTTGCGTAGCCAAGGTTTCCTTTCTGAGTGTGCCGAAAATTTTCTATTTGAATGAAAAATCTGTTTTACTTTATCATAAACAAGAACATTTTCGCTAGAACACATTGCAATGGGAAGGGTTTAAAATTTGAAGCATACGGGTAATAATAGGTGGGAAATCAATTTGCGACATATAACGCTGATAAATTCAGGTTCTTTTTCTCTCTTTTTTTTTTTTTTTTTTTTTTTTTTTTAAATCAATAACAGTTAAATCTAAAACTTTGTTAAAATAGATCAGTAAAAAAAAAAGGAGGTGTGGGGGGAATAGATTAAAAAACCTGCAAAAGCTCTAATGTCAGTATTAATAAATATAGTTGCAATACTAGATATGCATAATAATGAGATAAACATGGTAAGGGATGGAATAATATGGAAAGTTTTGTTCATTATTTTATTTGCTTTTGCATTAAATGTTTTTTAAGAGTGACATTTGAAAACTGATATCTCACTTAAAATGAAAAACATTTTTCTTAAGATACTATTTTCCTGAAAAACTTACATATATATACTTTTACATAAAAACTTACATATTTTATACAGTTAAAACAATGTTTAGCAGCCTCTTTGCGTGAAACTATTTATTGTAAATTATGGTTGCATTAGATTTAAAATGTAATCTTTAAATTGTTTTTTTATTTTACTGTTAAAGTGCAAACCAAATAAGCAGTAGTGTGACTTTTCACCAGATAAGCAGTAGCGTGACTTTACACCGAAAGTGGTGGCAAGTAAGTTGCCACTAAAAATGGTGTTTGTTTACACCATTTGATAGCTGGTGGCTCAGTATACCAATTTACAAGTGGAATTTCATTACACCACTTGGGGTGGCAACTTAGTTGCCACCCTTTTTGGTGTAAAGTAAGTGAAATCTTTTTTACAGTGATGGGAGAATATTATTTCAAGTGCATTTTAATGATGTTACAGCCTTTCGAGCAAAATGAAATGGATATGCACTTATGAAGCGCACTAAAATATACATTCAGTACAATATGCGGTGCAAAAAATATTTATAAAACAAGTTATAGTACGAACGCACCTCATTTGCTACGTTTGACGTGCAATTTCCAACTTTTCAATTTTTACACCGTCTTTTCGGGAAAAAAGTAGTACAGCAATCCCCCCGACTTACGTAAATTCGCACGTTTCATACACAGTTGCATACTTTTGATATTTATTTTATAAATAAAATATCTCGATATAAACCACAATCGTAATATAGTTGATATATTAGATACAGTTATATTTTTATTGGTATATACAATCAAATCTATAGCAAAACAACTTAATCTTAAATATACTATTATTTTTAACACAATCTTACTGATTGGTAAAATTGTCATACGAATTGAATCAATTCGTATTAATGTGTATTGTTATTTATTTGTAATAGTTATCTCATTCATAATAAGTACAATTTGTGGTTATCAAGGATTATTTTATTTTGTGAGTGCTGTTCATTAGTCTTGCCATCAGAAATTCATTGAGAATAGGTTTAATTAGTCATCTTTAATTATTTCTTATTTTTATAGTCGCTTTTTGCAAGTTCAGAATTGTTATAAATCAATTAATGTTAGATTTATAAATCTCATATTCTACAAGATATTTGAAAAGTGCTCTTTAAGATTGTTTTTATATTTTTTCATACTTTATATACGAATACTGTCGCATGATGTTTTATTTATAAAATATTACTGTGTAAATAATATATATATATGTGTGTGTGTGTATATATATATATTTACAGCACGTCGGTATACAACAAGGTGGTTTTACATCCAGTTTATTATCAGACTTATACTTATATTACTGTGAACGTACTTTTACTAATAATAATCTCCATTTATATCGTTATATTGATGACATAATTTTAATTTCAACTGATCAATTTAAAATTTCTCAATTTCCAGTTGATTATCCCATCAATTTGGAATTAACGGAAAACCTCTTATTTAACAATACAATTAACTTCTTAGATCTTAAAATTACAATAAAAGACAACAAAACAATAACAGATTTATATGATAAACGTAAAGAATTTAAATTCAAAGTTAATACATTTACAAATTTTAAATCTTGTCTTCATCATTCTGTATATCGAAATATAATATTTAATCATTTATATAGAATCAAATGTTTATGTTCTTCTAATCTAATTAACAATAATATTAAAAAACTAATTTATGAAGCATTAAATCATGGTTTTCCAAAAAAATTCATATATTCATTAATATACAATTAGTACTTACATGATCTTTAAAAAAAAAAAAAAAAAAAAATGGGTAAACAAAATCACAAAAAAATTTATAAAATAAAAAAATATTTATATAAAAATTAAAAATTGTAAAATAAGAATAAAAAATTACTATAGGATGGTTGGGTGGGTAGATGTTAGAGTACGGAGGAGGGTGTAGTTGTCTGGATAATACGCAATGGTTAATTTTTTTAAAAAATGATGGGGCTTTTGTATTATAACTACATTTCTATTACGCATTTTATATGGATGTTGATTTGATGTTTTATATGTAATTGGTGACATTTCTTTTTTTATTTCAATTCACATTAAATTTAGCTTATTTAATCAAATTCAAAATGAACTTGTTTTTAAATTTCAGTCTACTCAGGACAGTGTCATATTAATTAATAATACTATACCATCTTTATAGTGATTAATATGCATATAAGTTTATTTGATATAACTAATGTTTGATGTAACTAAGCATTCTAAAAACGTTCTAAATTGCGATTTCTATACAATTGTTAAAGATAGAAATTTTAAATTTGAAGTGGTAGATTCATGAGATATAAATGATCTCTTAGACAGTTACTAAAAATTTCGAAATTTAAAAGGGTGAAATGAGCAAAACGTGTTCTAGAAACTTTCTAAATTACGACTTCTATGGAATCTAAGTAAATGCTAGACCTATTTTTAAAGTAATGGTGGCAAATTGATGATGACAGTCTCTGCTTCAACATAGGCTATGTATATATATATATTTTTTTTTTTGATACCACAAACAAAAGAGCGGGGCAGGAGCGAAAACATTCTAAAATTGTAATTTTTGTGATATTGAAAGGGCTAGAAACTTCAAACTTGGCATGGTGACTGATTGACTGATTTGGCATTTGACTGAGTTATAAGGTGTAAATTCACTCTAAGAACTGTTTTTAAGTGAAAAGTGTTCTAAAAATTTTCTAAATTTCGTTTTTTTTTTTTTTTTTTTTTTTTTTTTTTTAGAATTACAAAAAATAGAAATATCAAATTTTGTATAGTAGCTACTACTTTTGTATAGTAGAGATGTAAATTCTCTCTAAGAACAGTTGAAAAAAAATAAATTTAAATAATGAAATAAGCGAAAAGCTTTTTACAAATGTTTTTAATTACGATATCTATTAAATTGTTAACGATAGAAACCTAAAATTTGGCGTGATAGATACTTAAAAGACATAAATTCTCTCTACGGACAGTTTCTAAAGGATTCGAAATTTTTAAAAGGGTAAAATCAGCGAAAAGCCTTTTAAAAACTGTTTAAATTAAGATTTCTATGGAGTATCAGAAAATACCAAACCGATTGTAAAATTTATGTTGGCAAATTCATGGTGACAATTCCTATTCAAACATAGGCTATATTTTATGTTGGTGACATTACCACCAGAGGGCTGGCAGACCGTTAGACTAAAATCTTGGAATATGGTAAGATGGTTACTTTTAAGACGTAAATGCGTGCTAAGAACGGTTTCTAAAAATTTCGAAACATCAAATGAAAACTGAAATGAACATGAAAGCTTGAAAATTCATTCTAAATTGCCATTTATTTAGAATCTGAGTTGTTTTCATTAACGTAAGTCTCATTTTTGCCTAATGCAGTGTAATAAAGAAGTTTAGTCAAATTGCTGCTTAGTTAGTAATTTTTTAATTATTCCTAACGAGTGTAATTTTTACTAATAAAAATAGGCACACATACTACCTGGCATTATTCAATAATTACGCGAGCAAAGCCGCAGGTTTTGCTAGTATAAAATAAAAGCGTGTATTTTAAATCTTAAAACTGAAATATGTTTTGTACTACAGTTGAACCTCGTTAACACGAACACGCATAACGTGAATTAACACGAACTGTTTCTAGTTGTCCTGTGAAGTTGTATAGCCATTTACTGTGATTTTCGACCTTTTAACACGAACACGCTTAACGCGAAATATTGTTTATCATGAACTGAAAAGGATCAGCCGGTGAAATATTTCCCACTCACAGTACGAACGGAGCAAGTTTCCCGAACTTTTCGATGGAATTGAACTGAGTTCTATTTTTTTTTTCGAACTCCATATTTTTGAAAGAATGTTAGTCTCGGAAGGGGAATCCTCTCGGAAGGGGGGTCTTCAGTTTTAATAGCCACAGACCAGCAACTGCAAAACTGTCAGGCGATTCCTCCTTCGACCCACTCTAAAGATAAAATTCTATTGTACGAATTGCATTGATGGGTGAAACAAAAGTAATTCAAATTGAAGTTGTTTACACAAAGCTGTTTAAGTGCGCTAATTAAACTGGGAGATCGCTGGGTGGCGGTGATGACATAGGTTCGAATCCACTAAAATGCGTCAACTTGGCTGTCCGGAGCTTTGGTGGTTTTCTTCAGATGTAACGCAAATACAGGCCAGTTCCTCTTAAAAACTCTTCCACCGAAGTGTGTCCCATGGTGTAGGCCTATATTCTTGACAGTTCGATCTTAGGAAACAAAATCAACACCAGCAACACAGCAGATTTCAAGGTAGGTATGCATATTTATTCTTGTTACATGCAATATATAATATTTGTAAAATATGGATAACGCGAACTACTTTTAACACGAAGAAAAAAAAATCTCTGAAAGTGTTTGCGTTAACGAGGTTCGACTGCATCTGTATTTATATATATATATATATATATATATATATATGTTTTGTTTTTGTTTTTTATCGTTGGCGACACTAAATTCTGAAAAAGCAAAATTCCTGCTTTCTGCTTGTTTTTTTTTTAACTTCATGAATTCTAATCATGAAATGACACGTGAATTTTAAGATAAATGTTGAATGCCTTTGAAAAAGTGTTTTTTAAGAAACCATTTTTATTTTTATTTTGGTTGAAGGGTTTAATTTTGAGGTAGGGCTTATTTCCAACCTATTACGAACATCCCAAAAATTCATGATAGAGCACATTTTCACACTGGGTTTTACTTTCTGAAAACAAGATAGGCGAAATTGTGTTAGGAAGCTAATTGTTTAATGATTCAAGACGAAAAACATATCATATTCAAATTATAGTGCATGCAGATGCCATGACAGAGAATACGGGAGTGATTGAAAAAGATGGAATATATTTCACAGGCGCCCCTCTCCCTTCCTGAACCGGCCCCACCAGTGGCCGAGAGGTTCTGCTCTCGAAGCTGGTAGACGGGAGGTGCTGGGTTCAAACCCAATCGCGCCCGTCGGCCTAATCGTTCGGAGTTTTCGTGGTTTTCTTCGAGCCGTGGATTTCCATGCGTTAATATGGATTAGGTTCCCTTAGAAAGACCTCCACGGAAGGCACTCCCCCTAGGGCCTATATCCCTCGTGTAGATAATTGGCCGTCAAAAATCAACCCAACCCTTCCTGAACCATACATCGTAAATGATCAATCCTTCTAAAAGTTTATATTTACTCAAACATATGAAATTGATGTAGGATTTGAGCAAAGAACATTTAGATCGGTCTTTTTTTCTACTTTTAAAGTGAAACAAAAGAAATTATAATTACCGTTGTGCTTCAATACTAACAACGAATTTAATAAAATTACGTAATAAAAAAAATCACAACTTTCACTCTTAAATAATCATTGCATATTTCTGTCTTCTTCATAACGTGATTATGGCATTTATGAAAAGAAAATGTACATTTCGTATTTAAATATCCCGTTTACATCTTTAGCATCGAATTTCCTTTTTAGAAAGACAACAGTAATATACATTTTTAAAGTTGAGTTTTTGAACAGAAGATTTTGCAGCCAATTATCACAGTCTATTCCCTTTTTCGATTCACGAATGCTTTTTCACAATATCTATAGAAATAAAAGCTTCACCTCAAGCACTGTAATAATGAAACGCTTTCTTAGAAAAAGAAAAAAAATTACTTCCGAGTATAGTCATTAAATGATTTTAGGAAGACACTTGGTGTTTCATTAAAATTCAAATAAAAAAGGAGAACAGGAAATCTCAATAATATTTCGAATTTCATGGATGCATCATAAATTTTTAAATTCTTTCAAAGGGATTTTATTTCAGATATTTCTTAATTGGACGGTATTCTGTTTCAAATTATTATCCTTCATAAAATTTATCAATCGACGTCGAGGTATTTTAAAGACAAAATGCAATTTAAAAATATTTTTGAATCTTTTAAGAACTATTTGAAGTGAGCTTATTTTATTTTTATTAGCATTTAAACAGTCTAATTTTGGGGTATTTATTTTTATTTTTTAATTACAGCTTATCTGGATTACTTTATGTCAATTGTCTGTAAATACTTTATATTTACAGTTTTAATTTCTAGCATAAATATACATGTTTTTAAGCATCATCAGGAATGTATTAACAGTTTAAGATTGTAATTTTTTTTTTAATATACTCTATTGACACTTCTAAAATACAGGGGGTCATAAAAAAAACCCGATATATGAACCCCTAGTGGCCTAACCGCTCAACCAATCAAAAAGAAATTTTAGATATACCTATTTGAAGGTATGCGCTCGCGATCGTGATGATTTAAAACATAAGAGCTCTCACGGTTACGGTTACAGTGAAAAAATATTGAAAATTTCGAATGGCGACACCCATTTTTTTCACGCGCAAATTCATCAGCGCATTGCAAAACCATAAATGGTGTTGGAATGATACACGTGCGATGAAAATTGCCGGCGTAAAACACTTGCAAAATTGACCATTGCGAGGGACGAAGAAGTGGCTACAAGACATGTTTTTCAGTAGCCGATTTCTTTTTCACTTGTGAACTGAGTAATGTTGCAAGATTTGTTTTAAAATGTGCTTTTGAGTTGTGTTTGTGTACACACAGTGAAAATAAAAATGTAATCATTTGTTTTAGAGTGCTGAATATTAGGTTACATAGGAAATGATTAGGATTGAGTGCCACGATATTACACCGGCTATTTTAGTCATACTTGTATCGTTCCAACGGCATTTATGGTTTTTCAATGCGCTGATGAATTTGCGCACGAAAAAAAAGGGTGTTGTTATTCGAAAATTTCGAAATTTTATCACTGTAACCCGTAACCGTGAGCGATCTATTGTTTAAAATCATCACGATCTCGAACGTATACCTTCAAGTAACTAAATCTGAAATTTCCTTTCGATTGGTTGAGCGGTTAGGTCACTAGGGGTGCATACATCGGGGAAGTTTTTTTTATGACCACCCTGTATACAGTATATTACTCGCGTATAAATCGACTCCCTACATTCAAGAAGAAAGTATGTTGGAAACCAGTATTTTGGAACAGTTATTTTCGCCTTATTTAATATCCTAATTTTTTTTTAAACTCTGCAATTGCATAAGACGAAGAAATTTTTATTTAAATACTAGTATTCCGCTTGTTATTACTCTAGAAAATAACGTCGACTTATACGCGAGTATATACGGTAATCAAGTTCATTTTTATAAACAATTGCAAATTATGTTTTCTCATTGGTTTATTTTCCTGTTAAATTCCTGTAAAATGTTCAGTTTTTTAAAAGCTTATCTGCTGAAATACATGAAATCATTAAGTCAACCCTATTTTCTGTAGTAATAACAAGCTGAATACTAGTAAATAAAAATTTCTTCGTCTTATCTGATTGCAGAGTTTGCAAAAATTTTATGATATTAAATAAGGCGAAAATAACTATTCCAAAATACTGGTTTATAATATACATTTTTCTCGAATGTTGGGGTCGACTTATACTCGAGTATATGGGGCATTCTCACAATCTTTTAACTTTCATGTCCCTGAATAATAATTTTTTATTTAATACACTTTTTTGTGTTTTTTTTTTATTTCATATCCTTGTGAACATCCCAATGCATGATTGCACAACAATATTAACGAGATAAATAAGTTTTGGACGGTGTTGGGGGTCCAAACACATGGAAAACTCATCTACCGTCCCATGTCCCTGATGCTGATTTTGAAGTTTGGAGCTCTCTGGATAAAATTGTTTCAATAAAAAGAATTCGATGTAATTTTTTTCTGAAACTGGAACTATTGTTTTATATAAATATGTAGCTAAAAATTAACCTGCAACATTTTAAGAGTTGATATTATTTTTTGAACTCTGTCCCTGGGTTTTAGAATTTTTACCATCCCTCTTCTAAAATGATACAGAAAATCACTTCAGATGCAGCGACGAAATTTTTTTCAAGTTTTTGCTCATGCAGAAGTATGCTAAAGAAAGAATATCTAAAATTCTTTGACAGGAAATTTACTACAGAATATAAATAAGCATTTAAATATCAATTTCAAGCACCGTGGCTTTATTAGTAGTCTTACCGTCCACAAGGTTTAATCCTACAATTTTCGAGGTAAATTAATTATTTTTTTAATTTAATCCAATGTAAATAACTGTTTCTAAAAATCAATGAACATTTTCGCAACCACTTAGTCTTAACATGATCTGCCTAAAATAGGTGGTAAGTTTTCTTGCTGTTCCATCCTTACCGTCCCTTTTTTCCCCATTTTGTCCCTTTTTTCCTATACCATCCCCCTTTTTTTTTACATTACCATCCCTTCTTTAACACCCATTTAAGACAATGTTATACCAAAATTTTGCACTAAAAATACTACATTGTCATTATTTCTTATTTGAATGTCCTGTGGGTACTATGCAAATCTATTATAAGTAAAAAATTAGAAGAAAATAAAAAGTTATAGTGGTAAAATGGTAAGGAAAATTAAACTCGCAAGTTTAACTTAAACCTCAGTTTAAAAAAAAAATTTTCGCTGCTGACCATTTTTTCTTTATTTTGAATCATTATAGCATTCGTCTATCAGATTAAAATGTTATTTTAGCAAATTTAATTTCGCCAGATTTTTTTTCTCAAAAGTCAAAAGATTGTGAGAATACTCCATATACGGTATATTTTAGAAACATCAAGAAACATTTAGATTTATCTATTTTTTTTAACTTTGAATGTAAAATTTAATCAAATTATTATTGACATTTTGCTTTAATACTACACTGTTAAAACTTTTGCAGCATTCTGGAAGGTCATTCGACCGTTTTTTGAAAAAACGGTTTCATAATCATAATTTAACTGTATTCTGACCATAAAATGGCCAATAATATGGTCAGAATAGTGTTAAAATTACGGTTGTGTAATCGTTTTCGGAAAAAACGGTCAAATGACCTGCCAGAATGCTGCACATTTTTAACAGTGTAACATTTAAAAATTAGTATTTATAATTTTAAAGAAATCAGACGATTTAACCTGGACTTCCCGGTTAAAAAATATAGTGACCGGCATACATATCATAGGTCAGTGGTTCGTGAAACAGGGGTGCCACTGGCGACTATTTTTTAATTCTATACACTGTTAAAAATTTTGCAGCATTCTGGCAGGTCATTCGACCGTTTTTTGAAAAAACGGTTTCATAACCATAATTTAACTATATTCTGACCATAAAATGGCCAATAATATGGTCAGAATAGTGTTAAAATTACGGTTGTGTAATCGTTTTCGGAAAAAACGGTCAAATGACCTGCCAGAATGCTGCACATTTTTAACAGTGTAACATTTAAAAATTAGTATTTATAATTTTAAAGAAATCAGACGATTTAACCTGGACTTCCCGGTTAAAAAATATAGTGACCGGCATACATATCATAGGTCAGTGGTTCGTGAAACAGGGGTGCCACTGGCGACTATTTTTTAATTCTATACACTGTTAAAAATTTTGCAGCATTCTGGCAGGTCATTCGACCGTTTTTTGAAAAAACGGTTTCATAACCATAATTTAACTATATTCTGACCATAAAATGGCCAATGATATGGTCAGAATAGCGTTAAAATTACGGTTGTGTAACAGTTTTCAGAAAAAAACGGTCAAATGACCTGCCAGAATGCTGCAAATTTTAACAGTGTACCTCACACAACTTTTTCAAAACAAAAATAATTGACATACTGCTCGAGAACATTTGCAAGAGAAATAGACTACAAAATCTGTTTCTCTTATTTTACATAGTGGTGCGAATAGAATGGAAAAATATTCGGCTGTGGCAGACTAGTGAAACTACTTTTATATTATAGCAAACTACAACTGGAACTACTTTTTCAAAAATGTTATTAACTACAGCTACAACTATAACTACTTATGGAAAAATTACTTAATTACAGATACAACAACTTCTTTTAACAAGTCAAAAATTGTACGCCAAATGGGGCAAGTGAGGTGCGTTCGTACTATAACTAGTTTTAGAAATATTCAGATCTTGGTGCAATAGCTGTTACACCCTTTTGCAAAAATGCATGAATACAAATTTTATTATGATTATATACATTAAATTCAGTAATACGGAAATAATATGACTCCATCTTGAATAGGACGTAATCAACATGGCAAACTAGAATCATTACCTGTCTGGGATATCATTGAATTAATAACGTATGATAAGAATTATTAGAAAGAAGAAAACTTTTATTAATGTTTTCTAAAGTTTTCATTCGATTTTCATAAAATTTAAAATGACTCGACAAAATTCTACGATTATATATATTAAATATATAATGTATATTTAATCTATATTATATTAAATATATAATACATATAATATATATTCTATTTAATATATATTATATATATTAAATATATAATATATATAAACGATTATATATATTAAATTTCCAACCATTCGGTTGAACAATTTTTGTGCTGTTATATGCAGAAAGGCCGACAGACAGACAAATGGGCCTGATGACGTGTATAGGTGCTACATATTTATATAATTACGGACGCATCTAAAAAGTAAAGATTACAAAGTAGTAATTTTGAGAAAAAAAATTCACTATTTCGCCACTCTAAGATTTTGTTAAAGGATTCAACAGACTCTGGAAATTGAGAATACGGATTATTTTTTCTGTACTAAAGAAATAGCGAAATATTTGACTATGTACAGCAGCCATTTTTATTCAAATTATTTCACTGTTTAAACGCGTAGTTCGATTAAACATGTGTTAAATGTGTCTTTTATTTATGTATTTTATTTAATTACTTATTTTTGAGGAAGTTTTAAATTTGTTATGCAATATTAACCCAAGAAAAACGCTGAACGTTTTTATATTGTATAAGTTCAAACGAGTTAATCTTCCGTACTGCATGCATAAGAGATAAACTTTTAAAAATTTAATACTTGAAAATTATTTTTAAAACCATTAAACTCACTAATATGAGGTACAATTTTCAAACAAATTGCATTTGAAAGTACATTTTCCCCCTATTCATCGATGTAAAAATTTAAATTATGCGGTCTGTGGAAGTGATTAAATTTACGAAAGAAGGAAATGGATTGCTTCCATCGTTTCCACTGTCGATATGACATCAGCGTTTACTCATTGACATGTTTTTGCTTTATAGCACAGACTGATGTCATAAAAGGACAATTACAGATTTCACATTAAAATGTCTTCTTTTGAAGTGATTTGTTGTTTTTAAAATTTTTTGCGAAAATATTTGTATCAATTAAAATCTTGAGAATGTCGCCAATCTGATTGATAAAACATACAGAGTGTGTCCCAAAAGTAAGTTGAATAACGCCTGGAAAAAAGATTTATTGCAGATAAAGGTACAAGCAACTAAAATTCTGCAAAGCAGCTAACTTCCGCTTCGAAACACAGACGCCAGCGTTTTTCCCAGATGTTGAACGAAACCCTGGAAGCCGCCGACGGGAACCTCCTTCAAGCACTTCGTCGTCGCTTCTTTGACGGCTTCCAAAGTCCCAAAATGGTGGCCCCCTTGAGTTTAGTCATCCTCGGGAACAAGAAGAAGTTCGGTGGTGCCAAGTCTGGACTGTACGATGGCTATAGCAATGTTGCCACACTGCGTTTCACTAAGTACTCCGTGACAATGAAAGCGGTGTGTGACGGCGCGTTGTCATGATGAAGACGCCAAGTGTTGCTGATCTCCTTTTTGACGCGTTTCACTCTGCTTTGGAGCCTTTTCAGGACTTCTAAGAAAAAATGACTGTCCACTGTTTGTCCTTGTGGAACAAACACCCTCAATTTCCTAACATTTTGGTCGGAATGTAAAGTTGACGAACGTCCAGAGCGGTCTTCGTCCTCGGCGTCCTCTCTGCCCTCTCGGAACATCCTGTGCTAGCGGTAAACCATATTTTAGGACATGGTATCATCGCCATGGTCTTCATTCAGCATAGCAACGGTCTCGGCACCCGTTTTCTTGAGTGCAATACAAAATTTTAGCGCTTAACGCTGGTCCTTGAAACGCGGGATCTGAAATTCCGACGAATTACTAAAACAAGGATTCGAATTAACAGCGATGCGCACTGTGTAACAGCCTGCAAGCAACTGACGCGGGTATCGTAGGCTTCTCTAAACCCCTCACCACCTTTCCCGTCACTGCCTGCGCATTGCTAGCGGCTTGTTTCGGCGCGCGAGGTCATTCAACTTACTTATTGGACAAACCCTATATGTCGATCTGAATAAATGTATTTATAAGTCTTTTAAGTGTATTTTTATCCCTTTTATCAAGCATATATTAGCTTATTTTGAAAAAAATGTATTTTCAAAAATATTTCTTAATATCTTTATATTTTATTAACTTCGCCACCCTCCATATGAAAGCGTTAGTCAAAGACATGTTGTGCTCTTTAATGTAGATTAAGATCATAAAAGGACAACAATAGCTTTCACCTTAAAATATCTCCGTTTAAAGTGACTATCGTATTTGTGAAAAATTGTTACAATTCATAATTAATAATTCCCTTTTTACTGCTGGAGGATCGAATTTCTTTTAAACAACATCACAGTCAGAAAGACCTTTAGAAACAATTTTTTAAAAAGAAGATTCTAAAACCAATTAGCATAGCGTAAGTTATATTTGCTAAATAATATTTTTACACTATCTTTTAAGAAGGAAATTTCACCTCGAGTACTGCAATAATGGCACACTTTTCCTAAGAAAAGGAAAACTATTAAAAAATATATACTAATCATCAGACGATTTTATGGAGACACACGATGTTTCATTAAAATTCAAATAAAACTAGTCGGATGTGGCAATCCCAAAACTTTCTTCTATCTTATACATGTTAATGCTTCCTGAAAAATGCAGCATAGCAGCGCCACCGGTTAGGTGATTTACACCAAAATCTAATCAGCAACAACTTAATCAACTTCTAATTGAATGTGAAGTTTGGTGAAAATCCGTGCATTAGTGTTTGAGACAGAGCTATTGCGGAAATCGTGAAAAGTTCTTCATAGCAATGGCATCTGTTGGGCAATTTACACCAAAAACATTTCTCAGGATCAATTTATATCAGGGACTATGCTGAATCTAAAGTTTGATGAAAATTCATCCATTAGTTCTTGAGATTAATGCATTGCGGAAATCGTGAAAAATGCAGCATAATAGCGCCACCTTTTGGGCGATTTACACCAAAAACTAAACAGCACTAATTTATGTCAGGAACTAACTGAATCTGAAGTTTGATTAAAATTTGTGCATTAATTCTTGAGATAGAGCTATTACAATAATCATGAGTAATGCAGCATAGCTGCCCTACCTATTGGACGATTTAGACCAAAAAGTTATAAGCACCAAATTATATCAAGGACTAGCTGAATCTGAAGTTTTCTGAAAATCCGTGCTTTAGTTCTTGAGATATAGGTATAGTGGAAATCATGAATAATGCAGCATAGCAGCACCACCTACTGGGCGATTTACACCAAAAAGTAATCAGCATCAGTTTATATCATGTACTAACTGAATATAAAGTTTTATTACATTCTATTCATTTGTTCTTGAGATAGAGCACCCGCAAAATTTGTGTCACACACAGACAAACAGACAGACTTACAGATAGACTCACAGACATGCTCACAGGCAAACATTTTGTAAAAACATATTTTTCGGGATCTCTAACCCTTAAAACGTGTAAATCCGTCGAAAACCGGAATTTCGAAAATTTCCACGAATCCAATACTTTCTTCTTGTAAAGATAGAAGAAAGTAAAAGGGGTAACAAAAAAACTCTGATTAATATTTCGAATAGCATGGCCATTCCATGAGTTTTAAAATCCCCTTTGAATTGAAGGGGATTTCACATATTTCTTAATTGGATGGTATTCATTTAAAAATTATTGCTCTTCAGAAAATTTATCAAAATGACTGCCGTTTAATTTAATGAAAGAATGTTTAAAAATAATTCTTAATGTTTTTATATCTTAATATCTTTGCCACCATTCCTATGACACCATTATTCACGGACATGTTTTTGCTTTATAATATAGATTAAGATCATAAAATAACTACTATAGTTTTCACCTTAAAATGTCTTCTTTTAAATTGAATTTGTGAAAAGATGGTCAATTCATATTTAATAATTCTCCTTTTACTACTGGAGGATCGAATTTCTTTTTTCGAAATATCGTAGTTTGAAAGACCTTTATAAATAAATTTTTTTAAAGAAGATTCTGAAGTCAAATAGCATAGCCTATTTTATATTTCTCAAATAATCATTTCACGCTATCGTTATATAAGTAAACTTCACCTCGAGTACTGCAATAATGGTACACTTTTCCTAAGAATAAAAAACTATTCTAAACTAGTATGTTGTGGGCATCACAAAACATTCTTTCACATAAATCACGTCAATTTAATCATTTGAACAGTGCAAGAAATTACATCAATGTAGCACCAATTCATATCAAATTATATCTAAATTTGAAGTTTTATGGAAAATCGTGCATTAGTTCTTGAGATAGAACTCTCGCAGAAATTCTGAAAAATGTAGCATAGCAGCGCCACCTGTTGAGCGATTTACACCATAACATAAACAGCACTAACTCATATCAAGGTATACCTGAATCTGAAGTTTGATGAAAATTCGTGCATTAGTTACTGAGATAGTGCTATAGTGGAAATTCTAAAAAATACAGCATAGCAGCGCCACCTGTTGAGCGATTTGCATCAAAACGTAAACAGCACTAATTCATATCAAGATGTATCTGAATCTGAAGTTTGTTGAAAATCCAAGCATTAATTCTTGAGATAGAGCTATTGCGGAAATCCAAAAAATGCAGCATAGCAGCGCCACCTGTTGAGCGATTTACCTTAAAATATATAAAACGTCAATTCATGTCAACGACTAACTGAATCTGAAGCTTGCTGAAAGTCCGTGCATTTATTCTGGAGATTGAGCTGTTGTGGAAATCGAGAAAAATGCTGCATAGCAGCGCCACCTGTCAACGATTTACACCAATATCTAATTAGCATCAATTTATATGAGGGACTGATTGAATATAAATTTTTATTATATTCCGTGCATTAGTTCTTGAGATAGACCGCCCACAAAATTTGTGTCACATACATACAGGCAGACAGACGGACAGACAGACAGAGTCACAGACTCACAGACAGACATTTTGTAAAAACGTGTTTTTTGGAATCTCTGACCCCTAGAACGTGTAAATCCGTCGAAAACGGGAATTCGAAAATTTTCATGAATCCAATACTTTCTTCTTGTAAAGATAGCAGAAAGTAAAAAAATAATCATCAGACGATTTTACGTAGACACACGATGTTTTATTAAAATTCAAATAAAAAGAGGGGGGGAGGCAAAACTGTGATTGATATTTCGAAAGTTTTTAAATCCTCTTTGAATGGAAGGTTATTTCAGATATATTTTAATTAGGTGGTATTCTGAAATCTATCAAAACGACGCCCATGTAATTTAACGAAAGAGTGTATTTTTTTAAATATTTCTTAATATTTTCATATCTTAATATCTTCGCCACTATCTATACGACAGCGTTATTCACGGACTTGTTTTTGCTTTATAATATAGATAAAGATCATTGGGGATATAGATAAATATCATCATAAAAAGACAACTGTAGCTTTCACCTTAAAATGTATTCTTTTAAACTATCATATATTATTTCTAATTGTTCAAAAGGTGTAAGATTAAAACTTTAAAAACCATAAAATAGTTTTATTTGACGATATGTTTCAACTCATCCCAGAGTCATTATAAAAACAAATAAATAATGATATTCTGAAATCGCACGGTCTGTAATCTTACACCTTTTTAATTGACTATCATTTTTTGTGAAAAAAAAAATAATAATAATAATTTCCTTTTTACTGCTAGAGGATCGAATTTCTTTTGAAAAACATCGCAGATGGAAAGACCTTTAGAAATAAATTTTTAAAAATAATATTCTGGAGTCAATTAGCATAGTTTATTTTATATTTCTCAAATAATCATTTCACACTATCTTTAGAGTAGAAACTTAACCTCGAGTACTGCAATAATGGTGCACTTTTTATAACAAAAAGAAAACTTTTCTAAAAATACTTAATCATCAGACGATTTTACAGAGATACACGATGTTTCATTAAAATTCAAATAAAAAAGGGGAGAACAAAACTCTGATTAATATTTCGAATGGCATAGCCATTCCATGAGTTTTTAAATCCTTTGAATGGAAGGGAATTTTAGATATTTCTTAATTGGATGCTTTTTTTTTTTTTTTTACGCGACTGAAAAGAAGGATTATGTGTTTCACGCGTATCTGGGTAAGTGGATTTCTTTATACCCTCGAAACATCCCAACGGCTGGATGGATTTTAATGAATGAGGTCTCTATCAATTAGTCTTAACGGCCCGATGGTTATAGGATAGGTTTTGTTTTCATAAATTGAAAATGGCGGCCGTAAAATACAAAATGGCGGTAGAGACGAAAAAAATGTACGCATCCTATTGAGTGGCATATCATTGCATAGGTCTTTCAAAATGAAGACGATGTTTCACTGACTCTTTTACAGCCAGAAGCTCTGTTAAAATATTATACAACCTGGAAGTTGTATAGGTACCCTCATAGCATGCATGGTCACAGTGACGTCATTGTGACGTCACTGTAAGTCACTGTGGTCACGTCACATCTGTGACCAAAATGCCACCACTCAGTGATGTCACATTGTGACTGAGATGTGAACTTCTTAGAAAACTTAAAAAAATTACAAAAATTATTAAAAACATGTTATTTACTGTAAAATATATTTTTCTGCCGGATTAACAAATTTTTTAAACCGTGGTCCAAGTTGCATCTGTGCCTCTAACAAAAACTTTTTATTTTCATATAACATAAAATGTAATTAATTCATCAGCAACACAAAACGATTTCCTAATTATGAGAATTTCATATTATTAAAAAAAGGTTTTAGGTAAGCAGACCTCGACTTATCTTTTATAAAGATTTTTGTAAATGATCATCTGTTATACTAGAAGTTTCTCAAAGAGTAGTCGAAACATTTCTGTCGTTTCAAACTAAAAACTTTCTATTACAGTTAAGGCTGCAGCTTTTAATGAGCACACAGAAAGCGTCTTCAAAGTTCAGTCATATATGCATTTCTTGCTTTATAATTTGCATTCAAGTCATTTTTTTCCCTCTTAGTGTTTCACTATTTTAAGTATTTTTTTTTATTCTACTTCTTTCAAACGTTTAAAATAGAATTGACATTTTCCGAATATAAAATTAATGTACAAAATTTAGGCAAAGCCCACGACATAATTAATTATTCATGTTTTATTTTTTGTTTTCAAAATATATCTTTAAAAATTATTTTACAAGTTTTATTCTACAGAAAATTAATATTAAGAGAATGACAGATTGACAAAGAAAAACTCATCTCTTCTCGATAATCTTGTTGTATTTTTTAAGAAGATATTTTGTATATATATACAAAATATCTTCTTAAAAAATACAACAAGATTATCGAGAAGAGATGAGTGTGATACAAACTGATACCTGTGATACAAATTTTACTTTAAAAAAAAAGGAGGGAGTCATCATTATTACCAATAAATTAATTTGTATACATTTTGAAAATTTAAGCAATGTTTTATCTAGTAAACTCTAATTATGGATAATATTATTATTATAATTTACGTAAATGAAACTTTACAATTCAATAAAACTGATAAAAATAAAAGATGAAATACAATAAAACATTTTCAAACAGGAAATTGAATTAGAGACAAATTGACAAAATTATTACGCATTTAATTTCCTTCCGAAACTGTGGTATAGAAAAACAAATAAAACCAAAAAACATCTGCTTCGAACTTCGAAACTTAAAAATCGTCTGCATCTGCACTATTTCAGTTGTTACCACTCGACCGCAGAATAACGGATAAAAGTAACAGTGAAACTTTTTAGAATAAACGCGGGACACTGGACAGTTCTGTGGACACTGTGGACACTGAAGTTCTGTGGACACTGGACAGCATAGATGTGTTGACACGGATTTAAAAACTGAAACAAGAACGTTCTCAGGATCCAAGTTAGTTCAGCTAACAAAATATAAACCCGAGAAAATTACGGTAGCTTTGACTTGTTGAAGATGATTCAAGTCATTGCTATCGTACTTATAATCGGATTTAATTGGTTCCCCAAAATCAAAGTATCACGTACAACGTCAATGAAATTAGGTATGTAAAAATATTATTTTCCCTGTTTGCTTTTTTTTTTATTTTATTACAACAATTTTAGTTAGTTTCTCATTAACATGCTGTAGAACATAAATATTTCATTACATTTATTTTTTATTTTGCTGAAATATCTAAAATATTATTTTCCTTGTTTGCTTTTTTTTTTTTTTTTTTTTTTTAATTACAATGATTTCAGTTATCTTCTAATAAACATGTTATAGAACACAAATATTTCATTACATTTATTTTTTATTTTGTTAAAATATCTAACTTCCTTTTCAACAGCTTTGATCAGATTATTAAAATTAGTGATTTAAATTGCATTTTAATCTGGTTTATTTTCTTATTTAAATATTGGGTTAAAACCACATGGTGGCATAAATATAAAAGTATATGGACAAGTATTATCATCAATCATTAACATAATTAATAGACATTTAAAGATAATTAAATTATTTAAAATTTTTGGATGTTATTAACGTTTACCATAGCAAGACCCCTATTTGTAATGAAGTTTGTAGCATGTTATTTCATTTACAGGGACAGTCAATTGTATTCCATTACATTACGGCTTGTGGGAAAAAAATCGTTTCAAATGATTTTTAATGATTTTACACGCTTTCAAACAGAATAAAATTGATATGCATTTATGAAGCGCACTAAAATGTGCATTCTATAGAATATGCGATGCAAAGAATAGTTATTGTTCATTTACAGGGCTAAAAAAGGAATTCCAATACATAATGATATAGTGGTGGAGGGAATTGTTTGCGGCGTACTTTATTTATGTTAATCTATTTGATATGTAATGAAATTGATATACGTCGTTGAGGTTTACATACTATGAATTATTTCATGTATAATACGAAGTGTATATAGCATTTACAGGGACACACAAAATATTTCAGATACTATATTGTATCCGAAGTACTGTTCATTAGCGATGATTGCTGGAAATACATTTTTAATTATGATATACACTTTTATGATTCACTACATTTATGCATAGTATATGGTGTATATATATATGCTATAATTCATATACGGGAATATACAAAAGTATTCGAAAGGGTTACTGGGTATTGCTTAAAGGAGGTTTTTAAATAAGTTATGCATTTTAACGCTGCACTGTATTTAATTTACTAAGAAATGTTTGTAGTATATAGATAAAATGATATAAAGGGTCACGCAAAGAATTGGATACGTTGCCATCTATGAATTATAATTTCTGGAAATGTAATTTCAGCAGTTTTAAGAGTGTTTTAGCTTGAATAAAATTTTAACTAAATAGTGGCGTGTAATAAAGGTTCTAGGTAAACTACAGGGTTTTACAAAATTATTTAAGTATGTTTCCATATATTAGTATAAATTGCTAAAAGAGAATTTCAACCTGTTATGCGTTTCCTTGATAAACTAAATTTTTCCATTATATAGTATATATATATCAATCTACAGATCAAATACAGGACTGTTTAAAAGAATTAGAAAACATATTTGGCTGTGGATGGTAGGGTGTCAACGATTTTAATCGGTTGATTTAAATCAGCGATTAAATCATGATTTTAATCAACCGATTTTTAAAAAAAAAATCATTGATTAAAATCAAAAATTTTCTAAATGTTTAAAATGTCAAAAAAAGTATTAAAATCTAGCATGAACATAATTTGAAAGTTTCTACAGGTATTTTGACTTATTAATAAACAAAAAAAGAGCTTTAAATAATTGTTTCTAAGCTTAATTCATTAGTATTGTAAAAAAAATTAAAAGCATTGTTTTTAAGTTTTTATCCAAATTAAAACAGTTTCATTTAAAAATGATATTTAAATCTAACATAATTTGCAATGTCATAATTTCCTTTAGGTAATCAATTTATGCATTATTTTATATAAAATACACATAGCAAGTATAATTACATTTCTACAAGTAAAATAATAAATAGTAATTAATAGCAATCTCAAGTTAAAGAAGAATGAAAGAATGACATCTGCTCAGCAGCTAAATTGTAAATGAATGCATAAGAGAAAAAGAAATAATTGGTATAAAAATGCTAAGCACAGCAAGAGCTTCTTTGGTATAGGTTGAATAAATGTTTATTATTATTATTATTATTATTTTATTTATTTATTTATTTTTTTGTAACTCATATATATTAAAAAATTGAACCATTGAAAGCTAATAGAGGTAATAATGCTGTTACTTAAATATTTTGAGGATTTCAGATATTAGTGGCTAACTTATATTTATTCTATATGAATGGGTTTAACTCATTTTCATTTTTTTCTTTTGTGTTAGCATACACGTACATGTGTGTAAGTATAGATTTTGGTGGTTTACAGAAATTTTCCTAAATACAAATGCAAAATGAGCTGCAAATAATATTTGTTAGTTTTGTTATTTGTGCTACTAACTAATGAATTTTACTTATTTGCAGTTTTTATTAATTCTGTAATTACTTATACTGCTTCTTCTAGGCCATTTTGTTTAATGGTGCCACACCATGCCCCTTTTGAAATTGGCAAAATGCACCCTGCCTTAAAAAAAGAAAAAAAAAAGTTGAAATTTACCTGTAGTTGTAGCCAGAGATTTCTTGTAAAAAACTTCCCCATTCAACAGTATTCTAAATTCATGTGGAAAAAATCTTGCAAAAATATAGAACTTTATTTCTTTAGAAAAAACAGGATATTATTAAAATATGTTATTTAATTGTATTTTTCAATTTGTTATTCATAAAATTATTAAAAATTAAGGACACTTTACTTTTAATGCTAAAAAATATTCTTTTTTTTTTCTTACATCATTACTAAACACATTACTAATATATTTCCTCATGAAATAGTGCCCGTTTTTTGAACTAGCATCCTGTCCCTTTTTCTTTCTAAAATGAATTATTATCATTTTAATAATTAAGGCTTAAAAATGTATAATATGTTCCTAATTAGAGAGTTGATTGTTTAATAATTAATTTGAAGTAATGTTAGCTATTTAGTATAAAATGCAGTTAATAATTTTCATAAATGTTAAGTATCTCTAGTATTTATAAAGTTTTACATAATTATTACAATATTAATGTATATAACATTATTGTATAATACTACCTAATGAAACTACTAATTTGCAGTTTTTATTTCTGTAATTACAAACTAACAATTATAATTTTATCAATTAAAGTGTAAAAACATAGATTATGTTAGCAATTAGTGGTGTAATGGTTTTGGAAACCTAAAACTCATGATAGCTATTCAGTATTTGAACGCTGGGGAAAAAATCATACAAATCTGATTTAAATAAAAAAAATCTGATTTAAATAAAAAAAAACGATTTTTTTTATTTATTTTTTTAAATTATGATTTTTTTACACCTTAGTGGATGGTAACTGCGTAAATCAGTTTTTAAATGTTTTACGCGTTTTCATGTTTACTTAGTTATCTTATTTACGTTATTTCCCCCGATGTCTTGATAAAACGTTTAGGAAGAGTTGGAAAGTGTTTTATAATATATGCCTAACGCATGATATATCTTACTTGTTGTTTCTATTTCCCAGATCAGTCTTTTCATATAAAACATACCAAATCTAATTAGCTCATATTCACAAAATACAATATATACGGGAATAAAAAATTTAAATAAATAGGGCTTATCATGTAGTTCTATAAGTAACAGTTGTATTAATGTCCATTAGACTCCATGTTCGTATTTAAAAAAGCAATGACAAATCATAACACATTAAAAAGCTTACACATTCTTAATATTAAGCTTGAATTCAAGATCAAGCTAACTTAATAAAAAAAGATGTCAGTTAATAAGCATTGTTTTTTAAATGGAAAATTAAAAATATTTTAGAAGAATAGGACTCCAAAATAGCGATATCTTGCTAAAAAGTACGGTAAAAAGATAAAATTTTATATTTCAAACAAAACTTTACTTTAAAATTATCGTAGTTTTTATGACAAGAATCATCACAGTATTAATACTTGGACATTTTTCCAGAGAGAAACATTCGCCTTGCATACAATATTTCAAATGAAAATCAAATTTCAAATAAATTGCTTAAAAGGCGCAAAGGCCAACATAGTGAAAAATATCCACGCCGGGTCTCGATCCCGGGTCATCAGTATAGCGCACTGACATTCTACCGACTAAACCACATGGAACGATACCCAGCCTGGAAATTTTCTCCTTATTACATGTTGGCAAGGCTACAAACGCCGCACAAGATGGAATATTTATCGTGAGCCACCGTCATGAGGCAAACACGAAACTTAATTAAACCAGCATCGATTAAATATATATTAATACTTGAAAATTTTTCCAGAGAGAAACATTCGCCTTGCATACAGTATTTCAAATGAAAATCAAATTTCAAATTAAAATTGCCTTTTAAGCTATTAATTTGAAATTTGATTTTCATTTGAAATATTGTATGCAAGGCGAATGGTTCTCTCTGAAAACATTTCCAAGTATTAATATAGTTTCAATCGATGCTGGATTTAAGTTTCGTGCTTGCGCCATGTCGGTGGCTGACGATAAATATTGCATCTTGTGCTGCGTTTGTAGCCTTGCCAACATGCAATAGTGAGAAATTTTCCAGGCTGGGTATCGTTCCATGTGGTTTAGTCGGTAGAACGTAAGTGCGCTATACTGATGGCCCGGGTTCGAGTTCCAGCATGGAATCTTTTTCACTAGTTCGCCTTTGCGCCTTTTAAGCAATTAATTTGAAATTTGATTTTCATTTGAAATCATCACAGAGTTTATGACAAGTTCGTCACAAATGACACATATTTCACAAATTGGTCACAGTGTGACTTCAAAACATTGTCACTTTCGTCACAGGTTCGTCACAAAGTTAATGCCAAAATAGTCACAAATGACACACTTTTCACAAATTAGTCGCACCGTGACTTCACAGAGTGGTCACAATGTGACGTCACAAACGACCTCTAAAACGGCCATAACGACCTCACATTCCAGTCACTGTGACGTCACATTCACGTCACGTGACGTCACATCGACGGTCACAAAATCACAGTGTGACTTCACAACGACGTCGCCGTGACGTCACCATGCCTTACGGGTAGGATCTCTAGTTTTACTGCAACTCTAACCATCATAGACATCTATAGACCTCATCAAAACAGTGTTTAAAGATAGGAATTAACAATTAAGCACAACTTAAAAGTCTTTAATACAAGTAAATAAAAAAAATAGGTAAGTAATATAAACAAGTAATATTAAGAAAAATATTTTAAGTCAATTCCTACTTAGGTCAATAAGAGAAGGTTTTTTTTCTCCCATTCTTCTTTCCTCTTGAGAGGCGCTTAAAATGCCTTGATGAAGAAGAGGGCTCTCTCGATTATTGAAAATTAATTAATTAAATTTAATTATTGAATTAATATTTGAAAAAAACTGGATTAACATCAAGTGTCATCCACTACAATTTTAAAAAAGAATTATTTGAGCTTGATTGGATGAATAATAAGTATTTTATTAACAATAAAATTTGAACAAGATATATATAGCGAGAGTGTGAGCTAATAGTAGGAATTGAAAAAAAAATTGTTTCACATTGATGAGAAATAATTAATTAGTTCGCTTTTTACGCAGTCGGGTTTTTTGATTTTTTGAATTTAATTGTTTATTAATATTATCGCTCTTCAGGAAATTTATCAAATCGATGCCCATGTAATTTAACGAAAGAATGTAATTTTAAAGATATTTATTAATGTTTTTATATCTTAATATTTTTGCCACCATCCATATGACAGTGTTTTTTACGGACAGGTTTTTACTCTATAATATAGATTAAGATCATAAAAGGACAACTATAGCTTTCACCTTAATATGTCTTCTTTTAAAGTGACTATCGAATTTGTGAAAAATTTTACAATTCAGATTTAATAATTCTCCTTTTAGTCCAGGAAATAGGGAATTTTACCTAGCAAAATTAATGGTAGTTCAGGAAATCGGCTTACTTCATGTTTTTTGGGTCGCTGAATCCGAATTTGTAACTTCCCACCAAAATTTCCCACGGCAACCCCCAAATTGTGGTAAAAAGCCCCACCCCCAAAAAAGATTTTTATTAAAAAAGGTTTTTTATTGTTTTAGAAGAAAAGTATCTAGAAATTCAGAAAGTAGATAAAATTTGCAACAAATTAGATATATGACATTATGACTTAGGATGAAAGGAAAGGGGGGATCTGCCTCGGAACATGCGCGCGGTGCTGCGTGGACTAAGTTGCGCAATTCCACTTAACCACTCACACGTTTACATTCGCCCTCCTATCTCCCTTCCAAAGTTTCCTTATACGGTTTACTTTAAGTTTTTTGGGTCGCTGAATCCGAATTTTTAACTTACCCCCAAAATTCCCCCCCCCCACGAAACCCCCTAAAATAGTTGTTATTAACTTAAATATCTTATTGTTTTAGGGGAAAAGCATTACGAAATTCAGAAACTAGACAAAATTTGCAACAAATAGGATATATGACATTATGACGTAGGATAAACGGGGAGAGAGGGGGCTGCCTCGGAACATTCCCTGCGCGCTTTTCCCCAAAACCAATTTTTTTCAAAAAATCAATTTTTCGGCCGGTTGCCTGGTGAAATTTTGGTGGGAAGTTACAAATTCGGATTCAGCGACCCAAACAACGTAAAGTGAGTCAAAATTCAGAACTAGTATTAATTTTTCCAGGTAAAATCCCCTATTGCCTGGACTTCATAACTTAGTGCACGTAGCGCCGCAATGCATGTTCAGAGGCTGCCCTCCCCCTCCCCGTTCATCCTACGTCATAATGTCATATATCCTATTTTTTGCAAATTTTGTCTAGTTTCTGAATTTCGTAATGCTTTTCCCCTAAAGCAATAAGAAATTTAAGTTAAAAACAACTATTTGGGGGGGGGAGTTAAAAACTCGGATTCAGCGACCCAAAAAACTTAAAGTAAACCTTATAGAAAAAGTTCGGAGGGGAGATGGGAGGACGAATGTAAACGTGTGAGTGGTTAAGTGGAATTGCGCAACTTAGTTCACGCAGCACCGCGCGCATGTTCCGAGGCAGATCCCCCCTTCCCCTTCATCCTAAGTCATAATGTCATATATCGAATTTGTTGCAAATTTTGTCTACTTTCTGAATTTCTAGACACTTTTTTCCCTAAAACAATAAAAAAATTGATTTTTTTAATAAAAACCTTTTTTGGGGGCATCTGATTTTTACCAAAATTTGGGGGGTTGCCGGGGGAAATTTTGGTGGGAAGTTAAAAATTCGGATTCAGCGAACCAAAAAACATATAGTAAGCCTTTTTCCAGAACTACCATGAATTTTGCTAGGTCCCTATACGGTCTCTATTGCCTGCTATACTATTTCACTGCTGGAGAATTGAATTTCTTCTAAACAATATCGCAGTCAGAAAGACCTTTAGAAATAATTTTTTAAAAGGAGATTCTAAAGTATTCCATTAGAGAAGGAAACGTTAACTCGAGTACTGCAATAATCATGCACTTTTCCTAAGAAAAAGAAAACTATTCTAAAAAATATAATCATCAGCCGATTTTAAGGGTACACACAATGTTTCAGTAAAATTCAAATGAAAAGGGGGGGGGGGGGACAAAACTTTCATTAATATTTCGAATGGCTATTCCATGAGTTTTTAAACCCTTTGAATGGAAAGGTATTTCAGATATTTCTTAATTGGATGGTATTCATTTGAATATTATTGCTCTTTATAAAGTTTATCAAATCGACGCCATGTTATTTAATGCCTCAAATTTTGAATCCAGGAATTTTTTAACCTCAATCATTATTTTCTTAGTGTCTGAAAATATATTAGGCATTTATTAAAAGAATATGAAGTTTAGATAAATGTTTCATCAAGGGAGGTTTTGCCTGTAGAAGACTGAATAAAGGGTGTTTGTTAACAATTTTTTTCTAGGATAGGAATGAAGAATTTATTGCCGAGTTTTTTGTATGTTATTTGTCATCATTTCTCAAGAACATTTCAAAAAAAATTTAAGAAAAAATTAATGATCTGGCTCGAGATGCACTGTAAAAAAAAAAAACGGGCTAAAAAACGGAAATACTACTGGCAATCTAGACGCCAGTACTATTTCCGTTTTTTTACGGAATTTTTACCCATAAATTACAGAAAATTTTCCGTTTTTAATCAGAAAACGGAAAATTTTCTGTAATTTATAGGTAAAAATTCCGTAAAAAAACGGAAATAGTACTGGCGTCTAGATTGCCAGTAGTATTTCCGTTTTTTAGTCCGTTTTTTTTTTTTTACAGTGTGCGTGGGTGGGTGTCCGAGCGTTCGCGCCATGCACTTGCAAACAGGCAGAATCCGATAGATCAATTTTTCCGACAGAATCAATTTTCGTTAAGGAATTTGAAAGTAGATAATATTGCCTGGACCTTCAACCACTTTGATGTCAAAAAGTTTAAAATCAACAAAGTAGCAGCAATTTGAAAAAAAGTCTATCTATGACCCTTTTTTACGCGTTTTGACGTGTTTCTAAAAATGTTTATTTTTTTATAAAAAAAAAAGGCTGAAGGCTGTCCAAGCTCCAATAAATGATGTCACCTTTAATTTAAAGAAAAATTTGATAGCTTTTGTGTTCCGATCCCGTCTAGTTTGAAAAACTTATTTTCCATAAAATGCGTTTATATAGTCATATATAGTCATATATAGAAAGCAAAATTCAACCAAAAAATCGATTTTTACTTTTTTATATCATTAAATAGTTTAAACTTTCATCTTTCCCATGATGTGTCACACATGTTTATATATAAAAAAAAAATAAGTGTTGAAATTATTCATTCTTTCTAAGAGTACTTCACAGCTTACTGGCCATTTAAATCTTTAATAGACTTTTTCTCAAAACTTCGATTTTTCATGTTTATGTTCCTTTTTTCAATATCTATTAACTTCAGAACTCAGATTTTTTTTAATATTTATATTATGTTATATTCTATACTTTAACACAAGGATTTAATGATTTGTTGAGAATTATTTATTTTAGGCGGGGAAATCTTACCAAAAATGCTAATTTAAAAATGACTTTCAATAAATAATTAATAATTAATTTTGAGTTTCACTTAGAACAAAAATGGTCTGTTAAAATACGTAAATCATGTTATTCTAACTACTCTAAAAAATTTAGACTTCTATCTTTCACCATTTCTGATAAAAAGGTACATAAAGTTAGAGAATTTAACATGGCGGAGATAGGGCTTTCCCGTTCCCCTTAAATAGGACGTCATCACCATGGTAACCTGGAATCATGACCTATCATGGGATATCATTGAATTAATGACGTATGATAGAATTTAATAGAATAATCACCATGGCAACCTAAGATCATGACCTATCATGGGATAGCATTGAAATCTTGACGTAGGATAGTATTTAATAGAATGAATAAAACTTTTATTAATATGTTTTTAAGTTGTGATATCTTACCAAAAATGCTAATTTAAAAATGACTTTCAATAAATAATTAATAATTAATTTTGTGTTTCACTTAGAACAAAAATGGTCTGTTAAAATACGTAAATCATGTTATTCTAACTACTCTAAAAAATCTAGACTTCTATCTTTCACCATTTCTCATAAAAAGGTACATAAAGTTAGAGAATTTAACATGGCGGAGATAGGGCTTTCCCGCTCTCCTTAAATAGGACGTCATCACCATGGTAACCTGGAATCATGACCTATCATGGGATATCATTGAATTAATGACGTATGATAGAATTTAATAGAATAATCACCATGGCAACCTAAGATCATGACCTATCATGGGATAGCATTGAAATCTTGACGTAGGATAGGATTTAATAGAATGAATAAAACTTTTATTAATATCTTTTTAAGTTGTGATTTGATTTAAAAAATTTTGGAATGACTCGACACAATTCTGCAACGATTATAAATGTATATATATTAAATTTCGAACCATTCGGCTGGGTAGCTTTTGGGCTGTTCTGTGCGGTCAGGTGGACAGATCAAACGACAACTATAGGTGCTACGTATTTATATACTACAGTAGAACCTCTTTTATCCGAAACTCTTTTAACCGAAACTCTCGGTTAACTGAAATCTATTTTTAAAGCGTTTTTTTCCATCACATTCCTTGTGTGCAAAATCCATTTTGTAAGCTTTTTTCCTCTTTTTAACTATCATAGTCCTTCTGTGCAAGCAGTCCTTTTCAAACTACGAGTACATATAAACATTTTAGATCCCCTTTATAAGATTTCCTTTGAATTTAACTTGAGCTCCCGTAAGCTACGGAGTGGAACAAAAAGGAAACAAACAAATTAGCAATTCTCAAGCTTTTGAATGTTTTTTCGAAAGGTTTGGCGTGGCTGGAGCAGCAGAAAGACTGTGCTACTGGTGAACTAATACTATTAAAAAACTCCGTGATAGAGCTTCAAAGCAAAAGCAATCCAAACTGTGACAAAAAAAAACATTTTTTCAAACCCTTGTGATATATGTAAAAGGTACTTAATTTCAAAATTTAAATTCAAGTAATTTATTCTTGCTTCTATTTTGCTATTGCTTTATTTTTATTAATGTTGCCATAATAAGAAATATTGCATATATTTCTCCTTAATCTTAAAATTCTCGATTATATGAAAATTTCGATTTTCCGAAAGATGGTCGGTCCCAATTACTTCGGATAATCGAGGTTCTACTGTAATTACAAACGCACCTAAAATACATAAAAAATCAGTACATTGGTATACAGCTTTAAAGCGTATTACATTTGAAAAAACATATTTTTCCCTATTCGTCGGTCTAAGAAATAATGATGTGCGATGTTTAGAAGTTAAAAAAATTCAGTAAAAACAAAATTTGTTAGTCAGGTGTCATCGTCAATGGGACGTCACATTTAATTAAAGAGGTCTTTTTGCTTCATAATACAGGGTCATCGAAAAGTAATGCTTAGATTTAAAAAAATCATAACATCGAAACCTTTTATGTTAAAGGAGTAATTCTTTCACTACACGATAACTGGTGAACGCAAGTTTGGTTTTAGTTCACCAGAATTCGTTTGCACGTCTGTGTTAAGCGCGGATTAGTTGCGCAGTTGTCAAGGTCAGCCAATGCGCCAGACTGACGCTGCTCAGTACGATGTTGACCGTGCAACACAAAGCACGGTGCGTGATTTGGTATGTGGAGTCAAAGTCAGTAGTCAGTGTACGTCGGATTTTTCGGAGAACTTATCCAGGTCAAAATGCTCCTGATGTTCACATTGCACACATTTGCTCCTGGTGCACACCGAACGGTGCTTACATTGAAACATACTAAGATATGAAAAAAAATTATTTTTTTGCCGCACAATATAAGACTAAAACCTATAAATTACCTTTCATAGTTCTTTTGTGGCAGTTATTTAAAATCTAGTCATGATTTATCGATGACACTGTATATATGTATGCATATATGATATCATAAAAGAACAAGCATAGATTTCTCCTTTAAATAAATCATTACATATTTCAGGCTTATAATTAATGTGAATACCGTATTTGTGAAAAAAATTCTCATTCCATGTTTAAATATCCCCTTACCAGAGGATCACTTCTCATTTTAACCGTCATAAAGAGCTTTAAAGACGGGTTTTTGACTATAAATTTTTAAAGCCAATTAGCGCAGTGCATCCAATTTTTTCTTTCACAAATATCTGTTCACATCACTTTTAAATGAGAAAAAATTCCTTCAAGCACTATAATAATGACACACTCTCTTTAAAAAATAAAACGTTACTTTGGAATATAATTATTGGATAATTATGAAAAGACATATTGTGTTCCATTAAAATTCAGATTTAAAAATAAAAAGTAGTATCATTAATGTTTCAAAAGCCATTGCGATTTCATGGATTTTCAAAATCTTTTAATATAATTTTGTTTCAAATATTTTTTAATTAGGTGGTATTCAGTTGCATTATTATTCTTAAAAAATTATTATATAAACGTCCATCTACTTTTTTTTATGTGTAATTTAAGAAAAAATTCAATGTTTTCCGAATGATGTTGCTTGAAGTATGTGTTTTTCTATGATCATTTATTAAATAGTCATATTTCTAGATATTCAAATTCATATGTTTTTTCGGTGTACCTGGAGACTTTACATAGCAATATTTAAGATTATTTGCTGATGAGTTTTTCCGTTAATTTAGAATTAATTGCAGTTTTTTTTTTTTTTCAAACAACATGTTTAAACGAAATGTGACTATACTATCTAACTCAAAAGCCTCCTGAAAAAATTTTCGGAAAAATAAATTATAAAAGCGTGAGTAATCTGAGAGCGTATTTGAAAATCCTGAATGATGCATGGTGTTTAAAATCAAGGTATTGTAGATCGTTCACCTAGTATATTCTCATCTGTCTTGAAATTAACTTCGGTGAAACGGAAACACGTTGACAGTGGGTATGCAGGGTGTTTACAAATTATTTGGACAATTTCGTAAGTTAAGAACTCCCGAAATACTAAATGAAATTAACTAGTTGAAAGTCAGATTAGTAGTAATAGTGCCAAAGTTTAGATGGCTTTAGGTGTCATAACTGACGCTATCGCTTAGCCAGCGGAGGTGTTATTCAATGGCCACCACGATCACAAGACCTTTCACAGCTTGATTTCGGTGTATAGGATTTTGTAAAGGAACAAGTGTACAAGCCGCCATTTCTTGCATCCATTTCTGAAATAAAATCAAGAACCTGCTCTGCAATTAATTTGATCAACGGAAACGTGCTGACAAATCTGTGGCAAGAAATGATTTTCCGGTGGGACATTTTCAAAGTCACTAAAGGAAGGAAATCACATCGAACATTTGTGGTAATGGTAAACTTGAACTATTTTTTATCTTACAGGAATATGTACTTTAATTTCTTTCCTCTCAATTCCATCCAATCACTCATTCTTTTTGCCCAACAAATTTCTAGACACCCTGTATAATATTTTTTACTGTTTTATTTAACACCCTTCCGCAGTAAATGAATTGAGTGTACTATATCAAAAGAAAGTTCAAACATTTCAAAGGATGCCTGATTTATTGCTGTGCGTTTTGCATGTGTATAGAAAATGGGATTTTGGCGTCAGAAATAATATACATTAAAGCATCGTTTATATGTTTCTCACCTATACTTCTTTTACATTTATACGTCGTTTCAGTGCGGTCGCGATTCATCCCTGTGTATTTTAATGATGTAATATTTCGTTTATACAACACATAACGTAGATTATACGTCATTTTTTTCATCCCGCAACCGATTCTCATAGAATTTTTTCTCCCAGCGTCGTTCCTTTCTGCTACTAATATGTAGGGAAACGTGAAAAGTAAATAACATTTGTGACTGCTACAGGGGTTATTTCAAATTTGTGGAACCCGTAGAGAGGGTGGGACGAAAAAAAGGCACAGTGGGTGGACTGCTTTGACATTGACACAGAATATTTTTTGCTTCTCACAATACTAGTGAGAAAACTTTCCAGGAATTTAACTCCATACATAATGCTTTGCTTAAGTTTCAAAGTACGTACGTTCTCGGCACTTCATAGGCCGAATAAAGATTAGTTTAATTAAAAACCGTTTGTGCATCTGATATTGGAATAAAAAAATGTTTAAATCAAGGAGTGCGACCTGTGTAAGGTTTGATAATTGTCACTTTTATTTTTCAATTTATGAAATGATTATTTAATCTTTTTTTCAAATGTTTTAACTTTTAGGTAGCTTTCATAACAAAAAGTAAAAAGCTACCTATTGAACTTTGAGCTATTGAGGAAAGCTCTTCCGAAAACTTTTGGTATATTTTCACCGATCATGACCCTAAGATCCCAGAACCACCCTCCGTTCAAATGTGACTTATACAGTGATGGCCAAAATTTAGTACATTTTGTTTAAATTTTCACGTTTTGTAACTTTGTGTGCTTATAAAATATATTAGTTTTCACTTAAATACAAATGATTATATACCAAATTCAAAGAAATTGAATTTAATTTTTTAAAAAAGCAGAATTAAAATATCTGCATTACAGAAAAGTTACACTTACTTTATTCTAAATTACGAACACAATTAGTCATGAATGCTGAAGAGTATTGTAACAAAAGCTTCCTAGCCAATTACAATGACTCTTCTGCGAATCAATCAAATGTCAGTAACTAAGCTGTAGTATGTTTTGATTTGTAAAAATGGTATTTTGATAGAATGAATTTTGCAGAAGGATGTGTAACTAAATAGAATATTTTTTTTCTATTTTTTTTTCTTAATGCAAATACTTTAAAACAATGTCATCAACAACAAGAGCTGATTGGACATCTACAAAAATAAGCAGAATTGTCATATTGGGAGAAAATGGTCTCTCTAATGCTAACATCTCAAGGCATGTTGGTGGATCAGCCACTTTCTCTGGCGTACGAAAGTTGTGCTTACGTTATGAAGAAACTAAGTCGGTGATAAATAAGGCAAGATCAGGCCGAAAAAAATGCACAAGTGGTTCTGACGATAGAAAAATAAAAAGGATATGCCTCAAAGAAGAATTTCATCAGATGCTGATAGATGTGAAATAAATGCAATGGATATTTCAGTTAGTTCAAGAACAAGAAGAAGAATAGCAGTTTTTGGACTGAAACGTAGAATTCCGAGGAAAAAAGAATTTCTAAATCTTCAGTAACGCAAGAAACGAGTTCAGTGGGCAAAAGTACACATTAATTGGTCAAAAAATCAGTGGAAGAAAATAATCTGGAGCGATGAGAGTAAAAGATAGCTCTTCGGTAGTGATGGGCGAAAATATGTAAAACGTAGAGTAGCGGAACAGCTGCATCCTGATTGCATTGAAGCACCTACAAAGAACCCAACAAATGTCACGATTTGGGCCCGTATGTCTGCAGATGGTGTGGTCGCATTCAAGTGATTGATAGCATTCTGAATGCACAAAAATACATTGAAACTGTCCTGGAACCAAAACTGATACCTTCCATCAGGGATCACTTCTCCAATAAATCCCATTTATCTTTCAGCAGAATTCAGCTCCATGCCGCACGGCAAAAATATGCAAAGAATGGTTTAAAAATAAAAATATACAATTATTACCCTGGCCAGGAAACAGCCCTGATCTGAATACTATAGAAAATTTGTGGCGACGTTTGAAAATCCTTGTACAAAAAAAGCGTCCATCTAATAAAACGCAACTTATTGAAGCTATAATTGATTCTTGGCATCATGTGATTAAAACAAATGAACCCCAAACACTAATTCTCTCAATGAAAAGACGCTGTCAAGCTGTAATAAAAAATAAGGGCTATCAATCTAAATATTGAATGTGTAAGTGTAACTTTAAAATACAATGAAATCTAATATAGATCTTATTTTTTGTAAGAGTAACATTTTTTGTAATGCGGATATTTTAATTATGTTTTTTTATTAAATTCTACATTAAATTTCCTTGAATTTGATATATAAATATTTGAATTTAAGTGAAATTTATTATATTCTTCGAGCACACAAAGTTATAAAACATTAAAATTTCAAAAAATGCCCACAATTTTGGCCACCACTGTATATATTTGATTTTTATCATGCGATAACTCTTTTATTTATTAACCAATTTATATAATATTTATTGTGTGTATAATAGTACATACAAATGCCCCGACCGAATTCGTTGGTCAACTTCATCTGCCATTTTGTTTCAAAATGGCTGCCATTTAAATATTTAAAACTATAAAAATACACAAAAAATTTAGAAATAAAAATTTATTTTATGTTTAAGTGTTAGGCCTTGATACAAGGATTCCGGAGTATTTTTTGTTTCATCTCTAACTTTAAAAATGATTGAAATATATCAGTTTGAAATTCTAGGGTGGTTGACATTTTGAAACAAGACAACAATTAAAGAAAATCAGGTATTGATTTATGAGTGTTAGTGAACGCTAGCTTCAAATTCTCGCCAAGATTGGCGACCCTTGACAGAATATTACCAAATTTGGCGACCAAAACTAAGCAACCATAAATCATGCCAACTTGGTTATATTTTACTAATTTGGCGCAATTCTCATTCAAATTCAGTATTGGCCAATATTCTTTTATCGGATTCGTCGCTTTTTAGCTTCTTAAAATTTGAGTAAAATTTGCAAAATTTTAAAACCAAGAAATAAGGAAATTTTATTGAATCATCTAATCGACTTCCACTAATTTTAGCTTCATATGTTTGAGTAAAACAAGCTATATTAAAAAAAAAAAAAAAAAAAAAAAAAAAAAACAAGGAATATGAAAACTATCTTTTCCTCCCGGTATATGCCGAAAGGACTTTTTCCATTATATACTGCATCTTGAATAACCGAAAATAGTAGAAAAATTAAATTTGTATGATAGCAACATTATATTTCTATAGTCAGAGATTTTACGCTTTGGCGACTACAATGTCGGTTGTACGTCGTTTTAGAACGGTCGCCTGAAAGACGTATAATCGGTGCTTTACTATATCCTAATTATAGCTCATCTGCATCACTAAAAATTTGATTTTTGTAAGAGCTTTACTTTTTTACACTTTAAATTTTTAGCGTAGATGTGCATTTTTTTTAAGCGTAATCATTTTAAACTTTTGAGATTCTGACTAAATTTAATTTTGAGGCTGCTTTTCCGTTTCTCGATTAAAAATTGAATACAAATGCATTTTTTCTGATATGAAAGTGACAACATATGAATAAAATATTCTTGCATATTTTCAAGATTCTTGCATATTTTCAAGATTACTCCAGTTTTTAGGTGCGTTCGTAATTATATACGTTTGGTTTGTCTGTCCATCTGTCCGCATATAACAGAGCAAAAACTACCCAACTGAATGGCCTGAAATTTTAAATATATAATTCTTGCAAAAATTTGTCGTCTCATTTAAAATCTTATGAAAATCGAATGAATAGTTTAATTACAGGGACAGTCAAAAGTTTCCGTTACATTACAGCCAATGGAAAAAAAATTATTTCAAGTGCATTTTAATGATGTTACAGCCTTCCGAACAGAATGAAATGGATATACACTTATGAAGTGCACTAAAATATACATTCAGTACAATATGTGGTACAAAAAATATTTTTAAAACTAGTTCTAGTAGGAACGCACATCATTTGCCACGTTTGACGTGCAATTTCTAACTTGTATTCTTTATTATTATTATTGATAAATTTTCGTTACTTTTCCATTTAATTTTTTTTTTTTTTTACAAAACTAGTTCGAAAAAAAATCAGATTTTTCGTTTTTAATTTCCAGATGAGTGACATTTCTTCTAAAAGTCTATCAGCCCAGATAAATAAAACTGCTGGATCGTCCTTTTTATACTTTGCACTTTGAATAGAATGCTAAGCAAATTACTATTACCGTTTCCCCTTATAATGTCTCATGCAATTTTAAGAAAAATCATTTCTGCTTCAAAGAATGACAGTTCAACTTTCAACTTGAAATAATCATTACAAAAGTTCTTTCTTTTAAAGTAATTTTTCTGAAAAAATGTGCATTTCATATTAAGATATCACCCCTTTAATTCTGAGGAATTGAATTTTCCTTTGTGACATAGGGCAAGTCATATAAACTTTAAAAAATGGCCTTTTGAACAAGAGATTTAGAAGCCAATTAGTACTATGTATCCTCTCTTTCGGTTCTCAAATAATCTTTTCACATTATCTTTAGTAAAAAGGTCTTCTTCTCAAGCTAGATAATAGTGAAACAATTTCTAACAAAAAAAAAAATATTACTTCCGAGTATAATCATCGGATGATTTTTAAGAAGACATTTTATGTTTCATTAAATTAAAAAAAAAACAAGAACGAGAAATCTTATTAATATTTCAGATGGCACGACTATTCCATGGGTTTTTTTAATTCATTGAATGAAATTTTATTTCAGTTATTTCTTAATTAGATGGTATTCAGTTTCCAATTATTAATCTTCAGGAAACTCATCAAATTGACATCCATGTAGTTTAAAGAAAAATATATTTTAGAAAATATTTCTTAATATTTTTTAGCGTAATGTTGTCTAAAGTATGCTTTTTAAAAATTATCACTTAAAAATATGTTTCACGCATTTAAATACGTTTTATTTTAACCCTTTATCTACTGGCGGTACTTATAAGTACAATTAAAATAACTTATTATATAAGTCATTTAATACATCGATTAGTTGTATTACAGTTTAGAATTAGTTATAGATGCACTACTTTATCTTGTTCTAAAAGCATTATTGGTTACACAAAACAAAAATATTTTTAGAAGGATGATTTCTTTTGCCTTTGCATCTTTTCAGCTTTCTTGACGTTGAAGGGTTGGAGGGGGGGGGGGGGGGATTTCAGTTCGGAAATATCTCTTTATTTCAATTCTAATAACATTATATTTGTACATTTTCTAATTCTACAAAATACTAAAAAGAATATTTAAGTAAATTGAGTTATAAATAGTGCACAAAATCCTTATAAATTCAAATTTAATTAATCCTTCTAAATTCCTTCTAAAATTTATTAAATGATTGTGTAAATCTCCTAATGTAGTTTCAACACTTCACGAAAAATGCTTTAGAAGGTAAAATTTTCATGAATTCATAATTCAGTACATAAAGGGTAACTTGCAATGACAGATATACTAAACTTTGCCTATGAACTCCGTATTTTTCAAATTTCCCCTCGGAAAATTTAAATTTTTACCTTCTGTTTTCTATATGCTCTTCTTGAAGAATGTTTCTTCCTTTTTTATTTACCAAAATGTTTCTATATTGTGTTTAATTTTATATTTTAAGTGTTAAAATCTGAGTGAAGCAGGCGAGATGTAAGTAAGATTTTGACAATTTAAATAAAAATATCTATGATAATCACTTATAATGAATCAAACTAAGCTTAAAATTACTAATACTAGTGATAAAAAATACCTTTATTTACATCAACATACCTTTCATCACACAAACCGGCGACATTTTCAAGATCATTCTTGATAGAAATATTTTCGCAATTTTTTTTAAAAAACAACAACTAGATAAATAATATCACGTGACTTCAGTGTTGAATTCAGGGGGTGGCCCGGTGGGGAGATACCCCCCACCCGGAGCAATGAGATGTCCCCGACCCCGGAAGATTTGAGATTTTGGGTTTTCAATGGTCACAAAGTGCAATGCCCCCCCCCCCCCCGGAACTCTATAATGTTCCCCCCGAGCCACAGAAATCCCTTCCAGAGAAAAGTGTCTGAATTCAACACTGCGTGACTTCGTGTATAATGAAAACCAGGGCAAAAATAAAATAAAATAAAAATGGATATTATGAGCTTGAATTAATTTCTACTATTGTTACTAAACCTGCATAGCATCTCTTTCCAAATTTTAGGTAACTCAAGAGAGACTGAATCATTACAAATATTCTCACTGCGTAAGAATATCTCTATTGGTTCCTGGATAATGGACGGTAAATAAAATCTTGAAGGATAAATTATTTTGCTATTTTCAAAAGCAATCTGTAAAGGTTCTTTGCTGCATAATCTGGCCAGAGCTGCAGTTCGCTTGTTGTATTTGATGTCTGCTATATGTTCTTTGATTCAAGTTTTAAGTTTTCTGCTTGCCATCGCTATATAAAACTGTATTGTTCCATCTCCTTTGGTGAAAGGTATTTCATATACTCCTGATAATTGGTTTGATCCAATTGGATCTATTTTCTTACATACTATATTTTTTAATTTTATGGAAGGTTTTGCAACAAGGGAAATGTTGAATTTATTGAGTTTTTATTTCAATCTTTCGAAGAACCCAGGAAAATATGATAAATTGGATAACATGGAATTTTGTGGATTGAAATTTCTTTTCTTCTTGTTCTTCAATCTGATAATTAATCTTTCTATTGTGCTTTCTTCGTACCCATTGTTTCTTGCAGTATCATATATTTTATTTATTTCGTTATTTAACTCCTCGGGGGTACAGACTGAGAAAGTTCTTCGAATAGAATCTCTAAATGCAGAAACTTTGTAGCAAAAGAGTGCTTGAGCATTATGAGGGATAATGGATTGACGGGCTATGGGTTTTCTATAAATAGTGCGTTCTATTCCCTGGTGCGTCTTGATTAATAATACATCTAAATAAAGTAGTGTACCATTCTGTTCTATTTCTAATGTAAATTTAATCAAGATTTTATTTACCATCCATTATCCGAGAATCAATAGAGATATTTTTAGGCAGTGAGAATATTTGCAATAATTCAGTCTCCCTTGAGTTATCTAAAATCTGGAAAGAGATGCTATGCAGGTTTTGTAACAATAGTAGAAATTTATTCACGATCACAAATATCCCTTTTTATTTTATTTTATTTTTGCACTGATTTTCATTATACATGAAACCTCGTGATATTATTTACCAAGTTGTTGCTTAAAAAAAAAAAAAAAATGCGAAAATATTTTTATCAAAATCATACTGCAAAAGAAAAGGAAAAAGCATTACTTGAATTATTTTTATAGGATTTCTAAATTGGTTTTCAAAGTATAATCGTAATTTAATTAATATGAAACCATCATTTGATTAAAGCGCATTTGTTTAAAATGGATGTTACATTCTTTATTTTTCATTTATATTTTCTTCATTTTAGTGTTAAAAACAGTTCACTGTTGCAGTTTTGCACTCAGTTGGTCCTTTTTGGCGACCGTAGTTTGGCGAATAATTAAACTTATTGCTGTTGGAACTCATATGCAATAGTAACCATAAATAATATTTCAAAGTTTATCAAATGTGGCAGGTTAACCGAAAAATGGCTCAAAATTAATGTATTAATTTATAATTAAGTTATAAAATTATTAAAATGTTTTCATCTGAAACACACCTTTGTACATTGTTTTTATTATTCTAGCATATCAGAAAATGAGTTAAAATCGATTTTAAAAATTCAGTCTCTACTTGCAAAAACCAAATGATGTTAAATAGCAAAGTGTAAATATTGGTATACATTAAAAACTGCTTATTAATCTTAAAGCTTCTGGTATCTAAAAAAAGATCTGCCACAAAAGCAGATTTATTATTAAAGTCGAACCTCGTTAACACGAACACGCTTATCCCGAATTATTTTTAAAACGAAATGTTTCCAGTTGTCCCGTCAAATTGTATAGGCATTTACTGTGATTTTAGTTCTTCTAACACGAACACGCTTAACGCGAAATATTATTTATCACGAACTGAACAGTTTCGGCCGTTGAACTATTCCTACTCATGGCACGAACGAAGAAAGTTTTTTAAACTTTTCAATGCAATTGTACTGAGTTCTATTTTTTTAGAACTCCCAATTTTTGAAAGAATGTTGGTCTCGGAAGGGAAATGTCTTTAGTTTTGATAGCCGTAGACTAGCGATTGTAAAATTGACAGGTGATTGCTCTTTCTACCCACTCCAAAGATAAAAGTCTATTGTAAGAATTGCTTTGAGGGGTGAAAAAAAAAGTAAGTCATGCTAATTAAAGTTTTATTTTCACAAAGCTGTTTTCGTACGCTAATTAAACTATGAGATCGTTGTGGCGGCGACGAATTAGATTGTAATCAGACAAAATAAATCAAGTTGGCTGTCCGGAGTTTTGGTGGATTTCTTCAGTTGTAACGTAAATACCGGTCGGTTGTCCTTCAAAAGACTTCTGCCGAGATATATCCCATGTGTAGGTCTATATTCTGGACGAGTCGATCTTAGGAAGCAAAATCAACACCAGCAACACAGTAGATTTTGAAGATACTTACAGTAGAGCGTCGATTATCCAGATCGCTCTGGACCGAAGACGATCCAGTTAATAAAAAATCCGGATAATTGGACACCTTTAAAAAACGGCTATGACAATGTTTTTTAAGTAACTTCACTTCACACTTTTTTCAGGCTTAGGACTGACAATTGTTGTAGTGAACATTTTAGCATATTACAAACGGCGTGTACAGAAGATATGTTTTTTTTTTACTTTTTTTTCTACAAAATTGGTGCAAACATGCATATATACATACATGGTACAGTACATATATATATATATATATATATATATATATATATATATCATCGTGATAGGGAAAAAAAATTCTTGATAGTCGTCTGCTTCATAAGAGGCTTTTTTTATTCTTTTTTTTCCTTTGCTGCAGCTATATCCTTAATCTTTAAATGCAGGAATTGAACAATCGACTGAATCTTGATGTTTTTGTCATAACTTAAAGTGCATTAAATACTTCTGTGTCTGCTGGACCTCTAGATTCTTCAGTTTCATCTGCTTTGTCGTCCTCGCATTTGTTGGCGATTTTATTATTTCAGCATTAGGAAATGGTTATTTAACGGTTAACTTTCGTGGCATCCAGCCGAAATTACCCTACCGTACCTAAAGAAGTTTCACTTCAAAAATTTTGGAGAAGGCGGGAAAAAAGTAAGGTCCTTGATCGATCCGGTTAATCGGCGCTGTATTTTATGCATATTTAAACTTATTTCACGGTATATATCATATTTTAAGGTATGGGTAACGGAACTAATTTTAATACGAACAAAAAAAACTTCCTAGTAAGTATTCGCGTTAATGAGGTTCGACTGTATAATTATTATTGTTATTATTATTAAGAGCGGGAAATCGCGTTTAGCTCTCCGCCCCCCTCAGTGATTCCCTACCGCCCCTTCCATCATTTATTTCTTTATACCAATTCATTATGCCTTCCCGCATCACGGCTTATTCTCAATTTTTTATTTGAAAACAAACAAAGCCCTTTAACGAAAATTCAGCATACCATGTCACATGTGGATAAAAAATCCTACCCAGTAATATAACATTCACCGTACTAATCTACATATTTGGTAAATTCAGCTTATGTCACATGCGGCCAAAAAATTCCATATAATATTACCTCGTTGATCGTTGTACGTTAGATATATGTTGAACAAAACGGATGTTGACAATAAAAATTGTATATATGATTATTATTATTACTATTGTTTTGCTTTTAAATTGTTTAGATTTCCTTATAACATATACACGAATCGACATCCTACGAATTTAAAACCTCTGGAAGCAATTTTTCTTTAGCTATTTGTTTTATTGCTTTATTTTAGTAAAATGTCCATGCTGTTTATTTTCCGTTACAAAACAACACAACTTTAAATTACTTTTGGTAATGACTTTGCGAAAATATATCTCATTTGCGTGGAAAAGAGAAATTTTTGTGTTACATTTTTATATTAATACCGATGAATCACATCTGATTTCTATGGGGATTTGAAGAAAATTGTAAATAACATTTATCTTCTTTTATCAATTTAATGGATAAATCCTTGTTTGTGAATTCTGTTTATCGTTTTCTTATGCAGTACATAAGAAGAAATGTAAGAAACTTACAAACAGAAAGAAACGAAAAGGAAGAAATAAATTATATTTGAATGCACACCTAATGGAAAACATGTTTTTTTTTTTTTAGCCCCCGATATGCTATTTCTTTCTCCCAGCAAAAAAAAGTATCGTCTCCAAAAAATAACGTTACGTTGTATAAGCCAGCCGTAAAACAAAGCAGATGTATCATTGTACTGTTAAATACTCTACTGCATTTTTTTTAATTTCTAAGCATAGCACATTTTTTATTTTTATACTGTCATATTGGGAAAAAAAGTACTTTTTAATGCAATTTATTTGAAAACTGAATCTCAATTTACTTTTGATACATTAATTTATTTTTTTTTTTTTTTTTGTAGTTTTTAGCGCTATTTGCTTAATTTTGGCAACTCAAGCTCTGTATTTCTGTAGAAAGTAAAGAAAAATAGCAATTATATCTATCTGTTGCTATTTTCCCATAACAACTGAAAAAAATTTAATTAAAATACGTGCTATTTTGAAAAAATATAAATGAATGATTTCTGATAAAACATGGAGCTATTATAAACTATATTTAATTTTCAATATATATATTAATATTACAAACAAAAGAAGGCATATGAATCATGAGATAGTCAATGTTTTATGTCGAGTTTCTTGAATGACGAAATGTATTGTTTTGGATTTGCGTATTATTCAGCATTAGTCACATCCTTACTGTAGATGTTGTTTAAGACTGAATCGTAAATGAGGAATTCTTCAGCGAATGCGGATGACATCATTTTATATAAAACTAGCAAACCCCGCGGCTTTGCTCGCGTAATATTTGAAATATGCCAAGTGATATTTATATGTCTAATTATTTATTAAAAGGTACTAACTAAATTTTTATTTTATTAAAAGGTAGTATTTTATTTTATTAAAAGATTTTTTTTTTATTAAAAGGTACTTATTACTTTTAGGAATAATTCGAAAATTACTATTTAAAACACAGTTTGATTAAACATCATTATTACACTGCATTAGGCAGAAATCAGACTTAAGATAATAAAACGAAATAAAACTATATTAATGATAATTTAGAAAATATTTTAAAACTTTTATGCTCAATTAATACGCTGATTTCAGTATTCATTTGAAGTTTTGAATTTTTTAGAAACCCTCTTCTTACATCTTAAAATTAACCATCATGTCAAATTCCAAGTCCTACCACCTCTCTCAACATAAAGGGCTATGTAGAAATAGGAATTGTCATCATTAATTTGTCAACATTAATTTCGAAATCTGTTTGTTATTTCCTAATATTCCACAGAAACGTATTTTAGAAAACTTATAAGGCGTTTTTTAGAACGTTTGTTGTTCCTGTGAACCCCAGGTGGTAGAATCATCGGCATGAAATATAGCCTGTGTAGGATCAGAAACTGTTACCATTGATTCGCAAGTATTACTTTTATAATCGGTTTATATTCCCTGAAATTGCATAGAAATCGTAATTTAGGACTTTTTTAGAATGCTTTTCGCACCTCCTCTTCGCTTCATCCCTTTTTAATTCGAATTTATTTTCGACAGTCCTCGAGGCATTTATATTTTATAAGTAACTACCATGCCATATTTAAAGTTTCTAGACTTTTTGGTACCACAGAAATCGCAATTTAGAAAGTTTTTAGTTCCAGAAACCCTCTAGTGGTAGTGTCACAAACAAATATAGGTTATGTTTGAGCATATAAAGCATATTGTGTTTGGGCATAATATATAGCTTATGGTTCTATCACGAACAATTTGTCATCATTATTTTTTTAATAGGTTTGGTATTTTATAAGTTTGCTTAAAAATTGTAATTTAAAACGCTTTTCGCTCTCTTCATCTTTTTAAATTTGGAATTTTCTTTCGACTGTTCTTAGAAAGCAGTTGTATCTTGTAAGTAAATACCATGCCATACTTCAAAGTGTTAGACCCCTCAGTTGTGCAACGCAAATTGGAACATGTTTTGTTTTTGCAACCCTCAGATGCTAGTGACAGCAACATGAAATATAACCTATGTTATAGCAGGGACTGTCACCATTAATTTGCAACTATTACTTTTGAAATAATTTTGGTATTTCCTGAGATTGAGTAGAAATCGCAATTTAGAACGTTTTTAGAACGCTTTTCGCGCATTTCACCCTTTTTTAAATTTTCAGTTTTTTCGAAACTGTTCTTAAAGATCATTTATATCTAATAAATATGTACCTTGCCTAATTTTAAGTGGCTAGCACCTACCGATCACAAAAATCGAAAATTAGAACGCTTTTTTGCTCCTAAAACGTCTAGGTGATAGTGATACCGACATAAAATAGCATATATGTTAGAGCAGAGGCTATCAGCATCAATTTCCTACCGTTAAGTTTGAAATCAGTTTGATTCTTCCTGAGATATTGCTGACAACTCAGCATTTAGAACGTTTTCAGAACGCTTTTCGCGCATTTTGCTGCTGCATCTCCTCTGGGGTAGTGGAAACAGATATAAAATATAGCCTATCTTGAAGCAAAATCTGTCACCATCATTTTTTCACTATTATATTTGAAATCGGTTCAGTGCTTCCTGAGATAGCATAGAAATCGCTATTTAGAACGCTTTTTACAACACTTTTCGCGCATTTTGACCTCCTTTTAAATTTCGATTTTTTTAGGAAATGTACTTAGAGATCATTTATTTCATATAACTAACTACCATTCCAAATTTCACGATTCTAGGCCCTTCCGTAACGCAAAAACCGCAATTTAGAACGTTTTTCTCTACACCGCCTTTGGGGTAGTGGCACCGGCATAAAACATAGCCTATGTTGGAGCAAGGGTTGTCACCATCATTTTGATGCCATTATTTTTTAGATCGGTTTGGTATTTCCTGAGATTGTGTAGAAACCACCATGTAGAACGTTTTTAGAACGCTTTTCGCGCATTTTCACACCTTTTTAAATTTCGAATTTTTTAAAAACAGTTCTTCGAATTCCTTTATATCTAATAAGTAACTAATATTTCAACTTTCATATTTCTAGGCCCTTCAGTAGCACATAAATCGCATTTTTAGAACGTTTTTTGCTCCTGCGACCCCTTTGGGGTAGTGGCACCAACATAAAAGATAGCCTATCTTAGAGCAAACGTTATCACCATCATTTTGACACCAATATTTTTTAAATCGGTTTGGTATTTCCTGAGATTATGTAGAAACTACCATTTAGAACGTTTTTAAGAACGCTTTTTGTGCATTTTCACCCCTTTTAAATTTCGAATTGTTTAAGAACTGTTCTTTAGACATCATTTATATCTTATAAGTAACTAATATTCAAAATTTCATATTTCTAGGCCCTTCAGTAACGCTAAAATCGCATTTTTAGAACGTTTTTTGCTCCTACACCCCTTTCGGGTAGTGGCACTGACATAAAGCATAGCCTATCTTGGAGCAAGCGTTGTCACCATCGTTTTGACACCAATATTTTTTAAATCGGTTTGGTATTTCCTGAGATTATGTAGAAACTACCATTTAGAACGTTTTTTAGCACGCTTTTTGTGCATTTTCACCCCTTTTAAATTTCGAATTGTTTAAGAACTGTTCTTAGACATCATTTATATCTTATAAGTAACTAATATTCAAAATTTCATATTTCTAGGTCCTTCAGTAACGCTAAAATTGCATTTTTAGAACGTTTTTTGCTCCTACACCCCCTTTGGGGTAGTGGCACCGACATAAGACACAGCCTATGTTCTAAGTTGGGCTAACACCATCATTTTGATACCATTACTTTTGGAATCGGTTCGGTAGTTCCAGAGCTTACCTCCGACAAATAAACAATTTTTTCCTCTTTATAATAGGAGTATAGATAAAAGCGAGTGTTTTAAGTCTTAAAACTGAACTATCTATATTTATATACATATATTTTTTTTCATCGGGCGAGACACTAAATTCTGAAAAAGCAGAATTCCTGTTTTCTAGTTTTTTTTTTTTTTTTTTACTTTCGGAGAACTCTTTCAAAATGTGATTCGAGATATGATCAAACTAGAAAACAGGGATTCTACTTTTTCAGAATTTAGTGTCGCCCCCGATAAAATATATAGATATGTATATAAATATAGATAATACAAAACATATTTCAGTTTTAAAACTTAAAACACACGCTTTTATTTTATATAAATGACGTTATTCGCATCCACTGAAGAATTCCTCATTTACGATCCAGTCTTAAACAACATCTACAGTAAAGTATTCATATGACGTCACTATCGCTGAATAATACACAAATCCAAAAACAGCACATGTCACTCAAGAAACTTGACAAAACAAATCGGCTATCCAAGGATTCATAATAATGCCTTCATTTGTTTGTAATATAGATAATTAAATTAAATATAGTTTATAATAGCTCCATGTTTTATCAGAAACCATTCATTTATATTTTTCAAAATAGCACGTATTTAATTACATTTTTTTCAGTAGTTATGGGAAAATGGCAACAAAAAGATATAATTACTATTTTCCAACTATTTTTTCTTTACGTTCCACAGAAGTGGAGTACTTGAGTTGCCAAAATTAAGCAAATGACGCTAAAAACTACAAAAAAATTAATGTATCAAAAATAAATTGCGATGCAGTTTTCAAACAAATTATATTTAAAAGTACTTTTTTTTTCCAATACGATGGTATAAAAATAAAAAATGTGCGATGCTTAGAAGTTTAAAAAATCGCAGTAGCGTATTTAACAGTACAATGATACATCTGCTTTGTTTTACGGTTGGCTTATACAACGGAACGTTATTTTTTGGAGACGACATTTTATTTGCTGGGAGAAAGAAATAGCATATCGGGGACTAATAAAGGATCATCCATGCTTTACTTAATGCACTAATTTGCAAAGCAAAATTGAGGCGGTGTTGTACATACTCGCTTTATATTGGAAAATTTTGGCTATATTTTGGCAGTATCGTGGCCTACAGGACCAACATAAAATACTTCGGTGACTGTGATGAAATCTCTGTTCCGTTTTTAAGCAAATGGCATTTGGTATTTACGTATTGTCTGGGCCAGGAGATAAATCGCCAGAAATAGTTACCAAATGTCAATATTGTTTATCGTTGACAATCACGTTCGAAAGAGCAAATTAACATTATTAATTACAAAACTTCGTTAAAAATTGTAAATAATAAAAAATAAGTTAATAAATTAATAAATATAACATAATATATTAAATGAACTGTAATAAATAAATGACAAAACTATAAACTACAATAGAAAAATGAATTATAAACTATAATATATAAACAAGCAAGAAGCAGGAATTCTGCTTTTTCAGAATTTAGTGTTGCCGCCGATGAGGTTAACAATATACAGTGAAACCTCCCTATGCGATCACCTCAATTAAGCGACCACCTCCCTGAACGACCATTTTTTCATGAAAAGAAATTTATTACCATAGGCTCAATACTAATTTTACCTCCATTCAGAGACCATCTCAGTTGAACTAATTTCTAACAGCGACCCATTTCTTTGAAGAAAACGAAACAAAATCCGTTTTTTTCTAGTCGCTTATAGGTTTTATTAGAAAAATATTCCGGAGAGCGTATTATTCATCAAATTTCTAAACTAAGTTTAGATTTTCGTTATTCCGGTAACTTTTAAGTGTTTAAACCCCTTTTTACCTTTTTAGGCAATGAATTTAGCTCTGATGACAAATTAAGGATGTCGGTCAATAAACTCCCCTGCCCTATTCTGTCAGAAAACTCTCAAAGAAATAGATAAATTAATTAAATCGTCTTTATTTGTTCCCATCCAAAAAAAATTGCATTTATTTACTGAACTTCAAAAGTACTTGGAAATAAAAGTTATAAAAGATAAAACCCTAAAATCAAAACAAACGTCAATGTATTCATTTTTAAAACTCTATAGTAATTAACTTAATTAACTTTTGTTTTAATACTTAAATTTTCCTATTTGTTCCTAATGTGAAAAATAAATTATAGTAACATTAATAATTACCCCTTTTCAACAATTAAAATCCAGATTTAAACATGACCTCCATTAAGAGACCACCATTCGGAGCGACCAATTTTTATTGGAACGAAACGTGGTCGCTTTAGAGAAGATTTACTGTATATATTATTATTGTTATGAGGTGGAACACGTCGAATATCGACGGAAGATAATGTTGGAGAAGCCACTGTTTCATTAATTTATAGTCTACAAAATTAGTTACAATGAAAAATGCGTCTTATATTGGTTAATCTAATTCTCAAAAAATATTATTTTAACCTAAAGGTCAGCTCTTCTATAAAGGCGTTCTAAATTTTTGTAAAACTTTGCGTTTAATCACTAGAGCGAAAATGATATATTTCTACGAAATTTATTTCAGTTTTAAGACTTAAAATACATGCTTTTATTTTATATAAATTACGCTTTTTTGCATCCGCTGAAGAATTCTACATTTACGATCCAGTCTAAAATAACATCTATAGATAAGTATGCATATGACGTTACTATCGCGGAATAATACACAAATTCAGCAAAAAGCGATGTCGTAAACTCGACAAAAAAAATCAGCTATCTAATAATTCATATGCTTTCATTTGTTTGTAACAGTAATTTGGATGCTTCAAGTTAAATATAGTTCATAACAGCTTCATGTTTTATCAAAAATCTTTCATTTATATTTTTTCAAAATATCACATATTTTAATTACATTTTTTTTCAATTGTTGTGAAAAAAGGGCAACAAAAAGATATAGTAATCTTCATTTTGCACCCATTTTCCCTTTACTTTCTACAGAAATGGAGTATTTTAGTTGCCACCATTACAGAAATGGAATTAAAAACTACAAAAAAAATAATATCTCAAAAATAAATTGCGATACAGTTTTCAAACAAATTGTAATTAAAAGTACTTTTTCCTTATACAAAGATGCAACAATTAAAAATGTACGATGCTTAGAAGTTAAAAAAATTGCAGTAGAGCTTATCAATATTGATAACCGTACAATGATACATCTGCTTCGTTTTACAGCTGGTAACGTATTTTTTTAGGGACGACACTTTAATTGTGCATGAAAGAAGTAGCATAGCGGAGACTAATAAACTACCTATAATAAAAAATGAACTATAAACTATAATAAAGAAATAAACTATATTTCGTGTTACAGTAAACATCTTTTAATCCAGCACGACTTTTGGAAAAATATAGTGTTGGTGTTTAAAATAATCTGTTGGAACTTCAGAATGGGGAAATGAAACTTTAAACTTTGAAGAAGTCGTGGCGTAAAGTTTGGCCTGAAGTAATGGAAGAAATTGTTCAAGTTACTGAAAGCGATACAGTTGACGATGAACTAGAAGATGTTTTAGGGTATTTTGTTTTTAGAGGATCCATGTCGCCACTGAATAGAGAAGAAATAAAAGAATAGGTTGAAACAGATTTTGATGAACCGACGTATCCATTTTTGACAGATGAAGCCATCATTCACAGTATTATCAGCCCAACAGTCCCCAAAGACGTTGAATCTGATGAAGATGATGTGGACGAGACAAACAACACCAGTTGGAATCAAGCAGCTGATGCTTTATATATTTATTTATCAAGTTTTCTGAGCGCAGCAGTTCGTCAACGATGCAGAAATTATGAAACTCCACGTCATACGAAATGACTTCCTAAACAAAAGAGAGAAGTCTATTGTACAACAAACTGCTATTCAAGATTTGTTTAAGATGACTTCTACGAGTAGGTTTACTGTATAGGCCTACAGTACAAGTTTTATTTTGTGGTTATGTACACATGTTCTGCTCTATGCTATTGAGTATTTTTTAAATTCCATTCAAGCTGTTTAAAGAATAAAAATCCTGCTTTATTTTTATTTTTTGTATAATTCCACCTTCGACACGTTTTTTCCGACATTCATCCTGTAATCCGGAAAATTTCGTAATCCGGCATGTTTCAAGTCCCGAACGTGCCGGATTAGAGGAAGTTTACTGTATTCTTATTACATTGTGACTCTGTTAGGTATGCTATTCTATATAGGTGTAAAAAAGGGGTTACCGTAATTAGTATAATTGGCGCCATAGTTGGTGCAATTGTATCTGACGTGGTCCGGATAATACGTAAGTACTGGGCTGTGTAAATATTTTACTGCGAGGTAGAGGCACATATAGTATTACCAGATGCCTCTGTTTACGCAGGACGTCCCGATTTTCAAGACCTCATGACCTGTTCCGCGTAACACTGAGTGAAATTCATTTCAACTAAAATACAATTATTAATTGGCTCATTATAAACCATATACAGGGTGTTCCAAAATTCGACCGGCAAATTAAGAGAGGTGATAGAAGACATCAAGAGGATGAAAAATTTCCATAGAACATGGGGTCGCAAACCACTCATTTAGTCACAAATATAGGGTGTTTCATCAAATGTAAGAAAGTACGAGTAATAAGCCTTAATTACGTCCACTAATAACCATATCACAATATATATTCCAAACTGAAAAGTCAAAACATTTATTAAAACATGTATTTGCTTAAAAGACCTTACTAAAAACATATTAAAAGTAAGTTAAAAACTTATATTGGCATGTTTCAACTTCTTCACTGAGTCGTCATCAGAATGTATAACGGGAATTACAAATACAATGCATATGAAAAATGGAAAAAAATCATCGAATATAAAAAAGTAAACATAAAAACGATGATGAAAATGTAGAACGAGTTTTATGTTTACTTGTTTATATTCGATGATTTTTTTTCCATTTTTCATATATTTGTAATTTCCGTTATACATTCTGATGACGACTCAGTGAAGGAGCTGAAACATGTCAATACAGGTTTTTAATTTACTTTTAATATGTTTTTAGTAACGTCTTTTAAGCAAATAAATATTTTAATATGTGTTTTCACTTTTCCGTTTGCAATATATATTGTGATATGGGTTATAGAGGAAATTGTCCTCTAAGCTGGCATTCGTGATCGTTAAATGAAAAACCACAACAACTCAAGAAGGTACTAATGCAAAAAAAAAAACACCAATATAGTATAGGAAGATGAATTTATTGTATCATATCAAACACCGGGGGAGAGGTACAAACAGGGAACAAAGGCGTACGCCTCCTTTTAGCAGCACATCCAGAAGCAAGCGTCAGAGCAAAAGTGACCTGACTTCGCAGCTAGAATCCACGTGCTTGGCGTGATACAATATAGCCAATATTCAAGTATTTTGCGCCATGCACAGCGGAAAAACAAAACATTAGCTGCCAAAAGATAAGCCAAACACATGCGGTGAACTTATACGTATTTGAATTGCGTAAAGGTACTATTTTTGAGGTTACAACATTCTTGTGGTATGGGAAGTAAAAAAAAAGGAAACTGCACTTTGGATAAGTGCGTTTTAAGTTATAACGGAAAATGTTTTCGATTATAGACAAAGGCTAGGGAAATGAAAGAATCGTTAGCCGATAGGTATGTGATTGCGGTTGCAGACAAAATGCGAACACAAAGTTCAGTCTGAAATTAAGATTGCAGCTGTTAGAAAAATATGTAGCATTCTAATACATATGAACTTAACGGTCTGGATTTTAGGGTGCAGCGCGAGAACAAATGTAACGAATAGAATGCAAATTAAGTGACTTTTGATGATGCGTCAGACACATTACCGAATGTGGGAAGCTGAGAAATTAAAAATTTTTTGTATTAACCGACAGCCGTAACGTTTTTCTAAAGGCTAAATATATGCGGCCATAAAAATTACTTTAATTTAAATGTGAGGGGATATTAGTACAAGCGATACACTTTATAAATATTAGATTTAATTTAGGAACCGCACTGGGAGAAAATAGTACGTTAAAATAAAATGTATTAACTTGAATTTTTAAAGTGAAACTGTGGGGGGGGGGGGAGTTGAACGAAAACATATATAACAGGATAATCGTTATATGGGTGTTTCATCCTCACTGTACTTGTGTTGAAGGCAATAATTTTTCGAAAAATAAAAACATTGCACTGAAAACGCAACGATATGTACCTTGTTTTGTGTGACATGTTATAACATTACGAAAAATTTTGGGAAAACAGGGTGCTCACGCAATGGACGATGCCGTATGCACTGATAATCACAGTCCAAAATGTGGACCGTCAATTGTATACTGCTGGCGCGTATAATGCAAACTTCTACCACTTTTTTTGTTGTTGTCTTATTTATAACAGAAGTGATCCTCCCTATTAAAAATTCCATTATAATATACTTCAGTTTTCTGAAATTTATTACCGTCAAACCAAATTGAGTTAGCCCTGTTTCTTTTTACCCTGTATTTTTGATTAAATAGGTGGTTTGCGACCCCTTGTTCTATAGTAAATTTTCATCCTCTTGATGAAATAATCCTCTATCACCCCTCTTAATTTGTCGGTCGAATTTTGAAACACCCTGTATAAACATACAGAAAGTGTTTTTTAAAACAAATCAGACTTATACTTTTTTTTAATTAGTTAATTATTTTTATCCAAATAAAAGTTCCTTTCTGTTTTTGGTGGAAAAGAATTAAATCAAAATGGATCTCACCACAAGCAGTAAAAAATAAAATACAAATGATTTCTCCTTTTTCATATTTGTTTCTTCTATCATTATTGAAGAAATCGATGCTTTTTCTATTACATAGTATATTTTACTAATCACCAGACCGCATAGAAATGTTCTACCATTTCAAATTAGAAATTAATTATTACAATTTGGTGGGAGGGAACTTCGTAATTTAGTATATTTGTAATAAATGACATGAAACTAAACTTATAGAAGCTTATTTCACAAGATTAATGGCAAGTCTTGCTGAATATCAATAATTACAATCGCTTTAAATAATTGAATCATTTGGTTCGAGGTTTCATTAGAATAATACAATTATTTAATTTACTTTTCATTTATTTTAAATTAAATCGTTGGACAATACATTAGTTTAATTTTATTGCAATAAATACTGAAATTGAATTCTGAGAAAATAGTGGGTTATTTCTGTAAGTATTTCAATTAAAGATGGCACTTTTTCAGTGTATCCTATTTATCTAAGACTTAATATAAAAAAGAAATAACGATATGTTTGGGCCCCTAAATTAAACAAGTGGGTAAGTGTTATCGAAGATCGCGCAGAGGGTTTCGTTTAATATGCCTTTCAAAACATTTTATTCTTTAATTAATATCCAAATCGATAATTCATAAATCCTTAACATTTTCAACAAGAACATAGATGGTAGCACCATTATATTTAATTTTAAAATACTACATTTGGAAGATATTTTTCAAATCAATTTAAAAATATTCAATAACTGCTTTTCAGGCAATTGTACGAGGGTGGTTCAATAATTATTGCCCCGCGTGTATAAAATATTTGTGCTGCGATGGTTGATATGGAATGTTGAAGCCTAATATCTTAGATGTCTATATGCTCAATTTCAGAACTGTAGCTGCTATATTAACATATTTTTTTTTTTCGTTTTTGGTGTGAGAGGTCGCACCCAGCTTTAAAGGGGTGATTGGGGGGGGTGGCAGTGAATGAGACGTGGCTACTGTCGTTTGGACTCGGGATCATAGTGATGTAGCCACGTCTCATCCACTGTAACAAGTCTATCACAGAACTGCTTCAGATCTGGCCCCATAAACTCAAAACCATTCTTTCCCCCCAACCCACCGCCCTTTCAAACTAGGTGCTACCTCTCACACCTAAAACCGAAAAAAAATGTTAATACAGCAGCTACGGTTCTGAAATTGAGCATATAGGCATCTAAGACATTAGGCTTCAATATTCCACATGAACCATCGCAGTACAAACATTTTATACACAATCAGGACAATAATTATTGAACCACCCTCGTAACAGCATATATTTGTAGATCTGAAAAGCATAATTAATTACATGTTTAATTTTAGAACGTGTTTAGTTTTAAAAAAAGGAAGAAGAAAATTCTTTTAATTAAATACATCGGACAGTGAAATGTAATCAGTTTAAAATTTCACAATTTCTCAAAAAAATAATTTTTGAATTAAAAAAAATAATAAATGAAATATTTTATAACATTTTTTGGCCTTAAAATGGCAATAAAAATAACAAATAAACCAGTAAAATAGCTAAAAAACATGAAGTTTCTTTTAATTGAATCCATAGCATAATTAAATGTAAAAAAAATTGAAAATTTCAACTTCCTCCGACATGCTTCTAACCCCAAACCTTTCGGTTAAAAATAACACCCTCTACCACAGGACTACTGAACTCACGAAAAGTTGGTTGAAATTAAGATTGTGTTTTGAAATGGTGGGATGTCGTTACATTAATTTATTTAATTAAAATAACTATTTCAAAATTTTATGATTTTGGTTATGACAGAGGGTATTCAGCTGTACGGAAAAAAATCCAGACTGTAACTTAAACAGTTTCCGAGTTCGAGCGCTGTGAATGATAGACAGAGAAGCGAGACTATAAGGGTTTCGTGAGATGAACGAAACCCTAAAAAGAACAAGGAACATTTTTATATAAGAGTACTATAAATAAACGGATCAAATCTTTAAACTTGCACTCTCTGCGCCTTGGTGCATAACTGTTCATAAGGAAGAATTCGAAACGTGTGATGCAATTAAAAAAAATTTCCACTCATTAAATTTTTTATCTTTCATTAAAGAAAATGCTGACATATACGAATAAATTTACTCTAATTTCTTAAAATAACCGATAGTGACAATCTACATTATAAAGGACAAACATATCTGTGAGTAACGCATACGTCATTTTTCTAATGGCAACACTTTGAAATTTGAAAAAAGTTTTGGTTTTGCAATTTTCTCTACTGCAAATTTTTAAACTTCTAAACATCGCACATTTTAAATTTTTGTACCGTCGTATAAGGAAAAAATTGCTCTTTTAAATGTAATTTGATTGAAAGCTGTATCTCAATTTAATTTTAAGATATTATTTTTTTGTAGTTTTTATTACTTTTTTGTAATCGTGGCAACTGACGTATTGCATTTCTGTTGAAAGTAAAGGAGAAAAAAAGAAAAAAGTAGATTGCTCTACCTTTTTGTTGTCATTTCTCATAAATACTGAAAATAAATTGAAATTAAAATACGTACTATGTCAAGAATATCGTCTGTTATAAAACCCGGTGAGTTTTGGCTTTATTTCGTTTCTGTTTATCAATTAAATGATTTTTAGTTTATTGCAATTTAACTTTACAAGGGATAAAAACACTTTCTTTTTACAAAAATGTATTTTAAAGAATATTTGTGTGACTTATTTTCCCCGCATTTACTTCAATCGTATCAAAAATCTGAAAGAATGCAATTTTATTAATCCGTGTGTAATTACATTTTCCGAATTTTGAAAAAATATGAATGAATGATTTCTGATAAAACACGGAGTTATTATAAACAAAAAAATGAAGTCTTATAAATCATTAGATACCCAAGATTGTTTTGCCGAGCTTCTTAAATGACGTCATTGCTTTCTGTTGGGTTTGTGTATTATTCCGCAATAATGATATCATTTGCATACTGCTCTATAGATGTTGTTTAAGACGGGATCGTAAAGGTGGGATGTTATAGCGCATGCAATTGACATCATTTTATTTTTAAAAAAAGCGTGTATTTTAATTTTTATAACTGAAATATGTTTTGTAGAAGTGCGTCACTTTCACCCCAATGCTGCTTTGAAATTCTTCACAGGTGAAAATGCTTTGTCTCTGAAAATAGGGTAATAGAAATCTCATACTGATAAAACGCAATGTTTTACAAACATTTAGAGTGACTTTATGGAAGAGCAGTAACATGCAGTGTGCATGCGGTTTGTCCGAAAGATAGCGATTTATATTACAGAACTTGATGATTGTCTCTTGGATGAATTCACTTCGCCGAGTTAGACAAGCAATCAAAGAAGATCTTGGCAATAATTCGAGGTTTAAATAATATCAGGTTCCCCAAGTTTTTGTCCAAAATTCTCTCGACTAATAAAATTTTTATTGCTATTCTTTAAGGTAGGGGTGCACAACCTTTTTAAGAGAAAGGCCACTCAAAAAAATGTCTGTATTGTCGAGGACCACATCAGTAAAACGGAGAGAATTCTATTTCGAGGAGGTGATCTTTGGCCTATAATCAGATAAAAAATGACTTCAGAGGGGGGGGGGAGGGATTATCCCTCTACTTTCCCCTACCCAGCCAACATATCCAATTCAGTTCGTAAGGATATATCAACTGTGTTTACGTTTGTATATAAACAGATATAGCAAGGATTATTTTCAAGAAGTGATAATATTCCTTGACTTTACGCGGGAAAATGAATTTTGTTTTAATAAAAATAAGAAACAAACATAGGCATGAAAGTGGCTACTGCCGAAAAAAAACGTTATCTTTATGAACGAAGGAGGAAGAAGGAGCCGATCGACGAAATTTGCGATTTTTACACACCTGATCCACAAAATTCGCAATTTTTCTGAACCCGATCGACAAACTTTGCGATTTTTCCGCGCCTGATCAACAAAATTCGTGATTTTTCCGCTTTCGGTCGATGAAAATTGATATTTTTCTGCGCCCGATCGACAAAATTTGATATTTTTCCGCGCGTGATCGACAAAATTCGCGATATTTTCGTGCCCGACTAACGATTTTCGCTAGTTTTCGAAACCCAATCAACAAAACTCGCGAGTTTTCGGAGCCCGATCAACAAAACTGGTCAAACGATTTTTCCATGCCCGATCAATGAAATTTGGGATTTTTCCACACCTGATCGATGAAATTCGCGATTTTTCTGCGCCCGATCAACAAAATTCGCGTTTCTCAACTGACTCAGACAAAATTTGCTATTTTTTCTCGCAATAAGCTGACGAATCTCACGATTGTTTCACAGCCGATCAACGAAATTTTAAATTTTTTCGCGCATCATCGACAAAATTCACGATTTTTCCGTGTTCGATCAACGAAATTCGCTATTTTTGGAGCCCGATCGATAAAACTCGCGATTTTTCCGTACCGGATCGACGAAATTTGCAATTTTTCCGCGTCCGATCAACGAAATTCGCGTTTTTTTCTCTTGATAAACAGGGGATTTTTCCGCAGCCGATCAACAAAATTTGCAATTTTTCCGCGCATCATCAACAAAAAGGCAGTTTTTCCGTGCCTGATAAACGAAATATTTTTCTGAGCCTGATCAACAAAATTCGCGATTTTTCCATTCCCGACTAACGAAATTCGCGATTTTTCCGAACCTGATCGACAAAACTTGCGATTTTCTGGGCCCGATCGGCAAATTTCCAATTTTTCTGCGCCTCATTGACAAATTTTGCGATTTTTCCCTGCCCGTTCAACGAAATTTGCAATTTTTTCGCACCTGATCGACAAAATTCGCTATTCTGAACTGACTGACGAGGTTTTCCATTTTCCCGCGGCAAATTAACGAAATTCACGATTTTTTCCTGCAACCTATAGACAAAACTTGCAGTTTTTTCCAGTTATAAGTTAACGAAATTCGCGGGCCACACGTCAGTCCATCGCGGGCCACAGGTTGTGCATCCCTACTTTAAGGCATGTTACTGTGATTTTATCAAATAACATAATTTGCTTAACCCGGGAGGGCGCGCGCCGGGCCTGAGAGACCCGGAGTGCGTATGATTTTTACAATTGCCACCACTATCTTTTTAAAATTAATTTTCAACTTCATTTATCGCAAAATTGTCTCCGATGAAATAAGGTGACGATTATTCTTTGTCTTTATTGGTGACAAAGTAAAAACCAATAATAACCTGGGTATATTAATTTAATAGACATAAGAATGTTTTTTAGTCATCTGCCCTGAGCTTTCTGCTGAACCAAATTTACCAATAATTTTTTTAACTGAAATCTATTCATGTGTAGATGTTCCCGCACTAGTTTTTTTTAATATCCCATTATTATATTTTAATTTTAGAAGTATTCTATGAAACTTCTTCAAAATGATGGTAATGATTATTGCAGAGAAGAGAGAAATAATCAGGTTTATTTATCTTTATTCATGTGATTATCCGATAAAAATTCAAAATTGTTGATAAAAAATGTTGTATAGGGTTTAGTGGCGCAAAATCCCACTCAGGACATTATATTTTGAACGGAAAATTACGTAACGCTTTTGAAAACACGCATTTTCCTCATAAAGTTTACATATTTTTTTTTCCTTCTGTATGTGTACAGACAGTTCTGTATGTGTAAGTTTCAGACACTAACAAGGAAACCACTTTTGGTGTTGCTCGCACCTAGCATTGAGACCTGGTGCATTTTAAAGCCCTATATTCTGAAGTTTGAGAATCGATAAAATTTTTCTGTTAAAACAATATTTCTTGATTATACAGCAGCATAACTTTCTGAAAATGCAATTTTCGAGACCGCTTATCGGACTATTAACTAAATTTGTTAATAATAAGTATAAAATATTGAAAAAGTTTGAAAATTCCTTCAAAAACCCACGAATTTGATTTTGAAAAATTGCAACTTTATATTCATATTTTTGGCGGGGAAACAGTTGGTGTTTATTTTCAAAAGTAGAGCTTTCCAGCAACCCTAGCCAAATGTCATAGCTGAATTTGTAATAGCTAGAAATTGCAATGTCCGACCTATTTCGCTACAGTAATTTTTCTAAATTGTGTAAAAATATTAATTTACTTTATGATTACTTTTACCGAAAGACCCTTTAATACAGCAACATTTCATTTGAAACATTCGAAACTTTATTTCATTCGATTTCAAAAGAAAATAGTTTACTTATTTTGTATTTCACTAAAAAATAGTTTTCAATGATCTTCGAAGCTTTTATAGAATTATATTTATTACTTATATATTTATCGTCTGCATAGAAAAAAATATATAAACCTAATATTTGTTTCTTATGCTATTCAATTATAAAAAAAAAATCGCAATCTGATATAATTCTAGTAATATGTTCTGTACATTTTCTCTTTGGATAAAGCGGGCAGAAAAATTGTAGTGCCATATTTGGCGACTTAACTCACTTTTGGAGCGAAATAAACAAATAAATATGTAATAATAAAAAATTAAAAGTATAAAAAAGTATATAAAATATTATTTTAACAGAGAAATTTTTTCAGTTCTCTATCTTTTATGTATAGGGCTACAAAACGCACCAGGTCTCGATGCTGGGTGCGAGCAACACCGAAAGTGGTTCCCTTGTAAGTGATATGCTTAAGTAAGTTAAAATGACGTCATATTTAAAAGAAAACGATCTTAGATGAAACTAAACTTTTTAACACAAATGCGTCAAAAAAACATTAAATTACGGCAATTTTTTCTCTCCGGTACCGAGATTAGAATCTCGAGTTAAGAGTGCGACAGTTCACATGCAAATATTTCGCTGACAATCGTGACTTCGCGTTTTGAGTTAAAATGGTTTTAAATGATCAAATGAAAATAAAAATTTTTTAATAAGTGTGATTGCGGGTATGCGAGATTAATGTTTAAATTTATCTCTATCGCGTGGAGCTCGATTAAGAAAGATTAATCCGTTTGCCCTTAAAACAACATAAAAAGTTCAAAATTTTGTTACGATTAATATTCCGTAAACAAAAATAAAACTTCCTCTATGATTAAATAAATAACAATATAAATAAAACACAAATTTAACAGACATGTAATTGAACTACGCGCTTAAAGCTCTGACATTATCAGAAAATAAAAGGATGCGTAAGCAGCAAAATCTGAGCCTAATAATAAATTAGCATGTGGCTAATACGAAAAAATCGCTTTTGATAAATTTCAAAAGTTTATTTGATTTTATAATTCATATTTTTCATATGAAAATGCTTTTATTTTTAGTGGGCAATCTAAACAATATATTGCATGTAAAAAAAAAAATACTTTTTAATTTAAAAAAATTGGTTTTCACCTATATTCTGTAACACGGGAAGCCCGACTACGATCCCCTAGTATTATTAAAAGCTATAGCGACATCACGATGCGCATAGAATACCCACCAAATTTCTGACGCATGCCGTATATATAACAGGGATGCAAAATCCTGCGTCAAGCATAGATTACGAAACACTTTCTAATAGATTCAGAATATTGTAACAAAACTCCCATGTTTAATAAGGTTAAAGATGATATGGGGGATTCACAACCATAGTAGGCCGAGTCCATTTTGAAAAAAATGAAATAGTCCATTTAGAAGGTGTATAAAATCCGTTTTATCCACTCCCACAAGATAAAACCAAGCCTGAACCAAGTCTGTTTTCACACACTTTCTCATATATGTCATCTGTTTACAGACTTGGTTTAATGTGGAAGTGGATAAAACAAATTTTATGCACCTTTTAAGTAAACTACCTCATTTTTTTTTCAAAATGTACTTTGTCTACTATGATTGTGACATCCAAGATGATGATATCTTGCGATATCTAAGTTAACAATTTTCAAAAACTCAATAACACATTTGAAACACAACATTCCTTGGTATTTGAATTCTTTTGTGAAGCCCTGTATGTGATCTATAGTTTTGTATATATACGACATAAAGTGCTAAATTTTTGATCAGTTATTAAACATATAACACGGTTGAAAATTCCCCTTCACCACTGTCCGTCAATAAAAGGTAAATGTATTCAACTCTTTTGTAGAGCCCTGCATCTGATTTATAGCATTTACACACATCAAGTAATATGATAAAAATTAACCATCAGGTAATGCAACATTTTTAAAACGCATACCACAACTGAAAAGATACTTCCAGCAATTGCCACTCATAGGAAGTACTGTAACCGAATTATTTTGTATGTCTTCATAAAGAAACGATAAAATCTCTGCACACGATATTCTACAGTAAATATTTTGCAGTGCATATCAATTTCGATAAATAATATATTATTATTAAAGTACATTGCAAACTGTTTTTCTCTGTAGACCATGATGTAATGAAATGTTAATTGCCTCCTTCCAAACGAACTATACAGTGGGTGGCCAAATTATCAGTTACACTGCAATTTTTCTTACTTTTTTAAATTCTACACTTAAAAATTGGGGTAAATTTGTATTTTTTTCCGTGTGTCTTTGGATTTAATTGGAGGCAATGTTGCTTTAATGTTTTGGTACTGACGTAATTGGCAGTTGACATTTGGCAGGTGTCATTAACAGGGTAAATGTCTCTTAGTTCATAAAGTGAATTAGGGACGTTATGGAAACGCACGGCGATTTAAAGGTTTTCGATTGTTTATGGTGAATTCTGTTCACTGTAAAAAAATTCCAACCAGTTTTGCTGTAAATCGGAAAATTAGTTGCCCTTATCGTACCGGACCAGCTCGGAATAAAATTCGTAAAAAAAAGGGGAAATAGTCAATAAAACAGTATTTTACGGATTTTATTCCGAACTGGGTCGGAAATTTTTCCCGTACGATAAGGGCAACTATTTTTCCGATTCGTACAGGAAAACTGGTTGTATTTTTTTTTTTTTTTTACAATGTTCAATGGTTTGCTAACTAGTGCTTTGTGGAGTCTAATTATCCTAATTCTCTATTTATTCTATTGTAAGACTTTAACAATAGTTGTTAGAAATGGGGAAAAGTAAAGATTTGTCTTCGGAGAAAATTTTAGACATCACTGCACTGTAGAAGCATTCCTATCATGCACAAAGACAGATTGCTATTCTTACTAATGTATGCCTATATGATGAATAAAATCTATACTTGATACAAAAAAACTGTCATGGGGGGCAGAGGATTGGTAATTGTGGTCGCCGACGTATCACTACAACTAGAGATGAACAAGAAATCCGAACCATGTCTTGAAAACACATGAAACTGCACAAAAGAATTGACAAGAATCATAAATGAAGCTGTAATTTGCTATTTCTGCCAGAACAACAATGCGATTTGTTGCAGAATAGGTATTTAAATGCCTCAGACCAGCGAGGAAACCAAAACTGACTCCAGCTAAGAAGTTGAATCGTTTGACTTGGGCCAAACAACGTCAACACATGACCACTGAAGAGTGGGAAAATGTGAGTACACTATAAAAAAAAAAAATACTGCCCGTTTTGCGGTAGGAATCGGAAAAATAGTTGCCCTTATCGTACCGGAATAATTTCCGACCCAGCTTGGAATAAAATCTGTAAAAATAAGGAAATAATCAGTAAAACGGTATTTTACGGATTTTATTCCGATTTTACTGATTTTATTCCGAGCTGGGTTGGAAATTATTCCGGTACGATAAGGGCAACTATTTTTCCGATTCCTACCGGAAAACTGGCATTATTTTTTTTACAGTGTAGAGTAGTTTTTGCCGTTTTGTCTTCTGTGTACTATACATATTTCTATTCTTCAAAATGCCTCTGTGAATAAATTTTGAAATTTTTCAGGTTTGTTTCGCCGACGACTCTCACATCAAAATAATGATGGACAAGTCTTTTTCTCGGCACAGAAAATATGGAAAATATCAACCGTAATTTGCTGCAGAGACCATAAATCACCCACTTAAGATCCTGCCGTGTTCTGCCTTCAGTTGAAGGGATACAGGCCGTTTTTACATAGTGGATTGCTTTATGAATCTGGTCCAGTATAAAAAGAATTGCAAGGAAGGTTGATGACTCAATTAAAGGAAGGATTTCCCACCACCTCTAAATGTATTTTGATGCATCACTCAGCACATTGTCAGAAAGCAGAGACATCCACGGAATTCTTAACTATGAAACTGAACGTTTTGCTACTTCCGGGAAATTCTCCGCATTTCAAACTGACCGAGAATACCTGAGAACTTTTAAAGCTACAAGTATCAAAAGGAACACGAGAAGCCGAAGAAATCTGGCAGAGCACTTCATTAACGTCTGATAACATGATGGGGAACTGAAAGTAAATGCAAAAAAATATATAGAGAGCATGCCAAAGAGTGCACAGCCCATAATGGACGCTAATGGAGATTCGACAAAATATTGAGGAATTTGTCTTGGAACACTTGTGCTAAGTTTTTTCGAAATAAATTTCTGTGTTATGAGCGATTTTTTTTAACCATATGTATTTTATCCAAATAAACCTTAAATAGTTTAACAACCCACTATTAAAAAAAAGTATATAGCTTTAAGTTCATCAAAATGTATATTTTAGGCACGTAATTAATAATTTGGCCACCCATTGTAAATGTTGCGCACTTCATTTACAATATTGAATTCGTCGTAATAAACCTAAATAACATATACCAATTCCATTGCAACTCGATTATGTTTAAGCGAGATAGAGAAAGTGTTAAAGATTAGAATTACCATCAATGGAATTATTCACATCAGAAAATAAGGAATTATTATGCCGTCATTCAGCGTATTATAACAGTTGGAGCTTACGAAATTAAATGCAACATTTTGTAATTGCGACAAAATTAAAGTTTTCATAAACAAAATTTCGTCTATTTGTTCAAGCTATCATTCTTTCCAACTTATAGCATTTAATTGCTCCAAAATATTGCCTGCAATTTTGATCGTTATAGGAATACCAAAATTTCAACGATGTAAAATTACTACAAGAAATTTGGTACAACTGCTAACGGAAGAAATACCTATTACTGTTTTAAAAAAACGTTTGGATAACTGCTTTGGCTGGTGCAAATCGTTATTGTTAAATATATTAACGACACAGCCAGAAATAATATCTCATAGTTTAGTGGGGGAAATATAAGCCGTAAACATTCTTCAACGCCTGCCTCATAATTCAGGTATAAAAAGAAAGGCATCATCAAAAAGAATACTCTTCATTCCTATTTAAAATGCGTGTATCTGCACTTTACCTAGGCTGATATCACTGAAATTTTGTGATACGCCTACTTACTGAACCACTGAAATTTTGTGACATGCCTACGACCAAACCATGCTGCAAAACACCAGTTGTTATTCGATCGCTAAAGTGAAGCAGCATGGAGCACTTTTTGAATTAGAGAGCGTTATTACCTGGAAGTATTAAACACCGTTAACTGCCATATATGGATGCCGTGTACGTGAATGTAAATTTCGTAGTATGGAAAGTTCTCTAACTTTGAGTTTCCTTTGTAGGGGAAAAGGGCGGGAATGAAAGTTACCTTGTCTTTTTGGAATCAAAAATGTTAGAAATCTTGGTCAAATAATTAATCTATATACAGAACAAAGTGGATATGCTCTAATACGATGAACTAGATGATGATTGGCGGCGAGTGCAATTGACTGAGAAATCAATTTTCCAATTCTATAATACTGATGGGAAGACACGCGTATGGTGAAACCTTCAATAATCTATTCATCTTTCAAGACACTAGAAAACTATTCAGGCTTGAGATTGGATCCGTATTAGTGTAGATTGAATGTAATCTCTTGGCAAGAAATGAGATTTCTGGGGGAAGGAGGTTATGATGCTGTATTAATTTTTATTTTGAAAACATCTACAACACGTTTTACTACAGTCCTGGCTTCTAGCGTTAGACTTAACTGATAAACTTTTGCGATAGAGAATGTCTATATCTTTTTGTATCCTTTATCGCAAGCGCGCATTCTCAAGACTTATAACCCTTTAAACTGAAATTTGTTGATAAACCTGAGCCTACCAACTTATACTTTTAAAACCATTCTGCTTACCTTGTGCTTTTAGTCAGTAGTCTAGGGAGTTCGTAATATAATAGTAACTCTCCGATTTCAATGCACATACGGAATATCCTGAAACGTGCTGTGCAATAGAGAAATCCAATAAAACTGCACTGTAAAAAAAATAGGACCAGATTTCCTGTAGGAATCGGAAAAATAGTTGCCCTTATCGTACCGGAAAAATTTCCGACCCAGCTCGGAATAAAATCAGTAAAATCGAATAAAATCCGTAAAATTGGAATAAAATCCGTAAAATACCGTTTTAATGAATGTTTCCTTTTTTTTACGGATTTTATTCCGAGCTGGGTCGGAATTTTTTCCAGTACGATAAGGGCAACTACTTTTCCGATTCCTACAGGAATACTGTTCGGATTTCTTTACAGTGTGGATCGTTGACTGCTCAGCGTAACATTTCATGGGAAAGATCCATCCTATTTCCCGTAGAACTAGCTGTTTGAGTTACATCAAAGTACCAGTAGATGGCCGTATTACACAAACACATGGAAGAGAATATGTGGGAGATATCGAGACAAAGACTTGATTTAGTTAAAAATGCATCGATTGAAGAGATTCGATTTAATGATCGAATACAGAGTAGTAAGAAAGATGTTTTATGTGGAAGTTTATTGCTGGAGATTAATTTTTCAGTTGATTGTCATAAAATAGGTATCCTTTTAACTCTGTGCTGTGAAAAAGATGTTTAAGATGCGATTTTGACGAGTTCAATTTGTTTTCTCTCTGCACATAAAAAGTACTATGTGCTGTTTTAAAATGTAAAATGATACTCTTTTATTTTGTAAAAATGCGCACACAATGTCCACCAAATAATGTCCAGAAACTAGATGACATCATTTGCATTTCAGAAGTTGCTCTCTTTCTCGAAGATCTACAGGGCATAAAATCAGTATTCCAGATTTTTGCTCTTCAGTGCATAGATTACTCGTGAGTGAACTGCCTAGATTATCAGTAGAAAACTATTATTTTACTATGTGTCAAGTTTTCTAAAAAAACATTGGGAGATTACTTTCCATGTTAGTATATATAATTATCTTGAGCGCACTGTAAACTGTATACAGTGTGAGTCATAAGTCACCAATACAAATGGTTAAAGCGGTGACTAATTTCTATTTCGTTTTCAGGAAGGTGAACCGATTGAAAAGAGATGCCACTAACGAAGGAAGAACGGGTTGGCATTATTCTGTTGCCGGGACGTGGAACTACCCATCATGTACCGCGTACCTTCAGTGCAACGCTCAGAACACAGATAACCCAAAACACCGTGGCTAAAATTATCTAGTAATTCGAAAGGACAGGTTCCGTCGCCGATACAAGCAGGTTTGGAAGACCAAAGACGGAAATATATTTTGATACGTCAACACAGGTATTAGCAGCTATGTGTAAGATTCGGAAAGAAGGGAATCCGACGAGTCTCTGCGCAAATGAGAATCCGCCAAAACAGTGTCATGCGGGCTAACAAGTTGCTAACACTTTGCGCACTAATAAGTGGCACCCATACAAGCCATGATACCATTCGTACGAATAAAATAAACATTAGTCACCTCTTTGATCATTTGTATGGAGACTTATGACTCGCCCTGTATTTTGGGTTTACATGCACTATGCGCATTTATATAGGTGGGCTAAACGTATTAAAGTTTTTAACGCGTAGGCACGAAATATCCAATATTCTCCCTATATATTTATTATTGTTGTTCTTTCATGTTTTCCATTTTTAGCAATTATCAAAAATTGCAATTACAATTTGAACTTTCCGTTAAATTATCCAATAAATCTCTGATAGTTATTTAAGTATCCTTTTGGGCTACTTTGCGGCTTTTCTTTTTTGCATTAAAAAAAAAATACACATGAAATTCGAATGTCATTAACGGTTTCTAATAATATATATATATATATATATATATTATTCGTTCAGAAACTTTTATGCATTTAGTGCATCAAGCGATCAATTAAGAAAGACATTCAGAAAATGTTTTAGGATACGATCAATACTTTTAACATTTCAAGCAAATTCTTTTTTGTACAAAAAGAAAGTAATTTCTAAATGTAAAAGAAATGATAAATATATCCATTAATGGATTTTATTAGAAATATATTTCAAAAGGTGATCGTTTTCAAATCTGCAAAATTTAAAACATGAGACTTATATTTTATTCCATAAGTATAAATCCTTTAACCCTTTATGACCCGACGGTACTTTAAAGTACCACAGTTTACTATCCCAATTAAACCGCACTCATTGAACGCATTCGCAATGGTACTTTTAGGAAACAATAGTGCATACTTCCCTTGACCATCACTGGATAGCAATAGCAGTTCCTTTAAGCTGAAAATTGTTCACAAAGCTTTCTTTGAGCGTGTGAGAGTCAATTTTGCTTCCAATTTTTTGTTTGACATGGTATCCCTAACTTTTGCTTGGAAACATCTCTAATTTTAAAGTTAAGGCTATCATATTTTTTTTCTTGTTTTAAATAGATTACTTGACAATATATTATGCTATAAAACTTATTTTCAGTTTGTTTACTTTACGAAGCACTTTTAAAAATGATACTTTTTAGTACCGTCGGGACTACATTGAACAGGATTTTTACTTACATTTTTATCATTTGAATGCATATGGTGCATAAAAATGTAAGACATTGATGAATCATAAAGCAAAAAATATGTAATTTTTGGTACAGATGTCATATTCGCCCCATATTGGCGCGACTTTTTTCTGTCGCCAATATCATATAGGCAACGGGTACTTAACTTGCGCTAAAGGGCTTGATGTGGTAACCCGGATTATGTTGTTTATGCTGTTTATGTTTTCGCCAAATTGGCAACCGAAAAAAATCGCGCCAATATGGGGCGAATATGACATCTGTTCCTAATTTTTATCTTTAGAAAAAATATTGTATTTTTATAAAACAAAATGGAAAAAACTACAAATTAGAAAAATATCTTTTATAAATAGCAATTTTATAAGTTTTTTTGAGTTTTCTACAACTAAAAGTTTGGAAATTTCTTTCAGATATGTTTTCCATCGGACTATGGTGTTACAACTGTAGAATGTTCTTCTGATGGCGAAATGCTCACTGATAAATGCACCAACAGCATCATTATCCAGTCATACATACATCATTGACACAGGCCCGTAGCCAGGATTTCCCTTCGGAGGGGGCTCAATCTTTGAATTTTTTCTGATCTGACAGCAGTAATTTGCATAATTTAAAGCGTAAATAAAAAAAATAAACAAGGCTTAACCTAAAGTAAATTCCTGTATAGATACTTGATGACCAGTCAGAAATTGTTATTTCGTATTTTTTCGATTTCTGTAACAATTTTTCGTTTTCAAGGGTACTTCTAATTTTCAAACCGGTTCGGAAACCGAGAGTGTTTTTAGGAAAAAATTGCAATGAAAATAAAAAAGCACAAACTAACAATGTTTCAGATGAGCCTCATTTATCGTATGAGAAAAAGACTTTAAAAAATATGGAAATCCAAACATGTAATTTGAACAGATTTAAAACACAGTATTAATATTCTCGTGCGAGTGTCTCAGATTACAAGCGCGGGGTCTTAAATTGATTAATCCATAGATGAAATTAATTGCACGCATTATTATTTTTTTTTCAAAGAAATAATTAATTGCTACAGCTACAATTATATTTTTATTTCACATTCTCTGATTACAATAATTATAAGTGCAGTACTCTTGGTACAATAAATTTACCAGTGCTTATAGAAGCGATCTTGTGACTTCTTCTCAGCCATGACGCATCATTGCAAGGCTACCCAGTCTCTCATCGGCCAGAAGGTTTCGAGGCAAAGATTCAATTTTTTTCATTGTCTAAAAAGATCTTTCAGCAATGGCTGTTGTTACCGGAACTGCAGCGAAGACTGTCAGAAAGTGTTTGATCGTATTGTAAATTTGTAATACGTTGCATTACACAACTCTAAAACTTTTAGGATCTCTGTGTTTGTGTAAACATAAGAAATTTTCTCGCACCATAATTCATATTCAGCTTTCCCTTGCGACATTGACACTTTATCGTCAAAATATTGAGAGATATTCTCTAATTTGTTATCTTTTGCCGGAGAAGCAAACCCTGGAAGATGTACTTGAAAATCTGTTAGAATGTCTTGATTTGAAATGAATCTGTCATTCAAATTTTGAATAAAACTTTCTATACAGGTAATAAAGACCGTGATCTTGTAATAATACTCTTCAGCTTATGTAATTTGAGGGATTTGCACGTGTTGTCTGTCTAAATGTTAGTCTTGGGAACTTTATTTCAATTTTGAAGACGTCTTAACCCAAGTTTAGATGCAGAATTCAATATCTCATGGTCTATTGCTTCTTCTCTATGTTTCTGTAAAATACTTAGGACATCTTTAGCATGAGTTACAGCATGTACCATGTTACGAAATTTTTCTTAAAGAAGAACTGACAGTGGCTTTCTCAGAATGAGCTTGTCACAGATAAACAGGCTTATGAGAAAATCACTCTTCTCTATGACTGCCAAAAAAGCTCTAGCTGCTGAAGAAATCTTCCATGTGTTTTCCGAAATATTTTTTAAGCTAATGCAAATGCATTTAAAAGGCCCAACATAAATTAATATGCATTCATGTCATTCGGTAAATTTTGCATCCCGAAGGCGGAGAAGTAGTTTTCTACTGTTTTCTTGTGTATATGATGAAATTGCTTCTTGAAGGGCTAAATTTGCCTTGGCTGATACCTAAAAACATTTGTCACTTCATTAACAATTCCAAGGTGTTTCGGATGGCAGGAATCAGCAAGCTGTTGGACAATGCAATAGACCGGAAGACAGCTACACAAACCAACACCTCATCGTGTTGATGGCTGAAAATTAGTTAAAGCTCAGTTAGCATATTGAAATACAACTGATTTGCCAAGTCATATCTTGGTGAAAATCACCTGCAGACTCAATTTTAGTGATTGATTGGTAGATTTACCATTGTGTTTTCCTACACCCAGTTCTCCATGCTTTCATACCTTTGGGTGTAGCAAAACACAATGGTAAACCTACCAATCAACCACTAAAATTGGGACTGCAAGTGGCTTCCACTAAGATATGACTTGGCAAACCAGTTGCATTTTAATATGATAATTGAGCTTTAACTAATCTTAGATTTTCAGCCATAAATTCGGTGATGTGATGATTTGTGCAGCTGCTCGCGATCTACTAGGTTTAAGCGATGGCTTGCACAATAAACGTATCTAATGTTTGGATACTTCTGAGGAATTCTAGATAGGACCCCATTAGCATGACCAGCCATACTAGCCGCTCCATAATACGCCTGTGCGACGCATTTAGACATGTCAAGACGTAGTTCAAAACAACGTTGTAACATTACTTTTGTTTAATTTTCGGCAGACAAATAATTCACTGGGATCAAACCAAAAAAATCTTCGCAGATTATTAGGATTTGTGAAATTAAAAAAAATCCACATATCTAAGAGAAAGGGTAAGCTATTCTGTGCTTGATTTGTCCGCAGTTTCATCAGCAATCAAGCTAAAACAAATCGTGTTATTTATTATGGTAATTAGTTCCTCGGTAACTATATCCGAGCAGATTTCAATTTTTTCATTCTAAATGTCTGGCTGAAGTAAGTAGCATTGCTACGGATGTTTATAATATCTCGTTCCAATTAATCATCTTCAAATATTGCTCTAAATCTTAAAATGGCTCTTAGCTTACCATCTTTTATTATCGTTTTCTCTAATATTAGATGACCACTATCATTGTCACTTCTAAGTGGCATTTCTTGCTCTGCACAAAATAAAATTATTTCAATTATTGTTCTAAGAGCTGTTCTGATTTCTTCTTTTTTTTCTGAAGCTCTTTGGGAATCCAACAGTGAGACAATATCATTCTGTTTCCCTGAAGAAATCTCAAGAATTTTTTTCGCTAATATAACACACTGTTTCTGAAAATCTAATTGTATTATGTTTTAAGAAAAATTATTTAGCTTTTTTCCATTTTCTGAAACATATAGAAACTAGTCTTCCTGATTTTTCAGGACTTCCTTTACCTTATACGGAATTACACTTATCGAATTTTACTGTGCATAAAGGTAAAAAAAAAAAAAAAAAAAAAAAAAAAAAAAAAACAGTGACACTCCGGGAGTGCCAATAGAAGTGAAAACTTCAACAATTACGTGTGTGTTTTTTTAATCGTCAGGAAATGTTTTATGCGTTGAATTGTGTAGCAGCACTAATGAAAGCATCTGGGGACACGGCAGTGCCCCTGCCAAGTCTTGAAAGCACAGCCGTAAGCATCTTTTTCTGGAAGCAACTCAGGGTACTTTTGACCCCCCAATATCTTTGTGTTGGTGATTCCCAGAAACTTGAAACTTCGTAAATCTAAAGTAATGTGGAAATGGAACTAAATGCTGAAATTTCACGTTTCTATCTTTTTTATTTCAGAAGATAAATGAACTTAAACTTTCGCCTTTTCGACACTGATTCACCGATCATCAAAACTCAGAGGTACGTCCTGTATCCCTAGAATCTTGAAATTTGGTATGAAGGTAGTGTTTGGGATACAATGAAAGGGAAAATTTAAAAAATCCGGAAAGTTTGGATAAAAAGTCGAAAAATCAAAAAACCGAGAATTTGGCAGAGATGTGATATACGAACCAGGTTTGGTGCGATTTTTTAACGTCAAAATGTCGAAAGCCCGTTTTCCAATACCAGTTACAATATATATTTTTAAATTATTTTCTATTGTTTTAAAAAGTAAAAAACAATAAATAAACGGTAATTTCATTAATAACTATAGAACAAAACAATTGTACAATTTAAAAAAATAAAATAAAAGTAAATGAACAATTTATTAATAAATAAGCAACAGTAGCCGGGTTACCTTGTAAAATAAAGTAACGCCATTTTGCTGTCAATTAGGTACCCAAGTGCGTATCTGACATGTGTGGCCCGTATTTTATCTTCCGTAATCGAAATTCCCGCCAATACTGTTGGTTATTGACCAGGCCATCAACACGATAAAATACAGCATTATCGGTTTTTAGTTACACGAAATAGGTAGGTCACGAATACGGTATAATTCCTTTTAACTGACGAAAAACAAAATAATAATTTGTTTTAGCAATACGCCGGGAGAAAAAGTGAGTTTTAGCTTCCTTCTTCTTTTGCGAATTGAGCTGAAGAGGGAAAAGTTCCTGTCATTCACCGCTTGGCGCGCTAGTGTCTATGTGTCAAAATGCTAGCATGTCGTTACGTTACAGTGTCTCGAAATCAGTGGTTTTTCCCCATCTCAAAAAAAGCTCAACGCGCCTAAAGAAGTTTTCACTTCAAAAATTAATTAAATTAATTAGTTAAAATTGCGTTTTAAGAACTTGTATTTTCAGTGATAGATACGAATAAATAACTACATATACATTCGAATGAGCGGTATAACGAAAGAGTACTGTAACTTTAATTGAATAAATTTATATTTTTACAACTAAAAATGTACGTAGTTTTAATGTAATGGGAGATGAAAACAAGAAAAACATTGTCAAGCTTTATTATCATTAGAGGTAACTTTGAAAAGTCTTTTTAAACTTTCGGAGGGGGCTTCAGCCCCCTTAACCCCCTCCCTGGCTACGTGCCTGCATTGACATATATATGTTGCGATCAATATGATAAATTCTGTTATTATTAATAATAACCGTTTATTATTAATAATAACCAAGTCTTTTGGTTAATTTTATAAATATTGCATTTTAATCATATTTACGGGTTATTATTAATAATTACCAAGGAAGTTCGGCCAATATGATTAATAAAGCTTAGTAACGAATATGTTTAGTGCAACATGTACTATCGCAACTGTATGAATCTTATAAAAAAAATCATTATTCAGAGACAATAATACTCAATCAAAAGACGTGCCCTATTAATAGGATACCAAGCCATAAGCTGTTAAAGGTAATTATTTTTATAATTGCTGAATCAATTAGGTAAAAATTTTAAACACTGAAATAATGAAAGAAGAAATAATTCAGTGTTAAAGTGCATACTTTTATCAATGCATATTAAGAAAAATGTAGCATAAGAAGAAAGTTTTAAATTTAGACTTCTGTTAAATTCATTTTTATAGAAAATATATTAAGAGAAGTTGCTGTCGGAATAAGACAGTTCTTACACCAATCTAATAGAATATGAAAAGAATAAAAATGTAGGTCATATGCTTCTCATCCGCTCAGAAGTTCCAAATTAGACGGCCATCGAAGAGTCGAAAAAAATACATCTTCTCAATACGAAAGATGAACTGTGGGTTCAAATACAATGTTATTTTTTATAGCAAACAACAAATTGCAAACAAATTACATTAGAAATACAATATTAATGCATTTCTAACAAATTTATTTATTTCGGCAGGAAGAGATTTTGTGGTATTTCGAATTTCAAGGGATTCTTTTTCATTACATTTTTAACAAAAAATTATTAATTTTGCCAGGAAGAATTATTGTGGCATTTGAAGTTACAAAGAGTTTTTGCTATTTTATTACATTTTTAACAAATTATTTATTTTGGCAGGAACAGCTATTGTGGCATTTAGAGTTACGAAGGGTTTTTGATTTTTACTTTCTTCTATCTTTACAAGAAGAAAGTACTGGATTCGTGAAAATTTTCGAATTCCGGTTTTCGACGGATTTACACGATTTAGGGGACAGAGAACCATAAAAACATGTTTTTAAAAAATGTCTGTCTGTCTGTCTGTGTGTGTGTGACACAAATTTTGTGGGGGCTCAACAGGTGGTGCTGCTATGCAGCATTTTTCACGATTCCCACAATAGCACAATCTCCAGAACTAATGCACGGATTTTCATCAAAGCTCAGATTCAGTTAGTCCTTGACATGAATTGACTTTTTATATATTTTGGTGTAAATCGCTCGACAGGTGACCTGCTATGCTGCATTTTTCAGGATTTACACGATTTCCGCAATAACTCTATCTCAAGAACTAATGCACGGATTTTCATCGAACTTCAGATTCAGTTATTCGTTGATGTGACTTGTTGCTGATTTCGTGTTGTTGTAAATTGCCCAACAGGTGGCGCTGCTATTCTGCATTTTTCCCGATTTCCGTAACAGCTCTATTTCAAGAACTAATGCACAAATTTTCATCTAACTTCAGATTTAGTTACACGTTGACACAAGTTGTTTCTGATTAGGTTTTGGTGTTAATCGCCCAATACGTGGCGCTGCTATGCTGTAATTTTCACGATTTTTGCAATAGCTCTATCTCAAAAACTAATGCACCGATTTTCCCCAAACTTCAGATTCAGTTAGACGTTGACATAAATTTTAGCTTGGTGGTTTTGGTGTAACATAGGTTTTGGTGTAAAGCCTCCAATAGGTGGCGCTGCTAGGCTGCATTTTGCTTTATTTATACGATTTCAGCGGTAGTCATATTTCAAGAACTAATGCACAGAATTTCATATCTTCAGAATTCTCATGATGGGCATTTAATTTTGGCCATTTAATTTGGTCATTTAATGATGTAGAAGAAAGTTTTGGGATTGGTACATCCGACTACTTTACATTTGCAGCTATTTGAGTTACAATTGTCTTTATAATTATAACATTGAGATCCTTGACCAGCTACGTTGGAATTCTTACAAGAACATTCTTTTAGATTTATTTCCTTCACTTGAACTTCATTAACTGAAATTAAAGCTTCCGTAAAATCATTCCTTGTGAACAGTTGATTTAAAATGCCATGTTTTGTACTAAATTTATATAAGTTACTTTCTCTAAAAATTAGAACAGCTATAATATTTCGGCTATGAGCCTTACCCTACCCATATTTACCTCTAGTATTCTTATTCAAACGGTTTCTCTTACCTTTTCACTTGGAAATTTTAACTTCGAAAGCCTTAATATTGTTTTGCTTGCTTATTTAGTGACTGTTTAAAACAGCGCCGAGCTTTTTGAATATATATGAGGCTTCATCTAGTGAAAAAGAAGAGTTTTCCTTATTTTCTTCAAAACTTTCCATTTCAACATCGCCGAAATTTTTTTTTCCTCTCTGCTTTTTGAGCATTATGTTGTTCCCCTTCAGTTTGACCAACATTTTATTACTGCTTTTGACTGAACATGGAACAGTTCCCTCCGAGTCTTCGTCCGAACTATTCAGTTCCACGCCCATATTTTATCATCATTCATTGCGCCGATATCCTTATCCTCGGATGACATTGCTGTCTGAAATTGGATATCATTACTAGACTGATTACTTAAACAACAAGATCTTATTCACTTGTAATTCCTGACAAAATATCGACTAACAAATGGGTTATTAAAGTTACTTTCGCTTTATAGCCAAATAAAGCTTCATATGGACTACGATATCTTCCAGAGTGGTGTGCTCTATTTTTCATAAATTGAATAAATTTTATTCCTTCTGACCACTTTCTTGTATTGTTAGTTTTAAGCCAAGTAGATAACATGTTTTCAACATCTTGGTTTGTTCTTTCAACTGAGCCTTGCTATTGAACGTGTCTTGGTGTTTCATGAAACATTTTGAGTAGATTTTACACTCCACAAACTTCTTTAATAATGTTTTTAGCAAATTCTCGGCCATTGTCCCTTTGCAAGATACACGGTGCTCTAAACGTGGTGAATACATCCATTAGGTGATAAGCAACTTCCTATGCTCGTCTTGTTTTTAACGCTCTTAATTGAATAAATTCTGAATTCACAACAAAAATAACATTAAATTGACACTATTTGGCACGCACAACAATGGAAACAGGAGAAAAATAAATATTAGTGAGCGTCCCGAAAGGTGAATCGAAGATAAACAATCAACTGATATCATCAAGTTGTTGCTAAGAGACAAAAACAAACTTGCGCGCTCACAAAAGCTATTATACGATTGTACAATAGTGAGGCGCTGACACGGAATAAATATACTCATACATAATGAAAATCTGAAGCTAAAAGAGATGAAATTTATTAAATTGACCGAATTTGATTGGTAATTATTAATAATAATCATTTAATTTGATAAATTCTCGCAAATTAATCATATTACCTGGTTCATTTGGATATTATCAGGTAATTATTAATAATAACAGGTTATTATTAATAATAACCGATTAATCAAATTGACCGTAACATATACATTAGATATATGGGTCAATATCTGAAAACTGGACAATTTCACTCCAGAATTTTTATTTTTTTTAAATTAATGTACCAACTTCCAGATACAATTATATATTATGATACATGTTTTTTCATTTGAATGCTGTAGTGTTTCGAGATGAAGTATGTAGGGGAGACTAGGGGCGGTTGACCATACGGGAGGCTTGACCCATCCATCAATTTTCAGGGGAGACTAGGGACGGTTGACCATACGGGAGGCTTGACCCACCCATCAATTTTCATATATAAAAGAATTTCAGAGTTTTATCAATAGGTGCCAACCAAAGTTACTGGAAAGCTCAAATAATAGTCTTCTTTTCATTGAGATAATCGAAATAGTTGTTGAAAAAGTCAAATGTAAAGCATTTTCAACCTAAAAGTTGTGTTTTTTAGAAATATTTTGTAAGCTTTTTTCAAATAAATTAAATCATAGAAATTTAAGTAAGTAGGTTTAAAGTAATACAGAAATATTGAGCTTTCATTTCAGGCATAAAGATTGTATAGTAAGTTAGGCTTAACATAACAAAGTGCTAATCTTTAGAAAAGGCCTCTGTAGGGAGGGTCCCTACAGAGGGTCCCTACCCAGTCAATGTGAGGGAGGGTTAACCAGATGCTCAGAGCTCCCTTAATTAAGTGGTTTTGGAAATCTTTTTATTATACACTGTACATAATGAAAAGTTAATGGTTATATATATATAAAAGAATGTAAATTTATCCTGTAAAGCTTCAGTAAAATGGTGTGATGGAAAAGAAAATGTTTAAAACTGACTAATGAAAGATATGAAAAATTGCTGAAAAATGGGAAAGTTGATAGAAATTTTTTTCCATTTAAATATTACTTACAATAGGTGAAAAGAAACAGTCAGAATGACTAGAAAGGACTAGAAAGGATGAAAGCAGCAGTCTTAACCCTTTCAGGGGCAATGGTAAGTTTATAAAACCACTTAATTTTAATTCCGAAACGTCACAATAGCACCAGAATATTGCTAAAATATTTTCCATTTAATATGTATGTGAAATATAGCCTTTTTCTTATTTCCACATAAATATGGTCGTAAATTCCGGTGCCAGTCATTTATTTCAACATTTTATTACTGAAAGTTCTTTGTCCCTTAAGGGTTTAAATGATGTTAATGATAAGTCAAGTGCTCATGCTGCTGCAACAGAACATAGCATCGATCGAAAAACTTTATGAAGGAATGTAGACAGATTTCAGCAGGGTGAATACAGTGAGATGAAGGCAAACTATGTGACAACTAGAGTTGTCAGGTCGAGTGTCACAAAAAATAGGACAAGGAGAAAAAAAAGGGGGGGGAGAGTGGCTCTTAAATCCGGACATAATAACATGAAACACTATGAAAACTGAACCTGTCTCTAACAGAATACTGCATTAAATGTTAAAATTTAATTTTCCCTGCTGTACGATTATACCTGCTGAGACAAAATCCTGTTTAAAACAAAATTTTTCACCTCTGACTTGAGATTCCATCTCAACAGGTTTGTTTAAGCATATTTTTTTTTAAATATTTTTTTATAATAATTAAAGCATGTAGCATAAATTTATTTTGCTTTTTTAAAACTGATTTTATTTCTCTTCACAAATATTGCAATATAAAACAAAATGGGTCAGGCCTCCTATATAGTGGGTCAACCCTCCCATATGTGGGGAGCCTTGACCCATTATTTATTCATGATTAAAATCAATCATTTTTCAAATTTCTAATACGTTGCACTTATGTAGTAATTTTATTTTGATAACTGATTGTATAATGAATAAAATGATGTATGAAACTTTATTCTACGTTCAGTATTTAAAAAATAAAAAAATCATTTTGTAAAAAGTGGGTCAACCCTCCCTAGTCTCCCCTATATTTTAAGCGTAGGATAAACTTTTATGGAAGAAAGTGTCTGTTAACACCATAATCAGTGTCTAATAATTGGGGCTGAGATGATGGGGACTGAGGTGGTGTTTTTGTATTAAAGGCTGCACAGCCATTTTGTTGAATCATTTTACCCACATGTAAATTATTAAATATGCCATGTGACATTTGTATGTTACGTAAATAAAGTTGCAATAAACTTTTTGTTCATAAATAAAAAGTTAAATAGGGGGACATGAATGATGCTATGAAAAAATACTCATCCCTATTCAGAAAAAGAACTAAATATATCTAAACAGGAAACAAAGAGAAAAACAACTTACCTTCATCCATGGTGGCTAGTTGAACTTTAGTTGCTGTTGCAGTGGAAATTATTCTGCCACCGCCACCTAGTATCTGTTAACCTAAAAGTGTGTTTAGAGGGACTGAGATGATGGTCAACCTCGGGGACAAATATATTTACTACAATATTTTACTATAAAATCTATACTAAGAAAGGATAATTATATTTTCTCATAACGTATATATATATATATACGTATAAATATGTAATAGCAAAAGTTAATAATATTTATAGAAATGTTTACAGCATACATTTAATATTGGATATTTGTACCTGGAGACAGGGACTGAAATGATGATTTCGCCTTTTTAAAGCTTAAAACTAATTATTTATACATCATTATATGTCCATTTATGATTGGTAATTGATATAACAAATGTTACAATATATTACGTTTTTCTGTTTTTGGTTTTAGTATAATTAATGAAATATTATTGGCAGTGGACGCAAATTAGTGGACGAATTTTCAGATATTGACCCATATGTATGATACGTCACATTAAAATAATAAGAAAAATTTTGGATTTTTTTTTTTTAAGTCTCGATTTTTGTCCAACCGTTGGGATCCAACGGTATTTTGAAGTACCACATCAAGTAATTAGCCGTAATTAACAAAAATTAAATAAATATTTTACTTTTAGTGCACCTATCTTCTAATGTATCACAGTAATGCAAGGAAAAAAGTTTCGAGGAGATAGTTTTTTAAATTCATAATTTTGGATACAAAAGGTTAATAATTTGGTCCGTGTTTTCCCGTTCCCAGAAATCATATTAAAATGACTGTACACAAAAATATTTTAAACAGAATTATTTTTTAAAAGGTACGTTCAATGAAGGGATAAGAAAGTATTGTAGCATCAAAAGCGATTAAAAAATATAAATACCCTTGGATTTACAAGAATTCTTATGAAAATACAGGAAAATCCCCCGGAAGGTCATAGTGTTAAAGTTATTTTCTACTCTTTCTAAACTTATTGCTTAAACTTATCACGATGATTAGAAGTAAGTAAAAGAATTTTTCTTGTAATGAAATGGTTTAAAAACGCTCCTAACATATTTTACTTTGTAAACAACTTTACGCGACACTTAATTGTAACAAATTTATGCGAAAAAGTAAAAGCCGTTTATCAAGTTAAAGATTTAAGTATAAGAATGTATCTTGATGTTAAATCTTTTAAAAATTATAACATTATAGTTTGGTAGTAAACAGATTTATACGATACTTAAGTTACGCTAGAGAACTAAAAAAAGTAAAATTTATTTATTTTCTTCCTTTTCTTAAGCCTGTAATCCTGCGTCTCTGCTTATGACAAGTTTTATCACTTTAGAGTTAAAATGCGCTTTACCACTGGAAAGATGTATAGATAATTTTCTCTTAAATCTTCATTTCACGATCTTTACGGCATTAACTTTTGGAACTATGCTTCATAAATTTGTATAACTTTATGCATGTGGATTACTTTTATCTTTCATAATACAAAAAAAAAAAAAAAAAAAAAAAAATTCACTTTTTAAGTTTTAAGACTGTCACACCGTATTTCACATATAATCTCTTTTCAGGTGCGTTCTTAATTATATAAATACGTAGCACCTATAGCCGTCGTTCGGTCCGTCTGTCTGTCAGCCCGCATACAACAGAGCAAAAACTACCCAACCGAATAGTCTGAAATTTTAAATACATAATTGTTGCAAAATTTTGTAGAGTCATTTCAAATTTAATGAAAATCGGATGAATAGTTTAATTACAGGGACAGTCAAAAGTTTTCCGTTGCATTACGGCCAATGGGAAAAAATTACTTCAATTTCATTTTAATGTTGTTACAGCCTTTCGGACAGAATGTATTGATATGCACTTATAAAGTGCACTAAAATATACATTCAGTATAATATGCGGTGCAAAAAATATTTATAAAACTATTAATAGTACGAACGCACCTCATTTGCCATGTTTAACGTGCAATTTCTAGATTGTTAAGTTTATTAAGAAACATAAAATAAATATTTTTTAATAGTGCTTGTAGGTTTCGTGTTATTGGCATAAGCTGTGTTTGAACCTGAGTCCTATTTTATGGAAGGCGAGAGCCGTAGCACAGAGATTAAAGGTATGTTCTGTGTTGTGTGTTCTTAATTGTTCTGTGCTAGTGACTCATCATATGAGCCGTTCAGTGCACAAGTCGATTAACTCCATCAAGTGAAAATGTTCAATATAAACAGCTAAACTTATTGTAACTGTAAAAATATTGTATCTATATAATATTTTTTCTCGGGATATTTTGATTGAACTCGTTTATTATCTTTTAATAAAGGGTAACATTTTATCACTGTATAAATATATAGAAAAATTTCAATGTTCCTTTGTTTAAAAAACGCCACTTAAAATATAGGGTACTTTTCGGTTAGCCGGGCGCCAGTGTTACATATACATATTTATATACATATATATATGTAAATATACATATATGTACATATGCACATATTGTATATATACACACATATATATATGTAAATATATATGTATATATAACACTGGCGCCCGGCTAACCGAAAAGTACCAAATGGGGTTAGTCGGACAGTCTTCTGAACGCCTCATATATTGTTTCTTGACATTTTGTTGCGAGAGATGACGTTGCTGCCCTCTCCGCTCCCAATGGAATCGTCTTATTTAGACTTTGGCTTGCGCTCGTTTAGCTAGTTGCTGAAAAACTATGCCTATTGGCGGTGAATTTGTTGTGGTGTTGCCATCTGTTGTGAATGATGTGTGTTTCTTCTCCGGGTCACCAATGTAGGTTTTGTGAAAATTGCGTTGGCTGGGTTTGAACCTGGGACCTACTGTATGGAAGGCGAGCGTCGTAGCACAGAGCAAAAGTCTTGTTCAATTGTACTGTTTCAGTGACTAATCATGTATTGTTTCTTGAAGTTTTGTTGCGAGAAATGATGCCGCTACAGTGATCAAGATTATTGTCACCATTTAATCTGTTTTAAGCAGTTTTACACTTTCCGGAGAAATATAGTGTAAGGAAAATATTGTAATCATCATGCATACATGTTTCAGTGAACACGATAGCGTCCACACGGTAATTTCGATTGAGATTCCATTAGAAAAATATGTTATAGACCCGCAAGAACTGCATATATTTCCGACAAATCCGACAACGGATTTTGTATCCAAATCATTTTTAAACCATTTTGTAAAAAAATAAAAAAAAAGAAAGAAAATTGATAAGTATTTTATTATTTAAATCGACTAAGGGATCCACCCGGTATTCAAAGGGTTACAGGATCTAGGTGAAATCCTTTTTTCATTAAAAACTCTAAAAGATTTTTACAGATAATACATATTTTTTTATTGTCAACCTAAGCATTCTTATATGAATAATATCTGTAATTTTTATAAAAAAGGGTTTTGAAATTTATTAAAAGCTATACTTTCAGCCGCATGACAGGAATTAATGGCCGAAGAAATTGACAAAGATTTCGATACTTACAGCAGCGTTTTGATTCCGATAACTTCAGTATAACTTCTGTGGTTTAAGAGCGTTGTTCGATAACATGTTTAATTTATGTTATATTTATATTACTTTATTGTTTTATAATTTCTTTATAGAAAAAGCATGTATTCTCAATTAAATATTTTTTAAAGGTGGAGGTTAAAGCGTTTCAGAATGGTGGTAAAGGTAAAATTATTTACAGGGTAAAAATGATTTTTTTTTCTTGTAAAACATTTATTCTAATTCAGAAGACCACAAATTTTATTTTTATCAGTTTATCAAAGTGACATCATTTTCATTTAACCAGCACCGAATTAGAAACCAAATCTTAAAAGAACAATATACTTTTGGCAAATTTTTGCATTAAAAATCACGTAGTCTGCAAAATGTAAATTTCGCATTTTCTGTTTAAACTACAATATAAATACGATTTTATTATGTGAAATTTAATATCAAATTAATGATATAAGTATTTTATAAATATAAAATAACGCTGGATTTCTATTTACCTCAAAAAATCGGAAGACGTCATGCAATGCAAATGTAACACATCGAGTTGTTTGGTTGTTTGGTTGGTTGCATGTTTGACGGCCGATTATCTACTCAAGGGATATAAGACCGAGGGTGGAGTAGCCTCCGTGGGGGTCCTTCTAAACACATCGTGTTGGCACGCAAATAGTTTTAATTAGGGGAGACTGGAGATAAAAGGTACAAGGGAAAGATACGCTAAAAATTTCAGGAAGAAAATAATGTATAGAAATTTTCAACTTTTGCTCAATCGATGGCGATACTCGTTCTGTCTTAATAACCCTTATAATTAGCATCAGCAATTATAACGTTGTAGATGGTGAAAGCAAATCCTTTTCTTGATAAAAATTTTGTTCTTGCTTTTCTTTTTTTTTTCCTAAAAACTAATATTAAGTTTAGCATTATAATATGTATTTTATTTTGCACTGCAAAGTATGCACTTGTTGGAAAACGTCTCAGCGTAAGTGGTTTTATGTCCAACACCGCCTCGCCTGTGAAATGACAATTTATCTGTGACATGTGCAACACGCCTTCATTTTAGTTGTGAAATGTGTTCCAAGATGGCGACACTTCCCTGAGCGAAGTTCTCGTAAGATCACGAACTAATGGACAATTGTGTCAGAGACTTATGTTTCGAAAAGACGACAATAGATCGCAGCACCAGAGAACTTTTCTGACGATATAGACTCCTTTAATTAGAACTGATTTGCTTGTTAAGCAGTTTTATTGTTTCCAGACTATTTTACTCTGTTTTAACTTGTGTGGGCCCCTTTTTTTACTTCTCACTTGAAGGGCCGATTTTGCCAGCTCAAGACGCACGGTTTTTTGTGCGTCAACCCTTTGTCCTATGGAAGACTTACGTCTCCTACTGGATTATCGATGTCATTACTCTTATCTTATTAATATTTAATCTTTTTACTTTATATTTTAGTGTGTGAGTGTGGATCCTTGTAACCCAGAATTTTTTCAAGCATTAAATAGTTTTTCTCTACATCTGGATTCTTCGAAGATGATATTATTCACAATTTGCCACATCTATTTATTAAATAAAAATTACAGGTTGCTTACGTAAGAAGGAAACCAGCATATGTCTGTTTTACCAGAAAGGTAAGAAAATAGATTTCTATCTTTCATTATTGATATGAAAATTTTATTACAATTATTTTATATTTATACTGGGTCCTTAGCTTGATGCTTATCGCGAACTCACCCTTCCTAGATATTTTAATAGCACTTTATGTGAATACCAGTATATTTTGTTATCTAAAATACTGTCATGTATGAATACATTTTTTATTTCGCTATGTGGGTATGGGACATTGTCCCTTTCAACCCCTCGTTGTTTATAAATATTTCAACAAAATATTATTTACGTTTCGTAAAATTCAAGTTGTGATTTTTAGTTTTTTATGTAGAAAGAATGAATGCATTATTTTACAGAAGAAAAATGTGCAAATATTACAATAACATGTGCCTGCAATTTAGATATTTTTTTCCTTTTCCAAAAATCATCAGAAAGTCAATGGGCTTCGAAAATATAAAAGGAAAATTAAGAAAAATCGAATTACCGAAGAAGAAATGATGGGTGCTGTATCTGAAGTTAACGAAAAAGCAGTGTCTATAAGATCAACAGCTAAAGCCTACGGCATTAAACAGTCCTGTTTAGAAACAATTGTTCTGAAATTTAAGAATGCCCAAGCAGATGAATTTCAATACGCCCATTTAGTAATACTAAAGTTTTTAGTGAAGCTCAATAAAAAGAGTTAGCTTCATATTTGCCCCAAGCATCTAATATGAACTATGTTTTTGACAATTGTGCATATGAGTATTCAATTTCTTTGAATTCTCCAAAAATGTTCCTGTCTTGGCAAACAAACAAGCAAGCTGGAATTGATTGGTTCCAAGATTTTAATCAACGAAATTCGTTACTTTCTCTTAAGAAAACCTATAGCCATTAGTTCAACAAGAAGCACAAGTTTCAACAAAGCTAATGTTGATATTTTTTAAAAACTTTTAGTCAGTTATGAATCGCTATAAATTCACACGGAAAATAATTGCCGAAACGTCAGTGAAGGCTTACTGTGGAGACACGAAAAGTTTTGGTTTCCGTTAGTCTGTCTGTCTGTTAGTCTGTCTGCACTGTAAATTGAAATGTCTGAAATTCAGACATATAAGTGTCTGAAACGGAGTGTTCAATTTTCAGACATTTTAAAGTGTCTAAATTTTTAAGACGCTTGTATGTGTCTAAATTTAAGACACTTCAAATGTCTGAAATGCATCCATGTTTGACCACCTTTAATTTCTCTGCAAAAGCAGCCATTTTTTCGGAAAGCCTTATACACAGAAAAAAAAATCCTTCAAAATATAAAAATTGTACCGCCAATCAAGACGCCAGTACAATTTACGTATTTTAATGAAAATTTTCTTCAATTTCTGGAAAAATTTATTTATTTATTTATTGGAAAATTTCTGTATTTAAAAAAAAAAAAAAAGAGAGAAGGGTACACATGTATTTCAATACAGTCTCGCACATTTTACATGATTAACTACTTTTACTCAATTTACAACAACATCGTATTTAACATATACCTTAACAACATTGCACCTACCCGTCGCGGGATACGAACTCGCAACCTTATGGTCTGTAGACTATGCGATAATCCCTCTCGGCCACGATTTCACAGCTAGGAAGTTCAAATATTGTTAGTTACTTGTGACTCACAATTTATTTTACAGAAACGGTAAATATTTTGTCTATCTGCTTATAATTTTGAAAGATTTCACACATCTTCTCTCTAGAATTTTGAATATTTTGCTTTTCCTGCAATGTAAGATTAGCAGAAGGTTTATCTACTTCTACCGAAGAAATTTTCAGAACAGAAATATTATTGTTAATACAGATGACAGACGTTATTTTTGAAATATTAAAATATTTAAAATGTTTTAACAGTGCATATGTATATATATTACATATATATTTAATTAATATCTATATATATTTAATTCGGGCTTGTCCCGTTTCAGTTGTGTGTTTGGGGGGGGGAGGGGCGTAATTCAACGCCCATTAAAAATAAAATCAATTTTTCATAAAAAAAAATGCATATATTTTTGCCCAAAGCCTGTGTTTAATGTTAATGCGAAGGTATGTGTATATAAAAGTGTGTGAAGAAATATAGTGTTCTATTTTTTGATTTTTCTTTCTTTCTTTTTTTTTCAGATCGGTTGAATATATGGCAATTTTTTTTTTAATTGGACTCATTAATCCCTATATATTCCATATTCCATATGCCATATATTCTGAACAAAATTTCTCAGTTATAAATATTGTATATAATTTTTCTTCAAAAATAATAAAAACCAGTGTTTTATAGTTGCGCAAATAATTTTTATCTTCCTTTTTTTCGATCGAAATACAGGTTAAAAGTTTTCGATGAGATTAATTTTCTTACGGTGAAATGAGATCATTCCTGAATTAAATCAATACTCAATGATTAGCTAAAATGTTATGTAGTAAAAAATTTCAGAAATATTCTATATAATTCCAAAATAATAGTTATAACGAACTTAAATAACTTCTCAAAGCACCATCAAACACTTAAATGCGCAAATTAATAATAAGTTCGATATTTCTTATTCAATATATTGAATAAGAAATGTATAGATGGCGCCACAGTTTTGAGATATATTCCAGTTATTTTTCTTTTGCGAAAATTTCGTAATTAAACTTGATATTTTCTTTAAATTTCAGAGGGAAATAGAATCAGCATACACTTTGGATACCACACAGATTCAGTGGTGCATCCAGAATTGCGATTTGGAGGGGACTAGCATATTTTAGAGGCAGTGTTATAGTTGTAAAAAAAAATGCAAGCGTCGTAACAAAATGGAAAGTTTTGGTTGGTGTAATTCTGAATGCTTTTAAAATGTTAAATAATGAAATACTGTACTGTACTAATATATACTTTTGTTTTTGCGATTTTTTTTGTGTGTTTCCGTATTTGGATAATTTTAAAGTGTGTTTGCAATCAAACAATTTAAAGTTTTATTATTAAATTATCAAAATATTATAAAGGTTAAAGTGTACAAAAAGTTGCACTGGATCTTAAATTTATAATTAAGTAAATAGTTTTTTTTTTCTAAAGTAAATCTTAAAAACATCAATTAATTAGTTTACTTAAGTGTAATTAAGTAATTAATGTTTATAATTAAGTAAATTTTAAACATGCTATAATTTCGAATTTCATAATAAAATTTAAAAAAGAGAAAAAAAAATTGTGCGACAAAATTAATATCTTTTTAAAAATTCCGATTTTTTAAGGATCTATTAAAAAATAATTATATTCTTTCATAATTAAAAAAAAATAATATCTAGTCTAATCTGGGAGAGGCTTCAGCCCCCTTAACTCCCCCAGTAGGTGTGCCAATGCACTAGTTTCAATATAAATAAATAAATCATGTTTAATATACGTGAGTTTAGAAAATTCTGATTGCGAAATATGTGGATTTGTCCTTGAAAGATTATATTATACCTTTTAAATGGAGAAATATGCAAAAAATGGAAAATTTTCTGGAATTTACGGAAGTAAATTTATATTAAAATACGTAAATTGGCGTCCCAATTGGCAATATAATTTCCATATTGTAATGGTTATTTTTTACAGTGTATAAAGCTTACAAAAAACAGTGAACAATTGATTGCCTATAGCAAAACTTGCAGGGTGATCAAAAATGGATGCGATTCAGATGTTTTAAACGTCTTAAATTCAGACATATACACGTGTCTTAAAAATTAAGACACTTTAAAATGTCTGAAAATTGAACACTCCAGTTTCAGACACTTATGTGTCTGAATTTCAGACATTTCAGTTTACAATGTTTATACCATGATCATATAGTAAGACACTTAAGTATCTTAATTTCAGGCACCTATGATGTCTGAAATTCCATATTCAGACACTTAAGTGTCTGAATTACTCTTTCAGTCACATATGTGTCTGAATTTAAGACGCCCTTATTTGCAGTGTGTCTGTTCCGCGATAACTGCCGTAAAAAACATCCGATTATCTTAAAATTAAGGATGCATGTTGGAGAAATCCCCGGATTTAGCTGTATAGTTTTTGGTTAAATTTGGTTCATTCGTTCGGAATATATAGAACTTTTTATTTTGCGACTTAATGCTTTCCTATAGCAATTCAGACGATTTTTCCATTTTTATTTGTTGAAAAGAAATGGCTCATATGATTGAAGGATTTAAATGCTAAATTAAGGATGATGAAATTTCCTAATTTGAACCATACATTATTCATATTAGTTTGAAATTTTGTGTATACATTTGTCAGAGTTTTTAAATTCGGTGTATAACTTTTATGGAGGGATTTTATATATGTGTTTCAATAATATAAAATATTTTTTTTTTAATATAAATTTTCTTTTTAAGCACATATTTAATTGTTTTTGTTATCTTTTAACTGTTACCTAGCAGCGAACTACACCTAAAAATATCGTAAATGTGAAAGTATTTGTAATTGTTTGAAGTTAAATCAAAGTCAAAAGGGACGAATTAATGTCTTTGTGTCTTTACATATAGATGGAATTTACCACAGAAATAAAGAAAGACTATGTTCTATTTATTTTGTTCAAATATTTTTCTTTTAAATTAAAAAGTTCATTATTTTCATAAGGAATAAATCAACATTTGCTATGAAATTTAACAATCATTTTTTTTTTTTTTTTTTTTTTTTTTTTTTTTTTTTTTTTTTTTTTGCCGTTGCCATGAAAATTCAATCCCGGAATAAAAATTTATCCTAAACAGTTAATTTTGATTTGAAAGATTTTTATGTGCGAGAGGAAAATGAAATAAAAAATAGACATGAATACGCCTTCATATTACAAATACAGTGAAAATACGAAAAGAATGTGAATTTGATCTCATATATCAAAAATAAAACGAATACGCTTTGAGGTTGAAATAAAAGGGGCTTGTGTTATGATATTAATTATTATTATTAAAAAAAAATGTTACTGATATCTCATGGTTTATCGTCTGCACACAGCTAACAGAAATGTTAATTCTTAATCGAAAATTCCAATGAGAAAAAAACAACTTTTGAAAAGCAAATAGATAGTAAATATCAGAATTATGCACCGAAAAATTATCGTTGTCGAAAATGACGTCATTGTATCGGGAAATAAATATTTTCATTCTTAAAAACCAAGCATTAACTAGATTGCCTGAAAAAATGTTTTTTGACGGGTGTTACTTCTTAATGCCGCCTCATTTCAGAAAATATGAATGAAAATTATTTTATTTTTAAAGGAAATTACATTTTCATTCATAAAACCTAAACGTTTAATATAATTGCGTCAATGTAAATCATCTTCTGTGTTACCAGTATTGTAAAATAAGGTTCGGAAGTGTAAAAATAAATCTAAGATTTGCGCTAACCATTAGCGCAATCAATAAAAAGTTACGTATGTAAATTAACAAGACCACGGGGGGTTCAGGGGGGCTCTGCCCCCCTGAAGAAATCTACTTTTATACCAGAATTAACAGCTCATGATAATTTTGAAATATCCTTCCATAACGTTTTTAATTTAATGCTTCTAATGTCTGAAAACTTCGTATTTTTTATTGTTATAAATAATTACATAATTTGAAAATTTTAAATTGCGGTTTGCAGGAAACTGAATATTACCAAAGTGAGTCTAAAAACAATGACTTGCAGAGCTGACGTTGAGGCTCCTGATCTGCAGATTTACTAGTATATAAATGTGATGAAACAGGTTTAATGACAGAGCACAAGCCACCTAAAGTAGTAGCAAAACGTGGTGAAAGCAATTTTCTCACATAACATCAGCTGAAGGTGGTAAACTTGTCACACTTTTGTTTTTAAATCAGGTAACGCTGTTCAATAGTATACGTTTTCCCAAGGAAGAATTACAAAGATCTCATGCTCGGAGCTACCCCATATTAAAGGCTTGGACTTGCTAATCAACTTAGTGGATGACGGCAGAATTTTTTTTTTTAAGCAATTAATCATTAGATTAATATTCTAGTTGTTCCAAAATGGATCCTACGCTTCTCTTATTTGATAATCATGAAAGCAATATAAATATTAAGACAATAAAATTTGCGAAATATAATGGAATAATTATGGTGACATTCCTGTCGCACTTTATCCACAAACTCCATAAAAGCACTCGGAATGAATACAAAGTATATTTTTTCCGAAAAAATGAATAAAACCACTTTGTATTCTCTGATACTATTGACATGAATGACGTGAATATTAATGATATTGTGATGAAGTTACTTAAATCCAGGGTTGGGTTTTTGACGTCAAAAACTGGCTTTTGACATGACAAGCGTCAAAAACTGGTTTAAACTGTCATAAACTGGTTTAAACCGTCGAAAACTGTCAAAAACTTTTAACAGTCTTAAAACATATTTTAACAACAATAGATAAACATTAAATAAATCAATGATTTATGTTTTATTTAAAATTATTGTATTTTAATAATTAAATTTTGTTTTAATTATTAATTGCGATAAAATATTTTTATTTTTTGAAATTTTCAATCAAAAGAAAATCATTTTATACAATTAAATAAGCCAGATCAATTTTACCCCGTAGCATGCTGCAGCACACAACCTGTTCAGCTTTTTGCACCCAACATTTATTTACACCCAAATGACTTCTGAGTTTAGAGTGTATGAAGCGTTAGAGTCTGCCTATGATGCTGAGCTAGTAGGGACTTGATAGGCAAGTTTTGAAGCAGGCTCAGCCGAAAAGCTATAGCATTTAACAATACCTATAGCACTGAAATAAGAAGACGGGAAAAGGGGTTCTTTAGCTTCATACACAATCAGTATGGGTAAGCAAACATAAATTCTCTCTGTAGCCCAAACGCGAGCTGAATCAACTGATACATCAATCAACCCTTGCCCCCTGATGGTTGGGATGCAAAATATAAGCCAAATAATGGCACGGTTTCGTGATTTGATCCCTTCTATTAAGCACTTTTTCAATATGGATCTTAAGTAAATTTTCTTTTAGAAAACCGAGCCAATTTTGTTCAGTTTTAAAATCGAAAATTTTTTTTATATATTTAAAGAAAGCGTGTTTTAAAAAGATTTTAACTTTAAGCTTTTTTAAAAAAAAAATTTACTTCTCTTATTTTGTGAATGTTAAATGCTTGTTTTGTAAAAGGTTAAAAATCCAATTTCAATTTAGAATGGAAGGGTTATTGTCTAGACTAGAATAAAATTGATGCACATTATCTTGTTATATATACAAAAAAAATCTGCACTTTCTAAATTTTTTTTCTTAAAAAAAAACCTTATGTTGTTATATATACAAAAAAAAAACCTGCACTTTCTAAGTTTTTTTTTTCTTAAAAAAAGAAAACCTTGGTAATGCTACTCTCAAAAGTAATAGAGAAATTAAAACGATTTTAAATAAGACAAAATATTATAGTTCAGGGGAGCTTAATGTCTGCTTTTTGGAAAAGGACAATTTTATAAAAAATAAATAAATAAATAAATAAATAAATATTTTACCCTGTTAAAAAGTTGCATTTAACAATAATACTTTACTAACTATGTACTTATTATTGATATACAGTAATGGTGAATTTTAAATGTTATGCATTGCATTTAATGTGAAATTTTACAGATAAATGTAGTAGTTTAGGTTTTTGACGAGGTTTTTCACAGATGGTTTTTGACATGACGATTTAAACCATGGTTTAAACCCGACATAAACTGACACATGTCAAAAACCTGTCAACCCTGCTTAAATCAGTAACTGTTGGTGAGACAAACAGAGCTAAATCTTTTTTAAAAATTTTTTATTTAAAGTTATTTTATGTCGTGTACGCCTATATAAGTTATTTTCTTGTTCTGTTTTAGCATATGTTGCAATATATACTAGTAAATCTGCAGATCAGGAGCCTCAACGTCAGCTCTACAATTCATTGTGTTTAGCACCCTTTGAGTAATATTAATCTTTCTACAAAAAACGAAATTTAAAGTTCTAAAATTACATAAACATTTATAAAACGAAAAAATATTTCGAAGGTTTCTGACATTAGAAGCTTTAAATTAAACCCCTTGTTATGTAATGGTATTCTGAAAATCTCATGACCTACTTATTCTGGTAATTTTTAGATAATAAAGTAGATTTCTTCAGGGGGGCAGAGCCCCCCTGAACCCTTTCGTAGTGTAATTTAATTTACATTTGTAATTATCAATTAATTGTGTTAATGTCCTTTAGTAAATTCTACCAATAGACGGAAACGTACATGAATTCTTTTCTACAGTCCTGTATATTACGTGAAGATTTTTACGCGTCGTCTATAACATTTAAATTTAATGCAGACAAAAAACCCTCTTAAAACTGCTCATATCACATTTCCGGGGATTAGTATGCATAGTGTGCACCATATATCCAGTTTCTGCGGAGTCCTGTATATGGTTCTATTTAAATTCTGCAAACATTTGTTAGTATACTAAATGTAATTGGGCTGGGAAATACATAACACAAATTAAAAAAAAAAAACACACTGAAGCAATTCGCGCTCATTTTCATTTATACTTACGAATTCATTTGTGTATCCCTGTACATGGTCTATACAATATTTAAGCACTACTTATTAAGCACAAATTTACTTAACGTTAAAACGCACACCATAATCGAAAATGCTCTTCAGCAATCATCCCTAATAGACCTGAACTGTATCCGAAATTTTTTATGTAACCCTATAAATGAACGATAAATACGATACAAATCATATTCAAGCTTCTTGTAGTCAACCACAGTAATGTAATTTAATTTCATAATGTTTGAATTAGTGCAACACAATTAACACACTGACGACAGGCAATTTAATTAAATCTGAGTTTAAAAAACAGTAGAAGCTCCTCCCTCTTCTGAAAGTGTCTCGGAAATTGGTTTCTGAGATATGTTTTTCATGTTTATGCAGCAGTAAATATCTTTCAATGTACGGATGTAATATATAATGTCTTACAATCTATAAAAAATATGGACAACACAATATAAATGTCTTATCTGTAAGGTAGAAGTCACTCCCTTAGCCAATGATGTATTCTGAATAAAAACGAGAATTCTCGTTTCCCGTCGCTAATGTGTTAAAATAAGCTGTGAGGAGTTAGTTTTTTTCCCCCGTAGACCACATTTTAATCGACCACTTTTGTGTGACCCTGAAAAAAACATATGCTTTGCACCCCATATACTACAAAAATGTTTCAAAAATACATATCAATTTTATTATTTTGTAACTGAGTAACATCATTAAAAAACGCCACAAAAGGATTTTCTTCAAAGATTGTAATATTATGAATACTTTTGAGTTCCCTGTACGCATGCTGTAAGTGCTACACATAACATATTTTATAGTAACCAGGTTCTAGTGCACCTTAATAAAGTATATAAATTTCATTACGTTTAAAATTGTGTAACATTATTAAAATACACCGCAGACGATTTTTCCCAAAGACTATAATGTAACGGAATAGTTTTGAGTGCCCCTGTAATTAAGCTATGAATGCTACACTCTTCATTTTTAATAACAAACATACTTTGGCAAACCTCAATAACGTATATCAATTACATGCAATTACGACTATATTTACGCGAGTTAGAGCACGTAGAGAAACACGGCAATCGACAGATAGAAAAACTGAAGTCATAAATACTTTTCGTCCATGTTGGAAAGTGTTAAAAAGGATTTACATGCCTTTAACTGTACTTTTTTTTCACTTATAGTATGGTTAAACATTAGTTTAAACATCCTAATCCATGCGATAGCAATAACATATTAAAAGCCCCCCAAAATATGCATATCTGGAGATCTATAAATCTACTGGAAAATAATTCATTATCGTGCCCACTGTTAATTGCATAAATTGCATCGATTTGGCGCGATAAAATATTTTTTGTGATAGCCTTTTAATAGTACCTGCAACAAAATTAACGTAATTTACTAACTTCATTCATATTTGACGCAATGATAGGCTACGAATAACAGTCGCTAGGCAACGAAGAAAAGGAAAAAAAAAAGAAATATGTATCATATAAAACAAGAAAATTAATTTAAAAATTCTTTATATTATTGGAATACATGTATAAATGTCCTCAAAACATTATACACGTAAATAAAAAAATCTGATAGATATATTGATAAAACTTCAATATAATAGGAATAATTTAAAACCCTTATTTGGGATTTTAGTATCCATAATTTGACATTTAAATCCATGAATCAAACATGCCATTTTTCTTTCAACAAATGGAAATTTGAAAATCGTCTGACTTGCCGTAGAAAAGCATTATAAAGAAAAATAAAATCTTCCATATTTTCCGAACGAATGAACCAAATTTAACCAAAAACTATACAGCTACGTCCGGGTATCTCACGAATATGCCCAATTAATTTCAAGCTGATCGGGTGCTTTTTGCGGCAGTTATCGCGGAACAGACAGACAAACGGAAATCAAAACATTTCGTGTCTCCACAGTAAGCCTTCACTGACGTTTCGGCAATTATTTTTATTTGTGTATTATTATCTTTTATTTTTGAATAATGTAATCGCAAATAGAAAGAAAAAAAATGTTCATAAAATTGTTTTATGTATATGTGTCTCTTTCAACACCGTACAGTGTACATTTCATCCCTACAATGGGGTTAAAAAGGACATTTCTCCCAATTTATAAACATGCGTACAAATTTTAAATTACTGTACGTGAGAATAAGAGGTTTTACTAGTATTAAAGCAAAGGTTTTAGACGAGAATTAGGCGCAAGCATGAGAATTATATCTTTTAATGACATTATTTTATAAGTTTATAAAGACAAAATGTCCCTTTCATCCCCTATCTCCCCTAAATGATTATACGTTGAGAAAACAATTTAGAAATCCAACATACTTTAAATAAATGATTTTTTTTATGATTTTTTATGATTTTATGATTTTTTTTTAATCGATTACCATGTGAATGGATCAACAATATTTGTTTTTTACAATAATGTAAAGTAACATTTGGAACAATATAAAAATAAATTGCAAGATTTAACCCAGATTCCCATTTTACATTTTTCTTTTGCTTGTTTTGCGAATTAAATATACAAATGCTCCAATGTGAAAAACTGTATCTAACCATTTATGCTTAATTATTATTCAGTGTTTTACATTTAAAAAAAAAAACACTCCAGTGTATGTCTGTTTACTTTTATAAAACCGTAATTTAGTGAAATCTTGCGTATTCTTGAAACCTGTGAAATACGTAATAAAAAATATGATATAGAAATTACGGTTCGTATTTTAATTTTAAAATGATATATCTTATCACGTTTTTGTTATTAAACTTAGTTCAACTATTATCATATTAATTTGATTTTTTTAAATCATATTTTTGGTATGCTACAACTGAAATAATTTATTTATAAGGGCATACAAGAATATTTATTATAGTTCTAAGCTTTGGTCTTGAGTCTTTAGCCAGCAACATTCACATTCACATTAATTTAAGAATTCTATTAAGACTATCTTTCCTGAAGCGCCATCTATTGGCTTTAATATTTACTATTTTCTCTATTTTCTACGGTATCACATTGTGTTTCAAAACATTTTTAGCGGGTCTCAAACGTACAAAAACGTAAAATACATAATAGAGAACTTTCCGAAGTCCAAAGCGGATATAGAATATTACCATAATTGTTTAATACTCTTAAACGAAAAGAAGAAGATTGAAATTTAGAAATCCAACCAATTCCGATTAGATTATCGGGCAAAAAAATTTTTAAAGATTTTCAAAATTGAAGTCGGAAAGAATTGCAATTATTGAGCGTTTGAATGAATTATGCTTTATTTAACAGTATTTAGAACTCGTTTATTTTTATTTATTTTTTTTTATTATTCAAGATGTGCAGTTAGATTTCATATCTGAATATTTAATATTTACTTTCTAATTGAACAATGCTGAAAAATGATATTAAATTTTACTTTAGGTAATTCATTTTCAAAACTATACTTTGTTTGCATTGCATTGCATTGCATGTGATGGGCATTAACAGTTTTTCAGACTTTTATTATTAGTAAAAAAATCATATTTAGTTTAAGCAAATTTTCCCTTCAATTTTATTTATTTTTTTATAATATTTTTAGTTATCAAATTGTCTGTCCGAATAACTATAGACAAAACTTCACATACTATGTTTCTAATATTAATTTGTTTTAAACCAATTAACAGTTTCAATGGTTTAATACATTTGGTCAGATTAATTAAAATATTTATTTTTTAATCCCATGCAATTAATTTTATCTTTATTATCGAAAAATGTACATCGGTTATAACATTTCCGCTTCGTAGAATAAGTAATAACGAGGTGGAATCCGTCGAAAATTTCACGAAAGAAAATGTTTCAAAAAGAACTGTTACATTGAATTTATAATAAGTCTACAAAATTTATTTACAATAAAAATTCAGCTTACATCAGGGCTTAATTTCTAACAAAAAAAGTACCGGAGCCCTAATATCCTGTGGTACCGGTATAACAACCGTACCGTTCACCCCTCTCCCCCTCCTCCCTCCCGTCACTCCAATCTGCATATTTATATTTCGTACATTATTTGCAAAATTTAAAGTTTTTTTTTTTTCTTTAGCAAAATGAAAATTTTAAATATATCTATCAGCATATACACTGGTGGCCAAAATTAAAGGATGAGTCACAAAATGCCAATTTTCATTCACGCGAATACTCAAAAGGAAGTAATATAATTCGAATAATTACTATCCCTGCAGAACAGCCAGTCTATATAACATCTCATTCAGGTCACACATGGTCACAAGGGTCTCTACGGCGAAACAAAAAATAGGAAATTCCATACGTCTCTTTTATGAGTCTCAAACGAGTACTATATGTGACTCCACTGACAGGTCACGGTGACTGCTGCTTTGCGGCGAGTCACCAGGTGACTTTACAATGTCGTTTCATTGAGACTCTCATCTGGAGACTCAATTTCAAAGTCATTGTGAACGTTGCATTATGATAAATCACCAAGTAAAGTCACATGGTGACTTTTCACAGTGGTGGCTTCTCAATAGGGTCTCTGTCACCATTTGACAAAGTCATGTGATAGAAAGTCACCATGTGACTTTAATGTGACATTATTTGGGTGATTTATCATAATGCAACGTTCACAATGACTTTGAAATTGAGTCTCCAGATGAGAGTCACACGAGAGTCTCAATGAAACGACATTGTAAAGTCACCTGGTGACTCGCCACAAAGCAGCAGTCACAGTGATCTGTCAGTGGAGTCACATATAGTAGTCGTTTGAGACTCATAAAAGAGACGTATGGAATTTCCTATTTTTTGTTTCGCCGTAGAGACTGTGACCCTTGTGACCATGTGTGACCTGAATGAGATGTTATATAGACTAGCTGTTCTGCAGGGATAGTAATTATTCGAATTATATTACTTCCTTTTGAGTATTCGCGTGAATGAAAATTGGCATTTTGTGATTCATCCTTTAATTTTGTCCACCAGTGTACTTATCTGTCAATTATTCCACATTATTCTACTTTTTAGTTATCACTCCTTCTGAATAATAAACTTTGCATAATTTTAATGTTAATTGTGGAATTCTGCGATTAAATATGGTAAGGATTATGATTAGGGAATAGTGGTAACACAAAAAAGGGATAGTTCGCAGCTATGCATTTTTAAGAAAAAATGAATGAAATTTACAAAAATTAATATTTATATGCTGGAGAATAGAACAATGTTTTACAATTTCCTATAAAACGTGCATCGATTCCTTCCGCATAACAAACTTTTGTGGTGAGTCCCTCAAAATCAGATTAAATTAAAAATTTGACACCGTTATCGGAAAAAATCAATGCTTTTATAGAAAAAAGTGAAACATTACTCGATTGCTTTCTATCAGAATAACAATACATGGCAATTATATCTACTTGCAAATAAGTGACTTCGTAAATGTGCAAAGCAGAACCTTAGCGTGGGTACCGTTCATGATACAAAATAAATAGAAAAATCACTAACGTGATTTCTATACCCGGTACGCAATATAAGACAAAATAAAAACCCTCAAAAGCAATAGAAGACAAAAAAGGTAATTTAGGCTTAAGTTTTTTGGAAGAGCTATTTGCACTGATCTCCGCAGCCCTGTATTTTTGAGCTCCGGTGAATTCCGAACAATATTTAAATATTTACTAAAAACAGAGAAGTACGGAGCCGGGCTCCGGTGGGCTCCGGCCCAAATTAAACCCTGTCTTACATTGGTTAGTCTAACTCGCAAAAGAAATATTATTTAACCTAATTTATACCAAAACATTTTCACCGTCTAAAAATTTGCATAGGCATATTTCATATACCGGGTGTCCTAAAAAGGACTGACTGATTTTAAAATTCAATAACTTCCAAACGGTGACAGATATTTAAAAAATTCTTGCAGGAGGGTTATGCATGAGGTCAAAAGTTTTTTACAGTGATTTTCGATTTTAGTTCGAATTACAAAAAATAGATGGCGTAAGCAATAGGCGCTAAATACAGGCTCGGTTTTTTGGCCTTTCTCCTCTTCCATGCGGAAAAGGAGATTAAAATGTATTGAGTGGTTCCCGAAGTGCCAAAAATCAAGCCTGTATTTAGCGTCAATTGATCGCAGCGCCGTCTATTTTTTGTAATTCGAACTAAAATCAAACTCACTGTAAAAAAAACTTTTGACCTCATGCATAACCCTCCTGCAAGAATTTTTTAACTATCTGTCACCGTTTGAAAGTTATTGAATTTTAAAATCAATCAGTCCTTTTTAGGACACCCGGTATATCTGCCCCATTAAAAAATGTATTGTAATACACAAAAGGTTATTAATAAATATATTTCCAAATTTGAAGTCCCGTTTGTCAGCTACAACTTTTCATGTGAACATTCACTCTCTAGACTTGAGGTTATAATCTCAGTACCGGCGAGTACAAAGTCCATAATTTTATGTGCCTAAAACGCATTCATGGTAAAGTATTTCGTTTTATTAAAGGAAATTATATTTTTCTTTTAAATATGACGTCATTTTCTCTCACTGAAGTATTTCGCCTAGCGACTCAGTATCGTCGGGATGATAAAGTATTGAAATGTAAAGCTTTATGAGGGGAATTCGTATTTTTAAAGCATAGCGTATTTTCTGTTCAAGTTTTTGTAAAAAGTCATTTTTATTTGTAATGGCAAAATGGCATCAATAAGGCTGCAGTGAATAAAGGCAAATAAAACCATTATTCCTGCTTTTCTCTGTAACTATGGAAGTAATCTGATTGCCACCATTTTCAAGAAATTTCATAAAAAACTTTTGAATTTAAAATTAAAATATAAAAATTGGAACATTAAAAAAAAAAAAGAAAGTAAGTTGGTGCGGGCATATCTACAAATGAACAGCTTTCATTAAAAAAAAATAATAATTAGTAAAATTGGTTCAGTAGAAAGTTCAGTGCAAATGACTAAAAAGACAGCCTTGCCTTTTAAATATATAGATAGCTGTGTTCACCAGAAAACATCATTAATCCATATTTCAAAAAATCATTTCCTAGAAAACGAACCTGATGCCATTTTGTCTTTGTTTATAACTTGTGTAGAATATACAGCGATATCTCTAGATTTTGAGCTAAGTGTATTTTACTATTGAAAAGTCAATTATTCGAATTTTTGTATTAAATATTATTTTAACGATAAAATTTTAAAACAATAGGTAAAGAAATTTATACAAACATTTTTTCTTAATTTGTGTACAATTTTTGAAGACCAAAATATTACTTTAATAAATACAACTGTGCTTCACGGCCCTGACGTGAAACAGTTTAAAAACACTTGTACTATATATTACTAATAAACAAATTTATGCGGTACTTTATCATAACAAATTTGTGCTAAAAAGTAAAAACCATTTATCAAGTTAAAGTGTTAGGTAAAAGAATGTATCTTGATGTTAAATCTTTTAAAATTTTTAATCACATAGTTTGGTAGTAAACAAATTTATACGACATTTAGTTACGCTCGTGAACAAAATATTTAAAATTTATTTATTTTCTTACTTTTCTTCGGGCTATAATCCTATGTATCTGCTTATGACTTAATTTTTATCACTATAAGCTAAAACCCCTGTTGCCATTGTAAAGCTGCATAGATATTTTTTCTAAAATCTTTATTTGATGGTCTTTATAGTATTTGTTTTGGAAACTCTGCTTCATAAATATGAATAAATTAATGCCATTGGATTAGCTTTGTCATACTTGATACAACCTTTTTAAAAATAAATTTTCCTTTTCTCAGTTTTGAGACTGTTACTTTGTGCTTTACACGCAGTTACTTTTAGGTAGCTTCCATTTAAAAAGTAAAAAGCTACCTATTGCAGCTATCCGTATATATATATAATGATAATTGGGATCGTTATATGGGGATTTTAGCAAACTGTAATTTTAGCTTCGATGCAATAGTAGACGAATAAGCTGAAATAGCAGATGTAGGCAACTTTTAATTATGATTACTCATTTAAGCATTTGCGTAAGCGGGTTGAAATTACATAGTGCAAGATTATTCGTATCTGTAGTAATCTGAAAATAAAACTGCAGGCTTAAGTTGGCTCGAATATTCGAAGTGGTGGCAGTCATAGAGTGATAATCCGGCTAATAAATCGTCCAATGTAGATTTCCCATAGTAATCGAAACAAGGCACAAATAAGTTAAACTCTTTATTGGAATAACTAGTAGCATAGCAACTTCCACAAATAAGTTGAGTCTGATCATCGCTCTATCGTAGTCAAACAATGTCAAGCAAGTAGATTTAAGTAATTATTAGAGGTAAACAAGATGAAAGATGAAACATATCTGACGGTGACCAGGGGATAGTTTTTTACAAGTGGAAATACAACCAAAATCTGTGGAAACATTGCGAGCATCTCCTTTTTGTTCGCCTAGCATAGTAATACAAATATGACGTGGGTCGCGTTCTCAACCAATTAATAATTAAGGATATCATGCCATGGAAAGAGGCCTGACAGAAGAGCGAATGAATTTGATAGTGAAAAGAAAAACCCCGGAATAAGCGCGGGAATGTAAATTCTCGGAAGGGAAAAAAATTACCGCTAAAAAGAACATTCTAAAAGAAAAAAGATCAGAAATGGGTTGAGTTAAGTTGATTTTTGACGGCCGATTATCTACTCGAAGAATATAGGCCCGAGGGAGAGTGCCCTCCGAGGGGGTCTTTCTAAGGGAACCTAACCCGTACTTACGCATGAAAAATCCAAGGTTTCGAAGAAAACCACGAAAACTACGAAACGGTTAGGCCGACTAGCGCGATTGGGCTCGAACCCAGCACCTCCCGTCTACCAGCTTCGAGAGCAGAACCTCTCAGCCACTGGTGGGGCGATAAGAAATGGAACATTTAATTTAAGAATACTAAAAACGTAATATTTAAGTAATTTGGGCGAACTAGATATTAAATTAGAGGGAATTTTACAGAGTTAACGATAGAGATTATTTAGAATAAGGAATTAGTGAATATAGAGTCGTGATTTAGAGTAAGATAGGAAAATCGCGGAATTAGATCTAATAATGTAACATATATATATATATATATATATATATCTGATTTTTGCCATGCTGTAACTGTCGTATTTAATAACCAGGTGGGATGTGGCTGAGCATGTGTACATGAGTTACCAAGGTCTCGACTAAGTTCGATGGTCCGAGTTAATCCGCCATCTTGTTTTGAAAAGGAGGCCACTTAAACTTTAAAATTTTAAAGATGTACAGAAAATTTTGAAATTTAAAAGATATTTCCTTCGAGTGTTTGGCTTTGATAAAAGGATCCCAGAGCATTTTTTGTTTTGCCTCTGTCTTAAAAATGGCTGAGATACAGCAATTTAAAATTCTGGAGTCGCTGATATTTTTAAACAATCTGATTTTTATCATATACTCTAATTTATCAATCGATTTGGATGTGATCGAGAAAATGTACAGAACTTATCAAGGTTTCGAACGAGTTCGTTGGCCATCTTCATCCGCCATCTTGTTTCAAAATAATTTTCTCTTAAAATTTTCAAATTCAAAAAGGTATACAAAAGAAACAGAAATTCAAAAAGCTTTTTCCTTTAAGTGCATGGCCTTGATACAAGGATTTCGGTGCTCTTTTTTGGCCTCTGTCCTAAAAAATGGCTGATATATGGGGTATTCTTAAAATCTTTTGACTTTCATGTCCCTGAATAATAATTTTTATTCCAGTACATATTCTTGTGTTTTTTTTTTTATTTAATATACTTGGGAACATCCCATTGCATGATTGAATAACAATATTAACGAGATAAATAAGTTTTGGACGATGTTGGAGGTTCAAATACCAGGAAAACTCCTATACCGTCCCGTGTCCCTGATGCTAATTTTTAAGTTTGGAGCTGTCTGTATAAAATTGTTTCAATAAAAGTAATTCGATGTAATTTTTTTCCGAAATTGGGACAATTGTTTTATATAAATATGTAGTAAAAAATTAACCTGCGTACATTTTTACGGTTGATATTATTTTTTGAACTCTGCCCTTAGGTTTTTTATCCCTACCGTCCCTCTTGCTAAACTTATACAGAAAATCACTTCAAATGCAGCCACAGAATTTTTTTTCAAGTTTTTTCTCATGCAGAAGTATGCTAGAGAAAGAATGTCTAAAATTCTTTGACGGGAAATTTACTGCAGAATTTAAATCAGCATTTAAATATAAAGAGATCGTGGCATTATTGGTAGTCTTACCGTCCCCAAAGTTTATTCCTGCACTTTTTGAGGTAAATTAAAAATTTTTATCTATTTAATCCAATGTAAGTAACTGTTTCTAAAAATCAATGAACATTGTAGCTACCACTTAGTCTTAACATGATTTGCCTAAAATAGGTGGTAATTTTCCTTACCGTTACATCCTTAGCTTCCCTTTTTTTTCCCATTTCGTCCCGTTTTTCCTATACCGTCCCCTTTTTTTACCTTACCGTCTCTTCTTTAACACCCCTTTAAGAGAATGTTATACCAAAATTTTGTACTAAAAATACTACATTGTTATTGTTTCTTATTTGAATGTCCTGTGGGTACTATGCAAATTCATTATAAGCCAAAATTTAGAAGAAAATAAAAAGTTATAGTGGTAAAATGGTAAGGAAAATTAAACTCGCAAGTTTAGCATAAACCTCAGTTAATAAAAAAATTTTTGCTGCTGACCATTTTTTCTTTATTTTGAATCATTAAGGCATTCGTCTATCAGATTAAAATGTTATTTTAGCAAGTTTAATTTCACCAGATTTTTATTTCCGAAAGTCAAAAGATTGTGAGAATGCCCCATATAGCAATTTGAAATTCAAAATTAAATTGTCATAAATGATGGTGACTTGTAATTAACTAAATAATTTTGTGAAATTCTCAGTTAGATTCAGTACTAATGAATTCTGGTATTGAATATTCAATAATCGTGTTCCACTAATTTTTGTATTCGAATAAAATTAGTTGAATTTCACAAAACATGTAACAGGGAAACTACCTTTCCTCCAGGTATACAGATAGGAAGATTTCTTTACATTTAACGTGAAACATTAAATAAATATTTTTTTAATGTAGTTGAAGATGATTGTCACCACTCAATCCGTTTAATAAAATTTTACATGATTTTTGCTGTCCGGTGACAAATAAATTAAGAAAAGTATTGTAATCATTATGTATGTATGTGTTAGTAAACAGGTAGCATCCATATGATGGATTTGATTGATCTTCTAATATAGAAATATATTAGAGGTCATTGCCTTAAAACTAATTATATTTTTGAACCTATCGGACAACGAGGTTGGTATCTAAATCATTTTTCAACCATTTTGTGACCAAAGAAACCAATAAGTATTTTCGCTTTAAAATCAATTATTCAATTAAATATTTTCATTGCCCACTCTTATCTTAAATCGATACAACAATGATGTTTCAAAAGAACGTCGCTGAATTTAGCAATTTTTTTTCATTAAGAAAAAGAAAAAAATTACTGAATTTTATTAGTCTGATATTCTTTATGGAAATTTAAGAATTGTATTTTTTAAGACAGAAATGGCGAAATATCTGAAAACAACTTAATACTCCGATTATAGCCCAGTGGTTAAGGGATTGAATTAGGAATTAATTAGGAGAAAGCTGGAAATTGTTTTAATCCCTTCAGTTTAGGTCTAGAATGAATATGCTATGTTTTCCCCCTCGTACTAGGTGAGTGTTAGGAAATATGTATAGATTTATAGTAAAAAAACACGTTTTTTTACATACCATAACAGTATCTCCAAACAGCTAATCCTGTCAAAAACATTGTTGATACAAATGTTATAGAGCTCAAAATTCTGAGTAAAAAGAGTACCTACACTTAATATTTTTGTTGAACATTAAAGTGACAATTCCACTTTAAAGTTTTAGACCCGTGGTCAAGAGGTTGAACTCAGAATTAATTAGGAGAAAACTGGAAATTGTTTTAATCCCTTCAATTTAGGTCTAAAATGAACGTACTGTGTTTTCTTCCTCGTACTTGGGTGAATGTTAGAAAATATGTACACATTTATTTTCGAAAAACACGTTTTTTTTTTTTTTTTAATTACCTTAACAATATCTCAAAACAGCTAACTCTATAAAAAACATTGTCAATACAAATGTTGTAGAGCTTAAAATTCTAAATAAAATGAGTACCATCATTAATATTTTCGTTCAACATTAAGGTCGTAATTCTATTTCAAAATTTTTAAAATCAAGAGCTTGAAGCCAGGAGAGACAAAGTTAACTTAACACTATCTCAAAATTGCGGTCTTAATATTGAACAAAAATATTAAGTGTAGGTACTCATTTTATTTAGAATTCTAGGCTCTACAACTTTTGTATTGACAATGTTTTTGATAGAGTTAGCTGTTTTGAGATATTGTAAGTTAACTTGATCTCTCCCTGGCTTCAAGCTCTTGATTAGCGATTAAGGCAAAATTTTGAAATAGAATTGCGACCTTAATGTTGAACAAAAATATTAATGATGGTACTCATTTTATTCAGAATTTTAAGCTCTGCAACATTTGTATTGATAATGTTTTTTATAGAGTTAGCTGTTTTGAGATATTGTTAAGGTAATTAAAAAAAGTGTTTTTCGAAAATAAATATATACATATTTTCTAACATTCACACAAGTACGAGGAAGAAAACACAGTACGTTCATTTTACACCTAAACTAAAGGAATTAAAACAATTTCCAGTTTTCACCGAATTAATTCTGAGTTCAACCTCCTGACCACGGGTCTAAAACTTTAAAGTGGAATTGTGACCTTAATTTTCAACAAAAAAATTAAGTATAGGTACTCATTTTACTCAGAAATTTAAGCTCTACAACATTTGTATTGACAATGATTTTGATAGAGTTAGCTGTTTTGATATATTGTTATAGTATCTAAAAAAACGTGTTTTTTGACAATGAATCTGTACATATTTTCTCACGCTCACCTACTAGGAGGTGAAAAACTTAGCATATTCATTCTAGACCTAAACTAAATTGATTAAAACAATTTCCAGCTTTCCCCTAATTAATTCCGAATTCGGCCTTTTTTTGCTCCCCTACCACTGGGCTATTAGCATGGCTATGTAAATTCAATTTCAATATTTCCTTTTAATTTAACCCCAACACGGATGGAATGAAAGTTCCTTGAAAGTTACGTCATAAACTTAGAAACATGAAGTTTCGTTCATGTTTTCTTCAGAACATGTGGTCATTTTCACCAGTGAAAACATTTCAACTTTGTAAAATTACGACCTAAATTCAAGTTAGTATTTATTTTTTTATCGTTATTTATTTGAACGTAAGTCCTTGGAATACTTTATACCAGACACTTGGAATCACTGGTTTTGGCAATTTGTACGACCTGGTATTTTTAGGGATCTGGCAATTCCGTTATTTAGTCTCATTTTTAGTATGGTTACAAATCGATTTTAGTACTATTTCAAGCGTAGATGTACCTCTTCGCAAAATCCTGGATCTTATTTTTCGGAATCTACTGTGAACTCTGGGCTAGGGGACTTTAGGCATGTGACATCAGCCGCAGGTAAACAGAAGGAAAACACCAATAAGCATAAAGAACATTTTGACACTGCTTCCCCTTCGTCCAATAAACCGTCTTTTCCGGTGGTTATCTAGCCACAGAAGCGTGGTTGTTGCCATTCGTGGGTAAAGTCTACTAACGTTTGGAACTTACCGACATTTTCGTCTCCCTGTAGGTTGGCATGAAGTTGGAGGTTGAAGGTAAGAGTCCGTCCGGTTCTTCCCGGTCTGAACAAAAATGTCTCCTTAAAGTCAACCTGAACCAGAAAACAAATTCATCAACCCAAAACCCGATACACTTCCGGAAACTGATACCCTAAGTGAAGGAAAATTAATCCGTATTTTAACATAATTATGGACACATAAGTCTCCAACTGTATCTCTAATATCACTTTTATTTATTTTTTGTTTTTGTTTTTTTTGTATAAAAATGAACACATATACACTGGCCTCCAAAAGTTAAGGTACAGGGACTGGATGCTTTCGATTGCACACGTTTTGTCGAATATCTACCAACATTATTGGCGAATTGTTCTTGAACTTCTAGGATGTAAAGAACATGTTTGATTTTATATTTCTCCGTGAAGATTTATCGGGAGGGGGGGGTGCAATTAGGGGGCTAATAATAAATTTAATAATAAAATAATATTTGCGATCACCTATGTAACAGAAAAGGCTGGAAATGGTTTGTCACTGTGGTAAATGACTATTTGGGTCCTTTTCAACGTTTATATGCATTTGTGTAAGCATAGCACTCATATACGTGAAGATGTTAACGTTTTTGTGAAAAATTCAAAAGTTTTTTGTTTATAGCATACAGAGTTTTCAACCAAATTTAACACAACTTTCCAAAAACCTGACAAAGAACAATAGCAACAGTATGCTGCATTTAAAACATGAATATATTGAATATTTGGTGAGACATGGGCATTTGTATGAAATAATTTTTAACTGCGCATGCATGGAAGAACCTAAAATTTTATTACATAATTTGGTAGTCAGCTATTTAGGGCAACTTATATAAAAAGTCCAGTCAAATATCGCGAAAATTCACAAAGATAGGGTCGATATAGTGAGTTGCTTCCTAAAAATAGCTTTATTATAAGGGATTCTCCACAACTTTTCAATCAGCTCACTATATCTTTCTAAGTTTTCACAACATTTGACTGAACTTTTTATAGAAGTTGCCCCAAAATACTGACTACTAAGTTATGAAATAAAAATTTTGAAATCTTCCTCGCATGCGCAGTTAAAAAGTTTCTCAAAAAATGCCCATATCTCATCAAATGTTCAATATATTCATGTTTTAATTGCAGTATACTATTGCTACTATTCTTTGGCAAGTTTTCGAAAAGTTGTGTCATATTTGGTTGAAAACTCTGTATACTATAAACAAAAAACTTTTGAATTTTTCAGAAAAACGTTAACATCTTCACGAATATGAGTGCTATGCTTACACAAATGCATACAAACGTTGAACAGGACCCAAATAGTCATTTACCATAGTGACAAACCATTTCCAGTCTTTTCTGTTACATAAGTGATCGCAAATATTATTTTATTATTAAATTTATTATTAGCTCCCTAATTGTACCCCCGGATAAATCTTCACCGAGAAATATAAAATCAAACATGTTCTTTACATCCTAGAAGTTCAAGAACAATTCGCCAATAATGCTGGTAGATATTCGACAAAACGTGTGCAATCGAAAGCATCCAGTCCCTGTACCTTAATTTTTGGAAGTCAATGTACATTCATTAATATCTAAATAGGAGGGGGGGGGGATTCATTTGAAAAAAATTAAAACTTACTTTTGAAAAAGGGTGTCAACCCGAACCCGATCCGCAACGAAAGATATTAGCATCCGGTCTCGTCGGGCTCGGGTAAAATTGGGGTTCACCCGATCCTATGCAGTATTCTAGTTCACTTGTGTAAAACCATATAACTATACACCCCATGTTCTAAGTGATAGGCGCTCCAAAACAACAACAAGAGAGTATTCTGTAAAGTGTTCGGGAAGTCGAGGTAATATAATTTTCTTTAACTGGGAATTCTAACTATGATTGTTAACAAGATCTATGGAAACTTAAACTGTCACATATAGACATGTTATAAAATGAAGTCTTCAATCTGTCTTAAATACTTGTTTTTACATGCCTTTATTTAAATTATCTTGGTTCATGAAAGTAAAGGTGGAATTTTGTAATTGATTTTTGATAGGTTAGAGTTCTCGAAATTATGTACAAAATCTGGTCCCGATGACAATACAATATTTTCACATTTTTAGAATTTAATAACCCATTAATAGATAAGTTTTAACACATCAACTCGAATACGAACTATTCAAACTCGAACTTGAAGTGAAATAAAATTAATCCATATTTTAATACAGTTATGAAGAAATAGAATAATAGCTCTAATACCAGGGCTCGAAATGTATTGGAGGAAACCGGAACGATATTCCGATTCGTGAAATTATGACAAAAATTGTTCCGGTTCGTGAAATTATGTTAAACATCGTTCCGGTTCTTGCAATTTTAAAAACATATTATTGCGATTTAATATAATTAGCTTATTGCGCTCTGTAACTTTTTTTTATTGTTATGTAGAATCTTGAATGCGTTTTCTAAGTTGTTTTCGTATGTTATATATAAATTTGTCTATACTTTGTTTAAAATGTTAATTTTTCAACAACAGTTTTGAAATAGCGTTCCATTTCGCGGATTTTTCCATCTCGAGCCCTGTCTAATACCAGTTTTATCTTTTTTGTATAAAACTGAACATATAAACACTCATTAATATCTAGATATGTAGTTTCTTTATTTGAAAGAAATTTTCAGGACATTCTTCTAAAAAATCAGGTCAACCCGAACCAGAACCGAAAAAGCCCAAATTTAACCCAACCGAAATATTTAAAGTGAACCCGATCGCAACGAAAAATAATTAGCAACAACTAGGGCTGGATTATTTATCAATATATTATCAAATATTGATATATTTTAATTATCGCAATAACAATATCGCAGTTATGACTCTAAGAATATATCCCAATACCGATACCTAGGCTTTTACTCTAACCAATACACCCCAAGAACCTGTTTTTTACCGACCGTGACTTCAAACACCGAAAAAAAGCGCCGAATATTCAAAACTATTAAAGAAATATCCTCCACTTTCAATCGTTTCCTTAGCGCCATCCATTCCCCGCTTCTTTCAAAGCACAGTATCCCCCTCCAGTGATTATCTGTCTTTCGTTAATACTAACTATTCCAATATATCCCCAATACATTCTCTACGTTCTTATGTTTCAACCGCAAATTTCATTCTCCGTAATGTTTCAATCGTTACTGAATAATGAATGCTTGTTATCATCCACGTTTTAATTCTGCTACTGCTATTATTTTAGACATATCAAGGCCTATCTAGATATGTCATAGCATTGATATATTCAATAACAAACATGGACAAATAAAATGCGTGCTGACTACTTTGGACTGTTGGACTACGTACGTAGTTAGTATCACTTATTATACGAATTGAATATTTCCAACTGAGCGAAAAAATGCCCAGGCTGGGAATCGAACCCAGATCCTTGGCTTACAAGGCCAATGCTTTTCCATTTAAGCTAACTGGGCCGACAACCAGCCAGCATATTTCGCTCAGAAAACCTTATTGGTAATACGAATTGAATATTTCCAACTGAGCGAAAAAATGCCCAGGCTGGGAATCGAACCCAGATCCTTGGCTTACAAGGCCAATGCTTTTCCATTTACGCTAACTGGGCCGACAACCAGCCAGCATATTTCGCTCAGAAAACCTTATTGGTAATACGAATTGAATATTTCCAACTGAGCGAAAAAATGCCCAGGCTGGGAATCGAACCCAGATCCTTGGCTTACAAGGCCAATGCTTTTCCATTTAAGCTAACTGGGCCGACAACCAGCCAGCATATTTCGCTCAGAAAACCTTATTGGTAATCTGGACCAATAAGGTTTTCTGAGCGAAATATGCTGGCTGGTTGTCGGCCCAGTTAGCTTAAATGGAAAAGCATTGGCCTTGTAAGCCAAGGATCTGGGTTCGATTACCAATAAGGTTTTCTGAGCGAAATATGCTGGCTGGTTGTCGGCCCAGTTAGCTTAAATGGAAAAGCATTGGTCTTGTAAGCCAAGGATCTGGGTTCGATTCCCAGCCTGGGCATTTTTTCGCTCAGTTGGAAATATTCAATTCGTATGATAACTTTACCAATCAGTTTGATTGTGTTAAAATAATAGTTCACTTATTATACCTTAGCAGCTGAAAAGCTCGTCTGTAGGACAATTAATCAGAGTCTGTTAATGGTAAAGTTTTTCTTTCTGCTTTTTTTCGTTACATTGGCGAAGCTTCTCTGTTCGTCCATTGGATGGTTTTAAGATGAGCTTCCTAGCTAGAAACGTCTATGCTGCGCTCAATTAGTATAAAACTATTTTCAATTGTGATTTGGGGACTCGTATTTAAAAAAAAAGTTTTCAATGTTCCATTCATGTAGTGAAAGATATAAATACTGCGAAATTTGATTTATTTTTATTTATTAGCCCCCGATATGCTATTACTTTCGGGCAACAATTAAAGTGGCGTCCCTAAAAAGTACTACATTACATTAGCCAACGTAAAACGAAGCATATGTTCATTGTACGGTTAAGGGTCAGTTTACCTTTTCAACAACCTTGTTTATTTTTTAAAATATTGTTCAAATGGTGAGCTCACTGCATTTTAGTGTTCTAATAACAGTGAATTTTGAAAAAAAATTAACTGCATATTTAATTAAAAATTTTAAAAAGTTAAAAAAATGCATTTTTAAAATCGCTACTACGTGTTTAAATATTGATATGTTTGCCCAATGTTTTATTTTAAGATTTTCAAATGTGTATTACATAAGACTGCGCATGTATTTTCAGTTACATCTAATATTATATTTAATATAATTTTTTACTGATACACGTGTATATAGTGAAAAACGATTAAAACTAACACATCTTCATAAAAAAAAACTGAAGTCTAATTCCATGAGCAGTTTTATCACATATATAATAAAGAATATTCAGAATTTTTTTTAAAATCTCTAACTGAAATACAAAATATGCCTACATTAAATCTATTTCAGTTTTTGCTTTTGCTTTTCTCTTATTTTAATAAGATTAAAATACGCAACATCCTTAAGGATATTATATTTTAATTTATTTTTCATAATATACTCAGTAATTCATGAGGGAACGAATAGTTATAATATTATTAATGAATAATGTATAAAATAGAAAGGATGGGGGAATGTAGAAAAACGCTATGCTAAGCAATTAATGGTATAAGTGCAAATAAATATCGAACATTGGTTCCTTTTTCTAAGATATTTCTACTTTGTATAAACACGTGTGCATTTAAAGGATGCGTGTGAGCAAATAGGTATGTACATTTAGGTATATACCTATTATATTAGGTATATAATAGGTAATACATTTATTCGTTGCTTTCTACATCTGTTTTTATACAAATTGCTGCGACCTATCTTTTATCCTTCGAAATTGGGCATTCTTTCTGTTTCTATACACTTTGAGGTAGAGATGCAACGAATATTCGGCCCATTCGGCCTGTCTGCCGAATATTCGGCTTCGGCCGAATATCAAGTTCATTATTCGGCCTTCGCCAAATAATACTGTAATAAATGTTTTTATATTTACACAGTATAACTTTTTAATTTGACAATTTATATTCATCATGTATAATGAAAATTTTATTTGAAATTAACTAACACTTTTTTTCCCATTAACTTTCATATCCCGAATGGGTTTTATCTATTCATTTTTATGCAAGAGACTAATTTAGGAATCATGTTAAAAAAATTTTATGCTGTATCAGTAAGTACAAAAAGTATCTGTAATAAGCTAACATAATCTGTTAAATTTAAAATTAATCTATTCAAGATTGTTTTAATAGAGCTGTACAAGCAAATTCAAATTTTTTATCATAATGGGAAGTTTAAAATTTATCCCTTGTTACATAAAAAAATATTTCTTTCAATAATATTTTGAATTATACCTATAAAGAGCATATATATATGATGATTAGATATAGATCTATTATATGTATAAGATATTTAAGTCGTATATGTTGCAATACTTAAGGATTTTTTTTAGTAAAATACGCTTAAAAGTTAAATATAATTTAAGTGATTTTTTTAAGTGTGTTACTATTTCTTATTAAATAATGAAAGAAATGTAACAAGAATAGCATTGTACTGTTTATATTTGCCTTAAAAAAAACAGTTAAAATGTTTTCAATAAACATAGATTGTGATGCAGAAATAATAATAATTCAGCATTCTCAGGTGTGTGATAGTCTATTTCTTTTTTTTTTTTTTTTTTTTTTTTTTTTTCGTAAATGCTACCTGCTTCTGAAAAATCTCTCACTATATATGGTACTACCTGGTGCAGAAAGGTACTTTTTCCTAATTGTGAAAGGTTTGGAAAGTCTTCTGAATTTTTCGCCCACCACTCCAAATGACACTGTTGTCTTTCTAGTAGTGGCTGGGAAGGAAAATTAGCAATTTCTTTTACTTCTTCACATTGAAAGGAACTTTCTATAGTGCTTCACTCTGCGATCGGCTTGCAATTTCATTAAAGCATGCCCACAAAGAATTTGGAACTTGTGAAGATGGAATGGTTAGGTTGGAAATATTTTGTTCACATTCTGTTACTGGTTTCATACTAGCCTTTCTTAATCTTACTAAAGCAGTTAATTTGGACTTTACTCCTACATCCTTTGCTTCATCTTTGTTGAAAAAGAACACTTTTAAAGCTGGGGTCAAAACCAATGCAATGGTATAGTGTTCATTGTTTTGAATCGATGCAAAAGGCTTCTCCAAATTTTGTAGAAGTGTCTTTCATGTGGTGCCTACACCAAAAAAATCTCTAGATTTAAATAAATATGATTTTAATGCTGTAACTACTGGGATGACTTCAGAAATTAATGATCTTGATGAGGCAATTTGTTTTGTTATTTCTTCAAGTGGTTGGAATAGATTGAGCAATTTTTCTAAAATAGTCCACTGGTTTGCTGTCAGATTATTTATTTCTCTAAATTTAGTTGCATATAGAGAAAATGCTTTTTTTTTTTCCAGTAATCTCTCCAACATATAATAGGTGTTATTCCAGCGTGTTGCCACACTTTGAACTAATTTCTCCTTAGGAATTTTTAACTCATTAATTTGTATATCAGTTAATCTTGAACATGGTAATGGCAAATGATTAAAATGTGTAAAAGATTTTTTTACCTACAACAATTAAAATCATTTATTGATCTTTGGTATGTTAGAGCATCAGTTACTGTTAAATGCAATGAATGTAATTTGCTTTTTCTTACAGATATTTCCTTCCTCTGAATCTGAAAACTTTCACTATACACTTCTTAATAGTGCTATCTGCTGACAGCAAAGAAAAAAAATAATGATAATAGTAATAGTAATCTCTCTATTCTAAAAAAAAGTAACTACCGCTGTCACCGCCGCCGCCGCCGCCGCCGCCGGTTTTGATTTTTTTGTGACCGGAGGCCTTTCTTCGTTAATATTAACAAAAATAATGCATACAAAAATATGAAAATCGGTGGTTTTATACAGAAATGTTTGATAAACACGCTGATGCAGACAGTTTTCAAATCGAAGAATTATTTTAAGAGTTATTTAATGCTAAAGTTGGACAAAATCGTTCCACTAAAAAGCTTTATAGCAGCAAAAACTATACATGGCAGTGTAATCATTTTTAGATCATTTTATGCGTTAGAATTTGCCGGAGTGCAGATTGCATTAATTTTTTTATTTTGACTCATTTTTTCAGGTTTTATTTCTATTTTAAATTCAAATTTTCAGCATTTCTAGAGATATTTTTTACAGATTTCAGAAAATTGCACTAATTTAAACTGTTGCCAACTGTATAAAAAGCGCAAGCAATAATGTTTGCTTCAAATTAAAAATTTATTTACACGTGACTATCATAAACAGGAAAAAAACTTTCAAATTAGAATTAAATAATTACTTATAAAAAGCAAGAACTTATTAAAAATTACGTCATAAAAAGTATACACGTGAATTTTAAAAGAGAAAGGATATTGTAAAATAATAAGTTCATTAACATGCGTTAGAAGTCTTAGGAGAAATTACGTCATATTTACGTCACATTATAGTTATTACATAAAATGAACACAAAATAATATTGCAAAAAAGTTTAAATTTAGAAATTGCGCTAGACATTTATTTGATATTTTGAGAATTAATTTAAAATGTCTCATTTAAAAGAACTTTCTTTTCGCTTTGTTAAAAAATACCAGGAGACAAAGACTCTACTTAATTCCTTTTATATTAGCTTATTTTGAAATGTTGTTACACGTGTATACGTCATCAAGTTATTTTTATTTCGACGTTTTATTTGTGTTTTTATTAATGTTGTACGAATTTATTTGTTCTTTCGTTATTTAAAATAAAAATTATATCAATTTGTATAATTTGGCGAGTGGTTTGGCGAAATTGGTCGACATGATAATCAAGTAGTACCGCAGCGGATTTGGCGTTAAAATTCCCCAATCAAAGAGAAATGAATAGAAATTCGTTTATAGGGAGATCGCCACTGTTTTTTAAATTATAATTCAATCTTTCGAAATATTTTTAAAGCCGATCAAATTTGCGTGCATTTAGAGTCTGCGGTGTCTGTACGGGGGTTGGCGAGCGTAGCTCGTAGGGGGCCGAGCCCCCTAGTGATAAAAAAAAATTGTTAATTGTGAGCTTTATAAAGTCTACAATGATCTCTTTCCACCATTTTAGAGGATATCCCTTTCATCCTTTCTATCAGTGATTTTTCTTAAGATATTAAGATTTGTTATTTTGTATTTTATTTCATCTGAAAGCTGAAACTTATGTTTCCTATTACTTTTAAAATTTTGTCATTATTTTAAAATGTAACAACAACACACATAATATCTATTAAAATGTAACTAGACAGTAACTGATGAGAAACTTTTGCTAAGAATTTCTCTTTTTTTTTTTTTTTTTTTTTTTTTTTGGCTGAATTATATTATTGAAGCAATTTTTTGGCCGAACATAGCCGAATATTTTTTCAGAGTAAAATAATACTTTCAAAAATTAAAAATTTGTATATAAATAATTTTTTTAAAGAAAACAATACATTTTAATTGTGAAATATACAAGAATTGTGCATATAATGCATGCTATATTTTGTTTTAGGCAAAAATAAGTTCATTATTCGGCGGCCGAATAGGCCGAATATTCGGCTGTCACTTGGCCGAATATTCGGTATTCGGTTATTCGGCCAAACCACTATTCGTTGCATCACTACTTTGAGGTATTTATCGCAATATATCAACAATATCGATATTAACTCATTGATATACTGCGATATTAAATTTGTGATATCTTTCAGCTCTAGCAACAACTAAACTAGGCTAGAACTCTATAACTGCAGGACTCTAGTTCAGGAGCTTAAAGATAAAGCCGTGTAGCTATACACCCCATGGTCTGAGCAATATGCGAGCCAAAACAACAAAAACAACAACAAAGTATTTCGGAATGTCGGGTGAAGTGTTTTAATATAATTTCCTTTAACTAGGACTTCTAACTATGATTATTAGCAAGATCTATGGAAACTTAAACTGTCACGTATTTAGACATCTTATAAAATGAAGTCTTCAATCTGTCTTAAATACTTGTCTGTACACGCCTTTATTTAAATCAGTGGTTCCCAACCTTTTATCGGCCGCTCCCCACCAAAGCATCTGTAAAGTCACTATGCCCCCCCCCCCTGTAATCTGTAAATTATGTCTCTTATTATTTAAAAGGTGAACTCTATTCACACGGTGGTAGTGTAATAGTGCCTTAACAATAACTATTAATTTCACATTTTTTAACTTGTCAAACCACAAATAACCACAAATGAGTTTTTAACATAATTTTTAAAATGCAGTGAGATTATACATCTTTGCCTAGATGCCAAAACGAGATTTGTTGTAATTTCCCAACATCACTCAATGTTAAAGAAAAGTGTTATACGGTCTGCATTTTTATCTTCACAGAATACCTTTAAAATACACTTACATTTAACTTTAAAACTGATAAATTCATACATTTTATAATGCATTCTTGTAACTTATAAAGAGTTGGTGTAAAATCTTTGGACACTTTCTATGGATAACACAATACACAAGAAGTATTTCAAGATTATCATCTTTATCAAATTTAAGTAGCCATTATTCCGCATAACACATTCTCTCTAGTTACCTTTCCCAATATCGTTAATTGTCTTCACGAATAAAAGTAGAAAACTCATTCAATAAATAATGGAAAACATTGCGAAAAATGAAAAAATGTACACCAGAAAAATTATAGAGTTTTAATACATTTATAGATACCAAAATATTCTAAAAGATTATCCGCGTAATTATTCTGGTGTACATCTATTTTAAAATTTTGATGGAGGAACATTTTAAAAATTCAATAAAAAAAACAGATTTCTTAAATTTTACTTGTATTCCATTTATTTTTAGTCTAAAACATTATTTTACCCCCCAAAAAAACAAAAGAAACTGATAGCGAATGAATGAGTTGGAATTGCCCCCCCCCCCCAGAAGATCAAATTGCCCCCAGTGAAGCGTACGCCCCACGTTGGGAACCACTGATTTAAATTATCTTGTTTCATGGTAAGAAAAGGTGGAATTTTGTAATTCATTTTTCTCTCGCTTCCTGGTAGGCTGGAGTTCAGAAATTATGCACAAAGTCTTGTCCAGATGACAATACAACATTTTCATATTTTCTGAACTTAATTAACCGTTAATAGATTAATTTTAATTAAATAATTATTCAATATTGAGAAAACAATTTAGAAATTCAAAATTGTTTAAGTAATTTTCAGGCATGAGTTGTTTATCTATTACCACGTGAGTGGACAATATAAAAGGAGCAAAAACACCAGGTCAACATCATTGTACACCAGGTGATTTTTGTTGTATCACACATTAATAATCACAAAATGAACTACATATGAAAAATATAAAGAATATTTACAAAACAAGTAAATCTATTTAATGTTAGATTTGATATTTATTTTAGAAAATATGAAAATGACATGGCATGACATCGCGGTGCTTACGGAGTTCCAATGAACTTTAATGGGACCATAAAGATAAATTTCGAGAAACCAAGCGAGGTATAAAAGGTATAATTTTGAGAACTCTGGTGAAGTCCCGAAGGCCATTCCAGAGTTGGAAGCACGGGGTTAAATATAATCTCCAGGACTAGGGCGCATAAAGCATCCAAATGAATTTGGTTTCCCTACACTTCGATGCCACTTCAATGACTGGCGTAGGTAAAAAACGAAGGATGTAAAGGCAGTAGGGTACCAACAAGTACAGAAAAAGCATAGTATAAGGTAACCAGAGGCCCAACTAACACTAAACTGACAAGGAAGGTCTCCATACGGGCATATTCAGAAAAATCTGAAAAAATTACAGAGTGTTCTTGTCATGTAGATATATATGTTTATAAAAAAAATTTTGGCGGAACCTCGATAGAACGTTCGTAAAAAATAATGAAAATTTCGTTTATTTGGCGATTTATCATCGGTTGGCGATGAAATGAAATTTCGAAAAATACTTTTTTATATCGAATACTCTTTAAGATAAAAATGCTTCATATTGAACTTGTTTAAATAAATTTAATGTAAATTACTCTAGTTTTGTCAGTTTTAGTTTGATTTAACTATAATTTTGTCATATATATATATACATATACGTATATATATATAATTATAATGGAAGTTAAATATCAAATTTTATGAGTTAAAACAAAATTAAAATATATTAAAATTGTTTCACTATCTCAAAATTAATTCCAATTAAGCACTGTCGACTCAATTTTGTTGCTATGGAAACGACGAATTCTTTTTGATATTGAAATGAATAACTGGTAAATGAACCTAGTCTTTATTTTAGAATACGCTTAAATATATGAAAGTATTTTTTACATATGAAATTGTTTTTAAAGTAATAAAATTAAATAACAAGCAACATAAATATGTAATACGAAAAAATGTATTTATTAAACTCTCTCATTGTTTAAGTTTAAATTCATTAAATACTTTTTACACGATTCTAAAATTCAATTAACAAACAATTTTCAGGTGCATTAAAATCGTTTGCTTTTGGCGAGGAAAAGTACTGCTCGCCAAATCGTGTGACGCTTTCGTCTTTTCGCGCCAAATACTCGAAAGTATTTTATTTTTTTACAGTCTTTCTGCTGCAATTCCGCCGCTAAATTTGATTGATTCTTTATTACATACATAAGTAGTTTAATTGGTATTTTTTTTTTTCAAAATATTCTGAGTATGCCCAGTAAGGAGACCTTCCTTGTGAGAACTATAAAAACAAAGGTGGCCACATAGCTCAGTAATTTTGAGTGGCAGTTAACTAGTACCCGTCATCCGCTGAAGTTTTCCAGGGTGCACTCGGATTGTTCAGTCTTTAAAAAGACTCTTTGCCACACCATAAATGGTCCACAACGACAGATAAGCAAGTATTTCGGCTTCTACCGGGATCTAAAAATGGGAAGAATTTGAATTAAAAATTAAAGACTTAAAAACTCAACTAAAAGATCTGGTATGGTAATTTTGGGACCGATGTCACACGCTGCGTGTCCCCGAGTAGCTCGGACAGTTAAGTTCTGAAAAGAACTCTTTACTGAACAGGTCTCCCACGAGAGGCAACTGCACTCGCCAGCGGTGCGGTCCAGAGCAGAATGAAGGAAAAGGGGGTGAAAACAGGTCTTATATAACCGAGGTACAGTGAGCAAGCACCCCTGAAATATGAAAATATAAAAAAGTCATATTTGTGATGCAAAAAAAGTATTTGCACACTAGCAGTTTTACCCACTAATTTTCGGTGCCATGGCAACAGAAACTGTCAGAATTCCCGTTCCAGTTATTATATTACATGACTTCAAAGTGCGGGACCGATGTGCTAAAAATTTGCATAATGTCCACGTTTAATTGCTTTTCAAACTGCAATGCTTCGTTGGAAAATACTTTTGTTTATTATTTAAATAAAGTAATGGTTAAAACAATTTCGTCACATTTGCTTTTTAGGATTAACTTATGCAAAAAATTGCATGCGTGCAAATAATTTTTATGCTCTCTGTATACTTGTTTGTTACTATGTAAAGAAACATTTGCAGTAATATAAAAATGATTGTAAAATTTGACCCAGATAGACATCCAGACAACAAACGAAAATAAATAAACACGTGTAAAAAATGAGTTTTTTCTTTCCTGTTGCTACATTTTTTTTTTTATACTGGCTGTGATACTTTTTATCCAAATGAAATTCCATAAATTCTTCTTTTTTCTTTTACTTGTTATGCGAATTAAATGCACAAATGCAATGTAAAAAAAAAAAAAAACCACTGTATTAAACCATTTAATGCTTTAATTGTTTTTCGGTTATCACATTTAAGATACATTCCAGTGAATATCTGTTTAATTTTATAGAACCATAATTAAGTAAAATCTTGTGCATTATGAATCCAGAGAAATATAGCAATTAAAGAATCTTATGTAGAAATTCCGGTTCGTATTTTAATTTTAAAATGATATATCTTGTCACATATTATTTATTAAATTCAATTCAACTATTAACAGATTATTAATTTTATTCATATAAATTATATTCTTTCCATACTACAGCTGAAATAATCTATTAACAAAGATATACAGGAAAAGAACATTTATTTTAGTTTTAAACTGTAGATTTAGCCTTCAAACAGCAAAAGCATATTCCATTTCGGAATTTCATGCACACAAGCGCCATCTATTGGCTTTAATATTTACTATTTTTTCCATTTTCTACAGATCACTTTGTGGTTTAACAAAAGATTTCAGTTAGCAGGTTATACGTTACTTAATAATAGAGACGACACAAAAAAAAAAAATACAAAAAATAAGTACTTTCGGAAATCCGAAGAAGATAAAGAGTCTTTCAATAATTATTTCTTACTCTTAAATGAAAAGAAAAAGAATAAACAGATAAATAGAATCATCGAGAATAAAATTTTGAAAGATTTTCAAAATTGAGTTTAGAAAGAAGAATTGCATTCGTTGAACGTTTGGATAAGTTTAGTTTTATTTGACAGTGTTTAGAACTAACTCTTCTTTACTTTACTTTTAATTTTTTTAAGAAATTCAAGATGTGCAATTAAAATATACATAAAGCACAAATAATTGTACAAAAGTTACTTTCAGGTGCATAAATATAATATAAAGATATTTAAAATACAAATTTAAAATATCTTAAAATACATCAGAAAAACCTAGAACGTTATCAACCATTATAAGGCCGTCTTCTGTAGGATTTAAATGCTGTTATTATTTTCTTTGCGCTTATTCGAAAATTGTCCAGAAGAAAACACTGTAATTTAAATTTAAATGTTGTACGTCAGGTGATTAAATTACAATGTTTTCTTCTGGACAATTCTCGAATAAGCACAAAGAAAATAATAATAGCATTTAAATCCTAAACTCAGGGCCGAAACAAAGGGGGGCAGAGGGGGCATGTGCCCCGGGCGCCAAATGAAGGATGGATCCATCCTTTGGAATGGATCATTTTCTTCTGATGGACTGATGGCTTTCGTTATTATGAAACAGCCATTATAAATGAAGTGTTAGGTGAAGATGAAAGGGCAGCTGTAAAAAGTTAGAACTCTGATTTTCTGATCCGAATGGGAAAAAAAAATGGGCATAATTTTTTTTGAAAAAACAATTTTTTCCCATTCGGACCAGAAAATCAGAGTTCTAACTTTTTACGACTGCTCTTTCATATTCACCTAACACTTCATTTATAATGGCTGTTTCATAATAACGAAAGCCATCAGTCCATCAGAAGAAAATAAGTCGGTGAAAGCGGAAACTCGGATAATAGGGACTCTACTGAATATGTCATTTTAAAAATGATCTTTAGAATATTTTTGTTGAGGTTCAGAGGGACCTCCCCCTTGGATCCGCCACTGTAGATTACGTACTTCAGTATTACATATTTTATGATTACATATTTTAAATTTTAAAATAAGTCGTCTATTATAAAATTAGTAAAATTCTCTTTGTAAATATACTTTGTGGAAGTGGGGGGGGGGGGGGCAAAATCCATGTTTGAACCGGGTGCAAAAAAGGCTAGTTCGGCCCTGCCTACACTGAAGACGGCCTTTTAATGGTTGAAAATGTTCTAGGTTTTTCTGATGTATTTTAAGATATTTTTAATTTTGTATTTTAAATATCTTTATGTTATATTTATGCAACTGAAAGTAACTTTTTGTACAATTATTTGTGCTTTACGTATATTCTAATTATTTAACTCAATGCTGAATATAGCACTAGAATTTTAATTTACATTTGTCAAGATGTACAGTCGTGGAAAAAAAAAAAGTAAACACCCCCTACTAATTCCTCAACAAATTATTGTAGAAGAAAGTTACTGGTACCAAACGATTAGAAATAAAGTCTACTTTTAAGTGATGTACGTAAAATTTGCTTAGGGGGCCATCTACATATTAAAACTAACCATAATTTTTTTTTCAATAGCAGTACACAATTCTGACAGCATAAATGAACTCTACACCCTTCAATTAGTCTAAAAACAAATTTTCATGCAATTCGTACCATAAGTTTCCGAAAAATTAATTATTTTAAAACGAGCGTATTTTAAGGGCTGTATCCAAATTGAAGTTCGGTACTCGATTATTAACCGAGAGAGCTCCCTTCTTGATCAAGGCACCTTAAGCAGTCAATTAAGCCTGTTAGACTACAGGATAACATATGAAATTTCAAAATATTTAGTCACTTCCATCATGGCCCCTTAAACCATCATTTTGCCGTTTTTTAAGCATAATTTGAAAACTACTTGGAAGAAAAATGTGAAATTTTGGATTTCCATAAAGCAGGACTTAGTAAATCTAAATCCATCAAAAAAATTGTAGGTTGCAATTCATAATTTTTTAATATTATTTTCATAATTCAGATCAGAAAATTATAAAAATACCAAATTCAACATATTTGTGTTTGAGTATATTAGTATTATTGCTACACAAAAAATTAAAACATTAGGATCATAATTTCAGAAATTATAAATAAAAATATGAAAATGTAATTTAACATTAGAAGCACTAAATTTTGAATATTTATAATTCAAATGATTTGAAATTTGGTGTTTAGGCATAGTTTGAACCAAAGATTTGAAATATCTCGTTAAAATTGGGTATTGCTATTGAAAAAAAAAAGGATTGGATCGTATTGGAGGAAGGGAAGGATTGGAGTTTGGATCGTTTTAATATGTAGATGCCCCCCTAAGCAAATTGTATATATACACCATTTAAAAGTACACTTTATTTCCAATTGTTCGGTACCAGTAACTTTCTTCTATGACAATTTGTTGAATCGTTAGTAGGAGTGTTTACTTTTTTTTCCCACGACTGTACAATCAATCTTTATTTCTGAACATTTAAGTTTTATCCTTTGAACAGCGCTGAAAGGTGAAAGTAATTTTTACTTTAGCTTATAGTTTACAGAGCCTTTTTTTTTTCTTTTGAATTATATGCAACAGGCATTAAAAATTTTCAGACATTTTTTACGGAAGAAAAGTCACATTAAACAAATTTTCTCTCCAATTTTATTTACTTTTTTTTATGTAATCAGATACCTACTTTTAGGTAGCAAATTACGTTGCCCTAATGGCTATAGGTAAAACTTTAAATACTATATTTCTAAACATCAAGAATAACATATTCTAAGTGTATTTTAAACTAACAGTATTAATAGTTTAATAAATGCGCTTAGATTAATTATAATATTTATTTTTTAATTCCATGCAACTAATTTTACCCTTTTCCTCGAAAAATGTAACCTCGGTTACTACATTTCCACTTAGTGGAATAAGTAATATGAGCTGTGTTCACCAGAAAACATTATTAATCTACATTGCAAAAAATAATCTCCAAGAAAAGAAACCTGATGCCCTTTTGACTGTGTTCATCACTCTTTAAGAATCTAAAGTGACATGTCTAGGTTTTGAGCTAAGTGTATTTTATCTGTTACTCTAATTTCAATATCAAATTTACTCTAATTTCAATATCAAATTTACTCTAAATTCAGTATTGCTTTATAGAGAGAACAAAAAAAATTATAAAGATAGGTAAAGAAAATTTGTACAAACATATTTTTTTATACAATTCTTGAAAACAAAATAATTAATTTTATAAATATAACATCTATTACAATATTTTTATTATATAAATATAACCTCTGTTACAATATTTTTATTTTTTGTTACTCCAAGTATACAATTTTAAAAGCCTATATTTTAATTTTAAGATTAATTTTTTTATCCTCTCGTAAATTTTATGAGGATCATACTTGTACTCAAAAAATATTTCTGTAAAAACTGTGTCTAAAGCTAAAAATAAGAAATTTCGGTTAGTAGCAACTGGTCAGTAGATTTCATTTTTTGGTCGTCAGTTTCTGACTAGTAGTTATTTTATACTTAGTAACAATCTATTCATTGTTATGATCATTTTTTTAAATAGCCAAAACGTACAGTCGACCAAAATAAAAAAAAGTCCTTCCGGCCAGTGCCGGGAGGAAGAGGTAGCTTTCATAATCCTTATTTTTAAAAAGCCAACTTATATCATGCAAACACACGAAGCTCAATTTAGTGGAAACCGAATATAGGAGATTCAATACTAATTTTTATCAATATAATGAATGAGAATTTCGCGAAATTAGTCAGCTTTATCCAAGCTGCTTTTCTTTAAAGTAACTTATATTTGGCTGCCAAATTCGGCAATTTCTTAAAGTGCCTGTCATTTTAAGACAACATGGTGGATGAGGCTAAGCAGTGAACTTGGTCGAGACCTTAGTAATTGCTGTGCACATGCTCACTCACATCGGAATCGGTTAATATATAGGAGTGCTGTCGCATGCAAAAAATCAGATTTTTCAAAATGTCACCCACAATAGAAATTGAAACTGCTATATCTGAGCCATTTTTTAAGGTAAAGACAAACAAAAAATGCTCCTGAATCCTTATATCAAGATCAAATACTTAAGAAAGAAACCTTTTTCAATTTCTAATTTTTTTGCACCTCACTTTAAATATATATATATATATTAATTTAATGGCCGCCATTTTGAAACAAGATGGCTGATGAATCTGGCCAGCGAACTTGGTCGAGATGTTGATGTATACTATCCACATGCCTTCTTACATCGAAATAGGCGAATACGTGTGTTATCGCGTGACAAATACAAGATCGTTTCAAAATGTTAGCCATGCTAGAAATTCAAAGTGCTATAAATCAACCATTTTTTAAGATATCAACAAAAGAACAAATTTTCAGAAACAAAAACTGCTCCGGAATCTTTGTATCAAGGCCAAACACATAAAAAAAAATCTTTTTCATTTTCCAATTTTTTAATACCTCATTTTGAATTTTAAATTTAATTTTTTTTAAATGGCAACCCTTTTGAAACAAGGTGGCGAATGAAGCTGGCCAACGCACTCGGTCGAGACATTAGTATGTACTATGTACAGACCAAGTTACATCCAAATAGGTTCATAAATACGCCTGTTATCGCGTGACAAAAATCAGGTCGTTTTAAAATGTCAGCCACAAGAGAAATTCAAAATGCTATTACTCAGCCATTTTTTTTTAGATATAGACGAAAGAAAAACTGTTCCGGAATCTTTGTATTAAGGTCAAACACATACAAAAAAAATCTTTTTCATTTTCCAATTTTTTGGTATCTCATTTAAATTTTTTTATTTTTTAATTTCTTTAAATGGCCGCCATTTTGAAACAAGATGGCGGATGAAGCTGGCCAACGAACTCGGTCGAGACATTGGTATGTACTATGTATAAACGAAGTTACATCCAAATCGGTTCATAAATACGCCTTTAATCGCGTGACAAAATTCAGAACGTTTCAAAATGTCCGCCACGCTAGAAATTCAAAATGCTATAACTCAGCCATTTTTTAAGATATAGACGAAACAAAAACTGCTCCGAAATCTTTGTATAAAGGTCAAATACATAAGAAAAAAATATTTTTCCATTTTCAATTTTTTGGTACCACATTTCAAATTTTAAATTTTTAAAAAAATTTTAAATGGCCGCCATTTTGAAACAAAATGGCGGATGAAGCTGGCCAACGAACTCGGTTGAGAGATTGGTATGTACTATGTACACACCGAATTACATCAAAATCGGTTCATAAATACGCCTTTTATTGCGTGACAAAATTCAGAACGTTTCAAAATGTCAGCCACGCTAGAAATTCAAAATGCTATAACTCAGCCATTTTTTAAGATATAGACGAAACAAAAACTGCTCCAGAATCTTTGTATAAAGGTCAAATAAATAAGAAAAAATATTTTTCCATTTTTAATTTTTGGGTACCACATTTCAAGTTTAAATTTTTTTTTTAATTTTAAATGACCGCCATTTTGAAACAAAACGGCGGATGAAGCTGGCTAACGAACTCGGTCGAGACATTGGTATGTACTATGTACACACCGAATTACATCGAAATCGGTTCATAATTACGGGAGTTACAGTGTGACATAGGTCAGATATATATATATATATATATATATATATCAATTTTGAACGGAGGGTGGTTTCGGGGTCTGGGGGTCATGATCGATGAAAATATACCAAAATTTTTTGAAATCGCTTTCCTCCGAACGGCTGCAATAGGTAGCTTTTTTGTAAAGAAAGCTACTTAAAAGTCCTTCCGGCCAGTGCCGGGAGGAAGAGGTAGCTTTCATAATCCTTATTTTTAAAAAGCCAACTTATATCATGCAAACACACGAAGCTCAATTTAGTGGAAACCGAATATAGGAGATTCAATACTAATTTTTATCAATATAATGAATGAGAATTTCGCGAAATTAGTCAGCTTTATCCAAGCTGCTTTTCTTTAAAGTAACTTATATTTGGCTGCCAAATTCGGCAATTTCTTAAAGTGCCTGTCATTTTAAGACAACATGGTGGATGAGGCTAAGCAGTGAACTTGGTCGAGACCTTAGTAATTGCTGTGCACATGCTCACTCACATCGGAATCGGTTAATATATGGGAGTGCTGTCGCATGCAAAAAATCAGATTTTTCAAAATATCACCCACAATAGAAATTGAAACTGCTATATCTGAGCCATTTTTTAAGGTAAAGACAAACAAAAAATGCTCCTGAATCCTTATATCAAGATCAAATACTTAAGAAAGAAACCTTTTTCAATTTCTAATTTTTTTGCACCTCACTTTAAATATATATATATATATTAATTTAATGGCCGCCATTTTGAAACAAGATGGCTGATGAATCTGGCCAGCGAACTTGGTCGAGATGTTGATGTATACTATCCACATGCCTTCTTACATCGAAATAGGCGAATACGTGTGTTATCGCGTGACAAATACAAGATCGTTTCAAAATGTTAGCCATGCTAGAAATTCAAAGTGCTATAAATCAACCATTTTTTAAGATATCAACAAAAGAACAAATTTTCAGAAACAAAAACTGCTCCGGAATCTTTGTATCAAGGCCAAACACATAAAAAAAAATCTTTTTTCATTTTCCAATTTTTTAATACCTCATTTTGAATTTTAAATTTAATTTTTTTTAAATGGCAACCCTTTTGAAACAAGGTGGCGAATGAAGCTGGCCAACGAACTCGGTCGAGACATTGGTATGTACTATGTACAGACCAAGTTACATCCAAATAGGTTCATAAATACGCCTGTTATCGCGTGACAAAAATCAGGTCGTTTTAAAATGTCAGCCACAAGAGAAATTCAAAATGCTATTACTCAGCCATTTTTTTTTTTTTTAGATATAGACGAAAGAAAAACTGTTCCGGAATCTTTATATTAAGGTCAAACACATACAAAAAAAATCTTTTACATTTTCCAATTTTTTGGTATCTCATTTATTTTTTTTTATTTTTTAATTTCTTTAAATGGCCGCCATTTTGAAACAAGATGGCGGATGAAGCTGGTCAACGAACTCGGTCGAGACATTGGTATGTACTATGTATAAACGAAGTTACATCCAAATCGGTTCATAAATACGCCTTTAATCGCGTGACAAAATTCAGGACGTTTCAAAATGTCAGCCACGCTAGAAATTCAAAATGCTATAACTCAGCCATTTTTTAAGATATAGACGAAACAAAAACTGCTCCGAAATTTTTGTATAAAGGTCAAATACATAAGAAAAAAAATATTTTTCCATTTTCAATTTTTTGGTACCACATATCAAATTTTAAATTTTTAAAAAAATTTTAAATGGCCGCCATTTTGAAACAAAATGGCGGATGAAGCTGGCCAACGAACTCGGTCGAGAGATTGGTATGTACTATGTACACACCGAATTACATCCAAATCGGTTCATAAATACGCCTTTTATCGCGTGACAAATTTCAGGACGTTTCAAAATGTCAGCCACGCTAGAAATTCAAAATGCTATAACTCAGCCATTTTTTAAGATATAGACGAAACAAAAACTGCTCCAGAATCTTTGTATAAAGGTCAAATACATAAGAAAAAAATATTTTTCCATTTTTAATTTTTTGGTACCACATTTCAAGTTTAAATTTTTTTTTTAAATTTTAAATGACCGCCATTTTGAAACAAAACGGCGGATGAAGCTGGCTAACGAACTCGGTCGAGACATTGGTATGTACTATGTACACACCGAATTACATCGAAATCGGTTCATAATTACGGGAGTTACAGTGTGACATAGGTCAGATATATATATATATAGATAGATAGATAGATAGATAGATAGATATAGATATATATATCAATTTTGAACGGAGGGTGGTTTCGGGGTCTGGGGGTCGTGATCGATGAAAATATACCAAAATTTTTTGAAATCGCTTTCCTCCGAACGGCTGCAATAGGTACCTTTTTTGTAAAGAAAGCTACCTAAAAGGGAGGAAGGGCGCTCCATATATTTTAATCTCCAAAATGTCACAGAAAAAATGGAAAGAGCCATTCGACTTGAATTTTATTCACTTTCCGAACTTATTTTTCCTTTTAATTAATTAATAATTTTTTAAGCTCATGTAATCACTTTCATTCTGATATTGCAGAAAACGTTCATATTTACAATACAAGAACCTAATTTTTACATTATATTTGACTCTTTTGGTTAATTTTACCTTAGGGTATCAATCAGGAAATCATTCGGTTTATTAATTATGAAGATTTAAAGTTTAAAATTCCTAATATTATATTGATTCGTAATCGTTGCAAAAGATATTGGAATGAAGGTAGTTTTTAACGCGTTCGGGACCATGGATGCATATGTGCACCCTCAAAAAGAGCATACAGAATTTGTTTTAGCCACCAGTAAAAAAGAAAAATGATATTTAGTTTCTTTAATTAGAGAATTTTGTCATTGTTTAAGTAAAGGTATCCTTTAAAAAAGTGGTGCCAACGGAATAAAATCCGTGTAAAAGCCGCCGTTTCCGAGGGGGTTAAGCATAACTCAAAAACTACTTGGCGGAATCAGCTATAATTTTATATTCGAATATCTGAAAGTTCTATTTTATTATATTATATTTTCAAAATAAGTTCTCGAAAAAAATATAAATTGTAACCTATATATTTGTCACAACTGATTTTCAGAAGCTCCAGATATATGAATATTTAATATATCACATGATTCTCTCAATTAGTTTTTGGCTTATGCTTAAAAAAACTACAGGTATTTTAGTTCGCTTTTCAACTATTAATAATGAATTTAATACCAGGAGTTCAAAAGTTCTAATGTGCATAATTTCTAAACTTTTTCACCAAATGACTTCATGTTTGGTATCCTAATGTAAAATTTGCTGATAAAGACAAATATGGTAACAAAATTAGGTGTTCGTATTGAAATTTCTAGATTTTGGTACAATTTCAGTATGAAGTAGACCCCTAAACTCTTTTTTATCATAAATTGAACGAATGCATAATTTCCAGTCGAATAACTATTTCCGTTTTTTCTGGGACAATTTTGGTGGTTGAAATGTATGTGGTTTTGGTCTGTGGTGGTCTCTTTTTGTTTGGCCGACTGTACATAAGTTGCATTTGAAAACTGGAAAAACGTACCGGGGTTTCATAAAATTCTTTTTATTTAAATCTAATAGCAAAAGAAAAGGATTAATAAATATACAAAATAACCATTAATTTTGATTTTTATGTGCCAACTTTGTCCTTAAAGCAATATTATGACAGTTCATGATTTAACGGTGCAAACTTTTGAGTTTTATTTTGATGGATTTCTTGATGGAGAAACACTTTCTATAAATAAACAAACGTTGAAGGTAACTTCTCTTTATTACATTTATTTAATGATAAAGAGGTAGGTAAGAATTTTTATATTTTTCGAAAATATAATTATTCTCCTGAATGAAATACTGCCCTGCTAATACATGAATATTGCATTGTCATCGACAGTAAATTTGTGTAGAAAACTTGAGAAAATCCGGGATTCTAGATATGCTATTTTAGTCAAAATGTAAAAGGTTTATTTAGATATGTTATTTTAGTCAAAAATCTAACAGAATTTTTTGGACCCCAGCCCCTGATTAGGTCGGCCCTGACAATAGATGAATATTGTATTGTCATAGACAGTGAACTTGCACAAACTTTAAACGGAATCGGTTTCTCATATTATGTGATTTCAATAACAAAAACTTAAAAGAATATTTCGGACCTTGTCCCTAACCCTGAAGTTCGACCCTAACAGTACAAAAACATGACATTTTTATCGTCAATGAACATGTGTGACACATTTGACGAAAATCGATTTAACGGAAGCAGGTCGAAAATCTATCGTAAGATTTGACCCAGACACCCGGACAATTGATTAAATAATAGCATTTAAAAATAGATTTATATTTGTTTAAGATCTTAAAGGATCTATTTAGGGTTTCATACAGCGTGAAACTATATTAATTAGTTCATTTCGAAAATACCTGAATCTGACTTTTTTTTAAAGTACAAAACTAAAAAATCTCATTTTTTAAGTGTTTTATGTATTTTTTGGACCTTTAGCTTTGATATTTTAAACTTTTGTGAAGAAAACAATGTGTCTCCTTTACTTTATTTGCACAGTAAATCTTTAGTCCCGAATAATTTAAGAAAATTTGTTTTCAACTCGTTAAAGTTCCTTTCTCTACAGTTAATTAATCATATTCATTCACATTAATTAAGATCTAAGTTAAATTGTGTCTTTAATCTTTTGTTATCTAAAAGAATTGACACAAAATAAATTCTTCAACCAACGTAGTAAGCGAAATTTAAATACTCTTTTGCAGTTTATTTACGAGCACTAATTTATTTTGCTTCGGGGTATTCAACTATCTTTCAGCTTCCTTCAGCTTAAATATTTTTCGATCAGATACATTTGATTTATTCATATAAGGACTTGATTTACCGAGGAAAATTTTCATATACATTATGCAACAGTAAGCGCACGTTATGAAAGTTTTCCATTTCTTAGAAGTACATAGTATATTTCCCTTAGTATTTTTGATTGATGGTTGGAAAGAATGTTTTAAATCATAAAATGTTTGAATAAAGTAATATATCTTCTATCCTTACCAAAGTATTAAAGACGTCAATGATGCATGAATTGATTTAACACTTAAATACTTCTTTTAAATATTGCAAAATGATGTGTAAAATGTTTCAAATCCATCGGACCTTATTTCATAAAGTTTCAGGAAAATATTAGCAATGGTATGGTTATACACTTATTTAAAGAAAATCGACAACTTTATTTTAGACTTATCGATTTACCTTAAATTATTTTCGGCATTTTTGTAATGATCTTCGATGGAACTAATTTCCATACATTACTACTTATGAAATAAAATTAAACTTTCTCTCATTTAAAATCGCTTTTCTATAGTATATGCAGAGAGATTATTTTCTAGATTTATTTTCATTTCTGTTCAACCGTAGTTTGTAAACCTCAGCGTAAGAATTGACATTATCTTGACTTATGATATTATTGATATAAAGACTTATGAAAGTAATTTATTCTGTATGTATAGCCATTCCTTGATTTTACTTTATTTTCAAAGATTATCGTTCAAGTAGACACAGTGTGGATGGTAGAATATATATTTAAACTAAAATATGTGATTTGCCCGGCGTTATCTGAGATTACTTTAAAGTTTCAACACAAAAAATTTTAGTTTTTGTTGTGTAAAAAAAAAAAAAATAAATAAATAAAGAATTTTGCACTTTCTTCCGCTGTCATAAATCATTAGTACGATGAACACTATAACCAGGGTTGTAAAAAACCCGGGTTTTTTGTTAAAAACCCAGCCCGTGCGGGTGTTATTAAAGAACCCGGGTTAAATGGGCAATTTTTCCCGGGTAAATTGGGTTAAAATGCCAAAATAGGGACTATGATTCCACCTTCCTCACAAATAATAATCTTCAGGGTTGCCGCTGTATAGGGAAAACTGGAAAAACTGAGGGAATTTAAAAATGAATATTAAAAACAAGAAATTTTACTGAATTTTGGTACTTTGCAAAATTTATCCGTTGAAATTTTGAAAATTCTCGTGGAAATTTTAATTTTTTGCTTAGGAAAGCGCAAGGAATTTTAATGCCAAAATAAGTGGCAATCCTGATCTCAGATACAATCTTTGGGAACACTTCATAGTCTAATAGATGGGAATGACTTCATAGTCCTAATAAGGATCTCAATATTTTTCTCTCTTCTTAAAATATATATATATATATATATATATGATCCCTTTAATTTAAATAACAAACAAATTTTAAATTGCAAAGCTATCAATTGTGTTTTATTTAATAATAAAATATAAATATAGCTTTAAAAAAAACTTGCTCCTTTAAAATGATCATAAGATTAGCAAATGTTGATAAAAAATATCTTACAACAAAAATGTTTCTTATAGGGGAGACTAAGGAGGGTTGACCATACGGGAGGCTTGACCCACCCATCAGTTTTCATATTTAAAATAATTTCAGAGTTTTACCAATAGGTGTCAACCAAAGCTATTGGAATGCTCAAACAACAGTCTTTGTTTCATACAGCTAATCGAAATAGGTGTGGAAAAATCAAATGGGGAGCGTTTTCAACCTAAAAAGTGCGTTTTTTAGAAATAATTTGTAAGCTTTTTTCAGATAAAATATATCATACAAATTTAATTAAGTAGGTTTAAAGTAATGCAGAAATAACGAGCTTTCATTCCAGGCATAAAGATTGTACCGTAAGTTAGGCTTAACATAACAATATGCTATTATTTAGAAAAGTGGTATGTGGGGAGGTTTGACCCAGTCAATGTGAGGGTGGGTTGACCAGATGCTCAAGGCTCCCTTAATTAAGTGGTTTTGGCAATCTGTTTCTTATACACTGTGCATAATGAAAAGGGTTATATATAAAAAAGAATATATATTTATCCTGTAAAGCTACTGTAAAATGGGGTGATGGAAAAGAAAGTGTTTGAAACTGCTTAAAGAAAGATGTAAAAAATTGCTGTAGTATCCACTGCAAGAAAATACTTAATGAAATATAAATGGGAAAGTTGATAGGAACTTTTCTCCATCTAAATATTACTTAAAATAGGTAAATAGAAACAGTGGAGAAGAATAGAAAGTATGAAAACAGCAGTCTGAACCATTTCAGGGATAGTGGCATGTTTATGAAACCACTTAATTTTAATTCCCAAACGCTAGAATGACACCAGAATTTTACTAAAATGTTTTCCATTTAATATGTATGTGAAATATAGCCCTTTTCTTATTTTCAAATAAATTTGTTTGTAAATTCCGGTGCCAGTCATTTATTTCAACATTTTAGTACTGAAAGTACTTTGCTCCCGAAAGGCCTAAACGATGTTAATAATAAGTTAAGTGCCCAATGCAGCTGCAAAAGAAAATAGCATTGATCAAAAAACTTCAGGAAGGCATGTAGACAAATTTCACCAGGATGAATAAAATTAGATGAAGCCAAAGTAACTGACAACTATGTTGTTAGGTCGAGTGTCACAAAAAGTAGGACAAGGAGACAAAAAAAAGGCGGGACAGTGTTTCCTAAATCCAGACATATTCATACATGAAACCCTATGAAAACGGAATCTGTCTCTACCGGAATATTGTCTTAAATGTTAAAATTTCATTTTCCCTGCTGTACAATTATATATGCTCAGACAAAATCATGTTTAAAACAAATGTTTTCTCCTATGACTTGCGATTGCGTCAAAACAGGTTTTTTTCATCGTCATGTTTTCAAAAATATTTTTTTAATAATTAAAGCATGTAACATAAAGTTATTCTGTTTTTTTAAAACTGATTTTATTCTCTTCTCAAATATTTCAATATAATACAAAGTGGATCAAGTCTCCCATATAGTGGGTCAACCCTCCCGTATGTGGGGAGCCTTGACCCATTATTTTGTCATGAGTAAAATCATTCATTTTTCAAATTTCTTATATATTACACTAATGTAGCAGTTTTATTTTGATAACTGATTGTATAACGAATAAAATGATATATAAAACTTTATTCTACGTTCAATATTTAAAAAATAAAAAATCATTTTGTAAAAAGTGGGTCAACCCTCCCTAGTCTCCCCTATGTATATACACGGTGTCCACTCTCAACGGTGTCCAATGGCTAATTTCTAAACCGTTAGTCATAGACATATAGTTCCAATTACAAAAAATGTTTTAAATTGAGGTAAAGAAATATTTTAAAAGTGTTTTGTGGCAATAAAAACATTTCTTTAAAAATTACGAAATTTAAGTTTTTATACGGTCCCCCGTTCCTATAAGTTATATTTAATAAAATTTTCCTATTACATTGACAAATAAGACAAAAAAAGTCCCGTTCGTATAACACTAAAATTGAGTGAGCTATGAAACTTTAAATTGCATGACTTATACCTCTTTTCTGCATCTGAACACAAATGAGTTTGACCCTGCTTTGAGTGGTCATATACTAAGTGCTTAAAGTATTCGAAGAACTTTTCATGTGTATCTGCGCTTTGAAAAAAATAGTACAAGTCTTACGATTGAGGAAACTTTTATTAAGTTTCAGATTGGCTAAAATTATTGTATTTTAACATACGTTTTATTTTGTAAGGATTTGAGACTATTTCTTTTCATCATTTCTTTTAACAAATATTATCTTATTTTATTTAACTTCAACGATCGTATATATGTTTTAGGTAGCTTTCTTTACAAAAAAGCTACCTATTGCAGCCGTTCGGAGGAAAGCGATTTCAAAAAATTTTGGTATATTTTCATCGATCATGACCCCCAGACGCCGAAACCACCTTCCGTTCAAAATTGATATATATATATATGACCTATATCACACTGTAACTCCCGTAATTATGAACCGATTTCGATGTAATTCGTTGTGTACATAGTACATACCAATGTCTCGACCGAGTTCGTTGGCCAGCTTCATCCGCCGTTTTGTTTCAAAATGGCGGCCATTTAAAATTTAAAAAAAAATTTAAAACTTGAAATGTGGTACCAAAAAATTAAAAATGGAAAAATATTTTTTTCCTATGTATTTGACCTTTATACAAAGATTCCGGAGCAGTTTTTGTTTCGTCTATATCTTAAAAAATGGCTGAGTTATAGCATTTTGAATTTATAGCGTGGCTGACATTTTGAAACGTCCTGAATTTTGTCACTCGATAAAAGGCGTATTTATGAACCGATTTGGATGTAATTCGGTGTGTACATAGTACATACCAATCCCTCGACCGAGTTCGTTGGCCAGCTTCATCCGCCATTTTGTTTCAAAATGGCGGCCATTTAAAATTTAAAAAAACATTTAAAACTTGAAATGTGGTACCAAAAAATTAAAAATGGAAACATATTTTTTTCCTATGTATTTGACCTTTATACAAAGATTCCGGAGCAGTTTTTGTTTCGTCTATATCTTAAAAAATGGCTGAGTTATAGCATTTTGAATTTCTAGCGTGGCTGACATTTTGAAACGTCCTGAATTTTGTCACGCGATAAAAGGCGTATTTATGAACCGATTTGGATGTAATTCGGTGTGTACATAGTACATAGCAATCTATCGACCGAGTTCGTTGGCCAGCTTCATCCGCCATTTTGTTTCAAAATGGCGGCCATTTAAAATTTTTTTAAAAATTTAAAATTTGAAATGTGGTACCAAAAAATTTAAAATGGAAAAATATTTTTTCTTATGTATTTGACCTTTATACAAAGATTTCGGAGCAGTTTTTGTTTCGTCTATATCTTAAAAAATGGCCGAGTTATAGCATTTTGAATTTCTAGCGTGGCTGACATTTTGAAACGTCCTGAATTTTGTCACGCGATAAAAGGCGTATTTATGAACCGATTTGGATGTAACTTCGTTTATACATAGTACATACCAATGTCTCGACCGGGTTCGTTGGCCAGCTTCACCCGCCATCTTGTTTAAAAATGGCGGCCATTTAAATTTTTAAGAAAAATTTAAATTTGAAATGCGGTACCAAAAATTGAAAATTGAAAAAATATTTTCTTCTTATGTGTTTGACCTTGATAAAAAGATTCGGGAGCAGTTTTTGTTTCGTCTATATCTTAAGAAATGGCTGAGTTATAGCATTTTGAATTTCTAGCGTGGCTGACATTTTGAAACGTCCTGATTTTTCTCACGTAATAACAGGCGTATTTATGAACCGACTTGGATGAACCTTGGTGTGTACATAGTACATACAAATATCTCGACCGAGTTCGTTGGCCAGCTTCATCCGCCATCTTGTTTCAAAATGGCGGCCATTTAAAAAAATAAAAAAATAAAGAAAATTAAATGAGATACCAAAAAATTGGAAAATGAAAAAGATTTTTTTTTGTATGTGTTTGACCTTAATACAAAGATTCCGGAACAGTTTTTCTTTCGTCTATATCTAAAAAAAAATGGCTGAGTAATAGCATTTTGAATTTCTCTTGTGGCTGACATTTTAAAACGACCTGATTTTTGTCACGCGATAACAGGCGTATTTATGAACCTATTTGGATGTAACTTGGTCTGTACATAGTACATACCAATGTCTCGACCGAGTTCGTTGGCCAGCTTCATTCGCCACCTTGTTTCAAAAGGGTTGCCATTTAAAAAAAATTAAATTTAAAATTCAAAATGAGGTATTAAAAAATTGGAAAATGAAAAAGATTTTTTTTATGTGTTTGGCCTTGATACAAAGATTCCGGAGCAGTTTTTGTTTCTGAAAATTTGTTCTTTTGTTGATATCTTAAAAAATGGTTGATTTATAGCACTTTGAATTTCTAGCATGCCTAACATTTTGAAACGATCTTGTATTTGTCACGCGATAACACACGTATTCGCCTATTTCGATGTAAGAAGGCATGTGGATAGTATACATCAACACCTCGACCAAGTTCACTGGCCAGATTCATCAGCCATCTTGTTTCAAAATGGCGGCCATTAAATTAAAAAATATATATATATTTAAAGTGAGGTGCAAAAAAATTAGAAATTGAAAAAGGTTTCTTTCTTAAGTATTTGATCTTGATATAAGGATTCAGGAGCCTTTTTTGTTTGTCTTTACCTTAAAAAATGGCTCAGATATAGCAGTTTCAATTTCTATTGTGGGTGACATTTTGAAAAATCTGATTTTTTGCATGCGACAGCACTCCTATATATTAACCGATTCCGATGTGAGTGAGCATGTGCACAGCAATTACTAAGGTCTCGACCAAGTTCACTGCTTAGCCTCATCCACCATGTTGTCTTAAAATGACAGGCACTTTAAGAAATTGCTTAATTTGGCAGCCAAATATAAGTTACTTTAAAGAAAAGCAGCTTGGATAAAGCTGACTAATTTCGCGAAATTCTCATTCATTATATTGATAAAAATTAGTATTGAATCTTCTATATTCGGTTTCCACTAAATTGAGCTTCGTGTGTTTGCATAATATAAGTTGGCTTTTTTTAAATAAGGATTATGAAAGCTACCTCTTCCTCCCGGCACTGGCCGGAAGGACTTTTTCCAGTTCAAATTTGTACTCGAAATTTAACTCACTTTCAAATATCCGATCGAGATTAAATTTTATTTACATACTGACGTAAATCTGATGACTATCTAATATTGTTATGATTTTTGGTGGTTACCGTTCATACTTATTTTACAGGATAACACAAAAATTTTCTGATAGATTACCGCCAAGAAGTTTAAGGAAAAGTTTTAGATTAGATAACACAAGACTGTGATGGGTGTGTTTTTTAACTTTCATGTATTTTTTGGCACTGAATCCGAGAATTACCTTAATTTTTAACCATCATCTCAGGATATTTTGCAAATCATAAATTGTCAAAGTTAAAAAATAACAAAAATCAGATACTATAAAATAGAGGAGATGGCTGAGTTTTTTAACTTTTGATAATTGATTTTTATATACTTTTTAGCACTGAATCTGAAAATGACCTTCATTTTTAACCATCATGTTATAATTTTTTTTAAAATAGTAAATGTCAAGGTTAAAATGTAGCAAAAATCTAATACTATAAAACAGATGTAAAACTTCTTTTATTTAATTTTCCTGGCGTGATGGTTAAAAATGAAGGTCATTTTTGGATTCCGTGGTAAAAACTTATACTATAAAACAGATGTAAACCTTTTTTTATTTAATTTTCTAGACGTGATGGCTAAAAACGAAGGTCAACGGTAAAAAAATACATAAAATAATTTAATAAATATAATAAGTTTAGTAAATATAATACTCTTGAAGCTAACTGAAAAGCTTAAATTTACGTTTTAAATTAAAAGCTAAAACGTTTTAAAATTATATGGTTCCCAATCTAAAAGTGCAATTAAATTAGTACAAATATATTTTCTAAGATTCAAAGAGGTGAATTAATAAAACAAAATAAACATAAACTGTTAACAAATAGATCATTTGTTCCTTTCCAGAAATATATTTTAAAAAACCCGGGTTTTTAAAACGGGTTTTTTAAAAATAAAAAAAAAAACAGCCCGGGCGGGCAGCTGGGCGAGTACCCACTACAACCCTGACTATAACAGAGTATTTTAATGTAACGGCCTCCCTACACTTCGCACCCATAAATGGATAATATAGCAGTCATCATAATGGGAGCTCTCCATATCTCTACAACGAGACTTTTTTAGTTTTGCGCCTATAAATCGTTAATACGGTGTCACTGTAACGTGGTCCTGTGCGCTTAGCGCGTCATAAATTGTTTACAAGCAATCATTATAACGGGGCTCTTCGGGCTTTGTTCCCTGAAAATCGTTAACAAGACAATAACTATAACATGGCCATTCGTTAATACGGAAAATCGTAAGAAAACATATAATCAAAAAATCATCTGGAAGAAAATAATTGTAATCTTTAATAATCTTTAAAACAATATTAAAAAATAAACATTTAAGAAAACTAACTTGAAAATTTTTACCTGTGCAAACAGTTAAATTAATACGTCTGTTAATCAAAAAATTATTTATTTGCCAAAAATCTAGTTTATTTAGGAAGAGATTGCAAAGATTTTCACCCTTCATTTCTTCCTTTTCGAAGTGGCAGAAGATTTGCTTTTGTTATTCCGCGAACGAGTGTTAATCGAAAACTTATTTCGATTGATTTGTTTAAAAATTCACGGATAATCGAGAAATTAATATATATATATATATATTTAATCAAGCGTTTTCCGAATGTGGGTTTTTTTCATAAAGTTGGTGTTGTTTTATGACAACATCTATGAAAAAATGAAAAAATGAATATGAAAAAATTTAAGTTTGGATTTGAAAGATTTGATAACGAAATTATTTAATAAAAAAAAGTCCTCATTTTTTTAATCAGAGTTAGGAAAAATCAAAAAGTGGCTGTACGAATTACAAATAAACTTTATTGAGAAGAGAACAAAATTCACAATATTGAGGTAAAAAAATTGAAATTGGGTTGCTTTTACAAATACCTCAAAATCACGAAATTCGCAAATTCGGAAAACCGCAAGAAACGCGAAAAATCGCCTTGAATAAAATTTGAAAAAAAGAACTCAAACGAAAAAAATCCATGATTACCTACAATCTAATTTGTTTTTCGCTAGCCAGGAGCAAGTTTGTTGATATCTACGTCTGATAATTCTCCTATTCATTGCCCACATGCACACACATACACAAATACTTCATTTTATTAATATTAATATATATGGATTATATTTATTGTAAATATTGTATTATGATTGTACATGTTGTTCATTTAAGTTCTTTGGTGCGTTTACAAAGAACTTACCTTAAAGGAACTAAAGAATTATTATTATTCAAAATATTAATTTATATCGTACATAAATTAGAGAGAATGGTTATTTTCTTTTCTTTAAATTGGTTGAAACGACGGCGTTGCCCGGGCTGCGTTAATAACTTTAACTTATCCTCAAATTTGTATGATTTTACATCTGCATTTTTTTACAAAAATATAATAAGTTTCATAACCTATAATTGTCCAAATACTTAAAGATTTGCATATGGTATATAAAATACGTGACTATGCGAAAAATCGATAAAAAAAAAATTACTGATATTGAGCGGTAAAAGGGCTCGTAATAACTTCAACGGAAAATGGGGTGGAGGAAGCGATTCAACGTTTAAAAAATTACATTTATTGTCGTCGAAAGTATGTGTATAATTTTCGTGCTAATATATTGATATTTAATTGTAATAAAAAGAAAAGTGCCCAACTGGCATTGAGCTCACAGGCTATTCACAATAATTGTATATTATACTCTTATTTCAAAGAATAATGCACCTCGAAAAATAAAGAAATCGACAAAAAAACAATTTAGATAAATTAAGCTCCCCCATTTCCCCTCTTTATACTTAATCAATGAACCTCCAAATCTAATCAGAATAAACTGGTATACCAAACTGGAAACAGATTAGATAATTCTGCATGAACAACACATTTATCTAAATAAGGGGGGATTAGCCACCGCACCCCCCCCCCCTCCCATTTATACTTAACCAGCGAACCCCCAAATCTAATCAGGGAAGCGCCTTAGCAGAATAAACCGGTATAACGGATTTGAAGCAAATTGGATAATTTTACATAAAAAACCCATTTATCTAAATTAAGGCGAGTGATTAGCCTCCTGTCACCCTCCCCCCCTTTATACTTAACCCAAGAACCTCCATAGCTAATCAGGGAAGCGCCTTATCAGAATGAACCTATATCCACAATTTGCAGCAAATCGGATGTTTCTATCATGAGTTATTGTGTTGCGTACATACATACGTACGTACATACAGAACCTGCGGGCACATTAGCTCTCATGCTTTGATAGCCTGTGAGCTAAAAAGCGGTATTTTTCTTCTGTTATTTTTCCTTTTCATTCTTTCTTTTTCTGATGGATGGAATATATGGCAATTTTTTTTTTTTTAATTCGAACCAATTATTTTCCCCTATATGTTAAATTTCTGAATTTATGAGTTTTTAATATGTTTTCGACGACTGTCTGTAAATTTCGAGTTAAAATATTGACATTTGGTCGTAAAAATAAGAGTTTTACTCGTAAAGATTTACTTATTTATTTTTTTTTTCACGTGAAAGTCCTAAGTGGAATTTTTAGATTTTCAAAATAATTATTTCAACCCCGTACCCGACTGTACCTGAACCAAGTTGATACTCGATCACTAGCTAAAAGGTCAGTATATACCGGGTGTCCTAAAACGGACTAACTGATTTTAAAATTCAATAACTTGCAAACGGTGACAGATATTTAAAAAATTCTTGCAGGAGGGTTGTGCATGAGGTCAAAAATTTTTTTACAGTGATTTTCCATTTTATTTCGAATTACAAACAATAGATGCCTCTGCGATCAATAGAAGCTAAATTCAGACTCGATTTCTGGTCCTTCGGGACCCACTCAATACATTTTAATCTCCTTTTTCCGCATGGAAGAAGAGGTCGACCAAAAAATCGAGCCTGTATTTAGCGCCTATTGCTTACAGTGCCATCTATTGTTTGTAATTCGAACTAAAATCGAAAATCACTGCAAAAAGACTTTTGACCTTATGTATAACCCTTCTGCAATTTTTTTTAAATATCTGTCACCGTTTGCAAGTTATTGAATTTTAAAATCAGTCAGTCCGTTTTAGGACACCCGGTAGTATTAAAATTTCTAAGCTATTGTATAAAATTAAGAATATTTTTTAATCAAAATGAGCTTATTGTTAATCCTACGAGAAAAGGCGAGGAAACAACGAAAAGTGACTTCGGAGATTAAATTTTTTCAAAGGGTTCATTTTCATATTTTTTTAAATGTCTTCCAGTGTCGAAAAGAGAATTTCGGTGCTGTTTGGTACATGCTCTTAGGTAATACTTTTTTTTTTTTGAGTCGATGCATAATTTTGAAATATGCTGAAATACGGAGGGGAGGGGCGTGGGTCGCCCGGTGGGATGTAAAAAAAAAAAATGTTGTTTTCGTTCGAAATTTTTGAAATTTTAATGAGTTAAAAACATGTTTTCGTAGTCTGTGTGAAACAATCGAGAAAAAAATATTGATTTTTAGTAATAAAACGGCTCCTAAGAAGATTTTCTTTTAACTTAATCTACTTCAGTAGCTATAAAAATATAGTTCTTGCACTACGAACGCTTTAAGATTTTCAGAGGTCATAAATATAACGGTTATGGACGTCGTCACAAAAAATCTTTAAAAAATATTGATATCTAATTGAAAAAAGTAATACGTTTTCTTCTCGCCTTTTGTTTTGTTTTCGCATCCGTTCCGTTAGCATAACAAAAGAAAATATTTCTTATCTTTCAAATTCTCTGAAAATTTAATGACTTATGAATATAACTGTATCCGAGTCTACTTTAAAATTTCATAAAAAAATATGCATATTTAATAGTGATAACTAGGGCCGAAGGCGAGCAAAACCGCGTCGAAATAACCTGATTTTTAGCGTTTTCGTCAAAATTTTCACACATTTTATTTTATAAAAAATACTTGTACTCGTCCGAACATTTCGAATTTTTTTAAAGTAATGTAAATGCAGCCTGAAGAGATGCTTTGAAAAGATAGTGTCGAAATATGGATATTTAGTCCATTTACCGTAGAAAAAATATCGCCTCCAAAAAGCACAAAGTGATCTGCGGTCGCGAATGTAATTAAAGAGTTAAAATTCTTATTTTTGAAAACCGATTGCACCGTCTTAACAGAAAAAGGTCCCAGCTTTACATAAATATTTTTTGTTAATCGGTACCTCCGAGATTGTGCCCTAGGGAAGTGGTGCCACATGGGAGAAATTGGAAACTGCAAAAACGACCCTTTAAAAGAAAAAAAAAAAATTAAAACTTAACAACGATGTTTTTCAAACTAATTACGGCATTTAAAACGTAAAAGTACTATGTTTAAGAGTACGCCTTCCGTTTTTTAGCTATACTGAACGGTTCGATCAGTGGAGGTTAAAAGAAAAAGGACAAAAACACCCCAAAAAATCTCTGCTTTTCGTTTTTCATTTCTTTCCGCTATGTAAATTGGGTTTTGGGCATGGGTGAGCGCTTTTTTAGCTCACAGGCTATCAAAGCCTGAGAGCTTATGTGCCCGCCTGTTCTGTATGTACGTATGTACGTACGTAACGCGATAACTCATGATAAAAATATCCGATTTGCTTCAAATGTTTTTTTAGGTTCATTTTGATAAGGCGCTTCCCTCATTAGTTTTAGGGGTTCATTGTTTAAGGATAAAGGGGGGAAAGGGGGGTTAGTCACCCCCCTTGATTTAGATAAATAGGTTTTTCATGAAGAAATATTCGATTTGCTCCAAATTTGGTATACCGGTTTATTATGTTAAGGAGCTTCCCTGATTAGATTTGGGAGTTCATTACTTAAGTATAAATGGGGGAAATGGGTAGCTAGTCCCCCCCCCTTAATTTAGATAAATTAGTTTTTCATGTAGAAATGTTCGATTTGCTCCAAATTTGGTATACCAATTTATTATATTAAGGAGCTGCCTTGATTATATTAGGGGGTTCATTGTTTAAGGAAAAAAAGGGACTAGTCACCCCCCCCCCCTTAATTTAGATAAATGGGTTTTTCATGCAGAAATATTCGATTTGCTACAAATTTGGTATAACGGTATATTAAGTTAAGGAACTTCCCTGATTAGATTTGAAAGTTCATTACTTAAGTATAAAGGGTGGAAAGAGAAAGCTAGATCACCCCCTTAATTTAGATAAATGGGTTTTTCATGTAGAATTGTTCGATTTGCTCCAAATTTGGTATGCCAGTTTATTATGTTAAGGAGCTGCCTTGATTAGATTTGGAGATTCATTAATTAAGTATAAAGGGAGGAAAGGGTGGTACCCCCCCCCCCATACACACACACACCCTTAATTTAGATAAATGGGGTTTTCATGCAGAATTATTCGATTTGGTATACCGGTTTATTATGTTAAGGAGCTTCCCTGATTAGATTTGGAGGCTCATTAATTAAGTATTAAGGAGGAAAGGGGAGCTACATTCCCCGCTTAATTTAGATAAATGGGTTTTTTATGCAGAGTTATACGATTTGCTCCAAAGTTGGTATACCGGTATATTATGTTAAGGAGCTGCCTTGATTAGATTTGGAGGTTTATTGGTTAAGTATAAAAAGGGGACGGTGGCTAGTCCCCCCTTAATTTAGATAAATGTGTTTTTAATGCAGAATTATTCGATTTACTTCATATTTGATATACCAGTTTATTCCGATATGTCGCTTCCTTCATTTGATTTGGATGTTCATTAGTTAAGTATAAAGGGGGGAAGCGGGGGCTAATCCTCCTTCATTTAGTTTTTGAGGGGCATATCCTTTGAAATAAGAAAATAATATACAATTACTGTGAATAGCCTGTGAGCTCAATGCCATCAGTTTAACTGGGCACTTTTCTTTTTATTTTATTTTTTTTGCTCTGGTTGAATCAGATTAGTTTTTGATGAGAGTTCGTTTTAATTTTTAATTAATATCTCGACTAATTATCAAAAAAATAAACATCTGAGCTTCATGTGCTTCAGGGTCTGCCTTAGACTACTTTCATCCTAATTTTCAGTCTTGTACGTGGGATAGATTTCGCTAGCAATCCCACACACACAGAGAGAGAGAGAGAAAGAACCTCTTTCTTTTATTAGTATAGCTATTCTTAAGTTATTTTTCTATTTTTTTTTTACCTATTTATTTTATTACATTTTATTTATTTTGTATAATTTTAGCCTTTATTTTGTTTGAAATCCTTCTAAATATATCGGTTTAGAAAAAAATGAGCTCTAGAGCATTTTCTTTTTTTCAAATGAGACGAAATGTAAACTGAAAATAATTCGAATAATATTATAGTCATATTTTAAATAAACATTTTAAATACAAAATTCAGACTAGAGTCCTGCGCGAGTCGGGTTCTACCCGACCCGAACCCGCAAATTCCATTTTAAGCCAACCCGCTACCCGACCCGAACCCTCAAAAATAATTTTCGGCAAACCGCAACCCGACCCGAACCCGCAAAAATAATTTCAGGCAACCCGCAACCCGACCCGAACCCGAAGTATATCAACCCGCATCCGACCCGCACCCGCAATGTAATGAAAGCAAATTATGTTTTAACACCATTATGAAAAATAATCTGCAATTGTATCTTTAATAGAGGTCTGAACCGGTCCGGCGGGGCGGCAAAATTTCAAACTGGCCAGGCCGCTTTAATTTGAGTTTTTTCAACGGGCCAGGCTGATAAACAAAATAAACGGGCCGGGCCGGCAAAAAAATTGAACGGCCCTGTCAGGCCGGGCCGATAACTACAATTAAGCTGGTCTACCGGCCCGATATAAATATTTAGACGCAGCCGATAAAATTAAAAACGGGTCGTGCCGAACTTTTAAATTTTGCACGATGTGGGGCGGGCCTGCAAATTCCGGCCCGTGCAGACCTCTAGTTCTCTAATGCCATTTTTATGTTTTACATAGAAGAAAATAAACAAATCCATATTCTTTAATATTCAACTATAGTAAAACCTCTGACCCGGCCTACAGGATGCAGGACTCTAAATGGTATAAAACTAAAAATCTAATCTTTAAATATGCTTTAAAATTAGTTGCGGTTTCAAAAGTTCCACTTATAACGATACACCTTGTTTTACACAAGTGGCCATCTGCCTTTAGTTTTTCCCGTCTAGCGCCTAACATAGTGCATCGCGTATCACCAAAATTAAATTATTCACTTGATACATTAGACAGGAAGGACCATTTAGCGTTTTGCTGCGTATTGTATTTTTAAAATACGATAAAAATACAGTCGGGCCTCGTTATCCCGACACCCGGTTTTCACGTCACTCCGCTTACCACGTCAGTTTTCCAAAGTCCCGATTTTCTGTATATGATTTTAATGTAAATAAACTCCGGATTTTACGTCATTGTACAATTTTCAACTCCGGATATCCCGACGATTTAGGAAAATTGTCCATTTTTCATAATCCATCTTATAAGTACGTAAATTAAGCGGTAAGAAATGTCTTAGCCAAACTTTTCACAAAAGTGTCTAAAACACCCATTGAGATAAATGCGAAATTTTACTTCAATCCTTATCTGAATAAATTAACCCAAACACTATGAACGACCCACTTAGCTCCAGTTAGACGTATCAGTCTACTTGCGGTCTTTTTGTGCTGGTCAGGCGGCGCTTTCTTGTGGCCACACGGCGTTTTTTATCCGACTAAAACCGAAGCATTGCATTGCATTGAAACGATCAGAAATTATCTAACATCCATTTCTGAAACAACGAATATTGATTACAATTCATTGTATAATATTGAAAAAAGAATCGTAGGAAGCACATCTAGGGATAAGCAAACCTTAGTTCATGAATATTTCATGTAACAATAAAAAAAACAAGTCATCATAAATCTGATTTTTATTCTTTTCAATTTTGTTTTTGTGTTTATTTTGTTTAATAATAATGTTTTTTTGCTAAAAACTGTAAGAACAGTTATGAATTTCAAATTGTCTTAAATTAATTAAAAATACGGCTTTTTATAAACATTTTCCTCCAACTCCGGTTACCGCGACACCCCACTTATGACGACACTTTCTTCTGGTCCTTAGAGTGCCGGGATAACGAGATTCGACTGTATAATGCAGTTTGTTATTTAAAAGACTGGTGTGAAAGGATGACTAAAGACCAAACAGGCAGGCACACATTTTGCTTTTGTGAAACTTTGATCTGCGGTTTATATAGGCTTTTAACGGAAAAAAATACTTTTCACATTGTTTTTAAAAAGCGGGTCAACCCGAACCCGACCCGCAAGAGTGAAAAAGCCATCCCGAAATCGACCTGAACCCGACACAATGAAAGCCAACCCGACCCGAACCCGACCCGCACCAAAAAAATTAAAGTCAACCCGACCCGACCTGAACCGCAACGGAAAAATATAGCGCCAACCCGAAACCGTGGGTCGGGTCGGGTTCGGGTAAAAGCGGGTAACCTGACCCGATGCAGGATTCTAATTCAGACCTTACATGGGTGGTATTAGAAATCCTACAAAACTAGACATATGACATGAATTTTAGTATAAAACCGATTTAGTAAGAAATGAATTTACTATGGAAAAACTCCTTGTGCACATAAATATTAAGAATAGAACACTAGTCGCTTCACCTGATGAGTTTGTAATACTTTCCAACAAAGTTGAAAAGTGTTTATGATTTCGGTTTGTCTGTCCGTCTGTCCGTCGGTCCACGCTCTAACTCCCGTAAATATACTCCGATTGCCCTGAAATTTTTGGATGTGACTGACATTTACCATAGCACATTCCCCATTTCAAATGAAGTTTCTAGCATGTTTAGTTCATTTACAGGGGCAGTCAAAAGTATTTCGTTACATTACAACCAATGGGAAAGAATCGTTTCAAATGATTTTTAATGATGTTATACACGCTTTCAAACACAATAAAACTGATATGCCTTTGAAGTGCACTAAAATATGCATTGTGTAAAATAAGCTGTGCAAAGAATAGTTGTTATTCAATTACAGAGCCACACAAAATAATTCCGTTATATAATGTTATAGGGGTGGAAGGAATTGTTTGCGGCGTATTTTAATTATGTTAAACTATTTCATATATAATGAAATTGATATACGTCACTGGGGTTTACTATACCTCATTTCATGTATAATACGAAGTACATAGCATTTACAGGGAAACACAAAAGATTTCAGATACTAGAGTAAAGTGCCCATATTTCGTCCCCCTTAACTTCTCCGCTTCTGATAAAGTGGCGCCACTTATGACGCAAGGCACAGGGGACGGAAGGTAAAAGGGCTCAGTTCTGAAAGTTTCGTTCGCTAAGACGCATACATAAAGTTAAGACTGCAGATTTCCTATTTTTAGAAGACCTGAGTTCTTATTACGTCGTTTGTAGAACGTTATTTACTGTACTGTAAGTATTCATTTATTATTGATTGCATATATTTTAGGTTGGTAAGATGCCGACAGTAGCATATAGTGAGTTTTTGAGGACGCTCAGTTCATCTTACAGGAACTGAAGATCCATAATATTGGGAAGTAGCTTGGCCCCAATTTCGTCCCCCTTGCAGTTCTTATTTTCGACCCGGGGACGAAATTAGGAATGCTTTTCATCACATTTTTTTTTTAAATTTTTTCCTCATGTTTGGATGGCTAATGCATAGTTGCCAATCTCCCAATTTTTTGGATATTAGTAAAATCTTACAAAAATGTTTTCTTTATTTAATTTCGTTAAAACTGCGATTGTATAAAATAAATATTTCTGCATAACAATATTGGTATGAAAAAAATCGGGAGGTTGTAAACTATGGTAATGTTTCGTTATGTTATCCTTCCACTGATAATTAGTGCATTTCCTTGTGCCTTACTTTAATGTAAATTAAATTACTTACTCATTTAGAAATAAATTTTGGATTAATTATAAGTTACGCCTCGGCGTATTGGATTTTTTGGGGGACGAAATTGGGACCATTTTATTTCTTTTGCATTTTTTAGATACTTTTGAAAAAACAATTTTTCACATTGTTAAAATTTTTTGTACGATATTTACCTACGTTTCTATGTGCGTGGGTAGTTAGTCTATGTAAAATCCACATTTGGTAGATTTTCACTGAAAATTACAACTTCCAAGGGCCTAAAAGTGACTGGGGGACGATAATAGGCACCTTACCCTATATTGTATCCGAAGTTCTGTACATTAGCGATAATTGCTGAAAATGCATTTTTAATTATGATATGCGCTTTTAAGTTTCACTATACGAATATTTATGTATACTATATGGTGTGTATAAATGCTATAATTCATATACAGGGCTACACAAAACAATTCGTAAAGGTTACTGGGTATGAGCGCAAATTGCTTAAAAGTGATTTTTAAATGAGTTATGCATTTTTACGCTGAACTGCATTTAGCTTACTAAGAAATGTTTGTAGAATATAGATAAAATGATATACAAGGTCACGCAAAGATTTGGATACATGGCCGTCTATAAATGGCAATTTCTGGAAATGTGATTTTTAGTAAGAATATTTTAGTTTGAATTAAAATTTAGCTAAATAGCGGCGTGTAATAAGGGTTATACAAAAGTATTTAAGTATGTTTCCATCTATTTGTATAGATTTCTGAATGAAAAATTTCAACCTGTTATGCGTTTTCTTGCTAAACATAAATTTTCCCATTATATAGTAAACATATCAACCTACGGATCAAATACAGGGTTGTTCAAAACAATTGGAATATATATTTGGCTATGGACGGTAACTGCTGAAATCAGTTTTTCAAAAGTTTTATGCGTTTTCTAAAATGTTTACTTAGTTATCTTATTTACGTCATTTCCCTAAATAGCAAAGTTTTATTAAAGCCTTCAGGAAGTGTTGGAAAGTGCTTCATAATCTACGCTTGACGCATGATTTTTCTTTCTTGTTAAATATGCAGCTTAAAATTAAAACTGGAATCCAGTTGTTTGCGTTCTATAAAGGTAATTTAATACTAATGGACAGATGATTAAACACCGAAAATAAATGCATCCAAAGACGACAAGTTGTTCTATCCTCTTTCTACTACGTTTCGAATTTTGCTGAAATGTAGTAAATTTTGTACCAATGAATGAGTATTTTGCTTGTTTTAAGTCAAAGCATTTCAACTTTTCGTACAAAATCAATACTACCCTACAATTTCCTAACTGACTATTTTCCAATCGTATAGTTTTCTAGATCAGCTAATATAGCTAATTTCTCTTTGTACTGCTAAGGGAGACATAAGCAGTTTCATCGAAGAGCAAATAATCAATTTACTATAACCTCTACACCATTCTTTAGAGACTTCAAAAGAAGCAGTTTCTGTTTTTGAGCATTATGTAACATTATGATAAGTTTTGAATTATAAACATTCAAAATTTAGTGCTTCTAATGTTAAATTACATTTTCATATTTTCATTAATATCTCCTGAAATTCTACTCCTAATGTGCTAATTTTTTGTGTAGAAATAATATTAAAATACCCAAACATAATTACGTCGAATTTGCAATTTTTATAATTTTATGATATGAATTATGAATTATAAAATTAATATTCGAAAAAATTATGAATTGCAACCTACATTTTTTCGATGTATTTAGATTTATTAAGTCCTGCTTTATGGAAATCCAAAATTACGTTTTTCTTCCAAGTAGTTTTCAAATTATGCTTAAAAAATGGCAAAATTATGGTTTTTAAGGGGTCGTCTATGATAGAAGTGACTAGATACTTTGAAATTTCTTATGCTATCCTGTAATCTAGCAGTTTTCAATGGCTGCTTGAGTGGCGCTTAAGATGCCTTGATAAAGAAGGTGGCTCTCTCGGTCAACAATCGAGTACCGAACTTCAATTTGGGTACAGTCCCTAAAATACGTTCATTTTAAAACAATTAATTTCTCGGAAACTTATCGTACGAATTGCATAAAAAATTGTTTTTAGGCTAATTGAAGGGTGTAGAGTTCATTTATGCTATCAGAATTGAGTACTGCTATTGACAAAAACAAAGTTATGTTTCGTTTTAATATGTAGATGGCCCCCTAAGCAAATTTTGTATACATAATTTAAAAGTAGACTTTATTACCAATCGTGTGGTACCAGTAACTTTTTCTTCCGATAATGTTTTGCAAAGTTATATGGGGTGGATACTTTTTTTTCCCACGACTGTAACGTATCATTCACATTTTCACGCAATTAAACTGCAAATCTAAGATTTTAATTCCAATTTAAGGATGGTTTTAGTATATTGCATATCTTCTTTATATAATCCTACTACAAATGGTCCACTAAAAGAATTGGTCCTTAACTTCCCAAATTTTGTCTGACACATTAGAAAATATAAGAGCAGCACAATGATGTTCGTATCGTTTTAAGCAATACCAAAAGACATACCACGTAATGGTCCATGTTGCTTTGAAACACAATATAAATTTAATCGCTATATTTCGGTTTATCCAAGGTTCGTTTGGCGAAATTTACCAGCGTAGCGGACAAAGCCTGCTAGTTTTTTTATAAAATAAGTTCATTTTAAAATATTTTTATAAGAAAACTTCAAACTCAGTAAATTATGACCTTTTTCTGCTTCTAATAAAAAAATAACATTTTTGGTAAATATTTTAAATGAAATGGAAATCCACAAACCTTACTGCGTGCATACTTAGTATTTATATCTTTCAATAAAACCTTCCAGAAATGTATATTTTTCGGAATGATGAAGTTGAAACAGTAAGTTCATTATTTTAGTTCATACTGGAAATTTCATTAAAAACTTATTTATAAATAATTGGTGATAATTTTCTGCATCTTGTATTAATTTATATTCCATGACAGTAAACACTCTGCTATTTAAGTCAAGTAATTACACTATCCTTATCCATTCTAAACAGTAATTTCAAAACATCATTAATTTGACATTTCTCGAAAATTAGACCTGCAATCCATATATGCTTAAATTTGGGATAACAATTCTGTCAGAGACATAATTACGTTAGGATATCAAATGACATTTCAATTGTTTATCGTTGCATTAATAGTTTTGATGAATATCACATCTGTACAATCAAATTAAAACAATTTTCTGGGAAAATTATTAAAATTTTAAACCATGTTTTATGTACGTACGAAAACTAAATACCACAATAAGATGAGAAACACTCCTTTGAAATCGATTATGTATTTTTCCTTAAAAGCTATCTTTTCTTTCTATTCTAAAAAAAAAAAAAAAAAAAAAAAAAAAAAAACTAACACTGTCACCGCCGCCGCCGCCGGTTTTGAATTTTTTGTAACCGGAGGCCTTTTTTCGGTAATATTAAGAAAAATATTCCATACAAAAATATGAAAATCAATGGTATTATAGAGAAATTTTTTATAAACACGCTGATGCAGACAGTTTTCAAATCGAAGAATTATTTTAAGAGATATTTAATGTTACAGTTGGTCAAAATCGTTTCATTAAAAAAGTTTTATAGGAGCAAAAACTATACATAGGAATTTAATCATTTTTAGATCATTTTATACATTAGAAGTTCTCGGTGTGCAGACTGCATTTATATTTTTTTAATTTGACTCATTTTTTGAGGTTTTATTTCTATTTTAAATTCAAATTTTCAGTATTTCGAGATATATTTTTTACAACTTTAAAAAAAGGGTATTATTTTAAATTGTTGCCAAATTTAAAAACAGCGCAGAGAATAATATTTCTTTCAGATTAAAAATTTATTTCCACGTGACTATTATAAACAGAAAAAAACTTTTAAATGAGAATTAAATAATTACGTATTAAAAGCAGGAAAATGTTGATAATTGAGTCATAAAAACTATATTTATACGTGAATTTTAAAAGAGAGAGAAAATTGTAAAATAATAAATTCATTAATATGCGTTAAAAGATGTAAATGGAGGAAATTACGTCATATTTATAATTGCCAAACCATATGGAGGTTACCATAGGGGAGACCCTGTTCTACCGCCAAATGCCACCAAGTTTGTCGCTAACTTGGCGATATATCGCCAAAAGTTACGCCAACTTGGCGATATCTCTAATATTTCGCCAAATTCCCATAGATTTCCATTGTAAACCAATAGGGCTTACTTGCTTACAGAAAATCAACAAATTGAGATATTTTGAACCAATGAACCAATGCAGATGTTATGGAAATCCCTACAAGAGTCGCATTGCTCTTGTGTTGAGAATTCTAAGCCAGCGCAAATAATATTTCATTTCTAACAACAAAAGTATTTTCACGTGAATATAAAAAAGAGAAAGAAAACTTTGGTGAAAATTACGTCAGATTTAAAACGATACATTTAAAATGCCTTATTTAAAAAACTTTCTTATAGCATTATTAAAAAATACCGGAGACGGAGTCTCATTTTATATTAGCTTATTTTCACATGTTTCACTGATCTGATTTAATCAAAGACGAAAACAATCCGTTAACAAGGAGATCGCCACTGTTTTTTTAATTATAATTCAATCTTCCGAAATTTTTTTAAAGCCGATGAAATTAGCTGGCTTGCTTTTAGAGTTTGCGGTATTTGAATGGGGGTTGACGAGCGTAGCTCGTAGGGGGCAAAGCCCACTAGTCTGTTTTAAAAAATTAAGCTCAAAGATATTTTATAAAATTTTATTTTTTTTTCTGTTACTTATCATCATAAAACAGTTCCGTAAACATGCAGATTTCTTTTCCAATTAAATGGATTTCATGAATGTTTTACACTGCAAATAGAGGCGTCTTAAATTCAGACACATATGTGACTGAAAAAGAAATTCAGACACTTAAGTGTCTGAATATAAAATTTCAGACATCATAAGTGTCTGAATTTAAGACCCTTAAGTGTCTTACTGTGATCATGGTATAAATGAACTGAGAAAAATGTCTGAATAATGATCATGTGTCTGAAATTAAGACATGTAGAAATTCAGACACTTATATGTCTGAATGTAATACAATTGTATCATACTGTATATATGATGAAACGATGATTGCATATGAAAACCCCAGAGGCCAAGGGATACAAGTGACAAACTTTAGATTTGGAGTAAATTGAATTTAACGATTAACATCAATAGTAAATGACTGACTTAAAATATGAATCTGTTGCTAATTTCATAGCGGTCTTTCAATTCTTATTTCAATAACTGGGGAAGGAAAGTGGAGTACAATATATTTTTTAATTTTAAGTACAGATTAAAGAGGTTAAGTAGTTTATAGAGCTTAAGTAGTTGACCTCCAGAATGCAACACATAATTAGGAAATCTCTTATATTTTGCGTTTTAGTTTAGCAAACAAGGCAGAGGACTTCAGGCACATCTGTCCAACGTTTCCCCTCCCTATATTTTTCTTCTGAGAGCAATCATAAAAGAAATAGCCTTATTTCCAGATAGCCTGTATACTGATCTCAGTTTTTTCAATTTTGTCACTTATAGCCTTTCGCTTCTGGTGTCCTCATATGCAATTGTATCGCAATATATCTGGCAGCACCGTCAGAAAACGTTTTCGAATGGATGAAATGCTTTGCCATCCACTAAATTTGGTATTAGTGCATAAAATAAGCAACTTAATTTGACCATGGGGACGTCTGCCAAAATTGTAAATGCCCGTTTACTAACTTTCGAACTAAATTATTTTTAGTGTAAAAGTACAAGCTAAAGAAACTTTTCCCAAAATATAAATTTCTCAAAAACTACTTCCACTCATAGGTATGCTCATGGCTCACTCATAGGCCGTTCCCTAAATACAAAGAGATATGATTGCTCTTAGAAAAAAATGTAGAAAGGGGAGAGGATGGACAGATGTGTCTGGAGTCCCCTACCTAGTTCGCCTAACTAAAACGCAAAATATAAATAAGAAATAAGCTAAACCAAGAATCTTTTGTGAGAACACCTTGTACAAGATAATTTTTATATAAAAGGAATATAAAAAAATTAACAAGTAAGAAGTATTAAATATTAAATAGATATATAAAAATAAATTTCTAACAATATTTTTCAAAATGCAGAACATTTCTTTGCCTCTAGTGGAAGGTTTTGCCCTTCTCAACACCCCTTATCTAAGATAAATTTTAAATATACGAACGTCAAAAGGAAATATGTAAAAATTGATTTCTATTAGTGGTTTAGGAAGAGAGGGGGGGGCGGTGCTCCTCTTACGAAAATTTCTTAGTTCTTTTTTCTCTTAGTGTTCAATTATGTAATCATTTCGAAGAATAAATGTTATTTTTTTAACTAGCGTTACGACGATTTTTTTAATTTATAATATGTTTTTTACCCTCTTACTAAGAATAAAAACTGTAATAATTATATTCATATAATTTATAAGTGTAAACATTGCGAAAAATGCCAAATAAAGAAAATAAAATGCTTCTGATTTCTTCTTATACAACGTTCCACTTTTCCCGCTGATAAAAAAAGTTTTAACAACTTATCATACTGTAACCCGTAGACTGACGTAATGAATAAAGCCATCTGTTTCCAATGGAAATGCTGACTCGCAGCTTTTTTTTCTTTGAGAAGCGAATCTGTGTTGTGAGTCCGGAGTCCGTTGTCGTATTCAAATTTAAACGTTCTTCAACAGTTCATCTTTGACCGGCCGGATTTTTTACTGTGAAAAATGTTGCCATTATGTTATTACTGCGGCTGCGTTATTAGTGGAAGCGTTATATTTAGAAGTTTCTTGCATTCTGGATGGCTGGAGGGATCTTATGTCCTTCATATATGGATATAACGACTGAAATTACATCCGGATAACTCTACAAATAGTTCCCAACAGAGACAGTATTACTTTTCATTGCTTTTCGTCAAGAATATAGTTATTCATCTCGTTAAACAAGAAAACTAACCCCAGACCTACAAACTAGTCCCGCGGGCTCTGTTTTCAGAATGGAAAAATTCCATTATTTTGACAGAGCTAGCAGGATATAGGAAGGGGTTTTCTTCAAAAAAGAAGCAAGTTTTTGTCTCTCATTCACTATGACAGTTATTTTAAATCAAGTCATATCGATATCAGTAAGTGTTTTTGATATTTTGTTTATAGTACCACATAAAATGTTGCATGAAATATAACTTAGGTTTGAATTTGTTTGCGAAAAAAAAAACAGCTAATTCTAGAAATATATATTTTTACATACTTGTAATTCTAGAACTGCAGCTCCAGAATTATATATTATATTTTTTGTGTGAGTGTAGGCTAATTTGATTATGTAAAAACATCAGTAATATTATGTAAAAAATTGGTTAACTTAGAATGTCTATAAAAATAAAGCAAAAACGTAAAATTGTCGAAACTTTTGTTGAAGAAGAAATACTTTGTTTGGATTTAAAAGAAGTAAAAAAAAAAAAAAAAGGTTGTTTTTTAAAAGGTTAATTTAGCGTTTTGATGAACATGTTGAATTCCTTGTAACGTTTTCTATCGCAGTTATAACCACATTTTATTTTAAAATTACTTTTAAATTAATTGTTTGTTCACTATGAAGGATATGCAATTCACTCGAAGTTTAATATTTGATAAAAATTGGAAAATTAACAAACATCTATCGTGATTTATTTTTTATATAATTAGAGATGTATAATTTTCGAGGAAAACCTTTTAGCCAAAAATCTGTTTTTGGCAAAATTGATGTGTGTTTTGAAATCCGATTTGTCAAAACTTTTTTATGTCACCTTAAATATATATATAGATATATATTCTGCATGATATTATTTGGTTTCAAAGCAATTTTTAATTATATGGCACACCCGTATATTCTCTAAACTATACAGTTGAAAGGAAAAAAAAATACTGCAATTTTGTGATTATTATATGTAAAATCAGTTTTCGAAATTTTCATTTTTTAATAGCACATTGTATAGAATATAAATTATTTACAGCTATAATTCCATTTCCTCAAAAAAAAAAAAAAAAAAAAAAAAAAAAAAAAAAAAAAAAAAAAATCATTATTTACTTTGATTTTTTTGTTCAAAATTTTAAATTTTGGATTTGCAAAACATGAGAAATTGAAAACTAAGCTTATTTTATTTTAAGGCTGTTCTCAAATCCAAAAGGGCAACTTTATGACACAAGTTTTAATTTATTTTTGTTGGGAAATGAATGAAACTGGCTGGTGTTGTTGTTCAGAAACTATGTTATCGAACTGTTTTCTCCGTTTTTTTTTTTTTTTTCAAACGCAACAGATCTTTCAGAAAATAGTGTCCAAGTGGGCGTTTTGAACCGAATTTCTGCGTGAAAGAAGAATAACCACTCAAGAAAGGGCGAAAAACGTGTTTGTCATGTGATCAAAATCGCTTATAACTCAATAGGTAATTTATGGATCAAAAAATGGAAAACACGGTTCGATTCCATGCTCAGGCTTTCCAATTTTATACCTTTCCCTTAAAAAATGAATTTGTAAATGTGTCAAAACGTTTTGTGCTTGTTGAGCAGAGCAGTTGAGAACAGCTTTAAGTTAAAAGGTTATTACAAGTTTAAAATGGAAATTAGAAAACAGCTAGAGTTTTGTATATTACCATGCATAACTACATTTCGCACAAAAAATTGCGGTTTTCCTCAAAGTTCGTTTATACAAACAAGGCCAAAAAAAATGTATATTTAGGCAAAATAGGTTTTGAAACTAGAAGTGACTTTTCCTGTATGTTATTATATGTGTGTGTGTGTGTGAACATGAAAACAAATCATAGAAGCATTAGAATGAAGCTATCGTGAAATTCCGAATATTTTATAATTAAATTCTCAACTTTTCTTATGGTAAATAAACCCCTCTTTAAAAAAAAAAAAAAAAAAAAAAAAAAAAAAAAAAAAATTGAATTTACTCTTTAAATGAAGAGTTTCATGCTCAATTTTTTTGGGGTACCCTAAAATGGGGAATCACCCCATTTTTCCCACGCTGCAATCAGCTCTGCTTTATGGTAACAAAGTATTCCCATTTATAAAAAATGATTCAATGTGGTCAAACATGGCTGCGTATATGGCTTAGAAAGAAAAGTGGTCAAAGATGGCTTCATATTGGCCAAAACAAAAAGGGGGGGGGGTTCAAAGATGGACGCAATTAAGACATTTGAAATGTCTGAAATTCAGACGTAAGAAGTGTCTGAAAAATTTAAGACATTTTAAAACGTCTTAAAATTGAACACTCTTGTTTCAGACACTTAAGTGTCTAAATTTCAGACACAAGAAGTGTCTGAAAATTTTAAGACATTTTAAAACGTCTGAAAATTGAACACTGCGTTTCAGACACTTAAATGTCTGAATTTCAGACATTTCAGTTTACAGTGTACCGGGAGGAAGAGGTAGCTTCCATATTACTTGTTTTCTTTTTCTTTTTTCTTTTCTTTTTTTTTTATTATTGTATATAGCTTATTTTACTCAAACACAAAAAGCGAAAATGGTCGATGCTTTGGGATCCTTGTATCAAGGTCAACCACTTAAGGAAAAAATCTTTTTAAATTTCAAAATTTTTTGTACTGCTTTCTAAATTTTAAAATAAAAAATAAATAAATCGCTGCAATTTGAAACAAGACGTACGAAGCTAGCCAACGAATTTAGTTGAGACATTAGTATATTTATTATTCATGTGCAAGTATTCATTTTGGGGCTCACGCTCATCAGATAGATTAAGCGTATATAAAAACCTTGATTGAAATGTGAAGAGATTACAGAAATGAAAATTTATTCAACAATGAGTAACATTAACTCTTTAAAGCTGGAATTTTTATTTTGTTCGGAAAACATTAAGTATGAAGGCTTTAGTTTGCACATTGAAATGAGTTGCGTTTTAGAAACCTAAAAAGAGGAGCGTTAATATGCAAAAATCCGATAAAAGGAGACAACTTATTTGGGTCATTTACGTCGTACATATGTTGTACGAATTAACTAACTAAATATTTGATAGTTATTTAATAAGAATATATATTTATACTCATATAGCAACGAATGTAAAAACTCACGACATATGAGCGTCAACAATCTGTGTTGCGTAAGTGCCACACCATGTTTGTTTACATTGCGACCGCCAGCGCGAAATTGAGGAAACAATAAAAGTTCACTGAAATTAGTTTCCGCTTAAATATTGAGCAATATAATAATGAATAACTCACCGAAGGAATTATTCCAACTGTCCAAATACTCGATGGCCGGACCAAGGCATCCGGCAGCGGCCGGTACGAGATAGTCCATTGGCGGGGAACTATCGGCGCGAGAGGCGGAGCTCTGGAGTCTCTGTCCCTCGCTGCCACCCGATAGAATGAACAGAATGAGCGCGTGGGCCTGCATGCCGAGTAGGGGATTAGTGGCGCTCAGCCGGCAAACATCGTTGGCACGCAGGCCTAGGCGGCAGCACGAACCCGGGAGCCAGCTCTAATCCTCGGCACAGGATTAGCGTAATCCCCGAGGCGCCAGACGTGCAGAAATCCGACCGGAGGAGGACAGTCTGCACTTTCAGACACTTAAGTGTCTGAAATTCAGACACAAGAAGTGTCTGAAAATTTTAAGACATTTTAAAACGTCTGAAAATTGAACACTGCGTTTCAGACACTTAAATGTCTGAATTTCAGACATTTCAGTTTACAGTGTAGCAAGTATAGAATACAGATTTGAGAATGCCCTGAGAAAATCTGTTTTTGGCAAAATTGATGTGTGTTTTGAAATCCGATTTGTCAAAACTTTTTTATGTCACCTTAAATATATATATAGATATATATTCTGCATGATATTATTTGGTTTCAAAGCAATTTTTAATTATATGGCACACCCGTATATTCTCTAAACTATACAGTTGAAAGGAAAAAAAAATACTGCAATTTCACTAAAAGTAATAAACATTTTTGATGCCGTAGGGCATATATATCGCATAAATACATATTTATATATATATATATACATATAATTATCCTATTCTAAAACTACAAAATACTGATTACAATCCTCATAAGGTCAAAACTGATTTAAAATATCAGCTTTATGAAACTTTCATATCCAATTTGGGGTACCCTAAAATGGGGAATCACCCCATTTTTCCCACGCTGCAATCAGCTCTGCTTTATGGTAACAAAGTATTCCCATTTATAAAAAATGATTCAATGTGGTCAAACATGGCTGCGTATATGGCTTAGAAAGAAAAGTGGTCAAAGATGGCTTCATATTGGCCAATTTATTTATTATTGTATATAGCTTATTTTACTCAAACACAAAAAGCGAAAATGGTCGATGCTTTGGGATCCTTGTATCAAGGTCAACCACTTAAGGAAAAAATCTTTTTAAATTTCAAAATTTTTTGTACTGCTTTCTAAATTTTAAAATAAAAAATAAATAAATCGCTGCAATTTGAAACAAGACGTACGAAGCTAGCCAACGAATTTAGTTGAGACATTAGTATATTTATTATTCATGTGCAAGTATTCATTTTGGGGCTCACGCTCATCAGATAGATTAAGCGTATATAAAAACCTTGATTGAAATGTGAAGAGATTACAGAAATGAAAATTTATTCAACAATGAGTAACATTAACTCTTTAAAGCTGGAATTTTTATTTTGTTCGGAAAACATTAAGTATTAAGGCTTTAGTTTGCACATTGAAATGAGTTGCGTTTTAGAAACCTAAAAAGAGGAGCGTTAATATGCAAAAATCCGATAAAAGGAGACAACTTATTTGGGTCATTTACGTCGTACATATGTTGTACGAATTAACTAACTAAATATTTGATAGTTATTTAATAAGAATATATATTTATACTCATATAGCAACGAATGTAAAAACTCACGACATATGAGCGTCAACAATCTGTGTTGCGTAAGTGCCACACCATGTTTGTTTACATTGCGACCGCCAGCGCGAAATTGAGGAAACAATAAAAGTTCATTGAAATTAGTTTCCGCTTAAATATTGAGCAATATAATAATGAATAACTCACCGAAGGAATTATTCCAACTGTCCAAATACTCGATGGCCGGACCAAGGCATCCGGCAGCGGCCGGTACGAGATAGTCCATTGGCGGGGAACTATCGGCGCGAGAGGCGGAGCTCTGGAGTCTCTGTCCCTCGCTGCCACCCGATAGAATGAACAGAATGAGCGCGTGGGCCTGCATGCCGAGTAGGGGATTAGTGGCGCTCAGCCGGCAAACATCGTTGGCACGCAGGCCTAGGCGGCAGCACGAACCCGGGAGCCAGCTCTAATCCTCGGCACAGGATTAGCGTAATCCCCGAGGCGCCAGACGTGCAGAAATCCGACCGGAGGAGGACAGTCTGCACTTTCAGACACTTAAGTGTCTGAAATTCAGACACAAGAAGTGTCTGAAAATTTTAAGACATTTTAAAACGTCTGAAAATTGAACACTGCGTTTCAGACACTTAAATGTCTGAATTTCAGACATTTCAGTTTACAGTGTAGCAAGTATAGAATACAGATTTGAGAATGCCCTTACCAAATTAGACATAAAAAATTTCACCATGTTTTTTGTTGATTTGTACTTGACCCTAAATTTGGCGATAATTTCCTATGTATAGCCAAATTTGTAACAGTTTGGAAATGAGTGTAAGTATTAACACTACTTATGCCCCGTGCCGGGCAGTTTCGGTAGAGCTAGGTTTTTTCTTTCCTTATAGCTCGAGTTTCACAAATTATTTTGGTTAGGTGTTATGAATGTAGGGGATAAAGTGTGTTTAAATATATGTCTCTGTATGCACATAAATATTACTGCACGTAATTACCGCAAAATATTCCACTTTCTCCGATTTTTCTGCTTAAAACATTTTGCCACCATCATTTAATAACGTAACATCATGATGTCAGCGTTCATTACTTTCATGTATCTGCTTTATAATACATACAAATAGACGCGCAATATTAGACGAAAAAATTGACTGGAAGACCATGACTAATGAACTGCAATAAACTTCATACTGTAACCAAATATGTGCATTTTTTCGGGAATAAAAATATTGATGAAATATAAACCTTCATTCAAAAGTTTGGCAAGAACATACGTAAATATATATTTATACATACATCCATATGTAACAGAGATCAAATTCAATATCTGCTTTTGGAGTTGTTAAAAAATGTCAGACCATCATGAAGTGAGTAAGACATAATGGTTGCCTCTTTTAGAAATCAGTGGAAAGTTATCAAAACCAAGAACAGAGCGATTTAGAGGAGTTCATTTTTCATGAGTATGTTTGAATTTGGAATCAAGTTTAAGTTGCGAACTCTTTTTTTCAATTGTACTGATAAAAGAGAAGTGTTAAATCTCAACGTTTAAAAACAAAATATCACCGATAATCAATCTTTTAGTTTGGCTTCGTATAAAGTTTTCCGATAAGCCAAAACAAAAACGAATGAGGAGAGTGTAAAGAAATTATAACATTTTCAGGTAACTTTAGTTTAAAAAATTGCTAAATTACCTTTTTTGTAAGCACAGATTGTATGCGAAACTTGTTGGAAAATGATAGGTACAGGGAACTCCCAATTTGGAATGTGTCTGACCAGGATTCTCAGCAGCTAACAGCTTGACCACTGTTGTTCCTTTGATGGCAAATGATGCGGAAAAGCGATCATTTCTTTACGTAGACCAACAAATCGACAACATTGGCCCAACTTTTTTGTGCCACTTGAATATCCTCCAGTTTCCCAATGCACCGTTTAATCTGCACATATTTTTTGCGCCATAAATCTTGAAGAAATCGCAAATCCAGGGCAATCTATAGGTTTCTCGAGAAACTAATGAATTTCCTGTTTTCTAGCCAACAGTTGTTGTTATAACCTGATGCTTTTTTATAAAATTCTCAAATTTGCCGTGCCCTTTTAACACACAGCTCTTTGACGTTGTCTAATAAGGAGACGGCCAACTCTGGTAATCAAAGATTTTGATTATTTTTATATATGTTGTGGGATAGAGGTCTCTTAGTCTCAGGTTCAACGGATTTTATACAACGCTCCTTAGTTCTCGAGAAACAGCGGGGGGGGGGGGTCTAATATTATAACAGAACTGAAATACTTACTTTGTAACAAAGCTGCTGCGTTGTGCATAGCTCGGTCGGTACGGCGTCTGTTCGCTATTCCGATGGCTGGGGTTCGATACCGGATCGTGCTGCATTTGATTTTCACATTTTTTGTTTTATAAATATACTTATAATTATAATTTAATAATCTCAATTAAAAAATTTAATGTCGTGCATTAATTATAGTATTAACATATTTAAATTTTTATTTAGCATTTTTTTAATTTTAAACCATTTTTATACATTTCTCATCATTTAAAGAATTTTTTTTTTTTAATGGATTTATTATTGACTAGTAAAAATTCGAAAATCGTTACAAAATCATACCATATTTACTATAGAATTATAGAATTTTCCTGCCATCGCAAACAGGCGATATTTCAAATGATTGTTTATTTGTTAAAAATATATTATTTTGTAATAAAATTTTACAATACTTTCACGCATTTGTGACATCACATTTCTGATTTTCACCGAATCCCGATGCTTCAAAAAAAACGTTCAACCTGGGTCTAAGGGCCCTCTACCATACAACATATTTAAAAATAATCAAGATCTGTGATTACCAGGGTTGGTCCTCTCCTTGTGAGAAATATGGCATGTAAGAGAAAAAGATTTCCAGCGTTCTTTACGCAGCGCTTTCAGCATCTTTACCTTCATACCTATATATGTACATAAAAATATATATAAAATTGAATATATCTTCATAAACTCTCCAAAACGCTCTGCTGTATTTCGTTAAATAACATTAACAGGTAATGATGATATTTCAGATATATAAATAAAAATATGAAAATTATTTATATGTATATTTATTTTTAAAAAGGTTTTTTATATTAAAAAGAGATTATAAGCATATATCAAGCTATTCTTTTTCCGAAAATTAAAAATAAACTTCGAAAAAATTACTTTAAGTGCATCACATTCTTCTTTAAAGCATTAAGAATACAATTGTAGGGCTCGTGTTTAAAACGTAGAAAGTGACATTTTTTTAATACTTTCTTCTATCTTCAGTGGAAGAAAGTATTGTAATCAAAAAAAATTTCGACTTCCAGTTTTCGGCGGATTTACACGTTTTAAGGGTCAGAGATCCCAAAAAACAATACAATTTGTTTGAAAATTGCATCTCAATTTATTTTTGAGATATTCATTTTATTGTAGTTTTTAATGCAATTTCAGTAATGGGTGCAACTCAAGTACTCCAATTCTGTAGAAAATAAAGAGAAAATAGTAGATTACTATATCTTTTTGTTGCCATTTTCTTATAACAATTGAAAAAAAATGTAATTAAAATTCGCGCTATGCCAAGAATAACATCTAATATAAAAATGCATTTCAAAGAATATTTGTGCGACTCCGCATTTACTTAATTCCTATCAAAAAGCTGAAACAATGCAATTTTATTAATCCGTGTGTTGCCAAATTTTGCCGAACATTTGCCGAATTTTGAAAAAATATAAATGAATGATTTCTGATAAAACATGGAGCTTTTATAAACTATATTTAATTTTCAGTATGCGTATTGATGTTACAAACAAAAGACGGCTTATGAATCATTAAATACTCTTTTTTTTTTCTTGAATGACGACACCGCTTTTTGCTGTCCTTGTGTATTATTCCGCGATAGTGACGTCCTACGCATACTTTTCTATAAATGTTGTTTAAGACTGGATCGTAAATGTGGAATTCTTCAGCAGATGCAAATGACGTCATTGTACAGGGTATCTGGGCTAAAAGTATCCAAAAGTTATGGCTTATTTTTACGGAACTGACCATTAGAATTTAAAAAAAATTATTTAAATAGAAAGAACATCTCACCCAGTTTTCATATCAACATATTTCGATGTGTGCATTTTTGTAGAATGACAAACGTCTAAACAGTAATCCAGTTCTCTCCAAGTGTTTCGTAGCAAATCAAGAGTTATTAGACGAATTGCTTGAATAATACACTTTTTCAACTCATCCACAGTAATTTTCTGTTTATATACGATGGATTTAATGAATACCCAAACAAAAAAGTCTAATGAAGTCAAAACCAAAGAAAGTGGCTAGTGCCGAAAAAAATGCGAACTTTATGAACGAAGTTAAATTGACGAAACTCGCAATTTTTTTGCAGCTTATCAACAAAATTTTAGATTTTCCCGTGCCTGATCGACAAAATTCGCGATTTTTCCGCACCCAGTCAACGAAATTTGCGATTCTTAACTGACTGATGATATTTTCAAATTTTTCCTGTGGCGAATTGTTAAAATTCACGACTTTTTCTCGCGATAAACTGCCAAAACTCGCGATTTTACCGTAGCCGGTCGACGAAATTTGGAATTTTTTCGTACTTAATCGACAAGATGCGCGATTTTCCTCTGCTCAATCAACGAAATTTGCTATTTTTTTCGCGCCCAGTCAACGAAATTCACTATTCTTAACTGACTGAAACCCTTGGCAAATTGGCAAAGATAGCGATTTTTCTCGCGATAAACAAACGAAACTCACGATTTTTTCGCAGCCAATCGTGAAATTTGCTATTTTCCCGTTTCCGATCAACGCAATTCGCGATTTTTTCGCGCCCGATCGACAGAACTCGCAAATTTTTCGTGCCCGATCGACGAAATTCGCAATTCTCAACTGACTGACGAAAATTGAAATTTTTTCACTCGTCAAATTGGCGAAATGCGTGACTTTTTCTCGCGATAAACTTACGAAACTCACGATTGTTCCGCAGCCGATTAAGAAAATTCGTGATTTTCCCGTTCCCGATCAGCGAAATTCGCACTTTTTCCACGCCAGATCGACAAAACTCGCAATTTTCCCACACCTGATCGACGAAGGTTGCGATTTTTCTGTGACCGGTCGAAGAATTTCGCTTATCTTAAATGGCTGACGAAATTTGTAATCGCGATAAACTGACGAAATTCGCGATTTTTCCTTGTCTGATCGACGAAACTCTTGATTTTACCGCACTGGATCGACGATACTCGATTTTTTCCACGCTCAATCAACGAAATTCGCAATTTTTAATTGACTGACGAAATTTGCAATTTTCCCGCGGCAAATTGGCGAAATTCGCGACTTTTTTCTCGCGATAAACTGACAAAACTCTTGATTTTCCCGTGCTCAATCAACAAAATTCGCGACGTTTCCGCGCGCGATCGACGAAATACGCGATTTTTCCGTGCCCGATCGATGAAATTCGAGATATTTGTCAACTAGCGACTGACGAAATTAGTAACTCGGGAATTTCCTATATTGATACAAATGATATCGGCCGGGCGATTAATAAAATTCGCGATTTTTAACTGACTGACAAAATTTGCAATTGTTTTCCGCGTCAAATTGACGAAATTCACGATTTTTTCCTGGCTAATTCCATGGATTTTTATAGTGTAAGTCACATAGCTGATAACTTCTATGCTTTTTGGCCACAGTTATTTTCGAAAAGTTTGCTTGCCCTTATTCAATTAATGGGATATCTCCCTTAAAATAAGTCCCATTTTTCCGTTCTTAAATACTGGTAGCCAAAAATCGTAGCATGTGACTTACACTACAAGTACTCATAGAAATAGCCTTCTGCAAGCTATGGTCAAAAATTGCGATTTTTGCCAATTATAAATTAATGAAAGTCGCCGGCCACTTGTTAACCCATTGCGGGCCACTTTTGGCCTGCGGGCCACAGGTTGTCCATCCATATTCTAATGGATAGTTCTGTAATAATAAGCCATAACTTTTGGGTACTTTTAGCCCGGACATCTGTATATAAAATAAAAGCGTGTACTTTAAGTCATAAAACTGAAAAATGCTTTGTATTATCTATATTTTTATTTTTTTTTTATTTTTTTTTTTTATCGGGGGCGACATTAAATTCTGAAAAAGCAGAATTGCTTTTTTCTAGTTTTCAATAATTTTTTTAATAAGTGCAATTTTAAACCCAGCAACGTACTTTGACATGTACAGTCGTGGGAAAAAAAAAAAGTAAACACCCCCTACTAACTCCTCAACAAATTACCGTAGAAGAAAGTTACTGGCACCGAACTTTGGAAATAAAGCCTACTTTTAAATGATGTATAAAAAATTTGCTTAGGGGGCCGTCTACTTATTGAAACGAACCATAACTTTATTTTTTTCAATAGCAGTACACAATTCTGACAGCATACCTGAACTCTACACCCTTCAATTAGCCTAAAAACAAATTTTTATGCAATTCGTACCATAAGTTTCAGAGAAATTAATTATTTTAAAACGAGCGTATTTTAATGGCTGTATCCAAATTGAAGTTTCGTACTCGATTGTTAACTGAGAGAGCCACCTTCTTGATCATGGCACTTTAAGCACCACTCAAGCAGTCAATGAAGCCTGCTAGATTACACGACAGCAGAAGAAATTTCAAAATATCTAGTCACTTCTAACACAGACGGCCCCTTAAAACATCCTTTTGCCGTTTTTTTAAGCATAATTTGAAAACTACTTGGAAGAAAATTGTGAAATTTTGGATGTCCATAAAGCAGGACTTAATAAAACTAAATCCATCAAAAAAACTGTAGGTTGCCATTCATAATTTTTTCGAATATTAATTTCATAATTCATATCATAAAATTATAAAAATTGCAAACTCAACGTATTTATGTTTGGGTATATTTGTATTATTGCTACACAAAAAAATAGCCCATTAGGAGCATAATTTCAGGAGATATTAATAAAAATATGAAAATGTAATTTAACATTAGAAGTACTAAATTTTGAATGTTTATAATTCAAAAATATAATTTGTTAAAAAAAAATTTATTAGCAAGTAAATTAGTCAACTTCTTACCTAACTTAATCACCTCACTTCAAGTAGAAATGGGCAAGTATAGAGATAAGCTTCCTCTCACGACTGGCCGAATGCGACGTTCAGACAGACTCAACTCAATAAAGTCTGATAATACACAACAGACCCTGAAAGACATGTCTATAACAGATCTCCTTTATAAAGGTAAACAGATCGTGATAAAGGGCCTTAAGTGCTCTGAGGACAGTGAGGACGTTACAATCCAAAATAACCTGAAAATACTAAAGAGGATATTCATGGCCCTGGTGCCGAAATGCGCTGAATTGACAGCAGAACTAGAAAAACAACAAGACCTGAAAAAGTTACAGGAGGAAACCATAGCAAAACAAGAATGCTCTATCGTAGAGTTAAAAAACAATGTTAATAAATGCCTAAGCTCTATACCCTCTTTAGAAGATATCGGCGAAAAATTCAAAACAGTATTAGAAGAGAACTCGCACAATAGCCCAACCATCATACCCCTTCCACCACCAAGAGAATCGCCGGATCTGCCTGTAACTCAGCCAACATTAGTACATGGTCCAGATACAGCTCGCCCAATCAGTATCACGGCTCAAACCCACCCATCGCATGACAGAGCCTATAAAAGAACACTAATAGTCAAAGGAACCTCAAAGATGCCTGGCCAAACAATACAACAACAAATACTTAAGCATAATGGCCACACTGCAGCTAAAGTAGAGAAAATATTTTTAAGACAACACCAAATGGAAATTAAGTGTAAATCCGAAGCTGATGCCTCATACCTCAAAAGAGAATTACAGAAGAACCAGATTCTAAATAGAACTCTAGTAGTTCTACATAAAACCATTCCCACATTTAAGATGATCCTGCTAGACATACCAGAACAAATAACAGACACACAAATAAAGGAAAATATACAAACCAACTTCCAGGCAAGAGAAGATGAGCTATTGTTTCTCACTTCATTCAAATCGAGGAAGTCACAAAATACAAAGAACTGGATAATAGTCATGCCCAGAGGTTTAGGAAGGGCCATTATAGCATCAAATGGACTAACCCTTGGACTTAAGTCATGCCGTCTGCGACCTCACACATCGGTGCAAAGATGCACGAATTGCCAAGCGTTTGATCACGACAGAAAACGTTGTAGAAGCAGAGGATACTGCTCTAACTGTGGGGATGCGCATGAACCAAGGGCATGTGACTTGCCACATGGCTGCGTCAATTGCCTAGCGCATAATAATGTTGAAGGGACTCGCTTCAATACCAAGCACGCAGCTTCGGATCCCATCTGCCCGGTTTTCCAAGCAGCGTATGCCAACGAAAGAGAACGCCTTAATAGCATCTTTCTTCAAAGCAACCCAGTCGAACCACCAATCCAGGAATTCCAACACACAGTGGACTCTCAGCATCCCCCACAGTGGACTGCCAGGGACTGGACACCTGTCTACCGACACTGGCCACTCCCGCCCCATGAAGATACTCACGACACTCATCACCGTGCAGGCCAAAGAGGTAGGCCCTTTTAAAACTAAACCTAACACTTTATAATTATTTCTCCATTTGGAGTTTCCCCAAGTACTCTATTTATATAGCAATCTATTAATTTAGCAATTATATCAGATGACTTCTTCCCAGGATCCCTCTATTAAATTGCCACCATCTCCCCCTTTTGGCTATATTAAATTTGTACAAATCAACCTAAATCACTGTAAATCAGCAAATGTATCCTTGAGGAATTTTATGATCACATCTGGAGCGGATATTGCACTGCTGCAGGATGCTTACTGTAACAATGGCAAAGTTCCGGACATTCCGCCGTCCTGGCCAATTTTCTCATCGAAAGCAAATACGGCTCATGTGGTCGTCAAAAACACAAACATAAATGACACACATCTTTTCACAGGTCAACACTGTGCCTTCATAACCATCACAGCCAAGGAGGGTCAGCTGATAATTGGCTCGACTTATGCTGCACCACGCTTAGATTTTGAGGATACCCTCGAAGAGTGGGAACACCTTATCACACAAAGGCATTACTTCATTTGTGGCGGAGATTTTAATGCGCAATCAACCCTATGGGGTTATGCGCGGTCCAATGCCCGTGAAGAACCCCTAATTGAATATCTGATTAAAAACAATCTAGCCATATCAAATATCGACAACACAACACACACATTTGTCAAAGAAGACAGCACAGGCAGAGTGGTGGCCAGGGGTTTCCCGGATCACACCCTGGTCAACCCTTTGGCCAATCGCAAAATTCGTGATTGGCATGTCTCGGATATTCATAGCGACTCTGACCACAAATACATTACTTTTGGTTTCGAAATTACACCACTTTACACCATGCAACGCAGGTTTAATACCACACGAGGTAACCTGCGCAAGTTTACACACATAATAAAAACTCACAAATCACTCCTCAGCCAACACCTAAAGGATGTCACAGATACAACAAAACTTAATCACCTCACAGAGGTCCTCATAAATACAATGCAGATGGCAGCTAAAGCATCCTTTAGATACAAAAACACACATAGGTCTGTCAATTTCTCCTTCTGGACGGCAGACCTCCGCACAAAACGTAACCAACTAACAGCCTTAAGAAGGAAGTTGAAATCACTTCGACCAACACAAGAGGACACGGACAACTTCCGAGCTCTAGCAGCACGCTACAAACTGTTGGCAGCCAAATATAAACGCAGTGTTCTTGATGCCAAGAATCAAGCATGGCGGAAATTCTGCAGCAATCAAACCGATCCGAATGGCACTGCACAAAAATTCTTCACGGGTATATTCTTTCGGCCAGACGAAATTAAGCTTGAACTGCCCTCGTCTAGAGCGTCCAAGCAGCACAATATGGAGTACTTAACAAAAGAACTTTTCGGACCTTCGGCATACCCAAACAACAATGATGATAACCTAACATTTAATGCACCAGACGACCTCCCTTTTACAAAAGCAGAGCTATCACAGGCATTCAAAACGTTCGATGACAAAAAAGCTCCAGGCCCTGACTGTATTGATTTTCGCATCCTAAAGTTAACATTCAAAATTATTCCAAATATATTCACAAGATGGGCAAATCTTTGCCTATCGTACAATTACTTCCCGCTCACTCTGAGACAGGGAGAGGTAGTCTACTTCCAGAAGCAAGGGAAGAATCCCTCTGAACCCAGTGCATATAGACCAATCTGCCTTCTTCCAACGTTAGGCAAATTACTAGAAAAACTCCTAGTAACACGATTAGTACATTACTTGGAATCCCGCAATATCCTGCACCACAGGCAATACGGGTTCAGAGAGGGCAGATCTTGTGAAAAAGCTTTGTTCGACATCATGTCCTCCGTTGCCCTCAGTCAAGACTCTGGACTCTACACCTCCCTAGTCTCCCTTGACATCAAAGGTGCATTTGATAATGTGGAGTGGCGGGACATCTTACTCCAGCTTATTGCAATCGACTGTCCGGGAAATATAGCTGGAACCATCGGCTCATATCTCTCTCGCCGAAGCATATTAATTAACTGGGGCACTGGCACATCAGTGCACCGACTAGAAAAAGGCTGCCCACAAGGGTCCTGCCTTGGACCAATTCTTTGGTTGCTCATAGCAAACGTAATATTAAAAGAACTCGATAAATTAGGCTTTTTGCTCTTCGCCTTTGCCGATGATTTCAGCTTTATCTTCTCTGGTCGCCGGCGCCTAGATCTTGAAATTGCGGCACGTCAAGCATTCCCTGTTTTCCTACAGCTGCTGACCGACCTACACCTCCAGCTCTCACCAGGAAAATCTCAAGCACTTACATTTGACAAACCCATAGTTCTCAAACGCAACCCCGTGATGCGAATCAACGGGCGCAGCGTCAAACACGTTAAACACATGAAATTATTAGGAATTACAATAGACAAACATCGGAGCTGGACGGAACACATCAACGCACTTAAATTACGCTTAGCAACACTTCACAATAATAGTTGCAAATTAACATCTAAATCTTGGGGCATTAAGCCCAACATGTTAAAAATGTGGTACCACACAATTGTGGAACGGATCATCTTCTACGGCGTGGGCGTCTGGGGAGGAAACCTCACCAATAGAGTCAAGGACAAACTTCCCTCGCTGCAAAGGATGTTCCTACTACGAATGGCGAGGGGGTATAAAACAATCTCCACAGACGCGCTCGCAGTACTTACGAGTATCCCTCCCATAAAAATAACACTAAATTATGAATACACCAAAAACAGAATCCTTCACCTCGATCACAAACAAACGCAAGACGCGCATTTTCCACAAACAGACATACAAAGGAAAGTCAGCAGCTGGTTCCTGCATCCTGCAAAAGAAACATCACATCTGCAAGTCAACCCTTCTAAACATTCATTTGTACCCTCAAGAGTCCCAATCGTATACACTGATGGATCCCGCACGGAATCGGGCGTGGCGTCAGCATTCTGCGTCATGCGGAACGATGTGGTGGTCCATGAATGGGCCTGTAGAATCGGAGATGATAACTCTGTATTCCAAGCAGAACTTTTTGCGATTCTGCGGGCACTAGATTGGATCTCTTCCCAACCTCCTTCCTTCACCAGGCTGTACAGTGATAGTCTTTCAGGCTTACAGTCAATCTTCGCGCACAGAACTAAGAACCCTTTAGTCCTTGACATAAAAATTAAGTTACTCTCTCTCATACACAAAGTCGCCCTGGGTCACGTGTCGGCTCACATTGGCATTGAGGGTAATGAGCGGGCTGACAGGTTGGCTAAAGAAGCAACGGCTAGAACATCAATAGATTTTACCCTTCCCCCCCCCCCCTCACACATTCGCAGAAGGTTGAATCAAAAATCATCTCAGAGTGGCAAATTTATTGGGATGCGTCTACCAAAGGTAGATACACATACGATCTCATACGTATAGTGTCAAGAGAAATGTACTTTCTCTCACCAGCAACTACAGCATTCCTCTCTGGCCATGGACCATTCAAAGAATACTTGAAACGTTTCTATCGGGCAGCCACCCCCTTCTGTGAGTGTGGCGAGGTCGGCTCTCCAGAACATAGCTACTATCACTGCACACTTACCCAAGCTTGGCATATTAAACGCCCCCGCATCCTTCCCAAAAATTGGCTTTCCAATATTCTAACAAGACCCCTTCTTTTAGGCAAATTAAATAGAATTTATAAATTTCAAATGGAACTAACAAACCTCACCTCGTAGACCTGCATGGTGCTGCAACTTACCCACAACCTTGTGGCTACTCCTCCACAATTAACTGGACATTTTGCGTGATCCAGCCCACTCCACGCTCACCCATTCTGCTCACCCGCCCCTTGTCGCGAGGGAGCAGCCTGTGCTCCGGCGGGAGGAGCTTGTATTGTACATATTATTCTTTTATTCTTCTTCTTTTTTTTTTTTTTTTTTTTTTTGTTAACGAATCCCCGCGTGTCGGGGAGCACTCCGGGTGGGGCAAATAGAGTCTACATCGGACCCTTGAGGTCTGGTGATTCTGTCCCACTTAGGCAATAAATAAATAAATTCAAAAACTTATCTTTCAAATGACTTGAAATTTGGTGTCTAGGCATAGTTTTAACCGAAGATTTGAAATATCTGGTTAAAATTGGGTATTGCCTTTGAAAAAAAATGAAGTTTGGATTCGTTTTAATATGTAGATGGCCCCCTAAGCAAATTTTATATACATCATTTAAAAATAGACTTTATTTCCAATCGTTCGGTACCAGTAACTTTCGTCTACGATAATTTCTTGAGGAGTTAAGTAGGGGTGTTTACTTTTTTTTCCACGACTGTACATCATATCTGTAGAGTGACGAATGTATAATCCTTTTTGGTTTTTTGATGTGTTGTAGTTGACATCTAAGCGTTTCTGAATGAATTTTAAACGTCTGGATCATATTTTCTGAGTACTATAGAGTTCTAAAGGCGTGCTACGTGTAACTTGCATAGGGAATATTCGTTGTATTAAACTGATTAAACTTATTTTCAACAAAACTATAAATAGTAATTAAAAAAAACACTGATACGACGCTTTCTACACTTTGTTCTAAAATAAAATAAAGAACGAATGTTATTTACTTGATTTGAAAAAAATAAACTCATTAGATATAGTTTGAAATGGCTGAAACCGATACCTACGAAAATACAAAAAATGGAAAGAAACATATATTTCAACTGAAAATCTCATATTATTGAATAATTTTTTTTTTTTTTATTTTATTTTTTTTTTTTTTTTATCAAAAATAGAATTCTAAGAAAAAACCGATATGTACAGAAAAATCTTTCATTTCCAACATATACTTTTCGTCTAACAAATGTGGTTTGAAGGGTAAAATTACAACCCCAGAGGACAGTGAACAAGATCGACATAAAAATAATAAATATTATTATTTTTCAAGATTTTTGTTGCATATCATGTCACAGTCAAGAGCATCGTTATTTTTGAAATGCCAACATGGTATTCCGAAATATAGTTGAAAATTTGTTCTATTTATTTTTCACGTTCGTGAAATCATCTTTCACATGTTTCATTTCACCGGTCTATACTTTTATGTTTAAAAAACACGAAACAAATTATTTTTTAAATGATATGTTGAACTTTACTTTTCATAAAAAATAAATGTGCATGTTACGGTTAATTTGATAAATCTGTAATTATTAATAATAACCTGTTATGGACCGTAACATTTACAAAGTAATAATATCAAAAGTTTATTCGTAATTATATTTGGGTAAGCCACCAAGATTTTTAAGTGAAGATTAAATATTCGGCACGTTCTAATCTTTTTGTTGGCATTTAAAAGTTTTTCTCACATTATAAAACTCTTAAGCGACTCTGCTCATAAATTTACTATTAAATTATTATCTGCTTTTAAATTATTTTCAAATTTAAGATGCCGGGTGTCCTAAAAAGGACTGTGATTTTAAAATTCCATAACTTGCAAACGGTGACATATATTTAAAAAAATTCTTGCAGTAGTGTTATGTATGACGTCAAGAGTTTTTTAAAGTGATTCTCGAATTTAGCTCGAATCACAAACAATAGATGGCGCTGAAAGCAATAGTCATTAAATTCAAGCTGGATTTTTTTTTTTTTTTTTTTTTTTTTTTTTTTTTTTTTTTTTTTGCCTTTCTCTTCTCTCGTGCCAAAATGGAGATTAAAATGTATTGAGTGGATTAAAAATCGGACCTGGATTTAGCGCATATTGCTCGCAGTGCCATCTATTGTTTGTAATTCGAACTAAATTCGAGAATCACAGTACAAAAACTCCTGACATCATACATAACGCTCCAGCGAGAATTATTTAAATATTTGTCACCGTTTGCAAGTTATTGAATTTTAAAGTCAGTCAGTCCTTTTTAGGACACCGGGTATTTTGAAATGAAGGAATTTCCTGCAAGAAATATAAAACCTTTTGAAAGAAGTGAAATTGCTTTCGGAAAAATTCGTTTGTAGAATTAAACAAGAACGAAAAAACATGCGTCAGGCATAGATCATGAAACGTTTTCCAATTCTAAATAATATTATTAAAAAATTTAACATTTTCATACAATGAAATCGCAGTCAGTCCTGTAAACGGATTGTTTTGTGAATCTCGGTTAATGAACGATAAATGCTACGTACACCATTATCTACACAAAACATTGTGTAGTGATCTCCATTGATCCTCTTTAATTTTATTATGTTTTAAGTATCATAATATCATTAAAATGCATCTTAAATAATTTGCAGGCAAAAGTACTATTGCACTGAATCAATAAAGCCTTGACAAAGCAGTATTAATTTATTTGCAGGGTCATACCACTGAAGAACCAATTTTGATGAAATTTCGTGCTCTTGTCCGAGAAAAAATTTGGGAAGAAATCGAGTTCTTTAAAGGACTCTTCACAAAAAAATTTATTTCAAAACAGGACTCTTCACAAAATATTTCCTTTCAAAACCATAGGACCCTCCACTATATTTTTTGTCTTAAAAATAGGCCTTTCACAAAAAATTTCCATCTCTAAACTAAACTTTTCACAAAACTAAACATTTCAAAGTAAAATTTGACCTGTAATTTTCATATATATAAAGAAAATATGCGTATTTTACATGCATATATCTTCTTAAAGATGTATAACCAAGAACCTGAATATAACTATCATTTGAAATTCACAAAATTATGACTAGATTTTTCGCAAATGTAAAAAGCTGTTCACAATTTCGCAAAAACAGGACCCTGGAAGAAAAGTCCGGACAGATCACTGCATGTTCATCCTCATGTTGTTTCAAGCTATACCGCAGGTTTCTGATTCAAACGCGTTTTTTTTTTATTCTTGTTTGAAATCACACGTCTAATGAACCGATTTTGTAAAATTTTGTTCACAAGAACATTGTCAATGCGGATACAATGTTTATGTAATTTCAAGGCTGTGCCTCATCAAAAAATTAAAAAAGTTCTTACAGCTGTTTAAATGAAAGCACATATCTAACGAATGATTTCGCTGAAATATTCCACACAATGCCTTTCAAGTATTTTCAAAGCCATTACTCATAAAAGGCAAGGTACTGTCTTTTTCAAGTATTTTCAGAGCCATTACTCATAAAAGGCAAGGTACTGTCTTTTTCAAGTATTTTCAGAGCCATTACTCATAAAAGGCAAGGTACTGTATTTTTCAAGTATTTTCAGAGCCATTACTCATAAAAGGCAAGGTACTGTCTTTTTCAAGTATTTTCAGAGCCATTACTCATAAAAGGCAAGGTACTGTATTTTCCAAGTATTTTCAGAGCCATTACTCATAAAAGGCAAGGTACTGTCTTTTTCAAGTATTTTCAGAGCCATTACTCATAAAAGGCAAGGTACTGTCTTTTTCAAGTATTTTCAGAGCCATTACTCATAAAAGGCAAGGTACTGTCTTTTTCAAGTATTTTCAGAGCCATTACTCATAAAAGGCAAGGTACTGTCTTTTTCAAGTATTTTCAGAGCCATTACCCATAAAAGGCAAGGTACTGTATTTTTCCTGTATGTTTGAAATCATATTAAATTTTGCATAAAAAAGCGTGTTATTTAAATTGTTTAAGATGGTTCTCAAATTCCCTGCTCAATAACGCGAAACTTTCTGATGCAATTTTAAACTTAAAGATATCAAATTGTCAGGCAGGACTATTGAAGCGATTTGGTATCGAATAGTAGTTTACATTGTTTCATAAATAAATTACTGATAGAGTTATAAGCTATTCCTGTCAAATGACAACAAGTTTTTCTCCTTTCTCGCGCTGCCACGTCGGGAATTCCGTTCAAAACTACCACTTTGACAGCTTTTTTTTATAGATCTTCTGACTTTACTAAAAAAGGGAATACGCCATTCGATAACATATTTTCTGAAAAGAACATTTGCCAATTTTATGCGTTTCCTAACGAAAATGAATTCAGAAATGTGTCAGAAAGTAGCTCCTTTGGATTTGAGAATATCCTTAAGTTGTATTTCTTATTTTAAAGATGCTTAATTATCATCTATGGCACATCTAGTCGATGTGACATACAATACTGACAATTGGTCACAGTCACAATGGTTTTCAAAAGCTGCTTTTTATCACATTGCGTCTCTCTGGTGAGATATCACTTCATGAATTTCTTGTCAGGAATTATATTAAGATAAATATAATACATATAATAAATATATATAGATATATACAATACATATAAATTAGATATGTATACATATATATATATTACATGTACACACACACACACACACATATATATATATATATATATATATATATATTACAAAGATACATATATATATATGCACAAAATTAAAATAACAGAAAGTTAAATTTCTTCAACATAAACAAAAAATATTTACTTTTATTATTTTTAATTTTTGACCACATTACTTATTTAGAAATCAAATCACATAAGTAAAAACATTTTCTACGAAAACGATTTTGGAAAAACGTGAGTAAATTTCAGAATGTGTTGTGGGGTTATAAACTTGGAATTTATTCGAACTTCAGATTTTTCTTCTTTATCGTAAAATATATTTTATATTTTTATTTCAGGTGAATATTTTCGAAACTGATATGAGAAACTCAGCAGAATGATCATTATAAAAACCGACATATGGCATTTCATACACACACATTTTGGTGTTTTTATGTTTATGGTTTATGGTACATACCTGACAAATGTTTGGAAGTTCGGAATTTCTGAATTTTTTTCTGCTTTTTTATTTCACTGCTGTATTAAACTTTAGATTTATTGACCATTTCTTTTCCTCTTTTTTCCTTGCTTCTGCGTTTTACTTTATTTATAAAGGAAAAATTACACTATTTTATATTTTTACTATTATTATACTCATAAACGTCTCAAGAAAGTGCACTGTGTACGCAATTTGAATTAATTCTTATATTATCCAAAAGCAATTTTGTACGGAATTCTGATTTTACCCGAATTCAGCGCTTCTAAAATGGAAGTTATTAGGGGTTTTTTGTTAGCTTGGTTTTTTTTTTTTTGTTTGTTTTTGTTTTGTTTTTTTTTTGCGTTGCACGTATGTAGACGAGTTTAACATGTATTACAAATTTCCTTAAGTTATCAAATTCATTGTCTTTAATAAGCCATCGCTTTACTTCTATCAACAACATAAGTACAGTGGGTCAAAAAAGTAGCCGTAAGGTGCAGTAATTTGTATTTGTAGAAGAAATTTTTTTGACTCGGTGTGACATAGGGGTTCAACTTTCAAAGCGATTTTTCAATAGTAATGTATGTTTTAACCTATTTCTGCCTGATTTTTCCTCTCACAGTTGTTTAATTGTAATTGTTATATGTATAATATAATAAATATTCCATTACTCTAACTTGAATATTCCATTTGTAAATTGTGTAAAATAATAAAAAAATATATGAAAAAATAAATCTATCTAAAAACATTAATTTATATTCATAAAACAACAGCGTCCCAGTTTTGGGGAGCTAAACATATTAGGGGTTAATTTCTATAAAGTACAGTAGAATACATTAGTTTGCTGTTGAAATTATTAATTGCGACGTATGGAACACGTTAGCGGTCATTTATTTAAAAATATTATAATACATAGTCATTAAAATGTTTTCACCAAAATGTTCCTCGAAATCTAAATTTATTGTTGCAGTATAAAGTTACAGCATAACATTTTCAGACTGCATTTTCAGCTTCAGTGTGTTGTATGTATCTCTAAATCTAAAAATCCAGATTCGCATCGATAACTTAAAAAGTTCATCGATATTGGAACCGAGAAATTTTTCTGATTGTTAAAAAAACTGAATATATCATCGGAATTTATCCCAGAGCTGCCACAAGCGACGATTTTTTTAATCCTACGTCGCACCACTTTTGGAAAACAAAAATCTTTGCTTTACAGTTTGACAACTTTGCAAGAAAAATATACTACAAAATTTATTTTCTTTAAATATTGGTGAGAATAGAATAGAAAAATAGTCGCCTGTGGCAACCCTGTTATCCTAGCATCCTCCGATTTGAAAACAAGTCACGGTATCATGTCCTATACCATATAAGAATAATCGAAAATGTCGAATATATTATCATTTATGGTCGAATTTACCGACATTTTACGGAAGAGGAGTGGAAAGTTGGCGGGTTTGCAATAGGCATTATTAATCAGATACAATCCTATACAGGGCCGAAACTAAGGAGGGAGCAGAGAGGGCATGTGTCCCGGACACCAGAGGCAAGGGGCGTCAAATGAAAGATTATACCTTTGGAATCGATCATTTTCTTCTGATGGACTGATAGCTTTCATTATTATGAAACAGCCATTATAAATGGAGTGTTAGGTGAAGATGAAAGAGCAATCGTAAAAGTTAGAGCTCTGATTTTCTGGTCAGAATGGGAGAAAAAAAAATGGCCATAATTTTCTTTGCAAAAAAATTATGGCTAATTTTTTTTTCCCATTCTGACCAGAAAATCAGAGTTAAAACTTTTTACGGCTGCTCTTTCATCTTCACCTAACACTCCATTTATAATGGCTGTTTCAGAATAATGAAAGCCATCAGTCCATCAAAAGAAAATAACTCGGTTAAAACGGAAACTCGGTTAAGCGGGACTCGGATAATCGGAACTCTACTGTATAAGCAAACACTGTAAACAGCCGATAATACATGCGAATTCTTTTATGTGAACGAACTGTAATTGCAACAAACGTCACGTTCAATTTTGTAATTTAATATTACATAGTTTAAATTTTAAAATAAGTCGGCCATTAGAAAATTAGTAAAATTCTCTTTGTAAATATACTTTGAGGAAAAAAGAGGGGGGGGGGGGCGCCAAAATTCATGTTTGCCCCGGGCGCAAAAAAAAGCTAGTTTCGGCCCTGATCCTATATAGTGTTTCACATTGGAGCTGAATTTCTACCAAAACAGTACTGAAAACCATTTTTTAACTTTGTGGCGATAAACGCCGCTTAACCCTTAAATTTATAGTGTAACTCAAGAGATACATGACCTTTTTTGCCATATGGCGCTTTCTATTGGTCTTTTGGAGAACTATAATGTGTTACTTACGTGTGATAACACGCATATAAGTTATGAAGCCTATTTTTGCTCTGATTTGTTATCGCGGAGAGGCTATAACATCATTTGTTGATACTGCTAGCAGTGTGCTCAACTGGCGATTTTTCTCTACCTTTATGAGGTGGTTATTAATAATTATGCAAACTATTAAAAGCATTATAAAAATTATCATATCAATGAATAGTTATTATGCAGTATTCAAAGTATGCAGTGTCAGAGTATCAACAATAAATTGTACATGGAAACGGTACTTTGTACCAGTTTCCAGGTACAAAGTGTACCTGGAAGTAACTTTGTACTTTCAGGTACAAAGTTAACTTACTTTGAACTGTTAGTTGAAAGTACAGTTAGTCCAACTGTACTTTGAACTAACAGTTTCATTGTTAGTTCACAGTACTAACAATGAAAGTGTTTAGTGCTTTATGTGACTAAACACTTTAAAGTAAGTATATCGTTTTAAATGATCATTTTTTGAGCAATTTTTGTTATGTAACTCAGAAGTGACATTATCTCATTATGTCCAACAAAAGCATAAATAGTCGTCTTCAATTTTTTTTTTCTAGTGGATAATTAACAAAAATAGATTCATACATAATGTTTTCCGAACGAAATAAAAATTCCAGCTTTAAAGAGTTAATGTTACTCATTGTTGAATAAATTTTCATTTCTGTAATCTCTTCACATTTCAATCAAGGTTTCAATCAAGGTTTTATATATGCTTAATCTATCTGATGAGCGTGAGCCCCAAAATGAATACTTGCACATGAACAATAAATATACATGAATAATATGCTTGCACATGAATAATAATTAGCTATTTTATATCGGCTCAAATTTTCTGAAAAAATAAATAGATGGCAAAATGGAGGTGCATAATGGGATGTGTGAGCGTAAAAAGGATAACATTCCGAAAATCTGAAAAATGAAATAAGATAGTTTAATAAATAATAAATTAATCAGTATTTTTCTTTGAAATTTACAGAAGGAACCCTATTTACGATTACTATTTACAATCGAATCTAGAACTACAATCGAATAATGGTGAATATCTTTCTAAAATTTATATATATATATATATATACAGCTCATATTCAAAATATTAGATTAATTACTTTTTTTCACAAATTGAAAATATTGTTTGGTAATTTTATGTCTTTTTAATGAAAATATTCAAACGATATTTTTATTAAGAACTTATTGTTGATTAAACTTATTTATTATCTTAAAATTAATATCATTTTTGAAAAGATTAATTGAAAGAAAAAAATTTGAAAAGTCAAAATATTAGAATATTTATTCAAGTGGTTCAAAATAATAGAATATTTCACATTAATTCTACTTTAATTATCACCAATTCATAACTGGTGGCATCATTGATTAAATTCAGACGATTTTATTTAAATTCAGTATTCTTTTTGCAGTTTATTTGCTTTTTCGTCTTAAAATGGGTCGTGTGAGTGATATTCTTGACTATATTAATATTCTTATGGTTTATTTGTATCAGCATGGAAAAAATCAATGTTATATAGCAAATTATTTACATTGTTCGCAATCAAGCTTTAGTAAAATAATAACACAATATTCAAAAAATGGAAAATTTCAAAATAATCGCCGAAATGGTGGCCGAAAACCAAAAATATCTGCCAGAGATGATAGGAAACTGAAGCGTATAGTTAAGAAAAACCCTTTTAAAAGTGTGCGATTCTTGCACCGAAAATGGAAAGAAGGCGGAGTTTCTACATCGAGAACATTAAGACGTCTCCATAAATTTAAGTTTGAATCACGTGTACCGAAAACTTCCGTAAATATACTCGGATTTTCATGCAATTGATAAATGTTACTTAGGGTCACCAAAGCATGTTTGGCATTGTAATATGAAGTATTCAGGATTAATTGTTCATTTACAGGGACACTCAAAAGAATTCCATTACATTATGGTATATTTGGAAAAATCGTTTGCAGAGTATTTTAATGACATTACGCTATTTCAAATGTATTGAAGCTGATATAAATCACGAACTTTCACTACGATCACGTTAGAACAGGGCATTCATAGCATTTTTTATTCATTTACAAGGACACACAAAAGAAATCGGTTACAGTATAGTACTTTCTTTGAGTAATAATTGCTGGAGTGCACGGTTTAAAATTCGGTATGTGCTTTTAAATAAAACTAATTTTTTACATGTTACTCACTATATATAAATTCTATACCTCATATACACGGCTGAACAAAAGTATTCACGTACCATTCTCCTTATTAGAGGAAATTACTGAAGGGGAATTTTCAACTGAAGTATATGTATTTATTAAGTGAACTAAATTTTGCTATGCATGCATTTAGTAAAAACAAATGTATATATCACATACGGGGCTGCTGAAAAAATTCGGATAATTTTCCGATTGTAGATGGGAACAGCTGAAATTGGGTTTTGAAATGTGTTATGCGTTTCCATATGGTTAAATTAGGGTAATATTTTAATCTTTTTTAACTGTGTAATTTTTTTTTACATTATTCTGAATGTGTTGGAAAGTGTTTCATAATCTATGATTGACGCATGATTTTTTGTTTCTTGTTTTTTTTTTTTTTTTTTTTTTTTTTTTTTTTTTTTTTTTTTTTTTTTACATCTGAAGAAAACCTGCGTATGCTCAGTTCGATGCAATCTTTTTTGTCTGAAAATAAAACACGTGCTTTCATTTGAACTCGCAGACGATAGAATTTTCTAATTTTATATAATTTCAGAAAATTAAGAAATCTATTGGAAGTATTAATTTGTAATTATGTATACAGATGTAGAAAAAAATTCTGCATCCGAATATTTGATTTTGAAAAAATTGGTCTGTAATTTTTCTTAAATTTTGCAAAAAACTGACATTTCAAAAATGATCTAGACAGATATCGGCATATTCATTAAAAACTTAATTAAAGGTTGGTTGGTGGATTTTTGACGGCCGATTATCTACACTAGGGATATAGGACCGACGGGGGAGTGCCCTTTGTGGGGGTCTTTCTAAGGGAACCTAACCCGTATTTACGCATGAAAATCCATGGCTCGAAGAAAACCACGAAAACTCCGAACGATTAGGCCGATGGGCGCGATTGGGACCGAACCCCGCACCTCCCGTCTACCAGCTTCGAGAGCAGAACCTCTCAGCCACTGGTGGGGCAACTTAACTAAAGAGAGACCTTTTTTCCGGTCGATCCTTCCATTTACTTTCCGAAAATGAAATCAAATAATTGCGAACTAATGAGGCAAATAAATAGAACTAATTTTTAGATTTGAAAACCGTTAAACATATATATGTAAAACTCAAAAGTGAGAACGAGAGAGGAAGGGGGGAAGCATATTGACAATGGATGGAATTAATAAAGAAAACTGAATACGTGTAACAAGTAAATTATTAATAACTTGGCGCCTTTTAATTCGGTCTTCTTCGTTTTTGGAGCCCTTTCGCCATTTATTTTATCCCCCATTTCTACGTTTCAGTTAAGATCCTGGCCTCTATGTGTCCCGGGTAATATATCTTTGACCACTCTTTCATATTATGAACTTCCCGTCCCCCTTCCCCCAGGGGGCACTTTTCCAACTTTTACCGTCCCTCTCATGTGATAAATCATTGGACAGCGCTTTGACCACTCTTCCATATTATGTATCTCCAGTCCCCAGTTTGCCTCCTGGCGGTCCCTTTTCTAACTTTCCTGATCCCCTCATGTGATATATCATTGGCAGCACTTTGACCACACTTTAATATTATGCACCTCTAGTCCCTTCTCTTTCCCGATTTCCCGCACCTGGGGCACTTTTCTAACTTTTTACCAACCCTCATGTGATATATCATTGGACGGCCCTTGCATCGCTCTTTCCTATTATGTACCTTCCGTCCTCTTCCCACAATTTGGTTTTCTCTTATTTGAGTCCCCACCCCCACCCCTCGTCTAAAATATCTACGGAAAGATTGAAAAACGGAGTTTCGTTCGGATATAGGTTTGTTTATAAAAGAATGCGCCCTCTGGCGATAGAATGTAGAAGTAACAGATTTCCTTCGGAGAAGTTTGTTTGGAACATACTGAGTAGCATGCCCGTTTTACGCTGCCTAAGGCAGCGGGGACCAAAATCACCTATTCCTGGACAGGCAACAGTGACATTTCAAAGGTTAATTTTTAGATATTCTTTTTTTTATCGAGATTTTAAACATTCGCGATTCGTTTGGAAACGCCGCACAGTGGATCAAAGTATAGGCGATGACGAACATAGGATTATCACGACAGTATAAGCATACGTATATGATGTTTTTTGTTATATTTAGGTTTAAATGAGTAAAATAAATGATACTGAAAGTATCTGCATGGTTTTATCAACAATTTCGCGCTTTTTTGTCGCAAACAGGAAATTTATGGAGATGATGAATAACAAAAATAAACTGGAAAAACAAAGCATGCAGTTTTTACTTATATCGAAATGACATTTGTGGAATATTTAAAGCATTTATTTAATTTTTAATTGGCAACATATACTATACATAACTCTTTAAAATCGTTCTACAAAACTGTAACATTTTAGAACTTATTTCAGTGCACATTTGTTATTATTGGGTTTGAGTTTTTTTTAATTATCTTGTAGTAATATTAATTTTAGCATATTCCTTTTTTATTTGAAACAAGATTATTTCATTTTGTCTTTTTTCTATTAATGTTTTGAAATATGATAACAAACAGACATTTGTTTTTGTTTCTGAAAAATTTAAATAATGATTTTAGTTATGAAAAATCAATGCTTAGTTTTGTAAGTGAAAAGTGTGTGCTAATTGCTTCAGACATTGATGAAGAAAATTTAAAGGAGCGTTTACGTATGTTTCGTGCAAATGCAAAAGATAGCTGACCGAAATCTGAACGAAAATTATCGTTTTAGTAATAAAAACTATTCTTCTCTTCACTGTTCCTTTAAAGTTGGTAATGAGCTTAAACCATTTGCAGAAATCAACATCACGAAAATCTTTTTCAGACGTAACTGAAACTCATAAAAGAAGACTAACTCAAAGTTTCAGAGAGGATACTTCTGGAGAAGCTAAATTAAGAAGAATCAAAGAGTAAATTTCAACGCAAATTCAGAAAAGAATTAGGTTTATTAATAGATATTGTTAAACGGGGAAGTGGTTTGAGTGTTTTGGGACATTTTTGCTCAGTTTAAAAAGACAGCTGAGATCGCTGGATTGGATAAAGAACGTATTAAACGTTTTGCCATTATAATGGTGATCACCTGTGACGAAGTAATTAATGCCGAAAAATTTGGCAATTCCGCACTGGGAACAGCTAAACAATGTACCTCAAAGTACGGTTGGTATTTTTATGCCAGGATCTGTACATAATTACTAACTCATGAAAAGGTTATGATTACAAATTTTGATGTTCCAGTTGCATAATTATCGGAAGAAGCTAGCGAACCTCGAAATAAAGAGTTTCGAACGTACCGGGAGTGTCATAAGAGAAAAATAAGTCAAAGAGCATCTAATGAAGACTTATTGCTCCATTTGCTAATAACATCTGACGGTTTGATTTCCAGTATTAGACACAAAATAAAAAACGTTCAAAGGAACAGAAAATTTCTAGAAGAATTGGGTCTTTTACTTTAAAATATAACACTTTATCACTGACATGGCACCGTATCCATTTATTAGAGTACATTTAACCCTCTGAGAGCCGTTGCGCTTTTCAGCCTTTTCATGTAAGACTTTATATAACCCTAGATACGAGTATATTACATTTAATTTTGAAGTTTATTGTTAAATTAGTTTTTTACATCATTTCATACTAGAAAATTCTTACAGCATAATCTTCTTTAAAAAATATTTTTGTGTACAGCCAATTTAACATGTTTTCTGGAAACGAAAATTACGTAATAGCCGCTTCAAGTCCATTTACTTCGAAAACGCGCAGGTTTGCGCAAAAAATCCTCTGTACCACATTAAAATATAAGCTTTCAGAAATACCAGCATGTGTTTGAAATTTTAAACAACTTTAAACAATTTAAGTTACGTAATTTTGAAGATTGTGAATCCGTTAATTTTATATGTTTTGTTCATAATGTAGAAGGAGACATAAAATTCAATCAAAATGTAGTCAGTAGTGGTTTAAAATGTGTTTCAAGAAATTAATAAGGATATTTTAAATGAGTTATTAGTAGAGGTTTCTTAGGTTTTATTTCTGAGCACAGCAAAGAGTCACTAAAGTTCACAGAAAAATTCCTCTGCTGAAAGATGTATATTCCGAGCTATACGAATGCGATATAATTTTGTATGATTAAAATATAAACATGTTATATCCTTAACCAAGAATCCGAAATAGTAGCTATCTATGTTAATAGATGACAGCACTACACAATCTAGAATTGTAAGGTTTTGCACGTAGCCAAGAATATTTTGGGCAGTTGTAAAATGTGACTTGTTTTGAAAGCTGCGTTTTAGCAACTATTGTAAATATGTATAATAAACTATAAGTAATCTTATAGTTATGCTTTCTTCCTTAGTTAAGAATAATAAAAAGAGTGCGGCGATATAAAAGTGGCGACGAAAATGGGATTTAACCCAAATTAAAATGCAGTGATTTTTTTTGTTTTGTTTTGAAAGAGAAAAAGAAAAAGAGAACGGAAAAATTACCAATAAAGAAATAATTTCCCTGGGACGCTTAGAAGAATATAATTCAAATATTCCTTGGACTATTTACGTCGAGAAAACTGATTTTTATTTCTCAGCGAATAGCATCAAAAATGATGATATGAAAAAGAATATATTATTAAGTTCTGTTGGAACATCTACGTTTGCTATTTTACGAGATATTGTTGTTCCGAATACGCTGGAAGAAATGAGTTACGAGGATCTTTTAAAGAAAGCTAAGGATCATTTTTCGTCCCCGCCCTAGTGAAATTGTCGAACGATTTAAGTTCCAGAAACGACTAAGGAAGCAATGAGAGAATATAGCCGATTTTATAAGAGAGTTACGTCGTTTATCCGAACATTGCAACTTCGGGAATACGCTTAATGACCGCCTGCGTGATCAGTTGGTGTTTGGCATCCAAGATGAAAAGATACAGCAGAAATTACTGGATTCCAGGGATTTAACGTTCCAAACAGCGGTGGAAATAGCTGATTCATTTGAGATAGCTGAGGCTGGAGTGAAATCCCTACACATCGGCGATACTACGATTGTCAATCAAGTGCGTGTTTCTAAAGGAGAGAAACCGAAAGTGGAGACGTCCGCTCATGCACCTTAGCCTAAAGAAGATAAATTCGCGCCTGAGAAACCGTGTTACAAATGTTCTAAAAATCATAATCCCAAGTTTTGCCCTTTTAAATCTGCAGAATGCCATTTCTGTCATCGATTGGGGCATTTAAAAATTTGTTGTCGTAATAGAAAATTTGGAATGAAAAGTGGGAAATCTTTTAAGAACAGACAAATTAAAACTGTTCTGGAAGAATATTGTTTAAATTTTATGGACGACAACTCCAATAAGGTGTCATGGATTAAATCGGTTAAAATAAATGGTGTAAATATACAATTTGAAATCGATAGTGGTGCGGCTCATACTATTGTAAGTAAAAGTGTTGCTCATAAATTGTTCTCGGGTAAGCTGCCTTTAATTAAATCTAATATAAAATTGCAAACTTATACTAAAGATTCTTTAACTGTTTTGGGGGAATTAAAAGTAAATGCTGTTGTTGATGAAAATTGTATACCTGATTTAAAAATGTTAGTTATTAAAGAGGAGGGTCCGAGTCTAATCGAAAAACTTGGTTAAAAGCATCAAAATTATTTTGGCCTAATGTAAAAATGATTAAAAGCATTTCCAAAGATGATTTAATTAGAAATTTTCCTAATGTTTTTGCTGACGGGATCGGGACAATCAAGGGTCCTGCCGTGTCAATTAAATTGAAAAAAGATGCAAAACCAGTTTTTCTTAAGTCTCGACCTGTTCCTTTTGCTTTAAGGAAAGCTACTGATGTTGAATTGGAACGATTAACTAATGAGGGTATTTTAAAACCTGTTGATCATTCAGAATGGGCTAATCCTATAGTAATTGTTCCTAAGCCTAATGGTTCGGTTAGAATATGTGGTGATTACAGAGCAACAGTTAATGCTAATACTGAAAATGATAATTATCCTCTTCCTAGAATGGAAGAGTTCGATCCCAATCGCGCCCGTCGGCCTAATCGTTCGGAGTTTTCGTAGTTTTCTTCGAGCCGTGGATCTTCCATGCGTTAATACGGATTAGGTTCCCTTAGAAAGACCCCCACGGAGGGCACTCCCCCCGGGCCTATATCCCTCGTGTAGATAATTGGCCGTCAAAAATCAACCCAACCCAACCCTAGAATGGAAGAATTATTTTCTAAATTATCAGGTGGTAAATTTTTTACTGTTTTTGATTTAAAAGATGCATATTTACAACAACCTGTAGATAATGAAAGTAGTAAGATTTTGACTATAAATACACATAAAGGTTTATTCAATGTGTTACGATTAGCATTTGGGGTAAAGTGTGCTCCTGGTATGTTCCAAAGAAAAATTGAACATATTTTTTAAAAAATTGAATATGTTGGTGTATTTTTAGATGATGTTATCATTAGTGCTAGTAATGAATCAGAACATTCTGAAAGAGTTGAAAGTGTTCTGAAATGCTTTTCTGAGCATGGTATAAGATTAAATAAGGAAAAAATAAAATTTATGGTTTCGGAAGTTTCTTATTTAGGTCATAAAATATCTCAGGAAGGAATTAGACCTATTCCAGAAAAAGTTAATGCTATTTTGAATGCTCCTATTCTAAATAATGTGTCACAATTGCGTTCATTTTTAGGCTTAATTTCTTCTTATAGAAACTTCCTGCCTAATATTTCAGAAGTTTTAGAACCTTTACATAGATTATTAGATAATAATGTAAACTGAAACATGGTCAGAAAAGCATGAAAAAGCGTTTCAAAAAGTTAAACAATTATTATGTACATCTCCTGTTTTAGAATTATATGATGTAAACAAAGATATAGTTTTAAACTGTGATGCTTCTGAATATGGTATAGGGTCAGTTTTAAGCCACATTATTGAGGGTAAAGAAAAACCTATTGCTTATGCTTCGAGAACTTTAAATAAAACTGAAAGAAATTATGCCATGATTGATAAAGAAGCTTTATCTGTAATGTTTGGTGTCACTAAACTTCACCAATATTTAGCTGGAAAAAAATTTTAAATTATAACAGATCATAAAACTTTAATTCGATTATTTGATCCTGTTAAAAAGGTACCTGATACATTATCACCTAGAATGCTGAGATGATCATTAATGTTAGCTGGTTATGATTATACAATTGAGTATCGCGAAGGTAAAAATAATAAAATGCGGATGCATTAAGTAGATTACCTCTCCCAGAAACTGTAAATGTAGTAAGTAATCCTGCGGAAATAATGTTTGTTTCAAATGATGATAATAGGCCTATTACGTCTAAAACTATTGCAAAGTGGACAACTGAAAATCCTGTAACTAAACAAATTTTAGAGTGGGTGTTACATGGGTGGCCGCGGAAGGTTAAACAAGAAGAATATCAACCATATTTTCGTAGAAGGGAGGAAATTTCCTGTTTAGAAAATTGTCTATTGTGGGGACATACAGTGATCGTACCAGAGGAAGGCCGTGAATATATGTTAAAATTACTGCATTCCGTTCATTAGGGTATATCGAGCATGAAAGCGAAAGCTAGGGGGGTAGTTTGGTAGCCAAATATGGATAAAGAAATTGAACAAATGGTAAATTCTTGTAATAGATGCCAGATGTTTGCGAGGGATTGTTCCAAAATGGAACCCTTGAAATGGAAATCTGAACTGCCCTGGGAAAGAATCCATATAGATCATGCCGGTCCTTTTGAAGGTAAAATGTTTTTAATAGTAGTCGATTCTTATACTAAATGGTTGAAGGTAGAGATAGTACCCAGGTTTGATAGTAAAACTACAATTAAGGTATTAAGGAGAATTTTTGCTACATTTGGATTGCTGGTCCCGCGTTCACAAGTGATGAATTTGAGGAATTTCTTAAAAATAATGGAATTAAGCATACGCCTGTTCCACCTTATCATCCGTCTTCGAACGGACAAGCGGAAAGATATGTGCAAACTGTGAAAAATTGCCTTAAAAAGCTAGATAAAAGTGACATAACATCGTCAATTTCACGATTTTTGTTAGAAAATCATTCCACTCCTCATTCGGTGACTGGTAAAACCCCTGCTGAATTAATGGAATGCTGAATTAATGTTTGGAAGGCCAGTTCGAACAGCCCTTCACTTGGTATTAACATCAAAACCTAAAATACAGCAACCCCTGCATAAATTTAAGCTTCATGATTTTGTTTTTGTTACAAATTTTGAAAAAAGGGGAGAAATGGGTAAAAGGGAAAATTATGAAATTATTGGGGAGTAGATGGGTTTTAGTAAACAGATGTGATGGAGTAATGTGTAAACGTCACGTTGATCAGTTGAGACGTAATAAAGAGATAAGTTATGAAATACCAGAGAGAGTTATAGAGATAAATCGAAATGATAAACTAATGTCAGACAAAGATGAAAATATGGGACATAGTGGTAAAAATTACAGTGATTATGATAGGTATGAAAGGGTTAACCAAAACCATTTTTCGGGAATTAATGGAAAAATAAAAGAACAGCTTAATAATGATGATACTATAGAACCAAGCCAATCTCAGCCTTCGCATGATATTGTGGCAGTGAGTAATAAAAATGATGTTACGACAGATAAAACTGTAAAAGACAATTTAACTAAAAACAATAACGAGGACTGTAAAAAAAGTGCTCCAGTTCGAAGAAGTCAAAGAACAAGATTGCCTGTAGTTCGTTTGAACCATGAGGGGAGGGGTGTTATATCCTTAACCAAGAATCCGAAATAGTAGCGATCTATGTTAATAGATGGCAGCACTACACAATCTGGAATTGTAAGGCTTTGCACGTAGCCGAGAATATTCTGGGCAGTTGTAAAATGTGACTTGTTCTGAAAGCTGCGTTTTAGTAGCTATTGTAAATATGTATAATAAACTATAAGTAATCTTATAGTTATGCTTTCTTCCTTAGTTAAGAATAATAATAAGAGTGCGGAGATATATAAAAACATATATTCGTATTTTGCAGATATTCTTTTAAAATATTTCATTGCAAAAAATTAGTTTTTTAATGATTATTTTTTGGCTCTATGTTCGCATTTTCTTAAGGATTGATCCACTGTGCGCCGGCGGGTCAGATAGTTTGTAAGGAAATATTGATAGAGTAGGTCTTTTTTTTTTCGTTCTAATATAGAAGCCATTTGCCTGTGGAACTGATATTCTATTGAATTTATAACTCCAAAATAGACGCTAATTCAAAGATATGTTTTAATACAGTTTGAAAAGAAACTTTTTATTTATGTAAAATACAAGATAAATTAGACACCGTTAAATACTATACTGCGTTCAGCTTAATTAAATTGTCTTTTTTGAGTATCTATGTGTTTTGTACTTATTCACAGTTTAATATTTACCTTATTTTAAATGTTCTAACCTGCTCCACCAAGTAGGTCACGTTGGTAAAATTGAAAAGGTGCACATTTCTTTTAAGTATATTTTTTGTTAAGCCATGTATTGCAGTTAAGGGGGTCCGGAATTTTTATTTATTGAGTTAAAATTTTGAATTTTTTGTGATGGTTAACCGCGTTATTTGTAAACAAAATCACATGATAAAACTTCTCACATATTTTTAAAAAAATTTTTAAATTTAGAATTCATTCAAAAAGTGGGGTAATTTAAAATCGTTATAACTCGAAATATTATTTGTAGAATTTCACGTTTTTTCATTTAAATAAACAGAAATATATAAGTTTTAATTTAGATTCAGTATTTTTAAAGATATTAATTTTAAAAAAATATTTAAAGTATTTTTTTTTTTTTAAAGTGTGTAACTTTAAAAAAAAATTATATTTTCAAAAGTAAATATTTTTTTACAATTTGCTGAATCAAAATTAAAGTAAAACAATTGAAAAAGACATGTTCCAAGTTTGAACCCTTTATCTTTAACGGTTCTTGACTTATAACGATTTAAATACGAGAAATGGTAAAAAAAAAGCCATCATGGAGTAAAACGCATTTTCACAAGAAATCGTTTTCATGACAACCATTGCTTGAAAGCTAGATTTTGAAAACAAACCAAAACGAAAAATTTAATATTTCTTATTCTAATTAAGATAAAAGGATGATTTAAACGTCATTTTAAACAGAAAAACACAGAGCAATTTTTAACGCAATAAAAGTTTTTTAGAAAATTTCGAGATTTTTGTGTCTTGGACCCCTTTAAGTTATTTGTAATGCATTTATTTAAGATGAGTCTACATGTAATATAAATTAGGGACAAACTGATCAAAAAAGATTTTTTTTTAAATTTTATTAATCAAAAAGTGTCCCAACTCGCTTCCCTCTCCAGTAACTGTTTGAAAATGTGCACAGAAGAGAACGTTTTTTAAATTTCCTTACTTATCGAACGTTTTCCAATTCATTTCGAAATTGATGTTTAATTATAGTAAGATCGTATTCATCAAATCAGTGGTAAATATTATTATTTACAAAAAAGTATTCTCGCACCACTAATTGCAAAAAATATTATTTTAACACAATCATACTGATTGGTAAAGCAATCATATGAGTTGTAATGTTGTGGTACGAATGTACACAAACCGCAGTGTAGTATATTACCAGTTGTAACTACCAATTTTTAAAACTATAAATCTTAACCTTATTTAATCGCAGAATTTCTCTCATTAAAAAAGATGAGTATTAAAACTGGTGATTTTTCCAACTGAGTAAAAAAGTAATCAGGCATGGAGCCGAACCCAGGACATTTCTGTCTTAAATTGTCGATTTCCTTTAAATGCGGTGTATTCTGTTGAGCTGTCTAAAATGGCAGACCAAATTTCATGACCAACAGGTTGTTTCAGTGTATTTTGTCAGCCTGGGTGTCGTCCAGATAGCTCAAATGTTGAAACATTGGTAATTTTAGGCAAAAAGATCCTGGGTTTGTGTCGTGACCTGGACACTTTAACACGAAGTTCGAAAAAATACCACTTTTAATAGCCTTATTTAATGACAGAAATTCTACAATTAAATAAGGTGAATTTTTTTATTTTTTAAAGTTGTCGCTCTGTGGCCCATGGTCCACGTAGTGAATACAATTTTTTTATATTAAGTTATTTCGGAAATGTTTGCCAAAATCCTTAGAAAGAAGTTTTTAATAGAAAGAAGTTGAATAAAACATGTTGATTTTTTTAAAAGAAGTTTTAATTTACGTCGGAAATATACTATTTTTCCTCCCAATACCCTTCCCCTTCCGCAATATTGAAGTGATCAATAAATTGTAATAAAAAAATAGTTTTCTTTTTTATTAAAAATGAATTTTATAGTACATGAGGCCTCTGAAATTTACATTCCACATTTTTCTCATTATTTCTAATTTACAGTTTATAATAGCATAAGCATATCTAGATCAATAAAATCTATACTTCTTTATTTCTAGCAGTGTGTAAAGCAAATTAACAATAAATAGAATAGTGCTCTACTGCTTTTTCGGCATTTAGCATTCAATGCTATAGCTAATTTAAGGATCTCTAACACGTTTACGTAATGACAAAGCATACGTCTAAACTGGAGCTTTGAATGCCAATGGCCTTTACGGAAAGGGTAATGAGATTACAGAACGTAGTTTAGTGTCTCTGCAGATTTATGTGATTAGTAAATAACAAAGAAGTACGCAGTACGATAAATTAAGTTACTAACTGGCTTTTATTAAAACAAGAAATCAAACAAAAAGTTTTACTGTGGAAAAGCAAAAATAATGTTAGGGGAAATAAATTTTACAAAGGAAATAAAAAATAATTAATAAAAACAATAAAAATAAATTATTATATTTATTACTATATATTTATCATTATATTTATTATGTTTTATTATATCTCTCTATTTCACAAAAAGTAACTAATGCTGCTGCTGCTGTAATAATTGAATGCATGACCAAGGCTCTTTCTAGGCTTACATTAATAAAACATATTGGTTATAAAAACATGACAAGTGAAAGTTGTAGAGAGAAATGTATAATAAACACAGTGAAGCAGACAGTTTTTAAATCGGATAATTATTTTAAGCAATATTTAACCTTAAAGTCGGTCAAGACAGATTGATTACATAAGTTTTATAGGATCTAAAATTATGCCTAGCAATTTAACCATCTTTTTCAAGCATATACGTGACTAGATTTTAATATGCAGTGATTAATCATTTTTATTTTTATTTATCTAATTCATTGAGGAGATTTTATTTTAATTTTTTATTCAAAATTTCAATATATGAATAGAGATTTATTTAACACTAGCAAACACTGCGGCTTTGCTCGCGTAATAGTTGAAATATGCCAAATGATATTTATATGTCTAATTTTTATTAAAAGACAATATACTTTTAGGAATAATTCAAAAATTACTATTTAAAACACAGTTTGATTAAACTGCATTATTACACTGCATTAGACAGAAATGAGACTTAAATTAATACAAAGAACTAAAACTGAATAAACGATAATTTAGAAAATATTTTGAAACTTTTATGCTCAATTAATACGCTCATTTCAGTATTCATTTCAAGTTTTGAATTTTTTAGAAACCATCTTCTTACATCTTAAAATTAGCCATCATGTCAAATTCCAAGCTTCTTGTCTAACTGTCTACATCTCTCTCCGCATAAAATGCTATGTTGAAATAGAGACTGTCACCATTAATTCGCCAACATTAGTTTTGAAATCGGTTTGGTATTTCCTAATATTCCACAGAAACATAATTTATAAAGCTCTTAAAGGCCTTTTTAGAACATTTGTTGTTCCTACCAAACCCAGGTGGTAGAGTCACCGTCATAAAATATAGCCTGCGTAGGATCAGAGACTGTCATCATTGATTTGCAACTATTACTTTCATAATTGGTTTATATTTCCTGAGACTGCATAGCCATCGTAATTTAGGACTTTATTAGAACGCTTTTCGCTCCTCCCCTTCGCTTCACTCCTTTTTAATTAGAATTTACTTTCGACTGTTCTTAGAGGGCTTTTATATGTTATAAGTAACTACCATGCCATATTTAATGTATCTAGCCTCTTTAGTGTCACAGAAATCGCGATTTAGAATGTTTTTTGCTCCTGAAGCCCTCTGGTGGTAGTGGCACCAATATAAAATATAGCTTATGTTTGAACAGGTACTATCACCACCAATTTGCAACCATTATTCTTTAAATCGGTTTGGTATTTGATACGATTCCATAAAAATTGTAATTAAGAACGTTTTTAGAACGCTTTTTGCTCATTTCATTCTTTTAAATTTGGAATTTTCCTTCGACGGTTCTGAGAAAGCATTTACATCTTGTAAGTAATTACCATGCCAAATTTCAAAATTTTAGATCCCTCAATTGTGCAAAAAACGCAAATTGGAACATGTTTTGCTCTTGCAACCCACCAGATCGTAGTGACAGCAACATAAAATATAGCCTATGTTGCAGCAGGGACTGTCACCATCAATTTGGAACCTTTACTTTTGAAATCGGTTTGATATTTCCTGAGATCGTGTAGAAATCGCAATTATGTTTAAATAACGCTTTTGCGCATTTTCACCCCTTTTAAATTTCCAATTTTTTCGAAAGTGTTTAAAGATAATTTATATCTAATAAATATGTACCATGCCTAATTTCCAGTTGCTAGCCCCTACCGATCCAAAAATCGCAATTTAGAAAGTTTTTTGCTCCTGGAACCCCCAGGTGGTAGTGACACCGACATGAAATAGCGTCTATCTTAGAGCAGAGGCTGTCAGCATCAATTTTCTATCATTATTTTTGAAATCAGTTTTATTCTTCCTGATACTGCTCACAAATCGGCATTTAGAACGTTTTCAGTACGCTTTTCGCGCATTTTCAGCCCTTTAAAATTTCAAATTTTTAAAGAAATGTTCTTAGAGGTCATTTATATCTAATAAATATATACCATGCCAAATTTCTATGAATCTAGGTCCGTCCATAACACAAAAATCGTACTTTAGAACTTTTTTGCTCCTGCACCCTTTTTAAGGTAGTGGAAACAGACATAAAATATAGCTTATCTTGGGGCATGAGGTGTCACCATAATTTTTACACTAATATGTTTGAAGTCGGTTCAGTGCTTCCTGAGATTGCATAGAAATCGCAATTTAGAACGTTTTTTACAACGCTTTTCGGGAATTTTCACCCCTTTTAAATTTCGATTTTTTTAGGCAATGTTCTTAGAGATCATTGATATCTTATAAGGAAAGGGCGGCTGACGTCACTGTTGGTCGAATTACTGTTGGTCAGCAAAAAAAAACCTGTTCATTCATTATGACTCCTACTATACACATGAACTCCGGGAATTTGATTGGTCTTTAACAGATTGATTTAACAGATCTATTATGTGATTGGCCTACGTCACCAAGGATTTGCTTCGATGATCGCTGTGATAAAAATGTAGTGGTAGATTGGTTGACCGAAGTGTTTGTTTGTAAACATGCCCTTTCCTTATAAGTAACTACCATTCCAAATTTCATGATTCTAGGCCCTTCCATAACACAAAAACCGCAATTTAGAACGTTTTTTGTTCCTGCAACCCCCAGGTGGTAGTGACACAAACATAAAATAGAGTCTATGTTAGAGCAAGGGCTCTCACCATCAATTTACAACCATTACTTTTGAAATCAATTTGATACTTCCAAAAATTGCGTAGAAATTGCCATTTAGAAATTATTTCAGAATGCTCTTTTCGCATTTTCACCAATTTAAAATTTCGATTTTTTTGGGAAATGTTCTTAGAGATCATTGATATCTTATAATAACTACCATTCCAAATTTCATATTTCTAAGCCCTTCCATACCACAAAAACCGCTATTTAGAACGTTTCTTGCTCCTGCAACCCCCAGGTGGTAGTGACGCAAACATAAAATAAAGCCTATGTTAGAGTAAAGGTCACCATCAATTTACAACCATTACTTATGAAATCTATTTGATACTTCCTAAAATTATGTAGAAATCTCCATTTAGAACGTTTTTCAGAACGCTGTTCGCGCATTATCCCCCCCTTTAATTTTTGAATTTTTTAAGAAGTGTTTTAAAAATTCTTTATATCTAATAAGTAACTAATATTCCAAATATCTCATTTCTAGGTCATTCAGTAACTCAAAAATCGCATTTTTAGAACGTTTTTGCTCCTGTACCTCTTTGAGGTAGTAGCACCGACATAAAATATAGCTTATCTTGGTTCAAGGGTTGTCACCATCATTTTGACACCATTATTTTTTAAATCGGTTTGGTATTTTCTGAGATTGCGTAGAAGACACCATTTAGAACGTTCTTTAGAACGATCTTCGCGCATTTTCACCCCTTTTAAATTTCGAATTTTCTAAGAAAGGTTATTAGAGATCTTTTATATCTTATAAGTAACTACCATTCCAAATTTCATGTTTCTAGGCCCTCCAGTAATACAAAAATCGCATTTTTAGAACTTTTTTGCTCCTACACCCCCTTTGAGTTAGCGGCATCGACTTAAGATACAGCCTATGTTCGAACGTGGACTAACACAATCATTTTGATACCATTACTTTTGAAATTGGTTCGGTAGTCCCAGAGATTACCTCCTACAAACAAACTTTACTTCGTTATAATATTAGTATAGATTTCGAAAAAATTGCCCAAGTACTACTCTTGCCAAATTTATAAAAAATCCAAATAATAATATTTTCAAACATTTTTTAATTGAAAAATATATTTATACGTGAATATTAAAAGAGAAAGAAAAATGTAAAGTTATTAAATTATTAAGTGCAATAAGCATTAAATATGAAACATTACATTATATTTAAAACGTCATATTTAAACCAATTTATTATAGCGTCTGAAAGAAAACTTTTCTTCTAGACAATAATATGCAAGCTGATTTACAAATGCGTCATATATTTTACTTAATCAATCACGAAAACAGTCATTAATTGTCGCGATGGGGGTGAATGCGGCCTTGGGCACCAAAAGATCCCTTGGTCAAAGAGAATGAGTGGCAACCCGAATACAGAAGATCGCCCCTGTTCGTGATACTATCATTCAATTTCCCGTAATCGGGTGATAATTTTAATACCGAAAAATTGGTGGGTTTTTAGAGCCTGCGGAGTCTAGACTTTGTTTGGTGAGCGTAGCTCGTAGGGGCAGAGTTTAATAAACACACACTCAGAAATGAATACGCAGATTTCACGAAATTTTCTTTGTTTTTGACAAAACGGTTTCCTGGGAAATACTCTGAGCGAATATTTCGTCAAAATTGATGAAATTACTTTCTTCACTTTCTTGATGATATAAATTTTGTCAAAAGAGGGCTTGTGGTGCCATCTATCGAACTGTTTGGAAGCTCCTGTAGTTATTGACAGGGGGAAGAAAAAATTCACTTCTCGTTTTTCTCTGGGTGTTTCTTACCCGCGGCCTTTGGCGTGGGAGACGGTTGCTCTTCGGACCTCGCTATTGGGGACTTGTATAGATGTGATTTTAGATTGATGTAATGAATCCTGCTGAGTATTTATATTTTTAAAAGGTAGATTGTAATTTTATCGGTGCTGCTATAATTTCTGAAAGTTTTAAGTAAGGTTAATTTATTATTATGGTTTTCTCATGGTCAAGGAATAATTATAATATGGCTTGATTAAATAATTTATTAGTGAAATTTTCTTTGCTCAGTGAATAGTTAGAATATGGTCTGGTTAATTTGCTGCTCACAAATAACGAATTGTGAAGTGCATATTGCGTGAGATTTTATCACTTTGAGTAGGTGGATAAGATTTTAACACTTTACTGTTTATAAAGGGGAGAGGGATCAATTATGTTTATTTTTAATTTGATTGAAAACAGAATATACTTCTTAAATAAATTTTTAAAAAGACATCCTGGAAGTTTGTAATTTTATTGACCAAATTTTCTTTTTGAATGGTTTTGAAGAACACAGGAAATTTATTCTTTTCGAATTAAAACATAACGAACAACAACATATAAATAAATAAATAAATAAAATAATAAGCATTCCTATAAATTTTAACAGCTAAAAAAATAACTAATGAAGAAACAATAGCTACCTATATTTCAGTATTTTCTGAAAAGCAGTAAAAAGTGCTGTTTAAAATAAATTATTACAGAATTAACATAAATAAGGAATACCATAAAGACGATTAAAAGAAGATTTAAGTAATATGTTTTTTTCCTAAGATTATTTTGCCTTTTCCAAGAGAAACACGAGTTTTCACTTAAAGCGATTAAAATAAGGATTTATACTGAAAAGAAAAACTTTAAAAACAGCTACAAAATAAATTAATTTTACATTTTCTGGGACTTCATTTTGTATCACATAAATTTGTTTGCAACCTAATGTGCATTATTAAAGTCTTTGAAACATTTCTCATCCGGGTAAATTCTTTTGCTGAACTATGCGCATCGACATGTTAAATAAATTTCTAAGGAGACAGAAAAAAAAGTCACCTTCTAAATGGCTTATCGAATGAAACCCAACTTAAATGCTTTATATTTTGTAATTTTCAAAACGATAAGCAGATTATATACTTGAAAAAACTTTAAATACATACTAATAACGGATATGTTTCTTGTTTCTTTCCTTTTCCATTTAGGAATAAATTTATTATTCTGCTGAAATTGTATTCCGGGGTTAAGCATTTCTAAATATCATATTTTTCTGACATAAAAGAGAAAGAAACTTTTTATTGTTATTATTATTTTAAATAGATAAACCCTTGAATTCCAAAGTGGATAAACAGATGCACAGAAAATAAACTAGCATTAGTTTATTTTTAATATGATTAAATAAAATTCAAATTCTGTTAATATTTTTACCGTACAAAAATTTTAAAAGTTCAACGAATAGGTAACAAAAGATAAAACATAGAAAATACATCAAATTTTCAGAAAATAAACTAGGATTAATTTTATTTTTAATATGATTAAATAAAATTCAAATTCTGTGAATATTTTTACCGTACAAAAATTTTAAAAAGTTCAACGAATAGGTAACAAAAGATAAAACATAGAAAAGACATCAAATTCGCAGAAAATAAACTAGCATTAGTTTTATTTTTAATATGATTGAATAAAATTCAAATTCTGTGAATATTTTTAGCGCACAAATTTTTTTAAAAGTTCAACGAATTAGTAAGAAAAGATAAAACATACAAAAGACATCAAGTTCGCAGAAAATAAACTAGCATGAGTTTTATTTTTAATATGATTAAATAAAAATCAAATTCTGTGAATACTTTTAAAGTACAAAAATTGTAAAAAGTTCAACGAATAGGTAACACAAGATAAAACATAGAAAAGACATCAAATTCGCAGAAATTGCGCAAATATCATTACTTTCATTTATTTTTTAAGTTACTAATAAGATGTCACACTTCAAATACAATAGAAATGTTTCTCAATGTAGCAAAATAAAATGCATTCTGTGTAAAAAGTATCCGGAATTGTTAAATAAAACGAAAAAAATTTATTTATTCATCAAAATTTATTTTGTAACCTTCAAAGTAGACCTCATCGAGTTCAATACAACTATGCTAGTGCAGGACCCAATTCTCCATACATTTTATTGTAGCCAAATTGGGTTATGGCTCCGTTAGTTCCTTAAGTAAATTTCCTTTTATGTCCTCAATCTACTCAACTCGTCTTCTTCGAAGTGGTAATTTTAGCTTCAGGAACATGAAAAAGTCACATGGAGCCATGTGAGGTCAATACGGTGCTGGGTCGATGAAATCCATTGTTTTGTTTTTTTTTTGGCCAAAAACTCTTGCACAACGATATTAGAATATTAAGCCCTTTTGGTACCTATCATGTAGCGAGGCGTTTCATTCCCAAAATATTAATCATAACGGCATGAACTAACTTAAAAGATATATTCACCTCCTGGACCAACTTAAAAGATGAACTGACTTAAAAGATATATTCACCTCCTGCTTTGCTATACAACTCACTGTGACACATGCGATAATTTACGAATAACAGCTTTTTGAGTTTATCAACATTTGAGTTGTTCAAAGACATTTAAGGTCGACCAGAACGAGGGAAATCAAATGCCACATTTAAATTTATTTAACGTTACCCCTTAAAATTCGCGGCATTCCTTGCTGCCTTCCATTTTATTGAGTGATTTAATCGATATAACTGGTGCAACGTTACACTAATGTGTAATATTACACTATTCATATCAGTTTAAATTACACCATTATATAAGTTAAATTACTCCATAAAACTGGAGGTAGCATGTTGTCACTAATTGTATGGAGTAACGTTACATAAATGTTTTACAGTGCACTTCTCGGTCCTCTTTGAATGCTTTATACAGGGTGGGATTCAAAGGCAATAAGTCTTTGTTCAAAAGGGCAGATTTATTGAACAAATCCGTACAACTGGCTAATAGTCTTCAAAATAGGCACCTCCTGCATCAATACATTTTTGTAGACGGCATTTCCATGACTCGAAGGCGTCCACGTAGGCCTGTTCCGGAATGGCTGCAAGGAAGCCTTGACATTTGCTTGGATGTCCTATGAACCAGACAATTTGCTATACTATACTGTGCTGCAATCTATCGAATATTTGGTCTACGTTTGTATTTTGGCTTCACAGCATCATCTAGTATACTCAATCAAATACACAAACGTCAAACGTGTCTTCTCGGGAGGGACAACAGGTCGTAGTTTGTTTATCTCCTGTCTCAAAATGTTTAAATGGAAGTTTCTCAAAAATTTAATAGAGTATTTGTTTACAACTAAGTTAAAATATAAGGTTATATTTAATGATATGATGATTTGTTATTATTATATTTGTTATTTGACGGCTAATTACTCAAATTTTTAACGGTGCTCTATATTACCTCCTGTTTTTTAATAACTCGTTGTTGGAGTGATTTTTAAAATAATTATTTTTCTACTCTTTTTTAACACTTTCCAACATAGTTGAAAAGTGTTTATGAATTCGATTTGTCTGTCTGTCTGTTCTCTAGCTCGCGTGCATATAGTCCTGTTGGCATGAAATTCATAGATGTTATTGGGTATCACACTATGGCAAGTTTCAAATTGGACAATAATTGAACTCTGTGTGTATAAACTTCATAGATCATATACAGAGGTACACAAAAGTTCTCTTGTACATTTATGTTTATTCACGAAAGTTTCTGAATGGAAATTTTAAATTGTGCTTCGTTTAACTGAAGTAACTTTTAGCATATTATGTAGTATACATACAAGTCTGTGAATGATATACAGGGTTGTACAAAAAAAGGGGATAATTTTCCGACTATTGATGTAATAGCGGAAATTGGGCTTTCAAATGCGGTATCATTTTTAAATTGGACTATAATTTAAAAAAAAAATTTTTTTTTGGTGTGTATAAAATTCATAGATCGTATACAAGGTTGCACAAAAGTTTTCAAGTGCATTTCCGTTTATTCCTGGAAAATGCTGAATGGAAATTTGCTATTGTGTTATTCGTTTACCTGAACTAACTTTTATCATACTATGCAGCATACATAAAAATTTATAGATCATTATACAAGGATGTAGGGGAAAAAAAGTTTTTTTTTTATTATTATTATTGATAGTAATAGCAGAATTTTGGTTTTCAAATGCATTGTGCCTTTCCAAGTTGTTTATTTAGACATCACCTTTCACCTTAATAAACTATGAAGTTTCGTTATAGAACTCTGAATGTGTTGGAAAGGATTACATAATCTATGCTGGGCCCATGATCTTTCGTACTTGTTTTATTTAAAATTTTTAAAAAACATTGCTAATGTTTATCTTCAGATGAGCTAAATAATTGGTAATAAAGTCATTTTTCCCATTCTGACATTTTAAATAGTCATATTTGGCTATTTTCAAAAAGTGTTCTACAGAATGTTGCGCAAACACACACAAAAAAAAAGGGAGTGGAACTAATTAAAGTTCTAAAACACTTTCTGAAAAATGAATTCATTTCACGTTCAAATTCAAATTTTAAAAAAAAGAATCCGTTCAATTCAAACTCATTCTTTTCAAAAAGAACTAAACTCACCAAGGATTCAACCCTGAACAAAAATAGGAATAAACAAGATTTTTCTTTTCTTTGCTCTTATTTTAACTCCATTTTATTTCAAGAGCCTATTTTTAATAGACTCTGTAGACAAATACATGTTGTGTCGCTTTGTTTTAACCCCTTCTTTCTTAGCAACTTGTTAATGAACGTGATCAACGTGTTAATGAAGCCTTATTTTCAAGAATGATTTCAAAGTCGAAAGGTAGTTTCGGAACTCGCAAGCATTTGGAATATATGTAATCATTCTTGGATACTATTAGCACTATCGATTGAAAAGAAGGCTTCTTGTAAAATATTTTTAAGATTCTCCGAGCGATGGAGGTTGGGTCAGAGGTTGGCGATTTCTACAGAGGTTGATTGTGAGATACTATAGACATATCACCGCACACAAATTTTGCGCTGTTGTTTTCTCTGAATTTCGCAGCTTTCGGTGAACTGACATTTAAAAGAAAAAAGTGTTTTAAACGGCGAGAACAAATTTTCTGGAAATCGGGGAAAAAATGAATATATTAAAAAATGAATTGTAATTTTGACTCAAACTCGTAAATTTTTTAAATATAATTTAACTTACGCTAGCTTCTGAAAAGGTGAATCAAACTGAACTCAAGACTCAGAAAATGAGCCAAACTCGTGAGTTCACTCCCACACAACAGTGGTTCCACTTTCTCACCTTCTTTCCTATAACAACCCTCTGCAATTTTTGCTAAAGTGCCCAATTTCTAAATTCTCAGAAAATGTAGCATGTAAAAATTTAATTTTCCGAATAAAACTTAGGATTATTTAGACATTTTATTTCCGAAACTTTTTTAAATATTCACAGTTTATGTTCTGTAATTCTTTTCATTTAAAAAACATTGCCTCCACCTCTGCCCTCCCCTCTGTTCGAAATTGATATTAGTTAAGCTTTATTATTAAATGTCTATTTTTTGTGTGCAAATGTCTATTTTTTGTGCGCAATTTAAATGTCTGCAACATTTGCAGTTGTTAATAACAAATTTTTTCTTTAATGTTTGAAAAAATATATATGAACAATTTTATATTTAGACACTATGCATTATCACATTTAGGCATGATGATAGAAAATCTTGCACACGAAAATCTTGCAAAAACAACCAATTGTAGAAAAATTATTCATGAGATTTTTTTATCCAATTTCGCAAAAAAAATTCAAAATTATTTGGTATTCACCGTCAATACCATTTAAAATATTACTTTTCATTAGGAATAAAGTTATAAAAATATATATATGTATATAAGCAAGATCCAGTTTAACAAGAGTTTCACAATTCTTATCTGGATAGTTATTTTCTAAAAAATGTCATAAACATTTTTTAATGCACAGTTTTTGGTACAAACAAATATATAAATATAAATAATAGTTTGATAAATATAATGATGGTTTGATAAATTAATAATTTAAACGTCAATTCTCAAAATTACAAAAATTACACACAGTCGTCGGAAACATATTTATAACTCAGAAATTTGGTTCACAAAGTACAACATATAGGAGAGAAATAATGAGTTCCAATTTCAAAAATTTTGCCACATATTCCATCCATCAGAAGAAAAAAATGAAAAATAACAGAAAGAAACAGTGCTTTTTATAACTCAATTTCAACAATTTAGCATAAAAATTACACAGACTTTGAACAACAAGAAATGTATTTTTTTAGCTTTGAATTGCCCACCCCCTTTTTCCCGTTTCAGTTATTTCGACCTCTTTTACCCGTATATGTAAGTTGCTGAGTTGCTGATTTCTTTAACCGATTTTTCACACGGTCAGTGGACACGAATTTTATGTAACATACCTAAATTTTTGTATTTGAACAGTTATAGATTGGGAAAAAATTTTATATTTTCGTAAAAAGAAAAACATTTTGGGGTGAATCGTAGAGCACTCTACTTCTCCCCAAACGGACGATAAATGCGCCAATGTGGCAACCTTGGTATTTTCTTATGGCAACCCTAAGATTTCTCTTGAGAGAGCTGTTGATGATTTAAACTCCTTGTTTTGTAAACTGCTTTCTAATTGGACGCTTATTTATTGTAAAATGCTTTCTTATTGGACAAAAGAGGAGGATCAGAGAACTATTTGAATTTTTCTAGAAATACGTCACTGCCGGGTCAGGATTGCTGCATTGTATTTCGCTGTGAACAGTTTTATCTGTTGCAGTCGAGTGATTTTTATTATTCGTTTTCTAATCTGGTATATTTTGAAACAAGTACGAGTGCTTGAAAGGTGAGAATAAATATTCGATCGGTTTTTTTCTCTTATTTTTACCTGTATTTTTGAGCTTTGGTTGAATTATGTATGAAAGAGAGGCTGATTGTTTCAAGATATGAATGACTAAAAATGATAGATTGAGTGATGCTTTTGAATGACGTACTAGAGTATAAGGTAAAATTATGAATTTAAAAAACGGGGGTTCAGTAGGCGGAGCCCCCTGATTTAAAAAACAATAACATTGTTTCGCTCTTCTTACTGCTAACAAAAGTTCTTTTTTTAATAATTTCGGAAAGTGTAAATTTTGTTTTTTGGTATTTTTGATAAAATGTATTCCTTTAAAAAATGCATTTCGAACCAATTTGAATTATTTTTTGGCATCTTTGAAAAAATGTATTCCTTTAAATAATGTATTTCGAAACAATTTGAAATTTTAAGTATTTGTTTATTTTCACTCAAAAATACAGGTAAAAATAACCAATCGAATATTTATTTTAACCTTTCAAGTTTCAAAATATACGAGAAGAGAAAACAAATAATAATTTTGCGTGCTGTCTCCCGATGTTGCAGCTCCGGGAGGCAAATTCACAAACACTCAACGTCCCAGCGCACTTAACGCCAACGTCTGCAGCCAAGAGCTTTGGCGAGAAAATGAACTTTGACGTGCATGCATGCATTCTGCAGTCTGTTTTTAGTATCGTAGTTCGAAGTTTGCATGTGCGAATATTGATATCTGCTTTATATGAATATTTTAGATACGCTTACAAAGTTCAAAGAGATTTTTCTTTCTTTCGCAGATTAATTCAGCCTACGCAAGTTGTATTATTGATTATACTAAGTCGAATATTGATGCTGTTAGAATAAGATTATCGCTACAAAGTAAGGATGCATATTCTAAATTAATAATACAGCACTGCAATAATCCCACAAATTCAATAATAAAGTAATGAGCATGTTTAGGTTTTTACTTTTTGAAATTCCTCCTAATTAAGTAAAATTTTTTATTTGTTTTAAATAAATTTGATAGTCGCTCAGAGAAGAAAACTAATTAATTGAGAGTTGATTAATGGATAAATATGGAAAAAAAAATAATAAAAAGCAAACATGGATAAAATCGTAAAATCTTTGAAATAAATGCAATTTTGTAAATGGCTGTTAGTATATTAAATTCAAAGTTTTCCATTACTAAGAAAAAAAAAAGGCAAATTTTCTGCTTCCTAAGTGGTTTGATTATGAAGCATGCATGGAAAAGTTTAAAAATAAAATAAAAACTAAATTATTATTTACTAATTATTTATGAATCAAAAACTTTGTGTGTGTGTGTATGGAAGGGGGGGGGGGGTTCCATTATTGGCCAGGAGTCTACGCAGGACTTTTTTTTTAAGGAGGGTGGCATTTTGTGAAAAGCAAAAGTTATTTATGAGAATTATTTATATTTTTGTAAAAAATAAATTTTATAATGAAAGATGAAATCCAGTTGCTCAAATTTCAACCAAGTATTAATTAATAATAACGTCTTTAAGTCATCCTGCTAAGGTTTTCCTTTCTGGTGAATTTATTTTGTTTAGAAAATGCATATTTTACAATTTAACAAAATAAAAAATAATTAATGAAGGATATTTTTTCATGAAATGAACGTTGTGAAGGGGCCTATTTTATTAAGAAGAATTTTGTGAAGAAGTCAGTTTCATTAAAAATAATTTCGTGAAGGGGACTATTTTATTAAATTGATTTTTTCGAAGGTGCCCAAAATAGGCCCCAAATTTTGTCTGGATCACCTACTGCTAGCTATTTTTAAATTATTATCAATCAGCAACAAAGCACTTAAATTTGCGCATAGCCTCAACAAGTCACTAAGATAATTATAGTAAATTTCCATTTGTTTATGATGATCATTTAAAAAGAGCGAATTATACATTATTTATATTATTTATAGAGCATATCTATAAGATTAAATATTTCATTTATTTACAATATATATATTTATATGCATATACATATCATAATTATTCAGAGGATGAAATAAGAACTTATTGTTGTAATGTATTTAGTACATACGTTGATACTAGATGGCAGCACAAGCTGCGTACAACTACATAAATAAATACTTTAGCTTGGGAGGGGAAAAAAGACAAAGTTATAGAGCAAGCTGATCTATAAAATTAAATATTTGACTTGTTCACAATATATATATGCATGCATATATATTACAATTATTCAGAAGGTAACATAATAATTTAGTATTTCTCACTCGTATTCTTTCAAGTAACCACAAACAAGAAATAGGCAGTTGAATGGACAAAATGTCAAAATAGCTTCTGATTTTTGCAAATTTATTTGTATGAGAAGACACGCGTGCGCGTCAAAGTTCATTTTCTTGCCAAAGTGCTTGGCTGCAGAGGTTGGCGTTAAGGGCGCTGGAACGTTGAGTGTTTGTGAATTTGCCTCCGGGAGATAGTACGCAAAAACGCGCCAATTTGGCGATATTTGAAATCGCGCCAAGAAGTAGAGTGTTCTCCGGTCGCACCACATTTTGTAACAAAAGGTAAAATCCAGTAACTCAAATTCGTTCCAAACATTTATTAAGAATAACTTCTTTAATCCTTTATGCCCCGACGGTACTTCATAGTACCACAGTTTTCTATCCCAATTAAAACACACTCATTGAATGTATTCGCAATGGTACTTTTAGGAAACAACACTAAATAATTAGGAAATAATACTAGGAAATAATATTAGGAAATAATACTAAATTGAACCCTTGGCCATCACTAGATAGCAATAGCAGTTCTAGTAAGCTTCAAACTGATCACGAAGCTATTTTGGCGTGTGTGAGAATCATTTTTGCTTCTATTTTCTTGTCTGACATGGTATCCCTAACTTTTGCTTGGGAGCATCTTAAATGTTAAAGGTAAGGCTATCATATTTCTTTTCTTGTTTTAACCTTCTCACTGCCGCGAGCTGATATATCCGTTCACTAAACTGTAGGTTTCACTGCAATAGAAGCATTTTTTAAATAAACATAATTCTACAGATATAGTCCAGTTTGGAAAGATTAAGTTATGATTATAGTCCAGGCAATAGAGACCGTATAAGGACTCTGCCTAGCAAAATTAATGGTAGTACTGGAAATCGGCTTTTTAGATGTTTTTTGGGTCGCTGAATCCGAATTTGTAACTTCCCACCTAAATTTCCCCCGGCAACCACCCCAAATTTTGGCAAAAAGCCCCCCAAAAAAGGTTTTCATTAAAAAAAATCAATTTTTATATTGTTTTAGAGAGAAAGTAGCTAGAAATTCAGAAAGTAGACAAAATTTGCAACAAATTTGATATATGACATTATGACTTAAGATGAAGGGGAAGGGGGGATCTGCTTCGGAACATGCGCCGCAGTGCTGCGTGACTAAGTTGCGCAATTCCACTTAACCACTCACACGTTTACATTAGCCCTCCCATCTTACCTCCGAACTTTCTCTATAAGGTTTACTTTAAGTTTTTTGGGTCGCTGAATCCAAATTTTTAACTTCCCCCCAAAATTTTCCCCCCGAACCCACCCCCCCCCAAATAGTTGTTTTTAACTTAAATTTTTTATTGTTTTAGGGGGAAAGCATTACAAAATTCAGAAACTAGACAAAATTTGCAACAAATAGGATATATGACGTTATGACGTAGGATAAACGGGGAGAGAGGGGGCTGCCTCGGAACATTCCCCGCGCGCTTTTCTCAAAAATCAAATTTTTTCAAAAAATCAATTTTTTGGGGGGTTGCCGGGTGAAATTTTGGTGGGAAGTTACAAATTCGGATTCAGCGACCCAAAAAACATCTAGAAAGCCAATTTCCAGTACTACCATTAATTTTGCCAGATAAAATCCTCTATTGCCTGGATTTCATCATTTAGTGCACGTAGCGCCGCAGTGCATGTTCCGAGGCAGCCCTCACCCTCCCCGTTCATCCTAATTCATAATGTCATATATCCTATTTGTTGCAAATTTTGTCTAGTTTCTGAATTTCGTAATGCTTTTCCCCTAAAACAATAAGAAATTTAAGTAAAAAACAACTATTTGGGGGGGGGTATTCGGGGGGGGAAATTTTTGGGGGAAAATTAAAAATTCGGATTCAGCGACCCAAAAATCTTAAAGTAAACCTTATAGAGAAAGTTCGGAGGGGAGATATGGGAGGGCAAAACTAAACGTGTGAGTGGTTAAGTGGAATTGCGCAACTTAGTTTACGCAGCATCGCGCGCATGTTCCGAGGCAGATCCCCCTTCCCCTTCATCCTAAGTCATAATGTCATATATCTGATTTGTTCGAAATTTTGTCTACTTTCTGAATTTCTAGATACTTTTTCTCTAAAACAATAAAAAAATTGATTTTTTTAATAAAAACCTTTTTGGGGGGCTTTTTACCAAAATTTGGGGAGGTTGCCGGGGGAAATTTTTGTGGGAAGTTACAAATTCCGATTCAGCGACCCAAAAAACATCTAGAAAGCCGATTTCCAGTACTACCATTAATTTTGCTAGGTAAAATTCCCTAATGACTGGACTATTAATACTCTGGAGGATTATATTCCTATGCATAATTAAATTTTTCATATATCGTTGAAAAAATTAACTTTTTTTTTTAATTTAACAAAATTTACAGAGAAAACAACATTACAATTTTGCTCTTTTACTCGGTGATCAGGAGATTAAATACATCACTTGAAAATATGTTATGCTAAAAAAAAAAATAATTTTTAGTTTGTTTACTTTATGAAGCATATTTCAAAGTGGTACTGTTGAGTACCGTCGGAACTACGTTAAACAGGATTTTCACTTAGATTGTTATTGTTTGAATACATATGGTGCATAAAAACCTGTATATTTACTAATAATGTGTGGGTGCTTGAAAGGAGAATTTTTAGAACAATGTACAGGAAGATATTGCAAGATTTATCTATGGCATTGATGAATAATAAAGCAAAAATTGTTATTTTTATCTTCAGAAAAAGTATTGTATTCTTATAAAACAAATGGAAAAAAAAAATCTAAAAATACCTTTTAGCTTTTTAATGAATCCTTTTGAGTTTTGTACAACTAAATTTTGAAAATTTCTTTCAGATATGCTTTCCATCGGACGATAGTATTACAACTGTAGAATATTCTTCTGATGGCGAAATGCTGTTTGATAATGCACTAACAACATCATCATCTAGTCATAGATACATTATAGACGTATACACTAGATATGCAAAAATCATATTGAAATAATAATAAAAAAAAGGGATATAGTTTAGTTTTTTTTCCACGCCTCGATTTTTGTCGAAGCGTTATGACCCAACGATAATTTGAAGTACCGCATCAAGTAATTGGCCGTAATTAACAAAAAATAAATAAATCTTTTAATTTTAGTGCATATGTCTTCTAACGTATCACAGTAATACAAGGAAAAAAGTTTAGAGGAGGCAGTTTTTTAAATTCATAATTTGGAATATAAAATGTTAAGCCCTTTTACTAAAGTTTTCAATCTTTTTTCATGGTTTTTGTGCACGGGCTGCTAAAATGTTGTATTTATAACCAATAAAAATTTCAAAGAGTTCGAAATACAAAAAAGAATAAAAAAAAAATATGTTCTTACAAGCGCTTTTACCACTAAAAATCAATATTTTTTCGTGATTCTTTTCATTTAAATATATAAATTCAGCAAAATGGAATTAAAGATAGAAAATCATACAAATTTAAGGTTCCTCAAACATTATTCTCACGTGTCTGGGCAACGCCGGGTGGGTCAGCTAGTGTTAAATAAGAGAGTGTGAAAATTAATAGATGATAATAGGATTTCTACAATCAGCATTTAACCCTTACTTGAATATTGTACTGAGGAAGATAACGCAAACATTCGCATGAAGCAATTGTATTTTTAGGGTATATATATTCATGCATTTACCCTTAAAACTTTAAAAAGAAAGACTTTACTTTTCGTTTTTGCGAATAAAAATTTTCTTTATCCAATGGACTATCTCCTTTAAGGGGTCTCAGGACTCTTAAAGCTCTAAAAATTTCGAAATTTTAATTTCTTTAGATGTTAAACTTCTATGTTTTCTGAACATTTCGATATAATTGGTATCTTGAAATTCGCATTAGAACAGAAGTTATGGTACTTAGAATTATACTCGCTCAATAGCTGAAGCCGTGTTTCCAAAACTTCGAAGTCATTTTTCTCCAAATGACGTTTTTCGGCATAACGCGCACGATATCTCAAAAACTTCTGAATATTTTTTCATAAAATTCTCAAAACATATGTTTCATGTTAGTCTGCATAATCTGAACCTAAAATTTATTTTTTATTGAGAAAAGAAAATATTTTTTTAGGGGTTTATATTGTTGAAATTTTCTAAATTTTGCATTAGCTAAATACAACTTTGTATTAAAAATATAAAAATGCTTTAAATACAAATTTATTTAGGTTCAGTGTAATTATTATAATCTGAGGTATAAGTAGAAACCGAAATTTTCCTTCTAGGTGCAAAATTTATTTTGTAATCGTGCGCATAAGCCGGTATGCCGATTTTCCGCTCGTGAAATGTCTGACGATTTTGAGCCCCCTGTAAATGATAATTCTGCATCTTGCAATTATTCAAATATTTAAAATGAAAGAACATACTTGTATCTTTCATTCCCATTTAAAATTGTGTCTTAATATCAAATACATTTCAAGATATTAAATGTTGAAAATGGTCCTTTTTTTTTCATTTTTTTTTCCAATTTTAAGAGTCCTAAGACCCCTTAAGAGTCCGAAGTCTACCAGTCAAGCGAAAAGAGCCACTTGCTAATGCTGATCCTATGGCAGAAATTTATAAAGATGTCTCGTTTGCATTTCAGTATTTTTAAATGTTTTTGTTTTGCATTGGATAGATGAGGTAGATCTGTACAAAGGCCGTTTTATACTTTTTCGATTTTGTTTACAGACATTTTTAATAAGGACACTTTCATTTTTGGAACCAGTTTCGAAAGGGAAAGCATTCTCATTAAAAAAAAATCTGCAATCAAAATCGTAAAAGTAAAAACCGGTCTTTGTACAGATCGACCTCCTCTATCCAATGCAAAAAAAAAAAAAAAAAAACATTTAAAAATATTGAAATGCAAACAAAACATTTTTATAAATTTCTTCCATGGGATTAGCATTAGCGAGCGGGTCTTTTCGAGTGACTGAAGTAGCCCTTAACACGTTTAGTTCGCGTCAGTCATCGGTGACTGACACTTATAGATTGTTAAAAAGCAGAAAAAAACTACGTTTAAAATGGCACAAATAATACACGAAAAGCAGCAAACAGCTGTTTCGAATCTACTAGCGAGATTCTTCTTCAGTACAAGATAGGGAAAAAGGAACAGCGTGCTAGAAAAAGCAAGGCTGAGAAAAATGATAGGCAGAGACGCGCTGGCCTTCTAATTGTTCTTCTAACCTTGATCTTGATTTTTGGGAAGCTTACCACATCATTAAAAATTCTCATTCTTTAGTCAATGACTTATCTAGTACTCCTGATTTTCCAAGTATTTAAAGCATTAATTTAATTTACCCCTTTTTTGGTTTCTTTTTCTCTCCTTCTCCGGTAGATGTCGCTACTTGTCCACCCAGTTGTTTCCACTGCTTCTGTCTCATTGGTTGTTTTTGGCGCCTTCGCTACCCGCATCGGGGATGTTATCCAGCGCGTCTCTGTCTATCATTTTGCTCAGCCTTTCTTTTTCTAGCACGCTGTTCCTTTTCCCTTATCGTGTACTGAAGAAGAATCTCGCTAGTAGATTCGAAACAGCTGTTTGCTGCTTTTCATGTATTATTTGTGCATTTTTAAGCGTTGTTTTTTCTGCTTTTTAATATTGTTGCACAAAGGCTTTATTTACTGTTTTTATACTTATAGATTGTGTAACGGGAATCTTATTTCGTGGCCCAAACGGAAAGACAGACAAAATAAACTTGGCATTTGACATGTTCATGCAACGCGTTTTCGTTTTCCGGCATAATACAGTTGCGCTCAAAAGTATTTTGACAACCTTATATTCTCTCTTGTTTTATTTAATATAAAAATGTAAACGAAAATATATTCCCTATAACTGAGAACACTACTTCCCTATAATTGACTGCAGTTATTCAGGTGCATCAAGTTTCAACTTGTTTGTTTACATTCGGCGCCACCGAAGAAATATGACTCCCCCTTAGCTCAAAAGTATTTTGACAATTAGTTTGCATTTAATTATTGAAGGTGTCAGTGGCGCTATAGGTTCGATTAGTGTTTATAGTGACTTATTGTGATTAATTTTAAGGATCAGGAATGCCGAAATGTAAAAAATATTGAAGTGATTCTAGAAAAGCCGCTATAAATGCACTTAAGGAAGGTAGACTGCAAGCATAATTAGTTCGTTCTTTTAACGTGTCTCGGCAACTTGTTATTACATGGAATAAAGTTTTTAATAAACAGAAATACATCGAAAATAAGTCTCAAAGCGGCCATCCGAAAAAAACAACTTGCAATGTTGACTGTACTATAAAAATGATATCTACAAGTGATTGTCGTAAGTCCGCTGTAATAATAAAAAATGAATTGAAAGAAAATTACGGCATAGACATACACGTTTCATCAGTCAAACGACGCCTAAACCTCTATGGTTTACATGGCAGAAGACCAGCAAAAACACGTTTCTAATCTACTAAGAATAGGAAGACTAGAGTTGCATTTGTAAAACAGCATACCCCTTTCAAGGGCAAAGCAATGCTATTGCTGAAGTATTGAAATTAATGACACACCAGAATTTTGGTTAAAATAAAATTGGTTTATTATGTGTGTGAAATATAACTTTTTCTTATTTAAAAATAAATTTGTTTTCAAATTCCGGTGTCAATCATTAATTTCAACACTTTAGCAATGGAATTGCTTTGCCCCTGAAAGCGTTATGCCGTTTTACAAATGCAACTATAGCCTTCTTATTCTTAGTAGATAACAAATGTGTTTTTGCTGGTCTTCTACCCTGTAAACCGTAGAGGTCTAGGCGTCGTTTGACTGATGAAACGTGTATGTCTATGCCGTAATTTCCTTTCAATACATTTTTTATTATCACAGCGGACATACGAAAATCACTTGTAGATATCATTTTTAGAATACAGTCAACATTGCAAGTTGTTTTTTTTTTTTCAGATGACCACTTTGAGGCTTATTTTCGATGTATTTCTGTTTATTAAAAACTTTATTCCATGTAATAACAAGTTGCCGAGACACGTTAAAAGAACGAACTAATTCTGCCTGCAGTCTACCTTTCTTAAGTGCATTTACAGCGGCTTTTCTAGAATCACTTCAATATTTTTAACATTTCGGCATTCCTGATATTTTTTTCCGTCCACCCAAGCCGCATTCGTTGGACCCGTCCAAGTACTCCCCAAAGGCGTAGCGAGAAAAACCAACCCCAAGGGTTTCTTCAACCCACACCCTCCGTCGGGACCGGGTTACGGCCCGTCATGCGCTGGTGGACTCGATGCGCCATGCTTGAACCAACCATACTTCTGGCGATCAGAACTTTAAAATCCCTCTTCCTTAAAATACCGAAGGCCGTGAGCTCCTTCCCGGAGGATTCCGCCACTACACCCCTCCAATTCATTGCCAGGCTGCAGGGTTGGGCACCCCCAGGTCGGAGCCCCGCCAACTGGGCATCCAGACACTCATATTTTTCAACCTTATTCAGATGTGCCTTTCCCAGAGGGAACTGTTCGCTCACAATTTGCACATCGACAACCACAACCCTATCGACTCCATAACAAACCAAATCTGGCTTCAATGTGTTATTACCAATCCTAAAATGGGGTTCCCTATGCACAGTGAACCCCCTGTCCTGCGCAACTCTACCAACATAATCAACTAGGGCATTGTGCCTCTTAATGCGGATGAAATGGGTGTGGTGACAGGCCTGCAAGATATGATTTAGGCTCTCTACTGCCCCACACCCACGCCTACATGTCTTCACCCTATCGGCTCTTTCTCTAGCTCCTCTGGACCGACTGTACAACACACCATATCTAAGGTGGATCTCATTTATAAAATCCGACCCGACATAAGCGAAGAACCATCCGAAACCCACGAATGGGCCGAAGGAAACCTCCAGGCCTCTTTCAAGCCAACCCCATCACAACTCTTCAACAGCTTCGCCTTGTAGTAAGCGTTCAACTGATTAACACTATTCATTTTCCTGTTATCAATTCTAAACAAGTTGGTTGGAAGCGATCTAAATTGCAACCTTTTCTTAGCAACGAGTGGAATACGAAACCTAAGACTTGGCACACCCAACCCCCCGTCAGCCACCCTCGCATGGAAGGCGGCCTTCGGAAGGTCGTGTGGCAAGTGCAAAATCTTCCTGACCACCTTCCTAATAGATACATCAACTGCATTCAGACTCTTGGCAGTCAACTTCGAAAAGATAAAGCCATGATAAAATCTCGGAATCAGAAAATTGTTCAGCCAGAACAATTTCTGTTGTGGCTTCATACCTGCTTTAAGCAATACCTTCAGGTCTGCATGAAGGTCTGACATGTCCATTTTCACTAAGCCAGAAGCTGTGAATCTTGCCCCAAGATACCTAAACTCCTCATCCACTTCAACAACTCCCAACTTAAAATCATTAACAAAAACTTCTGCAGAATTATCATAAATCATTTTTTTTTTAATTTTCCTATTTTTAATCCAAGACAAAACAAAGGACTTCGCGAGGTTGATCCTAAGACCAACCCCATTCAAAACTTCATTTAGAGCCTGTAACAAAAACTGGAGTTCCTTAACTGACTCAGCCAACACCACCAAATCATCTGCATATGCCAAATGGTTTAAAAACAACTCCCTGAATTTGAAACCAACATGATCTGATAAACTTTTAAGTACTTTATTAAAAACAATTAAAAACAATAGGGGAGACAGAGGGTCTCCCTGCCTCACCCCTTTAACAGGATGGATGAATCTGCTTTTGTCCCTTTTGAATGAAAGCTGAGTCTTAGAATATTTATATACATAGAGCAAATAGTGGACAAGACAGCCAAGTAAACCGAGGCCTTCCAGGCTCTCAAAAATAGCGTCATGGCTTAGGCTGTCGAAAGCCTTTTCAAGATCTAACACTGCTATCGCAATGGGTTTCATGTCATCTTGGACCGACCGAAGGACAACGTCGAAGAGATCTTAAAATTAATCACAATAAGTCACTATAAACACTAATCGAAGCTATAGCGCCACTGACACCTTCAATAATTAAATGCAAACTAATTGTCAAAATACTTTTGAGCTAAGGAGGAGTCATATTTCTTCGGTGGCGCCGAATGTAAACAAACAAGTTGAAACTTGATGCATTTGAATAACTGCAGTCATTGTTCTCAATTATAGGGAATATATTTTCTTTTACGTTTTTATATTAAATAAAATAAGAGAGAATATAAGGTTGTCAAAATACTTTTGAGCGCTACTGTATGAGTAATTTCCTAATTTCATTTATATGCAATGATACATCGCGTAATATTTATGGATTGCGAGCGTTTCATTGCACGACGCAAATAGACTAAGAAAACAATATTCATTTATTACCTATCCTTTAAAATGCTACTAAATGGTTCTCCCATTCTTCTTTTCTTATTTCTAGATGTACATTAGAAGAAACGATTATAAAAACCATTTTAATTAAAGTAAAGTAAGTATTTACAAGAACAATCGAACGTGCGTTCATAATTAATTTTATGTATTTTTCAATTTAAACAGTTTTTTTTTTTTCAGCGTTTTTTAAATCAAAGGAAAGTAAATTAAATAAATGCACTGCTTCAATGAGACATTGAACAAAATGATTCGATCATTTAAACATATACTTACTGCTAATATTGAATGTGATTTGACTAGTTCTAAAAAATATGCTTTTCTAAATTCGTTCTAAATCATCCATTTCAAATATAATGTATTTTCCTATTTCTTCCCATTAAAACGTTACCCATTATTTTGTTGTTTGAAATCACTGGACAATTTAACACAGTATAGCGATTAATAAATGAAATTACTGTGTGTGTAAGTGATCAAGCTTAAATTACTTGAATAATGAGAACATAAAATTGTTTCAAAAAAGTTTTATAAAAAAAAAAAAAAACAGAAACAATTTAGTTTTTATAAAATTACCTCTTGCAGCCGATTTAAAGAATGGAAAATGCAATTAAATGTAAGGTTTTCTACACTTATTACCTAAAGAAAATTAGTCGTTGGAGGCCACCGTAATACGTACCCATCATGGATATGCATACCAAATTTCAAGCCTCTATCTCAATTTGTTCAGTAGATACAGTGTTTAAAATCGTGTCTTGATGACGTCATAAACTTTAAATGCTCTGTTATTGAATTGCGTAAAAGAAACATTCTTATAACTCCAAAAATGATAATTATATTAACTAACAGTTTACTGCGTCGGATTAAGCGTCTCATTTCCATTTAAAATATATCTTTGAATCGAATTTTGAATGAAATACACTGTCATAAAAAATCGAAGAGTGTGAAAAATAGGTTTATAAATATCTCGGCAACTAATTATCCGATTGCCTTCATTCTTTGTGCAAAAGTTATGTTTTTCTATTGTCTTTTATATTCACTCCTAAAAATAAACAATTTCGAAAAATTTTATATACCTTTCATCAGAGTTGGGCAGTATCGAAAATACATGTACTTGAAATACATTTTCAAAATACATTTGTATTTTGTATTTTAAACCTTTAAAACGAATGTATTTTGGTAATGTATTTTGGAATGCTCTTTCAAAGTATCTGGTATTTTCAAAATATTCAAAATACCTTCCTCCAGATTTCAAGCTGTCATGTCTAAAACACAAATCCTGGATTTGCAACAGGGAAACACATGCCTGTCTGTTTTGAATAGTTTTCGAATTCGTTTCTGAAAGTTTATATGTACACATTGTTTAACATTTGGCACGTTGTACGATAACTACAGGGTGGTTATAATTAAAGTTACCCTGTTTAGACCCACGTAGAGTCCGCTCTGGTTGGCAGATGTCGATGAAACTTGGAATATAAGTTATATGAATTACTGGGGAAAAGAAATCTGCAATAAAAATAGTTGTTCAAATTTCGACTGATAGATGGCGGTTTCATCGACGAGAAAGGACTTTATGCAAATTTGGAGTGGTTTACAAAGCTAGTAATCGCTGCCGTTAAGTCATTCTGCACCATACCGTTGGAGAAGAAAGAACGAGCGTTACTAGTGAAGTTGTTTTATCAGAAAGGCAATAATTTGTCAACTGCACTGCGAGAATATCGATGCTTGAAAGGCTTATGAAAAGGACCAATGTCGGGCAGGATTTAAAAAAGATGATTTCTAAATTCAAGGAGACTAGGGAGTTACGTATGCTGCAAGGAAGCGGGTGGAAACAGTTTTCAAATGAAACTGCCGAAGAAGTCGTTCTTGCCATGGTCGTAGAGGTGTGCACGTGCCGACATTTCCAGGCCCGGCCCGACTCATAGAGAAAAAAAATCGGCCCGGCCGGCCCGATAAAAAAATTAAAAGTTCGGCCCGGTCCCGGCCTGTAGAAAAAATAATATTGCCCCGGCCCGGCCCCGACCCGAGTGAACTTTTACAAAACATTGATATTTACGTCGAATTGGTTAAAAATTTGTCTCGTACGAGGAGTTCTGACCAAAAATATTTATCTTAACTTTTTTTTCATGTTTATAATCTTTATTTTTATAGAAGTGCAGCAGGTTGCGATATTTATTTTTTTAATGAATCTCTATTTCTTGTATGTATTTGTTTCAGTTATCAATAATATTGTTAATCCATATTCCAGTATAGAAGTGTTAAAAATCGGGAAAATGCTATACAGTAAAATCTTCTAAGTTTGAATTGCATAGAAAAGAAAAAAAAATGCTTTATAGACAACTTCCCTTCTTAGCAAGTGTAAATGTATTATATATTCTTTGCTTGCTTATTAGTATATTAATTTTGCATGGATCAACACGTTTTTCAGTTTAAAACAGGGTTCCGTCATAGGCAGGTTCCTTTTCACACATTTTACTGTATTTTAGTTTAGTTATATTTTAATGTGCGTAGAAATCTACTATTCTTTAAAAATAATAAATTTTACTGTTTAAGTGTAGAATAATGGTGATTCAAAAATGTATGCATTTTTTGCAAAAACTTTTGGGCCAGTCTTAACCCCTTGGGGACGAGCGTCTTTTACAGAATTTTTAATCTTTAATCGCCGGTTTTTTAAAACGGAAATTTTTGCCTAATTGAATCGGGAAAATGCTCGGATTGAATAAGGCAAAATTTACAATGAAATTTTACTGGTGAGAATAATCCCCGATTCTGAGCACCTTACGCGGCACGAATACGTGTCGCTCGTCCCCAAGGGGTTAATTTAACTGACCTTTAAATGGACCAGGCCACGCTGAGACAATGATTTTCCTACGGGCTGGCTCAAATCTAAGACTGAAAATTTTGAGCCGTGAAGACTAGGAATGAAACCAGTCCCGGCTCTGTACAGAACAATTAAGTTAGGCCCGGCCCGAGTGCCGTGATTGAAAATCGGTCCGAGCCCGGCCAGCGGGCCGGGCCGGGCTCGGGCTTCGGGCCACGGGCCGGCCCGTGCAGATCTCTAGTCGAAAGAGGGTCAAGTTCCCAATATTCTTCGACAAGTGCTCGAGCGGTGCCACGTGATTTGTCTCTTCCCTTGGTCTACAGTACGAAAGGTTCTTTGTTAAATTATAAAGTGGTATCCATAAATGATTCACGTTATGCAAGCGCTGAACCCTGCAGACCCGGACACGCGAATTCAATTTGCAAGAATGTTTTTGACCAGAATTGTCGTTGACAATGCCATGGCCTTGGAACATTTTGTGGTCGAAGGAAGCGCATTTTACATTAGACGGAGCCGTGAATACTCAGAATTTTCGCGTATGAGGTACTGCAAGTTCTAATGTTGTCCATAAACAGTCATTGTATCCTGATTACATTGCTGTATGATGTGGTTTTACAGCTGATTTCATTCTTGGTCCCTTTTCTGCTAGGCGAACACTTCTCAGGGTCCTAAAAGATGTTCCATTACGGCTACCCGTTACTACGACCTTGTTCAGCAGCAGGTCATTCCACCCTTACAAGAGCGAGAGTGTTTAGAGACTACCATATTCATGCAAGACGGTGCACCACCTCACATTGACCGAACAGTGAAAACACTGCTTTGTACCCACTTTAAAATGATTGGGTAAGTTCAAGAAATTTTTCAACAACCTGGCCTCCTCGTTCTCCGGACTTGAATCCCTGTGATTTCTGGTTGTGGGGATTCCTGAATGATCGTGGGTATGGAGGAAGCAAACGGACTCTGCCTGATTTGAAAGCAAGCATAACTCGTTATGTTGCTGCAATTCATCGAGAAACCCTTCGCGCTACTGTTGAAGACGCTAGAATACACTTTGAACATGTGCTTGAGGCAAATGGAATGCACGTTGAACGCATTATGTGAATAAAAAAATTGTGTTTCCAATTTGAGATTTTTAGTCTCCATCCGTCCCTTCTCACCTGGAGATCGAAATTTGAACTACTATTTTTTTATATTGCAGATTTCTTTTTCCCATGGTCAATATAACTTATATTCCAATTTTCATCGATATCTGTCAACCAGAGCGGACTCTGCGTAGGTTTAAACAGGTAACTTTAATTATAACCACCCTGTATATCAATGAATTGGATGTTTACTTCAGCAGAAGCATTTTTGCTGAGTAGTCACAAAAAAAGTTTTTATAATTCATAACATTCAACGAGAAGTACAATAAATTATTGTATGAAAATTTTTGTATAGGCATGTGCTGCCTATTTAAAATGCATTAGAAACGTAATGCTGTTAGTTACCGCAGAGGAAATAACTGCTAAATCTCACAATGAAAATTTACTAAGAGCAAATTATAATATTACACAATGTGTGCTATTAGGCATGAAATATTTTTAATGCTCTGGTGATGATAATAAAAAAAAATAAGGGAAAAAAATACCAGCAGTGTAAAACAACATGTTCGATTATAGGTTAAATTTTTAAATGATAAAACAAACTTTAAAACTTATTTCAAGGTAAAATTTTAATCTTATACCATCATATATCGATTTTAAAGATATTTTTCTTATTTTCTTGCTATTAGAAATGAAATATTTTTAATGCTCTGGTAATGATAATAAAAAAAATAAGGGAATAAAATACCAGCAGTATAAAACAACATGTTCGATTATAGGTTAATTTTTTAAATGATAAAACAAACTTCAAAACTTATTTAAAGGTAATATTTTCCTCTTATACCATCATATATCGATTTTAAGGTTATTTTTCTTATTTTCTTAGTATTCATTCCAATCGAGGTTCTAATATGATTTACCATACCTTTGATATTCATTTAATTGGAATTGAACTTAATTATAAAAGTAGTTCTATTTAATCATAAATTATGCAAATGTTCATTAACTGTGTTTACTTTGAGTATATTAGATATTAGATGTTTAAATTCGGACTTGGCTTTATTAGTGTTAAGCATTTACACGGTGACTTTGCATTCCAAAACATTTTGACACTTCATTTTTTACATGACACGTGCTAAGCTAACCCTGGCTTCCTGGCTTACAGAACATGCTGCTTGGTGTACAAAACATAGATGAAAATCGTTTTAATTAAAAACTCTAATACATTTTTTTTTATGTTTAACTTTTTTTTTTCTCTAACACAAAAAAAGCAATTTTATGTGAAAAATATAAATAATGCATTTAAACAAAGTTTTGCTTTTTATTAAAAATGGTACTTTTGCATTAGATACATGCCGAGGTTTATTAGCCAAGGAAATCGTCAAAGAGTCAAAGAATACACTAATTATAGCAGTTTTTTTTATTCTACTTATTTGAGTGGTAGTTAGATTATTTATCGGTTAAATTTGTGTCTATTTATTTATTTATTTTTGATGAACTTTTAATATCGTTATGGAGTATTACCCAGGAATAAATGATAAACTTATTTACATCATTTTAAATGCATACGGGTAAATCTTCCGCAATCCGGCTGCACACGATTTCGATTTTTTTTTCTTAAATCTTGCTCAATTTTTTTTAAACCGTAACAAATCCGTGAATTAAGATAATTTTCAAACAAATTGCATAAGTACATTTTTTCTCTATCCGACGGTGTAAAACTTCAATTTGTGCGATGATTAGACGTTACTAGATTTGCTAAAAAGAAATTTATTACTCATATCGTTGCCATCGTCAATATGACATCAGCATTACTCATGGGCATGCTTTTGTTTTATAATACAGAACAGCGATCTCAGTCAGATTAAATATGCTCAATATACTGCTGCGTATAGCACATAGGCGAAAATGGTTTTTTAATTGAAAACAAATAAATATTTTTAGTTTAGTATATTTTTTCGGATTTGCAACCAACTGCCCCGAAAAAGCATTTTTGAGACTTTTATTAGCCCCATACCAGATTGGCAATGTAGTTATGGAATATTACACATAAACAAAGAAATGTTGAATTGCATCGTCATTTTAAGTGCAAAGGTTAATCTTCGTAATTAGGTCGCACGAATATTTGCGAGATGGGTTTAAAAAAGTTCAAGTTGAAAATTATTTTCAAAATCCCTAAAAGCTGGGTAAATTTTGCGATACAATTTTTAAAGAAATCGCATTCAAAAGTACTTTTTTTTCTATTCCACTGATTAAAAATTACAATTATGCAATATTAAGAAGTTACAAATTTCCAAAAGAATCTTTTTTTAGGTCGTTGTCATTATTGATATGACATTAGAGTTATTCACGGCTTTATAACATAGATTGTTAGTGAAATAATTAACACAGTGAAGATATAAATTATCTGAGCAAGTTTTTCAGTCCAAAATTGTATTTCGATTCTTTTTAGAGTCTCAACAGAAAACGAAAATGAAAATTTTAACCAATTAATATAGTATCCATATGTATATACAAATATGTTATTAATTTAATTAATCACAAGTACATATACATCTTACAAAGACATATCATTATGTATATGTGGGTATGTGATGTCCATATGTTTGTTTAACTATAAATGATTACGATATTCAATGTGTTATGAATGTTTAAGTTAATTTAATTCAGTCACTTATTCACAACCAGTTGCGTAGCCCGTTGAGACACTCACTTACCGGACCATAATAATGCTCCCCCCTCTTCTTTAAACTGTAAAATTACTTCCGAAAGCAACCCTTTGCACCAATACATTTTTGAAATTTCGAAATGTATTTTGTATTTTAGATGTATTTTGAAAATACATGTATTTTGTATTTGGATTTTTTTTAATTTTGGAAAGCATTTTGTAATTTGGATTTTAGGTTCTAAAACCAATGTATTTTGTATTTTTTATCGAAAATGGTTTTTCTGTGTATTTTGCCAAACTCTGCCTTCCATCAGAACGAATATTTTGAGAGTCCTAAAAAAATAGTTCCGGATAATCGAGGTTACTGAAATTCATTAGGCTTCCTCTCATTATTACATACTAAGTACGTACTAAATTTCAAGTCTCTATCTCAATTTGTTCGGAAGATAGAGCGTTAACAAACACACACACAGACAGACGGACGGCAACTTTTTCTTTTTCTAAAAATATGTTTTTCGGAATCTCCAGTGTCTGAAACGTGTAAATCCGTCAAAAAAATTTTTCGATTTTTAAATGATTACAAGACTTACCCTATATATGATGAGTAAGTAATAAATTTTAAGGAACTTCAGAAAAGGAAAGAATTACCGATTTCACTGTTTTTTTTAACTTGTGCATAGTCAAACATAATTCCATAAAACCTGATTCGTTATAAATTTTTCATTCGATAAAAATGAAGGGGTTTTTTTACAGATGTCTATATTTATACAGTAAAAACCTTCATAAAGGACAATTCCGAATAGCGGACATTTTCTAGGTCCTTAACATTTATATATTTGTACATTCGTACCTCTGAATGGCGTACACCTACGAATAGCGAACAAATTCCTTGCTCCCGGGTTGTTCGTTATTAGCCCCGGTATGCTATTTCTTTCTCCCAGCTTATTTTGTCTCCAATAAATAACGTTACCTTGTATACGCCAGCCGTAAAACAAAAGCCGATGTTTCATTGTGCGATTCAATACTCTACAGCATTTTTTAAAACTTCTAAGCATCGCACATTTTCAATGTTTATACCGTCGTATTGGGAAGAAAAAGTACTTTTTAATGCAATTTGATTGAAAACTGCATCTCCATTTTTTTTTTGAAATATTAATTTTTTTGTAGTTTTTAGCGTCATTTGTTTCATTTTGGCAACTCAAGTACTCCATTTCTGTAGAAAGTAACGAAAAAATTGTTGAAAAATAGCAATTATATCTTTTTGTTGCCATTTTCTCATAAAAATTGAAAAAATAAAATAATTAAAATACGTGCTATTTTGAGAAATATATAAGTGAAAGATTTATGATAAAACATGGAGCTATTATAAACTATATTTAATTTTAAGTATCTACATTAATGCAAATGACGTCATTTTACTTAAAATAAAAGCGTGTGCTTTAAGTCTTAAAATTGAAATATGTTTTGCAGTAGAGTTCCGATTATTCGAGTCCCGCTTAACCGAGTTATTTTCTTCTGATGGACTGGTGGCTTCTATTATTATGAAATAGCCATTATAAATGAAGCGTCAGGTGAAGATGAAAGAGCAGTCGTAAAAAGTTAGAACTCTGATTTTCTGCTCAGAATGGGATAAAAATGGCCATAATTTTTTTTTAACCATAATTTAAAAGAAAAAAAAATTATGGCCATTTTTTTTTCATTCTGACCAGAAAAGCAGAGTTCTAACTTTTTACGACTGCTCTTTCATCTTCACCCAACGCTTCATTTATAATGGCTGTTTCATAATAATAGAAGCCAACCAGTGAATCAGGTGAAGATGAAAGAGCAGTCGTAAAAAGTTAGAACTCTGATTTTCTGCTCAGAATGGGAAAAAAATGGCCATAATTTTTTTTAACCATAATTTAAAAGAAAAAAAAAAAAATTATGGCCATTTTTTTTTCATTCTGACCAGAAAAGCAGAGATCTAACTTTTTACGACTGCTCTTTCATCTTCACCCAACGCTTCATTTATAATGGCTGTTTCATAATAATAGAAGCCACCAGTGAATCAGAAGAAAATGAAGCAATGGAAATGCCGAGGGCGACACTAAATTCTGAAAAAGCAGAATTCCTGTTCTCTAGTTTAGATGTTTTGCTCTGCACTATCTGATCTAAAGCATCTGGACACATTCGGTTTTAGACATATGTCGAACATCTAGAGAAATACGACGAATTCTACAGGAAGTAAAAAACGTGTTCGACATTATTTTTTTCAGCGAATGTTTAGTCATGAGAGCAGTTAAGAACCAACAACAATTTGAACAAAAATACTATATTTGTGATCATCCTGTAAAATAAAATGCTCGAAATGATCTGTAGCAGCAGCAGATGAATATGTGGGTCCTGTGCAACATTTGTGAAATAATAGCACAATGGATATCTAAAAGTTTTTTTTTTTCGAAAAAATTAAAATTTCGCATGGTTTTCGTTAACACTTTCCAACAAAGTTCAAAAGGGTTTATGAATTCGGTTTGTCTGTATGTTCGTCCGTGCTGTAACTCGCGTTAATATAGCCGGATTGCCGGGAAATTGATATGGGTTATTGAGAATTACTATGGCACGCTCGGTATTGAAAATGAACTGTGTAGCATTCATAGTCCCTTTTCAGGGACATTCCAAAGAATTCCGTTACATTACGGCCTATGGGGAAAAACCATTTGTGATGTTTTTACATGATGTTTCCACTATTTAAAACACATTGAAATTTATATATAGTGTAACTCTGGGATAGATGGCCATAGTTTTTAAAGAATGAAATAAAAATTCTTAGAATGCAAATGCCAGAAATGTTTATGCATATTTGAAATCCCTATACATATACTCATCATATTTTGGTAAAAAAAATAATTAAATATCGAGAACAAAAAGTGTGAAACAAAATTGAAATTAAAAAAATCCCTGCCGGCTCGGGCCTACAGGCGGAGGTAGATTTCTAAGTTAAGTACTAAATTCACCAACAAAACTTAAATCAAGATTAAAGATAAACCCAGTTCCTTCGCTAAGAATGAGCTCTAAAGAGCTAAACATTTTGTGAAAATTCTAATATACACGCACGCATGTATATGGAATAGGTTTTAAAATGGCTAAATCAAATTCAGAGAACCTCAAAGGGTTAAAATATGTTAATATTTCCATACTCGGGTTTTTATCATGTTTTAATACGTTTCTTCAAACTCAATGACGTTACATATTCACCTGCTGTGGTCCATTACATTTTCAATATGACGCAATATTTTGTTGTTTTTTTTAATTCGTCAAACTATTTATTTAATTTTGAATTTTCATGCAGAAATCTTGCTCTAGAAAACTTATGACGTAATATTCAATTTGTTTTCAATTCGTCAAACTATTTATTTCATTTTGAATTTTCATGCAGAAATCTTGCTCTAGAAAACTTATGACGTAATATTCAATTTGTTTTCAATTCGTCAAACTGTTTATCTAATTTAATTTTTCACGTGAAAACATTGCATTAGAAAAACAATTGTTGTGGTGAGAATTTTATTGCTTTTTTTTAATTGTTGGCAACAGCTATAACGAAAAATATTTATTTTTTCCTGCCATTGTTGTGTAAAAGCTGGTTTTATCAGAATCATGTTAAGACGGTATTCAAAATTTTAAACCTTCCCCATTCCCATTCCCTTGGACCGATTTTGCTCATTTTCAATCCCCGCCGAGAAATTGGCAATCTTAAAGTTGTTGGCGAGTTTGAAGACGTTCCGTGCATAATTGCGACTTTTATCGTGCGGACAAAATTTAGTACATACATACATATATATATATATATATATATATATAAACTTTTTAGGTGGGGGTGGTTTTGGGTTCCTGGGGTCATGTAATGAAAAGTTATGAAGGAATTTTTCAAAAGTCGCACCATGGTAACGACTGCAATAGGTAGTATTTCTTACGAAATCTACCTAATTGCAAATGGCTATCTCTCCTCCAAGCCGATGAGAGATAGCCACCCAATACAAGAAACAAAAAATGAAGTTAAAATAGCAAAAAATAACACATTCCATGTAGTTAATGATATAAAACATATAGAAATTTGTAAAGATGCGATTATATCACCGAAAATAAGGGAATAAAATTTGAATAAAGAAATTTTGGAATATAATTTCAATCCTTCATTTTTCGTAAAATTTTACCACATTTTCAGCAAAGATCTTCATAGTTTGTACACGTTTCATGGAACCACTTCTGGCACCTTATGCATTGTATGCAGTAATCCTTTTTGGTTGTGGTATTATATTCTTCTCCACAACCAATGCAGTGATCCTCAACCAATTATATCCCCTCGGAATCTGTAGGATCTAATAATTGCAATTGTATTTCATCTTATTCACTGCTGGAAGTGTCGTGTTTCTGTTTATTTTCTCGCGTTTATTTTAAATTTTTTAAATGTTTTAAGTTTATTTATCAACTTTATCTGTTTCTGAAATGAACGTTTCCGAAGTTTTTTAATATTTTCTGAAATAAAAGTACATCATTAGGCCATATTATACAATTGTTATTGAAATATTTATAGTTGTTAAAATTTAAATAATTATATCAATTAATATAATTATAAACTTAAAAATAATTAGATTTAGTTAAAATCCTCACTCCGTATAATTTTGAAATATTGATTATAGGTGGCCATCTATCCTAAAATTGATGGACAAATTTCCACCCAATTTAAAGTGTCACTCCGCCATTGTACATCTTTGTTTTACAAGGAGAGGGCCGACCTTGTTCATCACAGATTTTGATCATTTTAATGTATGTTGTAAGGTAGAGACCCCTTAGTCTCAGGCTCAACGGATTTTATCCAACGCTCCTTAGTTCTTGAGAAAACGGGGGGGGGGGGGTCTAATAGTAGTACACAACTTAAATAATTACTTTGTAACAATAAAGATAGGTTGGTCGTAGCCCAGTTGGTATGGCGTATTCTGGCTGATCTGCGGGCCCGGGTTCGGTACCCGAACGCACCACATTTGTTTTTCTCATTTTTTGTTTTATAAATATACTTGTAATTATAATTTAATAATTAAAATAAAAAAATTTAATATCATACATTAATTATAATGTTAGCAAATTTAAATTTATCATTTTTTTAAAACTATTATTTCTCATCCTTTAAAGAAGTTTAAAAAGAAATTGGATCTATTATTGAATGATAAAAATTACAAAATTGTGACAAAACTTATTGTGGTGCATCTAGTTATGATAAAATAAAAGAATATTCAAATAAAATAAAAGTAAAAGCAGAAATAAGATAAAAAGGAAAGCAAAATAATTGAAAACGCAAGCATACGTATTACAAATTTTAAAATGTTTAATATGCAAAAAATCGGTTGTAATTTAATTCTGATGCTAATTTTTAATATAATTACGCTTGTTATTTTAAAAACAGAATAATAGTATTATCGCATTGACTTCCTTTGTAAAAGCAATGCGTAAATGATGTTTCTTTAAAGTCACGAATTGACACAATTTCTCAATATCATTGCATAGATAAAGAATATATGAAATACATTTTAAAAGTGATTTTTAAAAAATTAACAGCTTTAAGATGTTTTAAAAGCTATTTAGTTAAAAGTAAAAAATTCAATAGGTTAAAATTATAATTGGTATACAATATTATAAATTTTAATTGACAATGAGATTATTAAGTTATACTCACGAGTATATTTATAAAACAAAAAGTGAGAAAAACAAATGTAGCGCGTTCAGGAATCGAACCCGGGCCTGCGGATCAGCCGGCAAACGCCATACCAACTGAGCTACGACCAACCTACCGTTTTGGTTGCAAAGTAGATATTTAAGTTGTGTACTACTATTAGACCCCCCCCCCCCGGTTTCTCAAGAACTAAGGAGCGTTGTATAAAATCCGTTCAACCTGACTCTAAGGGGTCTCAACCCTACAACATATATTAAAATAATCAAAATCTGTAATTAACAAAGTTGGCCCTCTCCTTGTTAGACTTAAAAGTAAAGATTGGATTATATACGTGTCTCAAAAGTCTCTATAGTAAAGAGATGTAACATACGTAATGCAAAACCTTCAGATACCTAATTCAACCAAAAATATCCAAACACTAAATTAAAATGAACATTAAAGTTACACTTTCTTTTTATAATTGAAAAACACAGCTGTACGTCGCAATGAATGAACACGTTGAACTATTTCTTACGAACAAAGTTTATGCTGTAATCTATGATATAGTTTTTGAAATATTTAGACTGGCCATCTCTCCTCTATGGCCATCTATCCTAACATTAACCTATATCCAAAATGTACTACAAGAGGCTTACTATAGAATATGGTATGCATAACATTCATCATTGATTTACAGGGACACTCAAAAGAATTCTGTTACATGATAGTCTACGTGGAAAAATCGTTGGCGGCGTATTTTATTCAGGTTACATTATTTCAAACATATTAAAACTGATATATCTCTTCAATGCAAGATACTTACACTGGAATATTGTGTGCATAGATTTCGTTTATATACAGGGACACACAAAATAAATTGGTTACAATACTATCTATAAACAATAATTGCTGGAAGTGCGTTTTCCGTTTCGGTATGTGTTCTTAATAGGGTCCGGGACACATTTTAAAATAATTTTTATTTATTGAGTTAAAATTTTGCAATTTTTTTCATGGTTAACCATATCATTTGTAAAAAAATCACGTGATAAAACTTCTTATAATATTTTTTTTAATTTTAAATTTAAAATTTATTAAAAAAGTGGGGTAATTTAAAATCGTTATAACTCGAAATATTATTTGTAGAATTTCAATTTTTTTTTCATTAAAATAATCAGAATTAAATGAGTTTTAATTTTGATTCAGCATTTAAAAAAATATTAATTTAAATAAAAATTAAAAATATTTAAATTTTAAATAAAAAAATGAAGTAACTTTACAAAAAAAATCATATTTTCAAAAGTAAATATTTTATTTTAATTTGCTGAATCAAAATTAAAGTAAAACAATTGAAAAAGACATGTTCCAAGTTTGGACCATGTATCTTTAAAGGTTCTTGACTTATAACAATTTAAATACGAGATATGGTGAAAAAACCTATTATGAAGCAAAACGCATTTTCACGAGAAGTCGCTTCCATGACAATCATTGCTTGAAAGCTAGGTTTCGAAAACAAACCAAAACGAAACAATTAATATTTCCTGTTTCAATTAAGATAGAAACACGATTGCAACGTTATTTTAAGCAGAAAAAAACAGAGAAATTTTTAATGCAACAATTTTTTTAAATGATTTTTGTGTCCCGGACCCCCTTAAATTTAACTCTTTTTTATATTAATTAGAGTGTATAAATTATATAGATTATATACAGGGCTGCACAAAACATCTAACGTATCTTTACGTTTATGATAGAAATTAATGAAGGCACATTTTCAACTGTTGCATGCAGTAGCGCCAACTTTTGAAAAATAGCCGGTAGGCTCAAATGATTTTGAGTATAATAAAACACACAGTACCGCACACCTCCTCCCCCTACCCCTAGTACGTGTGTGTGGTGAGAGGGGTGGTGGAGGAGCAAATAGCTGAAGAGGGTAATTCGAAAGTCAAATTGTGGTTTTTCTAAGTAAAATATAAAATTATTATAGCTTAAATCTAATTTAATAAATAATTTTAATAATTTATACTCTCATAAGTTCGTCCTAATAAATACATTAATATTTATTATAAATATCATAAAATTTGCTAACTATAGAAAGTGCAAAAAAAAAACTAAAAGTCACGACTAGACAACAGGAATTCTGCTTTATCAGAGTTTAGTGTCGACCCCGAAGAAAAAAAATATATATGTGTATAAATATAGATAGCTCAGTTTTAAGACTTAAAACACACGCTTTTACTTTATATAAATGACGTCATTCGCATCCGCTGAAGAAGTCCTCATTTACGATCCAGTCTTAAACAACATCTACAGTAAATATGCATAAGACGTGAATAATACACAAATCCAAAAAAACAGATGACGTCATTCAAGAAACTCGACAAAGAAAATCGGCTGTCTCATGATTGATATGCCTTCATTTGCTTGTAATATTAATATACATACTTACAATTAAATTTAGTTTATAATAGCTCAGAAATCATTCATTTTTTTTTCAAAATAGCACGTATTTTAATTACATTTTTTTCAGTTTTTATGAGAAAAATGGCAACAAAAAGATATAATTGATATTTTCCAACTATTTTTCCTTTACGATCTACAGAAATGAAGTACTCGAATTAGCAAAATTAAACAAATGACCTTAAAAACTGCAAAAATTAATATCTCAAAAATAAATGGAGATGCAGTTTTCAAATAAATTGCATTTAAAAGGGCTATTTTTTCCAATACGACGGTATAAAAATTCAAAATATGCAATGCTTAGAAGTTAATTGTAGTATAGATTATTCCGTACAATGATACATCTGCTTTGTTTTACGGCTGGCTTGTACAATGGAACGTTATTTTTTGGAGACGACACTTTAATCGCTGGGAGAAAGAAATAGCATACCGGGGGCTAAAAAACATACATCAGTAAATAAATAAATAGAAATGCTTAATTCATCTTTAAAAAGTTAAACTTAAACTTGCACTATGCGCAAAACTACTTAAAAGATGAGACAATATTAAAAAGATGTTAAATTATTTTAGTACCCTAGTACTTTCAACTATAAAAAACATAGTCTTCATCAGAGAAATATAAGAAATACAATTGTTATTGACGTCTAATTTTCAAAATTCACTTAGATGGTGACGAAAGGAGTGAAAGTGGAAATTAATTTTTAGATCCGGAAAACATTGGGAAAATAAAACATAGATATAAGGAAGTGGAATATTACTCGTTTTATGATTATTTAAGTAAACTGAGCCAAATTCTGGGTATGTCGTAGGATAAAACGTCATTGCAAACAGTATTTTCTTTAGTAAAAATTTCTATTGATTCGCGGATGATTAAATCATGATAATTCTTTGAGGGATATATACGTGTATAATATACAAGTTAATTTCGAAGACGCAAAAATTATGTCAACTATAAAAATGTTTTTTATAGTTGAAAGTACTAAAGTATTAAAATAATTTAACATCTTTTTAATATTGTCTCATCTTTTAAGTAGGTTTGCACATAATACAAGTCTAAGTTTAAAAACATACATTTTACTCACCGAAGCGCTCTATCGATTCAAAATATTAAAACAGATGGAAAATACGCAGGAAAGCTGTTGTTGAGAGATATTTAATTATACATCCGCTGAAAAGGTTTCCAATGCTCCTGTAAGTCTAGTTGGTGTCCTTACAATTTTTAAAACTAAATTATTTTGAAACCGTCAATTAAATAACATTTTAATTCCCTGATTAAATAAATGAATAACGAAAGAAATCAATGGATATTGGGTGTTGCGGAGAGATCAAATTATTGGGTGGGCTCGAGCCCCACTGGCCCATAAGTTGGCCCCAGTGGTTGCATGCGTTGCTTAACTTACAAGGAAGGTCCCCATACGGGCATACTCAGAAAAATCTGAATAAAATGCAGAATGTTCTTCTCCCATGGGTACACTCTTAAAACGAAAGGGCCAAAATAACTCAAGTTGAGCCGAAATCCACTCATCTCATGATTTGAAAGTCAGCTTCTCATAAAGAGCTGAAACAACTCGAGTGAATGAGTTGTTTTTAAGCAACTCATGATTGAGTGATCTCTATTTTACTCATACTTGAGTGAAATCAAATCAATGAAGGTAAAATCCAGTAGCACTTGAGTGATTTTTTACCAACTCATACTTGAGTGAAATTAAGTCATTTAAGACTAAATCAGGTAGCACTTGAGCTATTTGTAACCAAGTCATATTTGAGTGCAATGGAGTCCCTTTTAGACTAAATCCAGTAGCACTTGAGTGATTTATAATCAATTCAAATTTGAGTGAAATGAGGTCATTTTAGATTTAATCCAGTAGTTCTTGAGCAATTTGTAACAATTCATATATGGATGAAATCAACTCAAGAGTTCATCCAATCCCTTGAGTGATTTCTAATAAAATCATTCAGAGAACTCGCTCAAAATTACAAAAAACTTTGAGCTATTTCTAATCAACTGATTAAATAAAATGTCATTTTAAATGAAATTCAGTAACCTGTGATTGATTTTTATCAACGAAATTCAAAATAACACACAATTCTTGCCACATTTCAGATTAAAATAATAAATTTTATACTATTTTTTCCAGCAGGTTCTTTTTTATCACTGGCTTTAAACTTTTAGATATCTAATCATATTAGAAATTGCTTCATGCCTTATTTAATAATGTGTTTGCCCATTATTAAATTACAAGATAATCAAGATAATCAAGATAATCAGATAAACAAGATAAATTACAAGATCTTTAAGTTATTACCCATTTTTAAACTTTATTGAATTTCTAATCATATTAGAAATCTCTTCATTATGCCTTATTTAATTTTGAATGAAACTTTCAATATTAAAATACTACAAAAAAATTCTCACCAAACACTGAAACTAAATAAAATATCGATTAAAAAAAATTATAAAATAAGGACTTATAAAGGCAATTTTTGGAAGTAAGGATTTTTAGAGCAATATTTAAAACATACTTGTATACAATTGTCATATTCAATTCTTGATTTATTAGTTCAGATTTAAATTTCTTTTTACTGGCATAAAAACAAATTTATGTATGAGTGTTGCAACATAGATTCTCTGTTTCTTATTGAGGTAAACTGTTTCCCATTTCAATTCAATGGGGGAAAGAGGCGATTGAATCATTATAAAAAATTACATAGAACTTGCATGAATTTTTCATTACTATTCTCGAATCAGACTTTTTTTAACTTTTCATTTTTAGCATCGGTATTTTCTTAGTTTAATTTTAAAATTACTAAATTTATTAAATATAATAAATACTGATGAGCTCAAAATTGCAAATTTGAAAAGAATATTGAACATACAATAAAGTCCCGATTATCTGCTGAAAGCACACTCAGTCTCATTTTCCCCTTTTATTTGTTTTACGATATCACTTTGGGGCAAAGTGTTGTTTAAAAGGCAATCAGGAATAAAGAATAGATGCTTGGATCAGTCATCTTCCGATGACGTGGTGCTAATGTTAAGTCAATGGGATTTTTCCTTTCTTTTCTTTGGCAATTTCAATTTTGCATTTAGATATTTTCCAATATGAGAGTTCATAGCTTCATATTGGTTGTAATTCTTATTCAATAGTAAATGACAATTATTTTTTTATTGAAAAAATAATTGTGATTCATAATTAAATAAAAATTACAATTTTAAAAACCAATATCTTAAGCATTTAACTTTAAAAGAAAATCTCAAATGTAAACTTGAAATCACCAAGGGAAGGAAAGATCTCAATGAGAGAAATGCATCACAATGTTAAAAGCTGATTGCTCCCCTTAAGATCGTACACCAGTCTCTCAAAAAGATCCGGAAGATCAGGGTTGGAAAAAAACCAGGCTTTTTTTTTTTTTTTTTTTTTTTTTTTTTTTTGTAAAAAAACATTTTATTTGGTTTAAACCGGTTTTTTTAAAATATAATTTCCTATTGCATACAGATGCATATCTGTTGATAAAATAAACATTTTTGGATATTATATAAGTAATATAACTTTTGAAAATATTTAAATTAAATAATTACAGTCAATTATATAGAAAATTGAAATCATTTCTAATTTAAAGATTATTAGTAACAGCTATGTCTTATGTTCAAAGTAAACTGCTCCACACAGTGAAACGTTGATACCTTGAAAATCGTATGAAGAATCCTTTGATTAATAATATAATAATCAATAAACATTTGATGCAGTTTCAGGAATATATTATTCTGTGGTTGTTGTTTTTTTTTTTTAAATATCTAAATACTTCTGGTTATTTTGTTTTCTGAGTGATAACTCCAAGTGTCCAAGTCAACATTTATGGTCATTATAGATTCAGCAACAGAAAAGATTGATTGGTGTTATTGAAATGCTAATACTAGCACTCAATTTTTGCAAGCTGTGTTATTCAATTTGATATCTTAAGTTACTCTTTTAAATTCTTTAAGGATAATCTTCCCCAATCCCAATCCAGAAAATTTTCTTTTACAACTTGACCAAAATCTTAAAGATCATTGTATTTTGTTTTTAACTGCTGTAAATAATCTCCATTTTTTAAATGAAAATATTTTATGCTAAATATTGAATATTATTTATCTATTTTTTTTATCTTTTCTAATTCCACATGTTTTAAGAAAAATCTTTAGGGTACCAGATATGTTCATCAACACATGCTAATTTTCATTCTACATGCATAGAAACAGGACCTAGGCTCATTATGTCTCATGTTGACTGCTGAGATGAAGTGTTAAAAAGTAGAAATTACTATTACAAAAAAGAAAATATTATATTAGATTTTTTCTAAAAAAACCAATTGGTTTAAACCGTGGTTAAAACCACTTGGTTTAAACTGTGCCAACCCTGCAGATGATAGTGTTAATCTTATGGGGAATTTCAAATACGTTGTTTGGATTTTTATATCTATATATATATATGTGTGTGTGTGTGTGTGTGTGTTTTTGGGGGGGGCATAGCTAATTTTTTATGCAGGCTAATTTTTAATTTTGCAATTTTGGTTATTTTTTTATATATATATATATTAAGATATCAATTTTAGAATCGGTTCCAAAAATGAAAATATTTTAAAATAAAATATAAAACCTAAATTAAAGTAAAAACTAGCCAGCATACAGATTGTCTTCAACTATCATATGCAAAAAGAATCATGTACAAATATTAAAATCCAAGCAAGATATTTGAAAATAACTTCCCCATGGGATTAACATTATCACAGGGTCTTGTCACAAGCATGTTAGGCCTTAATAAGTAAAACTGAAAATATTTCAAAAAAAAATAAACACCAACCCATTATATACTTTGTTGTAACTATCTCTTGATTTAATTCACATTATTTCTTAATTTGACTAACTTTTAAAGAAATATTAATAGTTAAGCTTTTTTATACTAATTAATTAGCACCGAGTGCTAAATGTAAATTTAAAGCAGTTCATATATTTACAAATAAATAGAATATTGAAAAATAAGCTTTGGGTTCACTATTTAACATTTGAAAATAACGTTTAATGCAAATGAAAATCTAAAATGGCCTTTTACCGACCAATAGACATACAAATGTGTCTTGATATGCAAATGTTAGCAATTTTATCCATTTTTCATGCACTATGTGTACTATCATTCTATTTGGATTCAAGTATACTAAAACTTATAGCTAGAATTTTGGTCATGGATATTTTTTTCTTTTTTTTTTGTACACCAATTTATGAAGAACCTTCCACTAAATATTCTAGTATAAAAGTTAAATGCATAAATAACTGAGAAATGGATTTATTGACTAAATGTGCAACTTAATCCTTTATATCATTTAAAACATTTGTTGAAACTTGAAATTATGTAAGAATAACTGTTTAGAATTTAGCTACTGGTTAACGATTAGATAGAACAATGTCTTGAATGGATAAACACCAGCCCATTAGGTACTCTCTTGCAGTAATTCCTTCTTAATCTTGTTGCAAACCATTGGATGTATTCAATGTTTCTTAAATCTACTAACTTTTAAAGAAATATGAAACTTTAAAATGGCATAAGATTGTAGCTTTTAATGTCAAAAGCAGGAGCCAAATGTGCAATTTAGAATATCGTGGGAAAAAAAAAACATTATTTACTAATAATTTTATTTAACAAAAAGAAAAAACAAACAAACTTAGCATCGATAGCAATTCTTTTTAACAACAGATGGAGTGTTTCAACAACACCTTTAACTAGACATTTAAATACACTGCTCAAAACAATTAAAGGATATTGCAGTTTTAGGTGGATTTTGTATCTGGTAAACTGTTTAGCTGATTGATACATGGTCGACAGACATAGTAGGTTATATGAGAATAAATTACACATGTTTGGCAGAAAAAAATGCATTTTATTGCGCATTTGTGTACTAAAGGAAAAAAACACAATTTGTGCATATGAGAAAAAAAAGAATAAGAAAAGGTGTTTTCGTCAAAGAAAATCATTTTCAGTAGGGGGTATGGTTTCCACGGGCGGCCAGCAACGTTGAACACCTTTGAGGCATGGACTCAATGAGGCTATTAATGACGAGTTGGGGTATTCTGCCCCACTCTTCCAGAAGAGCTCTTTCCAGTTCTTGGAGAGTTTGTGGGGGTTGTTGGCGGCCAGAAACTAGTCTTCCTAGAGCGTCCCAAACGTGCTCGATTGGATTCATGTCTGGAGAACACGCTGGCCATTCCATTTGAACGATTCCTTCCTCGAAAAGGAAATCCTCCACCAGGTTTGCACGATGTGGCCTGCAGTTATCGTCCATTAAAATGAAGTTATCTCCGATTGCTGCAGCGTAAGGGACTACAATAGGTCTGAGGATCTCATCCTTATATCGGCGACCAGTCAGAGCTCCATCTCGAATGATGTAGAGGTCAGTGCGCCCGTCAATGGAGATGCCACCATACACCAACACTCCTCCACCGCCAAATCTGACACTTTCGTGCACGAACGCAGGATTATTCCTACTGCCACGGTCCCTCCAGATGAAAATACGCCTATTATCCGGATGCACAGAAAAACGGGACTCGTCAGAAAACAGAATATTGCTCCATTCATTTCTCCTCCAGTTGACATGCTCGGTTGCCCACTCCCTGCGGTCGCGACGATGCCTTGATGTTAATCTAACACATACCATCGGTCGGCGAGCATACACACCTACAGCATGGAGCCGGTTTCGGATAGTCTGAGTTGAAATCGTGGTGCCTGTAGCCGAGCGAAGGTGTTGTTGGAGAAGAGTAGCGTTCATGGTTCGGTGTCTCCGAGCTGTTAACGCTAAATACCGATCTTCATTGGGCGTTGTTGCCCGTCTACGACCTTGCCCTGGTCTTCGGCCTGCACATCCACTCTCCAAAAAACGGTTCCAGATCCTGGAAATGACACTTTGTGACACTCCAATGGCTTGCGCTACTTCGGCTTGAGTTTGGCCCCCTTCTAACCTACCAACAATTCTCAAAGCTTCTGAATCTGTCAAATGACTTCGCTGAGACATTGTACTCATCGAAACAAAGCAATCGCTGAATGCCGATCATCCTTGTCTTCATTCTCTTTTATCCAGTTGAAAGTCAAATTTCATTCGCTGCCGCTGAAGCGACGTTTTTGACGTCGAACTCAAAATTTGCATACTCCACAGTTTGAAAACCATAAAAATTTGCATTTGTGATTCTCTTCTTCTATTTTCGGCAAAAAAAAAATTTCGTTTATATCTTTATTTTATATAAAACTTCAAATATCCTTTAATTGTTTTGAGCAGTGTATTTTCATTTAAAATTCTCTTGTCTAACACAAGAAAATAAGTATTCTTCTCTGCTGAAGATCCTTGAGAGATTCGATAGTGTTGAATTCCACTCCTGGCTGTGTGAATTGCATTCTTCCATGAGGTCACTATTCTCCTGTGTTAAAAGAAAATATTGAAATTAAGTTAAATAGCAATAATTGTAATGTAAAGGAGTGATTATGAACCTTTTAAAATATTTTAGTTTTTAGATTAAAGTAAATATAAATAAATTCTTAAAGTCTTAAGCAACTTCCTAAAAGTCTCAAGTAACATTATAAGATATTGTTGAAAATTCATGTTACCATTTTCAAAATGTATACAAATATAACTTTCTAAACAATAGTTTAAATTGGAGGGGGGGGGGGGATGAAACTACATTTAAAATTAAATTTATTCTAAATATGAATATGTATACAGGGGTCACTCCAAGCAAAATTTGGGACCTTTTTAAGGCCCTTTCACAAAAATTTAATAAAATAGGACCCTTCACAAGAATAAATTTAATAAAATGGGACTCGTCACGAAATTACCTTTAATGAAACAGGCCCCCTTCATAACATTCTTTTTCATAAAAACTATTTTAAAATGTATAAATTGTAAATAAAACCAGCTCACTGAAAACAAACTTTAGCAAGAGGATTTAAAGAAGTTTTGTCAAATTCTTCGTTTGAATGAGTAACTGGATTTCAACTCTTGTTACAAAATGTTATTTTTCACAAAATGGGCCCCTAGAATAAAAACCCACACACACACGCCTCCCCATGCATATTCTGAAAGGAAAAAAAAATAAAAACAATACACTAAAACTTTGATCTTTATATAAAGTTATTAAAATTCAGCCAATTGTGAATAAAATGGAAAATGACATCCTCCGCGCGAACACACTTACCCACTTGTTTAAACCATTGTTACGTCTCATACAATCTTAAAAGAAACTTTATTCAACGATTCGTCAAATCCAATGGTATATTTACACTGAGCCAATTTTGTTAATAAATATCTTTTAACCCTCTCACTGACAAGCCCGTGTTAATACGTTCACTAAGCTCCAGGTTTCAGTGCAATGCAAGCAATATTTAAAGTAATATAATTCTATTGATTTGATGTATTTTTAATACATTGAACAATGATTAATATTTCCGAGGACTACACTCATATTCTTTATTAAGATTTTTATAAAATGTTGGAAGAATCATCTTTTTTTAGCATTTAAAACAAATTGCAGAGAAAACATTACAATTTTGCCCTTTTCCAAGACTGTCAGAGGGTTAAATAAGGGGCTATACCATAAAGGATGGAATATGCAATCTTTGTTCTTTGCAATTGCATTTTTTGTGCCACTTCGCTATCGGAAAACATAGCTCGAAAAAGCATCACATCTTTACTCACTGATCGCATGGATTTGTGTGTCATAATTGTTTGAATGCACCAAAGAATTTCTGCTTTTGTTACTTGGTCATTAATGAAAAATTTCTGTAAAGTTTTAGATGGAACAGGTAATTTGTTATCGGATGAGGAACTCTAAGTTGATGGCTCAGAACAAAGCGACGTATTTGCAGTAGTAGGGTCAGGTTTTGATGATTCTTCTACTTTCAAACTCTCCTCATTTGCAATTTTATTGGAAAACAACGCAGGGCTTGAAATTCAATTTTTCATAGGAGGGGAGTCTCCCTACCAACATTTATAAATGGAGGGGAGTTGAGCTATTTGAGAGGGAGAAAAAAAATATGAAACCCTCTGTTATTTTACGTGCTTTTTAAAGATTTGCATTAATTATTTTGTCATGTCTGTATTAATACAGGCATGACAGAATACCATTGAAGCAATTTAAATCAACTCAGAATAATGATGCAAAATGTTTTTTAATTTAAAAAAGTAAGAAAGCGGGGGTGATTCTGAGTAAAAAAAAAAATTCTGAAACTGACAGCAAATTTTCTGAAAGGTTACAACAGAGGGGATGAAGGGGGGGGGATCACTCCCAGCACTAGCTATGTGTTTTTCGTGCCCCTTTGACGAAATTTACTGTTATTTCGCTATCTTTTGACGAAATTTGCTGTTATTTCGCGATCTTTTGACGAAATTTGCTGTTATTTCGCGATCTTTTGACGAAATTTGCTGTTATTTCGCGATCTTTTGACGAAATTTGCTGTTATTTCACGATCTTTTGACGAAATTTGCTGTTATTTCGCGATCTTTTGACGAAATTTGTCGGTATTTCGAGATCTTTTGACGAAATTTGCCGTTATTCCGAGATCGTTTGACGAAATTTTATTCTTGAATTTTTGAAAATTTTATTCTCTCCTTGTAAAAAAGTGGCCGGAAGGTGGCCGCTGACAGACAATTTTTCACTGGCCACTTTTTCTCATTTACTGGCCCTGTGGCCGGTGGCTAGTGCTAATTTTGACCTTTAGCAGAAAAAACTGAGGTCTTTTTTAGAAAACAGCACACACAAATATCTATGTTTATTATAACAGGGATAGTTTTTAAACTTAAAAAACATACCAAACTAACTTTTGAAAATTTGGGTTTAACCCAACCCCAACTTGCAGGAATTTACACTCAGACTCAAATAGACCTGAATCAAAAACAGAGTTCACTCGACCTGCAACAAAAATAATTAGCAATTGTTTATTTTAACTTTAGTCTCTTCCTGACAAATAAAAGATGTGGGGCACTGTAAAGTTTTTCTTCCAATTCTTTCACTGTTTCTCTTTGATTTTAAAATGTTAATTCATAGAAAAACCATTAAAATTTTATTAAGGTTGTTCTTAAATCCAAAGGGTCAACTTTCTGGCATAAGTTTTAATTCCTTTTTGTTGATATAGTTGTTAATTTAGATGGATAGTTTAAAATACAGAATATCAAGCAATTACAGTTATCAATTTATTGAGACAGCAAGATATTTAAAAGTTAAAAGTTTTGGAGTATAAATGTTGTTTGGTCTCACTATTTTTAACAATTAAACTTCCAGAAACTATTTGATGTATTACTTGTAATAATTGAGAGCGTTCGAAATCCTTGGTGGTCTGCTGGTCCGAGACCACTAAAAATTCAATCGGACCACTAATTTAAAAAATTTAGTGGTCCGAAGGACATGTAACTAACAGTAACTTTTCCCCCTCTCTGACAGGTAAACGTAAATTTTCCCATCCCTGAGAAAACTGCAACCAAACATTACAATAAGCATAAAATTTGCATAAAAACTTAGTTGAAATAAATAATCAGAAATAACATACATAATAATTTCAGTTTTTGTTTATGTACCCTTTAATTTTTAGCAAATTATAATTTTACATTTTATTATGCCAAAAATTTTGGGTAACTGAAAGGAAGTTTGATTTATATTCTCGGAGTAGGAGAGGGGGGGGGTGTCACTCAAAGGGTTTAAAGGTACTTAATATAATTTTATGTAGCAGGCCAGTGACGATGTCTGCGGACCAGTAAACTCTGATGTTTACTGGTCTTTTTTTTAATCAATTCTACCGCTGAAAATAGTCAGGGTTGCAAAATTGCCAAAAAAAAGTTGTTCATAACAAAAAAGATGACAGACGACCAAGGAAGAATATGCAAGGGATATACGAAAACTCATTCAATTTCATTATAAAAATTAACATAAGGTTAACAGATAAGATTAAAAATTCAAAACAATATTCTTGTATTTAATAACATTTGTTAATACTTGTCCCCAAGCAGCATTAGCGATAAATACAAAATATTATTTTGTCTTCAAAAGCATCGGTAAATTAGAAAAATTTTCGTAAAAAAAAAAAAAAAAAAAAAAAAAAAAATTATTCAATATGTCTTAACATTCTGATGAAGCAAGACAAAGATATCTTAAACGATAAATTTCTAGGGCTGCCGGCCGGAACAGCAAAATCAGCATTCGAAATTGTTGGTGGTTCGCTGGTCCGAGATCACTAAAAATTCAATCGGACCTCTAATTTAAAAAATTTAGTGGTCCGAAGGACCAGTAACTTTCCTTCTCTGACAGGTAAACTTAAATTTTCCCATCCCTGACAAAAACCGCAAGTAAACATTACAATAAGCATAAAAACTTAGTTAAAATAAATAAACAGAAATAAAATACATAATAATTTCAGTTTTTGTTTATGTACTATATTTAATTTTTAGCAAATTATAATTTTACATTTAATTATGCAGAAAATTTTGGGCAACTGAAAGGAAGTCTTGGTGGACCTAAGAAGTTGTTAGAAAAAAAAAGCTAGTGAATCGGATTATTTTTAAAGGAGCTAGAATAGGGGGATAAAAACAGGGCCCTAAGACGAAAACATGTTAAAATGACTTAGTACTTAGCACTTTAGATCTTCAATTAGTCAAAATTAAGCATAGGGTATGAATTATTCCTTAGAATAATACTTTAAAGAAATGCACAAAAATTGGGTAAATGTTTGAAAAACGTCCCTAGGGCCCCAATAAAAAATATGAGGGTATTGGTCTAAGAAGAAGAGTCCAAGACTCAACTTTTAAACTATGCACTGACAAGGGGGATAAATTAGGGGGTTAAAAATGCCTGGCGCGCAACAGTTCAAGGGTCCCTGGACCAAGTCCTACGGGCCGCAGGATCTTAACTGCAATGTAGAAACGTGATAATAACTAAGTGGAAAAGGGATATCAAAAATGAAGATCGGATTAAAAGGAAGAAATTTATTAACTATTTATTTGCCCAAAAACTTCAAGGGGCCCTGTATCGGGCCCCAAAAGGTCAGGGTTTTAACTGAAAAGTAGAAAGGCGAAAATCACTAAATGGAGAAAGGACCCCCAAAACGAAGAAGATTGGATAAAAAAGGAGTAAGTTATTAACAATTTAGCGCATTAAAACTTAAAGGGGCCCAGAGGCCCGGCTCTTAAAAAATTTTAAAAATGAACCTCAGGACCTGTCTTGGACTATCTTCATATAAATTTTCAGACTTCTACGTGCAGTAGATTTCGCTAGCCATCGCGAACAAGCACGCACACATACACAGAGAGCAATTTGTTCTTTTATTAGTATAGATTCGACTGCAGGTGCCATACCAGCCATCTGAGAACCCCTGCTATACTAATCAACAGTATGTGGCAGCTATGACAATCACCTTGAATGTCTTTAAAGACCTTATTTACTGACTAATGGAAACATGCTGTTGTTAATTATCCTGCGATAAAAACCTGAACAGGCTTTCAAAAACTGAAATCTGTATATTTTTTAGATCTTGTGTGGTCTTTCTGTTTGGAACAGGAGGGGGATAATAGTTTTCGATTAAAGAATTCCAAGTAAAAGTAATGTATGCATCTGAAGGAACTAATGTTAGCCCGGTTGTTTCTTCCCAGTTTTTTGAATGCCCCTTGTTAAAGAAAACAAAAATAGGTTAAAAAAAATAATTCTTTACTGCATAAAATTGTTAATTTATTAATTTATTTTTCATTTCAAACATTTAATAAATCCTGGAGGTCTGCGTCCCGCTTGAGAAAAAAAAGTAAGGGGCGCTTGAAATAAAATAAAACAGTAGGGGGACGCCGTCCCCCTGCGTCCCCCCCTCGACTACACCACTGCTGCTATGCTCTAACGTTCCCAGGACTCAGCACTGTCACTCATTCAATTGTACATTGCCACTAGTGGAGAACACTTTGAGCAGTATCTCTAGTAGATTCCGGCGTTTGATGTATTCATTTTTTATAGTAGAGCGTTTTTTGATACTATAATAAATTGATATTTATTTTTCTGTTTCATTTCAATATTTCATTCTTCACTTTGTAAGCGATTCCTAAAAGTCAGCTCAATTTTTTAGATGAAATAACCCTCTTTGGTGATACCCCGATTTGGCGATACCGGCTAAATGTGGTTTCGCCGTAAAAAGGATACTGTACCCTGATTTTGATCTCGAATTATTTTAATTCATCTTTTAACTGATCCCTCAACGAAAGAGAAAATCATGTGCGAAAATATCAAACTTTGAAATTTAATAACTGTGTCAATTTTGCAGTACAGGTGTCAAACTTTTTGTGTTATATATGTTGTGATAAGTGTAAATTTTTACTAAATATAACTATATGGACTGGGGGACTGTATAAAAAGTTAGATTTCGTAATTTTTATAAAATTGAATTTTTACTTTAAATAATGCCACAACATGAATATTTACCTTATTTGAAACGTTTTTGTAATTGGAACTATATGTCTACGAGCAACGGTTGAGAAATTAAAGGTCGGCGATGGATAACATATTACACCCAGTATATACATATAGATACATAGATACATAGATATATAATATATATATATATGTGACATATAAATATAATATATATATATATGTGTGTGTGTGTGTGTTATACAGAGGGAGAAATGTAGATGGATAAATAGATATATGCATCCAATCATAAACAAATATATATATTTTTTTTAGTATTTGTTTTCGGAAAGTTATTGAAAGATCTATTTTTTAGTTCAAAGACATTTATATTCAAAAGAAATAGTTCTTTTAAAATACAGAAAATATTTTATATTTGAGTATGCAAATACGCGCTATAGATAGAAAATTCCAATCATTTGTACTATATTCTATGAAAAAGAAAACCAAAATTTATGCAGCTGTTTAAAAAAAAATCTCCAAACGCTTTACTAAAACAACATTATTGCGAGATGTAAACGGAATTTAAATGTTAAACAGGGAATGTTTCATAAAAGCATATGAATAATATATGAGGACAATTTCCTAACATAAAACATTTCATCGCATTCAATCTATAACATCCGTCACGAACTGAAAAATAGCAATTCTTATAGCAATAAGAATTAGACTTTCATTTCGAATTCTGTGGTGCATTTGAATTATTGGCTAGAGTCCATAATTTTATTTAACGATCATTCCAGATATTGCTCAAAAGGATAATCTTTTTATGTGTAATTTCAAAGTTTTGATATAAATGCAACAATTATGCATTCAAAATTAGACTACGTACACAAATAATACACCGCAACCTCACAATTTTTCTATAAATTCCTGTCATTGTTTTTTCTCCAGTTTTAAAAAGAAGTATTTATTCATGGGGTTTTGTAACAAAGTTTTAGATTTTTAAAAAAATAATATTTAAAGAAATGTAAGCTGACAGGTTCTCTTACATGTGGCGTTAAACTTGGTTGAAAACCCTGCATGCTATCACCAAAAACCAGGAAAAATTTTTTTGAATTTTTAAAAGAAACCTTTAATCCTGTGTACATATACGGGCAAATCTTACATAAATGAACACAAATGTTGCGCAATAACCACATAAACATGTGCTGCAGCTACAGATCATTTCGAGCATTTTATTTTACAGAGTGATCCCAAATATTTTTTTTTTCTTGAATATGTTGTTGGTCCCCAAATAGACCTCGTGATCAAACCGTTGCTTAGAAATATGAAGTCAGATATTTGCCTCATATTTCCAGAGCTCCAGAAGAATTCGTCAAGTATTTCTCCAGATATTCGACAAAATGTGTAAAATCGTAAGTATCCGATGATTTTAGTCAATATAGTGTACATAGAGAAAGACCAACAGGCATATAGATAGATATCGATGTAAATATGCTCCAATTATAAATAAGTATGCATTTTTTGGTATTTTATTTCGGAAAGAGATCGAAAGATCTATTTTCGGCTTAAAAGACAAAAGGAATAGTTCTTTTTTTTTTTTTCTTTCACACACCAAAAATATTTGAAGAGCTCAGATGATAAAGGTTGTGTGTGACAAAAATATTCAATTAATCATATGTTTGAAGATAATCAATGATCCTCTACCATCTGTAAAATTACTATTTGAAAAACACCACAGAGATTTTAAAAGATAAGGGAAGCATTTGACAGTAAACGCAAAAAGTCCTTCCGGCCAGTACCGGAAGGAAGAGGTAGCTTTCACATTCCTTGTTTTTAAAAGCCAGATTATATTATTCAAACACACGAAGCTCAAATTAGTGGAACCCGTTTATAGGAGACTATTTTTTGTCAATACTGAATATGAATGATAATTTCGCGAAATAAGTCTGCTTTATCCAAGCCCTGGTTTTATTTAAAGTGATTTATATTTGGTCGCCAAATACGGCGATATCTTGAAGTGCCCACCATTTTAAAACAACACGATTGGTGAAGTTAACCAATGAACTTGGTCGAGACCTTAGAAATTCCTGTGCACATGCTCCCTCACATCAAAATCGGTTGATATATACGAGTGCTGTTGCATGCAAAAAATCAGATTTTTCAAAATGTCACTTACATTAGAAATTCAAACTGCTATATCTCAGCCATTTTTTAAGATAACGACAAAACAAAAAATTCTCCGGAATCCTTGTATCACGGTTAAACACGTAAGAAAAGAAACCTTTTCAATTGATAACTTTTTCGTACCTCATTTTAAATTTGATTTAAAAATTTTGAATGGCCACCATTTTGAAAGAAAATGGCGGATGAAGCGGGTCAACAAACTTGGTCCCGACATTGCTATATACTATGCACATGCCTTGTCAAATCTAAATCGTTTAATAAATACGAGTGTTATCGCATGACAAAAATCAGATCTTTCAAATGTCAGCCACACTAGAAATTCAAAGTGATATAACTTAGCCACTTTTTAAGATATCGACGGAAAAAAATGCTCAGAAATCTCTATATCAAGGTCAAACACATAAGAGAAAAATACTTTTCAATTTCTAAATCTTTAATACTTTATTTTAAATTAAAATGTTTTTTAAAAATTTTAAATCGCCGCCATTTTGAAACAAGATAGCGGATGAGTTGGCCAACGAACTCGGTTGAGACATTTGTATGTACTATGTACACACCAAGTAACATCCAAATCGGTTCATAAATACGCGTGTTATCGCTTGACAGAAATCAGATGATTTCAAAATGTCAGCCAGTCTAGAAATTCAAAGTGCTATAACTCAGCCATTTTTTATGATATAGACGAAACAAAAAAGGTTCCGGAATCTTTGTATCAAAGTCAAACACATAAGAAAAAATCTTTTCCAATTTCTAATTTTTTTATACGTTATTTTAAAATTTAATTTTTTAAAAAAAATTTAAATAGCCTCCATTTTAAAACAAAATGGCGGATGAAGTTGGCCAACGAAATCGGTCGAGACATTGGTATGTACTATGTACACATCAAGTTAGATCCGAATCGGTTCATAAATGCGCGTGTTATCGCGCAACAAGTATAAGATCGTTTAAAAATGTCAGCCAGCCTAGAAATTCAAAGTGTTATAACTCAGCCATTTTTTAAGATAAAGACGAAACAAAGCATGCTTTGGAATCTTTGTATTAAGGTTAAACTCTCAAGATATTTAACAATACTTATCATTATTATTATTGTTAAATATATTATTGTTAAATTTTATATTATTAATATTTTAATATTATTGTGATATATTTAATTTATTTATATAAACTGAAAGGTAAAGAAGACTTAGAGATTGAGTTGTTAGTATAGGGATAAGTTTTTAGACGAACATTATATTTTTGAATCCCAATTTGAACTTTAACTTTGCGGACATTTGTCAGAAGTAATTTCACTAGCCAACTCCTATTGTAATAGCTCGATTCAACTCCTTCCTCATAGTGGGGTAGGCAGTAAAACTTTATTACTGAACTATTATGAACGAACTACAGTCAACGATCTAATGCTTGCTCGTGAATATGAGCCATGAATGTTCCATAAAAACATTCCTCTGTAATAACCTAACGATTGTTAAATGATTATGGGCATTGTTAAATGATTATGACAGGATATGGAACTCATCCCTAAATTTCATATTTATTTTATTCTATATTCGTATTACTAAAACTATCTTTGTAAATTGTAAACAAGGTTAACCTCTTGTCCTTGAATTTTCATTACCAATTCCACAAGTTCGCGTTATAACTTCAAAATTTAATTTTAATTTTATTCTGAAAATAACTTTAATTTTATTCTGAAAATAACTTTAATTTTATTCTGAAACTAAATTACTTTTGTTTCGAATGTATTTAATATCATTTGTTCTATTTATTCGATATCCCATAATTCCTTACCAAGCCCGCCAACATTCTGATTACGTTAGAAATCTGACGCCGAGAAAAAACAGTTCATCATCGACGTCACGCGTACTTCCCCCTTCCCCCCGGAGCTAAATCCTATCATAGCCTGTCTCCCGCCCCGTCCTTCGGGCTGTTTCGTTGGGGTTGGTTCTTCACTGACAATGCATCCGTACGTGTGTCTTTTTCGCAAGTATTTAGCCTGTTGCATTGTCTGGAAGAGAGGGAATATTACGGTTATTGTTTTGCTTCAAAAACCCATGTCACCTGGAGAACTTTGTTTCCTATGTTTTCGTTATGTTGTTCTAATATTTAACATCTAGCGGTTTACATTTTACGACGTAGCAACGACCCGAATATGGGTAGCATCTAGTGGAGTTGGTGCATTTTATGATCATCTAATAAATATTTGATGAACCTAAAAGCTTCAGTTATTATTTCCGGGAAACTACCAATGGACGTCGGCCTGATCTCTCACTCTGACCATGATTTCACGACTGCAAAACTTTGATTTCTCGGTTGAGTTACATAACGAGTGTATGGTTGCTGCTTAAGACCGATATGCTTATATCATACTAGTGAATTCATATCATATATATAAGTCACATTTGAACTGAGGGTGGTTTTGTAGTCTGGGGGTCATGATTTGTGAAAATATACCAAAATTTTCCGGAAGTGCTTTCCTCCGGATGGTTGCATTAGGTAGCTTTTTACTTTTGTAATGAAAGCTACCTAATAAATAGTTGGAACTTTAACAGTTCATTTTCTCAAAATGGCGGTTGTGTTACTTAACACCTTTATCATCTGAACTCTTTATTTTATAATATGAGTATGTAATTATAAGCTATAAAAAAATTACAATCATGCGTACTATATTAAATAAGAACGAAAACCAAAATTTATGCAGTTTAAAAAAAATCTCCAAACGCTTTATCAAAACAACATTATTGCGAGATGTAAACTGAATTTAACCCTTAAATGCCTGATTTTTCAAAAATCATTGTAATAATGTTCTTCGGTTGTCATTTATTAAATAAATCACGGGAAAAATACTTTAAAAAATCATATGTTGTTTTAAGTATGGTTTACCGCTAAAAAACAGTTTGTCGGCAATATTGGTCTTTAATTTAAAAAATAATTTTCCTTGATAAAATCCCATAATATTAAACACACAAGAACTTTAGGAACTATAATAAGAAATAAATTTTACTTGCTCGCTGCAGAACAAAATAGGGTATTTCGCAAGCTTCCAAACAAAACAAAAAGAAAAAGTAGCAACAATTGAAAAAATAAATCTATTTTTATTCTTAAACAGCACAAGTGTTGCCATATACATGTTGAAAATAGATGTAATAATATTTTCAGAATGTATTTTATTGGCAACATTAGGTATTATAGCTTCAATATTATTCTAATAGTATTTTAAAGCCTAAATTGGGTATGTCGCCGAAAAGCAACACCCGGCATTTAAGGGTTAAATGTTAAACAGTGAATGTTTCATAAAAGCATATGAATAATATACGAGCACATTTCTTAATATAAAACACTGCATTGCATCCAATCTATAACATCCGTCACGAACTAAAAAATAGCAATTCTTACAGCATTAAGGATTAGACTTTCATTTCGAGTTCTTCGGTGCATTTAAATTATTGGCTAGGGCCCATAATTTTATTCAACGAGAACTTCAGATGTTACTCAAAAGAATAATCTTTTTATAGGTAACTTCAAAATTTAATATAAATGCAAAAATTTCGTATTGAAAAAAGCAGACTGCTTACATAACTAATTCACCGCAGTCGTCTAATTTTTCTATAAATTCATGTTATAGTGCTTTCTCTAGTTTTAAAAAGAAATATTTATTCATGGAAGTTTTTTCTATAAATTTTTAAATAAAAAATAATATTTAAAGATTTGTAAACTCACAAGTTCACTGAGAGTGACGTTAAATTTGGTTGAAAACACGCACGCTATAAACAACTAGTATGTTGTGGCCATCACAAAACTTTCTTCTATATAAACCACGTAAACAGCACTAATTGTTATCAAGGTATAACCGGATCTGAAGTTTGATGAAAATTCGTGCATTACTTCTTGAGATAGAGCTATAGGGGAAATTTTGAAAAATGCAGCATTGCAGCGCCACCTGTTGAGCGATATGCACCAAAACATAAACAGCACTAATTCATATCAGCGTATGCCTGAATCTGGAGTTTGTTGAAAATCCAAGCATTAGTTATTGAGGTAGAGCGCCCACAAGTCACATACAGACAGACGGACATTTTGTAAAAATTTGTTTTTACGTAATCTCTTAAAATCTGTAAATCCGTCGAAAAGCGAAAGTCAAAAATTTTCACGAATCCAATATCTTCTTCTTGTAAAGACAGAAGAAAGTAAAAAACATGAAAAAATTTCGAGAATATTTTTAAATAAACGTTTATATCTCTGTGCATATACGTGTTATTCTTACACAAATATACATAAGTGTTGTGGAATATCCACATAGTCATGCGCTGCAGCTACTGATCATATCGAGCATTATATTTTACAGGGTGGTTCCAAGTGTTACTTTTTCTCTTCGATTTGTTGTTGGTCCCCAAATAGTCCTCGTGATCAAACCTTTGTTGAAAATTATGAACTCAGACATTTCCTTTATAGTCTCAAAATTCAAGAAGAATTCGTCAAATATTTATCTAGATATTCGATAAAATCTGTAAAATCGTAAATGCCCGATGATTTTAGTTAATATAGTGTATACGTCGTAGGCTAATTGAGAAATCCGGCTCTTTACAAAGAGCCTAGGCTGTTTGCAAAAAGTCGGGCTAATTGGAGAAACATCTTCGTTTTCCCAATCACCCTGATAATTTTTAGGGTCATTGCAAAGAGACTAAAAATCTTTAGGCTAATTGGAATAAAACAATTTATTTCTCTAACAGCCTAAAATACTTTAGGCTCATTGCAGAGAGCTTAGATAGCGTTAGGCTAATTGAAAAGTTATCACTTGTTTCAATTTTATCTAACCATAAGCCCTTCCGAGCAAGCCAAAATAATTTCCGTCGAAATGGAACCCGACTAGAACTTGAAAATTCCATTTGAAGTCTATATGAAACCGGATCCGAACCCTCCAGAAAAAATTTAAAAAAACAATCTATCTAGCTGTAACCTGATCCGAGAAAGACAAAATAGTTTTCATCGACACGTACCGACCAGAACCTGAAAATTCCAAATGACGTCTTTCCTGAACCCGATCCAAACCTGACAAAAAAGAAAATTCTGTCCAACCGCAACCCTATTCGTCCAAGATAAAATAATTTCCGTCGAAACATAACCCCATCAGAACCTGAAAATTCCATTTGAAGTCAACCTGGAACGCGATCCGAACCTGAAAAAAAAAATCCATCGAACCGTAACCCGATACGAAAAAGACAAAACAATTTCCGTCGAGACGGACCGACCCGAACCTGAAAATTCAAATTAAAGCCTACCCTAAGCCCGGCAAACTTCAACCAGAACCCGAAATCCTTCAACCCAAATACTAATTGAAAGGAAATTAAATCATCTTTTAATACAGTTATGAAAAGTATTCTACAATTACATTACAAATACAATTTTTTTTTATTTAATATTTAAAAATGAATATGTTACATGCTAAATATAATTGAAATCTGCAAATGAGGCAGATTTTTAATATTTTTCTAGAATTATACGCTGAGATTTATAAAGGATAAAGGTTGATAAAGGAGGCATTTGACAATAAACGTAAATAAATATTTGGAACTTTACAGTTCAATTTCTCAAAATGATGATTGTATTACTTACCATCTTTATCATCTGAACTCTTCATTTTATAAAGGGTGCGAAAAAGTTTTAGATTTGGGGGGGGGGGGGGCATAAAATCCATTATTTTCGAGAAAACCGTAAATGTCAAGAATTTATTAACAAATATATTAAATTTTGCATTAATGAAATTAAATAACAAATATATTAAACCTTTATATCTCTATGCATAGACGTGCTCTTCTTACAGCAATGAACACAAATGCTGTGAAATATCCACATAGTCATGTGCTGCAGCTACAGATCAATTCGAACATTACATTTTACAGGGTGGTCCCAAATGTTATTTTTCTTCTTCGATTTGTGGTTGGTCCCCTAATAGCCCACGTGATCAAACCTTTGCTGAAAAATATGAAGTCAGACATTTTCTTTATATTCCCAAAGTTCCACAAGGACTTGTCAAGTGTTTATCTAGTTATTTGACAAAATGTGTAAAATCGTAAGTGTCCGCTGATTTTAGACTATATACAGTAAACTGCCGGTTATCCGCCCCTCTATCAAAAGACATACGCGGGTAATCGCCGCCACCCCCACCCTTTTTTTTTTTTTTTTTTTTTTTTGAGACGAACAAGGAAAATTCAAAATCCCTTAAATCCGAATGAGACGGTGCTATTTTGAGTCAAATGCTTGTCTGACGGCAGAAACAGCAACTAGAAAATATTTCTGCGGATGAAATCCCAGACTGGCTTAATAGTGACAAGAATGATATTGTGGTTGTGAAGTATTAACGGATCGCGAAAGTATTCAAAATGTTTTGAATCCAGAGGAAACTGAAGCGGATGAATATGATGAATTGGGGAATGATCATCCAGGAGTCAGTCATGCAGGCTAATGCTCTCTAAATGCATTAATTGGTTTGAGATGCAAGAGGAAGCAGATGCAATTCCAGTACTTTAATAACGTAGAATTAGTAATCTTGCTGCAGTAAAAGCACAAGCAAACCGCAAACAAAAAAATATAATGGATTACTCTGGATTAAAACAGGTAGTACATATTTCTTCGGTAAAATTCGAAATTTATCTGATAAATAGATTTTGTACTATGTCTTATGCTTTTTATTAATGAAAGTGCATAATAAATAAGAAAAATCTTTTAATTATTTTTATTTATAAAAATACGGAAATGTAATTTTAGTTACGGTCTTGTACTGTATTTCCATTATCCGTCTATTTGGATTATTCACAGTGTTGAATTCGTGGGGTGGCCCCCCCCCCCCCGGAACAATCAGATGTCCCCTTCAGGAAGATTTGAGATTTTGTATTTTCAATAGTCAAAAAGTGTAATCCCCACCGGAACCACAGAAATCCCTCCCTGAAAAAAGTGTCTGAATTCAAGACTGATTATCCGCCACAGCGTGGGTCCCGTGAGAGACGGAATACTTTAAGAAAAATCTGCTATCTAAATCCCCTGAGTCGTTCGAAGTTCGATTTCGAATCATATCTGTGAAACCGATTTTTACTCCGATGAGAGAAGAAAGACCTCTACGAAATCAGGGGCCCCGGCATCCCTATATCCTCTTCTTGTGCAATCTTTAAATATGAATGATATGGATTTTGAAATCAAATAAATATTATATTGAATCTACTCCGAAATCAAATAAATATTATATTGAATCTACTCCGTTATAGTACTAAATAAAGAAATGTAATAAGGCTCTTCTTATTGGCTGTCTGAAATTGTTCCATGACTTTACTGAAAATATTTCGCCAGCTCAAATCTGGGTAAATATAAAAATTAAAGTTGTAAAATATATTTAACTTTGGTAATTTCAACCTTCAAGTGCATAACGTGTATTCAAAGGGCATATTTAAAATGATTGTCACACTCCTAAAAATAAAAATTTATTAAAAGAAATTTGTGATAAAAATTAATCGGAAATTACTTACTCTTTAATGTAAATCTCAATTCTTGTAACTTCTAGAATGCGTAAAATACATGTAAAAGCACTAATGCTCTTATTGTACTGTAATTTTAATGCATTCACACCAGAACCTTTAAAAAGTACTTATTTATAAATTAACTTGATAGGTTTAATGGGGGTATATTTGTTTTTTTTTTTATTTATTTATTTTAGTTTTGCTGTTGTTTGCCAGCTTTCTGTTTATAAGCAATTTTGCTTTTATCAGCAAAAAATGAAGCTAAGTACAATTTAGTGCGAACTAAAGCAGCATTCTGAAATGGATTCTACTTTTTTCTTTCAACTGCAGAACAAAATTTCTCATCAGTCTCAGATTACGTCACTTCCAGATATTCCATTGTCAGAAAATACTGCTATAATAGATGTCAAATTCAAAAAAGTGGATTTTATTTACAAATAGCTGAACAATATTACAGCTGCAGGTATTTCGTTAAAAAATGAAAGTTTTGTGAATTTTAAGAGGTGAATATTTTAAAATAAGAGTAAAAAGTATGTATTTGATTATCGCGAAATTTGAGAAGCTAAGAACGTTATGACTGTTTTATTTCAAAAAATTATGTAAAGAATGAGATTTCCTTTCCATCTAATTTATTCTGAACACTTAACAGGATTAGAAATATTAAACTCAGTAATTTTCCAAAGAAATAACCAAATATTTGTCTTTTGAAAATTCCTAAATCTAAGGCGCTTCTGTCAATGTTTCACTTACATAAAATAAAGAAAATCTCTAAAATATTAAATAACGCATCCGAAATTTCATGAATGATAAAACCTTAGTTTTTATGTACTGATATATAAATGCAAATGTGTTCAAATTTTCAGTGTTTTTCATTGACTGACTTCAATTTCTAAATTTCAGTTCCGTACCTCTTTTAAATAGATGCCCGTTATCATTCTTATGTGACAGCCTATGGGGCGACGTTTTCACGATGTAACTTTAACCTCTTTTTGTTTCTATGTGCAATTTGTTCAAATTATACATCGAAAACATATTAAAGTGTCTTTCTCCGCCTCTCACTCCTTTTTATGCTTAAACTCCGCCCATCGCGACTGCGATATGTTTTCATTCTTATAGCCTTACTCGACCCTTTTCTACCGCGGGCCGCAAACACCTGTTTGTGATGTTAGGCGGGTAGCACTAGCAGAGGTAAAAATGTATAAAAATAGAGATGTTGGTAATTGAAAAGGTGTCCGCTACTCGGGAGTGTAAGTTATGGAGGATTTACTGTCGTAAGATAATATAAGTAGTATAACAAAGCAATACAACAATGTTGATACTATCAGTATAGGAATGTTACGCGGAAGAAATGTTAGCAAAAACTTTTAACACTACTATTTCCAAACAATAAACTTCGAGGTAAATTTCTATTGAAAATGTATAGAGATAATATACAGAAATTTGTTTAAAAATAGTGGTTTAAACATTTTTTAGCACCAATATTTACCACGAAAAACGTTCAACCCTAAAAAGCAGCATCAGTTATATAATAAGCATGAAATGTAATAATGTAACACTGCAGGATTTCAAAGCTAAAAAAGAAAAACTGGAAATTTTCTCTATTAATCAGTCTTTTTCTAAATTTAAAAACTTTTCAGCATTTTTATTAATTGTAAAATACATATATTATTTCAAATTTTATTAATTCAGAATAATGTTTGATTAATGTTGAAGACTAAGAAATACATAGACGCTATACCACAAACAGGACTAACAATCTTTAAGATGTTTTAACATAGTTTTAAATTCATTATAACAAGCATAGTTGCCAACCTCCCGCTTTTTTGGATACCAGTAAAATCTTACAAAAATGTTCGCTTTATTTAATTGCGTAAATTGTGCGATTGCATACAGCAAGTATATTTGTATAAAAATATTGGTATAAAAAAAATCGGGAGGTTGGCAACTATGCAAGACAGATTTTGTCTTCTCCTGGAAATGTATAAAACAACAGTGAAAGTCTGGGGTATCTTTTATGCACATCTCAATTAATTTTATAAATATGGACTAATGATTATATATGTGTCTCGGAAGGCAGGTTGAGTATGGCTGATTTTTAATGTAAAAAACAGGAATGCGGAATTTAGCAATGTAAAAATTTTACAGTTCTGTCTCCATTTTTTGTTAAATAGTATTAAAAAGTTTTAAATTTAATCACAGAAAAGTATTTCAAATGATAAATACCACGTATCGTAAATTTATTACGTAGTATGTTAAATTCCCATTAATTTGAGGATTCTGTATTAGAGGCCTGTACGGGCCTAAATTTCCAAGCCCGGGCCCGGCCCGACTCATCGAAGAAAGAATTCGGCCGGCCTGATAAAAAAAAATTAAAAGTTCGGCCTGAGCCCGGCCCGGCACGTAGAAAAAATAATATTGGCCCGGCCCGTAGAAAAAATAATATTGGCCTGGCTCGTAGAAAAAATAATATTGGCCCGGCCCATAGGAAAAATAATATTGGCCCGGCCCGGAAAAAGTTAAAATCTCGACCCGATCTCGGCCCGAGTGAATTTTTACAAAACATTGATTTTTCCGTTGATTTGGTTAAAAATTTGTCTCGTACGAGGAAGTTCTGACCAAAAATATTTATCTTATTTTGTTTTCCTCATGTTTATAATCTAGAAGTGCCGCAAGCTGCGATATTTATTTTTTTTTTTTTTAACGAATCTCTCTTCCACAAACGAACAGACAGACGGACGGGCGGGCGGGCCAGACGATGATTATAGGTACGACGTATTTAGATAATTATGAACGCACCTAAAAAGGGAAATTGAAAATCACAGTGCTTTTCTCTACCTAACTAAGTAGCTTTTCGGCCTGGATGTATGCGCGCGCACAGTATTCGATTATATCGTTACTGGAACTCTAAAGCGCACAATTCCATACAATAAATGAAGATTTTTTGGGATTTTATGAACTACGGGATAGCTACTACTATTAAGCCTAATAATTTTATAATGAACAAGTATAAAGAAAGTATTACGTTGAGTAAAAAGTTTTCCGCCAAGGGGAGATACTTTCTCGCCAACAGCTGTCATTTGTGCGGTTGTTAGTTTTTCAAGCAACCAATTTTTGCATTTAAAAGCAGAGCATAGGAACCCTATGACTGTGTAATTTTTTTGTTAAAAATTATCTTGTGCTTCAAAATAGTGTTTAAAATGGAGCTATCGCGTCAGCAGCTTAGAACGATTATGGGAACGTCCACTGTTACTCTTGTGACCATTCGTGCGGTTTTTTACAAATACTTGCAATTATTTTACTATAAAATATAATTAAGATAAAAAGCGATATAACCAGTAAAATACTATTGTGCTCCACTCATTTAATATATATCTAATTTGTAACAAAAAGCATTTCCCTTGTCTATATAATCAATCAAAATTTTGTTACTCTTGTGACCAGAGTATGCGATCACAAGTGTCATTTAATAGGGGAGACCGGGGGAATGCCGCCAACCCGGGTTATGCCGCCACCCCACCTAGTTTAAAAACTAAGGGCAGTTTGAGATAGTGAATGTGCCTGCACTATAGCGGCCAACAATATAAACAGTGCCTAAAGTGAGAGTGACTTTGCTGTACGTCGTTCTTTTGTTCTAGTGAAAAATGTAGTTTTCATCTAGTTGCTTGTTATTTTGGCGCTTCAAATGAGTAGAGATAAGCACCTTTTATTGTAACATTAGGTATTTAAGATAATATGACCCGTAAACTATATGCATTCGCCGACATTTTGATGTAATGTGTTGAACAAGTTCGGTTCTTGTTTCGGCTTTGCTTGAGGATTTCCGCCATATTGCCCTCTCGGGGTAATGCCGCCACCACGCAAATCGGGTGAGAAATGGCCTCATTTTAATGTTGTGGAGCCGATTCAGCAGAGTGACTTTTGCAATATGAAGTAAATTGTAAGCTTAACCATTATTTTGCTCAATTACATTGCTTTCTAACTATTTTCAGTAAGTTGTGTGTTTCCTAGTATCCATTTGATGCATGTACTAGGTCATTAAGGAGTGGCGGCATTACCCCGGTACAGTGGCGGAATTACCCCAGTGTCCTGGGTAATCCCGCCACTGTGCAGAGGTTTAAAAAATTTTTTTTATGTATTCTTACTTTACAGTTATGATTACGGTTAAATTTATACAGATACTAAAGATCATGATTCAGCTTTAGAATTTTTACTATTAAAAAATAAACATTTTTTCGAGGTGAAAAAATTTAAATTCCCTTAAGGTGTCGCCATTCCCCCGGTCTCCCCTATATACATAAGTATTTTTTTTTTGTTATAAATTAGATATATGTTTGTGTGTGGAACACAGTGGTATTTAGCCGGTTATATCAATTTTTATCTTACTTATATTTTGTAATAAAATAATTGGAATTATATATGAACATTTGCCCTAATTATCACAAGAGTAACGAATGGACGTTCCCTTATGTAGTATGAGTTCCGTAACAAACTTAGTGCGGCTGAATGCCACAGAAAAATGCGTGAAAGTTTAGGCATCAATACTGTTATCTATTATACTGTTTCTTATTATACAGTCAAAGTTTGGTTTCGGAAGTTTAAAGATGGAAATTTAGAAATTGAAGATTAACCACGTTCTGGTTGCCGTATTGAAGTTGATTGTGAGCAGTTAAAGCAAATCACTGATGAAGAAAGAAATGTTTCAACACGAACTATGGCGTCAGAGATTAACCTTTTACTGAAACCTAATGAAACCTGGTATTATTAACCCAGTATTTATTAAACCAGATAATCTCTATATCTGCACAGAAAATGTAACAACAAAAAATATTGTATATCCACGAGCATCATGAAATTAAACATATGAGAAACGTGCACTTTCTCTTTTCTTTCTTTTCCATTTAACCAGACTGAGCCACAGCAACGAGTGGCCGGGTACAGCTAGTGTAAAATAAATGTCTCGCGAAAACATATTTTTTAATTTAAACTGTTTGGCAGTTATGACAATGTATTGTTGCCAACACTGTCAACTGATTGACAATGTATTGTTGTTTGCCCATTTTAAATATGACATTATTTCTTCCGTTTACGAATTTAACGACTTTATTATTTTACAATTTCTTTGACTTTTAAAATTCTTATGTAAATATAGTTTTTTATGACGTAATTTTCAATATTGTTCTGCTTTTAACACGTAATCATTTAATTCTAATTTGAAAGTTTTTTCGTTTATAATAGTCACGTGAAAATAAATTTTTAATGTGAAGGAAATATTATCCTTTTCTCTGTTTTAAAAATTGGTAACAATTTAAAATAGTACCCTTTTCTAAAAGACGTAAACCATATGTCTCGAAATGCTGAAAATTTGAATTTAAAATGGAAATAAGTCCTCAAAAAAGGAGTCCAATTAAAAAAAATAAATGCAGTCTGCACACTGGAAACGTCCCATGTATATCTTCAGAAAAAATTATTACATTCCTATGCATAGTTTTTGCTCCTATAAAACTTTTTTAATGGAACGATTTTGACCAACTTTAACATTAAATATCTCTTAAAATAATTGTTCGATTTAAAAACTGTCTGCATCAGCGTGTTTATCAAACATTTCTCTATAATACCACCGATTTTCATATTGTTGTGGGCAGTAGTTTTCTTAATAGACAAAACCCCCCGTCACAAAAAATTCAAAACCGGCGGCGGGACAGCATTAGTTGCTTTTTTTTTAGAATAGAGAGATTATTACTTTGTTAATAGAATGCTGTTAAAAGTTCTCTAAAAAATCTTAAAATTTTATTTATAATAACGAAGAATTGTGATTGAAAAAATGACGGATACATGTGTGGAGGGGGTGGGGGTGACACCATTTATATCCGCCCCGGGTGTCACTCATCCTAGCTACGCCACTGTATATAATCAATGTGACTTGCAAAAGTGTTCAAAATAAGGCAGGGAATAAGATTGTGTTGATAAAATAGTTCTGCCATTCAGTTTTAAAAGGGTACACATGTTTAATTTTTATACGGTCCATCTGTAAGTTATACTTTAAAAAAAATATTTATGCTATGACAACTACAACAGTACCGAGTTCTGATACTATGAATTTGAAAACTTTTAATAACTTTTTGAAAATTAATGGCAGATATATTTCGTCAACATTATCTTAACATGTACCAATGTCAAAAACCGTTGTAAGTTTTCGTAAAAACTCAAACAAATTTTGCTTCACCCTTTCTTATCATATAAATAAACAACATACATTTATTTTACTTAAATAGGTGTCACAAATAAAAATCAAAATATGTTGACATGTTTCGGTTCAATAGTAAAAACCATATTCATAACACACACATAATCAATAGAAATGAATGACACTGGGTACCACAAAAAATAATCTAAAAACCAAAAAACATAAAAATGCAAACACTGCGAACACTGCGAACTCTATGATCTCAAATAGCCTACGCTACCGCGGCTCCCTCTACCAGACTCACTTTTTAAGTATTTATTAAAGAATTCCAACCATAAATTTGGAATATCAAAGGAAAAAGAATCATTACCCACAGTATCCCTCCTAGAATATATCTCAATAGATTCACGGATGATTGACTTGCGGTATAAACTCGAAACGAACACTAATCTACTATCCCTGAAACAAATATTAACCCCCCTCTTTAAAAACAGCCTTGATAACGCAGTCTTATCCCTACCAAATTTTATATCAGATTCATGCTCTTTCCTCCTTATCCCAAACTTCCTACCTGTCATACCAATATAATAATTAATATTCCCCCCCCCCCCCTTCATTCTCATATGGAATTTCATACACCCCTGCGAGATCATCCTGTGAAACCGGATCAAAAGGTCTGTACAGAAGATGTTTCAATTTAGGAGGTGGTTTAGCAACTAATTCTAACTTAAACTTCATTAATTTACTTTAAAGTCTCTCAAAATTACCCTTTATATATGGAAACGATAACCTTTTAAATCTACTGACCTCCCCTCTCGCACGCCTTATGAACCAAAGTACAACTAACCTGTGAATGACCTTTACACTTATAATTTTTAATCAAATCTTTTCTCCCCTTTGTAATCATTTACTTTAGCAATATTGAAAATATAATTCAACTCCTCGTCCAAAAAATCCTCTGAACAAATATTAAACGCACGATTAACCATAAACCTGAACGTTGAGAATTTATACCCAAAAGGTGAATACGCTGAAATTGGAATAATATGCTGACTACTAATATCCTTCCTATAAACTTTTCTTTTTAAAACAGACCCCTCTCTCATAAGGCACACATCTAAAAATAAAAGAGCACGATCAGTTTCTAATTCAAAGGTAAACTGAATATTTCCATCTAGTTTGTTAACTTCATCAACAAAATCAATAAAAGACTCAACCCCCCCCCCCCCCTCCCAAATTAAAAACACATCATCAACATACCTCTTCCAAAATTTAGGAACTTTCTCAAACTTTACGAAAATATTCTCTTCAAAAGGTCTCATTTTAAACTCTGCTAAAAAACCCGATATAGGAGATCCCATAGGGGCACCCATGTTTTGCTTATAAATTTTACCGTCAAAAATAAAATAGTTACTTTGTACAATTAACTGCAATCCATCTTTCAGAGTACATTTTATGCTATCATTATACATTTCTGCATTGTCAATTTTCTTATTAATTTCACGACAAACTTCAAAAGTGTCTATTGATGGAAAAAGTGATTTAACATCCATACTCGCTATTAAACAGTCATGAGGAATCTCAAGTGTCCTAATGCTTTCAACAAATCCTGCAGTGGAGTCCACAACATAATCTGATGGCGGCAGTAACTCCTTCAAAATAAGCACGAACGCTTTTTCCAAATAATAAGTCGGTGCTTTTTTTGGTTTTTAGATTATTTTTTGTGGTACCCAGTGTCATTCATTTCTATTGATTATGTGTGTGTTATGAATATGGTTTTTACTATTGAACCGAAACATGTCAACATATTTTGATTTTTATTTGTGACACCTATTTAAGTAAAATAAATGTATGTTGTTTATTTATATTAATATGCACCTTCTTTTGAACAATTTTGTAATTTACATTCCCTACATATCTCCAACAGGTTAAAAATTAAAGCATCTTTCAATATTTGTAAAATCAATTTTTTACGAAATATTAGTCGAAGTTAGTCAAGCTATGTTTTTCCTTGATCAAATATGAATACAGCAAAAAATAAGGACAAATTCTGCATATGCAATCTGCATAAGAAAACAACTAATTATCTTCTACCTTTGGAATATGAAAGAAATTGAGTATGCGTTGAACAAATAGCACAATTTATAAAAATTATTTAAGTTACTTATTTTAATTTCTACAACTATTTGAAATTTACAATTAGGAGAAAATAAAACTTTAAATTACAAAATACACGAAATTAAATGGTACGTTAGTATGCAACGTAAAAATGAGGGGTGTGTATTTTATTTTATTTTAAGTAGCTAAAAGTCAGACACTAAACAAAGATATTTCTGTGTGAAGTTTCTATTTCTAATTGATTTATTTGACAGAATAATAAGCAATCAAAATTTCGTTTAAACTGTAAATCATCATGGCGGTATTTTAATTTCTTTTACTGTTAAATGATTGCTTTAGATATTCTGAAAAAGTATAAGTAACATTTTCTTTAATTTTCTTTTGTCTTTTCTTTTCTTTTTTTTCTTCTTTCAAATGCAATGCTTTCAATAGCGATGGCCTTCAATCGGTAATCCCCCCCCCCCCCCCCCATGTTTTGCCGCGAGCTTCTCATCCTGACATTCGGCATGATGTCAAAGGTCGTGTGCTCCCTCCTTCGAGACCAGATTAATGGCTTGGAGGAGGGAAGGAAATTTTTTAATATTTATCAAATATCTGGCGTTTAAATAAAATTACGCGAAATTTTTTTGTTTGTATGAATAGATGAGAACATATACTTTCCTACGCATTTTTCAAAATTTTAAAACTCCAAATAGTTTTGAAGTTACATAATGTTAAACACATTTCACTTGCTTCTTAAGACTTTAGCACCAAATTAAAAAATAAGTATTTATTTTAAAATTATTTTGTCAAGTAAAACAGAAAACTGTATCCTTTAAGACGAGCACACAGAAAAAAAATGAGTTAAAGGTATTAATTTTCTGACGCGTTATTTGATAAATACGAATGCATTCCACGGCCATTCGTTTAACATGGTAAAAGTAAATCTCAAATCTTACTCATCTGGGCTCTTAAAATCGAAATTTCAAGTCGTTTGGATGATCAGGTTTTTAATTATACACATTCAAAATTCAGAGCTTCTAATGTTAAAGTACATTTTCATGTTTTTATTAATATCTCCTGAAATTATAATCCTAATGTAATAATTTTGTGTGTGGTTATAATACTAAACTAGTCGGATGTACCAATCCCAAAACTTTCTTCTATCTCATACATGTTAATACTTCAAAATTCGCTATCACACTGCCAAAATTAAATGGCAATCTATGCATCTCATGAGGATTCTAACGATATGAAATTCCGTGCATTAGTTCTTGAGATATGACTATCGCTGAAATCGTCTAAATTCAGCAAAATGCTGCCTAGCAGTGCCACCTATTGGGTGATTTATACCAAATCCTAATCAGCAACAACTTATGTCAACGTCTGACTGAATCTGAAGTTTGGAGAAAATCCGTACATTAGTTTTTGAGATAGAGCAATAGCGAAAATCGTGAAAATTTCTGCATAGCAGCGCCACCTATTGGGTGATTAACACCAAAACCTAATTAACAACAACTTGTGTCAACATACAACTAAATCTGAAGTTAGATGAAAATTGGTCCATTAGTTCTATTGATAGAGCTATTGAGGCAATCGTGGAAAAGGCAGCAGAGAAGCGCCACCTGTTGGGCGATTTACACCAACACCTAATCAGTAGCAAGTCATATCAAGGACTAACTTAATCTGAAGTTTGATGAAAATCCGTGCGTTAGTTCTTAAGATAGAGCTATTGGGGAAATCGTGTAAATCCTGCGAAATTCATCATAACAGCGCCACCTGTTGGGCGATTTACACCAAAACGTAATCATCATCAATTCATATCAAGGACTAACTAAATCTGAAGTTTGATCAAAATACGTGCATTAGTTCTTGAGATAGAGCTATTGCGAAAATCGTGAAAAATGCAGCATTGCAGCGCCACCTGTTGAGCGATTTGCACCAAAAATCAATCAGCATCAATTTGTATTAGGCACTAACTGAATATCAATTTTTATTAAATTCCGTGCATTAGTTCTTGAGATAGAGCGCCCACAAAATTTGTGTCACATACACACAGACAGACAGACAGACTCACAGAGTCACAGACAGACATTTTGTAAAAACATGTTTTTTGGAATCTCTGACCCCTAAAACGTGTAAATCCGTCGAAAACCGGAATTCGAAAATTTTCATGAATCCAATACTTTCTTCTTGTAAAGATAGAAGAAAGTAAAAAGCCAAACATAAATGCATTGAATTTGTAAATTAAAAAAAATTATAATATGATTTATGAAACTGATATTCGAAAAAATATGAATTGCAATTTTTTTTTAAATAGATTTATATTTATTATGTCCTGCTTGATGCGAATTATCAATTTAAACTTGGTGGAGAAACTCGGGAAATTTGGGAGGCAAACAAAAAACATTCACGAAGTTGCCAAGCTCGTTGCTAAGGTGTGACGTCAGTTGAAACTGATCTATAGTCGAAACATAATAAGCGAGTGAAATGATCATATTGGCAAGCAATAATACATTAATAGAAGTGACATAGTCAATCTGTAGCATTTCAACAATCGAGTATAGAACTTCAATTTGGATACAGCCCTAAAATAGCCTCATTTATAATTATTATTTTCGGTTAAACTAATAGTAGCACGAATTTCATGAAAATTTGTATTTAGGCTAATTGAAGGGTGTAGAATTTACTTATGGTGTCAAATTTGGGTATTGCTATTGAAAAAAACAAAGTTTGGGTTGTTTTGATATGTAGATGGCCCTCTAAGCAAATTGTATATACTTCATTTAAAAGTAGACTTTATTTCCAATCGTTTGGTACCAGTAACTTTCGTCTACAATAGTTTGTTGCAGAGTTAGTGAAGTGTGTTTACTTTTTTTTTCCACGACTGTACAAATACATACAATGTGTTAACCGTTTAGTGCGCAGCTTTGCATATATGCAAACAACGCTGTTTTGAATTTAATAGATTTGTTTATTCCTATATACCTGATTCATAACAGAAAATTAAAATAGCAATATTTGCTTTAATTAAAAAAACAGACATTATGTATTTAAATTAATGAGATACATTACATTTCAGTCAAAATTGAAACCTTTACTACCAAATACAAAGTTAAACAATGCTACAGGTGTCAAGTTTACCGGCATGCCTCAGAGGTATGTGGCTTTGATGCCAAATGTGTTAAACACGGAGAATTACACTTGATCACTGCCTGTGAGTACAAGGGTAGAAGTAAACTTAAATTCGCCCATTGCGGACTTGGACATCCCGCAAATTACCGCGGTTGTCCCAAAAATCCATACAAACTGGAAAATAAACATAACCGAAACATTACAAGTAATAGCGTCAGTAATCCCTCCACTGAAAACCAAAATCTTGCTGATATCTTTAAAAATTTCAACTACACCAAAAAACCTAAGTCCACTGAACCAACAACTAGTAATAACATGTTAAATTCCGAAAATAATGATAGAGAAACCTCAAATACCCCTTCCTCCCCTACTACTGAAAATTCAAATAACACTCAAAATCTTAAATTCCGTACAAATTACTCTAATGACATCAAAGATATACTTAATACTTTTAATGAACTCAAAGAAGTCTTTCAAATCACCAAATTCTTAAGCTGCATCAAAAATATTTCAACTCAAACCAAAAAATACGATAACCCCATGCAAAAAATGTTAGTTATTATCAACGAGTTTGACAAACTTGCTAAGCGTCTTAATTTAAATGAAGAGTATTTCTTCCTCAGTTAAACTTTTGCCTTTTTTCCGTGTCTAGTTTTGTCTGTTTTGTATATATATATATATATATATATATAAACTCTTTTTACTGATATATTATTACTTTTTTCACGTATTTAAATTGTCTTCCCTTTCTATCCCTTTGTTCTATTATCTTGGTATCTTTTTATCATTTTTTTTCATCAAGTTACCAGACGGGGCGGGCGCCGTCCTCTTTTTTTTCCCTTGTTCCCCTTAAATTTATGCATTTTCTGTTCAGTTAGTCTGAACTCTCCTCAGTTATCTTTTTTAATATCGCTTTTTATTACTCTAACTTGCGCATTTTTTATAATCTTTTGTAAATATGTAAATTATTTTTATTCTTTTTCCAAATTTGTTTCGCACTGTGCTTTGCATTATTTTTTATGTTAATCTATGTATGGTCTCTGTAAAGAGTCTTTTTTTTATGCTGGGGCTTCCCTTTGGTAGCTTTTTCGTGTGTCTGCGGACTGTTAGTTTTTGGATCATATGGAACTTCTTTTTTTTTTTTTTTTTGCCTTGTTGTTATACTAACATTCTTATTAGTAAGTTCTCTTACTCTTAAACTTTAATTCTTCTATTTCTTGTGCCACCAGCCGCGTCTAAACATCCTTTTTCATGGCTTCCGTTGCAAGAAACACGCATTACTCTATACTGGATGTTAAGTTGCCCCGCAACTAGGAAATCCATGAACCAGCTTACATTGTTCCATTGCTCTGTATTTAAATAAAGCAAATTTAACCATTGAAACTTTCTGGTATAAAGTCAGATTCTCTAAACTACGTGATTTCTAGAACGTATTCGATTATGGGAATTAAAGAATTAAATGTTAAGTTTTATAAAATAAATAATTATATAAAATAAGGTATTTGGAGACGTACCTATTAAAATATTTACTAATTTGCATTATTTTAGCATAAAACAGAACACACGGCAGGAGTTTTTGCTTGTATTGCAGATGTGCAATAGAAGAAAAGGTAGACGTATTATATGAAAAATACATCTCTGATTTGTGCTGAAAGTTCATCCGAAATATGTACGAGAACAACGTAAATAATGCAAGAAAAAAGTGCCATTTTGCTACCAACTTTTCTGCTATTTCATGGATGATAAGTTAGTGAAATTTTAAATTATTAATTATTGAAACAGAAAATTATAAATTATTATTGAAACACAAACCACTCAACGTTGAAGATAAACGTCCAGTATTTAGGCATAACTCTAACAATAATTTATGCATTTCTTTAAGTTTGGTTTTGTATGATACTTTGTAAACGCCCAAACACAACGCCAATGCATTATTTTGTATAAATGTGTTTTTGTAATACCAATTGTTAGTATTAATGCGATTATCAAAAGTTCTTTTATAGTGAAACATATATTTTTTCCATTTTCATTAGAATCCCCTTGGTCGATGCTAAGTTATCGGCAAACTTAAAGTGCCATACTTAAGATGAAAGTTTAAAATATCTTTTCTGCTATTTCACGCACACTAGATATAGAAGTAAACAATATATTTATGAATTTCCTTATTAATCTTGTTACTTCTCTTTAAGAAATCACGAATCGAAACCCGTCGAATTCGACGAAAGAAAATGTTTAAAAAATTGATTGATTGAATTCATAAAAAATTAACAAAAACAATTACAATAATTAATCTCTATATAATAAAAGGCAGTGTAACGCATCCTGGGCGAACCCATCGATTTTCTCAATCTCTGATAAGATGGAGCCACGTTAGGCTTAATTTCGATTTCAGATGTGTAAGAGAAAAATTATCTGCTTAAATACAAATCTTTTCTACCTGAAATCCCTTCTGTTCAACATAATTTTCTTTAAAATATTCAAAACTAAAAAAATTTCAATGATTTGCGCACTTGAAAAACAATCGAGTTAAAAATATACATTAGCATAAAATATAAACAAGTGGTAGCGAGTCATTCTCTTGATTCATTGAAAAAAATTAAACCATGGAGCTATGGCGCAAATCAACTACGGAGATCATCTTTCGGCTTCGAAGCTTCCAACGGTTTTAGATTGATACGTCGCACAGTGGGGCAGGGAACCACCAAAGTTGGCAATAAATAAAATTTACTTTGAACAAAAAAACAACATCATGCATTCTTTTATATATTTTACGTAGTGAAACTTAAAACTTTTACATAAGCTATAGAGTAATTTATTAACCCTTATATGCGCGATTTTTTATTTTGTTTCGAAAAAATTATATATCTGAAAGGTTTATTACACAGGGAAAATAATGAAAAAATTAGAGATACGTTTTTCATATAATATGTCAATCTTTTCTTCTGTTGCACATCAGCAATATTGCAAATTAGTAAATATTTTATTACGTATGTCTCCAAATACCTTATTTTATATAATTATTTATTTTATAAAACCTAACCTTTAACCCTTTAATTCCCATGATAGAACACGTTCTAGAAATTACGTAGTTCAGAAAATCTGATTTTACACCAGAAAAGTTTCAATGGTTAATTTCGCTTTATTTAAATAGGGAATGTCTGTTATCAATTAAAGCAGATATAGCTATTTTAATTTTCTGGTGTGAATTAGGTATATACGAATAAAAATATCTATTAAATTCAAAACACTGTTGTTTGCATATATGCAAAGCCACTAAAGGGTTAATTAATTTACAAAGCTTTTTCAAATATTTTCTGTACAAAAATAAGTTAAAAACAAGAAATTAAGATAGTTTCTTACAAGTAAAATATTTATAAATCATCCATAATATCGCCTTAAAAATGTAAAAAAACTGGTATAACTCTTTTTTTTAGATATCATTCGAAGTGGAACTAGAGACGTAATAAATACGACTGAATCACTGGCTTCCGAGTCACAGAAAGATTGTTTGTATGAGCTATGTCACGAAGACCCGTCAAAACACCACTTTGATATAAGGCACAACTGCTTTAATTATTAATTTTCAAGCGATAACAGGCTCTGGTATTTGTAACAAGCGCTCTGAAGTATGATCTAGAAGAGCCTGTAATGCAACTGATGCACTAATTTCTGTTACTGCGATGTTTTTAGGATAACATTCTTTTTTTTTGCCTCTTGCACAATTTTGTAAGCGGGAAATTTTTTCTGGGGACTTCTAATGACATTAAACTGTTCGCGAGATAATTTCGCGTCTGTTAATACAGTCAGAGCATCTTCTCCTGACAAATGCTGTTGTGATTTTACAGATTTTGTATAAGCATTTTGATATTTGACAGCTCGCTTTGGACTTGCAGTTATATATTTTAAAACGTTTGAGGCCTGAATCTGTCCTTCAGATCTTAAACTCATATTTGTCGCGTACACTAAAGAAGATGTCGAACTAGAATCGCATAATCATTTTGCTCTTAATCTTTCTGATTCTTCAGAACACATTTCAAACGGAATATGAGGCCGGCCACGTTTGCTTTTCAATGCCGCTTCTGTTTGTTTTTCAAATCGAGGAAATGAAAGCGATTTGTCAAGCCACTCCTTATTTATTCTAAAAATCTTTTCCTTTACCGACTGCATTATCCTTGTCTCGACAGGCTTTTGCCCATTGGAATTTATATTGAAATTTAAAATATTTTAGCTTCTTTTTTAAGTCTATAGAGCTACTACGTTCGCAGTTTGTCCTATTCTGGAGGTCTTTTACGGAGGTCATTCGTTTCATAGTATTCAGAAGTTCTCTTCTGGTAATATATAATGTATTTAAATTCGTCTCTAAAAAAAAAACAATTTGTAATCGTGTTTATGTATGTACACTAACTAAAAATTGAGGATGATTAACTATAAAAAGGACCATACAATTAAAAAAGGGGCAAAAATGAGCAAAATTTTACGACATATTTACCATCCTAAAACTCAAACCTAGTAGAAAAAATTATAGTTGACACTTAACCCGCTTTAACTCATAACTAAAACCTTCAATGTTTGTAGGCACTGTGAATTTTTTTAAAAAATTTGACTACTATATATTCTAAGTGTCACTTTGTCTATAAAAATCATATATAAAAAAAGTACAAGTTATTGTATTTTTGTTAGATACCTGAAGTTGAAGGTTTCATAGTCAAAAAATATTATTTTAAAATTATTACAGCGAAATTAAATAACGAATTTGGAACAAAATTATTGATTTTTTTTTTTCATTTATTATCATCGTACGAAATGCAGTTTAACTTCTTACTTTAGTGACGACCAAGATAACTTTGCACACTTTTTAATACTAAGAAGATGTTTACTGATATCTGCTCTATTAAATTGACGTATGTCGGAAGTTCAAACTAGAATTTCATTTTTTCGATTTTTTGCCAGATTTGAAGGCTTCTTGCCCCACTGTGCGGCGTCGTCTCCTTTTAATCTTCATGGCTCCATGAAAGAAACAAACATATTTTCATTTTGAGATTCATTCATTGAAAGTTTGTTTGAAGTAATTTGGCAATACTTATAGATTCGTTATTCGTTTCTTTTGAATTTGAATGAGCGGTCCCATATAATGAACGGCCACTGATCCATAAAGAATAATATATAAAAATAGTGTTCTGTTCAGTAATATGAATTTGCAAATACACATTTACACAAGTTTTATAGAGTTAAATATATTTTTTTTTCTATTACACATATATATATATGTATGTATGTATTGGTTACAAATGCAATGCAATTTTTATGCTGCAATATTTAAAATTTGGGTTGTAATTTTTTTAAAGGAGGCATTTTTCAGTTCAAATTCCTGTATTTTAAATTGTAGTTTACATAATATCTTTGTTGTTTTCATACGAAATCAAAGGATAATATTTTTTGATTAACAAAATGCAAAAATCATAAAATGATGCATCATGTTTTTTTTTTTTTTTTTTTTTTTTTTTTGCCTCCGGTACGGTATGCTCTTTTTCCCAGCTTATTTTGTGTCCAAAAAATAACGTTAGCTTACAGACGCTAGCCGTAAAACAAAGCATTACGATTAAATACTCTTTAGTAATTTTTTAAACTTCTAAGCATCGCACATTTTCACTTTTTATAACATCGTATTGGAAAAAAAAAGTTCTTTTAAATGCGTTTAGTTTGAAAACTGTATCTCCATTTATTTTTGAAATATTAATTTTTTTGTAGTTTTTGGAGCCATTTGCTTAATATTGGCAACGGCATTTTATCCATTTCTGTAGAAAGTAAAGGAAAAATAGTTTAAAAATAGTAATTATATATTTTGTTGCCATTTTCTCGAAACAACCGAAAGAAAATGTAATTAAAATACGTGCTATTTTGAAAAAAATATAAACGAATGATTTCTGTTAAAACAATGGAGCTATTATATACTATATTTAATTGTAAGTATCTATGAATCATTAGGTAGCCGGGTTTTTTTTTTTTTTTTTTCGATTTTCTTGAATGACGGAATCATTTTACTGCATTTGTGCATTATTTCGCGATAGTGATGTACTATGCATGCTTTACTGTAAATGTTTAAGAGTAGACCGTAAATGTGGAATTCTTAAGCGGATGCGAATGACGTCATTTTACATAAAATAAAACGTGTGCTTTAAGTCTTAAAATTTAAATATGTTTTGTACTGCCGTAGAGTCCCGCTTAACCGAGTTATTTTCTTCTGATGGACTGGTGGCTTCTATTATATACTATATTTAATTGTAAGTATCTATGAATCATTAGATAGCCGTTTTTTTTTTCTATTTTCTTGAATGACGGAATCATTTTGCTGCATTTGTGCATTATTTCGCGATAATGATGTACTATGCATGCTTTACTATAGATGTTTAAGAGTAAACCGTAAATGTGGAATTCTTAAGCGGATACGAATGACGTCATTTTACATAAAATAAAACGCGTGCTTTAAGTCTTAAAATTTAAATATGTTTTGTACTGCAGTAGAGTCCCGCTTAACCGAGTTATTTTCTTCTGATGGACTGGTGGCTTCTATTATGATGAAACAGCCATTATAAATGAAGTGTTAGGTGAAGATGAAAGAGCATCCGTAAAAAACAATTATGGTCATCCCCCCCCCCCTATTCTGACCAGAAAAACAGAGTTCTAACTTTTTACGACTGCTCTTTCATCTTCATCTAATACTTCATTTATAATGGCTGTTTCATAATAATAGAAGCCATCAGCCCATCAGAAGAAAATGGAGTAATGGAAATGCCGGAGGCGACACTAAATTCTGAAAAAGCAGAATTCCTGTTCTCTAGTTTTTTTTTTTTTGTTGTTTGTTTGTTTGTTTGTTTTTTCCAGTCAGAAAAATATTTTTCTAACGTACAATTTTCATGATTAAATATTAGAGGAAAATGTAGATATTTTGATAGAAATTTGTTTTTTACTATGAACTTAAATTAAAAGAAAAGGCCTATACCTTCGCTTCTTATTTTCGTTCATATTTAATAATCATATAGAAATTTTTGAAAGTGAGAATTGTGTCTTATTACACAACTTTCAAACTTTATATGCTGTGATTTTAGTTTGTCTCTGTCGTGATAAAAAGAGAAAATGTCTTTTTCTAAGTCTAATAAAGCTTTTAAGCTATTTTGGGAATAATCATTTCGATGGACGTAATTCTGTAATGTAATAAAGCGGCACTTGCTTCTGAAAAATTTACATCAGGAATATTGCGCTCATCTTCGTCATCCTCCTCGCTCACGTCTTCATTATTGATATCCTCAAATATTTTTTCAGCAGTTCTCAGATCTGAAAGACGAAGTTTTCCATCACATTCTACACATTGGCAGGCACAAGGGAATTCCATGCAACCACCCTCCCGCCATAGATTTCATCGTTAATAACACACGAAGATAGATAAAATATGTTATTCATTATTGAAAAACACTTTTACAATAGTGAAAGGTATGAGAACGTGAATGATTTGTACTTTGAAGTAGTGATGCAACGAATAATGGTTTGGCCAAATAACCCAATACCAATTATTCGGCCTAGTTATGGCCGAATATTCGGCTTATTCGGCCGCCGAATAAAGAACTCATTTTTGTCTAAAATCAAAATATATTATGCATTATATGCACAATTCTTGTATATTTCACAATTTAAATAGGTTATTTTCTTTTTTAAAAAATTATTTATACGCAAATTTAATTTTTAAAGCATTATTTTATTCTGAAAAAATATTTGGCTATGTTCGGTCTAAAAATTGCCTCAATAATATAATCCCCCCCCCCCCTAAAAAAAAATCTTAACAAAAGTTCCTCATCAGTTAATGTCTAGTTACATTTTAGTAGATATTATGTATGTTATTGTTACCTTTTAAAATTACAAAATTTTAAAAGTATTACAAAACATAAATTTCAACTTTCAGTTGAAAGAAAATAAAAATAAGAAATTTTAATATCTTAAGAAAAATCACTGACAGAAAGGTATGTCCTCTAAAATTGTGGAAAGAAATTAGTGTAGACAATTAAAGCTCACAATTAACAAAAAAGTCACATATTATTTTGCTATGTCAGTAGACTATTAAGAAGTGTATAGTGAACTGTAAGGAAAATAAATTTTAAAATATTGACTATGTAGTATTGTAGTTAATGTATTGTTACAATTTAATAGATATTAGGTACATTGTTGCTGTTACATTTTAAAATAATCACAAAATTTTAAAAGTACTAGGCAACAAAAATTTAAGTTTTAGGTAATAGAAAATCAAAATTAAATAGTGATGTAAAAATATACATATATACTTGATTAAAAGAATTTAGTACTTACATTTCTTTCATTATTCAATAAGAAATAGTAACACACTTTATAAAATTACTTAAATTACATTTAAATTTAAGAGCATTTTACTAAAAAAAAAAACTCAGAAAAAAAACAATAACTTAAGTATTGAAGCATATACAACTTACATATTTATGTTATACATACAATACATCTATACTTAATCTACCGTAATATTTACGTTCTTTATAAATCTAATTAAAAATATCACTGAAAGAAATATTTTTTTATGTTACAATAACACAAGGGATAAATATTAAACTTCCCATTAGCCTTAAAAAATTAGAATTTCCGTGTATGATTTCCTTGAATTTCCTATTAGGAAAATTTTGAATAGATTAATTTTAAATTGAATAGATTATGTTAGCTTATTACAGACTTTTTGTATTTATTGATACAGCATAAAAATTTTAACATGATTCCTAAATTACTCTGTTATATAAAAATGGGTAGATAAAACCCATTCAGGGTATGAAAGTTAAGGAGAAAAAAGTGTTAGTTAATTTCAAATAAAATTTTCATTATACATGATGAAAGTAAATTGCCAAATTAAAAAGTTTTAGTGTGTAAATAAAAATAAAAAAAAGTTCTTACAGTATTATTCGGCCTTGGCCAAATAATGGACTTGATATTCGGCCGAAGCCGAATATTCGGTTGATAGGCCGAATGGGCCGGCCGAATAATCGTTGCATCTCTACTTTGAAGATTATAAAAATGAATTCTTGAGTGAGAAATGTAAAATTGCCTGAACCGTATAAAGTGTCGTGTCGTATAAGCGAGAGAAGCAATCGTATGACTGAGAGAAGTTTAGCATTATTTCCCATAAAGCGTGGACGGGACCAAGAAAATTCGACGTATAACCGAGAAAGTCGTATAACTGAGAGTCGTATAAGTGAGAGATCACTGTATATAGACTATTATATTGTTATTTTAACACATTGAGCCGCAATAATCACGCGATTTTAAAAATTCCTTTCTCACTTCACACTTTAACAGACTGACTGCCATGGCATACGAATACATGTGTCAGCAATATTTTCCGGGCCGCCCTACCACATGAATACGTTGTGCCATCAATATTTTCATTGTAAACAATTTGTTCCTCTAAAACGAGATTATTGATAATTTACTATACTACCATTTAAAAAAAAAAAAAAAGACCCGCCCCCTCTCCCCAATGCATGTTTAGTGATTTCAGTTTGGCGTCCAAGGTGTGAAAATAACTAAAATTTAATATTTCTGAATTAAAAATGGATAAAATTAACACCTAGTAAAAATTAACAAACGTTGCCGCGATTGGGAAATTGTTAAACGACTCGATAAAATCTGAAAAACGCTTTCTCAATGTTTGTCAAAAAGCCATTTTGACAAAGTTTACGGTCCACATATTAACTCACATCTCACATGATTTGGATGAGCAAGGCAAATTTGTATTCAAAATAAATGAGGCTTGAAAAATAGAATAATATAATATAATATATATATATATATATATATATACAAGATTATTACAAATGAGGAATGTTTCCATGACAACTCAAACGAGAGGGCGTTAACTACAGTTTCGCGTTGCGTGTGCGTCATGCGCGTGTAGTTGCCATGGTTGCTGCGCGAACCATGGCAAAATGGCGACTGGACAGCATAAAGCGTTTTGTGTACTAGAATTAAGGGTTATTTCTGCAACTGGAACACGATGTTAACGGTTTCATTTACCAACAGGAAGAAGCTCCGCCACACTGGCACAAACAGGTTCGTAACTACCTTTATCGACAACACCCACAACGATAATGACCATGCTGAGTAGCGTGTGGAGCGAACTGAACTATCGCCTTGACATCTGCCATATCACTCAAGGAGCACATATTGGACATCTGTAGTATGGACGTCAATCTTGTATACTTTCGGTTTATTTTCATGTGTAACTCATTGTTATAACCCAATTAAGTTCCGAAATAAACTCTTCGGAAACCCGATGATTCTTTTGTAATAACCCTGTATGCATGAATTTGTATTGAGATTAAAGTTTGTAAAAAAATTAATTTGTATACGCCGCTCAAGAAAATTTCACTATAACAAGATTGTAGAAAACCATAAATAAGGAACTTTAATGCAAACAGCTCTATTCAGCAATTATAATTTATGACTATCGGCCCGTTTTTTCTTTTTTTTTTTCTTTTGGTGTTTTAGGTACTGTATATTACATGCAGTAAATCTCAAAATTTATTTCGCATTTTTTCTAAACAAGGCTACGTATCCACAAAACATGCGCTGTTAAAAAATCTGCAGCAAACTCTTCAGTCATTCATCCGTTTTTGTAAATAACGATTACTTTTACATATCATATTGATCAGAATCGATTAAAATTACAGTTAAGTAACCATTATCTATGAAAAGGGTAGAATGACTGAACAGTTTACTGCAATTTGTTTTACAGTGCAGGCTTTTGTTTTAAGTTCCGCCCCTTGCGCGTCATCTGTAAATAGTTATAATGGCAAGGGCGGAGCTTAATGCTACATCAAATTTTTGTTTGAAACCTTAGACTTATTTCAACATTGCTCCGAATCTTGTTCAGGGTTGTCAGTTTGGCCTCCATTTATACACTGGTTATCAAAAATTAAGGAAAAGTCACAAAATGCTAATTTTCAAATACGCGAACACTCAAAAGGAAATAATATAATTCAAGTAATTACTATCGCTACAACACAGCTAGTCCATATAACATCTCATTCATGTCACACATGGTCACAAATCTCACAGTCACTACGGTGGAGCAAAAAAATAGGAAATTCCATACATCTCATTATAAGTCCCAAATGATCACTATATGTGACTTTACTGAGACGTCACTGGGACTGCTGCTTTGGAGCAAGTCATCATGTGACTTTACAATGTAGTTACATTGTGACTCGCATGTGACTGTCATTTGTAGACTCAATTTCAAAGTCATCGTGAACGCTGCATTGTGATAAGTTACCAAATAATGTCACATTAAAGTCGCATGATGACTTTCAGGTGACAGAGAGACTATTGTGAAGTCACCATTGTGCTCTTTTGGGAAAAGTCTCCCATGTGACTATAGTATGATATTATTTGGTGACTTATCATAATGCAACGTTCATGATGACTATGAAATTGAGTCTCAAAATGACAGTCACATGAGAGTCACAATTTAACTACATTGTAAAGTCACCTGGTGACTCGTCACAAAGCAGCAGTCACATTGACTTCTCAGTGGAGTCACATATAGTGATCATTTGAGACTCATAATGAGATGTATGGAATTTCCTATTTTTTTTGCTTCACCGTAGTGACTGTGACACTTGTGACCATGTGTGACATGAATGAGATGTTATATGGGCTAGCTGTGTTGTAGAGATAGTAATTACTCGAATTATATTATTTCCTTTTGAGTGTTCGCGTATTTGAAAATTAGCATTTTGTGACTTTTCCTTAATTTTTGATAACCAGTGTATTTCGAAATTTCAAATTCATACCTGGCATTTTGAAAGAAAAATCTTCACTTTAAGTAATCACAAAATTTCTGTCATGAAGTAAAGCAAAAAATGTTATTTTTAATCTGACACGAATTCGGATTTTCTGAATAAAAATGGAGGCCAAACTGTCAACCCTGATCTTGTTTACACATGTTTTCCTCAAAATAGATGGTTTATAGAAAAGATGCATGCACTTCACACGAGTATATAAAAGTGAAGATATGCATAAAATCGTTTTGCGTTTCTATATTTCAGAAATATACACATGATCAGTATTTAAGAATGAAGATAGTATGAAATAAAATTAATATAAATCACAACTTCTAAAGATTTGACATGATTACATAAAAACGTTACTCGCAATTTTTGAGAAATGAATTAGATAATAACAGTGAGTATGAGAGGAGCTATACTGCATGTTTTCTAAAAACTTAGATCTGAAGGACCGAGCAAGGGAATTCTTAAATAGATAGGAAATTTTTACTTGAAATACTACTTCAACCGTATAAATTTAAATTCGTACATTGAAAGATATTTACCGATGCATAAACTTAGGAATCCCATCTAGAACAATTTACAAAAGACTTTCAGAACAGGGAGGGGCTTTTACTGTTTTCAAATTCAGATTCGATTAAAAAAAATTGCCCATCGGAAATATGTTAAAGTCTTGTTATGGCCCCGAATCTCTATATAATTCGAAATAACGTTTCCTCTGTAAAAATAATACTACTTTTGCTCTTGATTTGTTTTAAAAGTTTCTTCGTGAGAAAAAAAAAAAGTAAGTATTAACTTTATTTATTATAGGCAAAGTTGATATAATTTTCGGGGAATGTATAGATAGGGTGATCCTGAAAGTAACCGAATTAAAAAAATATTTAAAATATTGTAAAAGATAGAAGATTTTGAGCAATTATAATTAATAGTAGTGGTGTTTTTCATGCATTTTATCATCTATATTATACAGTATTCAATGATATAAACAATTTAAAAATAAATTTCAATACTCCAGTATTGCAGTATATGTTGGGCCCCACTAACTGCTTGCCAGCCTCGCGCGACATTGCGCCGGCCTAGCTCGTGGATTACCGCCATACGGCGATCAGGCAGATTTCGCCCTGCTGCCAGGCATCAAAAGCAGTTCTGCTAGGCACTCATCTTGGCATGTAGACGCATTGTCAGCGGTCTTCAGTATCAATACAGTACATAGTTTTAAAATAAACAAAAACGCAACATAAAATTTAAACCTATTTAAAAAAAAAAAAAATGCTTAAATTTATTTTTCTGTTCATTGATAAAGGATTACATAAATGTGAAAAGTTAGTACGAGATAAAAGAGTAAAAACTTACAGTTTCTAGTAATTGAAAATGTCTTTGCTGGGTGACTGTTTCTTGTTAGCAGGCGGGATATTCTGGAGTATATTGTTACAACGTTAGAGTAAAACAACTGCCGCCACAAATATAATACGATAAATATTAACTAAATATTTTTAACAATCCACACAGGTGGAAAAATCGGGAATTCTCCATTAGCTTTTTTAAAATAACAGGCTACGGTATAATAAATACAGGCCTGAAATATTATATAATGTTTGTTGGGTGTGGCATAGAGAAATTTCGAGGTTTGTATGAGATGCCAAAGGTGGATGATAAAGGATATGAGTCCCGCTGGGTATATATGTAGATGCTTTAATGTATTTTTTTATTATTATTATAATTAAACAAAAAAATTATCACATTAGGATTATAATTTCAGGAGATATTAATAAAAATATGAAAATGTAATTTAACATTAGAAGCTCTAAAATTTGAATATTTATAATTCAAAAACTTATCATTCAAATGACTTGGAATTTTATTTCTAGGCATAGTTTGGACAGAAGATTTAAAATATATTGTCAAAATTAGGTGTTGTCATTGAAAAAACAAAGTTCGATCTAGTTTCGATTTGTATATGGCCCCCTAAGCAAATTTCATATACATCATTTAAAAGTAGACTCTATTTTCAATCATTTAGTACCTGTAAATTTTTTCTATTACTAGGGGGCTCGGCCCCTTACGAGCTACGCTCGCCAACCCCCGCCCAGACACCGCAGACTCTAAATGCACGCTAATGTGATCGGCTTTAAAAAGATTTCGAAAGATTGAATTATAATTTAAAAAACAGTGGCGATCTCCCTATAAACGGATTTCTATTCATTTCTCTTTGATTGGGGAAATTTTAACGCCAAATCCGCTGCGGTACTACTTGATTATCCCGTCGACTAATTTCGCCAAATTATATAAATCGCCAAACCACTCGCCAACTTATACAAATAGTTATAATTTTTATTTTAAATAACGAAAGAACAAATAAATTAGTACAACATTAATAAAAATACAAATAAAACGTCGAAATAAAAATAACTTGATGACGTAGACACGTGTAACAACATTTCAAAATAAGCTAATATAAAAGGAATTAAGTAAACAGCATCTTTGTCTCCCGGTATTTTTTAAAAAAGCGAAAAGAAAGTTCTTTTAAATGAGACATTTTAAATTAATCGTTTTTAATCTGACGTAATTTTGACCAAACTATTCTTTCCTAAGAAAAATAGTTGAAAAGTATCCGCTCAAAATATCAAATAAATGTCTAGCGCAATTTCTAAATTTAAATCGTTTTGCAATATTATTTTGTGTTCGTTTTATGTAATAACTGTAATGTGACGTAAATATGACGTAATGTCTCCTATTTAAGACTTCTAACGCATGTTAATAAATTTATTATTTTACAAATTCCTTTCTCTCTTAAAATTCACGTGTAATTATAGTTTTATGACGTAATTTTTGATAAGTTCCTGCTTTTTGTACATAATTATTTAATTCTAATTCCAATGTTTTTTTCTGTTTATAATAGTCACGTGTAAATAAATTTTTAATTTATTACACGTATAAATATATATATATATTTTTTTTGAAGCAAACATTATTGTTTCCGCTGTTTATACAGTTGGCAACAGTTTAAATTAATATCACTTTCTAAAATCTGTAAAACATATCTCTAGAAATGCTGAAAATTTGAATTTAAAATAGAAATAAAACCTCAAAAAAATAGCCAAATTAAAAAAAGAAATACAATCTGCACACCGGCAAATTCTAACGCATAAAAAGATCTAAAAATGATTACATTCCCATGTATAGTTTTTACTGCTATAAAACTTTTTTAATGGAACGATTTTGTCCAACTTTAGCATTAAATATCTCTTAAAATAATTCTTCGATTTGAAAACTGTCTGCATCAGCGTGTTTATCAAACATTTCTCTATAATACCACCGATTTTCATATTTTTGTACGCAATATTTTTCTTAATATTAACGAAGAAAGACCTCCTGTCACAAAATATTCAAAACCGGCGGCGGCGGCGGCGGTGACAGCGGTAGTTACTTTTTTTTAGAATAGAGAGATAATTAGTTGCAGAGTTAGTAGGAGGTGTTTACTTTTATTTCAACGACTGTACATACAAGGTGTCCAGCGAATAAGACCATGATTTCAAAATGAAATATCTCTAAAACAAAGATCAATAGAATTATGCGGTAAACGGTTTGTTTATTAGCTAATCTATAAAAATGTTACACAGAAGTTTCAAAATTTAGCTACAAAAACCGTTAACAGGTGGCGCTAAAATCGCAATGCATATAAATTGTGTTTCGAAGTCCAGAGCACTAGCGTCTCATTCCTAGATGGCTTCCTATGGAAGGACGAAAAATGGGAAGTCCGCTTCTTAGCTGGGGTGATGATTTGTTTCAAATTTCTTATAAGCTATTTCGGTCTAGATTTCCGTGTATCTGTGGTATGTCTTTTCTCTCCTAATTGGTAGATCGTGCAATCGAATCCCCAACCAGAGGAGGATTTGGAAATCAATATTTTTAATTTTTAGTTAAATTGTAAAAAAAAAGTTTCAATTTTAAAAAAATCCAAAGTTTCTAGTTTTAAAATTTAATTAAGCTAAAAGAAACCCTTTTTTTTTAATCATTGAGCATTTATAATAATGATTCATAAATCATTTTTTTTTTTAATTGTAGAAAATGGTTTGAATGAAAAAATACGAAGTTTCTATTTTTAAGAACTTAATTAAGTTTAAAAAAAAATATTTTAATTTTAAAAATTCATTTTAATTTTTTTTTATCTTTGAGCACAGAAGTATGGTACAGCTTCCATCGATATGATCCGAAGTTTTTGAAAGGAGTGCAGCCTCCAAAATACTTTTGCTTCGACGTTGATGCTTCGACGTTATCATCAATTCCTTTTAAAAATGAAATAATTCAATGCATAATTTCTGTCCCTAAAACATTGTTTACAAAGAAAAGAAATATATGTGTTGTGCTAAAACCAAAATATTATGCCGTGATTTAAAAATATAAATGAAAAGTGCAAATTTACTTTTTTATTTATAACTAGCAGGCTACGCCCGCTACGCTGGTCGATTTTTCCAAACGAACGTTGAGTCAAACAAAATGTGAATTTGACCTTGTATTTTAAAATAATGTGGAGCTTCACCTGGGATATCCTTCCACAATGCTGAAAACGATGCGAACGTCATTGCGATATTATATTACCTCTGAATTGCAGAAATTTTGAGCTATTAAGAAGCAATACTTTCAGTTGATCATTTACAGTGCATTTTAGTAGGGAAATGAGGCCATTATAACAACAGGAAGTAAAAAATTCTCTAATCTGACACTATTAAATTAAATAGCATCACAATGATTACAGAGATTGACCATTGAATACGAATAATGTTAGAATAGTTAACTTTTGGGTGCTTGTTCTTGAACTCCTGGTCTCTCAGTTTGAGCACATGTGGTTTTGAGTTTTGGTAGCTTAAATACAATCTCCCTGAATTATACGTTATACTTCGTAATAAATGTCCTCTCTTGACAGTTCTCTTACTACTTTTTCCCTCTTTGAAATTCCAGTAGAGTAAATACCGTCAAAAATGTATTAAGATGATTGCATGTACTTTGTTAAATGATTTGCAGACAAAATGGAGTGTTTAACTTTCATTTTTAACAAAAAAAAGTGATGCATAAAAATGTGTGTTTTTAAATCTGAATCGTTTGAATAAAATTAAAAATAATGTCATTTTCATTGCCTTTTCATTTTGTAGACCAGTTGAAATCATCTAACCATTAACCCGGGAAGAAACTCTACGACTTAGAAAAATATACGTCATGCATTTAATAAAATATTTCTAATCATCCATGATCGACTTCATTGGCAGGGTTGGGACAAACATTAAAAGTGATGCATCAATATTGTTACACATGCACCAGAGGTAATTGCAAAACAAAATTATCCGACAAATTACGTTCCAATAAATGATGCATTTTTTATTGACTCAATTATAGATATTTTACCGACAAATCTCCATACCTTAAATAGGACTGACAACGATAAATAAAGTTAGTTATACAAAATGTTTAACAATATGCATTTTCTTCAATATCGATTAAAGATTTTTTTTTTTTTTTTTTTGCATTATTCTAAAGAGCCTATTAACACGGAGAAATAAATAGGCTTGATATTTACATTATGAAGTGTAAATTATTCTTCCGTCTATTGTGTAAATAATCCAGATTATGAAAATAACTCTTAATTTATTGCTACGATTAGCTGCTAGGGTGTGCGTCAGTACAATATGCTTTATGATGATCGAAATTTGAGGTAGTTTTTGATAGCAATATTTAAACTTTGCTAACAGTAATTGCGTGATGTTCGGTTTTATCCTCAAAAAATAAATTATCTATTTCTCAATATAAAACAAAACATAGGTAAGATAAATTGGGCTTACCTTGTATTTATGTATATCCGTACATTATCTGGTAACACACGTCGGTAAGGGTAATTATGTCTTGATCTTCTCCTATATTTCTGATTAATCCACATGCAATGATCGTGTGATGCTCATGTCATTTAAAAGACACATGTATTTTGTGTGACTTGTAAAACTTAAATTTATCCGGAAACTTTTTAAATAGAAAGAAAATTAACATTTAATAAAAGCTTTAGAAATACACCTCTCCGTTGGAGAGTCTGGAATACATGTGAAGAATAGAGAAAACATGTATAAAATATTATCAGCAATAAAAAACAGGAAATTAGTGACATAAATCATAATAACAAATTATTTGTATCAATATTTGTATTTATAGTAATTTAAAATACGAGTCTATCAATGTCTATAGTTCTTGAGTATCGCGAAATGTTCATAGTAAAATGTTTGTTTATGATTGTGCAATCACTTTTCACTTTCACTTCCTTCCTTTAGATTATAATCACTTTTGATAATTGTTTTTATAAATCACATTTGACACATGAAAAACAATTTACTTAGCTTGATTGTTTTAATGTCCTTGTTTGGAGATTATATTTCACAATAGCTGTCAACAGTTTTATCCTATGTAGGCTAAAATGTTAAGTCGACAGATTATTACATTTGCCACCATTGGAATAATAAAGTTTTTCCCCTCCATTGAAAGTATTGTTTTTGATGAGGTAAAATAATTTGAGATAAAGAATAAATAATAACAAAACCTCTTTTGTTCGTTTGCTTCATGATGAAACCCAATAATTTCACTAATAATGAAAAATCATGAATTTACTAATCGCTAAGTACAAATTTCATGTAATCTTCTGCAATAGGATTCACTGTCCAGAATCTCTTTCAAATATAAAAAGAAACATCCAACGGTACAGTAAATACGCTAATTTGCGAGTAACCTGATTACGGAAAATTAATCCAATATCTTTAAAAAGACCTTCAAAAAAGAAGAAAAGATATGCAAAAAAAAAAAACTGAAAAGAGAATGGCGAATTAAAAAGATTATCGAAAATTTATTTCAGTAAGCAATTTTTATTGTAAAATGTTTTCTTTGCGGTATTAAAAACGCATAATTGCATAAATTTTCTTAAGAATTATCTTTAGTACTTAACATTTGAAGCAGTAGACATTTATAAAAGGAAAACTGGCCGTATGTGTTAAAAAAAAAAAAAAAAAAAAAAAAAAAAGAGTGGATTATATTCGCTGATCTACGCTCGATGTTATAAAAGTCGCAAGTTTGGAAAAAACAAATCAGCATGTTTCCGTAGTAAAGTGTCTGAAAAATATTTTAAATGTCTGAAATTAAAATATTTTACAATATGTGTTTGCGTGCCTGTGGGGGAGGGGGAGCAGACTCTTGAACTAAAATGTAAGTATTAACTCCACTTTTACAATTTTAACTGCTATTTATATAGTTTAAATTTGAATATAAAAAATTGCTCAAAAATGCTGTCTTACGCTTTAAAAATCACCTATAATGTTAACATCCCTGGGCAGGGTCGTACTGGCCCACCGGGCAACGAGGCAAATGCCCGGTGCGCCCATCGTCACTTTTTTCTTTTTTTTTTCTTTTTTTTTTTCTTTTTTTTTAAGCACGCATTTTGAAAGGCAAAAAATTTTCAAAGATTTTCATTTGGAAAATTAAAAAGTAATGCTTTTTATTTTTTAAAGTATAGCATAAACAAACTATGTGTGATCAAAGACAATTAGATAAACCAATTTCGAGATAACATAAGTTATCGACAATCAGATATGCCGTTGTTACACATTGTATCCAGGACCAGACTTTGTTTCAAAGCCTGTACTAATGATAAATTCTAAAAAAAGTAATATTAAGTACTCACTTATTTAGATATACGCCTAAATAATTTCTGTTCTAGGAATGCTTCTAATAAGTGTCTAATAAGTCTGCGTCTAATACGTTTGCACATTTTCTGCGTCTAAGTATTTAGCGCCCCTGGTGTTGTGAGGTATTTTTGTATTTCTGCCTTTTGTGCAAGCATAAACGACGAAACACTGTATAAGAATCATATTCTCATTTTAAATGGATTCATTCACAGAGACTTTGATAATCATGGCGCCCTGGTCCAGATTTTATTCAGTACCCCGAAGAATAGTAACTTCTACATAAATTTATATTGGTATTAATGATGTATTTAGTATATTTTCTGTCAAATATTCAGCGCCCTGGGTGGCTGCCCGGTAGTTTGGTATTTCTGTTTTTTGTGAAAGTACAAAAAACAAAAAAAAAAAAATGCCAATTTAAGACAAGAGATTTTCATTTTAATTTCATTTGGTCCCTTTGTCAGAGGCGGCTTTGGTAACCATGGCGCCCTTGGACAATTTTTTTAGCGCCTCTGTAAAAATAAATTTAAAAAAACTAATACCGTGTTTTTGTAATCATGACGCCCTTGGTCAGATTTTTTTTCAGTGCCTCTGTAAAAATGCTTTTCAAAAAACTATTATCGTGTTTTTCTAATCATGGCGCCCTTGGAGAGAATTTTTTCAGCGCCTAAGTAAAAATAAATTTCAAAAACTTAATATCGTATTTTTTAATCACGGCGCCCTTAGTCAGATTTTTTTTTTCAGCGCCTCTGTAAAAATCCCTTTCAAAAAACTATCATCGTGTTTCTCTAATCATGGCGCCCTTAGACAGATTTTTTTAGGGCCTCTGTAAAAATAAGTTTAAAAAAACCAATATCGTGTTTTCTTAATAATGGCGCCCTTGGTCAGATTTTTTCAACGCCTCTGTAAAAATAAATTTCAAAAAACTAATATCGTGTTTTTGTAATCACGGCGCCCTTGGGGGGATTTTTTTCAGCGCCTCTGTAAAAATAAATTTCAAAAACTACATCGTGTTTTTGTAATCATGGCGCCCTTGGACAGATTTTTTTTTCAGCGCCTCTCTGTAAAAATAACTTTCAAAAAACTAATATCGTAATTTTGTAATAATGGCGCCCTTGGTCAGATTTATTTCCAGCGCCTCTGTAAAAATAACTTTCAAAAAACTAATGTCGTGTTTTCGTAATCAATTCGCTCTTGGTGAGATTTTTTCAGCGCCCTGTAAAAATAACTTTCAGAAAACTAATATCATGCTTTTGTAATCATGGCACCCTTGGTCAGATTTTTTCAGCGCCTCTGTAAAAATAAGTTTTAAAATACTAATATCGTGTTTTTGTAATCATGGCGCCCTTGGTCAGATATTTTTCAGCGCCTCTGTAAAAATGCCTTTCAAAAAGCTATTATCGCGTTTTTGTACTCATGGCGCCTTTGGGCAGACTTTTTTTTTTTCAGCGCCTCTCTGTAAAAATAACTTTCAAAAAACTAATATCGTAATTTTGTAATCATGGTGCCCTTGGTCAGATTTATTTTCAGCGCCTCTCTGTAAAAATAACTTTCAAAAAACTAATATCGTGTTTTCGTAATGAATGCGCTCTTGGTGAGATTTTTTTCAGCGCCCTGTAAAAATAACTTTCAGAAAACTAATATCATGCTTTTGTAATCATAGCGCCCTTGGTCAGATTTTTTCAGCGCCTCTGTAAAAATAAGTTTTAAAAAACTAATATCGTGTTTTTGTAATCATGGCGCCCTTGGTCAGATATTTTTCAGCGCCTCTGTAAAAATGCCTTCCAAAAAGCTATTATCGCGTTTTTGTACTCATGGCGCCCTTGGGCAGAATTTTTTTTTTCAGCGCCTCTCTGTAAAAATAACTTTCAAAAAACTAATATCGTAATTTTGTAATCATGGTGCCCTTGGTCAGATTTATTTTCAGCGCCTCTCTGTAAAAATAACTTTCAAAAATCTAATATCGTGTTTTCGTAATGAATGCGCTCTTGGTGAGATTTTTTTCAGCGCCCTGTAAAAATAACTTTCAGAAAACTAATATCATGCTTTTTTAATCATGGCGCCCTTGGTCAGATTTTTTCAGCGCATCTGTAAAAATAAATTTCAAAAACTTAATATCGTGTTTTTTAATTACGGCGCCCTTAGTCAGATATTTTTCAGCGCCTCTGTAAAAATCCCTTTCAAAAAACTATCATCGTGTTTTTGTAATCATGGCGCCCTTGGGCAGATTTTTTTAGCGCCTCTGTAAAAATAAGTTTAAAAAAACTAATACCGTGTTTTTGTAATCATGGCGCCCTTGGTCACTTGGCCAGATTTTTTTCAGCGCCTCTGCAAAAATAACTTGAAAAAAAGTAGTATCGTGTTTTTGTAATAGCAAGCCCCCCCATCCCCCCCCCCCCACACACACACACGCACACTCCCCACAAATACACACATAAATTGATACTGATAAATTGAAATCCTACGAGCTACGCTCGCTAACCCCCGTTCAGTCACACCAAAATCCAAAAAGCCCGCTAATTTTATCGGCTTTAAAAATATTGAATTAAAAAAAAAAAAAAAAAAAAAAAAAAAAAAAAAAGTAGTGATTTTTCTGTAAACGGGTTTCCGTTCGTTTTCCTTGGATTGGAGATTTTTAAGACCAAATCTGCTGCTGTTAAGAGATTCAATGGCTGTTTACGTATTTAATTAAAAAATTAGTTAAACATTTGAAAATAAGCTAATGTAAAATGAATTAAGTAAACAGTGTCCTTGTCTCCCGGTATTTTTTAACAGCGCTATAAGATAGTTCTTTTAAATAATTCATTTTAAATGTATCGTTTTAAATCTGACGTAATTTACACCAAAGTTTTATTTCTCTTATTAATATTCAGGTGAAAATACTTTAGTTGTTAGAAGGAAATATTATTTGCGCTGTCTTCGAATTCACGATAATAGTTGAAAAGATTATCTCAAAATATCTCGCGCAAATATATTTTTTAATTTAAATTGTTTTACTATATTTTTGGCCATTTTAAATATGATGTAATTTCTTCCCTTTACAAGTTTTAGCGCATAATAATTTTTTTATTTTAACATTTTGTTCCTCTTTTAAAATTCAAGTGTGAATATGGTTCTTATGACGTAATTTTCCTGCTTTTAACATGTGATCATTTAATTCTAATTTTAAAGTTTTTATTTCTGTTTACAACAGTCACGTGTAAATAAATTTTTAATTTGAAGTAAACATTATTGTTTCGCTGTTTATACAATTGGAAACAGTTTAAATTAATAACATTTTCTAAAATATATAAAAAATATCTCTCGAAAAGCTGAAAATTTGAATTTAAAATAGAAATAAAACCTCAAAAAATGAGTCAAATAAAAAAAAAATAAATGCAATCTGCACACCGGGAACTTATAACGTATAAAATGATCTAAAAATGATTAAATTTTCATGTATAGTTCAGTGGTGTAGTCGAGGGGGGACGCAGAGTGACGGCGTCCCCCCACTTTTTTATTTTATTTCAAGCGTCCCCTTACTTTTTTTTCAAGGGGGACGCTAAGGGCGCGAGGGGACGCAGATCTTCCTGATTTATTAAATGTTTAAAATAAAAAGCACATTAATAAATTAAGAATTTTATGAAGTAAAGAATTGATTTTTAAAACTATTTCAGTTTTCTTTGAGTATTCAGAAAACAAACTGAAAGGAATTGGGGAGAAAGGGATATTTACTTGCCGTTTCAACATAATTAACAGTAGTGAAACATCTGAAATACCGCGCTAGCATTAGTTCCTTCAAGTGCATACATTAGTTTTACTTGGAATTTTCTAATCGAAAACTATTATCCTCCTCCTTTTCCTAACATAAAGAGAAAGACCACAAAAGCTCTTTGAAAAAGATCTTTACACACCGCAGTCTCCGTTTAAAAATTTCCAGATGTTTCAGTTTTGAAAGACTGATCATGTTTTTCTCACATGGTAATTAACAACAGCATGTTTCCATTAGTCCGTAAATAAGGTATTTAAAGACGTTCGGGGTAATTGTTATATCTGCCACATACTGTTGGTTAGTAGGGGTCCTCAGATGACTGGTATGGTGTCTGCAATCGAATACAGAATAAATCAACAAAAGGGACACCAATGCAGACCGACAACTCCTGATATATTGCAGTGCCAAGAATCCCACAAAATCATTATCCCCCTTTCTCCTATCTTCCTGTATCATTCACATTGACAATTATTTCTTGGTTTACTATTCGGAGATTACTTCTTTAGACAGGAATAAACTACAAGCATTGGATTATTTTGAATTCCAGCGAATATCTCTGAAGTATCTGTTTTTTAAATTCTAGCCATAAGTATTTTGCATCAAAATTTCAATTTTTGAATGAAAAAATAACAATGAAACGATATAGGCAGCCAAAATTGGAAAGTTTTATAATTTCTTCGAAACGTTGGTCGTCGATGATAGTATAACAATGCCGTGATGATAGATACGAAATTATCGAGAACAATTGAAGATCAAAAGTCCGATGCAAGAGAATCGTAAGCATATTTTGAGTTTTGATCAATAATATTTTTAATTATATGCTATGTTATACCATGAATCTTTGATAAGGGTTTCATATTTTCCAAATATCAGTATGTTTTTGTATGAAATTATATCTTTTGTACAATGGGATGGAAAGGAAACATGGGTGCCAGAAATTGTAGTTGAGCAGAATTGCCCCTCTTTAGATTTTCAAATTTAATTAACTAAATTTTCTTTCCCTCTCGAAAATTTCAGAAAATAACAAAGTTTGTTCTTCGCATAGGATTTAAAGTAATTGAACAGTAAAAGAAAGGATACCAAGAATTATTCATGAGGGAGAGGGCCTGTCCTCCTGAAGCCCCCGTAAAAGACAATTTTTAGTTCTGTTTTTCTTTTATGTTTGTGTATTTTTTTTTTCCTAAGCCACCGATTAAAATATATCAGGTGTGCAGAAAAAAAAAATAGTAATATGTTTCACTAGTTCCTTTTGTAAAAAAAAGCTGATAGAAGTTTAATTTAGGAGTTTTTAATATGCGTTTTATTTGTTATATTTCTAAAATACTTTGTTTTAAAATAAAGTATAGATTTTATTTAATAACGGCAATATTGTTTGAAAATGTCTGCAATCTCAATAAAATTTGCAGTAGCATAAACAATACAAAATTAAACTACAACATTTTAACACTTTCTAACATAGTTGAAAAGTTTATGACTTTGGTTCGTCATTCTGATTGCCCGTAAATAAACTTGGATTGCCACTCTATTTATATACATTATTATGATTTACTATTTACTACAAAGATTCTTTAATGAAAATGAAGTGTTTAGCACTTATAGTTCGTTTGCAGGTATACATAAAAAAATATTCCGTTAAATATAATATTCCGTTCCTATGGAAAAAAATTCTATATTTTGTATTTTAATGATGTTACACTACTTCAAACAAAGAAATTGATATACATAACTGAAGGGCACAACAACACGCTTCATATAGAATACGTATCGTGTAGCTTCTTTTGTTTATTTACAGGGATATAGAAATAAATTACATTGTATTAATCTCGGTTTACAATAATCAGTGTTGAATTCAGACACTTTCCTGGGGGGGGGGGGGGATTTCTGTGGCTCTGAGGGTGACATTATAGAGTTCCGAGGGGGATTGCACTTTTTGACCATTCAAAACACGAAATCTCAAATCTTCCGGGGGAATGTCCCCTTCGGGCCACCTCCTGAATTCACTAATGACAGTAATTGTTTGAAAAGCGTTTTTTGAAATTTATATACGTTATTGAGGAGGGAGATAACGTCATCCACAGAAAGCATAGGGAATATATCATATCAATTTTCAACAGTCTATAAGCAACATTGTAAGATGTGCTTTTTCAATCTCAACTAATTTTTATTAAATTCTGTGGAATGAATTCTACAAATTATATGCAGTGCAACAATTCAAAATATTTGAATTGTGTAGGCGGGATTTGATGAAAATGCATTTTCAAGAGTGTTATTTGTTTCTTAGCACAACTGAGTCTTACTGTGTGAATATAATATAAATAAATTCATACATAGGACTGCACAAAAGACATGGATACACAAATATTGTCGTCAATGAACGGTAAAAACCTTTTTTTTAGTGAAAAGCGTTGTTCTATTTAATTAGACTTTTAGTTTTACTGTGTGGTATGCATAAAATACAAGGATTATATTACTGAAGATTTTGCATGTTAACACTCGCAAATTCTTCACACCCGCTTTCTAATGTTAATCATATGAAAGATTTTTTTTTTTTTTCGTGTTTGACTTTTAATATTTGTAAAAGATTTTATTTTCATTGGATAGCTGAGGCCAATCTCTACAAAAGCCGAATCTTTTTTTTCGATTTTGTTTGTATTTTTTTTTTCCAATTTAGATAATTTTACTTTCGGAACCGGTTTCGAAAGTCGACCTATCCTCATAAAAAATGACTGCGAACAAAATCGAAAAAGTAAAAAAACGGGCATTATGAAAATCGACCTTGGCTATCCAATGCAAAAAAAAAAAAAAAAAAATCATTTAAAAATTTTGACATGCAAACGATATACCTTTTTAAAAACTTCTCCCATAGGATTAACATTAGTAAGCGAATTCAGTTCCCGTGAGTGAAGTAGTCCCTTAATGTCTTTAGGGACTACTTCAGTCTAGGCAGTAATTACTGAGATAAGGCTTTTAACTTTGTTAAGTATTTTCTAAAATGTCTATTAACGCATCGCTGTTCCTTGTAAGAAAAAAATAATTATAATGAAATATTTTTGATAGTATTAGAAAATATTTCATATTCTATGCATGGCGCATGATTTTTATTCTAGTTAAAGTTGTATTTGGAATAAAAAATGTAAAATCGTTGTAACATAAATTACGTTTAATGAATTTCTTTTTCATTTTGAACAACTGTGTACAAAAAAATAAATTAATTATTTATGTAAACAATTACCATTTTCAAAAATTTGAAAGAAAATCTTATCTATAGTACGATGTTTAAAACTAAGATTGAAGTAACAGATGTTATTAGTACTAAGAGGCGCAAAACTTATTTATTTTATTAAATGGGAATGTAGTAACAGATCTTACATTTTTCTATTACAAATGCTGAATTAAATTGCACAAAATTAAAAAATAAATATTTTAACTAATCAGAACACATTTATGAAACTATTGAAACTGTTAATTGCACTGAAACCGAAAAAGATGGTATAACTTTTATTTAGTAATATAGTTTATTAAAGTTGCGTCTATGCATTTGTGATTTGCACCACGGGTGGATCCATCTTTCCTTGTAGATGAGGTGGAGTCTGTGTGTCATGTACCTCTTTTTGTAGGTAAGGGTCATATCGGTATAATATCAATTTTTATATCTTACGATTTTTCTTCGTCCACAATTCCAAACTGGCTGTTTTATGACACGTTATCAAAGTTACATTTTCTGTTTGTAAATACATAAAATTTACCAGTTCTATTCAGACAATATTAGTTAAAATAATCGATTAGGGAAGTGCTTTATATAACGTGGTCTGGTTCAAATATGAACACGAAATTAAGGGGGGCAGAGGGGGCATGTACCCCGAGCGCCAAATGAAGATTTTGTTTGTCGATTTTTCTGGCATCTACGTTTTGCACGGTATTGTTAAAATCATTCTGTCTGGCGTATGACAAAACATAGAAGAATCTAAAGATGGTATGGCATAAGGATCCTGTATAAAGCGGAATTTTTTTCGATTCCGTTTCCGAGATTTTAATCAATCAATATTCGACAAAGCCAAGGACGGATTCAGCTCATCATTTAGAGGGGGTCATGGATTTCCTTTTTGGGGTGGGGGGCGATCACATCCTCGTTATGCAGGGATGTAGTGGCGGGTATACGGAGGTATACGCGGTATACCTTCTGGATTTTTTTCAGGAACATCGTATACCCTCTGTTTCTCAAAAAATCTATTGTATATATACTCTAAGGTCTACTCTCTGTCTTGAGCGTATACCCTCTGCTTAGAGCGTATACTCTCTGTTTTTTTTACGACTACATCACTGTCGTTATGAGAATTTTTTATATTGAAAGCTATTCCCAAATCCAAACTAACTACTCTTTTCTGATACTTTCGCGAAGTCATTTTCATTCGTAAATACAAAAAAATTGCATTAATATTCGTAAAAATATAAAATTTGCCGATTTTGTTCAGATACCAGGAAATTAGAGTTTCCCATTTTTAGGTGCGTTCGTAATTATATAAATACGTAGCACCTATAGTCGTCGTTCAGTCCGTCCGTCCGCATGTAACAGAGCAAAAACTACCCAACCGAATGGGCTGAAATTTTAAATATATGATTGTTGCAAAATTTTGTCGAGCCATTTCAAGTTTTATGAAAATCGGATGTATAGTTTAATTACAGGGACAGTCAAAAGTTTTTCTTTACATTACGACCAATGGGAAAAATTATTGCAAATGTATTTTAATGATGTTACAGACTTCCGAATGGTCTGAAATTTTAAATATATAATTGCTGCAATATTTTAGCGAGCAATTTAAAATTTTATGAAAATCGGATGTGTAGTTTAATTACAGGGACAGTCAAAAGTTTTCCGTTACATTACGGGGAATGGGTAAAAATTATTGCAAGTGCATTTTAATGATGTTACAGACTATGCACTTATGAAGTGCAAACAAATATACATTCAGTGCAATATGGGGTGCAAAAAATAATTATAAAACTAGTTATAGTACGAACGCACCTCATTTGCCACGTTTGACGAGCAATTTCCAACTTGTTTTATAAAGGCAAAGATTCATTCAGAAAATGTTGTCAAAGATAGCACTTTTAGCCAAGTTTTACGAGTTGAAGCCACAGAAATGTCGTCGCAAGGGAACAATTGGATGTCACTTCCGGAATTTCAGTTTAAAAAGTCTAACAATTGTCAACGATTAAATATGGCAAAAATTTGTGTTAAATTTTAGAGGTAACTAAACCGTACACATTGGCAGCTATGGGATTCTATTAGTGTCATAAAAATTGCAGGTGAAGCCTCTTCTTTCTGCTCAAAGTATTAAATAGTTTTTTTCAATCGAACTTATACCTTTGGAATGGATCATTTTCTTCTGATGGACTGGTGCCATCCATTATTATGAAACAACCGTTATAAATGAAGTGTTAGGTGAAGATGAAAGAGCTGTCGTAAAAAGTTAGAACTCTGATTTTCTGGTCAGAAAAGGAAAAAAAATGGTCATAATTTTTTTTTTTTTTCTGGTCAGGATGAAAAAAAAAATGGCCATAATTTTGTTTCTGATCAGAATGGGAAAAAAATGGCCATAATTAAAAAAAAAAAAAAAAAAAAATTATGATATCTTTTGAATGTTGAAAAAATAAAGAAATAAAACATATTTTTAAAATAATTCACGTAAAATAGACGTCACTCTTGAACTAAACAAAAATAACTTTCCTGAAATTTTATACACCATAATTAGTATTTGTATTCTAGAGATTGTATTATATAAAATATTATTGAATTGTATTAAATAATGTTTTGCACTTTTGAGTTTTGGCCCAACGAAATTGTTTTTGTTTGTTTTATTTTAATATTTTATTTTCCATTTGGAGATAATTGTATGGAGATTGTTATTCAAATATTCGGGGTAAAGTTTGAATTAACTCATTAGATAAGGTGAGCGAAATTCGAAAAGAGAGATAGCTTTCTTAGAAAAATGTGGTGGAAAAAAATACCTCTAAATTGGCAACACTGGTCTAACATCAGATTTTTTTTAAGTGCAATGTCTTGCGGGGAACTATTTTTGTGCATATTACATTTCTATAGTGTAAAATACTAATTTGGGTGACATAATTATTTTAGGAATAAAGTTTTCGCTATAGCAATATACTCGTATATATTTTTAAAGTGATTTTTTATGCATAATTTATATAGTATGTGCGTGTGTATGTGTATGTATATATATATATAAGCATTTGCGCCCTTTTGTAAGGCAATCGGCGCCCTTTTTATCCATTTTGCCACCGCCCTCTCAGTTATGCCAGTACGACCCTGTCCCTGGGGCTGATGTCAGGTTTACGCCTTTTTGGATTAAAATCAAATTGTTTGGCGACAAAAGTAAAAACTGCTAGTTTTTTTTTGTAAGGGTTAGATAATAAAAAAAAATTCAATAAAAAAAAAAATAACAAATCAAAAATAAAATTGTTACTCATTTGGAAGGTCTCCTTAAAGGGCATAACTCAAAATATTTTGAAAAAGGAAATACTAATAAAATTACTCATGTATGTAAAAAAGATCAGTCAAATGTAGTGGCAGAATCCAAGTAGAAAATATGTAAAAAAGTATAATATTTTCGAGTATATGGCGCGAAAAGACGAACGCTGCACGCTATTTGGCGAACCAAAACATTTCGTGGCCAAATGCAAGAGATTGAAATGCACTTATAAATTACTTGTTAAATAAGTATTTAAATGCCTAATACTCAACGAATTTAAACTTAAAAGATGAATTAGTTTATTATTTTTTCTGTATAATCTATACAAATTGCGTGTTGCTGTAGTTATTTAATTTTATACGGTGTCCTCGGCTGGATAAGTTTTAAGTGCATTTTGATTAAGAATGCTATCATTAAAAATTTCGATATTAAGTCGTTGTTTCCATGGCAACAATACTTTTCTTTTGTTGTCTCTGACACTAACAATATCGAAGTCAAACTGCCAATGCTCAGAACCGGACCTTAATTTTGAGTTTGAAAAAATTTTAATCCATTTAAACTTTGTTCTAAACAGCATAATTACTATCTTTAAATTTCATTATGTGCACATACATGTGCATGACAAAACTACAGTTATAAAAATGTATTTATTTAAGTTAAACTTACTTAAACTAACTTCGTATGGAGATTTGAAAAAGTTTTCTTAAAGAATATTTATCATAGTATTATTTCAAATTTTATTGCGTCACCAACCAGCGTTAAATCGCAATTTTTTTTTTTTTTTTTTTTTTTTTTTTATGAAAGTTAAATCGAGGTTCTGCCGATTTTTTTAAAAATAAATATATATATCCTCATGAGAAGAATATTCTATATATTTTTTTAAAATATTTCTAAGTATGCGCTTATGAAGAACTTCCTTGATATCATCTTATCAATTTTTCAGATGCATTTTTCTTAACCTGATGCAAAAGAAAGATAAATCGCCAAATCCTGTTTTAATTGCAATATTTCAACTGCGTAATTTTTTAAGCATTACGAACATTCCCTTTCATGTTTAAATTAAATATTTTAATTTTTTAATATTATCACTCGTCAAAACTGATTTTTTTTTTTTTTTTTTTTTTTTTTTTTTTTTTTTTTTTTTTTTTTAATAAAATTAGTAATAGGTTTTTTCTTTTATTTTTCGAGGTGTAATAGCCGTTTCAATTTTTCATCAACGATAAAGTTCGCCAAGAAATAAAATGGTAACCTTATCGCTCAAAATAACAGAACTTTCTATCATAATTATATAACTAATCTACGTCGAACGATGTGTTATAGCTTAAAACCTTCTCTGAAACGATATCCATCTAACAGTGTAAGTTCCGTAAAATTCAGTGGAACTCGAAATATAGATGTTTGGAACGAAATTTCAGTTTGGATTTTATATATATAGTAGAAGTAGAAGATAATTCAGGTATAAACAATAATACCAAAATATTATGCCGTGATTTAAAAATATAAAAAACTAGTTGGATGTGCCAATCCCAAAACTTTCTTCTATCTTATACATCTTAATATTTCAAAACCTAGTTACAGATGTTAATACTTCAATATTATTAGTTCAATACTATACCAACTTTGATTTTCATCTTAAATTTCTGCTCAAGTCAATTAAACGGACTAAAAACGAGTTAATCTATATCATGATATTTGTTAAAATTATTAATTTTTCCTTATTCTGTCGTTATCAGCTGTTTGCGAATAGCCGGCTTAGCAGGAAGCGAGTTCCCGCCGCTGCATGAGCCGCCGATGCACAATAGAACTACGAAAAATCATAAAAGTATACAAAAATCGCTAACACGGAGCCCCTTTACCGCTCAATATTTCCAAATTCAAGGAGGACCTGTTGGCCAAAGCCAAAATCAAGCACAAACATTTTGGTTCAATAGTATGCATAATTTTATACGCTGTTCGATGGTACAATAATGAAAATGGCACAGAGATCGGAATTATAGCGCCCCCTTCTTTCGGAATTTTTTCAAGTTCAGGGAGGACTTGTTTGCCATAGCCAGAAACATGCACAAAAAATTTGGTTCAATTATATAGATAACTTCATACACTTTTCGATGGTACAATAATAAAAATTGTACAGACATCGCAATTATAGTGCCCCCTACCGGCAGAATTTTTCCAAATTCAGGAAGAACCTTCGTGACATGACCAAAAATAAACACATAAAATTTGGTTCAATTCTATGCATAACTTCATACACTTTTCGACGGTACAATATTCAAAATGGCACAAAAATTGTACAAAAATCGCTATTGCAGCGCCCTCTACGAGCGATTTTTTTACAAATTAAGGGAGGACCTCCTTGCCATAGCCAAGAACTTAAAAAAAAATTTTTTTGGTTCAATTCTATGCATAACTTCATACACTTTTCGATGGTGCAATATTCAAAATCGCACAAAAATCGCTATTACAGCGCCCCCTAACGGCGAATTTTTTGCAAATTCAGGGAGGACCTGCTTGCCATATCCAAAAACTTAAAATGAAAATTTGGTTTAATTCTATGCATAACTTCATACACTTTTGGACGGTACAATATTCAAAATCGCACAAAAATCACTATTACAGCGCCCCCTACCGGCGAATTTTTTCCAAATTCAGGGAGGACCTGCTTGCCATAGCCAAAAACTTAAAATAAAAATTTCGTTCAATTCTATGCATAATTTCATACACTTTTCGATGGTACAATATTCAAAATCGCACAAAAATCGCATTTACAGCGCCCCCTACCGGCGAATTTTTTCCAAATTCAGGGAGGACCTGCTTGTCATATCCAAAAACTTAAAATAAAAATTTGGTTCAATTCTATGCATAACTCCATACACTTTTGGATGGTACAATATTCAAAATCGCACAAAAATTGTTATATCAGCGCCCCCTACCGGCGAATTTTTTCCAAATTCCGGGAGGACCTGCTTGCCATAGCCAAAAACTTATAATAAAATTTTGGTTTAATTCTATACATAACTTCATACACTTTTTGATGGTACAATGGCGACAGACAGACGGACAGACGGACACACAGACAGACAGACATTTTCTATAAACATGTTTTTTGGAATCTCTGACCCCTAAAACATGCAAATCCGTCGAAAACAGGAAGTCGAAAAAAATTTTGATTACAATACTTTCTTCTATTGAAGATAGAAGAAAGCAATAAATACAAAGTACAAATTATTTTCTAAATATATGCATTTTTTTTTAAATAATTATATGGCATTAAAAATTGAATTTAATAAAATATATTTCAATAAGTTCTTATATAATTATTTCTAAATTTTTTATTGAAAATACTATTAATTGAAATTCTCTAAAGTTAAAACTGGTGCAATAATTCTGTGACCAGATGTCTGCACTTTTGCTCATCACCCCAGCGAAAAAGTGAACTTTCCCACTTTTCGTCCTTCCATAGGGAGTCATCTAGGAATGAGACACTAGTGCTCTGGACTTCGAAGTACAATTTATAGGCATTGCTATTACAGCGACATCTGTTAACGGTTTTTGTAACTACATTTTAAAACTTATGTATAACAGTTTTACAGCTTTGCTAATACATAAACCGTTTACTGAATAATTCTATTGATGTTTGTTTTTGATATATTTAATTTTGAAGTCAGGGTCATAATCGCTGGACACCCTGTAGTACGCGTCAGTGGCAGCAGAGAAACAAAATAAGAGAAGATGTTGAGATCGAAAATATCCCCACAAATTTGAACTTCGATTTGGTTTTCGAAACTATCGATTATAATTTCAAGGCATGTGTTATTGACATAAGATGTTATGTTATGTATACAATATACATTATGTAAAACATATTTTATGAATAATTAAAAAACAAAAATGCTTTACTAATTTAACGCAATTATTCCAACTGGTAAATAAATCACACGAGTTGTATTTTTCTAATTGAGTGAAAAATTGTCCATGCTAGGATTCGAATCAGGGATCTTTGGCTTAAGCTGCTAATGCTCTGCCAACTGAACTATTTTGAAAAAATCTGACAGGCTAACAATAAGGTTAGCTGTGGGAATTTTGTCTACTCGATTTGTCCGAGATATCTCAGTTGGCAGAGCAATGTCAGCTTAAGTCAATGGCGGCTTAAGTCCCTGGTTCGAATCCTAGCCTGGACATTTTTCACTCAGTTGGAAAATTACAACTCGTGAGACAAAAAAAATCTGAATAAAGAAACCGATTGCATATTTTCATTGTTATTTTTAATAAAGCAAATAAAAAGTTTTTTTAAATAAAGATAGTATATAGGAAAATGCAAACAATTAACACACCTGTAGTCTCGACTTCAGTTACTCGACTTAAAACATTTAAATATGAAATCTAGGGAATGTTTAAAGCATAGAGTAATTCTTCAACTCAACGTAGTAAAAAAATTCAAAATGTGTAATTTATATTGATGCTCACAATACAAGAACAATTTAAAATGATTCTCTAGTTAAGGAAAGGACACAAAAATATGCTATTGAAAAATAGATGAAGTAAAATTCTTTAAATAGATATTATAGTTTTTTCCATGCGAATAGCAATAATTTAAGCTTTTTTTTTACAAATCAATCCAAGTACCGTATATCTGCTTGGAGAGCAAAAAAAAAAAAAAAAAAAAAAAAATTCAAATAAGAAAATCGTCTCCATCTTATTGAAAGTTTAAAGAATTATTACTTCATTTTAACACATTTAAGTGATCAACATTCAACTGCATTTAGAAATTCTTAAAAAAAATATTACGAAATGCGATCAGTATTTTAAATCGCGTACATTTTATCCTTAATTGATTTGTGTAATTCATCCCTAAATGTTGTAATAGTGATATCATTTTTACAACATTGGCCAATGTTATAATATTAAAAATGAAGCCCAATATACGGCCCCAAAATAAAAATAAGGCATTGAAAAATTCAATTTCTTAAAAACGGCAAACTTATTAAATTTATCGTTTAGAACAGTGGTTCCCAACTTTCAATGGTACGCGACCCACCTTTAAATAAAAAAAATTATCACGGCCCACCTATATATAGTTGTATATTAGTTTGAAAATTTTTGTATGGCCTCTATAAGCTATCGGCTATCCTACCCAACGAAAAAGGCAAATTTCTATACGAAGAACGCTGAAATGCTTCAACAAACTTAGGGGGATGATAGTACTCATCAAGACGAACAAAAAATGCAATGGAATATGGGGTCGCAAACCACTTATTGAGTCACAAATACAGAGTGTTTTACCGTAACTGAAGTCTGCTTGTCGGTAATAATTTTGCGAAAAATTAAAATATTGCAATAAAAATGTAACGATATGTACCTTATTTTTATGAAATGTGATAGCACAACAAAAAGTTCTGGAAAAGCAGGGTACTCACACAATGATGATACCGTATGAACTGATAATCACAGTCCAAAATGGGAGCGACCAATTCATACTGCTAGCGCTTATAATGGAAACTTCTACCACTGTATTTTGTGACTTTATCAGATTTCATATAAAATAAGGTACATATCGTTACATTTTTATTGCAATATTTTAATTTTTCGCAAAATTATTACCGACAAGCAGACTTCAGTTACGGTGAAACACCCTGTATTTGTAACTCAATAAGTCAGGCATGTCAAACACGTGACCCGCGGACAACACTTGGCCCGCCAGCAACTTCTCTGTGGCCCGCCAACCCTTTGGCAATTTCCCCGTGTTTGATTCAGTTCTTGTTTGATGCAGAAAATACATTTCGCACGAACACACTTGCAAAGGTTGCAGTGTTGCCAAGATGGAGAAAGTTTTTATTCAAAATATTCACCACTCTTTCTGAATATTTATCTTCACTATATTTAATGATAAAAATTCTGTGATTCTGATTTAATGATAAAACAAAGAGAAGATTACTAGAATAAATATTGATAGCTATTTTGGTGTAAAAAATTCCACAATCTGGCAACACTGCCCTGGCTTTAGGAGGTGCAAACATCAGAAAGTAATATCATATGATTATGGCCAAATGTAACTCATTTTAAAATTTCATCTCCAAAAGATTGAGGATGCAAAAATAACTAGTAGGAAAGTTAAAAAGAGCAAATCTTGAATCTGAAAATTTAAAGATCTATTAAAGTCTTATAGTTATATTGAATGTAATAAATTATTTCACTGCTCTGTTTGATTTACATTTCATTACAAAATAATATGCAGTATTTGTTTAGCACTAAAAATGTATCGAAAGCTATTAAAATATAGTGCTAATTAATGACAAAAAGTTTAAAAAAAAATCAAAATAAATAGCTTTGAAAGCCAGATTTCGGAAATTATTCATAAGGCCGTACAATCACCATAGCTGATATATTTTACTCAATTATGAAAATTTTGTTATTTCATAAGTTTATATTGCAAACAATTGTGTTCTTACAACCGTTGGTTTTATAAAAAAGTAGCAATTACAATTTAAAAGAAAAATGCAAAGATCAGGATTATAAACTTAATAATATAGTTTTGTATGACTTTGCCATTTAAATTTTTAAATGGTAACATATATTTCTTTATGTTTGGCAGCACACTCTGTACGAAATCTTTGCTACTTTTATTTTTACAGAATAAAAAATGTTTAAAATTTTAAAGTTTGTTGTAATTTTACTTAATAAATAGTTTTTTTAACTATTTTCTGGTACGTATTTTAATTTTTCCAATAAATAATAGCTTTCAAATTTTGCAAGTTTTTTTTTTTAACAAGTTTGTTTTTTTAATGTAATTTCATTTTGTGCGATAGTAATAAAATTAATCTGCTTATTGTTGTTTGGTAAAGTGACCCGCGGCATCGTGTACATTGCTTAATTTGGCCCGAGGTAGTAAACGAGTTTGGCATGCCTGCAATAAGTGATTAGCGATCCCATGTTCTATTGCCTTTTTTGTTCGTCTTGATGAGTACTATCATCCCCTTAAGTTTGTTGAAGAATATAATAAAATATAATAATTAAAAAGACGTTTAATTATTATCAAAACATAACTTTATAATTAGTGATATTTTTGGCACTGGTGTTTATTATTGAGAGCGTCTATATCAGTGTTAAAACTGGTTAATTTTAACCTTAAGAGGTCTGGTCACTCAGCTTAGGAATTCTCCTCCGTACTTTTGATGCATTCGTATATTTAAACTATCTTCTCGGGAAATTCATATTTTTAACATCGTTTTTCTGTGTACTCTTATTAAAGGATGTCTCTTTTTACTTTCTTCTATCTTTACAAGAAGAAAGTACTGGATTCGTGAAAAATTTCGACTTCCGGTTTTCGACGGATTTATATGTTTTAGAATGCCCAGAACACGATTTGATGGTTTTTAGAAAATGTCTGTCTGTGAGTCTGTCTGTCACTCTGTCACTCTGTGAATCTGTATGTGACAAAAATTTTGTGGGCGCTCTATCTCAAGAACAAATGCACGGAATTTCACAAAACTTTATATTTAGTTAGACCTTGATATAAACTGGACCTGATTAGTTTTTGGTGAAAATCGCCCAACAGGTGGCGTTGGTATGCGGCATTTTTCACGATTTCTGCAATAGTTATATCTCAAGAACTACTGCACGTATTTTCATAAAACTTCAGATTTCGTTAGTCTAGGACATAGTTTGGTGCTGATTACTTTTTTGTGAAAATCGCCCAACAGGTGGCGCTGCTATGCTGCGTTATTCATGATTATCGCAATAGCTCTAACTCAAGAAAAAATGCACGAATTTTCATCAAACATCAGATTCAGTTAGTCCCTGAAATAAATTACTGCTGTTTAATTTTTGGTATAAATCGCCCAACAGGTGGCGTTGCTGTGCTGCATTTTTCACGATTCCTGCAAGAGCTGTATCTCAAGAACTATTGCACGGATTTTCATCAAACTTCAGATTTAGTTAGTCCTTGACATGAATTGACGTATAAATTAGTGCTGTTTAATTTTTGGTGTAAATCGCTCAACAGGTGGCGCTGCTATGCTGTATTTTTTGCGATTTCCGCAATAGCTTTATCTCAAGAACTAATGCTTGGATTTTCAACAAACTTCAGATTCAGGTATACCTTGATATCATTTAGTGCTGCTTATTTTTGATGTAAATCGCTCAACAGGTGGCGCTGTTATGCTACATTTTTCAGAATTTCCGATATAGCTCTATCTCAAGAACTAATGCACGAATTTTCATCCAACTTCAAATTCAGATATACTTTGATATGAATTGGTGCTAAATCGTTGTTATTTCTTGTACTATTTAAAGGATTTAATTGACGTGATTTATATAGAAGAAAGTTTTGTGATGGCCACAACATACTAGTTTTCTTAGTTTTCAAAATACAGTCGAACTTCCCTTTAAGGAAGTCCCTGTTTAAGGAAGTTTTCTAGTTAACGAAATTTTCTGCTGAACCTTGACTTTGAACACAATTAACATGTAAATTAATCTCCATATTACAAAAAATATATTCTATGTAACTAAGTTTATTCCACTTTTTGTGCGTGTACAGCAATCAAACGGGGAGGTTGTTGTTGCGACGTTATGTATGAATTTATTTCAACGGATTGTATGGAAATGAAATTATTTATTTAATCATTTCCTTTCAAAAGAAGAAATTTAAAAAGCCATCGATACAAGAAGAAGGGATTCCAGTTTCACGAAAATGTTACAGATAAATTGTTCGGATACTTAAAAAAGCGGGAAAAATTTTATGAAAAGTGTATTTTTCAATTCCTACAATTAGTTCACACTCTCCCTATATTTATTTATATATATACTTATATATCTTGTTCAAATTTTCAATCGTTAATAAAATACGCATTATTCATCCTATCAAGTTGAAATAATTTTTTTTTTAACTTATACTGGATGACAATTGATGTAAATACTGTTTTTTCAAATATTAATTCATTAATTAAATTTTAATTAATTAATTTTAGTTTTGCATGGAAACAAATGACGGTCATTGGTTATTGAAGATCAATGAAAGTATTTTCAATAAGGGGTTACCATAGGGGGGACCCTGTTCTGTCGCCAAATACCGCCAAGTTTGTCGCTAACTTGGCGACCAAAATGATTCGCCAAAAGTGACGCCAACTTGGTGATATCGCTAATATTTCGCCAAATTCCCATAGAGTTCCATTGTAAACCTACTTGCTTATAGAAAATAAACAAATTGAGATATTTTAATGCAACAAAAACTATTATTAGCTTAAGGGATTATATTAAATTTGTCTTTCATGACCTAAGTAGGAACTGCTTTAAAAACAAAATTTTTATATTACTTGTTTATAAGAAACCTGTAAAAAAGTAATATTTAAGACATTTAAAAGTTAAGGATATCAAAATACTGAGAAAAAGAGAAAAGTTATGTTACGCTTCAGTTTTTGTTTACCTCTCTTTATTATGTGATTTTTTAGGCATTATTCTAATAAAAATTTTCTCATGTGTCTACATTGCATCAAAAAATAAATTAAAATACATTTTCCCAATATTTCCATTTTATATGCATTTTTCATTTAATGCATGTGTATTTTATTATACAAATTTCATGAATTTGAGTTGATTTCTATTTAACGAATTTTCTTCATAACGAAGTATTTAAGTGTAACGACGAGACTTCGTTAAATGGAAGTTTCACTGTATTTCTAAAATCTATTCTGAATTTAATATTTTATGTGTTAAAAGCGGGCGAATTGTGAGTAAGATTTTAACACCTCATATAAAATTAAGTCTATTCTTTAGAAATATTTTGAGAACTAAGAAGAAAAGAGACATCTTTTAAGGAAGTGTACACAAAACAAGTAATATAAAAATTTTGTTTTTAAAGTCAATTCCTACTTAAGTCATCAAAGAAAAATTTAATATTATCCCTTAAGCTAATATTAGTTTTTGTTGCATTAAAATATCTGAATTTGTTGATTTTCTATAAGCAAGTAGGTTTACAATGGAACTCAATGGGAATTCGGCGAAATATTAGCGATATCGTCAAGTTGGCGTCACTTATAGCGACTCATTTTGGCCGCCAAATTTGGCGATATATCGCCAAGTTGGTGACTAACTTGGCGGTATTTGGCGACAGAACAGGGTCCTCCCCTACGGTAACTCCTTATTGAAAATATTTTCATTGATCTTCAATAACCAATGGCCGCCATTTTGTTTTCCATGCAAAACTAAAATTAATTAATTAAAATTTAATGAATGAATTAATATTTGAAAAAACTGTATTAACATCCATTGTCATCCAGTACAAGTTTAAAAAAATTTATTTCAACTTGATAGGATGAATAATGAGTATTTTATTAACGATTGAAAATTTGAACAAGATATATAAATAAATATATAAATAAATAAATATAGGGAGAGTGTGAACTAATAGTAGGAATTGCATAATAGAAGTTAAAAATATCAATTTCCCGAGGAGATATTTTAAATATACAAATGCATCAAATGCCCATAGACTTTACATTAATGAGGGGAAATCGGAAGCTAGTTGACCAGCCCCCTTAAGTTACTTTCTACACGCAGTTTGTTTCTGTACTTGTTTTTCAAAAACAACAAAGTAGAAAATGGATGTTCACACAATTATGTCGTGTTGAACCCCATTAACGAATTCAAAGCTGAATTAGATATTTCTGGATATTGTGCTAGTATATTCATGCAGAAGGAAATTAAGGATTTTCCCTTCAATTATTGTTGAAATTGTTATATTTTTTTAAACAGATGAAATAAAAGATATATTTTTGTGACAAACTTCGATTGCTCCGCGATCCACCAGTAGGTCGCGACCTATAGGTTGTTGAACCGGGTTTTTTTTAGAATATAATTTATGCATTATAATATTATAAGTAATGCACAAAACTGGCTTGAATGCTTTCTTTTAAAAATTATTTTTAAGTTGTATCTGTGAATATCGGCAGATGTAAATTTGACATACGACATTCAGCGACTTTCGAAATATTGGCCAATATTGGCTAGGACATAAGCCGATATATAAAAATAGCAAATAAAGCCTTTGTGCAACAATATTAAAAAGCAGAAAAACCAACGTTTAAAATGCACAAATAATATATGAAAAGCAACAGACAGCTGTTTCGAATCTACTAGCGAGATTCTTCTTCAGTGCAAAAGGAACAGCGTGCTAGAAAAAGCAAGGCTGAGCAACATCATAGACAGAGACGCGTTGGCTTTTATACCCTATGCGGGTGGCGAAGGCGATGAAACAACCAATGAGAGAGAAGCAGTGGAAACGACTGGGTGGACAAGTAGCGACATCTACCGGAGAAGTAGAGAAAAGAAACCAAAAAAGGGGAATTAAATTAACGCTTTCCAAATACTTGGAAAATCTGGAGTACTAGATAAGTCATTGACTAAAGAGTGAGAATTTTTAATGCTATGGTAAGCTTCCCAAAAATCAAGATCAAGGTTAGAAGAACATTTTTGGATAATGATGGCTGAAGAAAAATCGAACCTATGTTGAGAAGACCAAGAATGTTGAGCAATAGAAGAACGTTTGAGCTCCTGATTTTTAACATAACCTTCATGCTCTTTTAAACGAAATCTAAGAGCACGTTTAGTCTGGCCAATATAAGAAAGACCACACTGACAAGAGATCTGGTAAATGCCCCAATTATCTAGGCGATCAACGGGGTGTTTGAGATTTGAAAAAGGGATTTTATTAACAGGAGAAAAAATAACTTTAAAATCAAACCTTCTTAGGATTTTAGCAACTTGCTGACTGATTTTAGGAAAAAATGATAATACAACTGAAGTATTAGAGTTGGAATTAGAATGCTTTTCAGAATGGTCGGATTTCGTCAATTTCTTATAAATAGAATCGATAATATTAGAGGAATAACCACGATCGACAGCAATAGCTTTGAGGTAATTAAGTTCAGCACTAAGTAACTGAGGAGTGGAACAAATATTAGTAGCCCGAAAAACAAAAGTATTGAAAGCAGCGAATTTCTGGTTAGGGGGATGAGAAGAATACCTGTGAGGTGGGAGACTGACAGCAAAAGGTTTACGAAAGACGGTAGTCTGAAAGCCATTTTCACAACGGATAACAAGGACATCCAGGAAAGAAAGACAGTTATTGGTCTCAATTTCAGAGGTAAATTGAATGCAGGGATCAATGGAATTCATAATAGAGAGAATATGATTAATATCCGAATTCATTTCAATCAGGACATAAACATCATCAACATAACGAACATAGAACGGAAATTTTAAGATTTCAAAAAGCTTGACCTCAAAATAGTGCATATAAATATCGCATAAAATTGGACTAAGAGGATTACCCATAGCCAAACCGTCAATCATACGGAAGAAATTACCATTGAAAACAAAAGTATTTTGCGACAAGCAAGCGCGAGTGAGAAGTATAAGTTCCTCGATTTCAAAATAAGAGAAATGGAATTCACAAAGCCTTTTCTTGAGGCAATCTAAAGCCCCCTCAACCGGAACGTTTGTAAATAATGATTTAACATCAAAAGAAACCATCATGTGTCCCTGCGGCTTAAAAGCCTTGCTTTTTCTAGCACGCTGTTCCTTTTGCACTGAAGAAGAATCTCGCTAGTAGATTCGAAACAGCTGTCTGTTGCTTTTCATATATTATTTGTGCATTTTAAACGTTGGTTTTTTTGCTTTTTAATATTGTTGCACAAAGGCTTTATTTGCTATTTTTATGTATTTGGCGTTAACGGGCCTTTATTCTTCTGTAATTATTATTTTTTTTTTTTCCCGCAATGTCTCAAATCAATAGGTTTTGTAATTTACGATTAAAAAAGTACAGGTTTTTGGAACACTTACATTTCCTACTTGATTGTAGGCATAAGAAGGTTATTCCTAAATTCATTTCCATTCGTTGTATTTTATTTTCTTCAAATAGGATTGAGAAGGTCTTATTTCGTTCTAAATTAGCTCTTTTAAGAGCTTTGATTCAAGAGACTCGCCACAAGATTGCTCATATAGAGCGCGAGTTATATTCTTTACATATCAGCCTCGCTAATTCTACTCCTGATTTTCAGTCCATTGACAGAAGGTCATGGAGCAGAGTTCTCACAGCTTCTTCTGTTCATTGTTCGGTTTTAAAGAAGAAATTTAATGCGCTTTGTGGAAGTTCTGTCGCTAATAACTGCAGTAATTTTCCTCTTGTTAACCAAAATGCTGTTGTCAATCTTTCTGGTGTTCCATTAAGTAACAATCAGCTCGATGCTCTCAAATTGAATAACAATTTTTCTGTCTCTGCTATTCCTTCTTTACCTAATCTTATTGCTCCTATTGAAAGAGCCTTTAAGCATAGTGCTCTATCTTCTTCTCAAAAAGAGTCAATTAGGCATCTCATTGCCAATACTGTTGATTTCAATTCTAATGTTTATAAACCCAATCTTAAACATCCTGTTAAACAATGTCTGAAAAATTTGCGTTCTGATCCAAACTTAATTATTACTAAGGCCGACAAAGGTGGTCAGATTGTTCTTCTCGACAAATTTACGTATTTGGAAAAAACCCATAAATTAATTAATGATGGTCCGTATGTGGATATCCGCAAAGACCCTTCCACTAGTGAAATTAACTCTATTAAGTCTGCCATTAAGTCTTCTTCCATTATTCCTGCTCACTTTAAGAAGTCCCTTATTCCGTCTATTGCGCATTGTGCCAGGTTTTATGCTTTACCTAAGGTCCATAAACCTGACATTCCTTTTAGACCTATTGTCTCTAGTATCGGTACAGCTTCTTATAAGCTTGCCAAATATTTAGTTTCTGTTTTTTCCCCACTTTTGAGCAGTAACTGTTTCACTGTTAAGAATTCTTTTGATTTTGTTAAAAAACTTCATAATTTTAAGCCGCAGGGTCACATGATGGTTTCTTTTGATGTTAAATCATTATTTACAAACGTTCCGGTTGAGGGGGCTTTAGATTGCCTCAAGAAAAGGCTTTGTGAATTCCATTTCTCTTATTTTGAAATCGAGGAACTTATACTTCTCACTCGCGCTTGCTTGTCGCAAAATACTTTTGTTTTCAATGGTAATTTCTTCCGTATGATTGACGGTTTGGCTATGGGTAATCCTCTTAGTCCAATTTTATGCGATATTTATATGCACTATTTTGAGGTCAAGCTTTTTGAAATCTTAAAATTTCCGTTCTATGTTCGTTATGTTGATGATGTTTATGTCCTGATTGAAATGAATTCGGATATTAATCATATTCTCTCTATTATGAATTCCATTGATCCCTGCATTCAATTTACCTCTGAAATTGAGACCAATAACTGTCTTTCTTTCCTGGATGTTCTTGTTATCCGTTGTGAAAATGGCTTTCAGACTACCGTCTTTCGTAAACCTTTTGCTGTCAGTCTCCCACCTCACAGGTATTCTTCTCATCCCCCTAACCAGAAATTCGCTGCTTTCAATACTTTTGTTTTTCGGGCTACTAATATTTGTTCCACTCCTCAGTTACTTAGTGCTGAACTTAATTACCTCAAAGCTATTGCTGTCGATCGTGGTTATTCCTCTAATATTATCGATTCTATTTATAAGAAATTGACGAAATCCGACCATTCTGAAAAGCATTCTAATTCCAACTCTAATACTTCAGTTGTATTACCATTTTTTCCTAAAATCAGTCAGCAAGTTGCTAAAATCCTAAGAAGGTTTGATTTTAAAGTTATTTTTTCTCCTGTTAATAAAATCCCTTTTTCAAATCTCAAACACCCCGTTGATCGCCTAGATAATTGGGGCATTTACCAGATCTCTTGTCAGTGTGGTCTTTCTTATATTGGCCAGACTAAACGTGCTCTTAGATTTCGTTTAAAAGAGCATGAAGGTTATGTTAAAAATCAGGAGCTCAAACGTTCTTCTATTGCTCAACATTCTTGGTCTTCTCAACATAGGTTCGATTTTTCCTCAGCCATCATTATCCAAAAATGTTCTTCTAACCTTGATCTTGATTTTTGGGAAGCTTACCATATCATTAAAAATTCTCACTCTTTAGTCAATGACTTATCTAGTACTCCAGATTTTCCAAGTATTTGGAAAGCGTTAATTTAATTCCTCTTTTTTGGTTTCTTTTCTCTACTTCTCCGGTAGATGTCGCTACTTGTCCACCCAGTCGTCTCCACTGCTTCTCTCTCATTGGTTGTTTCATCGCCTTCGCCACCCGCATAGGGTATAAAAGCCAACGCGTCTCTGTCTATGATGTTGCTCAGCCTTGCTTTTTCTAGCACGCTGTTCCTTTTGCACTGAAGAAGAATCTCGCTAGTAGATTCGAAACAGCTGTCTGTTGCTTTTCATATATTATTTGTGCATTTTAAACGTTGGTTTTTCTGCTTTTTAATAAGCCGATATCTTTTTGCTACCTGGTACTGGAACAATCATAAATTGTCTGCTATGCCGTTCTCATGTTAATGGAATAAATGGTTGCACAGAAGGATCAAAATCCATGATAGAAGCACTCGCAATGGCTGGTGGGAAAATTACATTGAACAGCAGTTTTTTTCTTTTTTCCAATACCAATACCAGTAATTCGAAATAGCAAATTTTGCAATCTTTGGTGTAGATATCGGCGAAATTTCGTTTTCCATACGAGCGGGCTAAGCTACACATTACGGTATCACTGAGTTGCAAAGGGTGGAAAACTCCGGGTTTATTCCCAGAAATAAATCGGATTTTTCTCTGGGAAAAATTTTAAAAATTCCCCGGGAGTTTTCAGAAAGTTTTAGGCATGGAAATTTATGATTTATAATTTTGTAACGATTTCAATTTTCGTAAATGTAAACAATATATATTTTTAGAAATGTAAATAAAAGCAATAACATAAATAAGAAAAATAGCGCAAATTAGACAAAGGCTAACGAAATAGATGCTTAAGCTACAAAAATATTTAGTAAGAGTAATTAAAATCAGTATTGAATTCAGGTGGTAGGAAGTAGGGGGTGGTAGAAAGGGCATCCCACCCGGAATTTTAGAGATTTTGTGTTTTCAATGGTCAAAAAGTGCAATTTCCCCCCGGAACTCTGAAATGCCCCCCCCCCCTCCCGCCCGGAACACAGAAATTCCTCCCGGAGAAAAGTGTCTGAATTCAACACTGATTAAAATATTATAAGTAATTTAATATTTTAATAGTCGATAAGTAAAAAGTGAGAAAGACAGATGACAGATTCATCTTGCCTGACATTAAAGTAAACATCGCCACTTTTCTCCGAATTAGTAATGTAAACAAAAAAGAAGATGAAGGGCCCACCGTGTCTGAATGATTAAGGCACCACGCCGCTAATCACTTGAAAGCATAGATAGGCTGCGGGTTCAACTCCCGCTGGCTCCGTTGCACACTCTTTGTGAAGCTCCCGGATGTATTTCTCTGGTATAGTAAATTTTCTTGTGCTATCTCGTCCTTGTATATTGACGATGACTTATAAGCGGTCTTTGATGTCAAGCACACAAGTCAGATGCATGTGTTCAGTAAATAAATAAGATGAGCAAAACTAAAAGAAATCATGCAAAAATGCAATGCAACTCAGAAGAAAACTAATATAGAGTATGCCTGAATAATAAGCATGCCAATTAACTGGAATTAATAATTTTATGTTTCAAAGAAACATTTAAATCCTTACCAATTTACAACCGCCACTGTTGATTGCTGTACAGAAAATCATTTTTAAGTATAGCAGTAATCCCCCGAGTTTCTCACATCAGACCAAAGCTGGATACCGGGTGAGCAAAAAGTCCGTATAAACTTTAAAAATTCATAAAAACCGAAAAAATAACCGAAATGAAAAACTGTTAGCAGGATTAGCATCTATAGGTCACGGGAATTTTTTAAAGACAGAAATAAAAAATAACTCAAAAACAGACGACAGATGGCGCTGGTTCGTGCGATTTTGGTGGAAATATGCAAATGAAACGGCTATAAGAACTTGCGCTCCTAATCCAGCACGTAAAATAACTTCCCCAACAAAGCTTTATCCTTCATACTCAGCATCCTTGATCACGTACACGGCTCACAACGATGAACTAGTTCTGGATTAGGAATGCAAGTTCTTATAACCATTTTATTTGCATATTTCCACCAAAATCGCACGAACCCACGAACCAGCAACATCTGTCGGCTGTTTTTTGAGTTATGTTTTATTTCTGTCTTATAAAAATTCCCGCGACCTACAGATGCTAATCCTGCAAACAGTTTTCCATTTCGGTTATTTTTTGGGGTTTTATGAATTTTTGAAGTTTATACGAACTTTTTGTTCACTCGGTATATAGACTTCTATATATTCAGTTTAGCGTCAGACTACTAAAGTGTGGCGTTGTGATTCGTGACCAGTTTTACTATCGGAATGTCCGCATTAACTATGTTCTCAGCTTTGAACAATTGAAAGAAACCACTATTGGAGTCCGTGCAATATTGACTGGTGTTATCTGTTCTATTTTGATACGAATACGATGCTTATTTCCTTATGAAATTTCATACACGTGGACAGCAAAGAATGTTCTTAGGGCTAAATAACATATATACATTCTAAGGCAGATTTGTCTGAATGATTTTGCTCGTGCTTTAGACTTTTAAGTAAATCAATTCCCGCCGCAAATATAGGGGAGAAAAATATTTGTAAAAAATATTTAGCTTTTATCGAGAAGAAATCAGTTATTTTCCATTCAATATTTAAACTAAAAGACCATGTTACAGGCCTTATAATGCTCTTAGTCCTCTTAGGGCTCCTGTCCCTGACGGCGAAGACACTCACGAGCACAGACATTAGAAAAAATAAGATAATAATCTGTGCTCACGAGCTAATGCTAATCCTATGGGGAGGGATTTGTCTAATATCTCATTTGCATTTCGACATTTTTAATTTTTTTTTTTTTTTTTTTTGCATTAGATAGCCGAAGCTACATCGCATCTTTTTTACTTTTTCGATTTTGGTCGCAGATATTTTTTATAAAGTTATTTTCACTTTCAAAACCGGTTCTGAAACTGAAAGTGTCATTCTAAAAAATATCTGCAACCAAAATCGAAAAAGTAGAAAGCGTGCGATGTAGAGACGAATCTGGGCTATCCAATGCAAAAAAAATTATTTTAAAATGTCGGAATGCAAACAAGATATTAGAAAAATCCCGCCCCATAGGATTAGCATTAGCTCGTAAGTGCCTTCGCCGTCTAAAGACGCAAACGCAAGCAGATTGCGTTCCGCTTCAGAGGAAACTCTGATTCAGTCATTCAGGGTAACTTTGAACCATGGGGTGTAACTTTGCACCACCTCCTATTTTTCAATATTTTTAACTCAAAAAGACTAAATAAACTCCAGAACTGAGGTCTGTTGGCAAGGTTCTAAACTGGGATTTCTACTCTTTATTTTAGAAAATAAATTAGCAACATTATGCGCTATTAATTGCATCATCTAACCATTTTTGTGAAGTACTGTTTTCAAGCTAATTTTGAATGCTGTTTTGAAGTTGTTGTAATCCTATTAAAATTTCATAGTAAGTAACAATATACTCATTTATCAATTGTCTAAATGTTGTAAATGTGATAATATTTTGTGATCATTTATTTATTAATAATTAATAAAATGTAAAATAAGAAGGCGCTAACATTTTATCACATTTTCAGGGTAACTTTCAGCCGGCTCAAAGTTATACCGATGTTTATAATTTACTGATTAGAGGTGCTACTGTCAAAAATTTCCCATATTTGCACGTATATTTTATATAAATGCCGAAAGTGAACATTAGATATAACATATAAATATTTTCACGAATATGTGTAAAATACATACAATTCATTTAAAGGCGTTTTTCGGGGCGGAGATACTCTAATTTGACATTTCATACATTCGACATTTTTTATTCTTGTTTGAATAATACTAGTACTAGTATGTATTACTGTAACTATGAATATATTATTGAGATAAAACATTGAAAATTGTTTTCCACTGCACTTTTATGTTTTACATGAACAATAAACAGGTTTTTTTATTTCTAAATGTTCATGGTTCTCTTCTTCCACTTTTCTTATGTCTGATATTTGTTGTAATATCATAAATTATACAAATCTTGTGATGTTGGGAAATGTAAATTCGGAGTCTTTACATATCTGAAAACATTTTTGGGGGTTTAAAGATGTACTAACTATAATACTTTTTTTTTATAATGAATTATTTTAGATAATATTTATCATATGGTGCAAAGTTACCCTAAATGGCTGGGTAACTTTGAACCAGGCTAAAAATTCATTTTTTATTGCTTTTTTCCTTATTATTCCTTAATTTTTGATAGTCAAACAATAATTTAGGATCATTTCTTCTCTTTTATGCCCCTAGTTGCAACAACATTCTTAAAATAAGAGTGTGGCATAGGAAAATAGAGAAAATGCGGATCAAACTTACCCTGAATAATATGCTCTATAATTTGCTCTCTTTTCTGAGGTCAATCTTCTGAATCTCATCTAGTGGTCAGCGGAGGATATCCTCCGCATGTTTATCACTGCCCCTTTCTTTTGTTAACGACCACAGAACCCGTGGAAAATAAAGACCAGGTAAATAAATTCATGTGTTTTTGTAGAGAATTCTTGAAAACGAGACATAAACTCAGCCTTACACTCAAAATGGGCAATGAATGCAGTGGCATATTCTACTTATAAGGAATAAAAATAAGTTTTGGAAAAATAATTAGCATGCAAAGAATGTAGGTATGAATGCATCTCATGAGTTAATTACAGTATATACAGGGCAAGTGATAAGATTTTGGAAAATTTTAGGAATGAATTTCAGTATTTGTTTCAGAATTATTGGAAACTTTAGGAGCAATTACTACAAATTATAGAGCATATTTTTGATAGGTAATATACATCTGAAAAAATGTATTCAGAAAATTCTGTTTATTATTATACACATGGAAAAATATAAAAAATATCTCTTTGTATATATGTATATATATATATATATAAATATAATTCTGAATATCACTTCATTTGTATCCTAATCTTCTCATGGTAGCATACCGTGGTTCTACCATTGGAAAAACATTAAAATAAATTCTTTCATAATTTCAGCCATGTTTATTTTATTCAGCTAGCAAATAAGTGTCATTTGAGATTTTTTGGTACGGGCATTAGAAAAATATTCTCAAAAGTGGGTGTTAACATTAAGAAAAATATTGGTACAGTTTTTAATCTGAAGGCATCCTTCATACCCTTATCCATACAACGAATTTAACCCTTTCAGGGGCAAAGCACTTCTGTTGCTAAAATGTTTAAATATTGGATACACACCGGTATTTTTGAACAATTTTATAGGAAACTAAGTAAAAGCTTTTCTTCGCTTACATTATATGAAACGAAATTAAGTTCCTAAATTCTGGTGTGTGAATGTGGCATTTGGGAATTAAAATTAAGTGGTATTTAACATATACCAGTGTCCTTCTAGGGGTTAATAGTAAATGTACTTAGAAACCAAATGGTATCAGCTTCACTTACAGTACGATGATTTGTTGTAAAATTTGTGTGGTGGGCGGGGCATCATTTTTCCTCACGATCGTACATCCTTTACATGAATTCGATTTATGCTCGGTACCATTCGCTTAACTTAAAATTGAGTTAAATTTTACTGCTTTCCAGAAATTATAGAAGAGACGGAAAAAAAAACATGAACAAAAAAAAATACTATATTTAGAAATTACTTACTTTCTTCCTCTTTCAAAGAATATTTTAATTATACTCACATCACTAATATTTAAAGAAACAATTTTATAAATAGTATACTGTTAGTGAGCAGACGTGTATATAATTGTTCCCCATGCGCTTATAAATGATCGCACCTCGGCATAAAAGTGTTAGATACACCAAAGGAAAATTGTAAAGTTTTCTATAATTTGCTTGCAAAACAAAACATTTTTATTATGACAGTGTCATGCCAAAGAAATTGAAGCGTGAAGAAGGGAAATTTTCATAGACGCAATGTAAATCTCCGACCCTAAGCGAAACAGTGCAAACAGCTAAGCGGTAGAAATCTCATAAAGGGGCGAAAGATAACACGGGGTTTACTTGGCACGCTTTTGCGTGATCGCCAATAGCGATAATTATCAAAATGAGGAGTGCTCCTTGTTATATTAGAAGTCTATGGAGTGCTCTCCGCTGTCCCCTGTCCGCGCGAAGGCAGTGCGCCCCCCCTCCCCCCTCTTTTCGTCGATGGATCTTCTCTCCGAGGGAGAAACCCCTTTAGCGGGAGTTAGGTCAAAGATCGAAGAATACGTTAGATGAATCTGTTAGTTGTTATGTTAGATTTCGAGTGAAAGGGGAACTTTCGATGCGTAAAATTTATTATTTTACAGAGTGCTGTATCGCTGCAGATTTTTCCATTGTACGTATTCATCGGCTATCTATTTGCAATACAGAAAATATATCATAATAACAGAAAATGAACACATCATATTAAAAAATCTGTCCCAGTCGCTGATAAGTCACAAATCAAACTGACAAAGAAATGTCGTTTTGAATTCTCGCGGGGCGTTGACGCGAAGGTGTTATCTTAGGTTTACTACAAGAAAATTTGACGAATTGGTAGATGCAATGAAGAATGCCTATGATTAGATCTTCCCTTTGAGTGTGTTTTCTAGCAGAGCTGTTTGCACTGTTTCCAAAGCCTTCCCATTGAGGTGAGGTGGGACGGTGGGACAAGCAATTGACATACAAGAACTAAAATTAAATGAAAAAAGAAGTAATGCCTCCCCTGGCTGTATGCAGCTTTAAGCCGTTATCAGATTCACCGACTTTTCGAGCAACCAACTTTACAGCCGATTTTAATCCCGACTTTTTCCAGTTGAAAGGAAGAAAAAGGTTACAATTGTCTTTGCTAAAGTTGGAGGAAAACTCGGGAAAACCAGTATTACTAGTACCAGCCGTCAATATTTATCGCCTTTTCGTATCAATCACTTATCTCTGATTCGCTGAAATGTTGAAAGGTGGGAGGAAAAGTTGCGGCTAGGACAGACTTTTTTGAGATGGGGATATTGCTGTTTGCTATCACACTGGGTGCCGAGACAACATTTCGCGAAAAGTTGGAGGAAATCAAGAGTTGGCTCAAAAATTGCTCGAAAAGTTGGTGAATCTGATAGCGGCTTAAGGGGCATCCCACACTAAGGCGACACATAAGACATGTCGCTTGAATTCGCTGGAAAAACTGATTTAAAACAACTTAGTTCTTTGTTTCGACCTGTTTTTGTGCTACATGTTTCGGCTACATGTCGTTTGTCGCCTTAGTGTGGGATACCCCTTAGGCTGTACTCAAATCCAAAGGATCAACTTTCTGACATAAGTTTTAATTTATTTTTGTTCGGAAACGCATGAAACTAGAAGGTATTGTTATTCAGAAACTATGTCATCGAACTGTTTCTTCCGTTTTCTTGTAAACGTAATAGATCATGTCAAAGTTGGCATTTTGAACTGAACTTCCGAACGAAAGAAGAAAATCCAGTCAGTAAGGGGAGAAAAATGCCGTGTCATGTGATCAAAATCGCTTGCAACTCAATAGGTAATTTATTGATCCAAAAAAGGAAAACACAGTTTGATTCCAAATCGCTTCCATGGTCAAGCTTTCCAATTTTATATATTTCCGTTAAGAAATGAATTTGTAAATGTGTCAAAACGTTTTGTGCTTTTTGAGTGGAGCAGTTGAGAACAGCCTTAAGAGGGTTGATCACTCAGCTTCCGAATCCCCCTGACTAATGTAAAGTCTATGGGCATCAGATGCATTCGTATATTTAAAATATCTCCTCCGGAAATTAATATTTTTAACTTCTATTTTTGTGAACTCTTCCTAAAAGATGTCTCTTTTTTTGATTAGTTCTCAAAATATTTCTAAAGTATAGACTTAATTTTGTATGAAATGTTAAAATCTTACTCACAGTTCGCCCGCTTTTAGCACATAAAATATTAAGGAGCCTTGTACCTTTTAATCGCGTCGAAAATTAACGAAAAACTACAAAGTTTGAATTAGTCTATCTTCAAAGCCTTTTTATGTATAAACATGAAATTTTGGATATTGATTAAACGGATAGTGCTTTGTAATATGCTACCACTAGAAATTTATTAAACCTTTACAGAATTTGTGTATTTTTGAAATCAAAATAGCTCTTTTTTTACCTCATAAGTCATTGTGATATCTTGAGAAAGTATGTACGGATTTGCATGAAATTCGGTAAACATACTAATCATATATGTGTGTTTAAAATGATCTACTCTTAGGCTAAAATTACTTCATTAACTATATAAAAAAAATATTTTCGTAAAAAAAAATAAAAATTTTGTATTTTTAATGAATAAAAATATTCATAACTATTACCATTGTAAATACGTAAAAGTAGATCATTTTAAACACACATATTTGTTTAGCATATTTACCAAATTTCATGACAATCCATACATACTTTCTCAAGATATCATGCGCGCAATGACTTATGGGGTAAAAAAAGGAGCTATTTTGATTTCAACAATACACAAATGTCTAATTCAAACTTTGAAGTTTTTCGTTAATTTTCGACGCTTTTAAAAGGTACAAGACCCCTTAAATTCAGCATAAATTTTAGAAATATTTTGGGAACTAAGGAAAAAAGAGACATCCTTTAAGAAGAGTACAAGTAGAAGGAAAATGGGGGTTCTATTTCACCAGGAGCCAAGAGCAGGGAGCAAGGATGAGTGACAGGTGGGCGGAGTCGAGTGATTGACAGGTTAGGGGAGATAAGAAAGTGATGGACAGGTGGGAGGAGTCGAGACAGACTGGCGTCCACGCGGCATGTTATAGTAGAGGGGTTAAAACAAAGAAGCGATAATGAAAAGTGTACTGTAGTAGAGAGGGATTAAACAAAGGATAATGAATGAAAGTCTACTGTAAGAGAGGAATTAGAACAAAGGAAAATGTTAATGAGGATGATTAATGAAGGAAAGTCTGTTGTAAGAGGAAGGTAGAACAAAGGAATGATTAGGAAGGATGAGGTCATTAGGAAAGATCGCATGCAATTAAAAAAATACTTACCACGGAGCAGCGTCGAGACACGTCCTACCTCTGTGACGTCCACCGGGCTAATGAACGAAGAAGCGTGCAACAACCGGCTTCATCAAGATAAGGAGCTTGCTTCTGATTGGACGAGAGACGAGCCTAGGGGGCAGCACCATCGCTTTCACCCGAGAGCATGAACACGAGCGCCCTCTCTTGATAGGATTTTCAACTCACCTGTGATAACATCATCCTATTATGAACTGACATAAAGAGGTTAATACATTTTTAAGTTTTAACGAAATAAGTTATAATTTTTAGGCATTTGTTGATTTTCAAAACATGTTTTTTCATTTAGTCATTGTAATAAAGTTTTAAATAAATTAGTTAATTTTCATTTAGTTATTTGTTAATTTCCGAACAAGTTTTTTTTTTCAGTAAGTTATTTGGTAATAAAACTTTTTAATAAATTAGTAAATTTTTCTTTCAGTCATTTGTTAATTTCCGAAACAAGTTTTTTCTCAAATAAAGCTTTTAATAAACAACTTTACATTTATTTTCATTTAATTATTATTTAAAAGAATATAAATTATTTTTACTAATCAAAAGAACGCGAATTAGTTTTTAACAATAATGTTTTTGTTTAATTATTGTCAAGGATGATTGTTAACTGAAATATATGCTGAATGCGAAAACGGTTTTTTTTTTGTTTTTTGAACTAAGAAAAGAACTTTTTTAAATTAATGAACAACTGTTTTTGGAAAAAGGAGAAATATTGTGCTTTGCAACACTGAAAAAGAGTTGAAAATTAATGACTTCACCTAGTTTAAAGCATATTTAACATAAGATGAAGACCTAAAATGCTGTGGAAAGGTTTAAAAATAACATACTTTTGAATCGACCGATTTATGTTGGATTTACAATCTTAGAATTGCCTAAACTTCTAATATATAAATTTCACTATGATTTTATTAAAAAGAGTATAAAGATGATGTAAAGCTAATTTTCAACGACACGAACTCATTGTGTTACCATATACACACTAAGAATGTTTTGGATGATATGGAACATCATGCAAGCTTATTCGATTTCTCTGAGTATCCAAAGAATCATATACACAAATTCCATTACGGTTTTGTAAAGAAAACATACCTTTAGAATTACAGGTTTTGAACCCATACACTGCAACATACTCCCTTTCAAGAAAATAGATTGTATCAGTACATCCCGGAATTTTTTTTTTTCCTGGACAGGTGAAAGACTTGATCATTATCAAATCTCGCTCGGAGAGGACACATTATTGCAACCCGTTGTTTCATCATATGAATATGCTTTCTATATTAGTTTTTTTAACTACTTATTTTGAGATATATATTTTATTTATAAGAATGCAAGTTAGTTTTAATCTTTTAACTAAGACATTTTCAGTGACTAAGGAAGTAAAGTTTTGCTTTTTAGAAAAAGTGGTATGAACTTTATATTTTTTTTATTAGTTACTAATGAAAGATAATATAAATATATATATATATATATATATATATATATGTATATATATTCAAGTTAATAGAAATTTAGGTGAAAGCTTTTGAATTTTCTTAAGTGTTTTATCTAAAAGAATGCGAAGTAGCTGTAATCGCTAGTTTTCTCTCATGTCGCCTACGAGACAAGTGGTTTCTATATATAGTGAAAGGTTATTCTGTGTGTAACCATACGGTTGCGCATCAATGATGTTTCTTGCCGGTATTGTATCAATTAGTATTTTACTGCTTTTAACTAAGATATTTAAATGATAGATAACGCAAAGTTTTATTTTATTTTTAGAAAAAGTGGTTTGTACTTTATTTATTTATTTTATTTTATTATTAGTTACTAATGAAGGAATATATTTTTTCAAGTTAACAGTAAATTGATGTGAAAGCTATGAATTTTCTTAAGTTTAATCTTATCCACTAATTTGGAGAAATAATTTTAAATGCGCGAGCTACTGAACTCTTTTCAAATAGAACGAACAAGTTATTTTGATAGTTAGAATCTTATACCAAAAAAGGTTAATGATAATATATTTTAACAAATAACAATGTAGGCAATTAGATAAATATTTTTAACTAGTAAAATAACTATTTAAAGAAGCTTTTAAGTATTAACTTTTAGTAGTGGATTTTTTTTTTAACAAAATTTTCCAACATGTCAAAACAAAAACTTACTTCTTCAAAATTGAAAATCTTCATTGAATTCCCAGTCTTGAAAACACGCTAGCAAAATATAGAAAATAACAGTCCGCAAATGATTTCCGAATGAAGTTTTACAATGTTGTGATATTATTTTGTTTTCAATGACATCACTTTTAGACCCTTTGATTTGCTGAAACTAGCTTTAAATGAATGGGAAGCCAGTCCATAGTTTCACACGTTAGTTGAAATAACAATTGTAGATAATGTTTGTTATCAAGCAACTTTTGAAACGCTCACCCCTCTGGCGAGTTTTAGAAGGGGTGTTTTATCTTTTAGCATCTCCTGTGGGATGCAATCTCTCATAGCGTTCAACTATGAAAACTATGTATTGCTTTAGGCAAAAAGAAAAAAATAGTTTTCAGACATTTCCTATCACCATGTTTCTTATCTCAACAAAGATGTTCAATTAAGAATAGAAGATAAATCTTTTTTATTTTTAGTTTAAAATAAAAAGAGTATGTTTCGATTCAAATATAAATCTTTTTTCCTTTTTATACGTTAAAAATCAAGATTCCAATTAACAGAAATTATTTTTTTAATTTTCTGGAGACTGTATTAAGTTTTGTTTATAATGAGTTTTTACTAAAATTGATGAAATAAACAGATATTTTCTGCTAAAAGAAAAGAATGCTATTATTGCTTTTTCTCAGCTTTTAACCTGTTCAGAACCAGCATTTTTTTTTCATGAATTTTATTCGTTTGGCACTACTTTTATTAATTATTTCAATTAACTTTGTAAATCACAAAAATCACGTAATTAAATACAATCAATTTTACTTCTATTTTTTACTGATATCAAATTCAAACGTTTTAAGTACTTTCGTGGGTGCATATGCGCTCATGGTTCCGAATGGGTTAAAGAAAGATCGCTTCAAACATAACAAAGATTTGTTTTAAACGTTCATTAACCGTTTCAGTTGTATGAATAAATGTCTATCATTAAATTAAACTAATGTTATCATAAATTAAATTGTATTTATTTTTCAAGTTTTCAAAAGAATAACGCTTGATTTTCTTAAAAAGGTTGAAACACAAATAGATATTTTTAATCTATTGTATCTAATCTTTGTTCTTTAATCCAAAGACAACTTTTTAACGAAAGTTTTCATTAATTTTATTTACAAACTAACAGATGTTGTTATTAAAATACTTTGAAATAGAAAGACGTTTATTTCAAAACAGAATAAACCTTTTAGATAATACTCTGAAAGTAGATGTCTTTAACTAAATTATCAAACATATGAGTGAGAGAAATCTGATTGCTACGTGACAAAAATCGCTTTTAACAATGAATTTTGAGTCAGTTTTAATTTAGAAAAAAGTAAATGGCTAACTTCAATGACATATTTTTAGTTTTGTTGTTAGAAATAATATGTTAAACAAATCACATAGTTTGAAAATATATTTTTCGAGTTTATTTTTCAACAATTGTTTTTTTAAATGAAACCACAGATAAAACTAATGAAAGCAAAACTTCTGAAACACAAGTTGAATATCGAGAATGATAGAACATGTTTTAAATTAAGTAATGTAGAATGTGAAATTTTAAGTTCTGTTTAATAAAGCAAATAAATAAATTGAAAGACACATTTTGAAAGGATTGTTATAAGTTTGTTAAAACTTTTTTGTTTTAAGAAACACTAGACAAACATTACACTTAAAAGACAAAATAATTATACATACCTTTTGTTGATTGAAGCAAGCAGAGTCATTGAAAATAGCATGAAACTGAAAAGTCGACGGTAACTTTAGTTAATTTTATGCCGTAAAAGGTACGATGAAGTACCGCAGAGCACTAAGCTAAATGTCCGGTAAACGAGAGCTAAAGAACATACGACCTTCATCCACCAGATCCAAGACACAACTGATGTGCGCGGGGTCTAACACCTGCAGATGATGGTCACTGATTAGAGATCAAGGTCACTGATAACAGATCACGTGACCGCTAACAACCAATCAGAAGCGAGCTTTCAGGTATGACGACATCCTGTGGCAATACCTGTAGACAATCTGGCGCCAGTTGATTGACAGGGGGCGTCGTGGAATGTTAGGAATGCAGACAGAGTGGCGCCTACCTTCTGCTTCATAGTATTTTAGGAAAAAATATATATTACGTTGATGTAAAAGACATTATTTTTTTAAACTAACTGTTAATAATTTTGAAATAACATACTTTTCTCATACAAGCGAAAAAAGAATGTTTCAGAACATGTCTCTGATCATAATTAAACATAACTTTAAGCATAGTTAACCATCTCAGAGTATGATTAAACAAATTCGAACATAACTTTGGGCTTTTTTAAACAATCCGAACTATATTTGAACATATCCGAACATGTTCATTCATAACTTTGACAGTTTTTAATCTTTCAGAATTAAAAAAAATATTTAAAACTATTTTATTTTAAAATTTTTTGTAAAAATTTTAATTTATAATTTTCTTTTTAAGGTTTTAACTTTTTTTGTTAAAACTTTTTTTAACGTTTTAACTTTTTTTGTTAAAAATTTTTTAAACTTTTTTTGTTTAAACTTTTTTTACTTTTTTGTTAAAACTTTTTTTAACTTTTTTTGTTAAAACTTTTTTTTAACTTTTTAACTTTTTGTTGTTAAACATTTTTTTTTAATTTTGTTAAAACTTTTTTTTTACTTTTGTTAAAAAAAATTTTTTTTTACTTTTGTTCAAAAAAATTTTTTTACAAACTTTTTTTTTAAATTTTGTTAAAACGTTTTTTTACTTTTGTTAAAACTTTTTTTGTTAAAACTTTTTATAAAACTTTTTTTATAAAACTTTTTTTATAAAACTTTTTTTATAAAACTTTTTTTATAAAACTTTTTTTTTCTTAAAACTTTTTTTTTCTTAAAACTTTTTTTACTTTTGTTAAAAATTTTTTTCTTTAAACTTTTTCTACTTTTGTTAAAACTTTTTTACTTTGTTAAAACATTTTGTTTTACTTTTGTTAAAAAAATTTCTGTTAAAACTTTTTTTATATATATTTTTTGTAAAACTTTTTTGTTAAAACTTTTTTAAATTTTGTTAAACTTTTTTTTATATTTGTTAAAACTTGGTAAAACTTTTTATCATCTTTGTAAACTTTCTATAATTTTAATAAACTAATAAATTTTATACATACATATGTGTATATATATGTATATATATATAAATATACATATATATACTTATACATATATGCATATACATATACATACATACGTATGTTTTATATATATATATATATATATATATATATGTATGTATATATATATTTTACACAAGAACCCATACATAAACATTTAACTTTCATATATTTAGAGACACGTAGTCGTGGATGTATGCTTTTACTTAAACATTTATATAGATAGATACTACTCTTAAATTTACGTTCATGCAAAAAAACATTATTTTTCTTAAACTGTTAATATTTTTGAAATAACATACTTTTCTCATGCAAGTGAAAAAGAATGTTTCAGAGCATGTCTCTGGCCATGGTTAAACATAAATTTAAGCATAGTTAACCATCTCAGAATATGATTAAACACGTTCGAACATAACTTTGGACACGATTAAACATATATCCTGACAATATTTGAACCTATCCAAACATGGTTAAACATGTTTGAACAAACTTTGAGCATATCCGAACATTGTTAAATATATCCCAACTAACTTTGAGCATGATTAAATATACTCGAACTATCTTTGAGCATATCCGAACATGGTTAAACATGTTCGAACATAACTTTGGTCATGGTTAAACATATCCTGAAGAAAGTTCGAGCTACCGAACAAAATTCATTAAGAAAGACAAACTCATGAATTTAGTAATCACAAGCCAGTTCCAACTTTTAAAAAGCAACTGATTAACTTAATTTGGAAGAATTGTTATAAGTTTTTTTAAAACACTTTGTTAGAAACTGACGAATGAGTTTAACGAATTTTTGGAAATAATAGAGTATGATAATGCTCTTAGAGTATATATACTACTTAGAGTATAATAATACATTTGATGTCAGAACATGTTTTGAATGAAATCGTGAATTCATAGTATGCTGAAAACGCAAACTTTGAAATTTATAGTTAGGTTAAATGAAGAAAAATAAAGCAAATTACTAAATTGAAAGACACATTTTGAAATCGTTATAAGTAACGATTCACAGTAAGTAACACCATTTAAATTTTAAGTTTTTTGTTAGTAATATTTTTATGTATAAAAAATAACAAAAAAAGACATTTTGTTTAAAATAACAAGTGTCTTTCATCACTTTTTCGAATATCAAGTTTAACTTTATCGAATAACACACTACTTAAATTAGCATAATTAGAAATATCCACTTAACAAGTTGTTGAACAAGTTTATTGTTCCGACGAATTTAATCATGTTTTAGCATGATTAGTCATGCTTAGATCATTTTTCTGGTTAAAAAAATTAGATTTTAAAATCTAAGTAAAAATTTTTCTCCGATAAATATTTTACTTAAATAGATTTTTACATAAAAATATTACTAAAAGTTATACATAAAAATATTACTAACAAAAAACTTAAAATTTAAATGGTGTTACTTACTGTGAAGCATCTGCCCAGGACATCAACTGAAGGGGAAATGGTTGATGACAAAGCACAAAACAAGTGATGACGTCGTACTTGAACACAACACGAGCGCCCTCTACCATCTAGTACTTGTATGTGATTGGATGCGAAGATCACCTGACATGTGAAAGGAGTAGGCGGTGGAGGAGGGTGCCATTGTGTCTGCATTCCTTGCATTCTCCCGCCCACCAGTCAATCAACTGGCGCCAGCAAGACGGTACATGCTTCGACATCATCGTTTCTTGCAGGCGGAGGGCGTCACTTCGTCTACTGGTATTGCCACAGGATGTCGTCATACCTGAAAGCTCGCTTCTGATTGGTTGTTAGCGGTCACGTGATCTGTTATAAGTGACCTTGATCTCTAATCAGTGACCTTCATCTGCAGGTGTTAGACCCCGCGCACATCAGTCGAGGCTTGGATCTGGTGGAGGTAGGTCACATGTTTCACAGCTCCCATTTACCGTACATTTGGCTTAGTGTTATGCGGTACCTTATCGAACCTTTTACAGCATAAGATTGGGTAAAACTGCCGTCGAATTTTAAGCTTCTTGCTACTTTTCAATGAGTCTGCTTGTTCGAATCATCAAAAGCTATGGGAAACTTCTTTCCAAAAGGTATGTAAATTTTTTTGTCTAATATAGCGTTTAATACAACAACAGTTTTAACAAACTTATAACGATCCTTTCAAAATGTGTCTTTCAATTTAGTAATTTGCTTTACTTTTCTTCATTTAACCTAACTATAAATTTCAAAGTTCGCGTTTTCAGCACACTATGAATTCACGATTTCATTCAAAACATGTTCTGACATCAAATGTATTATTATACTCTAAGTAGTATATATACTCTAAGAGTATTATCATACTCTATTATTTCCAAAAATTTGTTAAACTCATTCGTCAGTTTCTAACAAAGTGTTTTAAAAAAACTTATAACAATTCTTCCAAATTAAGTTAATCAGTTGCTTTTTAAAAGTTGGAACTGGCTTGTGATTATTAAATTCATGAGTTTGTCTTTCTTAATGAATTTTGTTCGGTAGCTCGCACTTTCTTCAGGATATGTTTAACCATGACCAAAGTTATGTTCGAACATGTTTAACCATGTTCGGATATGCTCAAAGATAGTTCGAGTATATTTAATCATGCTCAAAGTTAGTTGGGATATATTTAACAATGTTCGGATATGCTCAAAGTTTGTTCAAACATGTTTAACCATGTTTGGATAGGTTCAAATATTGTCAGGATATATGTTTAATCGTGTCCAAAGTTATGTTCGAACATATTTAATCATATTCTGAGATGGTTAACTATGCTTAAATTTATGTTTAACCATGGCCAGAGACATGCTCTGAAACATTCTTTTTCACTTGTATGAGAAAAGTATGTTATTTCAAAAATATTAACAGTATAAGAAAAATAATGTTTTTTTTTTGCATGAACGTAAATTTAAGAGTAGTATCTATCTATATAAATGTTTAAGTAAAAGCATACATCCACGACTACGTGTCTCTAAATATATGAAACAATTAACTTCTTAGATCTTAAAATTACAATAAATGACAATAAAACAATCACAGATTTATATGACAAACGTAAAGAATTTAAATTCAAAGTTAATACATTTACAAATTTTAAATCTTGTCTACATCATTCTGTATTTCGAAATATAATACTTAATCATTTATATAGAATAAAATGTTTATGTTCTTCTCCTCTAATTAACAATAATATTAAAAAACTAATTTATGATGCATTAAATCATGGTTTTCCAAAAAAATTCATATATTCATTAATATACAATTAGTACTTTTCTTACATGATCTATTAAAACAAATTAACACATGCGTAAACAAAATTACAAAAAAATTATAAAATATAAAAATATCTATAAAAAATTAAAAATTGTAAAATAATATATAAAAAAATATTATAGGTTGGTTGGGTGGGTAGATGTTAGAGTACGGAGGAGGGTGGTGTTGTATGGATAATACGCAATGGTTAATTATATATATAAAAAAAATGGGGGCTCTTGTATTATTACTATATTTTTGTTACGTATTTTATATGGATGTTGATTTGATTTTATATGTAATTGGAGAATTTCATTAATATTATAATTAGCCTAATTATTGATTAATCTAATTTACAATTATTTGTTATTAAATTTTAAATTTACTAAGGACAATATCATATTAATTACTAATAGTATGCCATTCTTATAGTGAATAATATACATATAAATATATATATATATATATATAGTTATACTGTATGCATCAAAATTGGGAATTATTTTTATTATTATTACTCTACTCTTTTTAATATTTATTATCGGTTTAATGTTTTTGAATGTCCCACATTCATACTTTATGGTTTTTTATGGATGTCTGAAAATAATCCACACTCTATATTTGTGCTTTTTAAGTAATGGGTATTTAAGTATCATTTAACCTTCTATTTACTTCCACATGTTTTTTATTTCCTGTTCATTTTATAAATATCTGATATATAATTTATTAAAAAATAATTTTTATATTTAATAATTATTTATATTAATTATTACTGAATTTTATTTTGTTTTATAGCATATAGCTATATGCTATATATTATCAATGTTCTAGAATTATTTATTTCTTAGTTTAGTTTAAATAAGTTAGCTAATAGAATATATTGTATGCTTTTAAATTTTATTTACAATAGTTTTTAAATACATTGTGTGGTTTATATTCGGTTTATAATTCTCTCTATATAAGGATATGTTTGGTTTTGCTGTTTATACAGTTATTTACATTCAAATGCTTACAATTATTTATACAGTTATTTACATTCAAATGCTTACAAATATTTATCTTGCGTTAGTTGTTTAATAGAAGTAATACTAGATGGCAGCACTAAATTTGTCTCTTTAAGATAGCTCTAATTTTTAATTTTTCTAGCTCCATTTCAGTTATAATTTAATACACCAGGGGGTATTTTTAGCTAAATTTTGACGATATTGTTAAACTGTTATTAATTAATTTAATAGTGTATTTTTAATTATGTAATTAATATCTATTTATTTTATATTAGATTAAATGTGTTTAACAAGGTATTTCAAATTTTATTTCAAAATGTATTAACTGCATCCTTTGGTATCATTTACTGTGATTTCTTAACTGTTTTATTCACCTTAATCTTTTTGATATACTGGCAGACATGTGCGCGTGGATTTTTGTAAAATACTGAAATATTAATCGGTATGGTGTTTATTATTTATATTTTATATCCTAAAAATATTTAAATACGTTTTATTGATTCTTCCATTTCATATTATTTGTTTCTATTCTGCTTTCATTTTTAATCAATTCACTTGATTTTTTGGTTGTTTGGGCACAGGGGAAAATAACTTTTAGCTTTAGCTTATTTTTCCCACAGAAAACAACCATTTTGCTTATATCATTGAATTCTGTGCCCTTGATAACGTAATTCAATGTATAGGCTTTTCAATTTTTGTCGGTGTCCACTTTTTTCTTTTTCTTCCATAATAATTCTTATATTAATTTTTTTTTTTCAATACTTACAGCTTTAATTCATAATAATTGACGGTGGAAGGTTATGTTTAATTCATGGTTATATATTTGCATTCAAATTACTATGATGCATTTTCGCAAGTAATTATGAATGTATGCTTTTTACGATATTTTTAAATATCTTTTCATTTTGAATGTCAACAATTCATTTTGATGTATTTTTTCCTTATGGTATCTTATATATATTTATATATATTCCCAGGTCGCTAAATTATTTAGCAATCTTTTAAATATTATACGCTTAGATCATTGCTGCAATTAGCGCACTATCTATGTGTATTATCAATATGATTTCTACCATGTAGTTATCTGATACCTATTTTAGGATTCCATTAATTTTTTCATTCCTATCATTGCAACGATTTATTTAATGTTTTTTAATTTTCTAGTTATGATTTTATCTGAATTTTCTTGAAGTTAGTGTATGATATTGTCCTATATATTTTCTATTTTTGCTATAGCTTTACATAATTCTGTAGAGATAATCATTTTATATATACATTAATCTGGTAGCAATAATTATTCCAATTCATAGATTTAATGTTAATTTGCTTTAGTTTAGATTCATTTTAATTTGATCTGAGTAGTTAGTTGGGTATGCGTTTTGGTTGTCTTTGCATGGTTATAGTTGTTCTAGGATTTGGATGTTATGCGGATCTTTTTTGACTTATTTGTTATAAACTAGTTTAGTGGTTTCTTGCTATTATTAGTCTACGATATTTGGGTTTTCATAATTTGGTTATGGATAATTTGAAGATTGTTTCTGCGTTCTGCTTCTATTATTGTAAATATTGTATATATTTTTTCTTACTCAAGTTTTATTATTTAATCAAGGCTAATTTAATTAAATTATTAATTTTTTATCATTAAAATTTCTTATTTTTATGGCAATTATTGCATTTTCCATACATAATTTTTATATGGCAGTTCTTAGTAAACATCTCGATACTGGCAAGATACACTTAGCATCTATGCAGTGTAGTGCCCGGTACAGGAATAATAATTGGGTTGTTCCTGGATCGTCATCCTGCGACCATTTATACTCTCCCCCTCGTCCTTTATTTTTTCGTAAGTGCTATGATTCTCGGTGCAAGACATGTCCATACGCTGCTCAGACACAAATTGTCTCAGATCCTAATTATTCAAGTTTTTGTAAAGCATTTAATGTTATTTATAGTATAAAATGCAACTTATGTAATATAAAATATGTTGGTGAAACATCAGGTCCAATTCATAAACGAATCAATCATCATCGTTCAGACTCTAATAACAACAAAGCAAAAAATATACAATCTACAGCTGAAATTCAACATTTTCATAAACATCTATTTAAAAATACGACAATTGAAATCCTTCAAATTCTAAAAAATAAATCAGAACGTCTTTATATGGAATCATCATATATGAAATATTATAACACAATTTATCCTTATGGACTTAACAGTGAAGTATTTAACAGACCTGTCAAAGTCTTCACATCTATAAATAACAATATTGATTATTCTCCAATTTATCCTACTCTTAATCATAATTTAAATGCTAAAACAACACGTAATAAACGCGGAAAGGGTTCATCATCAGTTGTAGTTTCCAAAAAATCTATCACAAAACAAATTAATGATCTTCAACGAATTACTTAGAGAATTATAACTGGTTGTTAATTCGAAAAAACATCTTTGCTATTAAAAAGAAACAGCTTGTACAACATTTAAATGTCTTTCTAAGTAAATCTTTCTCTAAACATTTCTCTGATATTTACTTTGACCTTATTATGAGTAGGGTTAATCTTTTAAATATTAATTTACAAAAAAAACACAAAATTCAGAACATGAATACTCAAATGATAATTACTTTTTCAAATCACATATTTAATAAAATTAATATCAATTCTATAATTAATGATAAAAATTGTTTTTTTCCTATCAATAATCTTCATATATCAAAAACCTTTAAATATCCGAATACAATTGGGAGAAAGATTTTTAACTACAATACATTTTCAAAAAATACATCTGCTGCAAGTAATTTTCCGTGTAACTGCAAAGACCCCACTCTAAAAAAATACATAAACAATGATCATGGACATATAATCACTGGAAATCTTGATATTGTTCATGATTTTAAATTGAAACAACTAATGGGTTATGGTACTAAATATAGACTTCCATCTAAATTTAATGTTAAATCTATTATTCAACAGTTTACATATGATATTGATATTTTTATTTATAAAATTTCTATCTCTTATAATAAGCCTATTGAATATTTTAATCAATGGAAGATATTAGTAATTGAAAAATTAACTATGGCTTTAAAAAATAATATTGCTGATTTGGTTTCTATTAATACAAAGCATTATTTCCAACAAATTACTAAATTACAAAAAAACTACGTTATTACATATGTAGACAAATCTCCTAACAATTATGCTATTATATGTAAATCATATTATCACCAACTTCTTACAAATTCTATTTCTTCTAATAAGTCATTTCAAAAAACTAATGAAACTGTAATTGTAAATAATCGTAAAATTCGAAGTTATTATAAACTATTAAATATTTTATCTACTAATTTTAATTATCCATTTCATAAAACTCCTATTAAATTTAGGACTGTTACTATTGGTTGTAATACATATAATAATAAAGCCAATACACTTCTCTTAAAAATTCTCAATCAATTATATGTACTTACTACAAATAATGATAATACACATTGTATAAAAAATAGCTATCAACTTGTTAATATTTTAAAAAATCTTCATTGTGTTTATAATATAACGACATATGACTTCAAAGATCTTTTCAATAATATAGACCTATTAGATTTACATAAAATTATAAATGCATTATTTAAAAAATATTATAAAAAACTGGAATTACCATCTAATATAGATATTGCGTATTTTAAATCTTTAACTAACTTCATTATCTATAATAATTATATATTGAAAGATAATACTTTATATTTACAGCATGTCGGTATACCACAAGGCGGTTGTACTTCCAGTTTACTCTCAGACTTATACTTATATCATTATGAACGTAATTTTACTAATAATAATCTACATTTATATCGTTATATTGATGACATCATTTTAATTGATACTGATCAATCTGCAATTACTCGATTTCCAGTTGATTATCCCACTAATTTGGAATTATCGGAAAACCTTTTATCTAACAATACAATTAACTTCTTAGATCTTAAAATTACAATAAATGACAATAAAACAATCACAGATTTATATGACAAACGTAAAGAATTTAAATTCAAAGTTAATACATTTACAAATTTTAAATCTTGTCTACATCATTCTGTATTTCGGAATATAATACTTAATCATTTATATAGAATAAAATGTTTATGTTCTTCTCCTCTAATTAACAATAATATTGAAAAACTAATTTATGATGCATTAAATCATGGTTTTCCAAAAAAATTCATATATTAATTAATATACAATTAGTACTTTTCTTACATGATCTATTAAAACAAATTAACACATGCGTAAACAAAATTACAAAAAAATTATAAAATAAAAAAATATCTATAAAAAATTAAAAATTGTAAAATAATATATAAAAAAATATTATAGGTTGGTTGGGTGGGTAGATGTTAGAGTACGGAGGAGGGTGGTGTTGTATGGATAATACGCAATGGTTAATTATATATATATATAAAAAAATGGGGGCTCTTGTATTATTACTATATTTTTGTTACGTATTTTATATGGATGTTGATTTGATTTTATATGTAATTGGAGAATTTCATTAATATTATAATTAGCCTAATTATTGATTAATCTAATTTACAATTATTTGTTATTAAATTTAAAATTTACTAAGGACAATATCATATTAATTACTAATAGTATGCCATTCTTATAGTGAATAATATACATATAAGTATGTATAATATAAATATAGTTATACTGTATGCATCAAAATTGGGAATTATTTTTATTATTATTACTCTATTCTTTTTAATATTTATTATCGGTTTAATGTTTTTGAATGTCCCACATTCATACTTTATGGTTTTTTATGGATGTCTGAAAATAATCCACACTCTATATTTGTGCTTTTTAAGTAATGGGTATTTAAGTATCATTTAACCTTCTATTTACTTCCACATGTTTTTTATTTCCTGTTCATTTTATAAATATCTGATATATAATTCATTAAAAAATAATTTTTATATTTAATAATTATTTATATTAATTATTACTGAATTTTATTTTGTTTTATAGCATATAGCTATATGCTATATATTATCAGTGTTCTAGAATTATTTATTTCTTAGTTTAGTTTAAATAAGTTAGCTAATAGAATATATTGTATGCTTTTAAATTTTATTTACAATAGTTTTTAAATACATTGTGTGGTTTATATTCGGTTTATAATTCTCTCTATATAAGGATATGTTTGGTTTTGCTGTTTATACAGTTATTTACATTCAAATGCTTACAATTATTTATACAGTTATTTACATTCAAATGCTTACAAATATTTATCTTGCGTTAGTTGTTTAATAGAAGTAATACTAGATGGCAGCACTAAATTTGTCTCTTTAAGATAGCTCTAATTTTTAATTTTTCTAGCTCCATTTCAGTTATAATTTAATACACCAGGGGGTATTTTTAGCTAAATTTTGACGATATTGTTAAACTGTTATTAATTAATTTAATAGTGCATTTTTAATTATGTAATTAATATCTATTTATTTTATATTAGATTAAATGTGTTTAACAAGGTATTTCAAATTTTATTTCAAAATGTATTAACTGCATCCTTTGGTATCATTTACTGTGATTTCTTAACTGTTTTATTCACCTTAATCTCTTTGATATACTGGCAGACATGTGCGCGTGGATTTTTGTAAAATACTGAAATATTAATCGGTATGGTGTTTATTATTTATATTTTATATCCTAAAAATATTTAAATACGTTTTATTGATTCTTCCATTTCATATTATTTGTTTCTATTCTGCTTTCATTTTTAATCAATTCACTTGATTTTTTGGTTGTTTGGGCACAGGGGAAAATAACTTTTAGCTTTAGCTTATTTTTCCCACAGAAAACAACCATTTTGCTTATATCATTGAATTCTGTGCCCTTGATAACGTAATTCAATGTATAGGCTTTTCAATTTTTGTCGGTGTCCACTTTTTTCTTTTTCTTCCATAATAATTTTTATATTAATTTTTTTTTAATACTTACAGCTTTAATTCATAATAATTGACGGTGGAAGGTTATGTTTAATTATTGGTTATATATATATATATATATATATATATATATATATATATATATATATATATGTATATATGTATATATATATATATATATATGATGTATGTATATATATATATATATATATGTATATATATATATATATATAAAACATACGTATGTATGTATATGCATATGCATATATGTATATGTATATATATGTATATTTATCTATATAAACATATATATACACATATGTATGTATAAAATTTATTAGTTTTAAAAATTATAGAAAGTTTACAAAGATGATAAAAAGTTTTACAAAGTTTTAACAAATATAAAAAAAAAGTTTAACAAAATTTAAAAAAGTTTTAACAAAAAGTTTTACAAAAAATATATATAAAAAAAGTTTTAACAGAAATTTTTTTAACAAAAGTAAAACAAAATGTTTTAACAAAGTAAAAAAGTTTTAACAAAAGTAAAAAAAGTTTTAAGAAAAAAAAATTTAACAAAAGTAAAAAAAGTTTTAAGAAGAAAAAGTTTTAAGAAAAAAAAAGTTTTATAAAAAAAGTTTTATAAAAACAGTTTTATAAAAAAGTTTTAACAAAAGTAAAAAAACGTTTTAACAAAAGTAAAAAAACGTTTTAACAAAATTTAAAAAAAAAAGTTTGTAAAAAAATTTTTTTTAACAAAAGTAAAAAAAAAAAATTTAACAAAAGTAAAAAAAAAAGTTTTAACAAAATTAAAAAAAAATTTTTAACAACAAAAAGTTAAAAAAAGTTTTAACAAAAAAGTTAAAAAAGTTTAAACAAAAAAAAGGTTTAAAAAATTTTTAACAAAAAAAGTTAAAACGTTAAAAAAAGTTTTAACAAAAAAGTTAAAACCTTAAAAAGAAAATTATAAATTAAAATTTTTACAAAATTTTTTAAAATAAAATAGTTTTAAATATGTTTTTTTAAATTCTGAAAGATTAAAAACTGTCAAAGTTATGAATTAACATGTTCGGATATGTTCAAATATAGTTCGGAATGTTTAAACATGCCCAAAGTTATGTTCGAATTTGTTTAATCATACTCTGAGATGGTTAACTATGCTTAAAGTTATGTTTAATTATGATCAGAGACATGTTCTGAAACATTCTTTTTTCGCTTGTATGAGAAAAGTATGTTATTTCAAAATTATTAACAGTTAGTTTAAAAAAATAATGTATTTTACATCAACGTAATATATATTTTTTCCTAAAATACTATGAAGCAGAAGGTAGGCGCCACTCTGTCTGCATTCCTAACATTCCACGACGCCCCCTGTCAATCAACTGGCGCCAGATTGTCTACAGGTATTGCCACAGGATGTCATCATACCTGAAAGCTCGCTTCTGATTGGTTGTTAGCGGTCACGTGATCTGTTATCAGTGACCTTGATCTCTAATCAGTTACCATCATCTGCAGGTGTTAGACCCCGCGCACATCAGTTGTGTCTTGGATCTGGTGGATGAAGGTCGTATGTTCTTTAGCTCTCGTTTACCGGACTTTTAGCTTAGTGCTCTGCGGTACTTTATCGTACCTTTTACGGCATAAAATTAACTAAAGTTACCGTCGACTTTTCAGTTTCATGCTATTTTCAATGACTCTGCTTGCTTCAATCAACAAAAGGTATGTATAATTATTTTGTCTTTTAAGTGTAATGTTTGTCTAGTGTTTCTTAAAACAAAAAAGTTTTAACAAACTTATAACAATCCTTTCAAAATGTGTCTTTCAATTTATTTATTTGCTTTATTAAACTGAACTTAAAATTTCACATTCTACATTACTTAATTCAAAGCATGTTCTATCATTCTCGATATTCAACTTGTGTTTCACAAGTTTTGCTTCCATTAGTTTTATCTGTGATTTCATTTAAAAAACAATTGTTGAAAAATAAACTCGAAAAATATATTTTCAAACAATGTGATTTGTTTAACATATTATTTCTAACAACAAAACTAAAAATATGTCATTGAAGTTAGCCATTTACTTTTTTCTAAATTAAAACTGACTCAAAATTCATTGTTAAAAGCGATTTCTGTCACGTAGCAATCAGATTTCTCTCACTCATATGTTTGATAATTTAGTTAAAGACATCTACTTTCAGAGTATTATCTAAAAGGTTTATTCTGTTTTCAAATAAACGTCTTTCTATTTCAAAGTATTTTAATAACAACATCTGTTAGTTTGTAAACAAAATTAATGAAAACTTTCGTTAAAAAGTTGTCTTTGGATTAAAGAACAACTTAAAAATATTTATTTGTGTTTCAACCTTTATAAGAAAATCAAGCGTTATTCTTTTGAAAACTTGAAAAATAAATACAATTTAATTTATGATAACATTAGTTTAATTTAATGAGAGACATTTATTCATACAACTGAAACGGTTAATGAACGTTTAAAACAAATCTTTGTTATGTTTGAAGCGATCTTTCTTTAACCCATTCGGAACCATGAGCGCATATGCACCCACGAAAGTACTTAAAACGTTTGAATTTGATATCAGTAAAAAAATAGAAGTAAAATTGATTGTATTTAATTACGTGATTTTTGTGATTCACAAAGTTAATTGAAATAATTAATAAAAGTAGTGCCAAACGAATAAAATTCATGAAAAAAAAATGCTGGTTCTGAACAGGTTAAAAGCTGAGAAAAAGCAATAATAGCATTCTTTTCTTTTAGCAGAAAATATCTGTTTATTTCATCAATTTTAGTAAAAACTCATTATAAAAAAAACTTAATACAGTCTCCAGAAAATTAAAAAAATAATTTCTGTTAATTGGAATCTTGATTTTTAATGTATAAAAGGGAAAAAAGATTTATATTTGAATCGAAACATACTCTTTTTATTTTAAACTAAAAATAAAAAAGATTTATCTTCTATTCTTAATTGAACATCTTTGTTGAGATAAGAAACATGGTGATAGGAAATGTCTGAAAACTATTTTTTTCTTTTTGCCTAAAGCAATACATAGTTTTCATAGTTGAACGCTATGAGAGATTGCATCCCACAGGAGATGCTAAAAAATAAAGCACCCCTTCTAAAACTCGCCAGAGGGGTGAGCGTTTCAAAAGTTGCTTGATAACAAACATTATCTACAATTGTTATTTCAACTAACGTGTGAAACTATGGACTGGCTTCCCATTCGTTTAAAGCTTCGCTAGTTTCAGCAAATCAAAGGGTCTAAAAGTGATGTCATTGAAAACAAAATAATATCACAACATTGTAAAACTTTATTCGGAAATCATTTGCGGACTGTTATTTTCTATATTTTGCTAGCGTGTTTTCAAGACTGGGAATTCAATGAAGATTTTCAATTTTGAAGAAGTAAGTTTTTGTTTTGACATGTTGGAAAATTTTGTTAAAAAAAAATCCACTACTAAAAGTTAATACTTAAAAGCTTCTTTAAATAGTTATTTTACTAGTTAAAAATATTTATCTAATTGCCTACATTGTTATTTGTTAAAATATATTATCATTAACCTTTTTTGGTATAAGATTCTAACTATCAAAATAACTTGTTCGTTCTATTCTAAAAGAGTTCAGTAGCTCGCGCATTTAAAATTATTTCTCCAAATTAGTGGATAAGATTAAACTTAAGAAAATTCATAGCTTTCACATCAATTTACTGTTAACTTGAAAAAATATATTCCTTCATTAGTAACTAATAATAAAATAAAATAAATAAATAAAGTACAAACCACTTTTTCTAAAAATAAAATAAAACTTTGCGTTATCTATCATTTAAATATCTTAGTTAAAAGCAGTAAAATACTAATTGATACAATACCGGCAAGAAACATCATTGATGCGCAACCGTATGGTTACACACAGAATAACCTTTCACTATATATAGAAACCACTTGTCTCGTAGGCGACATGAGAGAAAACTAGCGATTACAACTACTTCGCATTCTTTTAGATAAAACACTTAAGAAAATTCAAAAGCTTTCACCTAAATTTCTATTAACTTGAATATGTATATATATATATATATATTATCTTTCATTAGTAACTAATAAAAAAAATATAAAGTTCATACCACTTTTTCTAAAAAGCAAAACTTTACTTCCTTAGTCACTGAAAATGTCTTAGTTAAAAGATTAAAACTAACTTGCATTCTTATAAATAAAATATATATATCTCAAAATAAGTAGTTAAAAAAACTAATATAGAAAGCATATTCATATGATGAAACAACTGGTTGCAATAACGTGTCCTCTCCGAGCGAGATTTGATAATGATCAAGTATTTCACCTGTCCAGGAAAAAAAAAATTCCGGGATGTACTGATACAATCTATTTTCTTGAAAGGGAGTGTGTTGCAGTGTATGGGTTCAAAACCTGTAATTCTAAAGGTATGTTTTCTTTACAAAACCGTAATGGAATTTGTGTATATGATTCTTTGGATACTCAGAGAAATCGAATAAGCTTGCATGATGTTCCATATCATCCAAAACATTCTTAGTGTGTATATGGTAACACAATGAGTTCGTGTCGTTGAAAATTAGCTTTACATCATCTTTATACTCTTTTTAATAAAATCATAGTGAAATTTATATATTAGAAGTTTAGGCAATTCTAAGATTGTAAATCCAACATAAATCGGTCGATTCAAAAGTATGTTATTTTTAAGCCTTTCCACAGCACTTAGGTCTTCATCTTATGTTAAATATGCTTTAAACTAGGTGAAGTCATTAATTTTCAACTCTTTTTCAGTGTTGCAAAGCACAATATTTCTCCTTTTTCCAAAAACAGTTGTTCATTAATTTAAAAAAGTTCTTTTCTTAGTTCAAAACAAAAAAAAACCGTTTTCGCATTCAGCATATATTACAGTTAACAATCATCCTTGACAATAATTAAACAAAAACATTATTGTTAAAATCTAATTCGCGTTCTTTTGATTAGTAAAAATAATTTATATTCTTTTAAATAATAATTAAATGAAAATAAATGTAAAGTTGTTTATTAAAAGATTTATTTGAGAAAAAATTTGTTTCGGAAATTAACAAATGACTGAAAGAAAAATTAACTAATTTATTAAAAAGTTTTATTACCAAATAACTTACTGAAAAAAAAAACTTGTTCGGAAATTAACAAATAACTAAATGAAAATTAACTAATTTATTTAAAACTTTATTACAATGACTAAATGAAAAAACATGTTTTGAAAATTAACAAATGACTAAAAATTATAACTTATTTCGTTAAAACTTAAAAATGTATTAACCTCTTTATGTCAGTTCAAAATAGGATGATGTCATCACAGGTGAGTTGAAAATCCTATCAAGAGAGGGCGCTCGTGTTCATGCCCTCGGGTGAAAGCGATGGTGCTGCCCCCTAGGCTCGTCTCTCGTCCAATCAGAAGCAAGCTCCTTATCTTGATGAAGCCGGTTGTTCCACGCTTCTTCGTTCATTACCCCGGTGGATGTCACAGAGGTAGGACGTGTCTCGACGCTGCTCCGTAGTAAGTATTTTTTAATTGCATGCGATCTTTCCTAATGACCTCATCCTTCCTAATCATTCCTTTGTTCTACCTTCCTCTTACAACAGACTTTCCTTCATTAATCCTCCTCATTAACATTTTCCTTTGTTCTAATCCCTCTCTTACAGTAGACTTTCATTCATTATCCTTTGTTTAATCCCTCTCTACTACAGTACACTTTTCATTATCGCTTCTTGTTTTAACCCCTCTACTATAGCATGCCGCGTGGACGCCAGTCTGTCTCGACTCCTCCCACCTGTCCATCACTTTCTTATCTCCCCTAACCTGTCAATCACTCGACTCCGCCCACCTGTCACTCATCCTTGCTCCCTGCTCTTGGCTCCTGGTGAAATAGAACCCCCATTTTCCTTCTACTAGTACACACAAAAAAAATGTTAAAAATAGAAATTTTCCGACAAGATATTTTAAATATACGAATGCATCAAAAGTCCATAGACTTAACATTACGGAGGAGAATTCCGAAACAGAGTGATCAGTCCCCTTAAATCTAAGGTTAGGGGGGGGGGGGGCGGTACTTTAGTGTTGTTGTCAAGAAAATAAATAAGCATATGGTTTTCCAAAAAGAGAAAGAGAATCAGTGGAGGATGAATAAATACACTTATATGTTGTTTATGTTATTATCAGATGTTCTTTTGCTGAAGCAATCAGCGTGTAGGAATAAAATCAATTGCGTTAATTACTGCTGAAAAAAAAAATGAATGTAAAGTTCAATCTGTATCTTGAATTCAGTTCAATATATACCAGGTAAGTAGCAAAATTTTGAAAAATCTTAGGACGAAATTTTAGGAATATTTCACAAAATTTTAGGGAAAAGTACTGCAAAATAAAAGCATATTTTTGGCATGTCGTATAAATTTTAAAAAATATACTTACAAAAAACTATTATTATGTGTATGTGGCATTAAAATACAAAGTAAGTGACAATACAAAGTATGTGACATTACTGTCACCCTGTATTTGTGACTCAATAAGTGGTTTGCGAACCTATGTTCCTATGTGATTTTTTATCCTAGTTGAATGCCTGATTTCCCGTATCATTTTGTAAACTTTTTTTAATCACCCTGTATATTCCAAATTTCAAGGCATTGTGTCAACAGGAAGTATGTGAAAAATGAGTAACAAAAATTGACTGCCACGTACAAACAGAATTGTAAGTTCAAAGAAAGCATGTAATAACAAGTTGGAAATTGTACGTCAAACATGTCAATTGAGGTGCGTTCGTACTATAACTAGTTTTATAAATATTCTGATCTTGGTGCAATAGCTGTCGCACTCTTATGCAAAAATGCATGAATACAAAGTTTATTACGATTCTACATATTAAATTCTCTAATACGGAAATAATAGGAATCCATCTTAAATAGAATGTCGTCAACCTTGGCAACCTAGAATCATTACCTATCATGAGATATCATTGAATTAATTAAGTATGATAGGATTTAATAGAATGAAGAGACTTTTTATTAATACCTTTTTAAGTTTGATTCAATTTTCATAAAATTTGAAATGACTCGACAAAATTCTGCAACGATTACATATATTAAATTTCAAGTTATTCGGTTGGGTAGTTTTTGCGCTGTTATATGCGACAGACATACTGACGGACCAGACGACGGCTATAGGTGCTACGTATTTATATAATTACTAGCCACCTCTGGCGACCAGTTTGGTCTCCCTTAAATGTATACTAAGCATTGCATCATGTTACTTTCATTCTTAAACTAATTGAGTTGCTCATTCCTTCCCCGTGCCCAAAGATTCTGATAGAGAAATCAAGAATTCTTTGCGAACATGATAACATTTCATACATTTTTGTTGTTAAGCATACTTCATCTTTTTTTGACAAATACCACTTAATTTCCGTAGCTGTAAAAATGAGTGAAATTTCAAGTGTTTAAATTGAGATTTGTTCATAGATTATCTAAAGTAAACTTATTTTACTTAAACATGCTCTTACTTCAATGCTATTTTTTAGTATTAATAAATTTATTTAAATTTTGCAAATCATGCATTTGTAATTTTTTTTTCACTACATAATATCTAAATAATGAATATATATACTTTTGCTTTTATAGATTTGATTGAGTTCATAAATATGACAATATAGTAACGTAACTAAGAGAAATAGCAAAATAAAACCCTCGTGAATGCAAGCAGTCAACAAAACGTTAGAGCCGCCAATTTACCTACTATGACGTCATAAGAATAGTGTCCATTCATTGTTGGAGAATCTGCTTTGCGAAGGATTACCACCATGGTCTAATATTTTCTACTGTTTATAAAGAATGAATCTCTTGTGTTTTTTTACTTTATGAAGTGAAATAGAAAGATGTCAACTTAATTTCAATTGAAATTATCTTGAAATACATATTTATTTGAATGTAAATTAGAAACAATACTTTGATGTTGAAATGAAATATATTAGTTTATGTTATTATTATTACGATTAATTGTTTATTTAAGTACTTTTCCATTACAGGGGCCTTGGCATTATTTTTTTTTTTTTTAAGCTTGACGCAATTCGGGCTTCAAAACGTGAAATACGTTGATGAAATATGTAAATAGCTATGAAAACAAACCTGGTGAACTTTTATTTTTATTTATATGTATTTATTTGCATATAAACATTTTATTTACACATATTATACAATATTTGTTTACATAGAAATTACTTCTGTTTCTAATATAATAATAGATTATTGGCTTCTTTAGATTAAATAAATTGTATACAAATGGTAAAAATTGCTTATGTATATGAAATAGGATATAGATTGCCGAAAAATACGATGCCAATTTTTTTTTCTCGCCAAGAACCTATGCTGAAAAAATATCTATTTATTTATTTATTTATTGTATTTTCAATGAGGTAAATGAAATATATGTAGTTTAAATGAAAGATTTATTTTAAATGAAATGAGTGATAGGTTTATATTTTTAATGAAATGATGGCGGTGGAAGAATATTTGGCGATTTATCACCTGCGCCCGACTAATACAAAAGTACCAAAATGTCCGTTTGGCATATAAAAAGTGAAGCGGTCAGCCCGGAACTATTGATGACAGTCACATGACTTCGGCTTTTATTATATAGATGTTACTTTTGTTCATAATTTAATTTACTTGATCAATCCTTCACCAAATTGGAAGATTCTGATGCAGAAATCATGAACTCGGTATTTTTATGTAAGCCGAGTGCAGGTGATAAATCGCCAAACATTGTACCCCTCGTATTTTTCTTATTTCATTAATTTTAAATTAAAATATAATACTTTCACTCATTTTATTTAAAATACATAACTTTAATTTAAAACTGAAATACTTAAAATTTATGGCTCTCAATTTTCTCTTATTTCTTAAGAAAAGAAAAGAAAAGAAAAAGAAAAGAATGAAAAGAAAATAAAAAAAAAAGTAATAAATAATACTATACACTATGACATTTAATTTCAACATCAAAGCTTTGTTTTAATTTACCTCGCAAAAAATTGTTTATGACAGTCGCATGTGATGGACTATTATAATACTGATGATATGATGGCGATGGAACAATATTTGGCGATTTCTCACCTGCGCCCGGCTAACATTAAATTACCAAATTGGCTGTTTGGCATATAAAAAGTGAAGCGGTCAGCCCGGAACTATTGATGACAGTCACATGACTTAGGCTATTATTATAGAGAGGAACGCACCTAAAAAGGTCTACTTTAAAAGCAGCGAAATCGATTTCTTCGGTTGTTAGCTCCTGGCATATGCGACTGATACGAAAGTATGGCTTTTAAAAGATTTCAAATCTTTATTTGAATACATTATTGATATTTTGCATATTAAAAAACTTTTTGGTGTTATTAGTGATCAATCTAAACAAGTTGGAAATTGCTCGTCAAAAGTAGCAAATGAGGTGCGTTCGTACTATAACTAGTTTTATAAATGTTTTTTGCTCCGCATATTGTACTGACTGTATATTTTAGTGACTTCATAAGTGCATATGGGTCAATATCAGAAAATTGGACAATTTGCGTCCACTGCCAATAATATTCCATTAATTATACTAAAACCAAAAACTGAAAAATGTAATATATTGTAACATTTGTTATAACAATTTGCGAATGATAAATGGACATATGATGATGTGTAAATAATTAATTTTAAGTTTTAAACAAACGAAGTCATCATTTCAGTCCCTGTCCCCCGGTACAAATATCCAATATTAAATGTATGCTGTAAAAATTTTTATAAATATTTTTAACTTTTGCTATTATAAATTTATACCTATATATTATACAGTATGGGAAAATATAATGCTCCTTTACTCGTATAGATTGTATCGTAAAATACAGTAGTAAATATATTTGTCCTTGAGGTTGACCATCATCTCAGTCCCTCTAACCATACATTTAGGTTAACAGATACTAAGTGGCGCTGGCAGAATTATTTCCATTGCAACAGCAACTATAGTTCAACTATCCACCATGGATGAAGGTAAGTTGTTCTTCATTGTTTGATTTTTAGAAATATTTAGTTTTTGTTCTGAAAAGGGATGAGTATTTTTTTTATAGCATCATTCATGTCCCCATATTTATTTTTTTATTTACAAAAAAAGCTTATTGCAACTTTATTTATGTAACATACAAATGTCACATGGAATATTTAATCATTTACAAGTGTTCAAAATGATTCAATAAAATGGCTGTGCAGCTTTTAAGACAAAAACATCACCTCAGTCCCCATCATCTCAGTGCCAATTATTAGACACTGATTATGGTGTTAACAGACACTTTCTTCCATAAAAGGTTATCCTACGCATAAAATATACATCCTCGATCTCAAAACACTACAGAATTCAAATGACAAAACATGAATCATAGTATATAATTGTATTTGGAAGTTGGTACATTGATTCAAAAAAATAAAAATTCTGGAGTGAAGTTGTCCAGTTTTCAGATATTGACCCATATCAATTTCATTCTGTTCGAAAGCTGTAACATCATTAAAATGCACATGAAATATTTTTTTCCCATTGTCTGTAATGTAACGGAAAACTTTTGACTGTCCCTTTCATTAAACTATGCATCCGATTTTCATAAAATTGGAAATGACTTGACAAAATTTTTCAACAATTATATGTTTAAAATTGCAGACCATTCGGTTGGGTAGTTTTTGCTCTGTTATATGCGGACGGACAGACGGACTCAACGACGACTATAGGTGCTACGTATTTATATAATTACGAACGCACCTAAAAATATATATTAAGTGTAAAAAATCTAGTAGAGTTTTCAATTTTTAAAAACTGGTTTTCTCCTATGTTCTGTACACCAAGGAGGCATGTTCTCTAACGCGGGAAGCTAGGATTGGATCATGTGGTTAATTTAAAAAAGAGTAAATTCATGTAATAAATTTACTTTTGCATAGTTGATTTGGATAAGTAACTTAAATGTTAAGTTATGGTTGCTAAAATTTACCGATGCAGGTCTTAAATTACTCCAATTAATTTGGAATTTTGTCAATACATATATTAGACATTCTAAATTATCTATGTATTTTTTGATGGATGATGGAATTTCGTCGTCTGTTCGAAATACAGTGAAACCTCCCTGTGCGACCATTTTTTCATGGAACGAAATTTACTCCCAGAGGATCAATACTAATTTACCTCTATTCAGAGACCACCCCAGTTGAACTCCCTCCATGAGCGAAGAATTTCTTTGAAGAAAATGAAACAAATTCCGTTTTTTCCTGGTCCCTTGAAGAAGGTTTTTTAGAATAATAATTCGGGAGAGCGCATTATTCATCAAACTTCTAAACTAAGTTTAGAATTTTTATTTATTCCGGTAATTTTTAAATGTTTAAATCCCTTTATGCCTTTTAAGGCACTGAATTTAATTCTGATGACAAAGTAAGGAACACTGTAAATAAACTCCCCTACCCTATTCTGTCAGGAAACTCTCAAAGAAATCAATAAATTAATGAAATCGTCATTTTTGTTCCCGTCCAGAAAAAATTGTCTTTATTTACTGAACTTCGAAAGGACTTGGAAATAAAAGTTATGGAAGATAAAACCGTAAAATCAAAGCAAACGTCAATGTATTCATTTTTTAAACTCTGCACTAATTAACTTATGTAATTAACTTTTGTTTTGATACTTAAATTTTCATTTTTTTTTCTAATGTGAAAAGTTAACTTTGGTAACATTAATTGTTACCTTTTTTCAACAATTAAAATCTAGATTTAAGTATGACCTCCATTAAGAGACCACTTCTCGGAGCGACCAATATTTACGGGAACGGAACGTGGTCGATTTAGGGAGATTTTACTGTATATAAAACTTTTTAATTTGAATCAAAATTAATTATTTTTCCCCTTTTACTTCACCAGTTGCCTAGTAACTTTTTCATGACAGCATGGCATGTCGCAAAAAGAAAATTTAGTACTTTTCCAACATTAGGGACCTTGAGCGAGATATAGAAAATGGGATTGGCGAAAGAAAGATATTTTTCATGCTTCTTTAAACTTTTTGGATTTTTTTTTTTTTTTTTTTTTCTAGAGCTTTTTGGATTCGATATTTTTAAGTGTACGCCATTTTTAACAAGATGGCGGATGAAACTGGCCAAAGAACTCGGTCGTAGCATAGTACACATGCTTAGTCACATCCATATCGGTTCATAAATAGGAGCGCTCTCGCAAGATAAAAAATCTTACACATACAAACATACACTATATTGCCATTAATGGCCGGCAACTTTCAATTTTTGACATTTTGTCGAATATTTAGAAATATACTTGACAGATTCTTCTGGAATTTCAGGATTAAAAAGAACAGATATGATCTCATATTTAACAATGTCGATTTGACAAGGGGGGCAATTAGGAGGCCAACAAAAAATCAAAGAAAAAAAATAATACTTGGGATCACCCTGTAAAATAAAATGCACGAAATGATCTACCGCTACTGAATATAAATAAACAGACATTGTGCAATATGTGTATTCTTTTGTGTAAGAATAGCACGTATATTAATAGGGATATAGCGATTTATTTGAAAAAATTAAAAAATTCTTGCATTAAATATATATAGAAACTGCAAAATCTAGTTCACAGAAAAGTTGATCCAGTTAATTCATATGACAAAGCAGGAATTTATATGATCCCATTCAGATATAAAAATAATAATAGAACTTTTACATACATTGGAATGACAACCAGAAGGCTACAGGAAAGGTTGAAAGAACATATGGCTGATATAGGAAAGAGGAAACCATCTACAGCTTTAGCTCGGTTAAATTTAGAAGCTGATATTGACATTCTTTTTAGTAAAGCAAGGATCATCACACATACAAATCAATTTAACACATGTATTTTGAGAGAGTCTATAGAAATTTTAACCAGAGGTAGAAACACTTGTAATGATACATTGTCCTGTCATATACCGAGCATTTGGTTTGGTCTACTTGGAGTCAATGGAATCTTTGGATTGGAATGATCAATGTAGCTGTATGGTCTCATCCGTCTCCCTTCCCCCTACCACCCACCTTTTTACAGTTTTTTTGGAATCGCCCTGCGTTATTTATACCGGTATGCATTCTGAAGGTCTTCTTCTCATTTTTCACACCATTGATGATGACCAGGGCTTGGTCGAAAGCGCTCGGGAAGTTTTTTACCATCTGATTATTGGTTTTAATGTTTTAAAACCTGTTAATTGTATTTTTAGCACCTATTTTAGTAATAAAAACTGAGAATCATTTTAATGTATTCATGTTTTAACTTAATTCTTGCATGTTTTTACCTTATAACATGAAGGGTTTTCAACCAAATTTAACGCCGGTTTCAGAAAAATTGACAAAATATAGTAAAAACAATATAGTGTAACTGGAATATAAATATATTAAATATTTTAGGAAATATGAGCAGTTGTATGAAATAATTTTTATCTGCGCATGCGCGAACGATAACAAGGATCATTTTACATAATGTAATAGTCAACTCTGTGCAGCAACTTATTAAAAAAAAAAATCTAGTCAAATATCGTAAAAATTCAGAAAAATGTCGGCGTTTAAATTTTTAGTTGTTCTCTAAAAGCAGCTGAATGATAAGGGATTTTACACAAATTGTTATTTTTTATTAACTGACAAAGTTAGTATTTAGTAAGTATCAACGAGTAGATTTGGAAAAAAATGCTTCGATTTTGATACTTCTTTTGATCATGGTATAGGCTCGTTCTGGTGGTTATCCAAGAAGAACTAAAGCATCAATAAAAAATGAAAATTTAAAAAAAATTAAAATTAAAAATGACAATTTGTGGAAAATCCGTTATCATTCAGCTGCTTTTAGAGAGCAACTAAAAATTTGCTCACTCTAACGCCGATATTTTTCTGAATTTTTACGGTATTTGACTAGATTTTTTTAGTAAATTGCTCCATAGAGTTGACTATTAAATTATGTAAAATGATCCTTGTTATCGTTCGCGCATGCGCAGATAAAAATTATTTCATACAAATGCTCATATTTCCTAAAATATTCAATATATTTATATTCCAATTGTACTATATTGTTTCTACTATATTTTGTCAATTTTTCTGAAACCGGCAATACATTTGGTTGAAAACTGTGCATGTTATAAGCAAAAAATATGCAAGAATTTTTTAATTTTTTTAAATAAATCGCTATATCTCTATTAATATACATGCTATTCTTACTCAAAAGAATACACATATTGCACAATGTCTGTTTATTTACATTTGGTAGCGATAGATCATTTCGTGCATTTTATTTTACAGGGTGATCCCAAGTATTGTTTTTCTTCTTTGATTTTTTGTTGGCCCCCTAAATGGCCCCTTATCAAATCGACATTGCTAAATATGAGGTCGTAACTGTTCTTTTCAATCCTGAAATTCCAGAAGAATCTGTCAAATATATTTTTAAATATTCGACAAAATGTCTAAAATTGAAAGTTGTCGGTCATTAATGGCAATATAGTGTATATATATGTAAATATTGAACGGGTAGGGGGGGGGGGGATTGTGGGCTGTTGGTTATGATCGATGAACATATACCGAATTGCTTTCCTCCGGACGACTGCAACAGGTAGCTTCTGTCTTTTCGTAGTAGAAGCTATCTTAGAAATTTCCAAAAATGACGAAAATTCAATGAAATTTGATCATGAATTTATTTAGGCCAACACCTCTTTTTGCATTTATTTATTCATGTTTCATAGATATAAAAAATATTTGTTAAATAGTAAAAAACAATAACAAAAGTTTTAATATTGTATGTGCAGTGAACATACATTTTTCGCAATTATTATTATTTAAGAAAAAGCTTATTGATGCTAATCTAAAAGCATTTATCAATAATAAATAATAGATCATTTTCTATGCAGACACAAATATCTACTTAATATAAACAATCCAACAGCTTCATCATTATTGTTAAATATGTTCCTTTAGCGATTAGTAATTTTGAAGCTATAATTCATATAAGTCATCTTTTCCACTTGGACATTTTCTCAGTTGTTTATAATAACTTATCATTTAATATCTATCAAGATACTTTTCTACTAAGAAATCATCTTTATTGTTATGAACTATTTGTGTAATATACATTTCTTCTAAATAATTGCTGATAATCAGGAAAGTCATATATCATGTTTAAATATTTACATAAAGACATTATCATTTTCTTATTGAAATAACTTTGTTTATTAATATCAATAACACTTTCAAGGACACTTCCTGGTTTTCAGTGCATCTCTACATTTGAAGAGGCAGTTGAAGTGCAACCTTCAGATTAAACGCACGCAGCATTTAACTCTTTAGCTGCGATATTTTTTAATTACGCAACCGGGCATCCCAAAAAGCCTGGCTCTTGTCAACATTAACATACCGCATTCTTGTACCTGCAGGAAGATGTAAATCTGTTTGTTTCGATATAATTTTATTTTAATCTCTAGTATATTTATTACCTGTTGACACAACATATACAATTCATCGAACATTAAATTATGGACGCACGCGGCGTTATCTTGGGTACTTTTTACAAGCTTGGAATACGTGTACGCTCATCATATTTTACTTCAGTTTTCTAAATAAAATTTTCACCAGTCTTATGTGGAATTGCAACAGACGACGGAGCACCTCGCATCACATTTATTACAGATAAGTACATTTTATCTTATTATTATTATCGGTTTGGCTTTTGTTTTTTACGCTATTCACCTCATTATTTGAATAATGAGTACCGACTTGGAAACCGCAAAAAAGGCTGCTGAAGAATTGGAAAAAGCAGCTATAAATTTACGTGGCAGAGCTAAATCTGCTCTAACAAGGATAAACATCTTCATTAACTCTGAGCAAACGTTTCAAAAGAATGATTTGTACAATAAATTAGAAAAATTAGAGACAGTTTACTCAGACTTTGATAAATATGATGCTCAATTACCAGCTGAAGCATCTGAAATTGCGGAATTTGAAAAAAAAACATTATGAAACCAAAGCCAAACTGCAAACGGAACTTGAAAAATTACCGTAAATGTGCATGCACAATCTCAATTGATAAATGATCAAATTCCAGTTGTTAGTTCTACTATTTCTAACAATTTTAAATTGCCTAGGCTCAATATAGAGCAATTTAATGGTCATTTTAAAAACTGGCTGTCATTTAAAGATTTATATTTATCATTAGTTCATAATAACGACAGCATAACTAATATACAGAAGTTTCAGTATTTAAGAGGGTTACTAGGGGAAGAGCCAGCTTCTATAATAAAACATATACCTATTTCTGAAAACAGTTATTCAGAAGCGTGGGAAAAATTGCTGTCGAGATATGATAAGAAAAAACAAATTGTTTCTACTTTAGTTAAAACATTCTTGGACATTTCCCCCATCACTCAAGTGAATGCATTTAGCTTATGCTGTTTATCAGATGTATCAGATGAAGTAATTAGAGGCCTTAAATCAATCGATGAAAAGGCATCTGGCCGTAACTTATGGCTAATTCATATTTTATTACAAAAGGTTGATTCTAAAACAAGGGAGGAATGGGCAAAATTGACTTCAAGCGAAGACTTTCCGTCTTTTAATCATTTTATTCAGTTTATAAATGATAGATGTTCATCTTTAGAGTTGTATAAAAGTGAAAATGAAGGTTTGCATAAACAAGAGAAACAATATAACGTCAATAGATCTTATTCCAGTGTCATTAGCAAATGTTTACTTTGTAAATTTAATCACTCACTTTACAAGTGTGTTAAATTTAAGGAATTAAGCACCAGGGATAGGAGACAGTTTGTTAAGAAAAACAAGTTATGCAGTAATTGCTTGCCTGACAAGCACACTACCTGGCAATGCAATTCCTCATACTCTTGTCACAATTGTCAGCTGAAACATCATAGTAGTTTATGCGAAAATAAGCTGCAAAATTACGCGATATCAACTTCTCGTTCAAATGAAAAACAGAGCCGCAAAAACAAACGTGATTCAGAGGCCGGTTTGATTCCGGATGAGAATAAAAAGGAAATTTCTCCTTCCATAAATGCAGTTCAAACATCTTTCGCACTTTTGCCCACTGCTAGTGTATATATTAATGATGGCATGGGTCAAAAGCACACTTTAAGAATCATGTGTGATAGTGGATCAGAGTCTACGTTTGTTTCTGAATCCTGCAGGAAAATGTTAGGAATTAAAAGGAAAATGCTAGGTTCCCCGTAAAAGGTCTGTCTAATTCAAAGATCGCAGTAACTAAGGGTTACGTAATGTTTAATCTTACATCAATTTATAATGCTGACACCAAGTTGTCTGTGAAGACATTTATTTTAGATGATTTAACTGCACCGTTACCTGCGGAAAAAATACATGAGAAGCATTTTTCGCATTTAAAGAATATAAACTTAGCGGATCCACATTTCGAGACACCAAATAAAATAGACATTATTCTAGGATCTGATTATTTCTTTTCTATTTTGCTTCCTGGTCAAGTAACAGATACGCAGAGCAATTTAATTGCTCAAAATTCAATTTTTGGCTTTCTGGTATCAGGGAAAATGCCACATTCTAGTACATCTCCAAACTCGATACATAATTTACTCATTTATGAAGTTAATATTGATAAAGAGTTAAAGCGTTTTTGGGAAGTAGAAGAAATATTTAATAAGAATACTCAAATGTTGTCACCTGAAGAGCAATTTGTTGAATCACATTTTCAAGAAAATTATTCAATTAATTCCGAGGGTCGTTTTGTGGTTAAGTTACCTTTTATTCAATCTAAATCAGAATTAGGTAATTCTAAACCTGCCGCAATTTCTCGCTTGCTTGCTATGGAAAAGAAATTTAGAGAAAAACCAGAATTTGAAAATCTGTACAAAGAGTTTATGTACGAATATGAAGAATTAGATCACATGGAATTAGTTGCACAAAATGACATTAATAATTATGAAAACGAACACTACTTTCTTCCTCATCATGCGGTTATTAAATCTTCTAGTATCACTACTAAATTAAGAGTAGTTTTTGACGCTTCATGCAAAACTTCAAGTGGTGTTTCCTTGAATTCCATTTTGGGTGTAGGCCCTAAGTTACAACGGGACATTTTCGAAATCTTACTTAATTTTCGATTTCCGAAAATAGTCTTTTCTGCGGACATAGAAAATATGTACCGCCAGATTTTGGTTGCCGAAGAGGATCAAATTTATCAGCAAATAGTTTGGAGGTCTAATCCTAATGAGGAAATAAAAAATTACAAACTAAAAACTGTCACATATGGTTTAGCGCCAGCATCTTTTCTGGCAACTAGATGTATAAAACAAATCGCTCAGGATTATACAAAAAATCCTTGCATTTCGCGCATGTTAGAAGAGGATATGTACATGGATGACTTATTATCCAGTACGAATACTGTTAGGGAAGCAATAGAAACTTGCAAAGAAATTACAGATTGTTCAGACGCGCATGGTTTCCACTTAAGGAAGTGGAATTCAAATTCACAGGAATTTCTTAATGAATTTATAGATTCCTCTAGCACTGAATCAAATTTTGAAATCATTCCTAGTGACAACGGAAGCTCCAAGGTTATAGGCTTGAGCTGGAACTCTTCATCAGATAGCTTTATTTTCATAACTGCATTAACGCTCACTCCACCTCTTACAAAGAGACATATTTTAGCTGAGTCTGCACGAATTTTCGACCCACTAGGTTTAATTTCGCACTGTACTGTAACTTTAAAGGTATTTTATCAGAAACTTTGGCTTACAAAAGGGGACTGGGACTCTATTATACCGCAACATCTTACAGACGAATTGCTACAATTTCAAATTTCCTTTAACGGACTAAATCAATTGTCTGTTCCTAGATGTGTCACGATTTCATCCGGTAACCCATTTGAATTACATGGATTTTCTGATGCCTCACCATTGGCATATGCTGCCGCAATTTATTGCCGACAAAGTTATAAGGGGAAAATAAACTCTTTTCTCTTAGTTTCTAAAACTAAAGTTGCTCCAATCAAACAGATTTCAGTGCCAAAATTAGAGCTTTGCGGTGCGCACCTACTATCTAAGCTGTTCCGTTCCGTCATGGAAACATTAAAGAGTTACAAGTTCGATATTTTCGCCTGGACGGACTCAAAAGTCGTCCTTTCTTGGCTATCTGCACATCCGCGTAAATGGAAGACTTTTGTCGCGAATAGAACAGCTCAAATCACCGAAATTCTACCTACAAAGCACTGGAGACATGTCCTATCCAAAGAGAACCCCGTAGATATCGCTTCACGCCTTATTGATACAAAATGTCTTCCAGGTTGCGACTTGTGGTGGAAGGGGCCAAGTTGGCTGGTTTTGGACCCATGCAATTGGCCCAAAGACGACTCAAATGCTGAGGAATTTGATGATCAAATCAAAGCCGAACAAAGGTCTGATCCAATTTTTTCCTTTCACACCCACACATCAAATGATCTATTTGATAATTTGTTTCAAAAGCACTCTTCGCTTGCAAAAATTATTCGCATTTTGGAATATTGCCAAAGATTTATCAAAAAATGCAAGAAGTCTAACAAAACAGAAATTTCTTCACCACATCTTACTTACAAAGAAACAAAAGATGCCGAAGAGAATATTGTTCGTTGGATTCAGAATTCTTACTTTCAGGAAGAATTTAAATGTATCCAAGAACAGAAGGCTTTTCCAAAGAAAAGTACGTTACAGTCCCTCCACCCGTTTATTGATAAGGATCTGTTACGGGTGGGAGGACGCTTACAAAATTCACAATTATCATTTAATCACAAACATCCTTTAATCTTGCCCCCACAGCATAAAATGGCTGAGTTATTAATACAGCAACAACACATTGCCCATTTGCATGCCGGACCTTCACTGCTATCCCACATCATAAGACAATCTTATTGGATAGTTGGTGGAAAAAAGATCATTAACAAATGCATCAATAGATGCTTGAAATGCTACAGATATAAAAGGTCCATTGCAACCCCTCAACTAATGGGAAATTTGCCAAAGCATCGAGTAACCCTGGAACGTCCATTTTTCTCCAGCGGTGTTGATTACGCCGGCTCTATATCTATTAAATTTAGTAAGGGTCGGGGTGCAAAAACAACTAAGGGCTATATAGCTTTGTTTATTTGTTTGGCTACAAAAGCTGTGCATATTGAAGCTGTGGTGTCTGAATAATGAAATTTACTCCATGGTTTCTATTAACTGACTAAGCGAGCTAAATTATGTATATACTGTGAACGAGATTATGGAATAAGTGTTGTTTATAAATGGCTATGTTTAGGTGGTATACCGATTGAGCATACAGTGAAATATGTTATATTTATTCGTGTAATTTATGTCCGTGTTGTCTTAGTAAAGTGATATGCATCCGTGTTAAAACCTTGTCTTTATTTATAAGTAGATTGATACCCACGCAAACAAGATAGGACAGCTGGCGACGATAAATAAAAAATAGATCTGTACGAAGACGGCTAAAGGTAAAAGTTTCATTTTCATCTTTTAATTAAATTGAATTATGGAACAACAAATACAAGAATTGTTGAAACAGAATCGAGAATTGATTCTTGCTCTTCAAAATAAAGAGAGCGTTTCTCATAAAGTAACTGTTCAATTTGAAAAATTTAATGAAGAATATAAAAATTTCGATAGTTTCTTCGAAAGATTTCTCACATACTTAGATGTTCAAAAAGTCCCGGAAGACGTTAGGGCTAAAGTGTTTATTTCTTCTCTAAGTCCTAAATTGTATCAGTTACTAAAAAAATTGTTGTCTCCAGAAATTCCTTCTGCGCAAAGCTTAGATAAATTGAAAGATATTTTGAAAAAGCATTTGACCCCAAAGCCATTGATTATACCTTCCCGACATAAGTTTCTGAATCGTAAACAGCATGAAGGGGAGAGTATTAATAATTATATAGCGGAACTCCGAGCACTAGCAATTAATTGCGATTATGAAAGTAATATGTTAAATATCATATTACGTGATGTTTTTGTTAGTGGATTACGCGATAAAATAATTCTAGATAGATTATTTGAAGAAGATAATATAGATCTGGATAAAACTTTGCAAATAGCTTTAGCTATGGAAAAGGCATTTAAGGGGGCAAATGATATTATGGGCCGTGAAATAAATGTAGTTCATGCAGTAAAGAAACAATGGTATAGAAAAACAAACTTTGCGGAAAAGCAGCGGAAATCTTTATTTTGCACGCGATGTACAGGCACGGATCATGTCAAAGAAAAATGTAGATTTATTTCGAGTAAGTGCAACTTTTGTTCAAAAATTGGGCACATAAAAAAAGCGTGTTTCGCAGCTAAAAAGGCGAATGCTAGACCAGTTAAACAAAAACAAGTAAATTTAAAGGAAAATAATGTCCAGGTTCCATTATTTGGTTTAAATACCACTGATTGTACATTACGCGAGGAAGAACCGAAACGACCTCCGATAATGATTACTCTGAAACTTGACGGAAAGATTTGTTCTATGGAATTAGATACTGGTGGAGCAGTCAGTGTTATGAGTATAAGTAATTTTAGAAAAATTTCAAAGAAACAGATTCAACCCACTTATATAGTTTTTAAAACTTATAATGGTGAATCATTAGTACCTATGGGGTATGTTACAGTTAGAGTTCAATATAAAAACCAGATTTCGGACTTGAACTTATACATTGTTAAGGAGAACTTGGATACCATTTTTGGCCGTGAATGGCTTCACAAAATTAGTCTAGACTGGAATGCTATTAAGGCATTAAGAGCTATGGCTAAACTGAACTTAAAAGATCTGTTGGAACAATATAAAGATATTTTTGATGATAAACTAGGGGAAATAAATAATTATGAAGCTAAGCTCGAACTTAAACCGGATGTTAAACCCATATTTTGCAGAGTTAGAACAGTTCCATTTGCATTAAAGAGCAGAGTTGAAGATGAAATAGATAGATTAGAAAAAGAAGGTATTTTAGAAAGGGTTGAAAGCTCTGAATGGGCAACACCAGTAGTACCAGTCGTAAAACCGGATGGCAGTATACGATTATGTGCCGATTATTCCGTAACCTTAAATCCTAATTTAATCGTACCGCAACACCCTTTGCCACGATTAGAGGAGATATTCGCAAGTTTGAATGGGGGAAAACAATTCTCAAAATTAGATTTCAAACATGCATATTTGCAAATGAAGGTAGATCCGGAAAGTCAGAAACTGTTAACAATAAATACCCATAAAGGATTGTATATTTGCAAGAGACTAATGTTTGGGTTAAATGGAGCACCTGCAATTTGGCAGCGGTACGTAGATGGCTTGTTCCAAGGTATGGAATGGGTTAAAGTATTCATGGATGATGCTAGAATAACAGGAAATGACGAAATGTCACATCTTAAAGCTTTAGAGCTGTTTTTCAAAAAATGAAAAGAGCATGATCTAAAACTTAATCTAAGTAAGAGTCAGTTCTTTCAAAATGAAATAAAATTTCTAGGTCATAAAATAGATGCAAATGGGATATATAAAACCGACGAGAAGGTTTCAGCAATCTTAAAAGCTCCTGTACCTAAGAATGTACAAGAAGTGAAGAGTTTCCTTGGATTAGTAACGTTTTATGGAAAATTCTGTAAAAATTTGGCAACTATAGCAAATCCTCTTAATAATTTTACAAGAAAAGATGTGAAATTTAAATGGCCAAAGAGTTGTCAAGTTGCCTTTGAGCAAATAAAAAAGGAAATCTGTTCAGAAAAAGTTTTAGTTCACTATGATCCGAAACTTCCCTTAACGCTGGCAAGTGATGCATCTCCAGTAGGTGTTGGTTGTGTCTTGTCTCATCGATATCCAGATGGGTCTGAACGGCCAATAGCTTTCGCATCCAAAACCTTAACGAAGACTGAACAGAAATATTCTCAAATCGACAAAGAAGCCTTAGCAATTGTATGGGCAGTAAAAAAGTTTTACCTGTATCTAAAAGGAAGAAGGTTTACGTTAATAACTGACCACAAACCTCTAGTAGCAATTTTTGGATCGAAACGAGGATTACCCGTGTTAACAGCTACCAGATTACTACATTATGCATTAATTTTGCAATCCATCCAATTTGACATAGTTTTCCGAAAAACTAATGATCATGGAAATGCAGACTTTTTGTCAAGATTGCCTAAAACTTCGGAAGAACTGGAAGTGAAAGATGACATTACCATATTCCAGATGTCACAAATTGAAACGTTACCAGTTACTTCAAAGGAATTACGAGAAGAAACGTGGAGAGATGAAGAATTGGGTCCACTTTTACAAGCCTTACGGAAAGGTCAGAATTTGCAGGGAAGAGAAGCACAATATACCATTGAAGATGGATGTATCATGTACGGACAAAGAGTATGTGTTCCGAAGAAATATCAAAAGCGTGTTCTGGAAGAACTGCATCAAGGACACTTAGGCATTGTTAAAATGAAAGCAATCGCAAGATCATTCGTCTATTGGAAAGGGATTGACAACGATATAGAAGAAGCAGCTAGAAATTGCGCTGATTGTGCCAGACACAAGACTGATCCAACAAAGGCCAAAGTTCATTACTGGGAGTATCCCAGCATGCCATGGGAACGTATACATGTTGATTTTGCCGGTCCTTTATTTGATCACATGTTTTTGGTGATAGTTGATGCTCACTCTAAGTGGTTAGAAGTATATCCGATGAAGATTACCACAGCGAAGAAAACAATTGAATGTCTACGAGACAGTTTTGCGAGATTTGGATTGCCATTAGTTCTTGTCAGTGACAACGGACCACAATTCTCGTCTGATGAATTTCAGAGATTCATGCGAAGGAATGGTATCAAGCACAAAACTTCCGCACCATTTAAACCATCAAGTAATGGCCAAGCTGAACGCTATGTCCATATGGTAAAACAGTCGCTGCGAGCCATGCAGAGTTATGAAGGAAGTATACAACAAAAATTGAGTACATTTTTGCTTCAATACAGAAAAGCACCAAATGCAACAACAAATCACAGCCCAGCTATGTTATTTTTAAAAAGAGATATCCGAAGTAGGATTGATTTACTATTACCTCCACTACAATCGAGGATTCAAGAAAAAGTACGAAAAGGAGTATATGAATTTAGAGATAGAAATTTTGACATCGGTGATTATGTAGCAGTACGAGATTATAAATCGGCAAATTCGAAATGGAAATTTCGAAGAATAATTAATAAAGATGGTGTCCTTCATTATACAATCGATGTTCAAGGTACACTCGTAAGACGCCATGTTGACCAAATCCATCCAGTAGGTGAACAAGTGCAGAAGAATTATTCTACATCTAATGAATATCGAAGATCTCCATCGACAAAGTTTAAAGAGACTTCTTCAGAACCGGAACATCTGAATACTGAAAGTATTATTGGTCCGATCTCCAGTGACAAACCTGTAACGTCACCTTCAACTGCTGATGTCCCGAGTAAGGATCTGACTTCCCCAACCCATCAGTCAAATAGTTCATCATCAGTACCTGCTACGACAGATGCTCCACCGATTCAAGCAATCCCGACTATGATACCCCGACGTTCTCAGAGAGTTCGCAGACCACCCAAGAAGCTTGACCTGTAAAGGGGAGGAGATGTGGTGTCTGAATAATGAAATTTACTCCATGGTTTCTATTAACTGACTAAGCGAGCTAAATTATGTATATACTGTGAACGAGATTATGGAATAAGTGTTGTTTATAAATGGCTATGTTTAGGTGGTATGTCGATTGAGCATACAGTGAAATATGTTATATTTATTCGTGTAATTTATGTCCGTGTTGTCTTAGTAAAGTGATGTGCATCCGTGTTAAAACATTGTCTTCATTTATATGTAGATTGATACCCACGCAAACAAGATAGGACAGAAGCTGTGAGTGATATGAGAGCTGAGGCATTTATCGCCGCCCTTCAACGTTTTAGTGCAAGGCGAGGCGCCCCACTCATCTTTATAGTGACAACGGCACCAATTTTGTCGGTGCATCCAGAAAGTTGGACAAAATTTATGAATTGTGGCGTTCATTTACAAATAATGAAATAATGTCACATTATCAAGCTGAAAACTCTCTAGAATGGCATTTCATCCCTCCTTCTGCCCCTCATTTTGGCGGGATTTGGGAGGCTGCTATAAAATCGACAAAGTATCACATCAAGCGAGTCATAGGAGAGACATTGCTCACTTTCGAAGAGCTAGCTACGTTACTCGTCCAAATAGAATCCTTGCTAAACTCGCGGCTGCTTATACATTTAAACGATAATGATGCTGATTCAATAAATGTTCTCACTCCCTCACATTTTCTTACAGGGGATGTTTTGCATTCCATATCCGATGAGCCAGCAACCCCGACAACGAATCTAAAGAAACGATGGGAACTGATCCAAGACATGAAAGCTGGATTTGCCAAACGGTGGACCAGAGAATACCTGGCCTCGCTGCAACCCAGAGTTAAGTGGAAGATCGCCACATCTAACATCGAGGTGGGTCAGATAGTGTTATTCATGGACGCAAATCAACCGCCTGGAACTTGGCCGTTGGGTCGCATTACGGAGGTCCACCCAGGCAGTGATGGACTCAACAGAGTGGTGACTGTGCAACGCGGGTCTTCATTAGTCAAGCGTCCAATCAACAAAATAGCATTACTCCCTCAGTATCAGGACTAAGGCCCTGATAGGGGGGGGGAATGTTCAGTGAACATACATTTTTCGCAATTATTATTTAAGAGAAACCTTATTGATGCTAATCTAAAAGCATTTATCAATAATAAATAATAGATCATTTTCTGTGTAGACACAAATATCTACTTAATATAAACAATCCAACAGCTTCATCATTATTGTTAAATATGTTCCTTTAGCGATTAGCAATTTTGAAGCTATAATTCATATAAGTCATCTTTTCTACTTGGGCATTTTCTCAGTTGTTTATAATAACTTATCATTTAATATCTATCAAGATACTTTTCTACTAAGAAATCATCTTTATTGCTATGAACTATTTGTGTAATATACATTTCTTCTAAATAATTGCTGCTAATCAGGAAAGTCATATATCATGTTTAAATTTTTACTTAAAGACATTATTTATCATTTTCTTATTGAAATAACTTTGTTTATTAATATCAATAACACTTTCAAGGACACTTCCTGGTTTTCAGTGCATCTCTACATTTGAAGAGGCAGTTGAAGTGCAACCTTCAGATTAAACGCACGCAGCATTTAACTCTTTAGCTGCGATATTTTTTAATTACGCAACCGGGCATCCCAAAAAGCCTGGCTCTTGTCAACATTAACATACCGCATTCTTGTACCTGCAGGAAGATGTAAATCAATGATTGTTTCAATATAATTTTATTTTAATCTCTAGTATATTTATTACCTGTTGACACAACATATACAATTCATCGAACAATTGTACGAAAGAATTAATCATGCAAAACTAGTTATGCCACGATTTCGAAGTCCAGATACGATATTTTTGAGTTGTTATTTCTTTTATATACTGCTTGTTACACTTCTACCGATTATACTTGAAACAAATAAAAAAACTATATATAAAAAATCTTTTAAAAAATGCAAAAAAAAAAAAATTCAAACTCCATAAAAATTTATATTTTTTGTCATAACTTGAAAAGTTATTTTTTGTTTGTTTATTTTTAAGGTATAGTAGATAGTTTAATTTTCTTTATTTAAAAAAAAAAAGGAAGAAAGAAAAATCATGTGTCAAGCATAGATTATGAAACACTTTCCAACACTTCCTGAATGTTTTAAAAAATTTTGTTATTTAGGGAAATGAGATAAATAAGATAACTAAGTAAACTAACTAAGTAGTAAAGTATTTTAGAAAACGCATAAAACATTTGAAAAACTGATTTCAGCAGTTACTGTCCATAGCCAAATAGGTATTTCAATTCTTTTGAACAGCCCTGTATTTGGTCTGTAGGTTAATATATGCTATATAATGGGAAAATTTAGTTTTGAAAGAAAACGCATAACAGGATGAAATTTCTCTTTCAGCAAATTATACTAATAGATGGAAACATACTTGAATACTTTTGTACAACCCTTATTACACGCTACTATTTAGCTAAAATTTAATCCATGCTAAAACACTCTTAAAACTACTGAAATCATACATTTCTAGAAATTATCATTTATATACGGTCATGTATCCAATTTTTTGCGTGACCCTGTATATCCTTTTATTTATATTCTACAAACATTTCTCAGTAAGCTAAATGCAGTTCAGCGTAAAATTGCATAACTCATTTAAAAACCCTCTTTAAGCAATTTGCGCTCATACCCAGTAACCCTTACGAATTCTTTTGTGTAACCCTGTATATGAATTATAGCTTTTATACACACCATATCGTATGCATAAATATAGTGAAACATAAAATACAATAAAAATGTATTATAATAAAAATGCAATCATAATTAAAAATGCATTTCCAGCAATCATCGCTAATGTACAGTACTTCGGATACAATATAGTATCTGAAATATATTGTGTTTCCTTGTAAATGCTATACATTTCATATTATACATGAAGTAAGTTATAGTAAACCTCAGCGACGTATATCAATTTCATTACGTATGAAATAGTTTAACATAATTAAAATACGCCGCAAACAGTTCCCTCCACCCCTATATCATTATGTAACGGAATTCTTTTTTGTGGCCCTGTAAATGAATAACAACTATTCTTTGCATCGCATATTTTACACAATACATATTTTAGTGCACTTCATAAATGCATATAAGCTTTATTGTGTTTGAAAGCGTGTAACATCATTAAAAATGATTTGAAATGATTGTTCGAATTTCGGAAACGTGGTAGAGAGCGGGTTAAGGCTTGTTTCGAAGGGGAGCAATTCACATTATAACTCAATTGAGGAAGAATAAAAATGAAATTTATTAATTTGAAATGACAGTAAAAAATTCTCGTGATTTGAGTTGTTCTTGAATACTCCTACGCAACAATAATTGTTTGCGTACAAATTTGAGAAATTCTTAGGTTGCAGGTGGCAGCCTTAAACAGAGTTCACAATAGTTCATAGTTCATTAATAGACTGTCCAATCAGACCACTTAGTTGATTCGATCTTCGTTGATCTACGGTGGAATATAGTCCCGGCTGGAAGATCTAATCTCCCGTTTGGTAATAAAATGCAGCGTACCCCCGGTTTAACCGTAGTACCTTTTGTTTGTCAGGAAGCTAGTTGTTCACAAAAGAACGTGTAGATTGCAGACTCGGTTTGCTCGCTGCTCTCGGGGTGAGAGGCTTAATGGAACCCGAAGAATCTATTTTCCCGTAAAAAAAAAAACTCGGCGGAAACCTGCAAGTCCAACTTGCTATCTCGCCTTCATCTCATTAATCGACTACTCATTAAGAACTTCTTTCTATGTTCAAAAATTGTTTCTCTTGGGCGTCGGGGTTCAGCCAATCCCTGTTCTCTCTATTTCTGACTCGCTCGTGTGATTTCAGGTAGGCTACACCCTATTTTCCCACGCTTCCGGGGACCATCTGTTTCAAAGTGAAAATCGGCTGATCACAGGAATAGCTTATAGGCTTTGCGAATTAAGTGCTTTCACAGCCTGTCTTGACACTGAAATTGATCCCTGATCAGTGATCGTTCATCTGGTTTCCGAAGGTACATCTCGACTAAGTTCTACTGTCACAGCTGAGTCTGTAGGATAGATTGTGATCTATCGAAACTTCAGCTGTTTTCCGGCGATTAGTGGACTTAGAGAGAATATTGAAAAGTTTGCACATGATTTTATCACTTTTGCCGTAATGTAACGGAATACTTTTAACTGTCCCTGTAAATGAACCAATCATGCTAAAAACTTCATATGAAATAGGGAACGTGCTATGGTGAATGTCAATCACATCCAAAAATTTCAGGACAATCGGAGTATATTTACGGGAGTTAGAGCGCCAGCGCGGACAGACGGCCAGACAATCCGAAATCATAAACACTTTTCAACTTTGTTAGAAATGAAAAGTGTTAAAAAGTGTAGTTCCATTAACAAGTTCAACTGTTATCGTGGATAAACTGCTGAAAAATTGTCCTTTGAGATAATTAAGTTTAAAATTTTAGACAACAATGCATAGTTAAACGTATTTACCTTTTACGCGTTAGTAATTTTAGGAATTTTTCTATCGCACCAACTGTACAGCATTCTTAAAGGTTCAAACAAGTTTTAAAATAATAATAGTAGTAGTAGTCAATATAATACATCATTTCGTCATTTCAATTTTTTGAGTTTTTAATTACACAAGCCTGCATGGTTTTGGGCTTTAACTTTTAATAACTGATCTTTATGTATTTTTTAGCACTGAATCTGAAAATGACCTTCAATTTAACCATCACGTCAGGATTTTTTGAAAATCGTAAATTTCAATGGTAAAAAGTCAAAAAATAGAGGACATCTGATACTGAAAGATACAGAAAATGGTTGTGTTTCTTAACTTTTGATAACTGATTTTTATAAAAATTTTAGCGCTGCATTCGAAAATGGCCTCCATTTTTAACCATCAAATCAGGATTTTGCCACTACTGAATAATAATATTTTGTTGTAAATTGTAATTAGTCTGAAACATTGCTGTGCTTTTCAAAATGCCCACCGCTGAAGAGGCCACAGCCTTTTGTTGTTTTTTCTTGTTCAGGTTATATATTTAAATTTCTTGGATGTTTTACGGTTATACTTAATTTATTTACGGTGCAAGATTCTGGGTCTGGCAAATGCATTTAATACATAATGTGCTATATATATATATATATATATATATATATAGCCTTTTTTTTTAAATGTGTTTTTTTATGCTTTGGTACATTTTTCTAAAATTCTATTTTAGGTAAGCAGTTGAAACTTTCCAAAATTCTGTAATTAACTTGTTTCTTTAAAAATATCTAACATTATAGAACTGAGTGAAAAACAAATTTAAATAATGAAAAATATGTTTTTAAAATTTTTAGAATTTTCAAAGTTTTTTAGTAAAATATTTTTAATTTTATTTCTTTTAAGCCAAAATGAAAATTGCTTCTTATTATTCTCAAGTAGTATGCTTTCTGACACCACAACTTATTTTAAGGTGATATATTCAACAGTTTTTTAGAAAAGTGTATCGAACAGACATATTGTTTAAAAAATATGTAAACAGTTAATTAGTTCTTGAAAACTAATTTATGCATGAAATTAATTTCTTTTGATTTATATATAGGCTATAATGTGTATATATTCCGTAAAAAAAATCCTTTCTATCTCTATTTTTAAGTAAAATACAGTAAAACCTCCCTAAAGCAACCTTGTTCCGTTACAATAAAAATTGGCCGCTCCGAACGGTGGTCTCTTAATGGAGGTCATGTTTAAATCTAGATTTTAATTGTTGAAAAAAGGTAGCAATTAATGTTACTAAAATTTATTTTTCACATTAGGAAAAAATATGACAATTTAAGTATCAAAACAAAAGTTAATTACTGCAGAGTTTAAAATATGAATACACTGGCGTTTGCTTTGATTTTACAGTTTTGTCTTTTGAAACTTTTCGAGAAGGTCTCCAAATCCTTTCGAGACGGGAACAAATAATGACGATTTCAGTAATTTATCTATTTCTTTGAGAGTTTCCTGACAGAATAGGGCAGGGGAGTTTATTAACCGTCATTCTTAATCTGTCACCAGAGTTAAATTCATTGCCTAAGAAGGTACAAAGGGGTTTAAACAGTTAAAAGTTACCGGAATAAAAAAAATTCTAACTTCGTTTAGAAGTTTGATGAATAATACGCTCTCCGGAATTATTTTTCTAATAAAACCTTCTTCAAGCGACCAGGAAAAAACGGAATTTGTCTCATTTTGTTCAAGATTATTGGTCGCTCATGGAGGGAATTCAACTGGAATGGCCTCTGAATGGAGGTAAAATCAATATTGAGCCAATGGGAATAAATTTCGTTCCATGAAAAAATGGTTGTTCAGGGAGGTGGTCTCTTAATGGAGGTCATTTTTAAATCTAGATTTCAATTATTGAAAAAAGGTAACAATTAATGTTACTAAACTTTATTTTTCACATTAGGAAAAAATATGACAATTTAAGTATCAAAGCAAAAGTTAATTACATAAGTTAATTACTGCAGAGTTTAAAATATGAATACACTAGCGTTTGCTTTGATTTTACAGCTTTGTCTTTTATAACTTTTATTTCCAAATCCTTTCGAGACGGGAACAAATAATGACGATTTCAGTAATTTATCTATGTCTTTGAGAGTTTCCTGACAGAATAGGGCAGGGGAGTTTATTAAACGTCATTCTTAATCTGTCATCAGAGTTAAATTCATTGCCTAAGAAGGTACAAAGGGGTTTAAACAGTTAAAAGTTACCGGAATAAAAAAAAAAAAAAAAATTCTAACTTCGTTTAGAAGTTTGATGAATAATACGCTCTCCAGAATTATTTTTCTAATAAGACCTTCTTCATGCGACCAGGAAACAACGGAATTTGTCTCAGTTTGTTCAAAGATATTGGTCGCTCATGGAGGGAGTTCAACTGGGATGGCCTCTGAATGGAAATAAAATTAGTATTGAGCCTATGGAAATAAATTTCGTTCCATGAAAAAATGGTCGTTCAGGGAGGTGGTCGCACAGGGAGGTTTGATTGTACATGATGTTAAATATTTCGTAAAAACTGCTTCATTTTACTTGTCGAGATGGTCCATGTGCCCCACACCCTCCCCTCCAAACGCACAGACACATTATTAAACTGACTGCATAAATATTACCTGTGATAAGCGTAACATTTATGTCCTTTGTGTCCGCTAATAACATTTCGGTGTGATAAATATCTACTGTTCAAAAAATATTAAACGGTGATAAGCTATTTTCGCAATCCTTGCGGGATGAAATCTTAAATTGATTGCAGGAGAAAAGCCGGATATAACCCTTGATCCTAACCTTGGTCGTATCCCAGTTATGTTGTGACGGCATCGGCTGTCGATTGTATAAGAAGCTGTCAGCTCCGAGAGAAACAACCGTTGGGAGGGAATTTTTTGTGCATCAAGATTTGATCTGGAAGGTAAGGTCTTTTTTGCTTTATGAAATGATACAGTATACAAAATTTTAGCTTTTTAGGTGCGTTCGTAATTATATAAATACGTAGCACCTATAGTCGTCGTTCGGTCTGTCTGTCCATCCGCGTATAACAGAGCAAAAACTACCCAACCGTATGGTCTGAAACTTTAAATATATAATTGCTGCAAAATTTTGTCGAGTCCTTTCAAATTTTATGGAAATCGGATGCATAGTTTAATGAAAGGGACAGTCAAAAGTTTTCCGTTACATGACGGCCAATCGGAAAAAAATTATTGCAAGTGCATTTTAAGGATGTTACAACCTTTCGAACAGAATGAAATGGATATGCACTTATGAAATGCACTTAAAATATACATATTAGAGCAATATGCGGAGCAAATAATATTTATAAAACTATTTATAGATGAACGCACCTCATTTGTCACGTTTGACGTGCAATTTCCAACTTGTTTAATACTTTACAACGTAGTTGAAAAGTTTTTATGGCTTCGGTTTGTCTGTCTGCTGCCTTCCGTCTGTCTACCGTATGTCCTTCCTCTAACTCGCGTAAATATAGTCGGATCGTCTGTAATTGATACATAGGGCATTCTCACAATCTTTTGATTTTCAGGAATAAAAATCTGATGAAATTAAACTTACTAAAATAACATTTTAAACTTATAGACGAATGTTTTAACGATTCAAAATAAAAAAGGGTCAGCAGCGACGACTTTTTTTTATTTAACTGAAGTTTAAGTTAAACTTGTGAGTGTAATTTTCCTTATGATTTTACCACTAGAGCTTTTTATTTTATTTTAAATATTTACTTATACTGAATTTGCATAGGACCCACAGAACATTCAAATAATAAATAATAACAATGTAAGTATTTTTAGTACAAAATTCTGGTATAACATTGTCTTAAAGGGGAGTTAAAGAAGGGACGTGAGGAAAAAAAAGGGGACGGTGTTGGAAAAAAAGGACGGTAAAGAAAAAAAAAAAGGATGGTAAAGATTGGACGGTGAGGAAAATTACCACCTATATTTAGGCAAATCAAGTTAAGACTAAGTGATAGCCACAATGGTCATTGATTTTTAGAAACAGTTATTTTCATTGGATTAAATAATAACAAAAAAAATTAATTTACCTCGGAAAGGGCAGGAATAAACCTTGGGGACGGTAAGACTACCAATAAAAACACGATGCTTGAAATTGATATTTAAATGCTGGTTTAAATTCTGCAGTTAATTTCCTGTCAAAGAATTTTAGCCATTCCTTCTCTACTTCTGAATGAGAAAAAAGTTGAAAAAAATTCCGTGTCTGCATCTGAAGTGATTTTCTGTATAATTTTAGCAAGAGAGGAGGTAAGCAATCTAAAACCCAGGGACATAGTTTAAAAATTAAAAACAACCGTAAAAATGTGTGCAGATTAATTTTTTGCTACATATTTATATAAAACAACAGTCCCAGTTTCGGGAAAAAATTACATCGAATTACTTTTATTGAAACAATTTTATACAGACAGCTTCAAACTTAAAATCAACATCAGGGACACGGGACGGTCTAGGGATTTCCTGGTATATTTGGACCCCCAACATCGTCCAAAACTTATTTATATCGTTAATATTGTTATACACAGGGCTTAATTTACGCCGGAACCCGGCTCCGGTACTTCTCTGTTTTTAGTAAAAATTTCAATATTGGTCGAAATTCACCGGAGCTCATAAATACAGGGCTCCGGAGCCCGGTGCAATAACGTTTCCGAAAAACAGAAGTCTAAATTACTTTTCCCTTTCCTTCCCATCTCCAAGATTTGCATTCTTTTTTACCAAAACATTTATATACACTGGTGTGCAAAAATTAAGGACGGAACTTTTTTAAACGTCGTACAGAAATTCTGAAAATCGATACAAATTGAACCGTAATTTCCTAGATTTATAAGAATATGGAAAAAGTGAACAGAATTTCAAAAAATGATGCAAATCCGTTCTGCCTTTTAGTGCCGCTGCTATGTTAATTTCTTCATTTCGTCCTTAATTTTTACACACCAGTGTATGACGTAACGTGTAGCACACGTAGGAGATGGAGATAAAATGGACTCAATTTTTATATCAATTTTTGGGCTTGGACTGACTCGAACTCAATCTGTATTACAATTAAAATTTTATTTATTCATCTATAGAAAAAAAACTTTTCCTCTTTTAAAATTACGTATTACATTCTATTTCAAATCATTTTAAGGCTATTTTGATCAAAATGCAGGAGAAACAGAAATAGTGTTTTTCGATTTCAAATTTATGTTGGCGACGACGTGTTGATACGGCGCCACTCAAGAGACTGAACAATGAATTAGCTTCCAGTTCGATTTTCTTTTGTGACAGCAGGATAATATTTTATTGACTGGGTTTTTTTTTTCATTTGTGAATAGATATAATTTCCATGTATTGTTATTCTGATAGGAAACAATCGAGCAGTGTTTCCCCTTTTTCTATAAAAGCATGTTTTCTTTCCGATAACGGTGTCAAATTTTTAATTTAATCTGATTTTCAGGGACTCACCACAAAAGATTGTTATGTGGAAGGAATCTATTATAATTTAAGATACGCACCTTTTATAGGAAATTGTAAAACATTGTTCCATTCTTCAGCATATAAATATTAATTTCTGTAAATTTCCTTCATTTTTTTTAAAAAAATGCATAGCTGCGAACTATCGCTTTTTTGTATTAACACTATTCCCTAATCATAATCCTTACTATATTTAATCGCAGAATTCTGTCATTAATTAACTTTAAAATTAGATTAAAAGATTACAATTCACAAAGCGTGATAAATAATTAACAGCTAAGCATATGCTGTTAGATATATTTAAATTTTTTATTTTGCTAAAGAAAAAAAAAACGCTGTAAATTTTGCAAATAATGTACGAAAAATGAATATGCAGACTGGAGTGACAGGGAGGGAGGAGGGATGGTACGGTTGTTGTACCGGTACCGCAGAATATTAGGGCTCGGTGCTTTTTTGTTAGAAACTAAGCCCTGGTTATACAGCCATGCAATGGGACGTTTCCCAGTATATGAAATTTAAAAAAAAACCAAGAATATGTACTAAAATAAAAATTATTATTCAGGGACTTAAAAGTCAAAAGATTGCGAGAATGCCCCATATGTTATTGATATTCACTATGACATATTCGGTATTGAAAATGGAGCATGTAGCAGTTATAGTTTTTTTACAGGGACATTCAAAAGAATTCCATTACATTACAGGATATGTAGGAAAATCGTATGCGATGGTTTTTAATAATGTTTCACAATTTCAAACTCATTTAAATTTACATATTGCTCTGGAAGTACACTACAAGATGCTCACTATAGAATATTGTATGGATGCCATTCATCGTTCATTTACAAGGACATTCAAAATAATTCCATTGCATTACGGTCTACGGAGTAAAATCGTTTGCGCTGTATTTTATTCATGTTGCATATTGGAATATATATATATATATATATATATGAGGTGCACTGCAACATATTTAACTACAGAATATGATGCGCACAGCATTCATTATTGATATACAGGGACACACAAAATAATTCGGTCATAGTACTCTCTCTATGAACAATAATTGCTTGAAGTGCTTTTTCTGTTGTACGTGTTTTTAAACTAAGTTTTTTTGCATATTTCTCAGCGTGTATAAATTCTACTGATCATATACAGGACTGAACAAAACATCTGAAGTACATTTCCATTTATTAAGGGGTCTCTTCACTCACATGAAAACACCCATTCCTTAATGCTAAACCTATGGGCAGGTTGTTTTCGAATTTCTCCTTTAAATTTGAATATTTTTAAACGATTTTTTTTCTTGCATAGAATAGCTCAAATCGATCTCGTATATTGCTATTTTTTATTTTTTCGATTTAGGTTGCAGACTTTTTTTAATAAAGGTATTATCCCTTTCGAAACCGGTTACCAAAGTGAAAGTACCTTTATTAAAAAAATCTGCAACCGAAATCGAAAAAGTAAAAAATAGGCATATTAGAGATCTACCTCAGCTATCCTATTTGAAAAAATAATTTAAAAATATTCAAATTTAAGGGGTCAGGTACCTTTGAAAGTGTCCCAAAATATTTTTTATTTTTTATTTAATTGCTTATATTAAAAGTTTATTCTTAAAGAATATTTAAAAAGACACTCCATGCAAAAATTCGCTTTAGAAGGGAAGTTATGACGAAAACAGTTTGAGCTCTCTTTATGTTATCAAGGGGTAATTGGATCTTTAAAGTCAAAAACGTTGATTTTGGTCACTGCGCGCATTATTTCTAAGAAGTGGCTGGATAGAATTTCATGAAATTTTAACCCCTTGAGGGGCAAGCAAAAATGTTTCTAAATATTGAATTCTCACCGGAATAATCGAAAAATTTTATTTTTAAATAAGGAGAAGCAATTTTTCAACAATTTTCCTCTAACTTTGACAATTCATTTATGAGAAATCATGCGCGCAAGACATATAAGGTGAATTCGTTCATTAAAAAAACATTAAATTTCAAATGAAGTGATAAAAAAAAAAACTGTACATGCATGTAGACTTTTTTTAGAGCATTAACTGTTGGCCTATGACACTTTAAACGTGTATTTAAAATTTCATATCCAGAAGTTAATCAGATACGGAGTGTTAGCAATCTATATCAGTGTCTCATTTGCATGCATTTTCTCATCTTCAAAGGTACCTGCCCCTTAAACGAGAAATTCGAAAACAAACTGCCCATAGGTTTAGCATTAGCGAACGGGTGTTTTCAAGTGAGTGAAGAGTCCACTTAATGGAAATTTCTGGAGAGAAATTTTTAATTGTGATATACGTTTTCTAACTGAACTAAATTTTAGCATACTGTGTACTATATATGATAAATCTATAGTTCCTATACAGGGCTGCACAAAAAGTTCAGATTTTTTTCGTCTTTCGATAATAATTAATGAAATTGTGTTTTATAAATTGTTTATTTAGACAACCCTTTACCCCTTATTAACTTGTGAAGTTCTATTATAGTATTCTGAATGTGTTGGAAAGTGTTTCATAATTCATACTCAACGCACGGTTTTATGTTCTTGTTATTTATTTAAAAATGTTTTATGCTATTTTCCCCACAAAATATATATTTATGTATTGATTTCTTTCCAAATGTAAAATCTTTTAAAAAATGTAAAATTTAATTTTTTCAAATTTAAAAATTTTAAATTTCAGCTATGGTTTAATCTTCTAAAAGAATAACTCTTTATGCATACTTATTTATTTATTTATTTATTTATTTATTTATTTTTTGAAAACAGAAAAGTATAAATATTACTTTGTTTTGGGGACATTTTAAAGTTTAATATAAGTTTTTAAAAGAAATAAATGTACAGTCGTGGAAAAAAAAAAGTAAACACCCCCTACAAACTCCTCAACAAATTATCGTTGAAGAAAGTTACTGGTAGCGAACGATTGGAAATAAAGTCTACTTTTAAATGATGTATATAAAATTTGCTTAGGGGGGCATCTACATATTAAAACGAATCCAAACTTCATTTTTTTTTTCAATGACAATACCCAATTTTAACAAGATATTTCAAATCTTCGGTTCAAATTATGCCTAGACACCGGATTTCAAGTCATTTGACTGATAAGTTTTTGAATTATAAACATTCAAAATTTAGTGCTTCTAATGTTAAATTACATTTTCATATTTTTATTTATATCTCCAGAAATTATGCTTCTAATGTTAAATTACATTTTCATATTTTTATTTATATCTCCAGAAATTATGCTCCTAATGTGCTATTTTTTTTTTTTGTAGCAATAATACTAATATACCCAAACATAAATACGCTGAATTTGCAATTTTTACAATTTCATGATATGAATTATGAAATTAATATTAAAAAAAATTATGAATTGCAACCTACAATTTTTTTGATGGATTTAGATTTATTAAGTCCTGCTTTATGGAAATCCAAAATTTCACATTTCTCTTCCAAGTAGTTTTCAAATTATGCTAAAAAAAACGGCAAAATGATGGTTTAAGGGGCCGCCTATTATAGAAGTGAGTAGATATTTTGGAATTTCTTCTGCTGTCCTGTAATCTAGCAGGCTTCATTGACTTCTTAAGATGCCTTGATCAAGATGTGGGCTCTCTCGGTTAGCAATCGATTTCCGAACTTCTATTTGGATACAGCCCTTAAAATACGCTCGTTTTAAAATAATTAATTTCGCAGAAACTTATGGTACGAATTGCATAAAAATTTGTTTTTAGGCTAATTGAAGGGTGTAGAGTTCATTTATGCTGTCAGAATTGTGTACTGCTATTGAAAAAAACAAAGTTAAGGTTCTTTTTAATATGTAGATGGTCCCCTAAGCAAATTTTATCTATGTCATTTAAAAGTAGACTTTATTTCCAATCGTTCGGTACCAGTAACTTTCTTCTACGATAATTTGTTGAGGAGTTAGTGGAGGATGTTTACTTTTTTTTTTCCACGACTGCACCTTCTTATGAATGCTTTGAACTAAAATAATCATTTTTTTTTTTTTTTCCTCTCAAAATTAGAAATCCGAAAGACAATTTTAAGAATATATAACTGGAAAACATAAATGTACAAAATGTGGTAACTTTATCTTTAAAAGAATTTCTATCTATATTATAAAACAAAATCGTGCCCGTGACCGTGAGACGCTATATCGAAAGTAGCAACGATCGAAGCAACCAATTTTACTTTTATCAGAAACGTATTAATTTCTAAACATTACACAATTTCAATTTTTCAATGGGACGCCCCTTTAGAACTTTAGAGGCAAAAATTTCTTTTGATCTTGTTGTGCATATCTGAGAAACTATTAATACATATTTATTGCGAAAAATCATTTAAAATTTTCAAATTTAAGGGGTCAAGTACCTTTGAAAGTGTCCAATTTTTTTTTAATTTAATTGCTTATATTAAAATTTTATTCTTAAGAAACATTTAAAAAGACATTCCATTCAAAAATTCAATTTAGAAGGGAAGTTACGACGGAAACAGTTTGAGCTCTCTTTTTATCAAGGGGCAATTTGATCTTTAAAGTCATAAACGTTGATTTTGGTCACTGCGCTCTTTATTTCTAAGAAATGGCTGGATAGAATTTCAGAAAATTTTAAATGAGAGTAACAACCTTATAGATGCTCAAAATGGCCTACAACTATTTTCATCAAATAACAAATTTAGAAATTATGACTATTTTTATACAAACATAATTTCAAATTTTTGTGATTTTTGATTTTACATTTATTTTCTCAAAAACTAATCATTATATTTTTTTCAGTGTTGGTCATTTAAAACACATACCTCTACTCGAAAAAAAAAATGCAATTTAACAAGTTACAACGGCCATTTGGAAAATGATTTTTTCAAAGACTAAAATTTAAGACATAAAAAATCGCACGGAGTTGATCATGCATTACATACGCCATGGATTAAACATTAATATTCCTAGACCAATTTTTAAAAAAATCGCACAGAGTTGATCATACATTACGTATGTCATGGATTACATTTTTCGGTACTGTAAATTTTTAAACATCTACGGAGCTGGTCATATATTACGTACTCCATGGATTAAACATTAATATTCCTGGACCCATTTTAAATGAAATTTCATTCTTAAACTTCTAAACATCCCACAATATTACTTTTTACACCGTCATATAGAGAAAAAAAATGTACTTTTAAATGCAATTTGTTTGAAAGCTGTATCTCAATTTGTTTCTGAGTTATTGATTTTTTTTTTTTTTTTTTTTTTTTTTTTTTTTTTTTTGGTAGTTTTTATTACTTTTTTGTCACAGTGGCAACAGAAGTATCCATCTCTGTTGAAAGTAAAGGAAAAATACAGATTACTGTATAGACCCATCACAAAACGTATAAAATGCGGGATTCAACTAATAAAATGCTTCAGATATGTTTTTGATATCCTACCCTGACAGAGGACAATAATCATTTTTCCAAATGGTTAAAAAAATAATTAATAAATAAAATTGGGCTCACTCTGACAATTCATTTATGAGAAATCATGCGCGCAAGACATATAAGGTTTCGTTTATTAAAAAAACATTAAATTTCAAATGAAGTTAAAAAAAACTTTACATGCATCTAGACTTTTTTCGGAACATTAATTATTAGCCTATGACTCTTTAAATATGTATTTAAAATTTCATATCCAAAAGTTAATCAGATGCGGAGTGTTAGCAATCTATATCAGTGTCTCATTTGCATGCATTTTCTCAACTTCAAAGGTACCTGCCCCTTAAACGAGAAATTCGAAAGCAACCTGCCCACAGGTGTAGCATTAGCGAAAGGGTGTTTTTAAGTGAGTGAAGAGTCCCCTTAATGGAAATTGCTGAAGGGAAATTTTTAATTGTGATACACGTTTTCTAACTGAACTAAAAGTTAGCATACTGTCTACTATATGATAAATCTATAGTTCATATACAGAGTTGCACAAAAAATTCAGATTTTTTTCGTCTTTCGATAATAATTGATGAAATTGTGTTTTAAATGTGTTTTACAAATTGTTTATTTAAACAACCCTTTACACCTTATTAACCTGTGAAGTTCTATTATAGTATTCTGAATGTGATGGAAAGTGTTTCATAATCCATACTCAACGCATGGTTTTATGTCTTGTTATTTATTTATAAATGTTTTATGCTATTTTACCCCACAAAATATATATTTATGTATTGATTTCTTTCCAAATGTAAAAACTTTTAAAAAATGTAAAATTCAATTTTTTTCAAATTTAAAAATTTTAAATTTCAGCTATGGTTTAATCTTCTAAAAGAATAACTCTTTATGCATACTTATTTATTTATTTATTTATTTTTATTTATTTATTTATTTTTTTTTTTTGAAAACAGAAAAGTATAAATATTACTTCGTTTTCGGTACTTTTTAACGCTTTCCAACAAAGTTGAAAAATGTTTATGACTTCGGGTTGTCTGTCCGTCTGGCTGTCTGTCCGTCTGACCGCGCTCTAACTCTCGTAAACATAGTCGGATCGTTCTGAAATTTTTGGAAGTTAGTGACCTCTGCCATAGCACGATCCCTATTTCAAATAAAGTTTCTAGCATGTTCAGCTCATTTACAGGGACAGTCAAAAGTTTTCCGTTACATTACGGCCTATGGGAAAAAAATCGTTTAAAATGGTTTTAAATGGTGTTACATGCTTTCAAACATAATAAAATTCATATGCATTTATCAAGTGCACTAAAATATACATTCTGTAGAATATACGATGCAAAGAATAGTTATTATTCATTTACAGGGCCACACAAAAGAATTCCGTTCATAATGGTATAGGGGAAATTGTTTGCGGTGTATGTGAAAAGATTTCAGATACTATATTGTATCCGAATTACTGTATATTAGTAATGATTGCTCGAAATGCATTTTAAATTATGATATGCGCTTTTTTAGGGTTTCGTTCATCTGACGAAACCCTATTCGTCTCGCTCCTCTGTCTCTCTGTCCGTCAGTCCGTCTGTCACAGAGCCCGTTCTCAGAAACTATACATGTTGGAGACTTGAAATTTTGCATACTTATAGCTGAACACCACACATTATACGACAAATCATAACATTTTGAAAAAGTCGAACATTTAACCCTTTGGGCTCCCACGTGCGTATTTTAAACAATTCTATCTAAGTGAGCTCCTAATTAGGTTGGAGCAGTGAAATTTTGCATACTTATAGCTGAACACCTCACATCAAATGGCAAACCATAAAAATTTGAAAAAGTCGTACATTTAACCCTTTGGGCTCCCACATGTGTATTTTAAACAATTCTTTCTAAGTGAGTCCCTAATTAGGTTGGAGGAGTGAAATTTTGCATACTTATAGCTGAACACCTCACATCAAATGGCAAACCATAAAATTTTGAAAAAGTCGTACATTTAACCCTTTGGGCTCCCACATGTGTATTTTAAACAATTCTTTCTAAGTGAGTCCCTAATTAGGTTGGAGGAGTGAAATTTTGCATACTTATAGCTGAACACCTCACATCAAATGGCAAACCATAAAAATTTGAAAAAGTCGTACATTTAACCCTTTGAGCTCCCACATGTGTATTTTAAACAATTCTTTCTAAGTGAGCCCCTATTTAGGTTGGAGGTGTGAAATTTTGCATACTTATAGCTGAACACCACATATCATACGACAAATCATAAAAATTTTAAAAAATCGTACCTTTAACCCGTTGGTCTCCCACATGCGTATTTTAAGCAATTCTTTCTAACTGAGCCCCTTATTAAATTGGAGATTTGAAATTTTGCATACTTATAGCAGAACACTTGAGGCCAGGCAACAAATCATAAAATCTTGAAAAAGGTCTTACTTATGGTCCCTTTGAGCTACCACATATGTACTTTAAGCAATTATTTCTCAGAGAGCCCCTAATTAAGTTGGAGACATGCATTTTTGCATAAGTATAGCTGAATACCTCAGACCACACGGCAAATTATAAAATTTTCAAAAAGTCTTATATTATTTACTACTCCGGGTTCTACCTAGTGAATTTTAAGCAATTTTTCTAACCTCCGCCCTTTTCACCCGGGGAGCACTTTTCCAACTTTTGCCGACACTCCTTTGACCATAGCCTTACATATTTTAGCTCCACTTTTTACCGCCAGGGGGCGACTACTTATCTCGGGTGCTATCGGCCCAATCCCCTCGACTAATATATCTACGGATAGTATATAAAACCGAGTTTCGTTCGGATAGAGGTTTGTTTAGAAGAGAGTGCGTCCCTGGTTGCGAAATGTGGAACTAACAGATTTTTCAAAAAGATAAAGTGTTTTGAAAGGAATATTAAACGAAACCCTCTGTGCGATCTGTGATCACACTTACCTACTTGTTCACTATATTTATGCATACTATAAAGTGCGTATAAATGCTATAGTTCATATACAGAGCTACAGAAATGAATTCGTAAAGGTTACTGAGTATGAGCATAAATTGCTTAAAGGTGGGTTTTAAAGTAGTTATGCATTTTTACGCTGAACTGAATTTAGTGTACTAAGAAATATTTGTAGAATATAGATAAAATGATATACAGGGCCACGCAAAGAGTTGGATACATGGCCTTCTATGGGTAATAATTTCTGGAAATGTAATTTCAGTGGTTTTAAGCGTGTTTTAGTTTGAATTAAATTTTAGCTAAATAGTAACATGTAATAAAGGTACTAGGTAAACTACAGGGCTGTACAAAAGTATTCAAGTATGTTTCCATCTATTAGTATAAATTGCTGAAAGATGAATTTCAACCTGTTATGCATTTTCTTGCTAAATTAAATTTTCCCATTATATAATATATATATCAACATACAGATCGAATACAAGGCTGTTCAAAAGAATTGGAATACATATTTGACTATGGGCGGTAACTACTGAAATCAGATTTTTAAATGTTTACTTAGTTATCTTATTTCCCTAAGTAACGAAGTTTCGTTAAAGCTTTCAGGGAGTGTTGGAAAGTGTTTCATAATCTATGCTGCACGCATGATTTTTCTTACTTGTTTAAGTCTAATATAAATTTTTAAAAGAAGTACATGCATCTTCTTATGAGTGCTTTGAACTGAAAAAAACTTTTTTTTTTTCTCTCAAAATTAAAAATCCGGAAGACAATTTTACGAATATATAACCCGAAAATATAAATGTACAAAGTGTCGTAATTTTATCTTTCATAGTAATTTCTACCTATATTATAAAACAAAATCGTGCCCGTGACCTTGAGTAACGCTGACGTCATATCGACGGTAGCAACGATCGAAGCAATCAATTTTACTTTGATCAGAAATGTAGGGGAGGATAGTACACAATGAGACGAAAATTATTATTATTTAACAAATGGCGACGATTTTTATTTCTTTCTAAAAAATTTTGCTACATCTTACATTAATGTATAAATGGTTTTAAAAAAGTTATTTATAAAAGCACAGAAGCAGCATAATGGAGTATCGAAAATTGTCTCACTGTGTACCACAAGTTACACAGTGAGACAATGTATATATTTTCATAAATCATACATTTTTACACTCTATCAATAATTTTCTGCAGTTTATGACTTCTAATTAATATTTCTAGATTTTCAAAATATTAAAAATATGAGCCTCGGGTGGACAATGGCAGACCTTGGGCTACCTTCATGCAAATTTTCAGCCTCTTACGTTTAGTAAATTTCCCTAGCCATCGCACGCCCACACACACACACGGAGAAAGAGTGAGAGAGAAACCTTCTTTTAATAATAAATAACTTTTTTAACATCAGAAGCACATAATAGGTACACATACACAATAAGACACATCTCACTGTGTACCACAACTGTTTGTCTCACTGTGTACTTTCGTTACGTTGTAACAAAATGGATGCCACATCTGTTACATCAATTTCATCGCTTTAAAAAGTTTATGTCGTTTTGCCGAAATAGTCTATTATTAGATATGGCTAGGTTTGGTTAAGTAAATATGTGTCATATTGAAGGAAATAAACTCTAAAATAGACGTTTATGTAACTTTAACCACTATAAATATATATATATATTTTTAAATAACAAAATTTACAAAAATTCACAGTCAAAATATCCCGTTTAAATTTCCCTTTTTTCCATTTAGAACAAGGAAGGAGAAAGAAAAGGGGATATTCCATTTTCTCATAGGGAAAAAACATCGCTAGCGGAAAGAAAAACGGGATGTTTCGTTTTCTGATAGGGAAAAAGTATGATAAATGACAGTCTTTTTGGTTACTTTTGACATTTTTCTTTTATAAAAATATGACGAGGCCCCACTTTTTTTTCTTTCCCATGTGTTTGTACATATTTCCAACTATTACGTGATATATTTTGTTTTATTGAACCGTGATGCTGTTTTGAGAAAAGACTAATTGAAATGCTGCCTATTTTGAAATTTTTGAATATTTAACAGACTATTCCTGCTAACAGCAGCAAATATTCCGGTAAAGTTTTATATTATTTAGCTTGTCCTAGTAGTACACTTTGATATTCTATAAGAAAAAGTTTGGGGTACTATTGCTTAAATAAGAAAATACGTGCGGAAAACGGACAAAAACGTCATTTTCATTGCATTTTGAGGCAACATAACAATGTAAAATAACAATGCCCTATGGAAACGAATACGGTCTACTAAGCAGGTAGTGTTATACTAATATTTCATCACAAAAGAATTTTGGGATGCCGTTGCTTTCCCAAGCTTTAGCACTGCAAACATACTCGCATTTTACTTTTCATGAAAAATGAAGGTCACAACCTTGAACTTTGACATTTTCTACAGGGAAGGGAAAATTTTGTTCAGGTCTTCAAAATTGAACATAAAAAAAAGTCAAGCAAAGCAAAAAATACAACTATCACACTTGTCTGATTTTCAAAATAATGGCTCTTAATGATAAACTTTGAGAATATTACAATGCTAATTAACAAATACTATTAATAATTAATTATTGCTTTCTGCGTTTAAAGTGTTTATTTAATAATTATCGATTCTATTCTTCTCAAATCTGACAAGTTACGTTAGCTTTTGTGCATATTATGTAAAAACAAGTTGGAAATTGTGCGTCAAACGTCACAAATGAGGTGCGTTCGTACTATAACTAGTTTTATAAATATTCAGATCTTGATGCAATAGCTCTTATGCAAAAATGAATGAATACAAAATTTGTGACGATTCTACATATTAAATTCTCTAATACGGAAATAATAGGAATCCATCTTAAATAGAACGTCATCAACCTTGGCAACCTAGAATCATTACCTATCATAGGATACCATTGAATTAATTACATATGATAGGATTTAATAGAATGAGGAAAACTTTTATTAATATCTTTTTAAGTTTTGATTCGATTTTCATAAAATTTGAAATCATTCGCCAAAATTCTGCAACGATTATATAAATTAAATTTCAAACTATTCTTTTTAATGAGAAATAAGGGAGCAGTGAGTGATTTTATCGATGGCGTTAGCCAAAACAACTTACCCAGGCAGGCAAAATATATTTAGATGTAAAATGGAAAGGTCCTACCTGCGTTTTCTGTAAGTAGCTGGATCTATTCCGTGGTTGTCATCTGAAAGAAATAAACTTTATTGAAGTACAGGAATGAAATCCTGCAATTCCGTTTTGTGTGTGTACTCTTCAGAAAACACGGGATCTTGAAGAATCACAATTTTATTCTGGACTACTATGGGAAAATAAAAGAAGAAACACGGTTAAATAATATATGAGTGACATAGATAAATTTAGACAGTTCAAACTGTCTATAAGACGTAGTTTTGTGACATTTTTAAGTAGAAGCTCCCGCTTCCTGCGAAGAACAATGGACGACGTCGAACACCACAAGCGGGGTGTTATTGCATTGAGATTTTAAAGCAGACTGAAAATTTGGGGGTTACAGATGTATGGAAAAGGGTTGAACCAATCTCTTCTACAATAAGGTTGTTCCATTTGAAGGATAGCCAATCAGAGTAGAGCAGGACTGAAACGTCACGTGGCGGACAAGATCGGAGCTCGATCAGCCGTGATACAGTAAATAGATGCGTAAAAAGACCGAAATACGAAGTAAATAATTTTTTAAAAAGCAGATTTTCGAAAGTAAATTGAACAAAATTACTTTCCTTAAAATAATTTGGACAAATACTGATTGGAGTTAATCAAATATAAAATACATAATGGTTAAATAATATCGCGATACGTTTGTTAACATTCAAATACTTAAGTAAATTCGCGAAAAAAATTACCTTTTAATGTGCAAAATTACAAATGAAAACTTTTAAACTATTGTAAAATAAAATGAACGAATGAATTATATGAATATGATTACACAGGAGTAGTAATGAAAAGACTAGCATTATCAAACAGAATAAATTAAACAAAACTCACACTTCAAAACTTTTAACAATAATGCATTGTCCAATTACTAGATATAAGTTTTCAAAAATTTTCGAATGTCATTATGCTTATACAGGATGAAAATAATACAAAAATATTACTCTATAATTAAACTAATTCTATTATGAAAAAAATATGTACTATACATATTATTTACATTATATTATTAAAATAACAATATCGTTATTTCATACAGTGTTGAATTCAGACACTTTTCTCCGGGAGGGATTTCTGTGGCTCCGGGGAAGGGGGGGGGGGGGGATTGCCCTTTTTGACCATTGAAAACCCAAAATCTCAAATCTTCCGGAGGGGCATCGCATTGCTCCGGCGGAGGGATGTCCTCCCCCCGGGCCACCCCCTGAAATCAACACTGATTTCATGTATACAAAATTTCAGCAAAAACTGAAAAACTTAAAACAACTTCAGTATTAAAATTTCCATGTTATCTTATAAAACGCATCAAATATAACATTTCTTCATACAAATAGGAAACAATAGAAAGAAAATTTATGGAAGTACAGTAGAGAGCCGATTATTGGAACCCCAATTAACCGAACTTCCAATTATCCGAACAGCCAATTTCTATAAAAAAAATGTTTTTAAACCGAACTTTCAATTATCCAAACAGCCTATTTCTCTCTTTTTTTTTTTTTTTTTTTAGATTTGTAAAAGGAACTCTGTTCAACTTTTAGCCAAATACAATGAAATTTCTCCTCTGCGAGTTTTGAACTTTGAACTTTTTTTCCCCATTTCATGGCGATTTGTCTGCATTTGTGAAAGAAATCCGGCTTTAACAGTTTAGTCCAATATAGTAAATGCCTCTTCTTTTTCTTTCATTAAAGTTTATTCGGAATTTCTCGCGATTCTCTTATGCAATTTTTAGAGATTTTCCCGTTCTGCAGAAATTTTTTGACATTCGTAAAAGGAATTCGGTTTTAAAATTGCAGTAAATTTTGTCCTCTGCGATTTTAGTGTTTTTCTTTGCGATTTTCCAGAATAATAATCGCCAGGATGTCGATGCTCGGATTTGAGACTATGTACTGTATTGTTAAATCTGTATACTTGTTCTGTGAGAGTTATTAGAACACGTTGATATAGCGCATTCATTAGATTTTATTCAAAAAGTCTGTTTAAATAATAGAATAATTAAAATCATTCACAGAAAAAAAATTCCAACGCAGAACAGCATACAGAATAATACTGAAACGAGCGAAGCGAGGCGAAGTTGTCCGCCACGTGACGTAATGCGCGAGCAGTTAAGAAATCTTTAGAGTTGGCGCATCGCACGAATGGTACCCCCCTGGAATCCAAGGTTATCATGGAAGACGGTAGTATTTCGAGTGACGCAGCCTTAAGCCTAAAATCGTATCGTATCGTATCGTTAAAATCGTATCGTATCGTATCATAGAATTCGTAGATGGCGGAACTCATATATACAGCTAACTCGACATCAAAGAAAATGCGAAAAGCCGCCTTTTAATAACTCAGCAGATATACGTCTTATTGTTCTGAATTTTCTAGAACAGTCTTATATCTGCAGTCTAATCGTATACTGAAATTTTTACATTTCTACGTGCAGTATATTTTGAGATCTAAATAGTCATTTTTAAAGTGAAAACGTTGGTATAATATTGAGGAAGTTCCTAATTTGAAAATCTCGAAAACGGTTCTAACGATTATTTTTAAATTGATACATAATATAAATGTGATTAAGGCGAGGTGAATAACACTTTTCTTTTTTCTGGGAAAACTCTCGTTCGTTAAATAATTCGATTTTTTTTTCTCTCGAAAATGACACGAGCGATTTTTTAAAAATCAAATAAATATGTTTCAGATGAACCAAATAACAATTTACTTGTTTCCAGCAAGACTCTTGTTCGTTTTATAATGCGCATGAAAAATCGGACTATATTTCTTCGCCATTCTATGGAAATTTCACCGAAAATGCATGACACTGTATTCATACACATGCTTTCTTTTTAACCACTTTTGGGGAGAAAAATTTTGTCTTCCCACGGCTGAGTGGTTGAGGGCCATCGTCTACTGATCTCAACATAAGCAGTTCGATACTCGCTGGTGCGTGTGAAATTTTTTTTTTTTTTTTTAAAGTCTGTTAGTTGACCATTATTCTCAGTTCCTTTGTAATTTTTAAATTGCTATTAAGTTAAATAAAATTACAATTATAATGACGCCAATTTGATGACGATTATTTCTTGGCAATTTTTCAATAATAAAAATATTACCATAAATTTTATAAATATATTTAATTTCGATCACTTTACAAAAAATATACATTAATACAGTAAACTCTGTGTAAGGCGGAATCGATCGGGACCAAGAAAATTTCCCGCAATAGACAATATTCCGCCTTAGACAAATTTTACTCTATGTCTATGGATTCGTAGGGACTTGAAATTCTTTCCGAGTTAGACAGATTTCCGTCTTACACAGAGTCCGCCTTACAGAGAGCTTACTGTAATTATTATTTGAATATAAATCACACGATCAGAAACGTAAAAAAATAATTCATTTCAGCTCTTCTTTTTATAATATCATTTTTTATTATTATGACGGTCAATCAATATATAATCACTGACATCCATAATATTATTATTATTATAATTATTATTTTCCTTGCATAAAAACTATTGTGATGTAATAATTATTTTATAATAAATAATTTAGTTGAAATGTTTTATTTATAAATAACAATGAAGTTTTACATAATAAGCATATCAGAATTCTGGTGTCGCCATCTTTTGACGCAATTGCGTACCACATTTCAGGGTCGTACTGGCATAACTGAGAGGGCGGTGGCAAAATGGATAAAAAGGGCGCCGATTGCCTTACAAAAGGGCGCAAATGCTTATATATACATACATACACATACTATATAAATTATGTATAAAAAATCACTTTAAAAATATATACGAGTATATTGCTATAGCGAAAACTTTATTCCTAAAATAATTATGTCACCCAAATTAGTATTTTACACTATAGAAATGTAATATGCACAAAAATAGTTCCCCGCAAGGCATTGCAGTTAAAAAAAAAATCTGATGTTAGACCAGTGTTGCCAATTTAGAGGTATTTTTTTCCTCCACACTTTTCTAAGAAAGCTATCTCTGTTTTCGAATTTCGCTCACCTTATCTAATGAGTTAATTCAAACTTTACCCCGAATATTTGAATAAAAATCTCCATACGATTATCTCCAAATGGAAAATAAAATATTAAAATAAAACAAACAAAAACAATTTCGTTGGGTCAAAACTCAAAAGTGCAAAACATTATTTAATACAATTCAATAATATTTTATATAATACAATCTCTAGAATACAAATACTAATTATGGTGTATAAAATTTCAGGAAAGTTATTTTTGTTTAGTTCAAGAGTGACGTCTATTTTACGTGAATTATTTTTAAAATATGTTTTATTTCTTTATTTTTTCAACATTCAAAAGATATCATAGATTCTTTTTTTTAAATTATGGCCATTTTTTTTTTCCATTCTGATCAGAAACAAAATTATTGCCATTTTTTTTCATCCTGACCAGAAAAAAAAAAAAAAAAATTATGACCTTTTTTTTTTTCCTTTTCTGACCAGAAAATCAGAGTTCTAACTTTTTACGACAGCTCTTTCATCTTCACCTAACACTTCATTTATAACGGTTGTTTCAAAATAATGGATGGCACCAGTCCATCAGTTCAGAAGAAAATGATCCATTCCAAAGGTATAAGTTCGATTGAAAAAAACTATTTAATACTTTGAGCAGAAAGAAGAGGCTACACCTGCAATTTTTATGACACTAATAGAATCCCATAGCTGCCAATGTGTACGGTTTAGTTACCTCTAAAATTTAACACAAATTTTTGCCATATTTAATCGTTGACAATTGTTAGACTTTTTAAACTGAAATTCCGGAAGTGACAGCCGATTGTTCCCTTGCGACGACATTCCTCTGGCTTCAACTCGTAAAACTTAGCTAAAAGTGCTATCTTTGACAACATTTTCTGAATGAATCTTTGCCTTTATAAGAAAATGGGAAACTAATTTCCTGGTATCTGAACAAAATGGGCAAATTTTATATTTTTACGAATATTAATGCAAATTTTTTGTATTTACGAATGAAAATGACTTCGCGAAAGTATCAGAAAAGTAGTTAGTTTGGATTTGGGAATAGCTTTCAATATAAAAAATTCTCATAACGAGGATGTGATCGCCCCCCACCCCAAAAAAGGAAATCCACGACCCCCTCTAAATGATGAGCTGAATCCGTCCTTGGCTTTGTCGAATATTGATTGATTAAAATCTCGGAAACGGAATCGAAAAAAAATCCGCTTTATACAGGATCCTTATGCCATATCATCTTTAGATTCTTCTATGTTTTGTCATACGCCAGACAGAATGATTTTAACAATACCGTGCAAAACACAGATGCGAGAAAAATAGACAAACAAAATCTTCATTTGGCGCCCGGCGCACATGCCCCCTCTGCCCCCCCTTAATTTCGGCCCTGCTTTCAAATCAGCAAACTTACAAAGGCTGTGCCCAATAATGGAGTTGTTTCTGTTTTTCAAAGATCTTGTTCTTTTTTACCGCGATTCATGTGTGTACGCAGGGTAGGGGGGGGGGGGGGCAGAAAATCTTTGGAAAAGTAATACATTCTTTAAAAGTATTACGCTGAATGTAATTATTTTGAAAAGTAGTATTACTTGAATTTTATTGCATGATAGTTTTGTTTTAAAGGTTTTCATTAAATTTCATTGTAACTGCTGGCTGCTGGCTGAAAATACCAATTATTTTTTATTGCCCACCAGAAAATTTTTAATCGAACTGTCTTTTATAGCATTAAAGTAAATTTATGAGTACTGCATACTATTTTTTTATCCTAATTTCTGAAGAGAAAAAATTATTTCGGTTCCATTCTTAGGTACTAGTCTGAAAAATTTTGAAAAAGGGGGGAAGGAGGGGACATGAGACTGCTGTTTGTGAAACAACACAACGGGGTCTGGCTTATTCAACTTGGTTTTTGGTGACTTCAATTGGAAGGTGGTTTGTTTAAAAGAATGCGTTCCCTGCCCCATGAAAATTGGAACTATTGGTGCACCATCTATGTAAGGATTTAATAATTATAAATTAACATTTTGAATTTATTAATTTAAGGACAAAGTGTTTTTAAAGGAATATCAAATGAAACCCTCTGTGCGATCAGCGATTATACTTACCCACTTGTTTTTATATACAAACTGCTATAAGGAAAATTGTAATAAAATAGTAAAAATTAAATCTGCATTAAATTCCATAAGCATCTTTTTTTTAATCATTTTATCACTAACCTCAAAAAAGTAATGATATCAATGCAAAAACCCTTGACGGGTTAAAAGTTTCTGACGCAGCAATTTATCTTATGCTCTAAGAATTTTAAGTATGGAACTTAAAAATACTGATATCAAATTTTGAGTGACGTTATGCTATTTCTTAAAAAATATATTTGTATTTATTTCATCATTTTATTTTTGTTTTATTTATAATCGCATGTGCAAAAGTTATGTTCAACATGAAAAGCTGCATAAAATTTTATTCGCTGTTGCTTTATCATTTACATCTCTCATAAATTCAAAATATGAGTTTTAAAAGATATGATATAAAATTTAAGTGACGCCTTGATGTGACTTTAAAAGGTTTGTTTTAAAATTCAATTTAAATTATTTTTGACTTGGTTAAAATATTTTTTTACATCTACACAATACTTTTAATTTTCCAATTCACTGTTAAATATATCACTTTCATTGAATCTATACTATGCATTGAAATGTATTTATTTCAATAAATTGATTTATCTTTTGTGTCACGCTATTCAAAATTGTGAGTAAGATTTATGTAAATGGTTTCTTTGCGTCATTGTGTCCAAACTACATGAAATGTATGAAAAAGGATAGTTTGACGCAAAGAAACCATTTACATAAATCTTACTCACAATTTTGAATAGCGTGACACAAAAGATAAATCAATTTATTGAAATAAATACATTTCAATGCATAGTATAGATTCAATGAAAGTGATATATTTAACAGTGAATTGGAAAATTAAAAGTATTGTGTAGATGTAAAAAAATATTTTAACCAAGTCAAAAATAATTTAAATTGAATTTTAAAACAAACCTTTTAAAGTCACATCAAGGCGTCACTTAAATTTTATATCATATCTTTTAAAACTCATATTTTGAATTTATGAGAGATGTAAATGATAAAGCAACAGCGAATAAAATTTTATGCAGCTTTTCATGTTGAACATAACTTTTGCACATGCGATTATAAATAAAACAAAAATAAAATGATGAAATAAATACAAATATATTTTTTAAGAAATAGCATAACGTCACTCAAAATTTGATATCAGTATTTTTAAGTTCCATATTTAAAATTCTTAGAGCATAAGATAAATTGCTGCGTCAGAAACTTTTAACCCGTCAAGGGTTTTTGCATTGATTAGACATACAGGTTGGCTCGTAAGTTTTCCTCCAATCGGAGGGCTCTCCCCCTGCTATGTCACAAGAATCCAAGAAACGAAACTAGAGTTGAAATTTGCCTTAGCTCTATGGCTCTATGCAGTTAATTGCTATACAATTCTAATTGAATAGAATATAATAATACTTTTTTTTTTCGCGTGTAAAGAAATAAGAGACCTTAGTTTGTAAAACTGTATGGAAAAAAATTATTAATTTTTAAAAGCTTTACAGTGACGCAGGAAGGAAATGTACATAAAACAATTCTGCAAGAAAAAAATTATAGCTGTACTATAGTTTTTATTCTTTTCCCGCTCCCTCTTATTTTATTATGTTATTAGTATATATATATATATATATATATATATATATATATTAAATATGAATTGCCTATTTCAAAATTTTTGTTTTAGATTATTTATTAAATTATTAAAATAATGGGTTGCAACTTTAATTCATTTAATTAAAATGTATGTTTTAATATAAAAATTCTACAAATTAGAAAAGAACAAAATAGTAATTTCTCAGAATTGCGTTTATAAAACCTAATACATTTTTAAATATTTTTAAATTGTGAAAAACATAAAAAAATATATACAACATATGAAGTAATTATTCTTTAAAAAAATATTTATGGAAAATACATAGTACAATTTTACAGGGTTCTTTAAAACCAAGAATTGGCTATTTCCAAAGGCTGATACAAATGAGGGGGGGGGGGGGGGAGGAGAAACTAGTGCTCTCAATAACTAATAATACCATGATATATATATATATATATTTTTTTTTCTTTGCTGTTGTTAAAATATAATATACCGACAATTTTTTTTTTTTTTTTTTTTTTTTTTTTTTTTTTTTTTTTTTTTTTTTTTTTTAAAGCATAGTTACAATATTTCAAGTATTCACATATTATTTACAACATAAAATGTTTTATTTTCTATAATAAAGACAACTACACAATAGTTTTTCTTATTTTATTTGCTACACAATCTCTATTATGAAATTTTAATTTTCTGTTTGCTTAGAATCATTTTAGAATTTTATATTACAAAACAAAAAACATGCCCGTGAATAATATTTACATCATATTGGCAGTGGCAACACCTGACCAATAAGTTTCACTTTTACTAATATATATATATATATAGATTGATATAACTTCTAAACATCGCAACATTTTCAATTTTTACACTGCCGAATCGGGAAAAAAAAGTTCTTTGAAATAGAATTTATTTGAAAACTGTATTTCAATTTCCTCGTTTATTTATATTTTCATTTATTTATTTATATTTTTTATTTATGGTTTTTAAAATAACTTTTAAGAATGATTTTTATTAAAATCTATGTTCATCGCGTGCAGCCCGATTACGAAACTTTAATCCATTTGCAATTAAAACACTATAAATAGTTCAGGATTTATTTCCGGGTAATATTCCATAACGAAATTAAAACTTCACCAATAAATAAAATAATATAAATAAAACACAAATTTAGCAGACATGTAACCGAACTACGCGCTTAAACCACTGAAATAATAAAAATCAAAAAGGCTGCTCTAAGTAGTGAAATTTTTGGTGATTTCTTCGGCTATTAACTGCGGACATGCATTTAATAAAATATCGCTTTTAATAAATTTCAAAACTTATTTGAATACATTACAGATATTTTTAATATAAAAATGCTTTTTGGTGTTGTCAGTGGGCAATCTAAATGTATATATATATATACATTAAATGTAAAAAATCTATTTAGAATTGTCAGTTTAAAAAATGATTTTTACCTATGGACTAATCTGGTAAGCCCGAGTTGGATACCTTAATATTTTTAAATATGCACTTATAATAATTTTTATAACTATAAATGTGTTTATGAATAAAAGGAATGCCTAGATTATGTCTGGGCCCTCTCATTGCATCGTATTAAAAAGAAAAAAAATTCAATCGGACGATTTTTTGGGAAGGTATAAATTAAAATTTGCCACGTAAGTTTAACTTTCGCATCCTCAAACTTTGAACCCAGAACTCTATGAAGATTTAAGAAAAAACTTATAAACTACATGCTTTACCTAGTTACTTTACTCAAGTAAAATAAACTGTCAAATGTGGGTGTTAGCATTTGAAAAATGAAAGTTTGTACAATTTTTAATAAATCGAAACTCCTATTTTATTCTTACGGCAGATAGGGAAGTGTCCTTCTGGGATTCTTGTGACGTATGACCCCTCATAGCAACGAGAGTGGGCGGAGCAGCGTCCTTAGTGACGAGCCAACCTATATGTCTAATAACCTTGCCTGGAACCAATAGTTTTTAATAAGTCAGCAGATTCTTAGCATGTAGAGACAGTTTAAAAAGTTTCATGTCTGGTCGGCACTGAATAGCGTCGCCCTCTGTTATCACAGAAATTAAATAAGTGTCCGTCTGGAAGAAAAACTGTAGTGCTGACATCTATCGGCACTTTGGAGACTTGTCAACTATTCATCATTCATTTATTCGTAGTACAGTGTTTTGGTTTCACAATTTCACAAACATATTTTCTTGAGTATTGATTGTATATGGTGTATATGATGTAGCATATTTTAATCACAAACATTAATTATTGAGTATTGTGTATGTAGTTGCATACGTCATGTTTATAAACGTTTTTCTGGATAAATAAATATTAATTACAAAGGTTCTTCACGTAAAACTAGTCCTATTAAGAAAGAATTTTAACACTTTTGGTAATTTTTGCGCTGTTATATGCGGACAGACGGAGTAACAGACAGACAGACGGATGGACCAGATGACAACTATTGGTGCTGTGTATTTATATAATTACGAACGCACCTAAAAAAATTAAGCTGACTTGCTTATGATTAATTTAAAGTATCAAATTCCTTGAAAAAAAAGGGGGGATGCCTCTCACCCAAATAATGGCCTGGTTTTTACACTGTCGAATAGAGGAACAAAATAAACTTTCAAATGCAATTTGTTTGAAAACTTTTTATGGTTTTCAAACAATTTTCAAGCAGGATTTTTTTTGTAAATTCATCACTATGTCTTGCAGCCAAGATTAACATGTTTGTCCTTAAATGGTAACTTAATAGTTTCTCAATTATAGTGTGATTTCCTATGAAGAAATCAGCATCAGCTTCAACAATGAGTATTTTTGTTGAAAAGTAATAATGGCAGGGTTACCGCAGTACCGCCAAATTTTGACCAACTTGGCGAACTATCGCTAAATTTGGCGTAAAAAAATAAGTTCCTATATAGGAAGCCAACTTTGGAATAGCTGGTTAATTTGGCGAAATTCCCGTTTAAATCAATTGATCCATATTTGTACATTTTGTGAGTTTGAATAAAAGCACGCTTTTTTTTTTTTTTTTTTTTACATTTATAATTATTATTTTCATATCTCTGAATGAAATAAAAAATTAAATTTCTTGATAATATTATGTTAGTGTTGGAAAGTGTTTCGTAATCTATGACTAATGCGTGATTTTTCATTCTTGTTTTGTATTCAACAGATATAGTAATTCAAGAGGAAGCCTCCAAGCTAATTTTAGGAATAATGGAGGAGAAAAAAGTGACAGTAGAAGCTACAAAGTAAGTTATATAAAATCTAGTTATTTTACTTTCATCAGACGTAATTTAACAATTGAAAATTTTCCATGAATTAACCAACAGCTATCTCTTACTTTTACAAAAGCAACTTTTTTTATAGATAACTCTCTCTGTTCTTTATCTCTGATGGAACTCAGCGCTTTTCTTGCGCTTAAAAAAAAAAATAACAGCTACTTTTATCGTATGAATCTTCCGAGCACATGATCTTATTTTAATAAATTATGTTAAACTTTTGTTTTTCACTTTCTCCCTTCTTTTTAAACAAAAAAAAGATAGTAATTCCTTTTTTAAATATATGTAACAATTTGTCTAAAGGCATCCAATAAATTCAAATTTTCCTAGATCGTAATAACTAACGTTTAAAAACAAAATACAGTAGAACTCCGCTAATCCGAAATTGCGGTTAATCCGAACCGAATTTATTTTCGGCTTTATTTTCGTCCTGATCTTGAATTATACCAGATTACGAAATTTTCCGGATTACAGATTGAATGCCCGGAAAAACGTCTAGAAGTTAGATTTAAATAACAAGTAAAAATTGAATTTAAAAAAATCAAAAAACCCCGAACTAATTAATTATTTCTCATCAATGTGAAACTATTTTTTATATTACTTACCTATTTTTTTTTATTTATTTGTATTGATGACTTTTAAGTTGTGTTTAATCGTTAGTTCCTATCTATAAACACTGTTTTGATGAGGCCTATAGATGTCTATGAAGGTTGAGTTGCAGTAAAGCTAGAGATCCTACCTACGCAACTTCCAGGTTGTGTAATATTTAAACGGATCTTCTGACTGTAAAATAGTCAATGAAACATCATCGTCGTTTTGAAAGACCTATCCAATGATATGCCACTCAATACGGTGCGAAAAAAAAAAATTTCGTCCGGCTCTGCCGCCATTTTGTATTTTACGTCCCGCCATTTTGAATTTATAAAAACAAAACCTAGCCTTTAAAAATGAGTCGTAATTGTGTCAGAAAGTTTCGCGTTGTTGAGAAAAAAAAAAAAAATTGAGAACCACCTCTGAAAGAACGATACACAAAAGAAAAAGAAAATATTAATTTACTGAAAATGTTAATTTACTGAGGAGACATTTTAAAAGCCAAATGGCGTCGTAATAACCATAAATTATCATTTTTAACACTTTCCAACATAGTTGAAAAATGTTTATGATCTCGGTTTGTCTGTTTGTCTGTCCGTGCTCTAACTCGCGTAAATATAGTCAGATTGTCATGAAATCGATATATGTTATTGGTGTCACTATGGCATGTTCGGTATTGAAAATGAAATGTGTAGCGTTTATGTTTCGTTTACAGGGGCACTCAAAAGACATCCGTTACGTTACGATCTGTGAGGGAAAATCGTTTGCGGTGTATTTTAACCTCTTCGCTACTGAATATTAATGCAGTATTATTAATTATTACTGAATTATTTCTTCTCCCATTTGACTTTAGAGCAAGATTTTTATTTTATTTGCATTAGTTCAAATCTTAGGCTTCGAAACATATCATTCTTATATCGCAATTGTAATCATGTTCGAGTACCATTAATAAAATGGGACAAAACGGAGGTCCCCATTTGGAACCCAGGGAAGAAAAAGGTTAATGAAATTGCACAATTTTAAACAGATTGAAATTTATATATATCACTGAGGTGTATTACAAGGCGCTTATTGTACAATATGGGGTGCATAACTGCCTATGAACAATAAATACAGGAAGTAGTTTTTAGCCCCCGGTATGCTATTTCTTTCTCCCAGCTTATTTTGTCTCCAATAAATAACGTTACCTTGTACAAGCCAGCCGTAAAACAAAAGCCAATGTTTCATTGTGCGATTCAATACTCTACAGCATTTTTTAAAACTTCTAAGCATCGTACATTTTCAATGTTTATACCGCCGTATTGGGGGAAAAAAAAGTACTTTTTAATGCAATTTGTTTGAAAACTGCATTTCCATTTATTTTTTAAATATTAATGTTTTTGTAGTTTTTAGCGACATTTGTTTCATTTTGGCAACTCAAGCACTCCATTTCTGTAGAAAGTAAAGAAAAAATAGTTGAATAATATTATATCTTTTTGTTGCCATTTCCCATAAAAACTGAAAAAAATGTAATTAAAATGCGTGCTATTTTGAGAAAAATATAAATGAATGACTTATGATAAAACATGTAGCTATTATAAACTATATTTAATTTAAAGTATCTATATTAATGCAAATGATGTCATTTTACATAAAATAAAAGCGTGTGCTTTAAGTCTTAAAATTGAAATATGTTTTGCACTACAATAGAGTCCCGATTATCCGAGTCCCGCTCCGAATTATTTTCTTCTGGTGGACTGGTGGTTTCTATTATTATGAAACAGGTATTATAAATGAAGCGTTAGGTGAAGATGAAAGAGCAGCCGTGAAAAGTTAGAACTCTGATTTTCTGGTCAGAATGGGGAAAAAAATGGCCTTTCATCTTCACCTAACGCTTCATTTATAATACCTGTTTCATAATAATAGAAACCACCAGTCCACCAGAAGAAAATGGAGTAATGGAAATGTCGGGGGCGACACTAAATTCTGAAAAAGCAGAATTCCTGTTCTCTAGTTAATTTATTTTATTTTTGTCCCTTATTTGTTGCGTATAAATTCTATATATCCTATAAGAGCTACGCAAAAGTTCACATGTACATTTCCGTTTATTGTCGAAAATGACTGAATGGGATAATTTCAACTGCGTTTAACTAAACTAACTTTTAGTATATTTACATACAAATCTATAGATCTTACACAGAGATGCACAAATGAATGCGGATATTTTTCCGACTACTGATGCTGAAATTGCGTTTTCAAATGCGTGACGCGTTTTCCAATTTGTGTATTTAAGCATCGTCATTCACCTTAGTAAATTGTGAAGTTTTGTTACAGTGTTTGAATGTGTTGGAAAGTATTCTATAATCTATGTTGCACACATGATTTTTTGTTCTTGTTTTTAATGAAAGTGTGTTAACTATATTATGTCGTTTTCTATTGACAGAAATGACGATGCTCATGTGTCCCGACCTTCCAATCCTTTCACCCAGATCGTAGATGGTTTTCCGTTACCGGCATTGATGCCAGTAGCATGCTATCGTTCTGCATTGAGTTACAAACCACGACCAGGGGATATCTTCGTTGCTACCTATCCAAAGTGTGGAACGACTTGGATGCAGTATATTCTATTGCTTCTTTTCAGAAAAGGAAAACCAATAACGTCTATGCCGGAATTCGTAATTGACTCACCCTATCTGGAAATGATGGGTATGTCGAGAAAATTTTTAAATAAACTATCTGAATTTTAATCACAGGGCCGAAACTAAAGGGGGGGGGGGGAGCAGAGGGGGCATGTGCCCCGGGCGCCAGAACGAAGGTGCGCTAAATGAAAGATTATACCTTTGGAATGGATAATTTTCTTCTGATGCACTGATGTCTTCCATTATTATGCAACAGCCATTATAAATGAAGTATTAGGTAAAGATGAAAGAGCAGTCGTAAAAAGTTAGAACTCTGATTTTTTGGTCCGAATGGGACGGGGGGGGGGGAGGATGGCCATTTTTTTTTTCCATTCTGACCAGAAAATCAGAGTTCTAACTTTTTACGACTGCTCTTTCATTTCCACCTAACACTTCATTTATAATGGCTGTTTCATAATAATGGAAGACATCAGTCCATCAGAAGAAAATAACTTAGTGAAAGCGGAAACTCGGTTAAGCGGGACTCGGATAATCGGAACTCTGCTGTATATTTCATTTTAAAAATGATCGTTAGAATATTTTTGTTGGTATTCAGAGGGGGGGGTCATGACCCCCGTGACCTCCCCCTTGGATCCGCCATTGAAGATATACGTAGTTCAGTATTACATATTTTAAATTTTAAAATAAATCGGCTATTAGAAAATTAGTAAAATTTTCTTTGTAAATATACTTTCCTGAAGAAGGGGGGGGGGGGGGGCAAAATCCATGTTTGCCCCGGGTGCATAAAAGGCTAGTTTCGGCCCTGTTTAATCATAACCAGAGGCGTGGACCCTTATACCGGCCCACAGCGATTCAGTTTCAGTATTTAGCACGAAAGGCTTCCTTTTCCAATTACGACTATTTTTCTAGCAAGGAAGGTCTCCTTACTGGGCATACTCAGAATTTTTTTTTAAAAAAATAACAATTAAACTACTTATGTATGTTATAAAGGATCAGTCAAATTTAGCGGCGGAATTACAGTAGAAAGTCTGTAAAAAAATAAAATACTTTCGAGAATTTGGCGCGAAAAGACGAAAGCGTCACGTGATTTGGCGAGCAGTACCTCGCCAAAAGCAAGCGATTTTAATGCACCTGAAAATTGTTTGTTAATTGATTTTTAGAATGCGTGTAAAAAGTATTTAATGAATTTAAACATAAACAATGAAAGAGTTTAATAAATACATTTTTTCGTATTACATATTTATGTTGCTTGTTATTTAATTTTATTACTTTAAAAACAATTTCATACATAAAAATACTTTCACATATTTAAGCGTATTTCAAAATAAAGGCAATATTCATTTACCAGTTATTCATTTCCATATTAAAGAATTCGTCGTTTCCATAGCAACAAAATTGAATCGACAGTGTTCAGTTGAACTTAATTTTGAGATATTGAAACAATTTTAATTTATTTTAATTTTGTTTTAATTCATAAAATTTGATATTTAACTTTCAGTATAAGTATATATATATATGTATATATATGTTAAAACTCTAGTTAAATCAAACTAAAACTGACAAAACTAAAGTTATTTACATTAAATTTATTTAAACAAGTTCAATATGAAACATTTTTATCTTAAAGAGTATTCGACATACAAAAGTATTTTTCAAAATTTCATTTCATCGCCAACGGATGATAAATCGCCAAATAAATGAAATTTTCATTATTTTTTTTACGAACGTTCTATCCAGGTTCCGTCAAAAAATTTTTTATAAACATATATATCCACATGAGAAGAACACTCTGTAATTTTTTCAGATTTTTCTGAATATGCCCGTATGGAGACCTTCCTTGTAAGTAGTATTTGGATTTTTTAACACTTTCCAACATTAGTTGAAAAGTGTTTACGTGTTCGGTTTGTCTATCTGTCCATGCTCTAACTCACGTAAATATACAGTGAAACCTCCCTGTGCGACCACTTCCATTAAGCGACCACCTCCCTGAACGACCCTTTTTTCATGGAACGAAAGTTATTCCCATAGGCTCAATACTAATTTAACCTCCATTCAGAGACCATCCCAGTTGAACTCTCTCCATGAGCGACCAATTTCTTTGAAGAAAATGAAACAAATTCCCTTTTTTCCTGGTCGCTTTAAGAAGGTTTTATTAGAAAAATAATTCCAGCGAGCGCATTATTCACCAAGCTTCTAAACTAAGTTTAGAATTTTTATTATTATTATTCCGTTAACTTTTAAGTGTGTAAACCCCTTTGTGCCTTTTTAGGCAATGAATTTAACGCTGATGACAAATTAAGAATGACGATCAATAAGCTCTCCTGCCCTATTCTGTCAGGAAACTCTCAAAGAAATAGATAAATTAATGAAATCGTCATTATTTGTTACCGTCCAAAAATAATTGCATTTATTTACTGAACTTCGAAAGGACTTGTAAATAAAAGTTAAAAAAGTTAAAACCGTAAAATCAAAGCAAACGTCAATGTATTCATTTTTTAAACTCTACAGTAATTAATTCATATAATTAACTTTTGTTTTGATACTTAAATTTTCACATTTTTTTCCTAGTGTGAAAAATAAATTTTAGCAACATTAATTGTTACCTTTTTTCAATAATTAAAATCTAAATTTAAAAATGACCTCCATTAAGAAACCACCTCTCGGAGCGACCAATTTTTATTGGAACGGAACGTGGTCGCTTTATGGAGGTTTTACTGTACTAGGATTGCCATGCAATTGATATATTTTAATGAAGTTTATGATGGCATGTTCGGTATTAAAAATGAAGTATGCAACGTTTTGTAATACATTTTCAAGGACACTCAAAACAATTCCATTACATTACGGTCTATGGGGAAAATCCTTTGCGGGGTATTTTAATGATGTTACACTATTTCAAACATATTTAAATTGAAATACGTTTTGTATGAATCAAAAATATGTCACTAAAATGTACTACAAGAGGCTAACTGTAGAATAGAGTATGCTTAGCATTCATCGTTCATTTACAGGGACGCACAAAAGAATTCGTTACGCGATAATTTCTGTAAGCGTGTTTTAATTTGTAGTTGGTGTTTTTAAATTAAACTAATTTTTGTTTTATTCTGTGAAGTGTATGTATTCTATACACTGTTTAAAAATCTACGAGGTTACTAAGAATTTTCTAGGAAATTGGGATACCTAGAACTTTTTATGTAACTGTAACAAAAGAAATTCATATAACAAATTCCCGTTTGCTCTGTAAAAAAAAAAAAAAAAAAAAAAAAAAAAAAAAATCTGTAAGGTTACTAAGAATTTTTTAGGAAACTGGGATGCCTAGAACTTTTTATGTAAAAAAAAAAAATCATGTAATTAAGCCGGGTTACCGATAAAATTTTAGTAAGCATACAGATTTCTGTATATTTACAAACATAGTTTTGTAGATTTACAAATTAATCAGCTATATCCAAGTTGGCTTCATATGGAACGATGTATGGTTGGTCGCCAAATTTGGCGATATCTTGAAGTGGCCATTTTAAAACAACTCGGTGGATGAATTTAACCATTAAACGTGATCGAGACCTTGGTAAGTCTTGTACACGTGCCCAGTCACATCAACATTTGTTAAAATATGGGGCATTCTCACAATCTTTTGACTTTCGGGGATAAAAATCTGGTGAAATTAAACTTGCTAAAATAACACTTTAATCTGATAGACGAATGCCTTAATGATGCAAAATAAAGAAAAAATGGTCAGCAGCGAAATTTTTTTAATTTAACTGAGGTTTAAGTTAAACTTGCAAGTTTAATTTTCCTTCCCATTTTACCACTATAACTTTCTATTTTCTCCTAAATTTTTACTTATAATGAATTTGCATAGTACCCACAGGACATTCAAATAAGAAATAATAACAATGTAGTATTTTTAGTGCAAAATTTTGGTATAACATTGTCTTAGAGGGGGTGTTAAAGAAGGGACGGTAAAGAAAAAAAGGGGACGGTATAGGAAAAAGCGACGGTAAAGAAAAAAATAAGGATGGTAAGGATGGGACGGTAAGGAAAATTATCACTATTTTTAGGCAAATCATGTTAAGACTAAGTGATAGCCACAATGTCCATTGATTTTTAGAAACAGTTATTTACATTGGATTAAATTAAAAAAAAATTAATTTACCTCGAAAAGTGCAGGAATAAACCTCGGGAACGGTAAGACTACCTATAAATCTAAGATGCTTGAAATTGATATTTAAATGCTGATTTATATTCTGCAGTAAATTTACTGTCAAAGAATTTTAGACATTCTTTCTCTAGCATACTTCTGCATGAGAAAAAAGTTGAAAAAAATTCTGTGGCTGCATCTGAAGCGATTTTCTGTATAAGTTTAGCAAGAGGGATGGTAAGGAATCTAAAACCCAGAGACAGAGTTCAAAAAAGAATATCAACCGTAAAAATGTGTGCAGGTTAATTTTTTGCTACATATTTATATAAAAAAAATTGTCCCAGTTTCGGAAAAAAATTACATCGAATTACTTTTATTGAAACAATTTTATACAGACAGCTCCAAACTTAAAAATCAGCATCAGGGTCTCGGGACGGTGTAGGAATTTTCCTGGCATTTGGACCCCCAACATCGTCCAAAACTTATTTATTTCGTTAATATTGTTATGCAATCATGCAATGGGATGTCCCCCTGTATATGAAATTTAAAAAACACAAGAATATGTACTAAAATAAAAGTTATTATTCAGGAACTTAAAAGTCAAAAGATTGTGAGAATGCCCCATATACGAGTTCTGTCACATAAAAAAAAATTCAGAATATTTCAAAATGTCAGAACATCCTAGAATTGCAAACTGCTATATTCCAGCCATTTTTAAAGTTAGAGACGTAAAAAAAAGTGCTCTGGAATCCTTGTGTCAGGGTCAAAAAATTAAAAGAAAAAGCTTTTTCATTTTCTAAATTTTTGTACCTCTTTTAAATTTAATTTTTTTTAAAATGGTTGCTATTCAAATGGCACAAAATGGAAACAAAATGGCGGATGAAGCTGTCTAACGAACTCTGTTGAGACCTAGTTATGTCCTGTACACATTCTTAGTCACATTTAAATCGGTTAATAAATACGCGTGCTATTGCATTACAAGAATCAGATTGTTTTAAAATGCCATCCACCGTAGAAACTCATACTGCTATATCTCAGCCATTTTTTGAAATAAAGAAAAAACTAAAAAATCTCCGGAATCCTTGTATCAAGATCAAACACTTAAGAAAAAGTTATTTTTCAATTTCTATTTTTTCTCTGCCTCTTTTTAGATTTTAAAATTAAATATATATATATGTATACAGATAGATAGATATAGAATAGATATACATCAACGCTTGAACAAAGAGTGTGTTTGGGGTCTGGGGATCATGATCTGTGAAAATATACTAAAATTTTCCGGAGCTGCTTTCCTCCAGATGGCTGCAATAGGTACCATTTTACTTTTTGTAATGCAAGCTACATAAAAGTAAGAAGCTATATATTGCAGCCGTTCGGAGGGAAACAATTCCGGAAAATATTTGTATATTTTCACCGATTATGATCCCCAAACCTTAAACTACTCTCAACGCAAATGTTTATACATGTACCCCATTTTGTGCCATGCGAATGAATCGAGTTGGGTGTGACTGAGAATGTGTACAGAACGGACTTATCAAGGTCTCGACCGAGTTCGTTGGTCAGCTTCATCCGCCATCTTCTTTTAAAATGACAATCACTTAAAGATTTCAAGTTAAAAAAGATGTACAAAAAGTTAAAAATCCAATTTTTTTTTTTACTCTTAAGCCTTGAAACAAGGATTCCAGAACATTTTTTTGTTTTGCCTCTACCTTAAAAAATGGCTAAGAATAGCAGTTTGAATTTCTAGGTTGCCTGATTTTTACAGAATCAGGTTTTCCTGTATGAGCTTTAGAAAACGTGGTTTCTCCCAAACTTACTTTAATTGTTGTAACCTTGTTGCTACTCTCACGCATTTAAAACTACATAGTCATATGCGTCAGCGTCAAATTCCCGCCAAGCGTAGCTATAATTCCCAAAATATTTCCATATTTGGCGAAAAAAATAAGTCATAAAAGATGGTGGTCATAAAAATAATAAATAAATATTGGGACATGAATAAAAAATCATAATCTCTTCCAAGAAGGAAAATTAAATAGATAGTATTAAGTAATACAGGATTTGAAAAATCAAGAAGGCATAGTGTAGGATTTTTTTTTAACTTATTGTGTTTTCATTGCAGGTTCTCAGTTGAATGATACATTACCTCGACCCATAGCCTTAAAAACACACCTTCCTTATCACCTCGCTCCTCGATCTGATGCTGCCAAGTACATCTGCATCACGAGAAATCCAAAAGATTGTTGCGTTTCGTATTTTCACCATATGAAGAATCAAAGTACTCCCGAGTTTGGCTTCAACGGAACTTTTGACGAGTTTTTTGAACTCTTCATCAGTGGAAAAATTGACTACGGAGATTATTTTGATCACGTGCTGGGATGGTATGAACACAGGTAAAATATTTCCCCATTGTATCCTGCTACTTCGCTGAACTGAACTATAGCGTCTGAAAGATATCGAGTAATGCTTTTAAAAAGTATTAAACAAGTCGGAAATTGTACGTCAAATGTGGCAAATGAGGTGCGTCCGTACTGTAACTAGTTTTATAAATATTCAGATCTTGGAGCAATAGCTGTTGCACTCTTATGTGAAAATGCATCAATACAAAATTCATTACGATTATATATATTAAATTCAGTAATACTGAAATAATAGGACTCCATCCTAAATAGAACATTGGGTAATTCTAGGCCATAGAGGAGAATGGCCAGTGTAAATATTTCAAAAACTATATCATAGATTGCAGCATAAACTTTGTTCGTAAGAAATAGTTCAACGCGTTTATAGATTGCGACGTGCAGCTGCATTTTTCAATTATAAAAAGAAAGTGTAATTTTAATGTTTATTTAATTTAGTGGTTAGATATTTTTGTTGAGTTAGGAATCTGAATGTTTTGCAGTACCTATGTTATATATATATTTTTTTTTACTATAAGGACTTTTAAGGCACGAATATAATCCAGTCTTTGCTTTTAAGTCTAAAACAAAGACGTACAATGGCGGAGTGACGCTTTAAACTGGGTGACAATCTGTCCATCCATTTTTAGGAGAGATGGCCACCTATAATCAATATTTCAAAATTATACGGAGTGGCGATTTTAACTAAATATAATTATTTTTAAAATAGTTATATAATTTTTATGTTTATAATTATATTAATTGATATAATTATTTAAATTTTGAGTAATATAAATATTTCAATCGCAATAATATAATAGGGCCAAACGATGTATTTTTATTTCAGAAAATATTGAAAAACTTCGAAAACATTCATTCCAGAAACAGATAAAGTTTATAAATAAACTTAAAACCGTGAAAAATCTAAAATAAACGCGTGAAAAAACAAAAAAAATCCCTGCCGGCTCGGGCCTACAGGCGGAGGTAGATTTCGAAGTTAAGTACTAAATTCACCAACAAAACTTAAATCAAGATTAAAGATAAACCCAGTTCCTTCGCTAAGAATGAGCTCTAGGGAGCTAAACATTTTGTTAAAATTCTAATACACACACACACATGTATATGGAATAGGTTTAAAAATGGCTAAATCAAATTCAGAGAACCTCAAAGTGTTAAAATATGTTAATATTTCCATACTCGGGTATTTATCATGTTTTAATACGTTTCTTCAAACTCAATAACGTTACATATTCACCTGCTGTGGTCCATTATATTTTCAATATGACGCAATATTTTGTTTGTTTTTTTTAATTCGTCAAACTATTTATTTCATTTTGAATTTTCATGCAGAAATCTTGCTCTAGAAAACTTATGACGTAATATTCAATTTGTTTTGAATTCGTCAAACTGCTTATCTAATTTAATTTTTCACGTGAAAACACTGCATTAGAAAAGCAATTGTTGTGGTGAGAATTTTATTGCTTTTTTTTAATTGTTGGCAACAGCTATAACGAAAAATATTTATTTTTTCCTGCCATTGTTGTGTAAAAGCTGGTTTTATCAGAATCATGTTAAGACGGTATTCAAAATTTTAAACCTTCCCCATTCCCATTCCCTTGGACCGATTTTGCTCATTTTCAATCCCCGCCGAGAAATTAGCTATCTTAAAGTTGTTGGCGAGTTTGAAGACGTTCCGTGCATAATTGCGACTTTTATCGTGCGGACAAAATTTAGTACATACATACATACATATATATATATATATAAACTTTTTAGGTGGGGGTGGTTTTGGGTTCCTGGGGTCCTGTAATGAAAAGTTATGAAGGAATTTTTCAAAAGTCGCACCATGGTAACGACTGCAATAGGTAGTATTTCTTACGAAATATACCTAAAACATGACACTTCCAATAGCGAAGAAGATGAAACACATTTGAAATTATTAAATTCTACATATTACGAGGGAATAGAATTGGATGAGGATCAATCACTGTGTTGGTTGTTAAGAATATAATCCATAACCAACTAGTCGGATATGGCAATCCCAAAACTTTCTTCTATCTCATACATGTTAATACTTCCTGAAAAATGCAGCTGGTTAGATGATTTACACCAAAATCCCATCAGCAACAAACTTATGTCAACTTCTAACTGAACCTGAAGTTTCGTGAAAATCGGTACATTAGTTTTTGAGTAGAGCTATGATAGAAAACTTTAAAAATTCTGCATAGCAGCGCCACCTGTTGGGCAATATATACCAAAACCTAATAAGCAACAACATTAAGTCAACTTGGTAACTGAATCTGAAGTTTGATTAAAATCTGTACATTACTTCTTGAGATAAAACTATTGCGGGAATCAGGAAAATGCAGCATAGCAGCGCCATCTGTTGGGCAATATATACCAAAACCTAATAAGCAACAACATAAGTCAACTTGGTAACTGAATCTGAAGTTTGATTAAAATCCGTGCATTACTTCTTGAGATAAGTCTGTTGCAGGAATCGGGAAAAATGCAGCATAGCAGCGTTACCTGTTGGGCAAGTTACACCAAAACGTAGTCATCGCCAACTCATGTCAGGGACTAACTGAATCTGAAGTTTGATGAAAATCCACGCATTAGTTCTTGAGATAAAGCCATTGCAGAAATCGTGAAAAAAGCTGTATAGAAGCGCCACCTGTTGGGCGATTTACACCAAAACGTCGTAAACATCAACTCATATCAAGGACTAACTAAATATGAAGTTTGATGAAAATCCACGCATTAGTTCTTGAGATAGAGCCATTACGGAAATCGTGAAAAATGCTGTACAGCAGCGCCACCTGTTGGGCGATTTACACGAAAACGTGGTAACATCAACTCATATCAAGGACTTACGGAATCTGAAGTTTCATAAAAATCCCTACATTAGTTCTTGAGATAGAGCCGTTGCGGGAATCGTAAAACATGCTGCATAGCAGCGCCACCTGTTGAGCAATTTGCACAAAAAACTAACCATCACCAATTTATATCAGGGACTAACTGAATATAAATTCATTAAATTCCGCGCATTAGTTCTCGAGATAGAGCGCCCATAAAATTTGTGTCACACACAGACAGACAGACGGACGGACAGAGAGACTCACAGACAGACATTTTGTAAAAACATGTTTTTGGGATCTCTGGCCCCTAAAACGTGTAAATCCGTCGAAAACCGGAATTCAAAAATTTTCACGAATCCAATACTTTCTTCTTGTAGGGAATATCTATAAGTAAGTAAAGAAAGTAAAAAGGATTATTGCATAATGCATAAGGTGCAGAAGTGGTTCCATGAAACGTGTACAAACATCAAGATCTTTTCTGAAAATCTGACAAAATTTTACGAAAAGAGAAGGATTGAAATTATACTTCAAATTTTGTTTATTCAAATTTTATTCACTGATTTTCCGTGATACAATTGCATCTTTATAAATTTCTATGTGTTTTTTGATGATTAACTACATGAAATGTGTTATTTTTTGCTATTTTAACTTCATTTTTTGTTTCTTGTATTGGGTGGCCATCTCTCCTCGGCTTGAAGGAGAGATGGCAATCTGCCATTTTAAATTCAATTTTGTTTCCCACTTTTTGTTCTCGATTTTCAAATTTTTTTTTGTCCAAAATATGATGAGTATATGCATAAGAATTTCTAATATGCATAAATATTTCTTGTATTTGCATTCTAAGAATTTTTATTTCAAGCCTTAAAGCTATGGCCATCTCTCCTAGAGTTAACCTAATCACCATTGCAACGTAGAAGCATTAACTATCGTGGGATATCATTGAATTAATGACGCATGATAGGATTTAATAGAACGAAGAAAACTTTTATTAATATATTTTTAAGTTTTGATTCGATTTTCATAAAATTTGAAATGACTCGACAAAATTCTGCAACGATTATCTACTCTATTAAAATCCGTGCGCGTAACTATGTAACCGCAAAAACTCGGAAACCACAGGGTGCAGGGCTACGAAATTTGGCACACGTGTTGCTGGTATAGGACCCATGAACGATTGGGGCAAACAATTCGAAATTTTTAAATAGATTTTTTTAATTTTACGTTTGTGGCGAATTCTAGCCCTTTTTTATAAACATCAACAAAACCTTTTATTCCCATATTCCAAAGATATCGTTTTATCGTCTGCTGCCATAGCAACATGATAAATTAAATTTGATTAAAAAAATGTACATTAGTAGAAAAATATTTTTCAAAATCGATTAGTTATTGAACAAATTAACACTTTAACAAGGAAATTTTTATTTCTTATTAGATATTATAAAATTGTTTGTTGTCATTGCGTTTTTATGCTTATTTTCGTTTCCTATTCGATTACTATTATGTCTACTTAAAAATCCAATGTGATTTTTTTCTGTACTACTACAGACGTGTGAAAATTATTAGAATAATTGTGAAATTTACGTTAAAATCTTGTTATATTAAAGAAAAAATACATTTAAAAAATATTGATACATTTAATATTTAGTGTGCATCCCCTTGTTTTTTATTAAAGATTCGATAAGTCTTGGCCTACTTTGTATGAGTTTTTGCTAATTAATTTGTATTTCGTTGTCATGATGCCAAATTGGGATGAGTTTTTCTATCAGAATATTCTTGTTTGTGATGGCTCATTTCTTTAATTTCTTTAAGGAAAACACTTCCATGGACTGAAAAACAGTCCAGATATGAACCCCATAGAGAACCTTTGAGCCAATGTAAAGAAAAATTTAAAGAAATGCAACATCACAAACAAGACTGGTCTGACAGAAAGACTCATCCAAATTTGGCATCATGACAACGAAATAAAAATTAATTGCCAAAAACTCATACAAAGTATGCCAAGGCAAGTATGCCATTATTTCTTTTATAAAAAAACAAGGGTATGCACACTAAATATTAAATGTATCAATATTTTTTAAATATTTCTTTAATATGACAAGTTTTTAATGTAAATTTCACAATTATTCTAATAATTTTCACACGTCTGTACTTTTTGCTATGGATTTTAATTTTAAAAACATAGTGAAAAATGGGTCATAGACTTTTTCATATTTTTTTACTTTTGAAATTGGATTTTTGATTTTTATTTTTATTGTTTGTTTTAGAATAAAATTCATGAACTCCTATGCGCAGAACGGGTTAAACAGCTAGTATATATTAAATTTCAAACCATTCGTTTGGGTAGTTTTCGCGCTGTTATAAGACGGACAGTCAGACAGACGGATGGACCCGTACGGCGACTATAGGTGCTGCGTATTTATATAATTACGAACGCACCGAAAAATTGAATCCGATTCATGTCGATTGCAGCGGCATCTGCTAGCTGCTAGCTCTTCACCGTCCTAAACGTTTTCTCAATTCAGTCTTTGTACAATGTTTACGTTGAACTACCACGTGTCGCTACGATCGTTGTTTATCATTCAGCATGGTTGAGCATTTATCGGATTCAATTTTTTAGCATTTTTTGGAATAGCTGATTGCCACACTATATCTGCTAAATCAGTCACGCACGCACTTTTTTCTCGCGGGCCGCAAACCTGTTAACGATGCTAGGCAGAAAACAACAAATTTATAAAAGGTTAAAAGAAAGATGAATTAAAATAGTAAGATAACATACGTAGTATAACAAAAGCAATATAACAGAGTTAATATTATCAGTAGGTTTGAACATTTGTCTCGGAAGAAATGTTACCAGAACATATTAACACCACTATTACCAAACAATAAACTTTACAATAGATGCAGAACTGTTGCAACTGTTGTATAAATATGCCTCGAAGTTTGTTGTTTGGAAATAGCGATGTTAAAAAAAAAATTGGTACCTTTTTTTCAGTGATAAATGTTCAATCCTAAAAAAACAGTATTAGCTATGTAATAGTATAAAATGTAACAGCATAACAATACAGGACTTCTGGGTTCTACAGAGAAAAAAGAACAGGAGATTTTCTCTAATAAATCTGTCTTTTACTCGATGCAATAAATTTTATTTTTTATTTTTAAATAGAGAAACATATAATGCAATAGAAACAATTAGTGTATTAATTAGTTTGCCATAATGTTTTAATAGTGTTGAAGTTTGAGAAATGTATATATACAACTGTAGCACAAATATAACTAAATTTTAATCGAACTTTTGATTAAGCAAACGGAATTTCAGAAGTTTTAACATAGTTCGAAATTAATTATGAACAACAGGACATATTTTGTCTTTATAAAAATATATAAAACAACATTTAAGATCTTAAATGCTTTTTATGCACGTCTCAATTTTTAAAATGTGGATTAATGATTATAAGTCTCGAGCCCACACATAAAAAGTCGCAGGACTGTAAGGTTGCTGTTCTAGAGGCTGTAAATGAATTCTAAAATAAATGTTCCTAGCAAGCAATTTTTAAATTAATAACAAGCAAGAATTCTGCTTTTTCAGAATTTATTGACGCCCCTGATGAGGAAAAGAAAAGGAACTGCTTCATTAATTCATAATAAACCTACTACAATAAAAAATGCATCTTGTATTTGTTAGCCTAACTCTCAAACAAATATTACTTTAACCTAAAGGTCACTGCTCTTCAATAAAGACACTCTAATTTTTTGCAAAACTTTGCGTTTTATCAGTGTGTGATTTCATGTTCGTTATTTTCAAAAGTGAAGCATTTGGACCTGTGAAGAATTTAAAAGCCGCTGGAATGAAAATAATGCACTTCTACAAATCACATTTCAGTTTTAAGACCTTGAAATACACGCTTTTATTTTACATAAAATAAAGCCATTTGTTTCCGCTGAAGAATGCCACATTTACGATCCAGTCTTAAACAAAATTTATAGAAAAGTATGCATAGGATCGAGGCTAACGAAAAAGACAGGCTACCGCGGTGGGTCTGATTCTTCTTTTTTTACAGACCGCTGGAGTCACGTGATGCTCGAATGCACCAATGAAGGTGTGCAAAAAGAGAATCACGTGACTCCAGCGGTCTGTAAAAAAAGAAGAGTCGGACCCACCGCGGTAGCTTGTCTTTCGCGTTAGTCTCCCGCGGAATAATACACAAACCCAGCAAAAAGTTATGTCGTAAACTCAACTAAAAAAATCGGCTATCTAATAAGGCATACGTCTTCATTTGTTTGTACCATTAATATGATTATCTAAAATTAAATATAATTTATAATAGTTCCATGTTTTATCATAAATCATTTATTTATATTTTTTCAAAATAACACGTATTTTAAGGGGGTAGTATACCTTTGAACGCGTCGAAAAAGGAAAAAAATACCACTATGTTCCAAGCTTCAAAACTTGTGTAATAAGTCAAAAATAGAAATCAAACTTCATTTAAATATAAAGCTCATATTTACATTTATATTTAAAAATATATATATACTTGTAAGTTCATAAATAAATATTGAAATGATAAGATTAAAAATATATGATAAGAGAAAGAAATCTTGCGCGCATGATAAAATCTGAAAATATGCATATAAAGATGAAATTTTGGTGAAAATAAATACATAATAGTGTTACCTTTATACTAATACCAGAATATTTGTAACAAATATTTACTAAATTAAAAAATTAATAAAAAATTAAAAATTTTCACTTTTTAAAAAAATTTTTCAAAGTAAAAAACAAAAAATAAAATAAAATCTTAGATTTTTCTGGTTTTAAGTTGTAGATAATACAGTAATGAATATGTGGTGAAAAGTTTTTTTGATTGTCATGAATAGTTTTAGTAACACTGAGCGCAGTATCAAAATTCATCGTTTTGAATAAACGCAGTGCAAAGTGTAATTATCGTATGTAGTCTTAATAAAACTGCCCTAATTAGTAAACTAATGGGAATTTTTAATGCTGTTATTTGCATATTGTTCAGAAATTATTACGGAATTAAGATATGTACTAAAAAAATTTCGAAAATTTTGCAGGTTTAAAGGTATTTTACCACCTTAATTACAATTTTTTTTTAGTTGCTATGAGAAAATGGCAACAAAAAGATATAGTAATCTACAAAAGTCCAACTATTTTCCTTACTTTCTACAGAAATGGAGTACTTCAGTTGCCACCATTACAGAAATGATATTAAAAACTACAAAAAAATAATGTGTCAAAAATAAATTGAAATGCCGTTTTCAAACAAATTAGAATTAAAAGCACATTTTTCCTATGCGAGGGTGTAAAAATTTGTGCCATGCGTAGAAGTTTAAAAAATTGCAGTAGAGATGATCAGTATTTAACCGTACAATGATACATCTGCTTCGTTTTACGGCCGGTCTATGTAACGTAACATTACATTTAGGGACGACACTTTAATTGCTGCCCGAAAGAAATAGAATTCCGGGGGATAATTAACAGCTTTAAAATATTTCATTTTTAACGATTTTCTTCAAATGACTCTGTTTGGCGAAAGAGTCGCTACCTGGCAATTTTCCTAACTGTTTATACAGTTTTGTTTCTAGGATTTTTGATTAAAACAGAGTGAAACAACAATTCTTGACAATTTTTTTTTTTTTTAACTGAAGTATGTTTTTTTTTTAGCCCCCGATATGCTGTTTCTTTCTCCCAGCAATTAAAGTGTCGGAACGTCTCCAAAAAGTAACGTTCCGTTGTATAAGCCAGCCGTAAAACAGAACAGATGTATCATTGTACTGTTAAATAGTCTACTGTAATTTTTTTTACTTCTAAGCATCGCACATTTTCAATTTTTATACCGTCGTACTGGGAAAATGTACTTTTAAAGGCAGTTTATTTGAAAACTGCATTTCAATTTATTTTTGGGACATTAATTTTTTTTTATAGTTTTTAGCGCTATTTGTTTAATTTTGGCAACTCAAGTACTCCTTTTCTGTAGAATGTAAAGAAAAAAATAGTTTGAAAATAGTAATTATATCTTTTCGTTGCCATTTTCCATAACTACTGGAAAAGAAAACGTAATTAAAATACGTGCTGTTTTGAAGGAATATAAATGAATGATTTCTGATAAAACATGGTGCTATTGTAAACTATATTTAATTTAATTATCTATATTACAAACAAATGAAGGCATGTGAATCATTAGATAGCCGTTTTTTTTTTTTTTGATTTGTGTAGTATTCTGCGATAGTTATGCCATATGAATACTTTACTGGGGATGTCGTTTAACCCCTTGGGGGTGAGCGACCGGTATTCGTATCGCGTAAGGTGCTCAGAATCGGGGATTATTCTCACCAGTAAATTTTTATTGTAAATTTTGCCTTATTTAATCCGAGCCTTTTCCCGATGGAAATAGGCAAAAATTTCTGTTTGAAAAAACCGGTGATTAAGATTAAAAATTCTGTAAAAGACGATCGTCCCGAAGGGGTTAAGACTGGATCGTAAATGGGGAATTCTTCAGAGGATGCGAATGACGTCATTTTATATAAAATAAAAACGTGTGTTTTAAGTCTTAAACTAAAATATATTTTATATTATCTATATTTATATACATGTTTTTTTTTTTTCTTTTCATCGGGGGCGACACTAAATTTTGAAAAAGCAGAATTGCTGTTCTCTAGATTTTTTTTTTTTGTGTGTGTGTGTGTGTGTGTGTTTGGGCGGGGAGAGGGTTAAAAAATTTATATTGTATTTATAAAGGTATGTGATTCAATTAATCATTAATTTGTATAAGTAGCAGCCATTCAACTAGATTCAGATATTTCATTAATGATTTATGACAAACGTTTTTTTCTGTTTTAGGAATGATGACAACGTACTGTTCCTGACTTATGAAGAGATGAAGGAGAACCCCAAAGAAACTATTCTCAGAATAGCCTCCTTTATTGACGATGAGCTTTATGCTGAACCCTTGAAAAATGATTCGCAATTACTCGAAAATATTCTCAAAAACAGCAGCTTTGAGGCCATGAAACAAAACATCAATCAGCAAGTCGATAGTCTTTTCAGTACGCCGACAGACGATATTCTAAAATTAGAATTGCCAACAGAGATGAAAGAACTGCTTGCGAAAATTTCGCAAATGTTTGCTGCAAACGAATCAGCGAGGCCAAAGAGTATCAACTTCATAAGAAAAGGAATCATCGGTGATTGGCGCAATTATTTTTCTGAAGAGCAAAACAGGAGATTAGAAGAGAAATTTGCAGAAAAAATGAAAGATACAGATCTAGGAAAGTTATGGAGAAAGTACATGTGAAAAAAAAAACTAATTTGAACAACAGAATTATTTTAATCTACAATCATAATGAAAAATATTATAGCAATCTGAAAACGACATTTTCTGTAAAATATTTTTTAATTGTAATTTAACAAAAATGATGTTACTATACTTTTAATATTATGATGACATAAAGATTTTATAAGATTATGAATCAAACTATTTTTCATAGCAGAAAATGTTTGAAAATGGTGAAAAAGGCAACCAGAAAGAAAAATGTAAAAATAAATTCTCTCAAATCCGCATAGCTTCGGACCAGAAATTGTGCAGATTTTAGAATGTTGCAGATTTCTAGTCAGTGTTTTGTTTATATTTTTAAACAGTATTTTGAATATAATAATGCACTCGAAATTATAATGAATGCTTACAATAAGGTAATATATTAAAACAATTAAGTAAAATAATAAAAATTAAAAAAATTTAAAAAATGATTAAAATATCAAAGTAAAGGTCAGGTAAATAATAATACATAAATAAATATACATAATAATGATGAGATAATTTTTTTCTTAAATTATTCAATGAAACTCGTCTTATAAAGGTACACTAATAATTTACAATAAAATCATAAAATTATGTAGTTTTATTTCATATTTAACACAAAAAGTTCGGTTGATAAAAATATTACACTCGCTAATGGTATCAGCGCTATCTTGATTTGTTTCGGAAATAAATTTATATTCCCTGCCATATTAACCAGAAATATTAAAATGTATACAGAATGATGTAAAAAAAAAAAAAAAAAAAAAAAAAAAAAAAAAAAAAATCTTGAATTTTTCCGCTACATTTAATTGCAAGTTTCACTATTTACGTCTGCAATGATGTGCGGATTTTAGGTGTTTGCGAATTTGAGGAAGTCTACTACACATTAATTTCAGATGAAAATTTTAGCCTTTTTTTTTCTTATCATTAGAATAATTATTTTTCATTTTCAGTAGTTTCACAAACTAGGCTTCTAAGTCCTCAAACAGTTGAATGAAATGCATTAGGACTCAAAATATTCTAGGGCGGACTTCAGTTGTTTGACCAAACTTTTAATTTGAGTTTGACATACCATAGCATCTCGATTTGCTTGATAATCAAATAGCTCGTTATATGTTCTATCTTTTTCGCATAAAGCATTTTAGAATTCATAATTATGAAAAGACGGTAACTGATTTTCTTTTTAATATCTTCCACAGCTGTGTAAACTAGGTCAAACCTCCCAACTGAAGGAGGCTTATTGCATTAAATCTTAAATAAATATATTCCCACCAGAAATTTTATTTAAAGAAATGTATGTTATTTCTGTATGACATCCATTTAATTTTCTTTACGAAATAAAATTTCTGATTAAAAACATATTTATTTGACGTGGCTCCTGTGTAAGACTAATTATCCTCAATACCTCACATTCATAATTTTACAAATCGATGAAGATTTTTTTAATAACCAGATAAGTCAAATTTCATTTTTAAGGGGTGATCATCAGTGAGATCTCAAACTCCATTCGCTAATGTTAAACCTAGGGGCATGTGATGCATTCGTATTTTTGTCGGAGCACAGGTCCGGGTTCCCGTGGAAAGTTACACTTTTGTTAACATGATAGCACCCAAAATATCGCATCGATACCAAAATTGAGCTGGACGTCAGTAGTGCCAAAATTTCGCCAGTAATTGAAAATCAAAAATATTCGTCAACCCTAGCGCCCTAAAAACGTCTGCCCAAGATTTTTCAATTTTCCCATAGAACTAATATTGCGATTGTTTAAATTATTAATTAAAACAATAGCTTCATTTAAAGGTATATATAAATATTATACAGACATACATACAATAAGCCCAACTGGAGTGAAAAATTAGCCAGAGCCAGGAATAGAACCCGGGACCACAGTATACAAGACTGCTGCTCTAACCACTGAGCTACTCCAGCCGATATCTGGGTCTGCAAATTCTCACTAATAAACCATGTTGGGTAAGTCACTAGCCATCTACACGACAGCCTTGGATGACCGGACAACGATGAATAGATTTTACTATCACATCGATCAACGATAATTAGTGGTCCCGGGTTCGATTCCTGGCTCTGGCTAATTTTTCACTCCAGTTGGGTTTATTGTATTTATTGTATGTATGTCTGTATAATATTTATATATACCTTTAACTGTTGAATGCAGGCGTTATTTATGGGTGTATGTGTGTTTTAATATATATTGTAGTATGTGTATTTTTTTATAATACTTCATTGTTGTAAATTATGCATTTTAATCTTATTGTTGTCCGCATCGTTATGACATCAGCGTTATTGGCGCACACATTTGTGATTTATGATACAGCTTGATTTCTAAAAGTTTTACTTCTTACGCATGTAACAACCATGCTTTTTTGTTGTTGTTTGTTTTTGTTTTATTTTTTGTTTGTTTGTTTGTTTTGTTTTGTTTTCTGAAAGTGCGAACCGATAGGTGGTCAAATTAGATCTTACATTGTTTTTAGCTTCCAAATCATTGTAACGTGGTTTGGATTTTATATTTCACAAAAAAAAGTGAAATCGAAAATGAATACGGAGAAAGTTAATTTTGGATATTTCCGTATTCCTCGCATTCCAACCTATAATAACCAAAATATCGAGAAAAATATAATGTCATGTATGCATTCATTATATGCAGGTATGTATGTATTAATATGATTGTATGTATGTATTAATGTGTAAGTATGTGTGTATTAATATGTATGTATGTCCGTATTAATATGTATGTATGTTTATATAGGGAAAGTTCCGTAATCGAGTTCGCAGAAAATTGTGTATTTTTGTATGCGTTGTTGACGTCAGCTTGGCGCAAATTTAATTTCGTTGTATTAATCAGATTTTATTTCATGCTGATTTATAAACAAAAAGTGCAAGTTACTGACGTAATTTTCAGCAGTAGATATATTTACTTTTCTGAAATAAGATCTGTATAAATTTTAGTCTTAAAACACATGCAATGAAGTTTAAATCGTATTAAGTACATGAACTTGGCTTCTTTTTTTAAATCAAACTCAGCCATCGGTGCAGTTCAACTCTTTGTTTCTTAGATTTAGTGTACATTTTACTAAAAATGTAAATATTTTCATATCTAGGGGCTCTGCAGCTGAATGGTCAAAGCACCAGTCAGCTAATCGCTTGTGCGTAAGAGTTTGCGGGTTCGATTCCCGCTGGTTCCATTGCACACACACTTTGTGTGGAACTCCCAGGGTGTATTTCTCTTGTGTTGTAATATTTCCTTGTGCTATCTTGTCTCCGACTTATAAGCGGGTTCTCATGTCAAGCACACAAGTCGTATGTTTGTTATTCAATAAAATAAAATAAAATAAATTTTCATATATGTAATGTTGTATATAAAAGTTGCAAGAATGCCGGCTAAAACAAACCATTCATTTGAGTTGAGAAGAATAGCGCAACGTAATACTATGCGGAGCCGTCGCACAAGAAGAAGCCAGCTAAAACAAACCATTCATTTGAGTTGAGAAGAATAGATCAACCCAATACTCTGCGGAGAAGTCGCACAAGAAGAAGCCAGCTAAAATAAACCATTCATTTGAGTTGAGAAGAATAGCTCAACGTAATGCTATGCGGAGAAGTCGCACAAGAAGAAGCCAGTTACCTAAGAAGCCAGCTAAAACAAACCATTCATTTGGGTTAAGAAAAATATAGCTCAACGTAATACTATGCGGAGAAGTCGCATAAGAAGAAGCCAGTTACCTTCCGAATTTTTGGCGAGTAATAATACAACAACAACTTAGATGAATGAAGCTATCAAGTTTGATAGAGAGGTATCGGATTACTTATGTTGGTTGTGATCCTGGTAGGTAGGTTATCCTGGCAACACTGCTTACCGGAATATATCGGAGAATTGAAGAATGTCCGTTTCTTTTTTCTCAGTGACAAGACGGAAAATGTATTTTGTAAATTGAAGAAATTTCTCTTCTTTTTTTCCACTCTCAGACAAAAAAATTCCGTAATCTGAAAAAGGTGTTTTTAAAAAAATACTTCTCTCTTTCTTCTGTGAATGACCTTGGCTTTGAACCTGAGACCGCGAGTTTCCAATCGAGCATCTTAACCACTAAGCAAGAGAACTCTTGGTAGAGGGCGAGTTTAAAATGAAGATATGGATTTTCTTCAAATGGATGTTTGATAAGGCTAGTAAAATTTCTTGTTCAGAAAGCTCGGAAATTTAAACTTAATTGCAGGAACATTTCGTCGTTATAAAATAATAGTTGGTTTTTTAACACTTATAGAATAATAGAAGATGAAAATTATTACGTATTATAGATACATTTTAAATAAGGCATAAGGTTAGTAGGGGAACTGGACCCACGAGGTAACTGGGCCATAGGCTATTTTATAAAAAATTGTTGGTGCTTTTTAAGTTTTAGCTTTTGTGAACAATGCACCTTAATCTCTACTTCCTAAAACAACGTGTGTCAACTCAATCATAACACTCACTTTGCTGTGATAGGTTGTCAAACATTTACGTTTCTTTTTTAAAAAACAACGCCAATATGGTTGAACTTCCTCGGCTTTTTATTAAAACACTGTGAGTACTTTTATTAAACAATCCTTTTTTTTAAGATTAGGCATATAACTACATTAATGTTATTAGGTATCTATACATATTTACTTCATGTTTCAAATGTAAGCCCGGTGTCCCAGATACCCCATGAATTTTTCAAGAATGGGGTAACTGGGACATGTATCCGGGGTAACTGGACCATGCGAGATCCAGTTACCCCAATAGTTATAAATAATTTTTTTTTTAGTTTCTCTTACTACGGGAAATAAATTTCTCCATTTTTTTTTTTTGCTCACAATAAAGAAAATTATAGAATACCTTATTAAAATTACGTAATAAAATTTAAAAAAATCATATTGGATGGTATCAAACCCAATTTCTTGACTCCTTGAGAGGCGGTGATGCCGATATGGCGTCACATAATTTTAATCCCTAATTGCCACATTGGCACCGTAATTTTATAATAAAAATTTCACCTTTATTAAGTACGCGAAAATATACTTTTACTTGTTTACAAATAGATTCTCTTGTAAATAGTGGTGTCATTAAATTATTTCAACATTTTACGAATGCAAGTACCTTGCCCTGAAAGCTAGATAGCCAAACCTTGAAATTGTACGATACATAGGGGTCGCTTTCTATAGGGAAACTTTTATTGTTTTTACCACTATTTTGAAAATAATATCTTCATCGCACATTTCTTTAGAATATGTTAAATAAAATGATCATGAAGGTAACTCATTAAGGGTTTTGGTAGGAACAATAAAATTTTCCCTATATAATGCAACCCCTAGATACCGATAAAGTACTTAAGTACATACCTACGTAGCTGTTTGTTCATAGATTTACCTTGCTATTTTTTTCTTAAAAATACCCATGTGAGTTTTATGCTTATTACCTTATACTAAAATACACAAGTATTTACTTAATTTTTATGTTTTAGGTATAAATAAATCTAATATTTTCACTTTTAGTGCTTTTTTAGACACATTGGCAGCAAAAGTTTCCCTTACAACGCTCTTTAGTTGATATATAATTTACATGATCTGCTGGTTTAAATTTTTTTAAGTTGTTTACACTTTTTCAAACAGGACCTGATATCCCATATGAAAAAAAAATAAATAAACGCGTGTGGAACATAGACCCTCCCTGGTCCACTTACCCCATTTTTATGGGGCAACTGGACACATGAAGAAACTAGTCGGATGTACCAATCCCAAAACTTTCTTCTATCTCATACATGTTAATACTTCAAAATTCGCTATCAAACTGCCAAAATTAAATGGCAATCTATGCATCTCATGAGGATTCTAAAGATATGAAATTCCGTGCATTAGTTCTTGAGATATGACTATCGCTGAAATCGTCTAAATCCAGCAAAATGCTGCCTAGCAGCGCCACCTATTGGGTGATTTATACCAAATCCTAATCAGCAACAATTTATGTCAACGTCTGACTGAATCTGAAGTTTGGAGAAAATCCGTGCATTAGTTTTTGAGATAGAGCTATAGCGAAAATCGTGAAAATTCCTGCATAGCAGCGTCACCTATTGGGTGATTAACACCAAAACCTAATAAAAAACAACCTGTGTCAACATACAACTAAATCTGAAGTTAGATGAAAATTCGTCTAGTAGTTCTATAGATAGAGCTATTGAGGCAATCGTGAAAAAGGCAGCACAGAAGCGCCACCTGTTGGGCGATTTACACCAACACATAATCGGTAGCAAGTCATATCAAGGACTAACTGAATCTGAAGTTTGATGAAAATCCGTGCGTTAGTTCCTAAGATAGAGCTATTGGGGAAATCGTGTAAATCCTGCAAAATTCATCATAACAGCGCCACCTGTTGGGCGATTTACACCAAAACGTAATCAGCATCAACTCATATGAAGGACTAACTAAATCTGAAGTTTGATCAAAATCCGTGCATTAGTTCGTGAGATAGAGCTATTGCGATAATCGTGAAAAATGCAGCATAGCAGCGCCACCTGTTGAGCTATGTACACCAAAAACTAATCAGCATCAATTTGTATTAGGGACTCACTGAATATAAATTTTTATTAAATTCCGTGCATTAGTTCTTGAGATAGAGCGCCCACAAAATTTGTGTCACATACACACAGACAGACAGACAGACTCACAGAGTCACAGACAGACATTTTGTAAAAACATGTTTTTTGGAATCTCTGACCCCTAAAATGTGTAAATCCATCGAAAACCGGAATTCGAAAATTTTCATGAATCCAATACTTTCTTCTTGTAAAGATAGAAGAAAGTAAAAAAGATGAAATATGCATATTTTTAAATATTAAAATGTAATTTTGAGCATTTCTGTCTGATAGAAGGAACCTAACTGAACACATTTACAGAAGTTCAGAGTTTAATTCAAATGAACATTAGCTTTTTGAAGCTGAATTGTCAGACGCTCCAGAGTCACATTGTAAAATCATGGCCCAGTTGCCCCAACTAACCTTAATTTGATTGTTAGATATAAAAAATGAATTTATATTTTTAATTAAATTCGAGAAGAAACGTTTGATTTTTTGAATAAAATCGATTATTTTAAGGTGATTGAACTACTACATTTTTCAGATGTGTTCGTTTAGAATATATTTTACGTGCAAATATTTTTTAATATTCTAAAAAAAATGCGAATAGGTTTAAATGAGTTGGAAAATTGGTACTTTATTAAATTAGAAAGCATCATTTTTACTTTCTTCTATCTTTACAAGAAGAAAGTATTGGATTCGTGAAAATTTTCGACTTAAAATTTTCGACGGATTTACACGTTTTAGGGGTCAGAGATTCCGAAAAACATGTTTTTACAAAATTTCTGTCTGTGAGTCTGTGCGTATGTCTGTCTGTATGTGACACAAATTTTGTGGGCGCTCTATCTCAAGAACTAATGCACGGAATTTAATAAAAATTTATATTCAGTTAGTCCCTGATATAAATTGGTGCTGATTAGTTTTTGGTGTAAATCGCTCAACAGGTGGCGCTGATCTGCAGCCTTTTTCACGATTTCCGCAATAGCTCAATCTCCAGAAGGAATGCACGGATTTTAATCAAACTTCAGATTCAGTTAGTCCTTGGCATGACTTGAAGTTTTGCACATTTTGGCGTAAATCGCTCAACAGGTGGCGCTGCTATACTGCATTTTTTTACGATTTCCGCAATAGCTCTATCTCAACAACTAATGCTTGGATTTTCAACAAACTTCAGATTCAAGTATACTTTGATATGAATTTGTGCTGTTTGTGTTTTGGTGCAAATCGCTCAACAGGTGGCGCTGCTATGCTGCACTTTTCAGAATTTCCATTATAGCGGTATCTGAAGAACTAATGCAACAATTTTCACCAAACTTCAGAATCAGTTAATCCTTGATATGAATTGACATTTTGTACATTTTGGTGTAAATCGCTCAACAGGTGGCGCTGCTATACAGCATTTTTCACGATTTCTGCAATCGCTGTATCTCAAGAACTAATGGACACATTTTCATCAAACTTCAGATTCCGTTACTCTTTGATATGAAATGATGCTGACTACGTGTTGGTGAATATCGCCCAATAGGTGGCGCTGCTATGCTGCATTTTGCACTATTTCCTCAATAGCTCTATCTCAAGAACTAATGCACGAATTTTCATCAAACTTCAGATTCAAGTACACATTGATAAATGTTGATACTGATTATGTGGTTATGTAAATCGCTCAACAGGTGGCGCTGTTATGCTGCATTTGTCATGATTTGCGCAATAGCTCTATCTCAAGAACTAATGCACGGATTTTCCCCCAAACTTCATATTCAGTTAGACATTGACATATGTTGATGATAATTAGGTTCTGGTGTAAATCATCCAATAAATGGCGCTGCTATGCTGCATTTTGATGGATTTACACGATTTCAGGGACAGTAATATCTCAAGAACTAATGCACGGAATTTCATTTTTTTAGAATCCTCATAATGAGCGTAGATGCACTGTGATAATGAATTTTGAAGTATTGACAAGTATGCGATAGAAGAAAGTTTTGTGATGGCCACAACATACTAGTTTGTAAATCAATTAGAAATTTTAATTTATTGAATTTTCTGTTTTTCATTTCAAAAAATAAATTCTAACTTTGGTATTAATGCAGCCAATACGCATGCGTGCAAGGAATAAAAGGAATTTCCTACTTCTTTTTCAGACTTTCGGGAAGAATTAACGGAAAAAAGCATGTTTTCTAGGAATACGGAAATTATTTGTTTAAATAATTTAGAATAATTTAGCATATAAATAATACGAATAATTTAGCATATAAAGACAAATTTTCTGACAGTGTACAGTGGGTGCTTTGAAATTCTCTGCCGCTAACCCGGATCAAGTTCTTAATTGTCGGAAAAATATGAACTACATTGAAAAAATGATGATCGCTCAAATACATCCTGTGGTTTCTCTTTATCGTATAGGGGAGACTAGGAAGGGATGACCCACTTTTTACAAAATGATTTTTTATTTTTTAAATATTGAACGTAGAACAAAGTTTTATATATCATTTTATTCGTTATGCAATCAATTATCAAAATAAAATTGTTACATAAGTGTAATACATAAGAAATTTGAAAAATGATGGATTTTAATCATGGGAAAATCAAGGCTACCCGCATATGGGAGGGTTGACCCACTATATGGGAGGCTTGACCCACTTTGTTTTATAATGAAATATTTGTGAAGAGAAATAAAATCAGTTTAAAAAAAGCCAAATAATTTTATGCTACATGCTTTAATTATTATAAAAACATATTTTTGAAAATTTATGTTTAAACAAACCTGTTTAGACGCAATCGCAAGTCAGAGGAGAAAAATTTGGTTTTAAACAGGATTTGTCTAAACAAATATAATTGTACAGCAGGGGAAATGAAATTTTAACGTTTAAGACAGTATTCCGCTAGAGATAGGTTCCGTTTTCATAGGGTTTCATACATTATTATGTCCGGATTTAGTAGCCACAGTGCCGCTTTTTTTTTTCTTTGTCTCCTTGTCCTGCTTTTTGTGACTTTCGACCTGACAACTCTAGTTGTCACATAGTTTGGTTTTATCTCACTTTATTCGTCATGTTAAAATTTGTTTACATGCCTTCCTAAAGTTTTTCGATCAATGCTATGTCCTTTTGCAGCCGCGTGAGTACTTAACTTATCATTAACATCTTTAAACCTTTAACACTACAACCGCCGGAAATTTTACGCAAGTGTTAGAAAACTATTTTACACCATAATTCTTATTTAAAACTATTTAACTTATTTATTTAACTTATTTCTGCCTGGCACATATTTAACTTATTTTAGAAAAAAAGTTCGGGTTCGAATCGAAATATTTTCATTTTTTACAGGTCAAAATGACCACTATGGCGGTTCTAGTGTTAAGGGGCAAATTACTTTTAGTACTAAAATGTTGCAATAAATGTCTGTCACCGGAATATACGAAAATATTTATTTCGAAGTATGAAAAAGGCTATATTTCACATACATATTAAATGGAAAACATTTTAGCAAAATTTTGGTGCCATTGTGGCGTTTGGGAATTGAAATTAAGTGGTTTCATAAACATACCACTGCCCCAGACACGGTTAAGACTGCTGCTTTCATGCTTTCTAGTCCTTTCTACTGTTTCTATTTACCTATTGTAAGTAATATTTAAATGGTAAAAAGTTCCTATCGACTTTACCATTTATATTTCATTATTTTTTTTCGTGCAGTAGATACTATAGCAATTTTTCACATCTTTCTTTAATCAGTTTTAAACATTTTCTTTTCCATCACCTCATTTTACTGTAGCTTTTCAGAATAAATTTATATTCATTTTTATATACAACCATTAATCTTTCATTATGCACAGTGTATAATAAAAAGATTTCCAAACCCCCCTAAATTAACACATTGACGACGAGCAATTTTTATTAAATCTGAATTTTAAAACAATAGAAGCTCCTCTCTGTTCTGGAGGTCTTTTGCAAATTGGCGTTCTAGATAGGTTTCCCAAGTTTATGCATCGGTAAATATCTTTCAGTATACGAATTTAATATAAAATGTCTTACAATCTAAAAAAATATGGACAACATGACATAAATGCATTTTCTGTAAGGTAGAAGCCACTCCCTTAGTCAATGATGTGTTTTGAATAAAAACGAGAATTCTCGTTTTCCGTCGTGAATGTGTTAAGGTAGCCTTGAACATCTGGTCAACCCTCTCTCTCATTGACTGGGTCAAGCCTCCCCACATAGCCCTTTTCTAAAGAATAGCACATTGCTATGTTAAGCCTAACTTTCTGTATAATATTTATACCTGGAATGAAAGCTCGATATTTCTGCATTACTTAAAATTTACTTAATTAAATTTCTATGATATATTTTATCTGAAAACAGCTTACAAAATATTTCTAAAAACACAACTTTTAGGTTGAAAACGCCTCACAATTGATTTTTTCTACACCTATTGCGATTATCTGTATGAAACAGAGACTGTTGTTTGAGCATTCTATTAGCTTTGGTTGACACCTAGTGATAAAACTCTGAAATTCTTTTAAATATGAAAACTGATGGGTGAGTCAAGCCTCCCGCATGGTCAACCGTCCCTAGTCTTCCCTACCATGCTCACAGTACGGGTACAGCGGGAAATCAGCTTTAAACAAAATATCGAAAGTTTTGTTTTGCGCCTGCCTATCAATCCTACAGATATGACTTCAACTGTGTTAGCAACACGAAATACTTTATCAGGATGTGCTGAGTTTTCTGTTCACTCACAACGCCTTCTAGAAGCACACAGGCGGTTTAAAGATCACAATCCTTATTATTCAAATATCATAATTGATGAGGATTTGATAGCTACACTCACTACTTGATCCGGTAGATCAAAACAACTTAATGAATGATTCAATTCGTGTGCCTCATTTTTCATTCGATTCAGAGCCTATCAACAAATTTGAAGAAGATGGCTACATCGCACGTGCTTTTCCTCATTTTCCCCACATGGTACAGTTGACTTACGGCAACCTCGTCAAAACACAATCTCTCCTGATGGATATTTTAAGTTCATGATGAAGTATGAAGATGGAAGATTTGCTAAAGATCCTCGATTTCGCTACTTTGCTGAATTCAGTTCTTCGGCGGCAGTCTTTGGCTATCGGTTTTTTGTATACCGAAATGGATTCACTAATAAAATGGTAGAGCAGATGCGTGATATTCTGAACAGGTAACCAGACATGGCGAAGCTCATTATGATTCAACAGCTGTTATTGCAAACTTACTTTGACACTATAAATCAGTAATAATAAAATATTTTTTTAATTTTAAAATGTTATCTTTTAAGTTTATGCGACACAATGCTCCGACATTTCGACCTAACGGATATAGTTAAAATATCTCCTCGGGAAATTGATATTTTTAACTTATTTTTTTCTGTGCACTCTTCTTGAAGGATGTCTTCCTTTTTTACTTTCTTCTACTTTATAAGAAGAAAATACTGGATTCGTCAAAAATTTCGACTTCCTGTTTTCGACGGATTTATACGTTTTAAAAAGGTCCTGAAGACGATTTGACAGTTTTTAAAAAATGTCTGCCTGTGAGTCATCGAGTCTGTCTGTCTGTATGTGACACAAATTTTGTGGGCGCTATATCTCAAAAACTCATGTAAGGAATTTAATAAAATTTTCGATTCAGTAAGTCCTTGATATAAATTAGTGCAGATTAGTTTTTGTTGTATATCTCTCAACAGGTGATGCTGCTATGCTGCATTTTTCACGATTACCCAGATAACCCTATCTCGTGGACTAATACAGGGATTTTCATCAAACTGTAGATTCAGTTAAACCTTGATATAAATTGGTGCTGATTACTTTTTAGTGTAAATCGCCCAAGAAGTGACGCTGCCATGCTGCATTTTTTCGCAATTTCCGCAATAGTTTTACCTCAAGATACTAATGCACGGATCTTCTTTAAACTCCAGTTTCAGTTAGAGGTTGACCTAAATTGTTGCTGATTAAGTTTTGGTGTAATTCGCACAACAGGTGGTGCTGCTTTTTACACAATTAATGCAAAATCTCTATCTCAAGAACTAGAAAGAAGGAATTTTCATCAAACTTCAGATTAAATTAGACGTTGGCATACACTTTCACATAAATAGATCCTTTTTAGGCTTGGAAATAAACTGCAAAACAGGTGTAGCTTTTATCCTCTTTGGGTTAGGAATTTTGTTTGTAGACATCTCAGAGGGTGGGTGCTGAAAATCAATGATTTGTTTGAAAAATGTGATGCTTCTATCTCCTTTATAAATGCACACAATTCAACGAACCCATGCCTTTAAAATCCTCATGATGGAAATAGATTGCCATTTAATTTTGCACTGTGATAGAGAATTTTGAAGTACTAGTCGCCCTTGGCGACCAGTTTGGTCTCCCTTAAAATTTATGTTTGGGAAAGCATGCTAAGCATTGTATCATGTTACTTTTATTCAGAATTTAATTTACTTGGACTCCCTTAAATATAATTAATATAATCTCTTAAACTAATATTAGCTTTTGTTGCATTAAAATATCTCAATTTGTTGGTTTTCTGTAAGCAAGTAAATCCTATTGGTTTACAATGGAAGTCTATGGGAATTTGGCGAAACAGTAGAGATATCGCCAAGTTGGCGTCACTTTTGGCGACTAATTTTGATAGCCAAATTTGGCTATATATCGCCAAGTTGGCAACAAACTTGGCGGCATTTGGCGACAGAACAGAGTCCTCCTTATGGTAACCTCCTTATAGATGTGAAGATGCATTAAATGCTGTTCAATAATGAATGCGATGCGTTTGATACGAGCGTTGGCATTAAACAATTAACAAATAATCGCGATTTCTGTGCCACGTACGATAGCATAATATATATAGAGATTATCATGTATGAGATAGAAGATAGGGCACAGATGTCATATACGCCCCATATTGGCGCGATTTTTTTCCGACGTCAATTTGGCGAAAACCTCGTTACTATATCATCTATATCCGGGTTACCCTATCAAGCAAAATAACGACACTTTAGCGCCAGTTAAGTACCCGGTGCATATATGACATTGGCGTCAGAAAAAAATCGCGCCAATATGGGGCGTATATGACATCTGTGCCGAAGAAAGCTTTGGGATTGGCATATCCGACTAGTTTTTTAGTTATAGAAATATTTTTTAACTATATACTTACTTTATTTGAAAGGTTTACTAAAATTACTCTAGCTCAGTATTACTAAGATTTTCACGCATAAAATTATAAATTAAGTAAAGTGTGTATTTTAGAAATATTTTGACAACTTTAAAAAAGAGAGAGAGACATCCTTTAAGAACAGTACACTGAAAAAAGAAGTTAAAAATATTAATTTCCCAAGCAGATAATTTCAAAACAAGTAATATAAAAATTTTGTTTTTAAAGTCAATTCCTACTTAGGTCATCAAAGAAAAATTTAATATAATCCCTTAAGCTAATATTAGTTTTTGTTGCATTAAAATATCTCAATTTGTTGATTTTCTATAAGCAAGTAGGTTTACAATGGAAGTCTATGGTAATTTGGCGAAATATTAGAGATATCGCCAAGTTAGCGTCACTTTTGGCGACTCATTTAGGCCGCCAAATTTAGCGATATATCGCCAAGTTGACGAAAAACTTGGCGGTATTTGGCAACAGAACAGGGTCCCCCCCCCCCCCCCCTATGGTAAACCCCCTTATAGATACGAAGATGCATTAAATGCTTTCAATAACCAATGGCCGCTATTTTGTCTCCCATGTAAAACTAAAATTAATTAATTAAAATTTAATTAATGAATTGATATTTTAAAAAACTGTATAAACATCAACTGTCATCCAGTACAAGTTTAAAAAATTTATTTCAACTTGATAGGATGAATAATGAGTACTTTATTAACGATTGAAATTTTGAACAAGATATATAAATAAATAAATAAATAAGTAAATATAGGGAGAGTGTGAATTAATAGTAGGAATTGAAAAATAGGAATACATCAAATGTTCACATGTTTAACATTAACCATAAGATGTCAACATCCCTTAATTATTTCGGAGTCTGATGCAAGAAAAAATGCTTTCAACCGGAATTTTTTTTAATAAACGATATTAAAATGAAATCTAATAAGTACGATGTTGAAAGAAGACACATTTTCTTATAAACACTTTCCGATTTTAAACTTGTTTTTCTTGGATCAGCCTCCGGAATAATTAAGAGATGTTGGTATTTATGCGTTAACGAGGGAAATTTGAGATGTCGCTGACCAACAACATTAAGGAAAAACTAATGGAATGTCTGCAAGTTCTGACATATGTATATGAGGTCTATCTGATAAGTATCCAACCTTTAATTTTATCCGAGCGCATCAGTGATTCTAAGGAGACGCCACTGTGCACATTGAAAGGAGACAGCTTAATGCATATGCTTGAATTTTTTCCACGCATTCCAGTGAGCCTGTCGTTGCCTGCTGGCCGCCGAGTGAAGTGCTGTCGTACGCGGTCGTCGTATTTTGATTTCTCTCAAGATGACTGAACGGTTTGAGAAAAGGTACTGCATCAAATTTTGTCAAAGCTTGGTGATTCTCAAAGCGAAACAATTCGTGAGATTCATCAGGTGTCGTAAGATTCATCAATTCTTCAGTTCATTCACCGCACTTGATTCAGAATGTCTTAGCAAAACATGGAATTTCAGTCGTTCCCCATCTTCCCTAGTATTCAGACATGGTTCATTACGACTTCTGGTTGTTTTGAAATTGAAAACGCCGTTAAAAGGGTCCAGTTTTGAGAGTAGAGATGAGATATGTAGAATGCGAAGGCGGAATTGAACATCATTTCAAAAAAAAAATCTTCCAGAAGTATTTTAGGGAGTGAAAGAAACGGTGGGCTAAGTGTTTGGAGGCGCAAGTGTTTGAAGGGGATTAGGGTACCAATCCCGTCAGGTAACTTATGTATTTTTTTCGGACAAAGGTCGGATACTTTTCAGACAGGTCACGTATTATACATGCGAGTTGCATGTATAGTGTACTGTAGATAGATAGGTATGTAATAAGAATATTCCCATAATGTCAGAATTTCGGAAACAATCGACAATAGTATTAATGCAGTATTACTAATTACTAGAAAGATAGCCCGTCAAAAATGACGGAATATTAGATACAAAGATATATACAACACATGTGCAAGAATATGAGTTTTTTCTTGCTTGTTCCGCAGTGATAGATGAAAATAACACATTTTAAAAACGAAACTCATTTATGAAAAACTGTAATACAGTAGAAGACCACTAATCCGCACAGCTTGGTTCCAAGTGTTGTGCGAATTTGAGGCTTTTTGCGGATTAAAGGTCATGTCTATATTATAAAATTAGATATATGACTTCTTTATGCTAAATAAATTGTATAAATATTGAAAAATTGTATATATGAAACAGTGAATAAATTGCTATAAAATATGTTGCCAAATTTCCTTTTCTCTATCTCGTCAAGATCCCTATACTGGAAAAGTTCCTAAGCACATTAAAATCGGGTAGTTAGGCGCTCAGACAGTACAGCGCCGTCTATACACTGTTATCTTATTAGTAGCATGGGGATGAAGATGTAAAGACGTACTACATTTTTGTATATTACGCTTTAAATTCTCACCCATAGATTTTGAAAAAAACCTTAAAGCGCGGAGTTTTAATTAAATTGCGGTGACCTCGATTATGAAATATTAATGGTTTTAAATGAGAATTTCGCCAAATTAGCCAGCTATCGCCAAATTGGCTTCATACAAATTATTTTTGTCGCCAAATTTGGCGATATTTCGCCAAATTTGGCGTAATCTCGCCAAGTTGGTCAACATTTGGCGCTTCTGTGGTAACCCTGCATTAATAATTTACAACAATTACTCATTACAATGAGGCGGTACTACCGGAATTGTGAGGGACACACAGAGACTTGCATTTTACATAAATAGATTTATATAATTAGACTAGCAAACCCCGCGGCTTTGCTCGCGTAATATTTGAAATATGCCAAGTGATATTTATATGTCTAATTTTTATTAAAAGGTACTAACTAAATTTTTATTTTATTAAAAGGTAATATTTTATTTTATTAAAAGGTACTTATTACTTTTAGAAATAATTAAAAAAATTACTGTTTAAATCACAGTTTGATTAAACATCATTGTTACACTGCATAAGGCAGAAATGAGACTTAAATTAATAAAACGAAATAAAACTAAATAAATAATAATTTAGAAAATATATTGAAACTTTTATGCTCAATTAATACGCTCATTTCAGTATTCATTTGAAGTTTTGAATTTTTTAGAAACCATCTTCTCACATCTTAAAATTAAACATCATGTCAAATTCCAAGTCCTACCACCTCTCTCAACATAAAGGGCTATGTTGAAATAGGAACTGTCACCATTAATTTGCCAACATTAATTTTGAAATTGGTATGTTTTTTCCTAATATTCCACAGAAACGTAATTTAGAAAGCTTTTAAAGGCCTTTTTTAGAACGTTTGTTGTTGTGAATCCCAGGTGGTAAAATCATCGGCATAAAATATAGCCTGTGTAGGATCAGAGACTGTTACCATTGATTCGCAACTATTACTTTTATATTTGGTTTATATTCCCTGAAATTACGTAGAAATCGTAATTTAGGACTTTTTTAGAAAGCTTTTTCCCCTTCACTTCACCCCTTTTTAATTCAAATTTATTTTCGACAGTCCTTCAAGGGCATTTATATTTTATAAGTAACTACCATGCCATATTTAAAGTTTCTAACCTTTTCAGTATCACAGCAATCGCAATTTAGAAAGTTTTTAGCTACTGCAACCCTCTGGTGGTAGTGGCACAGACATAAAATATAGCTTATGTTTGAGCAGGTTCTATCACCAACAATTTGTTATCATTATTTTTTTAATCGGTTTGGTATTTGATAAGATTACATAAAAATTGTAATTTATAACGCTTTTCGCTCACTTCATCTTTTTAAATTTGAAATTTTCTTTCGACAGTTCATAAAAAGCAGTTGCATCTTGTAAGTAAATAACATGTCATACTTCAAAGTGTTAGACCCTTCAGTTATGCAAAAAACGCAAATTAGAACATGTTTTGCTTTCGCAACCCTCAGATGGTAGTGACAGCAACATAAAATATAACCTATGTTATAGCAGGGACTGTCACCATTGATTTTCAACCATTACTTTTGAAATAGCTTTGGAATTTCTTGAGATTGGGTAGAAATCGCAATTTAGAACGTTTTTAGAAAGCTTTTCGCGCATTTTCACCCCTTTTTAAATTTCCAATGTTTTCGAAACTGTTCTTAAAGATCATTTATATGTAATAAATATGTACCTTGCCTAATTTTAAGTTGCTAGCCCCTACCGATCAAAAAATCGACATTTGGAACGCTTTTTTGCTCCTGCAACGTCTAGGTGATAGTGATACCGACTTAAAATAGCGTCTATGTTAGAGCAGAGGCTGTCAGCATCAATTTCTTACCATTACTTTTGAAATCAGTTTGATTTTTCCTGAGATATTGGTGACAAATCGGCATTTAGAACGTTTTTAGAACGCTTTTCGCTCATTTTGCTCCTGCATCTCCTCTGGGGTAGGGGAAACAGATATAAAATATAGCCTATCTTGGAGTAAGATCTGTCACCATCATTTTAACACCATTATATTTGAAATCGGTTCAGTATTTCCTGAGATTGCATAAAAATTGAAATTTAGAACGTTTTTTACAACGCTTTTTGCGCATTTTGACTCCCCTTTTAAATTTCGATTTTTTTAGGAAATGTCCTTAGAGATCATTGATATCTTATAACTAACTACCATTCTAAATTTCACGATTCAAGGCCCTTCCCTCACGCAAAAACCCCAATTTAGAATGTTTTTCTCCTGCACCCTCTTTGAGGTAGTGGCACCGACATAAAACATAGCCTATGTTGGAGCAAGGATTTTCATCATCATTTTGACGCCATTATTTTTTAAATCGGTTTGGTATTTCCTGAGATTGTGTAGAAATCACCATTTAGAACGTTTTTTAGAAGGCTTTTCGCGCATTTTCACCCCTTTTAAATTTCGAATTGTTTAAGAACTGTTCTTAGAAATTCTTTATATCTAATAAGTAGCTGATATTTCAAATTTCATATTTCTAGGCCCTTCAGTAACACATAAATCTCATTTTTAGAACGTTTTTTGCTCCTACACCCCCTTTGGGGTAGTGACACCGACATAAAACATAGCCTATCTTGGAGCAATCGTTGTCACTATCATTTTGACAACAATATTTTTTAAATCGGTTTGCTATTTCCTGAGATTATGTAGAAACTACCATTTAGAACGTTTTTTAGAACGCTTTTTGTGCATTCTCACCCCTTTTAAATTTCGAATTGCTTAAGAACTGTTCTTAGACATCATTTGTATCTTATAAGTAACTAATATTCATATTTCTAGGCCCTTCAGTAACGCAAAAATCGCATTTTTAGAACTTTTTTGCTCCTGCACCCCCTTTGGGGTAGTGGCACCGACATAAGATATAGCCTATTATGTTCTAAGTTGGGCGAACACCATCATTTTGATACCATTGCTTTTGGAATCGGTTCGGTAGTTCCTGAGCTTATCTTTGACAAATAAACAATTTTTTCCTCTTTATAATATGAGTATAGATAGATTACTGAATTATTTCTTCTCTCATTTGACTTCAGAGCAAGATTTTTATTTTATTTGCATTAGTTCGAATCTTAGACTTCGAAACATATCATTCTGATATCGAAATTGTAATTATGTTCGAGTACCATTAATAAAATGGGACAAAACGGAGGTCCCCATTTGGGGACCCAGGGAGCGAAGACGTTAATGCCGGATTTTTGAAGTCACACTGTTAATATTTATACTATGAAATGTATTTCGTACATGATTATCAAAAACATCCTCTTTTATCCTTTGTTTTCTTTTGCATATTCGGCCCATAATAATGATTTTAATTTAGAGAATTTTCTATGAACTGAGACTCTAGGAGATTTTAATCATTTGAGTAAATCTTTTGTTATAAAACACTTAAAACCCATTAACATTGAAAAAAACATTTAAAGCAAAGCTGTTTTTTAAAAATAATAATAAATTTAAAAACTTATTTCAAACATGTATTTCAAGCTGTTTCAATGTTATTTCAAGCATTTATGTGTTTGAAATTTTGTTCATCAATCAATAAAAATGGCCGAACAAAATCCTTTCAAATCGTGTACACAGATAGATTATAACTGAGAATAGAACATAAGGGGGAGGGGGATGCACTTCAAAAAAATCAATCGCTATATCGCGTGCAGCTAGATTACGAAAAACTAACTCGTTTGCACTTAAAACAGTATAAGTAGTACATTTGTTTCCGGCTGATACTCCATAACAAAATTAATGCTTCATCAATAAATAAATAAAACACAAATGCAGTAGACATGTAATCAAAATAGGGCTTAAGCCATGGAAATAATTAGAAAATTAAAAAGATTGCTGTAAAAGTAGCGAAATCTTTGGCGATTTCGTCGGCTATTGACACCTGACATGCAGGCTAATACGAAAGTATCGATGTTAATAAATTTCAAAACTTCATTTGAATTCATTATTGATATTTTTCACATAAAAAGAGTTTTTAGTGATGGTCAATCTAAAAAAAAAATCTATTAGATCTTTCAATTTTAAAAATGGTTTTCTTCTATGTTCTGTAACGCGAGGAGCCCGGGTTGGATTCCCTATGGTTAATTATTTTTAAAAAATCAATGGAATTTAAGGAAGGAAAAATAATGTTTAATCTGAAATAAAGTCACCGTGAATATCATGTATCCCCCAAAACATCAAATCTCCGACATCGGTGCGGCCGGAAAAATACCTTGAAAGAACGGGGCTGTTGGCGAATGTCGAGAATCCTTAAACGAGATAGATGTGCAAAACTTCCTGAAATTGCTGCGAAATTCAACGCTAACACATCAGCAAGTGTCGGCGTGTAAACTGTTCAACGGGCCGTCATGCATGTGGGCTTCCGGAGCAGCAGGCCCACTCGTATACCGCTGTTCACTGCACGTCATAAAGATTTACGCCTCGCCTGAGCCCACCTCCGCCTCCACTAGACAGTTGATGACTGGAAACACGTTGCTCTTATCTGGCGAGTCTTATTTTCAATTGTATAAAGCTGATAAACGTGTATTTATATATGGAGACAACCTCATGAATCCATGGACCCTACATGTCAACAAGGGACTGTCCAAGCTGGTGGAGCCTTTGTGGCGGTATGACGTGTGCAATTGGCGTGATATGGGACCCCTGATATGTTTAGAGGCGACTCTGGCAGGTTACGGATGAGTAAGTATCCTGCCTGATCACCTTTACACACCCATTCATATCCATTGTGCTTGACTTGGACAAGTCCAGCTGGACAGTGCGACACATTACACGTCGAGAGTTTCTACCGAGTGGCTCCAAGAGCATTCTGGCATTAGACACTTCTATTGGCCACCTAAATCCTCATACATGAACATTATTGAGCATATCTCAGATGCCTTGCAACGTGCTGAGAGCTCCACCACCTCGCATTCCTATGGATTTGTGGGCTGCCCTGCAGGATTCATATTGTGAATTGCCCCCAAAATACTATCAAACATTAGTCGAGTCTATGCCGTGTCGGGTTGCGGCAATTCTGCGTGCTCGTGTGGGGCCTATACAATATTAGGTAGGTGTACCAGTTTTTCTGGCACTTAAGTGTATGTAACCAAAATAACTACAAAGAAATAATCATTCACAAATGGTAAAAATAAAAATCACAAAAATGAAAGATGAAACACAAACTGTTATGAAACATATCTATAAAAATTCCAAAATATGTTAAAAATAGAAAAAATGGAAAAGGATGAATCTATATAAATAAACGTTTGAACGGGAAGGGGCTGATAATGGTCTGGAAATCATGATCGGTGAAGACAAACTGAAATTTTCTGGAATAGCTTTCCGCCTGACGATTGTAATAGGTAGCGTCTTCCTTTTTGTAATGAAAACTACCTAAAAATCTCTCTATTCTAAAAAAAAGTAACTACCGCTGTCACCGCCGCCGCCGCCGCCGCCGCCGCCGGTTTTGAATTTTTTGTGACCGGAGGTCTTTCTTCGTTAATATTAAAAAAACTGTTGCATACAAAAATATTAAAATCGGTAGTATCATAGAGAAATGTTTGATAAACACGCTGATGCAGACAGTTTTCAAATCGAAGAATTATTTTAAGAGATATTTAATGCCAAAGTTGGACAAAATCGTTCCATTAAAAAAGTTTTATAGGAGCAAAAACTGTACATCGGAATTTAATCATTTTTAGATCATTTTATGCGTCAGAATTTCCCGGTGTGCAGATTTCAGTTAGTTTTTTAATTTGAATAATTTTTCGAGGTTTTATTTCTATTTTAAATTCAAATTTTCAGCATTTCGAGAGATATTTTTTATAAATTTTAGAAAATTGTATTAATTTAAACTGTTGCCAACAGTATAAACAGCGCAAACAGTAATGTTTGCTTCAAATTAAAAATTTATTTTACACGTGACTATTATAAACAAAAAATATAAAAAGCAGGAACTCATTGAAAATTACGTCATAAAAACTATAGTTACACGTGAATTTTAATAGAGAAAGAATATTGTAAAATAATAAATTCAGCAACATGCGTTAGAAGTCCTAAATAGGAGAATTTACGTCACATTACACTTATTACGTAAAATGAACAAAAAATAATATTGCAAAACAGTTTTAATTTAAAAATTGCGCGAGACATTTACTTGACATTTTAAGATGATCATAATATTTCATTTCTAACAAAAGTATTTTGACGTGAATATTAAAAAGAGAAAGAAAAGTTTGGTGAAAATTACGTCAGACTATAATTGCCAGATTCAAATTATAATCCAATCTTCCGAAATCTTTTTAAAGGCGATCAAATTAGCGTGCTGTTAGAGTCTGCGGTGTCTGTACGGGGGTTGACGAGCGTAGCTCGTAGGGGGCAGAGCCCCCTAGTAGTAAAAATAATAATACAATAGAGCGCCAATTATCGGAACTCCAATTAACCGAACAGCCTATTTCTCTAAAAAAAACGAACTTCCAATTATCCGAACAGCCTAATTCTCTCATTTTTTTAACCGAACTTCCAATTATCCAAACACCCTATTTCTCTCATTTTATTTCTCTTCATATTTAGCATGCGAAATCGAATTCTCGATTAGTGTATCGTTGGGCGCAGTAACAAGAGAATAAAATGCTTGGGGAAAGGGATGAAATCAAAATCAAAACAATAAAGAAGCATTTGAATGTTTGGAAACAGCTATGAACTGACTCGAACAGCAAAAGAACGCCGATTCTATTCAACTAACGTATTTAAGAAGAATTAGAGATATAGCAGCATTGAAAATAATGTCTTCTTTGAAGCAAGCAACAATCGAAAGCTTTTTTGCTTATTTTATAGTCTCTAGAGCTCAGAAAATGATAAAAAGAGAAAAAGAAAATTTTAAATGATTAAAAAAATAAAATTAAACACGCCAGCACTAATTGGCGCTGCTAGTCCTAAGCCTGGATAAAGAATGAAGGTTTTAGTGTAATGAGGAACATCCCTTAAATTGTCTGTCCATTTGACCGAACTCTTGCTTATCCTAACTAGGGTCGCTCCAGACTTGTCCGGATAATCGGCGCTCTACTGTAATAACAAACTGCTTAAAATATTCTCCTTTTCAAGCCGAAAACTTACATTCTAAAAATTTCCAAAGAGGATAAGAAAGATTTGAAATTACGAAAATTGACTAAAGTTTGTCCGTTAATATGAGGAAGTGTGTAATTCATTTAGGCTATTACTTTTTTTATCATTTATTTATTTATGTTTTAAATATATAAAAAAAAGAGTGATTTTATGTAAAAAAAAAAAATGCAATTTAACAAATTACAACGACCATTTGGATAATCTAGTTGGAAAATCTATTATCAAATAGTACCATTTGGAATCAAGCAATTAAAAAGATACAAATAGTTAAATTTAAAAGCGCGTGCCGAAGTTGAAAACTCACTTCCAGCCATTATTTCTTAAAGACAGTACTGTAATCGATTTCTTTTGTGTGTCCCTGTAAATAAACAACAAATGCTATGAATGCCCTATTCTATCGTAATCATCTTGTAGTGAAACATTCAGTGATTTATACCAGTTTCAATACATTTGAAATAGCATAATGTTATTAAAATACTCTGCAAACGATTTTTCCCCATATATCACAATATAATGGAATTATTTTGAGTGACCCTGTAAATGAACTATTAATAACTTCATACACAATACCAAACATGCTTAGGTGACCCTAAATAACGTTTATCAATTGTATGAAAATCCGATCATATTTATGAGAGTTAGAGCGTGGACAGACGGCCAGACAAACCGAATGCATAAACACTTTTCAACTTTGTTAGAAAGTGTTAAAAAAAATACTCATCCCACTTCCACCCACCAAACACACATAAGTTTATTTATTTTTTTTTTTACACTGACTAACTATAAATATTACCTCTCATAAAAGTAACATTTGTGTCTGCTAATAACACTTCGGTTTGATAAATATCTGCTATCTAAAAAATATTAAACGATAATAAGCTATCTCTGCAATCCGGATGAAATTTTAAACTGATTGAAGCAGAAAAGCAGGATGTAACCCTTGATCCTAATCCTAACCTTGGTCGTATCCTATTTACGTTGTGAGGGCATGGGTTGGCTATTGTATAAGAAAGTGTCAACTCAGAGCAAGACGACTGTTGGAAGAGAAATTTTTGTGCATCAAGAATTGATCTCCAAGGTAAAATATTTTCGCTTTATAAGACAATTCAGGGCACAAAATTTTAGCTTTTTAATTTATTTATAAATATTTTTGCTATTTTTTCCTTAAAATATATATTTATTCATCTATTTCTTTTCAATTATAAAATATTTTAAAATATTTAAAATCTAATTTTTTTAAATGACTCTTTTTAAATACTTTTTTTTTTTCATTTTTGAACACAGGAAAGAATAAATATATAACAATTTAACACCTTGTAATAATATACTATTTCTAATTACTAAAAGGCATACGATTAAAACATTAAAAACAGTAAAATAATTTTATTAGACTGTTGACATGTTTCGACTTTACCCGAGTCATTTTCAAAAATAATAATAATAATAATAATAATAATAATAATAATCAATAAGGGGCTATGCTTATATAACGTTATCATTTTAGGGGAGAGGGGGAGTCTGGAACATGATATCGTAAGATATATCAAGGGGGAGGGGGGGGGGTTGTGTTTGATATCGTTATCATTTTTGATCCAACCAAAATTTTCTCTTTTTATTTGTAACTTGATCTTTACATCAAAATAGTATGTTATCATTCTTAGTATGTTATCTATTTTTTCTGAAAATACAAAAGTTATTATTTAAATCCTTAAATGATTATAAAATTATTCAGTTCCAAAATATGGAATACCCCGAAGTGTATGCATATATAATCCGCTGTTCAACAAAGTATAATGCTTTGAAATTATACTTGCATTTAACAAGTAAATAAAAGGGAATGCTGTCCGCCTGTTTTGTTGATAAGAAGTTCTGTCTACCCCACCCCGTGAGGGGGCAGGTTCCAAAATACGTTATTATTGTTGAATGCATTATGCAAAGAAAAGCTATTATTAAATACTTTTAAACAGTCTGTTTCTTTTAAGTGTTATTTGAGATTAAGTTGTTTCAAATATAAACTGATATTTTATTGACTTCTCTTCATTTGAATCAATAAAGTATAAGAAAAATAAATGTAACATATTTGCATATCACTTCAAACAAAAGAAAAAAATTCCAAAAATCTAAAGAATTTTTATACATTTTTATTATTTATTATTATGATAACGATATCATTACTGAGGGGGGGGGGGAGGTTCGAGGTATGATAACATATGATATCATAAGGGGGGGGGGTCCAGAAATACCAAAAAGTTGATAACGTTATATATGCACAGCTTCTAATAATAATAATAATAATCTAAAACTGTACATTCAATGAACTGAAACGCCACCATTCAGTTTTTCATATAACGCACGTTATTTTTTAAATTTTACTTAGATGTTTATCTCTATTTTCGTAACCATTGAGTAACTCGAATCACAATTGTGCACGGATTGTGGCTCGAGTCACTCAATTTAAAAAAAATTTCTCGGAATTAAATAAAAGTATAAATAACTTTCAATTGAATAAAGTGTCGTAACTTTATTTTTCATAGTAATTTCTATCTATAATATAAAGCATAAAGGTGTCCGTCAGTAACGCTGACGTCATAGCGACAATGGCAAACGATCGAAGCGATCAATTTTGCTTTTATCGGAAATTAATTTCTAAACATCACACAATTTCAATTTTTACATAGGATGGGGGGCGGGAGGAGAAGTTTTCTTTGAGGGCAACAAAAATTTCTTTTGATCTTGTTGTACATCTGAGAAACTATTGATATACTTATTATCACACATATTTTAGCCAAAGTCCCAAAGTACTTATTAATGATAAATTTGTCTCGCTCTGAGAATATTGCAATACCAAAGTTTTGGAAAATATTATAGATAATTATTAGATTTTATGCTTAATATGTTTATTTAATAACTAGCTGTTTAACCCGTTTTATGCACGGAAGTTCATGAATTTAATTCTAAAACCAAAATTAAAAATAACTATTCAATTTAGTAAAATATTTTTCTACTACTATGCCTTTTTTTTAGTGAAATTTAATTTATGTTACTATGGCAGCAGACGATAAAACGATATCTTTGGAATAAGGGAATAAATATAATAAAAAGTTTTGTTGATGTTTGTGATAAAATGTGTTTCTTTATTTTTAAAAATTTGTAATAATTAAGCTCAATTAAATAACCTCTAATTATTTGTTTGTGAAGTAAAAAAATTATCATAATACCCGCTAAAGCTTCTTATTATTGCAGCATGGCGTACGTAATATGTATATCTCTAATTATTTGCATGTGAAGTAAAAGAATTATCGTAATACCCGCTACAGTTTTTTAGTCAGCGTGGCGTACGTAAGGCTGTCTTGCAATAGAAAGGTAATTGTTGCGGTAAGAATTTTATTGTAGATTTTTAATTTTTGGGCAACTGCTATTAACGGAAAATGGTTAAATTTGATAGCAAATTTCTGTTAACTTTGTGGTTCTTTATTAATTAAAAATGAACTATAAGTTATTTCGATTCCGAATTACTTTAATTGCCTAGACCATGTTTTAATACACATGTACGTAACATTTCCGAATTCTCGCTTCCAAACTGTGGATTTGTACAGCATTACACACAGACAGACAAATTTTCATTTTTATACGTTAGATAATGTTTCCATTTTTGTCAAATCTGATAAGTTATTTTAGTTTTTGTTCAATTTCTGAAAAATGTTTTGGGGGCTAACTTTCTTATGATTGATGCAGTCTATAATATCGAATGCCTTCAGGGAAGACTGCCTCCCTAACCTTCCCCAAAAGGTGCCCTGCCCTGTTTTTACACCATCGAATAGGAAATAAAATTGATGCAAATTTTTTTAAAACTTTATCTCAATTTAAGAATTTTTATGGCTTTTAAAATAATTTTTAAGTACGATTTTTTTTTTTTTTATTAACCTCTTTCGAAATTTGCAGCCCGATTACAGAAGATTAACCTGTTTTCACTTAAAACACTATAAATAGTACAGAATTTGTTTACGGCTAATATTCCATATCGAAATTAACATTTCATCAGTAAATAAATAAATAAAATAATAGAAATGGAACACAAATTTAATAGATATGTAATCGAACTACGTGCACTGATATGGCTAGAATAACAAAGGCACTATAAACCAGTGTTGAATTCAGGCACTCACTTTTATCCGGGGGGGATTTCTGTGGCTCCAGGGGGGGGGGGGGGAAATTGCACTTTTTGACCATTGAAAAAACAAAATCTGAAAATTTCCGGGGGGGGATTTCATTGCTCCGGGGGGAATGTCCCCCCCGGGCCACCTCCTGAATTCAACACTGCTATAAACAGTGAAATCTTCGGCGATTTCTGTGGCTTATTATGAATTGGGTACAGCGACTTTGGCATGATTCCAATACGAAAGTATGGCTTTTAATATTCAACAGTTCACTTGAATATACATAACTGATATTTTTCATATAAAAATACTTTTAGGAGGTCGATAAGGGGCAATCTAAAAAAAGATATTTAAATGCAAAAAATCTATTGGAGTTTTCAATAAAAAATTATTCTTTTACCACGCAGTATGATTTTTACATGTGGAGAAAATTCGTTAGAGGGTGTGCTGACCAGACATGACTAAATAAGGACTTTGCATTGATTTGACGTTTGCAGAATGAAACTAATTTACGTTCTTTTTTATCTTTTTTTTATCACAACGAGCAGCTAGACGAGGGAAGGTTATACATATTAAAAGGCAACAAAATGGGGATGTATTTCAAAGAAATTTAGTTATCTTAAAAGCATATGGCACGAGAAAATTACACGTTTTTGAATAAAATGAGCGGGTTAAATTAAATGAAAGAGGACCTTTTTAAGATGCCAAATGAAAGGGAAGGGGGGAATTGTACTAATGTATGATTCCGATATCATACATGAACAGCAATTGCTGAAAAGGGATTTTAATTTACATGTGTTTTGTTTTTAACCGACTTCAAAAAAAAGGAGGAGGTTATCAATTCGCGTATGATTTTTTTAACCATTTGGAAAAATGGTTATTGTTCTCTGTCAGGGTAGGAAATCAAAAACATATCTGAGGCGTTTTATTGGTTGAATCCGCATTTTATTCGTTTTCTGATGGGTCTATACAGTAATCGGTATTTCTCTTTACTTTCACCAGAGATGGATACTTCTGTTGCCACTATAACAAAAAAGTAATAAAAACTGCAAAAAAAATTAATAACTCAGAAACAAATTGAGATACAGCTTTCAAACAAATTGCATTTAAAAGTACATTTTTTTCTCTATACGACGGTGTAAAAAGTAATATTGTGGGATGTTTAAAAGTTTAAGAAGGAAATTTCATTTAAAATTTATCGTCAAATTTCTTGGAAATCTGACGATGGAAAAGCCTTTTCCCGAACAGCCAATAAAATGCTTGGATAACACATAAGTTTCAGGTGGATAATACGTAAGTTTCAGGAAATCTGACGGGTGGCAGGCGATTTTTGTCGCTTGCAATTTTTACGTGTAAAAACACTATTAATGTTTAATTCATGGCGTACGTAATGTAGGATCAACTCCGTGCGGTTTTTTATGTCTTAAATTTTAGTCTTTGAAAAAATCATTTTCCAAATGGTCGTTGTAATTTGTTAAATTGCTTTTTTTTTTTTTAATGTATGTTCACCGATTACTCCGAAACTATGCTACCGATTCATGTGATTTTTTCTTTAATTGAAAAAGGATACTCTCGAATTTGTACCACTTTCGTTTCATCAAATTTGGTTCAGTACTTTTTTAATAATTCAACAAAAACTAATACAATTAATGGTTTCTTGCAAATTATCTTTCATTGTTGTAACCGTTTTCCCAACCATAAGCATAAAACTATGTATTCATATACTTTAGCGTCAAGTTGTCGCCAAGCTTGGTGCTATTTCGTGAGATATTGCCAAATTTGGCGACCAAAATAAGTCGCCATATATGAAGCCAACTTGGCTGTAGTTGACTAATTTGGCGACATTCCCATTCAAATTCAGTAATGGATCTTCTCCAATCGGTTTCTTCGCATTCGTTAATCGCCAGTCATATTTACAAATAGATGATAGCCCGTAAGAATGGCGAGTTTCCATTTTTAAAAGAATTTCAATTTCCTATAAATAGTAAGTAAAAACTATAAGACTTCAATTCATAATAAATTTTTAGCTATTAGTGAAAAAGAACACACGTTATAAGATTAAAAAATCAAATCTAAACTGTAAACATTCACTCGTGATGCCACTTGAAAGAATATATTTGAAGTCGGTTTTATTTTTGGTAAAAAAGTTTATATTATTTTTAAGTTGCTTATTTAGATATTTCCTTAAATATTATGAAAGAAAAATTAAATTTCTTTATAACGTCCTGTTACTGTTGGAAAATGTTTCATAATATATGCCTCGTGCATGATTTTTCGTTCTTGTTTTACATTCAACAGATATAGTGGTTCAAGAGGAAGCCTTCAAGATAATTCTAGGAATAATGGAGGAGAAAAAAGAGATACTAGAAGATACCAAGTAAGCTCAATAAAATCAAGTTATTTTACTTTCTTCTAGACGTAATTTAATAAATGAAAGATTTCTATGAATTAATAAAATAACATTATTTAATTTTTAAACAAGTTTAAATTCGTGCATCCTTCAAGGTATACCTCTGATTATGGGACACCTCTATTTAAGGGACGAATTTTTTTAATTATATAATTTTCGTTACAGGACCAATATAACAAACAAAACCTTTAAATAACGTACATTTCGGAAACACGAAATTTGTTCGCTATTCGGTAGTAACTGGTACTCACAAGGGAATCATTTTTGGTGCTGCTCGCACCTATCATTGAGACATGGTGCATTTTAAAGCCCTATATTAGGAACTTTGAGAATCCATAAAATTTTTCTGTTAAAATCATATATTTTTTTATTTTACAGCAGCATAACTTTCTGAAAATGCAATTTTTGAAACCACATGTCCAACTATTAACAGAATTTTTTTTAAAGAAAAGCATTTAAAAATACAAATTAGTCAATAATAAGTATAAAATATTTTAAAAAGTTTAAAAATTCCTTCAAGAACCTACGAATTTGATTTTGAAAAATTACAACATTATATTCACATATTTGGCGGGGGAAAAGTTGGCGTTTTTTGTTAAAAGTAGACCTTTCAGGCAACCCTAGTCGAGTGTCATAGCTGCTTTTTGTGTGTCAACAGTGGTTTGGACTTCACTAGAAATTGTAATGTCCGACCTAATCAGGCACAGTAAGTTTTCTAAATTATATAAAAATCTATATATTTAAAACTCTAAGCGTTTTCTTTCGACAGTCCGCGAGAAGAAACTACTGTATCAAATTACACCAAGCTTTTTTTTAAATGAAAGATATTTGGCTACAGATTTGCTATCGTACATTCGTTTGCTCAAATATTTTATTAATTAGCCGTAATTTTAAATTAAAATTCTACAGTTGCGTATGCGCAGTATAGTACAAATCTGCCTTTGGAGTGACGCGCTGCACATGCCCAAAGTTGATCGCTCAGTTGAATTATCACATTACAGGTAGAAGTTGTTTTAAGTTCATCTGCTATTCGATCTTACTGTAAACAAGCTTTTCTTTCTTTCACAAAGTTAATAGTATTAGTCTCTTTCAGCATTATTAAGAATTCAAAAATTTATTCTGTCGATATTAAGAGCTAGATATGGTTTATTTCGGGGTAGTCACATTGACTACCCCGATAAACCGTAAAGTAAAAAAGTCCGTAAGATAAGCACAGTGATTTGAGGGTAAAAGTTATGGCTGGTGATCCATTGCCATTAGTTACACACGAAGATTTGGAAACTAGCATGGTAAATTGTAGCTGTTTCTTTGAAAAAATAAGGTATCATAAATATTAAAACACAAAACTATTTCAGTAAGATCAGAACTCAGTCAACTGTTTTGCGAACCTCTTCAATTTAGAAGGAAGCAAAACGAGTTCCTGTTAGCGTAGCGGTTTAAAGCAGCAGATTAAAGCTCTGAATTTTTGTAGAGGACGCAGGTTCGAACCCAAGCCTGATAAAATGTGTAATATTTTTGTCGATAATTTATTTCAATAATGACATTTTATTAGGAAGATAACCTATAGGGTTTTTATTTGAATGCTTTATAATTGAATAAAATTTAACACTCAATAATATTTTGAAAAAACAATGATTTTATATTTAAAATATTTAAGCTAAAATATTTTGCATGTAATTATCAATAAAATAAATTGAGCTGATCTACAAGTTTCGTTATATTTTCTGACCATTATCAAGACTATATACACTATATTGCCATTAATGACCGGCAACTTTCAATTTTAGACATTTTGTCGAATATTTAGAAATATACTTGACAGATTCTTCTGGAATTTCAGGATTGAAAAGAACAGATATGACCTCATATTTAGCAATGTCGATTTGATTAGGAGGGGGGGGGCAATTAGGGGCCAGCAAAAAATCAAAGAAAAAAAACAATACTTGGGATCACCCTGTAAAATAAAATGCATGAAATGATCTATCGCTACCGAATATAAATAAACAGATATTGTCAAATATGTGTACTCTTTTGTGTAAGAATAGCACGTATATTAATAGAGATATAGCGATTTATTTAAAAAATTAAAAAAGTTCTTGCATGTGTTTTGCTTATAACATGCAGGGCTTTCAACCAAATTTAACGCCGGTTTCACACAAATTGACAAAATATAGTAGAAAAAATATAGTGCAATTGGAATATAAATATATTAAATATTTTAGGAAATATGAGCAGTTGTATGAAATAATTTTTATCTGCGCATGCGCGAACGATAACAAGGATCATTTTACATAATTTAATAGTCAACTCTACGGAGCAACTTATTAAAAAAAACTAGTCAAATATCGTAAAAATTCAGAAAGATATCGGCGTTAGAGTGAGCAAATTTTTGGTTTTTCTCTAAAAGCAGCTGAATGATAAGGGATTTTCCACAAATTGTCATTTTTAATTTTTAATTTTTTTAAATTTTCATTTTTTATTGATGCTTTAGTTCTTCTTGGATAACCACCAGAACGAGCCTATACCATGATCAAAAGAAGTATCAAAATCGAAGCATTTTTTTCCAAATCTACTCGTTGATACTCACTAAATACTAACTTTTTTCTGAAAGTCAGTTAATAAAAAATGACAATTTGTGTAAAATCCCTTATCATTCAGCTGCTTTTAGAGAACAACTAAAAATTTGCTCACTTTAACCCGATATCTTTCTGAATTTTTACGATATTTGACTAGATTTTCTTTAATAGGTTGCTCTTGCTCCATAGAGTTAACTATTAAATTATGTAAAATGATCCTTGTTATCGTTCGCGCATGCATAGATAAAAATTATTTCATACAACTGCTCATATTTCCTAAAATATTTAATATATTTATATTCCAATTACACTATATTGTTTCTACTATATTTTTTCAATTTTTCTGAAACTGGCATTAACTTTGATTGAAAACCCTGCATGTTATAAGCAAAAAACATGCAAGAATTTTTTAATTTTTTTAAATAAATCGCTATATCTCTATTAATATACGTGCTATTCTTACACAAAAGAATACACATATTGCACAATGTCTGTTTAGTTATATTCGGTAGCGGTAGATCATTTCGTGTATTTTATTTTACAGGGTGATCCTAAATGTAATATTTTTTCCTTGATTTTTTGTTGGCCCCCTAATCGCATCCCTTAACAAATCGACATCGCTAAATGTGAGATCATACTTGTTCTTTTTAATCCTGAAATTCCAGAAGAATCTGTCAAGTATATTTCTAAATATTCGAAAAAAATATGTGTGTGTGTGTGTGTCAGAAAGAAAAGTTTGTCATTCATTTGCGTAAAAAATAAAACGGAAAGAAAGAAAAATATTCGTATAAAAGCTATAAAAGAAATTTCCTTGATATCCAGGTTTAATATTTAAAACATGTATAAAAATGTAAAATAAAATTCAAGTAATAAAAAGTATATATTACACTGCACAACAGTGGTTTTGTCCTAGAACTAAAATTAGTTTATTCTAGGTCAGTTTTTGGCGCTGATTCCGAATATGCTTTCCGTTTAGCTCTAGGTGATCCAGGTTTTGAGAAATTTGTAAATTTAAGCTTTTTTGTGCTATTTTATACAAATTTTCGATACAATATATGTCACATCTAATTACGTTTTCTAGATAATGACTACTTGACTATTTGCTTCAGATAAATGTCACTATTTGCATATTCCTAACATTTATTTATCAGTTATTAAGCCTAATTTGCATATTTTTCAATGGTGTAATGTTTACATCACTATCAACTTTAAAATAGTTGCCACAGAATTGACGTAATGTTTTCTAGACTAGATTTTTATGCTGATTTCAAATCTGCAGTCTGTTTTCTTATGTCATGTCTAGTTTTTGAGTAAAATGAATTTCTACTTTTGCACGGCATTAACACAGGTTTGATATAAGATGTTTTTTAGGGGTATGTAATTCATTGACAAGAAGGTAAACAGGGTCAGATTCATATCAGAGACATAAACAAAAATTTATATAATCGAAAAAATACATAAGAAGTAGAATCTATCCTAACTAGTTGAAGTTTATCATACAAAGTATCATAAAAAGCTATTTCTGGCTTTTTTGACTAAAAACTAAAATTTCACTTTTTTCAAAAACTAGACGTGATAGATGAAAACAGATAGAAGATTTGAAATCAGCTCAAAAAACTGGTTTAGAAACATATTAGCGTACTCGTGCGGCAGAAATATTTGAACGTCAAGAAACATTATTAGAAAAACATGAAAAATATGCAAATTAGGTACAATATTTCACAGTCACATGTCAGTATAATCTCAGAAACAACGTTTTTGTGAAGTAAATTAGGTAGTAATCATAACATAAAACAAAAAACCCTGTCTGATATTGCTTTACACTGTAAATTTGCAAATAATTGTATAAAATTTACTAAATTTGCTTAAATTGAATATGCAAATATCTCTCAAACTTGACGTGCTGGAGTAAATCTAAAACTAGATTCGGAGTCAGCACAAAAAACCGCATAAAAAACAGCTAATTTCTGTTTTAGGACAGAGCAAAAGTTCAAATTTGTTGACCAGTGTTATAAATCGTTAGCTGCATGAAGTTTCAAATTTAGGTTTTTAGAAAATGAGACAGATGAAAATAAAATTCATGGCAGCTTTTAATGGTCATGTAGTTTAAAAAAATAATAATAAGTGAAAATAAATGTTGTTATTTACAGAAAAAAATAAGGCCGTAGTAAGTAAAAATAAATTCTCTACCCGGTATTTTTAGGTAAATTTCTGATAAAAGGCAAGGATAATTGGTTATAAATTATAAACTTAAAATTCTTTCACTTCATTGATTAGGTTAGACTAACAACACCATCTATCGCCTTAAAGAAATAGGAATCACTTATGCAATATAGAAATTCGTGACATAATTCGTCATTCAATAATTAATTTAAAATTAATAATTTAAAACTAATTAAAAAATCAAGATTTCTTTTAATGAAACATTCAAATTATTTACCGTCAAATCTTGACGGGCACTATCTAGTATTAATTTACTTTATGATTACTTTTACCAAAAGACACAACATTTAATGCAACAACATTTCATTTTAAACATTCGAAACTTTATTCTATCCCTCTTCAAAAGAAAATAGTCTGCTTATTTTGTATTTCACTAAAAAAAATAGTTCTCAAAGATCTTTAAAGTTTTTAACAGAAACATATTCACTTTTTGTACATTTATCGTCTGCACAGAAAAAAAAATTAATTCTTGTTTCTCATGCTATCAATTATCAAAAAATCTCAATCTGATTTCATTCTAATCCATACTGTGTAAGTACTCCAGGGATAAAGCTGGGGTAGCGCCATATTTGGCGACTTTACGCACTTTTGGGTTGAAATAAACAAATAAAAATCCAATAATAAAAAATTAAAAGTACAGAAATATATATAAAATATGGTTTTAACAGAAAATTTTTATCGGTTCTCTAACTTTCATGTATAGGGCTACAAAATGCACCAGGTCTCAATGCTAGGTGCGAGCATCACCAAAAGTGGTTCCCTTGTCAGAGGTGAAAACATACAAAAAATATATGTGTTGGAGCTTGAAATAGTACTCGCTATTCGAGTTTATTTAAGAGGTTTTCTATAATATATTCATTTCTGGATAAAAAATACTGTACGTAATTGAGGATTTAGAAGGATTTTTTTATGAAAGTTGTTTTTTGAAAGAAAAAGTTTGAACAAAAATTCTTAGAAACTCTTGTTTAAGAATCCCAGTTATCTGTTCAATTCAGTTTTGCGATAAGACCGAAGGATTTCATCTTAATATATTTGAATGATTTCAATATACTTGCATGTTAAAGAAAAGAGATTAAAGGCAAAAACTACATGGAATTCTGTGCACTAATTTTTAAGTTAGACAGTCTACAAAATGTCTGTAACGTATTAATATTCGAATAAATGGTATTCAGGACAAAACGTGCAAATCCATCAAAAGATGGTAAGTGAAATTTTCAGAACGCATTATTACTTTCTTCTATCTTCAACAGAAGAAATTATTGCAATCGAAATATTTTTCGATTTCTGGTTTTTGACGAATTTACATGTTATTAGGGGTCAGAGATACCAAAATACATGTTTATAAAAAATGTCTGTCTGTCCGTATGCCCGTGTGTCTGTCGCCATTGTAAAATCAAAAAGGGTACGAAGTTATGCATAGAATTGAACCAATTTTTTTTTCAGTTTTTGGCTATGGCAAGCAGGTCCTAACCTGAATTTGGAAAAAATCCGGCGGTAGGGGCCACTGTAATAGCGATTTTTGTGAGATTTTTGTGCCATTTTGGATATTGTACCATCGAAAAGTGTATGAAGTTATGCATAGAATTGGACCAATTTTTTTGTGTATGTTTTTGGCCATGGCAAGAAGGTCCTCTGTGAATTTGGAAATATTCCGCCGAAAGAGGGCACTATAATAGCGATTTTTGAATAATTTTCTTGATTTTTCGTAGTTTTATTGTACACCGGCGGTTTGTGAATGGATGGGAACTCCCCATGTTAAGAGCGAACAGTTGATATACAACAGAATAACGAAAAACTGTTGATTTTAATAAATATCATGATCAAAATAAACTCATTTTTACTCCAGTTAATTGACTGAAGCAGAAATTTAAGATGAAAGTCAAAGTTGATATAGTATTGAACTAATAAAAATGAAATACAGTCAACTCTGTGAAATCCGCGCACTTAGGGACCAAGGGTTTTGCGGATAACACATTTTTGCGGATTATAGATCATCCAGTTGTTTACATTTTATTTTTTACAGTCTGGCAATAAATTAGAAAAAAACTGCACATAAATTACAATTACAATGTAAAAGAAAAACATAATGCATCATTATTTATACTGATTGTATTAATTTTTTTAAACATTGACACAACATAATGGTAATTTCAGTTTTACTTTGTTGTCAATGAAAAAATTTTTTCTGTAGTCTATGAACACTCATTACTTTTTGCTCTGAGATAAAATTTTTTTGCCCTGGGAAATTTAAATATTTATACCCAATTTATATTTATATATTTATTCATTGGAAAATTGATAACTTATGAAAAAAATACAAAATTTAACTTTATCTAAGAGTTTAACTGTTAATGATATTTTCATTGTTTACATTCCAACATGTAGTGCGGATAATAGACATTGGCGGATTATATATCGGCGGATTTCACAGAGTTGACTGTATTGACATTTGTAACAACATTTGAAATGTTAAAATATATGAGGCAGAAGAAAGTTTTGGGATTGGCTCATCCAACTAGTCTTTTTCTTGTGAATTTAAAAGAACGTAAAAATGCATAATATAATATCCTCCCTTTAAATTCAATAGAGCTTTTCTTTCTTAAGTACCTAATAAGGAAGGCACCATCTGAATAAACGAAACCTCTATTTAAGGTGGGGGGGGGGGGGATATTTGGCCTAAGTGTGCTCCTTATTGGCAAGAAAGAATGTACTTAGAAAAAAAGGGGGAACTAGCATATAGATTTCTCGTAGAAGATTCTTTATTTTTATACTAGCTGACTAGCGCGCCGTTGTCCGGGTACGTGATTTTACATTTTTAAACGAAAATCTATCGAAACGAACCTAATGTTGAATCCCTCATTCGATTTGGCAGCATACACACTCGAATTTCTTTATGTTTATATTTTAATCAAAATTTATACTAGCGAACGTGGAGTTGGGGAACCCCACTGCCTTTGGCAGCGTACACTGAGCGTGCTAGGTATGCTCTAGTCGGTTTTGATTTTATATTTTTTAACGAAAATCTTTCCAAAGGAACCTAATGTTGGAAGCAAGAGTCCGATTATCACAGGGGCACATGGGGCACGTGCCCCGGGCCCACAATTTCATGGGACCCCATTTCGTGCACTCTCTGAAAAAAAAAATTTCCATTTGTAGTTCACAGAAGAAGAAAAAAATTCCCATTCATGTAAATAAACTATATCAGTATTTTTCACTAACGACAACGAACTACAATGTAAATTATACATTAATACATTACAATGTAACAATTCGAAATTCCAAGAACGACGGATATTACACCTAACATGTTTTTATTCAGCCTTATAGGTTTAGAACATGTTTTATTCAGTCTTATAGCTTTAGCGTTTTACTTACTCTAAAGACCAGATAGTGCAGAATATTTTACCTTCCGATATTTTTTAATGCATTTTTACATGTCTCTATAATATATTGTTTTTTCGTAAAGTTATGTTTTAAGTTGTAAACTGCATCAAAACTGTTTATCCAAATTATAATGCATGAATTTTTGTTTTTAGAAAAGGGGCCCAGACATGGCCTTTGTGCCCCGGGTCCCGGGTCCAACATAGAGTTAATCAGGCTGCACTAGAGCACCACTGCCTTTAGAAACGTACACCGGAAGACGTATTTCACTTACCACATATATCCCAGCATTTCCATTTCATAATCATATTTAACCGCCAAATACGTCCACGTAAGCGCACGTGGGAGAAACCACTGAAACTAAAAAACTAAAGTCGGTTTCGTTGACGACGTAACGTAGTCAAGCGGTTATGCTCAATTTTGCATTTGTTTTTGTGTATACTCAAAAAAGCATGATGTTGTATCTTGTGATTTTCTATTTTCACCAGCTTCAAGAATGCAGATGATTTTATGACCAATAAAGCTGCATCAACAGACATGTTATTATTACTACTGTCGAAAATTAATCAAAGTTAAGACATGTGACGATATTGCTCGTGCTGTGAAATTATAAAGGCTAAAAAATAAATTTCACCATAGGCTTTAAATTTAGACATGCTTGCTTTGCGAAAAAATACAGCAATAAAGTTTTTAAATTCTAATAATTATATATATATATATACACTAATACTTGTTTAGTAGTATAAGATAATTTTTAGGGTTTCGTTCATCTCACGAAACCCTATTCGTCTCGCTCCTCTGTCTGTCTGTCCGTCACAGAGCCCGTTCTCAGAAACTATACATGTTGGAGACATGAAATTTTGGGTACTTATAGCTGAACACCTCACAACATACGACAAATCATAAAATTTCGAAAAAGTCGTACATTTAACCCTTTGGGCTCCCGCATGTGTATTTTAAACAATTCTTTCTAAGTGAGCTCCTAATTATGTTAGAGACATGAAATTTTGGGTACTTATAGCTGAACACCTCACATTATACGACAAATGATAAAATTTTGAAAAAGTCGTATATTTAACCCTTTGAGCTCCCGCATGTGTATTTTAAACAATTCTTTCTAAGTGAACCCTAATTAGGTTGGAGGAGTGAAATTTTGCATACTTATAGCTGAATACCTCACATCAAACGACAAATCCTAAAATTTTGATAAAGTCGTACATTTAACCCTTTGCGCTCCCACATGTGTATTTTAAACAATTCTTTCTAAGTGAACCCTAATTAGGTTGGAGGAGTGAAATTTTGCATACTTATAGCTGAATACCTCACATCAAACGACAAATCATAAAATTTTGAAAACGTCGTACATTTAACCCTTTGGGCTTCCACATGTGTATTTTAAACAATTCTTTCTAAGTGAACCCTAATTATGTTGCAGGAGTGAAATTTTGCATACTTATAGCTGAATACCTCACATCAAACGACAAATCATAAAATTTTGAAAAAGTCGTACATTTAACCCTTTGGGCTCCCACATGTGTAATTTAAACAATTCTTTCAAAGTGAACCCTAATTAGGTTGGAGGAGTGAAATTTTGCATACTTATAGCTGAATACCTCACATCAAACGACAAACCATAAAATTTTGAAAATGTCGTACATTTAACCCTTCGGGCTCCCACATGCCTATTTTAAACAATTCTTTCTAAGTGAGCCCCTAATTAGGTTGGAGGCGTGAAATTTTGCATACCTATTGCTGAACACCATCATGCGACAAATCATAAAAAATTGGAAAAGTCGTACATTTAACCCTTTGGGCTCCCACATGCTTTTTTTAAGAAATTCTTTCTAACTGAGCCCCTTATTAAATTGGAGATTTGAAATTTTGCATACTTATAGCAGAACACCTGAGGCCAGGCGACAAATCATAAATTTTGAAAAAGTCTCACGTTTAACCCTTTGAGCTACCACATATGTATTTTAAGCAATTCTTTCTAACAGAGCCCCTAATTAAGTTGGAGACATGAATTTTTGCACACGTATAGCTGAATACCTCAGAACACACGACAAATCATAAAATTTTCTAAAAGTCTTATATTATTTACTCCTCCGTGCTCTAACTTGTATATTTTAAGCAATTTTTCTAACCTCCGCCCTTTTCACCCGGGGAGCACTTTTCCAACTTTTGCCGACATCCCTTTGACCATTCTTTCATATTATGCACCATAGCCTTACATATTTTAGTTCCAATTTTTACCAATAGGGGCGCCTACTGATCTCGGGTGATATGGGCCCAATCCCCACGACTAATATATCTACGGATAGTATGTAAAACGGGTTTTCGTTCGGATAGATGTTTGTTTAGAATCGAGTGCGCCCCCTGGTTGCGAAATATGGAACTAACAGATTTTTCAAAAAGATAAAGTGTTTTGAAAGGAATATTAAACGAAACCCTCTGTGCGATCTGTGATCACACTTACCCACTTGTTTATTTTCAATGCTCTATCTTGAAAAATACATTGAATATAGACTATAATGTGTTTAAGGAAAGCCTCTTTATTGAAATTTATAGTATAGTTTAATATTTTAGTTTGTAATACTTTATCGTTTAGTTTCTAATACTTTTGAATAGGAATATAGAGAATTGTAGTACTTTTGATTTCTGAAAATTTTCAAAGCATTTCCTTAGTTGCCAAGAAAAGTCATCTAAGCAGTATCATCTACCCCATATATATAAAATTCTAATGAAACGAATTTATGAAACGACTTTATGAAACGATTTTATGAAACGATTGATTAAACGACTGATTATGTTTCATGGCGATTTCTCCTAAAATATGGAATATTATGCGGTGAAATTAACAACAAAAATCCGTATTGATCTGCAGATTTATAAACTGGTGTAAGAATTTTAAAATTTGAATTAGTTTTCGAGATATTAATTTTTTTCTAATTTTAAACACTTTTCTCTAATGATGGCAACTCAAATTTTAATCATTTTTTTTTTTTCATTTTAGAAAAGGTTATTATTTTAAACTAATTTGGCGACCAGTTTGGTTTCCCTTAAATGTATGCTAAGAAAAGTATCATATTACTTTTATTCATAACTCAATTTACTTGAACAATCTTTCGCCAAATCGAAAGATTCTGACAGAGAAATCAGGAACTCGGTATTTTGATGTTAGCAGGACGCAGGTGATAAATCGCCAAACATTTTTCCCGTCGCACTTATTTTTTTTTTTTTATTTTTTTTTTATTTTTTTTTTTTTTTTGTATTTTATTAATTTTATTTAAAATATAATCCTTTCATTAATTTTATTTAAAACTTTCATTTAAAACTGAAACATTTAAAATTAATGGCTTTCACTTCTTTCTTTAAAAAAAAAAAAAAAAAAAAACGAAAAGAAAAGAAAAATATTAGGCACAGATGTCATATACGCACCGGGGAACCTAATTGGCGCCAAAATGGCGTTATTTTGCTTGACATGGTAACCCAGCTATTGCTGTTTATTTATTAATAAATTTTATTTACTTTTATTTTCTTTTTTAAATTATATAAATTGTTTTGTTCTATAGTTATTAATTTTTTTTTATTGTTATTTCATTTTAAAAATAATAGAAAATAACTTAAAATACATATGTAACTGCGAAAACGAGGTTTTCGCCAAATTGTCGTAAAAAAAATCACGCCAAACCCGGTGCGTATATGACATCTGTGCCAAATATTAAATAATGCAACAAACCATGACATTTAATTTCAACTTTAAAGCAATGTTTTAATTTACCACTCGAAAAATAAAAAAATGCTAACTGGCGAGTTAAAAAAAAAAGCCATTGGCGAGATTTGCACCCGGCTAACATAAAAGTACCAATAATTCTTTGCGATCATGGCAACTTTTATGCAGTTTTATTCCAGAAAAAAAAGTTTGAACTTTTAATCAAAATGGAAACCTTTCATATGAAAAGCGAAGGGATCAGCCCGTAATTGTTTATGGCAGGTACATGACTTGGACATAATATGGATGAAATGAGGGCGACAGAATAATATTTGGCACTTGTGCCTGGCTAACATTAAAGTACCAAAATGGCACTTGGAATATAAAAAGCGAAATGGTCCGCCCAAAACTATTGATGATAGTCACATGATTTAGGCTATTATTACAGATATTGTTCTCAATTGTAAAAACAGCGCAAAGAATATTATTGCCTTACGATTAAAAATTTATTTACACGTGACTAATAAAAACGAAAAAAAAACTTTAAAATTACTACTAAATGAGTACATGTTAAAAGCAGGAAAATATTGAAAATTATGTCATAAAAATTGTTTTTACACGTGAATATTAAAAGAGAAAGGAAACTTTAAAATAATAAATACATTAATATGCGTTTAAAGCAGTAAATTGTAGTAATTACATCACATTTAAAATGGCCAAATAATAATACTGCCAAACAATTTAAATATATCTATGCGCAGACCTGCCAACCTTTGAAAATGAGAAATCGTAGCACACTAAATTTAAATTAATCTGAAGGTTGGTTGGTTGGTTTTTCGTGTTTCTCAGCCATCTTTTAACATTCGTAAAAGGGATACGGTTTCAGTCATTCAGTATAGTAAATTTTTTCCTCTGAAAATTTGTATACGATTTTTAATTTCTTCTCGTTTAGAATCGTTTTTCTTTTGACATTTATTTGTAAAAGGAGCCTGGTTCCAATTTTTTAGCCCAGTGCAATAAATTTTGTCGAAATTCGCGATTTTTTTCCCGCGATCATTTCAGGATGTTCACAATTTTTTCCCTCACAATCCTAATTCACATTTTTCTATCACGATTCTTTGTTGAAATCTGCACTTTTTACCACGAACTTTTGACGAAATTCGCATTTTTTACCGCGATCCTTTGAATTTGCATTTTCTTACTGATCTTTCGATGAAATTTGTATTTTCTTACTGATCTTTTGACGAAATTTGCGTTTAATATCATAGGCACCCCTGTTTTTAAGGAAGGGAATTCCTGTATAAATATTTACAGAAACCCGATTTACTCGTGGTTAATATACACGAAGAGGGCTTTATGTTAAGAATTTTGTTTTGCGGCCCAGATTTTTTTTTCCCCATGAACATTTCTTAAATGTCCGAATTTTCGGACTTATAACCAATTTTTTTTTTTAACTTTCGGAAATGAATTCTTTGAAATTTTCGAGCAGAATCACTCCTGAAAAATAAGCTGCGCGGGATAAAAATCGCAACTTGAAACAAAAAATGGGTTTGTGTTTTTTGTAAAAAACCGTAATTTAAGACCGATTTTCGTAGCGTCGTAGTTTATAGGTCCAAATCGTAGCAACTACGATTTTTTCGTAGCAGTTGACAGGTCTGCTATGCGGGACATTAATTTCACATTTTGAGATGATCTTTTTAATTAATGTTCTCAATTCTAAGACACCGCGAATAATAATATTTCCTTTCTAAAAACAAAAGTATTTTCATGTGAATGCTAAAAAGAGAAAGAAAACTTTAGTGAAACTTATGTCTGATTTAAAACGATACATTTAAAATGTCTGTATTGTATTATGTTAATCGTTTTATAACGCTGTTAAAAAATACCGAGAGGCAAAGACTCTGTTTGCTTATAATAAAACACACATACTACAATATATATTAAAACACACATACACACATAAATAACGCCTGCATTCAAGAGTTAAAGGTATATATAAATATTTTACAGACATACATACAATAAACCCAACTGGAATGAAATATTAGCCAGAGCCAGGAATCGAACCCGGGACCGCAGTATACAAGACTGCTGCTCAGTGGTTAGAGCAGCAGTCTTGTATACTGTGGTCCCGGGTTCGATTCCTGGCTCTGGCTAATATTTCATTCCAGTTGGGTTTATTGTATGTATGTCTGTAAAATATTTATATATACCTTTAACTCTGTTTACTTAATTCATTTTATTTTATCTTCTTTTCAAATGTTTAACTGATCTTCTTTAATCAAACACGAAAACAACCATTGGATGTCTTAACAGCAACTGATTCGGCCATAAATTTTCGCAATCAATGGGAATTGAATGGAAACCCATTTACAGGGAGATCGCCACAGGTTTCTTCATTATAATTCAATCTTCTCTAATCTTTTTAAAGCCGATCAAATTAGCGTGTTTTTAGATTTTGCTGTGTCTGAACGGGGGTTGGTGAGCGTAACTTGCAGAGGGAAAAGCTCCCTAGTATGAATATAAAAGGGTTTAATTTTTTTTTAATTAAAGGAGAATGTACAGAAATATGTTTACTCTTGTGACAACTTGAAACAAAAAATAGCTGATTCATAAATTTAGTATAGAACTATAAATATCAGAATTGAGCTTTATTTGCTATAAAAATTCCTTTTTTTTTTCATATTTGAAATTATGTAGTGTCTGCTTAATGTGTGCGTATATTTGTTGGAATGTTATTCCATGAGAAGGCATAAATACAATACCAATTCTTCAATAGTAAAGGAAATTATAAAAATAAGTTAAAAGCTTTTCCTTTATGATCTGTGTGCAATTCAACTAAAAATAGATTTTTTCTTAGCATAGAAACAGAAATTCATTAAATTGTAGGGTATTATACAAACTCAAAATTCTGGTAGCAACACACATAGCATTAAAACAGAAACTTGATAAGAAGTATTTACAAAACAGTTAATGAAACATTTAGCATTGGATTAGTAGTAGTTTAGCACTTGAGTATATTAGTAGTTTGCTTAGTAATAGTTTTGAATGAAAGTTTCTTTGGGACAACATCTTAGATTATTTTGTGGGGCTTTTTTTAAATCCTCGTAGCTTTTTAAGCTTCTTACATAACAGAAGTCATACCAGTGAATGAGAGACAGTTTTTCCAGTAGAGCATGTTAAAGTACAGTCGTGGAAAAAAAAAAGTAAACACCCCCTACTAACTCCTCAACAAATCATCGTAGAAGAAAGTTACTGGTACCGAACGATTGGAAATAAAGTCTACTTTTAAATGATGTATATAAAATTTTCTTAGGGGGTCATCTACATATTAAAACGAATCCAAACTTCATTTTTTTCAATAGCAATACCCAATTTTAACGAGATATTTCAAATCTTCGGTTCAAACTATGCCTAGACACCAAATTTCAAGTCTTTTGAATTATAAACATTCAAAATTCAGTGCTTCTAATGTTAAATTACATTTTCATATTTTTATTTATATCTCGCGAAATTATGCTCCTAATGTGCTAATTTTTTTTGTAGTAATAATACTAATATACCCAAACATAAATAAGCAGAATTTGCAATTTTTATAATTTTATGATATGAATTATGAATTATTAAATTAATATTCGAAAAAATTATGAATTGCAACCTACAATTTTTTTGATGGATTTAGATTTATTAAGTCCTGCTTTATGGAAATTCAAAAATTTCACATTTTTCTTCCAAGTAGTTTTCAAATTATGCTTAAAAAACGGCAAAATGATGGTTTAAGGGGCCGTCTATGATGGAAGTGAGTAGACATTTTGAAATATATTCTGCTGTACTGTAATCTAACACGCTTCATTGACTCCTTGAGTGGCGCTTAAGGTGCCTTGATCAAGGAAGGGGCTCTCTCGGTTAACAATTCAGTACGGAACTTCAATTTGGATACAGCCCTTAAAATACGCTCGTTTTAAAATAATTAATTTCTCGGAAACTTATGGTACGAATTGCATAAAAATTCGTTTTTAGGCTAATTGAAGGATGTAGTGTTCGTTTATGCTGTCAGAATTGGGTACTGCTATTGAAAAAAACAAAGTTATGGTTCGTTTTAATATGTAGATGGCCCCCTAAGCAAATTTGATATACATCATTTAAAAGTAGACTTTATTTCCAATCGTTCGGTACCAGTAACTTTCTTCTACGATAATTTGTTGAGGAGTTAGTAGGGGTGTTTACTTTTTTTTTCCACGACTGTACATGTAGATTGATATCATCTGGTGGCTGTTTTAACAAACAAAAACACTAACAATATTATTAAATTTACTACTTTCATCACTAGCTCCATTTCGCGTCAGTAATTATGTTTGGAGCCAAATGGTGTCCCAAGTACTGAAAACAGGGCCTGACTCAGACTATCTAGTGCCTCAGGGGAAGCGTCATTATGGGGACCCCCTTCTATCTATCCGAAAAAATTGTTCGAGAATTATGTTGAAGTGACAAGAAATAAACATCATACCTATTGTACGTATACATAAATTTCGTACCAAGTGCTATTCACATCTGTATACATATACAAGGCATCTCACGAACGCGAATGGTCACAACTTTAGGAGATAATGAAATACAGGAATACACTTTTTTCTCTTTTTTTTCATAGGAATGTAAGGGCTCCTGTGAGTCTTAGAAGTATATTACATACAAATCTCTCAGCCACTCTTGGGAAGCAGAGAGGAAAAGCGGAGGGCCGCATTTATTTCCTAAATCATTGATAATATGAGTATTTTGATCACTTATGGTCAATTTCAACTATTTGGAACACTCTTAATGAAAATCATGATTGCGGGGGGGGGGGGGGAGGGTCCCTGCAAATGGGGGGGGAGAGCTGCCCTTCATGCTCCTGCATTAGTTAGGACCTGACTATAAATTACAATTTTTTGTAATCAAAATGTATTAATTACATTAATTCGTTTTCTATTGGCAGGAATGCAGATTCTAATAGGTCCCAGCTTTCTTCTAACTCTCTCACCCAGTATGTAGATGGTTTTCCGATACCGGCATTGATGCCAGTAGAATGCTATCGTTCTGCATTGAAATACAAACCGCGGCCGGATGATATCTTCGTTGCTACGTACCCAAAGTGTGGAACGACTTGGACACAGTATATTTTATTGCTTCTTTTCAGACAAGGAAAACCAATAATGTCTATGCCAGAATTCTTGTTTGGCTCACCCTATCTGGAGATGATGAGTAAGTCCATATAAATTTTAAAGAAACTATTCGATTTTTAATCATAATTAGTGGGCGTGGACAAGAAACAATTGAACTGGCCCACAGTGGCTCAGTTTCAATATTTAACGGGGGAAAAGTTTTCCTAATTAGTATTTGGATTTTTTATTTCAAATGAAAATCAAATTTCAAATTTCAAAGTAATTGCTTAAAAGGCGCAAAGGCCAGGTATCGTTCCAAGTGGTTTAGTCGGTAGAACGTCAGTGCGCTATACTGATGGCCCGGGTTCGAGTCCCGGCTTGGAATCTTTTTCACTATGTTGGCCTTTCGCCTTTTAAGCAATTACTTTGAAATTTGAAATTTGATTTTCATTTGAAATATTGTATGCAAGGCGAATGTTTTTCTCTGGAAAATTTTCCATGTATTAATATAATTTCTATCGATGCTGGATTTAATTATGTTTCGTGTTTGTCCCAAGTCGGTGACACACGATAAATATTCCATCTTGTGCTGCGTTTGTAGCCTTGCCAACATATAATAGTGAGAAATTTTCCGAGGTAGGTATCGTTCCAAGTGGTTTAGTCGGTAGAACGTCAGTGCGCTATACAGATGGCCCGGGTTCGAGTCCCGGCTTGGAATCTTTTTCACTATGTTGGCCTTTGCGCCTTTTAAGCAATTACTTTGAAATTTGAAATTTGATTTTCATTTGAAATATTGTATGCAAGGCGAATGTTTTTCTCTGGAAAATTTTCCATGTATTAATTGGATTTTTTAATTAAAGAAGCCTCAAAGGGTCGAAATCGCTTTTCATAAAATAAATAATTGTTAAACAAACTTTGTCTAATAGTATCAGACATGCCATTGAGTGGATAATTTATTGTGGTTCACTGTGCCGTACTATATTCACCAGGTATGTAACAGGCTTCATCCATTCCTGGTGAATATAGTCTGCTTTTGCAAAAATAACTTGAACTTTAACTGCACTTGAATTGTCTTGTTGTTTATTTCACAATGGTTAATCTGTACTGATGAGGCCTTGCGGTTGCTTGGCGAAACGTATACTATATGTATTTGAAATGTTTTTAATATTTTAAAAAATTTATGTTAATGTGTATACAAGTCTGTCTTACTTTATTTATTTTATTTAGTCCTTTAAATAGTAAATTCAGACGTTAAATGTATGTATATTGCAAAATGTTCTGACTGAGATGTTTCAAATAACAGGCCAATTGCTATTGTCAAAAAGCTGTCTGAGTGAATTGTATCGGCCAGTTGTCTGTCCAGGTAGCTCAATAGGGCATAAAATTTACCATTTAAGACACAGGTTCTAGGTTCGACTCCCGGTCTAGACACTTTCACTAAGTTGGGAAAATGTTAATTCGTGAACGTAACCGTAATTTATCTCTATTATGAACGCTTAATAATATGCTTTAAGTATTCACGTTACGTTATCTTCAAAAACGGTTGAATGAAAAGTCAATTTGCTGTAATTATTTTACAGCGCAGGATATTGGAAAATCAAGAAGTTATATAGTAGGATTTTTTGTTTATTTATTTACTTTGTGTGTTTTCATTGCAGGTGCTCAGTTGAATACGTTACCACGCCCGATAGCCATAAAAACACACCTTCCTTATCACCTCGCTCCTCGATCTAAAGCTGCCAAGTACATCTGCATCACGAGAAATCCAAAAGATTGTTGTGTTTCGTATTTTCATCATATGAAGAATACCCCAATTCATGGCTTCAACGGAACTTTTGACGAGTTTTTCGAGCTCTTCATCAGTGGGAATATTGACTACGGAGATTATTTTGATCACGTGCTGGGATGGTATGAACACAGGTAAAATATTTTTCCATTGTATCCTGCTGCTTCGCTGAACTGAATTCTGGAATAAAAGCTGCTACCAAGTAATTTTTAAATAATAATAGAAAAACAGACTTCAAGGAATTGTTTCTTTCCTTATTCCATTGCTATTTACTTATTACACGCCAGTTGGCGCATTTTAGTGGGAGCGATTTCACACAAGCGACTTTTTCTGACAAACTTTTATTGTTAAACTCTCATTCACTTTAACCTTTAATTGACACACTGAAGTGCATTGAATTAAGGATGTACAATGCTATGCAAATTTTGTAGTGTTGCGCCTCATTTCTCCGCATGTGGGGGCGCTGTGGTAACTGCATACATAGCTAGTGCTGTTGTTTTTGTGAATCAGTAGTTTCAACTGCCAGTATGAGTAAAACTGGTGATTTAGACGCCTTTGATTGCGGACAAATAATAGGCGCTCGAAGCATGGGCCATTGAATTTCTGAAATGGTCAGAGGACTAGGATTTTCCCGCTCGGCAGTGTCAAGAGTATTCCGAGACCGAGAATACACAGATCGAGGAAAAAAATTAGAAATCGAGCAAACTGCAAAAAACAATTGCAGCCTTGAACGAGTGTGATATAGGACACCACTCAGCCGTATTGCACGCAGCCAGCGAAGATAAACATTAGCTCCAATTACCACCCAGCTGAATCAAACTCCAGTCGTACAGGTTCAATGTTCAACCAGGTGGGGAGGGCTACCAAAAGGGTTAGGCACTACAAGTTTCACCCGGTCTCCAGTTCTACAGTCAGTAAACGGACCGTGCCTTCACCGTATGAGCTTCGGGAGCCGTAGACCCACGAGAGTACCATTGCTCAATGCACGCCATCGAGCTGCACGTCTTGCCTGGGCGAGAAAACATAGATCTAGAGAACACATGACTCGGGAGGACTGAAAACGAGTAGGTTTGAGAGATGAGTCTCCATTCCGTCTACTATGACTATGAATTTTTGTGGAATGAGGCGCTGGGAATATGGCGCAAGGCTCATGAAGACATTAATTCTGCATGCCAGGTTGCAACTGTTCAAGGTTATAGCGGCTCAGTCATGGTCTGGGGTGTTTTTTCTTGGAAGTTTTTGGTAGTTATACCAACCTCTCTCAATGCAATTCGGAACGTAGAGTTGCTGAGCGGTCACCTCCATCCAATTATATCTTCCTGTTATCCACGTGGAAATGTATTATTATTCCAACAAGACAACTGCTCCTCCCACAGTTCCCGGTTGGCTAATGCCTGGATGCATGAGTATTCCTCTGACTTCTCTGTCGTGAATTTACAACCTAAAAACCCAGGCTTAAATCCTACTGAGCACCTTCAAGGATGCTTTGGAGAAAGGTGTGAAAGCACATCACACAACACCAGCTACCGTTGCTGAATTATGGACAGATGTAGCAGATGCTTGGCAAACCATGCCTGTGGAATACTTACGCAAACTTGTTGAAATTATGACTTCGTCGTGTTTCAGCCGTTATCAAGACCAGAGGAAGCCCAACTCGTTACTAATTTGCTATCCTTAATTCAATAGCACTTCAGTGTATTAGCTGTCTCACAGACCGCTGTTTTTCTTATTTAGTTTTCACAGTTTATCGTCTAATTTCCACTTTAACACTTTCACGATTAATATTTTTCACCATTTTAAAATTGGTGATTGTAGTATTTAATTATAACCTTATCTGCACTTTTTATACAGAATGTCAAAATAGAACGTATGCAGAACGCAATTACGATTACGTAAAATATGTGCAAATTGTTCTAAACGTCGCATAGAAAATAGGACGCATAATATATGTACAGTCGTGGGAAAAAAAAAAGTAAACACCCCTAACTAACTCTGCAAAAAATTATCGTAGAAGAAAATTACTGGTACCACACTATTGGTAATAAAGTCTACTTTTAAATGATGTATATAAAATTTGCTTGGTGGGCCATCTACATAATAAAACGAACCATTACTTTGATTTTTTTTTTTTTTTTTTTTCAGTAGCAGTACACAATTCTGACAGCATAAATGACCTGCTATACCCTTCAATTAGCCTAAAAACAAATTTTTATGCAATTCGTACGATAAGTTTCCGAGAAGTTAATTGTTTTAAAACAAGCGGATTTTAGGGGTTGTATCCAAATTGAAGTTCGGTACTCGATTGTTGACCGAGAGAGAACCCTTCTTGATCAAGCATCTTAAGCGCCATTCAAGCAGTCATTGAAGACTGCTAGATTACAGGATAGCATAAGAAATTTCAAAATATCTAGTCACTTATATAATAGACGGCTCCTTAAACCATGATTCTGCCGTTTTTAGGGTTCCGTACTTAAAAAGTAAAAACGGAACCATTATAAGATCACTCCTGTGTCTGTCCGTCTGTCTGTCACAGGCATTTTACTCGTAAACTATGGAACGTGGAAAGTTCAAATTCGGGGAAGTAATAAAGACCATTGACCCACATATTTTCAGATTAATGAACATTCATAAATATATTTAGTAAAAAAGTAGAGGGGCTAATTATGCTACTTAAAAAAAAAAAAAAATCTTTTCTTTGTATATCATGTGGGTATCCTGTGAAAGCTTTTGTAATGCTGAACTCAAAAATAAATTCCTTTTAATTTTCGGTATTATATTTTCAAAGATATTGTTGAAAATGTAGCGCAAAAATATGTTCCCCCCATCTAATTCCGAATCTACTGAAACTAAAATTATGAAAAATTTAGAGGTAGTAGACGTTATTATAAACCTTGCCGGAAAATTATAGCGATTACCCTAGGTCACATAGTTTTTGAGTAATTAGCATTTTTCTGTTATACACAAATTTCGATTTACGGGCATTCGGAAAAATTGTTGAGCATCGCTGAATATACCTATCCTTGCAGAAGAATAAAAGCATTGTTGATAATGATTTTCGAAAAAAATCATCGGTAATTAGCCGAGATATTAACCTTTAAAGGTACGGTCAGTTTGGACATACACAAGGACAGGGGCGGCGTTCTCTATGCCTAGTTAACAACTTTTAATGATATATATATGTGTAATGCAATGTCCAGTAACAGTATAAAAGCAATAAACGTCAAATTGTTAAAAACATACTAATTTATGGGGTCTCGGGACTCTAAAAAGTGGAAAAAATGAAAAAAAGACCATTTTCAACATTTAATGTCTTAAAATGTATATGAATTTAAAACACAATTTTAATTGGAATGAAAGATATAAGTATGTTCTTTCGTTTTATGTATTTAAAAAATTTCAAGATACAGAATTAGTATTTATAGGGGACTCAAAACTGTTAGACATTTGTCGAACAAAAATTTGGCATAACAATTTATTGCAACAACGCAGGATTACAAAATAAATATTGCAACTATAGAATGAAAATTTTGGTGCTTACTTATACTTCAGATTATAATAATTTCCCTGAACTTAAATAAATTTGTATTTAAAGCATTTTTATATTTTTAATGCAATGTTGCATTTAGCTAATACAAAATTTTGAAAATTTCAACAGTAAAATCACGTAAAAAAATAATTTTTTGAACAATAAAAAGGAAATTTTAGGTTCAGTTTATACAGACTAACATGAAATATATGTTTTGAAAATTTCATGAAAAAATATTCAGAAGTTTTTGAGGTATCCTGCGCGTTATGCCCAAAAAACGCCATTTGGAAAATAATGACTTTAAAGTTTCGGAAACGCCGCTTTAGCTATTGAGCGGGTATAATTCTAAAAGCCAAAACTTCTGTTCTAATGGGAATTTCAAGGGAACAATTATATCAAAATATTCAGAAAAGATAGGAGTTTAACATCTAAAAAAATAAAAATTTCTTAAATTTTGAAGCTTTAAGAGTCCTGCGACCACTTAATCCTTTCCGGCACGGAGTAATTCTATTTATAAACTTATGAAATAATGAACTAACACCAGAATTTATAAACGAATTTATTAGAAAATGCGAACTTGCTTACTTTCACGTACATGATAAAAGGAAAATTTTAATTAAATATTCTTGGTGCCGTTTGTCTGTTTTGGAATTAAAATTAGGTGTCCGTTTTTTAAGGCCATCGCCCTCGAAAGATTTAATTAGAATGAATCGCATAAATACTGTGGAATTCGCGATAATTTGCATTGATTGTATCTCTCAATACGCCTCGAGTGGCTTTAAAAGTTAATTAAACACCTATCTGGAAAAACGCGGCACTGACCAAGGCGGCGTTGCAACTTTGAGACCTCAATTCGAAGCGCGTTTAGCACAATGCCAAATTTAAACTTTGAACAAAGGTTTTGTTTTAGCTACACTGTAGAAATAAAGGTTATTACTACGCTGAATTTAGTTTCATGAAATGCCAAATGAAGTTTAACTATGCACTGCTTTTATTGTCGGTACCGAATTAAGTTCATCATAAACAGATTAGGATAATATTAAAAAAAAAGAGTTATACGAATAGCTATATTTGATATTATTTAGGTTCCATATCTCTTTGAACTTTCATGGTATACCCATTTACACGTTTCGAATATATACAGTTATACCCAACCCTATGTTGTATAGTTTTTTACAAAGTCTTAGTATTCTTTTAGCAACGTTTTTTTTTTTTTTTTTTTTTTTTTTTTTTTTTTTTTTAATACAATTACAAATTCATATATTTATTCTACGGAACCCTCTGTATGCGAGTAATGCTCGCACTTGACCGTTTATTTAAGCATAATTTGAAAACTACTTGGAAGAAAAATGTGAAATTTTGGACTTCCATAAAGCAGGACTTAATAAATCTAAATCCACCAAAAAAATTGTAGATTGCAATTCATAATTTTTTAGAATATTAATTTCACAATTCATATCATAAAATTATAAAAATAGCAAATTCAACGTATTTAAGTTTGGGTATTTTAGTATTATTGCTACACAAACTAGTCGGATGTAAACAATCCCAAAACTTTCTTCTATCTCATACATGTTAATACTTCAAAATTCGCTATCACACTGCCAAAATTAAATGGCAATCTATGCATCTCATGAGGATTCTAAAGATATGAAATTCCGTGCATTAGTTCCTGAGATATGACTATCGCTGAAATCGTCTAAATCCAGCAAAATGCTGCCTAGCAGCGCCACCTAATGGGTGATTTATACCAAATCCTAATCAGCAACAATTTATGTCAACGTCTGACTGAATCTGAAGTTTGGAGAAAATCCGTGCATTAGTTTTTGAGATAGAGCTATAGCAAAAATCGTGAAAATTCCTGCATAGCAGCACCACCTATTTGGCGATTAACACCAAAACCTATTTAACAACAACTTGTGTCAACATATAACTAAATCTGAAGTTAGATGAAAATTCGACCATTAGTTCTATAGATAGAGCTATTGAGGCAATCGTGAAAAAGGCAGCACAGAAGCGCCACCTGTTGGGAGATTTACACCAACACATAATCAGTAGCAAGTCATATCAAGGACTAACTGAATCTGAAGTTTTATGAAAATCCGTGCATTAGTTCTTAACCCATTAAGCGCCAAGTCTCCCATTTTGGGAACCTTCGTTAAGATTTTTTTTCTCCACAAGTAATTAAGACACATACATTTTATATTACTTTTATTGAATATTGAAGTACTTAGCATGGTTGGAATTTTTTTCAAAAAGTTTGTAATTTAAATTCTATTTTTAAAAATTTTTCAAATTTAAGGAAAATTGACTATATTTACTTCATAAGGAAAAAAAATCACTAAAAATAATTAATTCGACGGCGAAAGTTTCGAAACATTGAATATGAAAAAAAAAAATAGTTATTTTTTAAAATCATAACAAACATAGATCAAGAAAAATAATTTAAAAGGGTTTTACAGTTGTTTATTTAGAAAGGTCCCAAAATGGGAGACTTGGCCCTTTCTGACTAGCAAAATAAAGTCCTCACCCCTTTTCCATGAATACATCTGTTGACCTCTCTGCTGTTTATTCTTTACTGTTGAAGGTCAGGCTCTTTTGTTATTGAACATAGTAACCCCTCTTTTGTTGCTGAAGTCCAGGTGTTTTTATCAAAACAGTTGATTCTATTCATAACGTTCTGGAGAATGTTCTAGATAAACGTGTGATAAATTCTTGGTCAGCAGTCTAAGCTAGGCGCTCAGTAAGCAAGGTTCATTTTCAATAGAGAAATTTCTGTACTTTTATTTAAAGTGTAAAAATGGCGTCTAAGTTTTTAACTGTGCAGGAAGCCTTAGACTATATGGAAACATTAGATTCGGACGAATTCTCAGCAGATGAGTGTACAATCACTTGTTTGCCACCAAATCCTGATCAGATAACTGATGAGGAAAATTTTAATGAAAATTATTTAGATGAAGTAGAACCAGTGGATGTATGCGGAGAAGTCGAACTTAATTTAAAACGTCGTGAAACACTAGATATTTCAAAGAAGAAAGTAACATATAAAAAGAGGAAGAGGTGTCCAGAAGAAAATTATTTTTCAAGTGATGAAGATGACTGCAACAAAAGTCAAACCAACAAACAGAGTCCAAAAAATTGACAAAACGGAAAAAAAGGTTAAAATAAATAAAGCTATTAGGACAAAGAAGGAGAAAGAGCCAAAAACGAAACCATATGTTTGGAAAAAAGTCGATAAATTAGATCCAATTAAGTCTGAAAAAACACCAATTTTAGAGGAGATCCATCCTGAGTTAGCAAGTAAAACTCCTTATGAATTATTCAAAATGTATTTTGATTCTGATATCATGAATCTTATTTTAGAAGAAACTTTAAGGTATGCTACGCAAAACAATAATTATACCTTTTCATTATCTGAAAAGTTATTGGAAGTATTTCTCGGAATTCTGTTGTTTAGCGGATATCATTCCTTGCCTCAAGAAGATTTATATTGGAGCAATTCAGAAGATTGTAATCTGCCTTTCATACAAAATGCCATGAGTAGACAGAGATTTAGAGATATAAAGAAGTATCTCCATTTATGTGATAATAATTCTATTGATGGCTCTGACAAGTTGGCCAAAGTTAGATGTTTTATAGAGTTGTTTGGAAAAAAACTGCAGCAATTCGGAACATTTTCTGAATCTTTAAGTATTGATGAGGAAATGATCCCTTATACAGGCAGACATTCTACCAAAATGTATATGCGTGGAAAACCAATAAAATTTGGTTACAAATTATGTATTCTTGCTTCTTCTCAAGGTTTTCCATTCAATTTGCAAGTTTATGTGGGAAAAGAAACAGCAGCCGAAGACAAAACTCCCCTTGGAACAAGAGTTGTCTTGGATCTAATAGAATGCGTAGAAAACTGTAGAAGACACAAAGTGTATGTTGACAATTTTTTCAACTCTCTGCCATTGCTTGAAGAAATGCGAAGAAGGGAATTCCGTCTAACTGGAACGGTGAGAGAGAACCGTCTGCAGAACTGTCCTTTACAAGATAGTAAAGTTTTGGTAAAAAAAGAAAGAGGGACATTTGACTACATTACAACAAAGGATTTAAGTGTAGTAAAATGGAAAGACAATAAAGTTGTATGCTTAGCATCGAATTTTGAATGTGTGGAGCCTATGGGGCAAGCAAAGCGTTGGTGCCGAAAATCTAAAAAGAAGATTGATTTGCCTCAACCAGGAATAGTTTGATCTTACAATAAAAATATGAGCGGCGTAGATCTTCTTGATCGATTTTTGAGTAGTTACCGACCCAGAATAAAGGGTAAGAAATGGTGGTGGCCATTTTTCACCAACACACTGAACATGGCTGTGGTAGCGGCTTGGAGAATCCATCGTGAGATGAATGGACAGATGTCTCAGTTAACATTTTTACGAGACATTGTGATGGGTTTGATGAAATCAGACAGACTGCAATCGTTGCCAATACCTCAACTTGGACCACACACACCAGTGAACTGTAACATACGCTTTGATGGTGTAAATCATTTTATCACACAGGCAGGAAAGCAATTAAAATGTAAACTTTGTAAAAAGAATACTCGTCTGTGGTGCGAGAAATGTAAGGTAATGCTCCACAAAAATTGCCTAATACCGTTTCATACAAAAATGTAAAAGAAAAAAGATATTAAAAAGGTAAGAACATTTACGAGTTCTTCATTTTATGGCTTGAATATATTTAATATGCAATTAAGGTATTGATAATTAACTTTATTTACCATATACAAATAAATTTGGGGATTTATAACTCGATTTCGAAATATTTTAAAACTAAACATTCAACTCTAAACATTGTGGTGGAGGTTTCTATTTTATCCCCATTAGGCGCCAAGTCTCCCATTTTGGGACTATATCATATCTTCTAAACAAATAAAGATTTTTTAAAAATTTAAACTGCATATGATTAAAGACGTATATTAAACCTAAAAAAATATAAAAATTATAATTTTTGGGATGCGGTTCATATAGCGGCGTTTAATGGGTTAAGATAGAGCTATTGGGGAAATCGTGTAAATGCTGCAAAATTCATCATAACAGCGCCACCTGTTGGGCGATTTACACCAAAACGTAATCAGCATCAATTCATATCAAGTACTAACTAAATCTGAAGTTTGATCAAAATCCGTTCATTAGTTCGGGAGATAGAGCTATTGCGAAAATCGTGAAAAATGCAGCATAGCAGCGGGACCAATTAATATAAATTTTTATTAAATTCCGTGCATTAGTTCTTGAGATGGAGCGCCCACAAAATTTGTGTCACATACACACAGACAGACAGACAGACAGACTCACAGAGTCACAGACAGACATTTTGTAAAAACATGTTTTTTGGAATCTCTGACCCCTAAAACGTGTAAATCCGTCGAAAACCGGAATTCGAAAATTTTCATGAATCCAATACTTTCTTCTTGTAAAGCTAGAAGAAAGTAAAAATTAGCACATTAGGAGTATAATTTCAGAAGATATTAATGAAAATTTGAAAATGTAATTTAACATTAGAAGCACTAAATTTTGAAACCGTATCATTCAAATGACTTGAAATTTGGTATGTAGGCATAGTTTGAACCGAAGATTTGAAATATCTCGTTAAAATTGGGTATTACTATTGAAAAAAATGAAGTTTGGGTTCCTTTTAATATGTAGATGGCCTTTTAAGCAAATTTTATGTACATCATTTAAAAGTAGACTTTATTTCCAATCGTTTGGTACCAGTAACTTTCTTCTACGATAATTTGTTGAGAAATTAGTAGGGATGTTTACTTTTTTTTTTTTTTTTTTTTTCCACGACTGTACTATGTGCAATGTTCATCTTTGCTTCACAACCAAAAGAAGTTGCTTCGTAGAATATTGTAATTAGCACAGCATTTGTATAGTAATTTTATTTCATAATTTTGTATTATTTTAGTTAACATTTTGTTATAATAAACCAATAAATAAAAGACATTGCGTAATAAGCCTAACTGTAGGTTTTGTTACCTTTTGGGGAAAATATTTCCCATAAAATACTAAAGTAACTATACATTGTTATGTATGTTTCTTATGATTTTTATTTATTTCACGTTTAAATACACTAAAATAAACAGTTACATGCTAATACTTAATTTTAGCAACCTTATGGTCCTATAAGGGTTAACTATAGATACTAGTGGAATTTTGTTTCGCTAGGACTCCTAGTCTAGTACTATCACTAGAGATTTCTAAATAGATGAATATTAGTTATATTAGTCCTCTGCATAAAGTTAGTACAGAAACAGCATCCTATGAGGTAATCGAGCCTTTTATTCATCTTTCGATCAAGCGGTCTCAGAGACCGCTCATAGTGAATAAGTCTGTCACAGTAGTTAAACGTTAACTCTCATTGCCAATTGCTCATTTTAATGTGCGATAGACAATCCTATATTAAAAATTTTGACGTGCACTAGTAAAAAAAACCTATGCACGATACGACGACTATTTTAAAGACATAATGTGGTACTGGGTACTTTAACTGTTATGCACTATATACTAATACTAACTCTGTATACTAACTACTCACTATATACTAACTCAAATATGCAAACTTCGTGATGGTTGGTCAATTTTTTACGAAAGTTAGAATTTAAAAAGTAAAAAAAAAAAAAAAAAAAAAAAAATGCAAGTAGACAGACAGGATAGACAAATATACTATTGTTGGATCCTATTGCAAGGTACACAGGACCACGAAAAGAAAGAGCATTTTTCAACTATACCAAATATACCTAAACATTTCACCATGTATTTAACACGCTAAGCGCCACGTCAGTCACCGATGACTAACACTCAACTTTCCGTTTAGAACGCAATATTCAGCGATGACTGACGGTCTAAAATATGATATAAAATTAAAAATATAATTTTTTTAAAAGTAATTACTAAAAATTTTTTTAATTTTACTTACGTTTTATTTATTACAGGATTATACTTTCTTAAAAATTACTTAAAACATTGTAAATTTTTCAGCTTCAGCGTCAGTCACCGTGCACTCAACGTGTTAAAGGTGGGAAGTGGAACAGGTGAAAAATTTGTACAGTCGTGGTAAAAAAAAAAGTAAACACCCCCTACTAACTCCTCAACAAATTATCGTACAAGAAAGTTACTGGTACTGAACGATTGGAAATAAAGTCTACTTTTAAATAATGCATATAAAATTTGCTTAGGGGGCCATCTACATATTAAAACGAACCCAAACTTAATGTTTTTCAATGACAATACCCAATTTTAACAAGACATTTCAAATCTTCGGTTCAAACTATGCCTTGACACCAAATTTCAAGTCATTTGAATGGTAAGGTTTTGAATTGCAAACATTCAAAATTTAGTGCTTCTAATGTTAAATTACATTTTCATATTTTCATTAATATTTCCTGAAATTATACTCCTAATGTGCTAATTTTATGCGTAGCAATAATATTAAAATACCTAAACATAAATACGTTGAATTTGCAATTTTTATAATTTTATGATATGAATTATGAAATTAATATTCGAAAAAATTATGAATTGCAACCTACGATTTTTTTGATGGATTTAGATTTATTACGTCCTGCTTTATGGAAATCCGAAATTTCACTTTTTTCTTCCGAGTAGTTTTCAATTATGCTTAAAAAACGGTAAAATGATGGCTTAAGGTCTATGATAGAAATGACTAAATATTTTGAAATTTCTTCTGCTATTCTGTAATATAGCAGTCTTCAATGACTGCTTGAGTGGTGCTTAAAATGCCTTGATCAAGAAGGGGGGCTCTCTCGGTCTTCAATCGAGTACGGAACTTCAATTTGGATACAGTCCCTAAAATATGCTCGGTTTAAACTAATTAATTTCTCTGAAACTTATCTTACAAATTGCACAAAAATTTGTTTTTAGGCTAATTGAAGGGTGTAAAGTTCGTTTATGCTGTGAGAATTGTGTACTGGTATTGAAAAAAAAACCAAAGTTATGGTTAGTTTTAATATGTAGATGGCCCCCTAAGCAAATTTTATATACATCATTTAAAAGTAGACTTTATTATCAATCATGTGGTACTAGCAACTTTTTTCTACGATAGTTTTTTGTAGAGTTAGTAAGGGGTGTTTACTTTTTTTTTTTTTTTTCCACGACTGTACCATATGAACATGATGAATTTATTTACATGAACTTGACGCATTAGAATTAAATTTTGGAAATATCCGTGGACACGGGTGCGATAATAGTGCCAATATAAAGTGATAGTCTCAAGAATGCAACTTCTGAAGAAGAATTCAAGAACTTTATTTACACCACGTGGACATGTCACATCTACAACATAGTTTTGGGAGACAATGATTTTCCTTAGAACACTGACGCTTCGTTTGACACCTTTCTTACTTCATCCACTAAAGGGTGGACAGATTAGAAAACATATGAGAGAACCGTCTTTAGAACTCTCTCTTTGGAATACGATGGAAATGTTGAATAGAAAGTGTGAAGGCTGTATAGTACGAAGCTTCTGAACATTTGATAAATTTTAAGTTTCTGATCCGAATAGTTTTCTAGAACTTTTTACTCTTTCGTGTAAATTATGTAAGTAACTTCAGATTGATACTATTAATGTTGCTACAGGGCTTTTTATTTACTCCAAAAGCTATGTAGCTGGTGAAAGGTAAAAGCTTTGATGAAAGTTTTATTGACCCTAGTGAACTTACCAGAGGCTCACATGAGCCTGTATTCAAGGTTTTGAGTGCACAGTTGAGCTTTCATTTACGAAAAAAAGGGTATTATAAATTTGAATATGCATCTTTGGTCGATCCAAAAGCAGCTTGATTAATCAAGTGGTAGATAAAGAACTGTAAACACATGAGTCTGAAATAGTACACAAACTGTTCTGAAATTTTCAAGACCTGCTGAAGGACACAATGCTATAAAAAAGACAGATGTTTCTTAACATAGGAAACTACAATGTAGCCAAGAACGAAAATATACAATAACGAAAACACATAAAATAAAATATTATTTTGCGGCCGCTAATTTTCGGAAACATTTTCTAATATATCGTTACTGGAGCCAGGGTTCTTCCTGCAGCTCGCCATTACGCCAAATCGCGACAAAATGCGTCATTGGGCGAGTAAAAGAGCAATCGGACTCGCCAAATTGTGAATGCTCTTCTGCTCTTTCTGTATGTGTGCCAATACAGTCCAGATTCTTATCCACGTTACTAAACAATTGATGTCCCTGTTCATGTTCAATCGCGCCGTGCTATTTACATTGCTTTATTTATAGAGATACGAACTCAACACCAATTCAGTTTAGCAGCAGTCAAAGACACAAAACAGATTATGCTATAGATATTTCTCTATTGTCAGTTAATCACTACCTATGCGCCGACATCGCACCGGTAAAAACACAAACAAAATTACTCGCATAAAGTGCCAAATAGAAGACAAAAGTTTTGATGGAATGCGGTGTAGAAATTAGCCATTTACCATATTACTTATTAGTTGTATGCAAAGTATCATTGACTGGACAATTTTTGTTATAGGTTAGAGCCGAAATCTCATAGCGATTTTTTCTCATAGCGATACTTTCAGAACTGTAAATCAAAGATAGCTATTTTGAATTTTTATTTTGACTGCTAAAAGAATGTCTTAAACATTTACATATTTATGAGATATTTAGAATGTACTTATTTTTAATTGTTTCTGTAGCGGATAGCCGAATTTCTATTTTATAAGAAATTACAAAAAATTAGGTTATTTTCGAAAACTAGGGGGCTCTGCCCCCGTTCAGACACCGCAAACTCTAAAAGCACGCTAATTTGTTCGGTTTAAAAAAATTTTCGAAAAGCTGAATTATAATTTAAAAAAAAAAAAGCACTGGCAATCTCCCTGTTAACGGGCTAGGATTCGTCTTCGATTAAATCAGATCAGTGAAAAATTTGAAAATAAGCTAATATAAAATTAAGTAAACAGAGTCTTTGTCTCCGCGTATTTTTCAACAACGCTATAAGAAAGTTCTTTCATATAAGACATTTTAAATTAATCGTTTTAAATCTGACATAATTTTCACCGAAGTTTTCTTTTTGGAATGTAAAAAGGCAAAATTACCATCTACGGTATATTTAATTAACAGCATAATAAATCGTTAATAGAATAACATAAAGATATATTTTTCAGTGTTTCACTCCGAATCTGTTTTACTAACATTTTTTTTTTCGCTTGACTACTGTTTTTTATTTATTATTCGCCAAATCGCTAATGTTGGTCAAAGGCCAGCGAAAACACTGACTGGAGCGAAACATACATAAGCATCTTTCAAATAAGCATGAACAAGCATCACACCCACTGTCATTTATGCCCTTAATTAATTAACACAGCATCGTACTTTCTTCGTTTGTCAAAAGTTATTACTAATGTTAAGTGAGATCTCGGGTATGTGAATTTCGAGAATATAGTAATGAATTTAAGATAATTCATACATAATTATCCCAAATCCACATTTGAAATCTCAAAACATACACACACAACATCGCACTATGGCAGTCATTTAAAAATCTCATAGCGATTTTTTCTCATAGCGATACTTTCAGAACTGTAAATCAAAGATAGCTATTTTGAATTTTTATTTTGACTGCTAAAAGAATGTCTTAAACATTTACATATTTATGAGATATTTAGAATTTACTTATTTTTAATTGTTTCTGTAGCGGATAGTCGAATTTCTATTTTATAAGAAATTACAAAAAATTAGGTTATTTTAGAAAACTAGGGGGCTCTGCCCCCGTTCAGACACCGCAAACTCTAAAAGCACGCTAATTTGTTCGGTTTAAAAAAATTTTCGAAAAGCTGAATTAAAAAAAAAAAAGCACTGGCAATCTCCCTGTTAACGGGCTAGGATTCGTCTTCGATTAAATCAGATCAGTGAAAAATTTGAAAATAAGCTAATATTAAATTAAGTAAACAGAGTCTTTGTCTCCGCGTATTTTTCAACAACGCTATAAGAAAGTTCTTTCATATAAGACATTTTAAATTAATCGTTTTAAATCTGACATAATTTTCACCGAAGTTTTCTTTTTGGAATGTAAAAAGGCAAAATTACCATCTACGGTATATTTAATTAACAGCATAATAAATCGTTAATAGAATAACATAAAGATATATTTTTCAGTGTTTCACTCCGAATCTGTTTTACTAACATTTTTTTTTTTTCGCTTGACTACTGTTTTTTATTTATTATTCGCCAAATCGCTAATGTTGGTCAAAGGCCAGCGAAAACACTGACTGGAGCGAAACATACATAAGCATCTTTCAAATAAGCATGAACAAGCATCACACCCACTGTCATTTATGCCCTTAATTAATTAAGACAGCATCGTATTTTCTTCGTTTGTCAAAAGTTATTACTAATGTTAAGTGAGATCTCGGGTATGTGAATTTCGAGAATATAGTAATGAATTTAAGATAATTCATACATAATTATCCCAAATCCACATTTGAAATCTCAAAACATACACACACAACATCGCACTATGGCAGTCATTTAAAAATCTCATAGCGATTTTTTCTCATAGCGATACTTTCAGAACTGTAAATCAAAGATAGCTATTTTGAATTTTTATTTTGACTGCTAAAAGAATGTCTTAAACATTTACATATTTATGAGATATTTAGAATGTACTTATTTTTAATTGTTTCTGTAGCGGATAGTCGAATTTCTATTTTATAAGAAATTACAAAAAATTAGGTTATTTTAGAAAACTAGGGGGCTCTGCCCCCGTTCAGACACCGCAAACTCTAAAAGCACGCTAATTTGTTCGGTTTTAAAAAAAATTCGAAAAGCTGAATTATAATTAAAAAAAAAAAAAAAAGCACTGGCAATCTCCCTGTTAACGGGCTAGGATTCGTCTTCGATTAAATCAGATCAGTGAAAAATTTGAAAATAAGCTAATATAAAATTAAGTAAACAGAGTCTTTGACTCCGCGTATTTTTCAACAACGCTATAAGAAAGTTCTTTCATATAAGACATTTTAAATTAATCGTTTTAAACCTGACATAATTTTCACCGAAGTTTTCTTTTTGGAATGTAAAAAGGCAAAATAACCATCTACGGTATATTTAATTAACAGCATAATAAATCGTTAATAGAATAACATAAAGATATATTTTTCAGTGTTTCACTCCGAATCTGTTTTACTAACTTTTTTTTTTTTTTTTTTTTTTTGCGTTTGGCTACTGTTTTTTATTTATTACTAGCAGGCTACACCCGCTTCGCTGGTCCATTTTACAAATGATCCTTGACCAAACAAAATTATGAATTTGACCTTGTATTTTAAATTAATATGGACTTTCAACGGGAAAATCTTTCCGCATTTGTTGAATACTATGCGAACGCTATTTAGCTATTATATTATCTTATGGGTTACGCAAAATTCGGGCTATTCAGAAGAAACTCTTTTTACAGTATATATTTAAAGTAGAGGTTGGGAAGACAATACGGCCGTTATGATAATCAGAAATGTTAAATTGTTCTCTAGTCACCACACTACTAAAATGAGAGATAATTACAATGATTGCAGAGAGTGACCACTGAACATTAATTATGTTCGGATTATTAACTTTCGTTTGATAGTTCTTGAACTCCGGGCTTCTCAGCTTGGTGCTATGTGTGGTTCTGGTAGCTTAAATACAATTTCTCTCTACGTTGCATTATATTTTGTAATATACGTCTTCTAGCAGGTCTACTGCAGTTTTCTATCTTCGGATTACAGCAGAGTAAATACGGTAAAAAAAAATGTAATAAATTGTTTGCACACAAAAAGTCTTTAACTTTCATTAAAAGAAATGTGAATCACATAAAAGTGGATTTTTAAAAATAAAGTGTTTGAATAAAATTGAAATAATGTCATTTTCATTACCATTTCCTTTTTATATGTATAACACTTGTAATTATGTAACTGTTAACCTGAAAAAAAATCCCTCGATAACCGATTATGATAGAAAACTAAACCTCTTGTTTTAATCCAATCAAAATCTTCCCAATTTTCCATAATCGGGTACACAGCTAAGTTTTACGGCAAACATTAGAAGTGTTTGCAAACTATATGGTTACAAATTTACCAGAGTTAACACACGTAAAACATACGTAATTATGCGCCAAACTACATTCCATTAAATAAAGTCAAATTGCTGTCGGCTGAATTATAGATCTTTCGCCAAAAGTACTCTTTGTAAATGACAAATAAAGTCAGTTATACAAAACTTAATAACCTAACACGCTATAATATAACGAAATAATCATTTTGATGCACCGAAGACCTTTTTTCATTTCTCTAAAGAGTATAATAACACGGAGAAATAAATACACTTTTTATTTTCAAAATTACATTATTCTTCAGTCTGCTGCCTAAATAAACCTAAAATCGTTAATTTTTTCCTCAGTTTAGCGAATAGGATTGTGCGTCAGAACTTGCTTTATAATGATTTCTATTTTCAATTTTATCTGCATTTCAGGAGCTTTTTTTCAAGGCTAAAATGATAAATCAACAAATACTGTTCCACCAGCCACCATTGGAATTTCAAATTTTTTTCCAAGTATTTATTTTTTAGTGATAGTAAAATAACTACAGATAAAAAATATATAATACTAAATCTTCTGTTCTCCGTTTGCTTCACAATGAAAAAACATAAATTTACTAATCGCTAAGTACAAATTTCATGTAATCTTCTGCAATCGCGATCACTGTCCAGAGACCCTTTCAAATATAAAAGAAACATCCAAATAGTTCAGTAAATACACTAATTAGCGGGTAACCTGATTACGGAAGATTAATCCAATATCAAAAACCTTAAAAAAAACGGAAAAAGGGATGACGAATTAAAAAGATAATCGAAAAATTATCATCAATCGAAAAATGGTATTAATAACGCAAAATTGCATACATTTTCTTAAGAATAATCTTTAGTATTTAACATTTGAAACAGCAGACTTTTCTAAAAGGGAAATTGGAGATATATGTAAAAAAAAAAAAAAAAAAAAAAAAAAAAAAAGAGTGGACAATATTCGTTGATCTGAGTTCGAGGTTATAAAAGTCATAAGTTTGGGGAAAAGCAAAATAGCATGTTTCCGTAGTAAAGTACGCGAAAAATATTTTAAATATCTGAAATTAAATTATTTATAATATGTGTGTGTGGGGGGGGGGGGGACGTTTGCATTAAAATTTAAATATTTGACTCCACTTTTATAATATTAACTGCTATTTATATAATATCGTCATTTTTATAATTACATCTGCTACATATACATAATAATAATAATAATAATAAAAATTGTTACTCACAAGAAAGGTCTCCTTGAAACGCATACTCAAAATATTTTGAAAAAGGAAATACTAATAAAATGATTTATGTATGTAAAAAAGATCGGTAAAAATATTGCGGTCGAATCCCAGTAGAAAATCTGGAAAAAAATATTTTTTCGACTATTTGGCGTGAAAAGACGCACGCTCCACGCTCTTTTTTCGAACCAATACGTTTTCTCGCCACATGCAAGAGATTGAAATGCATTTATAAATTCCTTGTTAAATAAGTAATTAAATGCCTAATGCTCAATGAATTTAAACTTAAACTGTGGATTAGTTTACTATTTTTGCTGTAAGCGTATATAATATATGCAAATTGCGTGTTATTTGTATTAAACTATTTAATTTTATACGGTGTCACCGGCTGGATAAGTTTTAAGGGTATTTTAATTGTCTGAGCGAAGCGAAGGCTAATACTCAGCGAAATATTACTGTCCGGACACTTTACTACTACGATGGATATTAACGCCATGTCCTACTAAAAAAAAAGCCTTATAAAAACCTTTCGTCAAGCATAACTCAAAAAATATTTGTCGGATTTCGTTTCTGATTGCACCAGAAGGTACCTATGAGGGTCGCCTACTGAATGCACCGACTATGAAAAATAAGTTCCAAACCGTTTAAAAAATATATAGAAAAAACTCTTTAAAAAGCACAGTTTATCTGCATACGTCACAGAAATTTGGTGTGCGTCACTTTCACCGGTTGATGTTTTCGTAGACAACTGGTTTGAACACATGGAGCAAGTAAAAAAAAAATAAGCACGCAGGAATATTGAATAGATCAGTTTCAACCACGTGATCACAAACCTTGCAACAACCCGTGGCAACCAGTTTTGGTGGGCAAACAAATAATAATACAGTATTCCGTACCACGGTTACCGTTTTTAGCCTGTTGTATAAAATCTGGCATGTTGTATGACATACAATTGTGGATGATTAAAACAAAAAACATGAGTGTTTATTGATCCGGGAGGTTATCTTTCTCTGGATGTCTGTCTGTTCTATCATACAACATGCAATTTTCTTATAAAGGATGATATTATTATGCAGTAAAACCTCCATAACGGACACATCCGATTAGTGAACACCTCTATTTAGCGGGCATTTTTTCGATTACCAACCCTTAAATAACTGTACTTTTTTACTCTCAGTAGCGGACACCTCCAAATAGAGGACAAATTCTGCCCTCCCGAGGTGTTCGCTATTCAGAAGTTTTACTGGTAAAACCTCCATAGCGGACACACCCGATTAGCGGATACCTCTATTTAGCGGACATTTTTTCGATTACCAACTCTTAAATAACTGCACATGTTTTACTCTCAGTAGCGGTCACCTCTAAATAGAGGACAAATTCTGCATTCTCAGGGTGTCCGCTATTCAGACGTTTTACTGTATATAATATTGATAATTATTTTACAGGGCCGCACAAAAGAATAAGAATATATGAAACGAATATAAACTAAATTCGGGATTGGTAGATCGCTGATGGTAATGTAATTTTAGGATGTTGTTACAGTCATCCGCAGCATGTTTTTAGAGTTTCGTTCATCTAACGAAACCCTACCTGTCTCACTCCTTTGTCTGTTTGTCCGTCTGTCACAGAGCCCGTTCTCAGAAACTATATATGTCGGAGACTTGAAAATTTGCATACTTATAGCTGAACACCACACATCAAACGGCAAATAATAAAATTTTGAAAAAGTCTAATATTTAACCCTCTGAACTCTAACTTGTGTATTTTAAGCAATTTTTCTAACTCAGCCCCTAATTTAATTAAGTTGGAGACATGAAATTTTGCATACTTATAGCTGAACATCTCACATCAAACGACAAATAATAAAATTTTGGAAAAAGGCTTAATATTTAACCCTTTGGGCTCTAACTTGTGAATTTAAAGCAATTTTTCTAACTCAGCCCCTAATTAAGTTCGAGACATGAAAGTTTGCATACTTATAGCTAAACACTTGCAATAATACGATAAATCATAAAATTTTGAAAAAGTCATATTTAACCCTCCGGTCTCTAACTTCTGTATTTTAAGCAATTTTTCTAACTCAGCCCCTAATTAAGTTGGAGACATGAAATTTCGCATACTTATAGCTGAAATCCTCACATCAAACGACAAATAATAAAATTTCGAAAAATGTCTGATATTTAACCCTCTGGGCTCTAACTTATGTATTTTAAACAATTTTTCTAACTCAGCCCCTAATTAAATTGGAGACATGAAATTTCGCATACTTATAGCTGAAATCCTCACATCAAACGACAAATAATAAAATTTCGAAAAATGTCTGATATTTAACCCTCCAGTCTCTAACTTCTGTATTTTAAGCAATTTTTCTAACTCAGCCCCTAATTAAGTTGGAGACATGAAATTTTGCATACTTATAGCTGAACACCTCACATCAAACGACAAATAATAAAATTTTGAAAAGTCTATTATTTAACCCTCTGGGCTCTAACTTGCGTATTTTAAGCAATTTTTCTAACTCAGCCCCTACTTAAGTTGGAGACGTGGAATTTTGCAGACTTATAGCTGAACACCTCACATCAAACAGCAAATAATAAAATTTTGAAAAAGTCTAATATTTAACCCTCTAAGCTCTAACTTGTGTATTTAAAGCAATTTTTCTAACTCAGCCCCTAATTATGTTGGAAACAAAAATTTGCATACTTATAGCTGAACACCTCACATCAAACGACAAATAATAAAATTTTGAAAAAATCTAATATTTAACCTCTAATATTTTATCTCGCGCAATTTTTAAAGTTAAACTGTTTTCCAATACTATTTTTTGTTCATTTTGCATAATAAGTGTAATTTGACGTAATTTGTTCTATTTCAGATTTCTAACGCATGTTAATGAATTTATTCTACAATATCCTTTCTCTTTTAAAATTCACATGTTCTATTGAATAAAATGATCTAAAAATGATTAAATTCCCATGTATAGCTTTTGCTCTTATAAATTTTTTTAATGGAACGATTTTGTCCAACTTTAGCATTAAATATCTCTTAAAATAATTCTTCGATTTGAAAACTGTATGCATTAGTGTGTTGATCAAACATTTCGCTATAATACCACCGATTTTCATATATTTGTATGCAATAGTTCTCTTAATATTAGCGAAGAAAGACCTCCGGTCACAAAAAATTCAAAACCGGCGGCGGCAGTGACAGCTTTAGTTACTTTTATAGAATAGAGAGATATATAAAAATGAAAACTTGTCTATCTGTCTGTTTGTAATTCTATAAAAAATCCACAATTTGGAAGCCAAAATTGTGAAGAGATACGTACATGTGTATTAAAACATGGCCGATACAACTAAAGTAATCCGGAATCGAAATAATTTATAGTTAATTTTTAATTAATAAAAAACCACCAATTTAACAGAAATTTCTTATCAAATTTAAACATTTTTCGCTATAGCAGTTGCCAACAATTAAAAAACACAATAAAATTATTACTACAACAATTAATTTTCTACTGCAAGATTTCCACGTGAAAAATGAAAATGAAATAAATAGTTTGCCGAATTTAAAAAAAAAGGTGAATAACTTTTCTATTGCAAGATATTCACGTGAAATATGAAAATGAAATAAATGGTTTGACGAATTTAAATGAAAGTGAATATAACTTCATAACTTTTCTATTACAAGGTTTCCACGTGAAAGAGGAAAATATTACGTCATATTGGAAATATAAAGGGCATGGTGGCTATAGTATAGCGTCATATGAGTGTGAAAAATGTATTGAAGCATGATAAAAACCCGATTAGGGAAATATTGGCGTATTTTAACATTATTGCTCCAATTATAAATTGAAATAAGTTCATTTATAGCTGTATTCTTTTGCGTCTGTTATATACATTTATACATTTTTATATAGCGTTTTCATATGATTCATTCAACAACATTTCGACTGCTTTTTTTAATGTTTGTTTTGTGTTGTATGTTAAATTTTGAAATTGATTTTTCAGAACAAACATCCTTCAAATTCTGGGCAACGCCGGCACTTTAGTTTGTAACAGATAAATGGCTTTTGTATCTGTACATCTAATGCTAATATTATAAAGCGTTATAATATTATAAAGTATATAATATTATTAATGCTTGTACGTTTGTGAGGTGTTATCTCTGAAACTACATAGCCAACTTAAAAAAAATGTTGGTGGCCATCTCTGCTCCGAAAAAAAGACTATTTTATGTCAGTGCAAGAACCTACATCGCTGCAGGAGCAAAAAAGTTCTAAAATTGTGATTTCAGCGATATTGATTGGGTTAGAAACTTTAAATTTGGTGCGGTGGTTACTTTTAAGATGTGAATACTCGTAATGAACGCTCTCTAAAAGGTTCAATTTGACGGATAAACGTAAAAATTTCTAGAAAGGTTCTAAACTATGATTTATTTGGAATACTGAAATTTTGGGGATACTGTTGGGGTTAGAAACTAGAACTTTGGCATGGTAGTAATTAATAAGATGTAAATGCTCGTTGTAGAACGAATTCTAAAAAGTAGAAAGACTAAACAAAGCGGAAAAAGATCAAAAGATGATCTAAGTAACGAAGAACATGGAACTGTTAGGAATATAAACATGAAAATTGACATGGCTGTATTTATCATGACGTAAATTCTCGCAATAGAACAATTTCTAAAAATGTCGCTATATAAAACAGTGCAGAAACAAAAAACTTTCAAAATTTTTCTATTTCTCTGTTACTGCTGAGCCCAAAATCTTGAAATTTTGCTTCGGGTTAGTTTTAAAATATACAATTGTCTCTATGAATGGTTTCTAAAAAATTTAAAATTTAAAAAGATGAAATGAACGGAAAGCGATCTCAATTACCATTAATTTGGAATTATTAGGTACAGCAACTTTAAGTATTTCATAATGCTGCATTTCCTCCGCAAAACATGCGATTTAAATGCAACAAAACTGATAGATACCCACCTAGCATTAAATAAATTGTGTAAATATTGAATAAAGACCTGTATGAAACAGTGAGTAGGTTGCCCGAAAGTACTTGTTAAAGTGTTCCTTCTCTAGCGTTTTCTCTCTCTCGCCAAGGCCACTAACAGAGGGAAGTGCCGTTTTAAATGTGATATGAATTTTTTATCCGATTCATTTTTCTAGACATTTTATCATAAGGTCATATTCTCAATTATCATTAGTAGATTTTTTATATATTAAATTATTCTGGTGAAATTTTGTAATCGGGTTCATATTGGCGTATGTTAGCTTGCATGATTTGTTGAATAAATATGTATGGATTTGTAAATTACTTCAAATGACACTTTGACAGCTCAAAAGTTATGCAGACGATATATTCGATCTTGTGTCATACTTTATGTTGTAATCATTGCCGATTTCTTTTATTTAATACATGCTAAATACAGCTCAACTTGTGCAGAATATGTTTGAAAACAAAACAATACAGCGTATGTAGTGGCCAGCATACGCTCATCATTTAAATCCGATCGAGCATATCTAAAACACACTCTAACGAAGCATTGCATGCCACTTTTGATGATTATATTAGATTTTGAGAAGAGAATTCCTTAAATGTTATCGACAACCTCATTGTATCCGTGGAAAACAGATATTGTACAATATTAACTCTTCCGGGGGAGCACACACCATATAAAGTATAGTCCATTCTTTTTAAACATCATATATTTGTCATTTAAAGTTACTCAAATTGGCGCGGAGCGTCTGATTATGCTCTTGACATCATTTTATACAGTTAAAATTCCGATATAAGTAAATTAGTGTTTCATTTTCTATTTTACTTTTAATATATTGCGTACTTTCAATTTTATATCCATGCATGGCTGTCTTGAATGGTTTGATTTCCCATTTCTTTAAACAGTGTATACGAATTTATATATAAGATTTTTTAATTCTACAATTCGTTTATTTTCATCATTTCAATTTTTCTAAGTATATGGACAATTAAAGATAACATCTCATTTTCTTTGCTTCCACATGTTATTATTAAATCTATGTTCTCAGTAATATCGCTCAGACTAATCCCTCTGAGGGAAGTCCTAGTTAAGAATGCTATCATTAAACATTTCGATATTAAGTTGCTGTTTCCATGGCAATAAAACTCTCTTGTTGTCTCTGACACTAACAATATCGAAGTCAAATTGCCAATGCTCAAAATCGGACCTTAATTTGAGTTTGAAACACTTTTAATCCATTTAAATTTCGTTGTAAACGGCATAAATACGATCGTTAAATTTCATTATTGCATATATAAATGTATATGACAAAACTGCAGTTATAAATATGTATTTATTTAAGTTAAACTTACTTAAACTAACTTCGTATCAAGAGTTGAAAAAGTTTTTCTTAAAGAATATTTATCATAGTATTATTCAAAATTTTCTCGTGTCGCCAACCAGCGCTAAATCGCAAAAAATGAAATTTTCATTATTTTTTTAGGAATGCTAAATAGAGGTTCTGCCGATTTTTTTATGGGTATATATACCTATGAGAAGAATATTCTATAATTTTTTTCAAATATTTCTGAACATGCGCTTATGGGGAACTTCCTTGATATCATTTTATCAATTTTTCAGATGCATTTTTCTTAACCTGATGCAAAAGATAAATCGCCAAATATTATTTGAATTGCAATATTTCAACTGAATAATTTTTTAAGTATTACGAACATTCTCTTTCATGTTTAAATTAAATATTTTCGTTTTTTAATATTATCACTCATTAAAATGGATTTTTTTTCTTTTTTAAAGATTTCAAATAAAATTAGTAACAGTTTTCTGTCTTTTATTTTTCTAGGTGTAATAGCCGTTTCAATTTTTTCAACAACAAAAAACTTCGCCAAGAAATAAAATGGTAACCTTATCGTTCAAAATAACAGAACTTTTCGTCATAATTCTATAACTAATCTACGTAGAACGATGTGTTATAGCTTAAAACCTTCCCTGAAACGATACCTATCTAACAGTATAAGTTCCGTCACAACCCATGCGGTAGAACTCGAAATCTAGGCGTTCGGAACGAAATTTCCGTTTGGATTTTATATATATAATAGATAATAGATAATAGAATAGATAATAGATTATGTGTTATGAACTATCTCAAAGTTTAAAACAGATCGCATTGTTAGATTTCCTAATTTTAACAATATCGCGTTATGTTAGTTCCACATTCCACCACCAGGTAGCGCACTCTATTCTTAACGAAAGCGTACCTGAACGAAACTCCTTCATGCAACCTTTCCGTAGATACATGAATCGGGAGGGTGGCGGTCTTAACCAATAATTTAAGATAATTGCTGAAATTTCTACGAAAAATATTTTAAAGGGGCCTTACGCGGGCCCCTAATAGAGTTAGAGGAAATCGGAAGACGGCAAAATAATCGCGGGGAAAAGTTTGCTTGGGTGCGTCGGAGCTACTTTTGGCGCGAGATCTAAGCTCTACAACCAGGGACGTAGCTACAGGGGGGGTGTGGGGGGGTGCGACACCCCCCCACTTCGGTAAACTCATATACATTCGGTAATTTCACTTTCGTTGAAAAATTGCATCATTTGGCTCTGATTTTTTTTTCTTTTTTTTTTAAGAATTTTTAAAAAACATATTACAAAATGCATTGCAAAACAGAAAACAATGTCAAACCATATTTGAAATTATTAAATATTTTAAATATATAGATTTTCTAATTAGAAACTTCCTTTCTCTTTGCACTATGTAATTTTTTTTTTCGCTGGGAGTCGATTGCAATTTCACCTCTTAACTATTCCATGGGGAGGAAGAGGGGTCCAGGTTACAGTATCCCTTAGAAGATTAAGTATAGCTACTTCCTATTTCTATGCAGTATCCCTGTAAGCTAGAAAATAAGGGTAGAAAATATCTTCGCTTCATTCAAGAAAGGAATCTGGAGAAGAGTGCCTTGAGGGTAAATGCGTACACTCCTTGACCAATGCAAATGAAATTAGAAGGCCAGACTTCTTGTTCGTTAAAATTCGTTTTGCTTGACTCTGAAAGCTATCGGGGGTTGATATTTCGCGGTTTTTTCGGTGGACAGGATGTCGCCAGATTTTTTCTGTTGTATTGTCTGTTTTTCAAAACAAAAAATAAGAGAGAACAGGGAATCTTTTCTTATCAAAGAAAATTAAAACGGTGTAATAAAATTACATCAGCTACTAAGAATGTACCGAATAGTGATTTTGACCGAATACCGAATATTCGGCCTACAGGCGAACCGGATATCGAATATTCAGCTAGCCGAGTAGTAACTATTCGGCCAAATACCAAATATTCGGTTGGTCGAATATTTAAAAATTTTATTAATTAAAAAAGTTTCATATTTCATGGCTTCTTATGGTGAATTAAACCACCAAGGGAATATACTTTTTTAAATTCTAAAACAAACAACTCAGCAAAAACAGCTTTTCTACCGAATATTCGGCCTACAAGCGAACTGTATACCGAATATTCGGCTAGCCGAATTAAATGTTAGGCCGAATACCGAATATTCGGCCAAATACCAAGTACTCGGCTTGTCGAATACTTTTATATTTCAAAGATTAAAGGCATTAAAATATTAAATTTTAAAATAATTTTACACAATATTTAATGCAGAAATTTACATATTGATAAACAAGAACTTTTTACAAGTAAACTTTATACATGAAAAAAAATCTTCTTTGTGTTATTTAAGAAGAGAATTTTAAAATTTTATTAATTAAAAAAGTTTGATATTTCATAGCTTCTTCTGGTGAATTAAACCAAGTGAATGTATATATTTTTAAATTCTAAAACAAACAACTCAGCAAAAATAACTTTTCTACTGTCTTTGATTTAGCAAGGAAGTGTTTAAATGCATCTTAGATCAGTGTTTCGAATGGGCGATTATTTTCAGAGATTGTAAACATACACATTGTTCCTAAAAAATTGTAAAAAACAGAGATAATATGGTCAAGACAAAAAAATTTTAAACAAAAAACAACACCTCACTCCATTTATTTCATTAAAATTACAATATATTCAGTCAAAAATTCTGGGTGTGCAACTACAAGCCGAAACTGAATTTTCGTTCACAACTTTATCAGTAAATGAAGATATTTTAGCAAGATTTGTTTCATATTAATTTAGTTTGTATTAAATGTGATGATATCATTGAAAATGATTGAATTTTGGCCAGTGACACAGTATAAATACTATAAATTGCATTCTGAATAAAGGAATGTCTACCTCATAGTTGTTTAAATATGAAAAGGGGCAATTTCCAGCACTTCTCATCATAATATTATATTTCGCAGAAATCAAAGCAAGTTTGTTAAAAATATAGCTATGATATCTTCGTTAGGGTTAACAAATGAAAATCCAAGTTTGACCTCGAATGAGATGAGATACACTTTATTTATAACTGAATAAGTGGATTGCGATTGTGGTTTTCTGAGCAAAAATTGTCTTTCTTGATGTGTATTATCAACCCTGAAAGTTTTCTGTTACGATTAGAAGCGCACTTTTGTGTGAAAAAGCAAGAAACCGATTATTTACTAGAAAAGGTTCAGGAACTTGCATTTTTACATTGTTAATTCCTATGAAAATCTCCATTATGGTTAATTTTCTTAATACTTTACAAAAAGCAAATAATGTAAAAACATTCTCTTTTACTTAAATATGATTCTGTTTCTAATTTTTATGAACATCTTTATAAGTTGACAGCTAAAAGTAGAAATTGTGTAAGATTTTAAAAAATGTTTTAAAAGTTTTTTTTAAGTATTCGGTTTGGCCGAATATCTTGATATTCGGCCTAACGGAATATTCGGTAACATGGCCGAAAAGGCCGAATACAGAATAGATACCGAATATTCGGTACATCCCTATTAGTTACTATATATAATGGTATATTGTATCTTCGAAAAACTAAAAGTTTCTTGAAAAACTCGGGAAAAAAATCCTTAAGGGTGTTCTCAAGTGAGAAGAGCTACTTTCTGAGACATTTCTGAATTCATTTTTGTTCGGAAATTGGCAGGTGTTGTTATTCAGAAACAATGTAGTCAAAAGACGTTTTCCATTTTTTGGTAAACGCAAAAGATTTTTCAGAAAATTTTATCAAAGTTGGCGTTTTGAACCTAATTTCAGACACGGCAGCTCGAGAAAGGCAAAAAACTTGTCGTCATGTGACAACATTTGCTTATAACGTGATAAGTAATTTTATTTTTAAAAAAATTAAAACTAGTTTCCATTGTATTCCGCTTCAACAGTCAAGCCTGCCAATATGCTTAAAATGAGACAGAAAATGTGTCAGAAAATTTTGCGTTGTTCAGTAGGAAGCTCGAGAACCGCTTTAAAGAAAACTAATATAAGATAGAGAACTATAAAATATTGGATTTTTTCCTTTGTAACTTAATATAAACCGACGATATGTTTTAAGATCTGGATCTGTTTTTGTCACGTAGTAGTGGAGGGTATACGGAGATATACGCCGTATACCCTCTCTCTGGATTTTTTTAAGAAGATTTATTTAAGCTCCGCATACCCTCTGCTTCTCAAATAAAGTATTGGCGTATACTGTATCCATGAATGTTCATGACTTTAGCCTTTGTTTTTTTACGACTGCAACACTGGTTCTTGTCATTCAGTTCGAAAATATATTTTTTATTTATGTTTTTGAACTTGTTTTAAAATCATCAGTTGTATTGATATATAAAGCAAGTGCATTGATGATAAAATATTAATCTTTCTTCTAATTGGCGTATTGAGACATACATTTACATCCTGCTGCAAAAAGCCATTTTTTTCTTTGTTTTCTGAAATGAAGGGATCTCAAAGTTAATTTAAATTGATTTAAAAAAAATCCTTTGACTTCAATCAGGCTAATTCATGTAACAGAATCAACGCTACAGCTCACAAAAAAAAATGCAAGCAATGTAATTTTGCAGAACACAAAGTAATTTTCCACACTGTCTACTCCCTCTCTCCTTCCCCTTCTCCATCGAAAAAAAATCTTTTTGTGTTCAAGACTCTTTTTTTTATTATTGCAAATTAAAATAATATTTATTTTTTTTATACTTATGCTCAATTGCTCAACATGATATTTGACTATTTCAATTCTGATAACTTTCTATATTACGAGTTCCAGCTTAAAAATTCAACAGAAAAAATATTCTACAAATAAAGTGCATGTTTGATTAGCCACATTTTGTGGTTTTTAAAAACTATTTAAAGCTGATCTGAAATCGTAACTTTTATCTTTTTTTACACTTTCGTGAAGAAATTTTCATTTTTAAATGCACGAAATTTGCAGATATTCTTTCTTATTCGTAAACGAATAGCGTTTCTCTTTTTTCCTATAAAGGTAACTGGTCTTTCAGAAAATGGTGCCAAAGTTGACGTTTGGAACAGATTTTTTTAAACATGACAATAGGCAAAAGATCATTATGAAATAGCGATTGATTATAACTTAATATGTAATACATTTATTAGAAAATTTAAAAGTGGTATTTGATTTCAAAGCACTTCATACCTCATGCGGTCATGCCTGCTGATTACATATTTCTGGATAAAAAAATGTCTACTTAAATGTGTCAGAAAATTTAACATTCTTAAGAGAAGTAAAACTATTTTTTAGGAACAAGTGTTTTTTTTTTTCATAAACGTGGCTTTTAATACGAAGTTAGAAAACTGTTTAGTTATTTCAAATCTGAATCCGTGTATGCTGTATTTGATAATTTTGATCATATGTGAAAGAAAAATGCACAATATAAGAATAGGAGGGTTTGGATTTTTTTCTTTTATTTCTTTCTCTTTTTTCTATAAATCCAAGTAAAAACGTTCTGTAAAAAAGTTCCAAGTAAAAAATTTCTTCTGTCCGGCTTTATGCAACATTGTCTACTAAATGTTTTCGTCGTTCTCTGTAGTTTGTTTTGGTCCTTTGATCTGCTTTGGCCCTTTGGGGGACAGACAGTTGAAATTTTCTCATTGAAGTAATCTGCAACAATTATCCTTATTCTAATTACCAGAGAAAATAAAAACTGCTAATCAACCAATTCTCTCATATATTTTTATTTCATTTTTATTAATTTTCTAACTTTATCTTACGTTTTTACTTGGATAAATATTTATGGAAAAAGAGAAATAAATAAAAGAAAAGAAAAAAATAAAATCCAAATCCTCCTATTCTTATATTGTGCATTTTTCTGTCACATATCATCAAAATTATCAAATATACCATACACGGATTAAGATTTGAAATAACTAAATAATTTTCTAATTTCGAATTAAATGCCAGGTTTATGAAAAAAAAAAACAAAAAAAAAACAACAACAACAAAAAAAAAAAAAAACACTTGTTCTTAAAAAATATTTTTACTCCTGTTAGGAATGGTAAATTTTCTGACACATTTAAGTAGACATTTTTTTTATCCAGAAGCATGAAATCAGCAGACATAAGGAATGAAGTGCTTTGAAATCCAATAGACTTTATTAATTTTCTGATAAATGTATTACATATAAAATTATAATCAATTGCTACCTCATAATGATCTTTCGCCACGCTTAAAAAAAATCTGTTACAAACGTCAGCTTTGGCACCATTTTGGCAAAACATAAATAAGGCCTGACTAGACCTAATTAATGTTTTATGTACCGAGCCGGGACTGGTTTCATTCTTCCAAGTCTTCAAAGGCCAAAATTTTCAGTTCCGGCTTTCACCCAACCCGTATGAAAATCATTGTCTCAGCGTGGCCTGGGAGCAAAATAAAGCTAAATTAAAATATAGCAACACGTGTGAAAAAGAACCTGCCTATGCTTAATCCTGTTTTAAACTGAAAAATGTGCTGATCCATGCAAAATTAATATAATAATATGTGAGAAAAGGATATATAATACATTTACACCTATTAAGAAGGGAACTTGTCTATAATGCTTTTTTTTTACTTTACAGTGCGATTCCGTCTTAGAAGATTTCACTGTATAGCATTTTTTAGATTTTTAAGTCTCCAATACATGGAATATGGATTAACAAAAATAATGATAATCGAAACATTTGCATATAACAAATAGAGATTTATTTAAAAAATAAATAAATATCGCAGCCTACGGTATTTCTATAAAAATAAAGATTAAAGAAAAAAAAAAAAAAAGCTAAGATTAAGTATTTTTGATCAAGATTCCTCGTACAGACAAATTTTTAACCAAATCGACGTAAAAATTAATGTTTTGTAGAAATTCACTCGGGCCGTGCCAGGCTCGGGTCGAGATTTTCATTTTTTTTCGGGCCAGAATGGTCTCAGGCTGAACTTTTAGCTGCTATAACGCCGGGCCAGGCCAATAATTTTTTTGACAGGTCTGGCCGAGTTCAGGCCTACCTTTTATAATGGGCCGGGTTGATTTTTTTTCTATGGTTCGGCCTGGCCCGGGCCTAAAAATTTCTACCCGTACAGACTTCTAACTTAAAATTTAAAAAGTATTGCAAATTTCAAACTTTGAGTTATAAATAAAAGAAAAAAATAATTATTTTTAAAATATTTTCTATTGAACTTATTTTTATTGTAATAATAAATAATCAATCTAAATCTGTCTTTTTACACCTCACCCCCAAATTACTCCTTTTACCTTTGCCCCCTCCCCCCCTCACTGAAGTATCGAGCACGAAAAGCTTAAACCTTAAGTGATGAGGTGATTTATATATATATATATATATAACGTGGTGAGGTGGTGTGTATACAACCCCAAAATTTGATTTCTTGTCTTGTGCACTCAACAAAATTTACGAATTAAAGTAAGAAAATCTCCTGTGAATTTTGCATTATTTACTTGAATAAAAACAACTGAAAAAGTACTGTAAGTGTACATACATATACATATAAATACACGTATCTAAATACCACAAAAAAAATTTCTTCATAAATGAAATTTCTCCGGGGTGGAACTGATCAGTTAAGGGTTAAAGTCCTTAAAATTACTTTTTTCCTCTGCTTTATTTGTAATTGTGCAATACGATAAATAAATCAACAGTTATCTATTTCACTCCCTCCATTCATAATTTCTACTACCGTCGCTCCCCAAGTTTGTAAAATTTTAAATGGTTGAAATTATTTAGTTTTTTGTTAAAATTTTTTGGTCTGTTTATTTATATATTACTGAAATAATAAATAAATGTATAATCCCCCCCCCCCCCTCGCCCAAAAGAAAACAATGTGAAAAAATACAAAATACAAATAAATACAAAATACAAATAGAGTATAGGACCCATTATCCGGAATTCCAAAATCCGGAAGGACCCGAAATCCGAAAAAAATAATTATTTGAAAATTTTCTAAATTTGTAAATTTGTACTAAAATTTTGAAATTTTTTGAAAATTTAACCGATTCCTAATTTTTTTTCAATCCATTTTGTTTCGACGTGTAACCACTAAAATATGTTATTTCAGCCGCCAGATAACACGAAGCCGCCCTCCTCTCCCCCCGACATTGAGAAAAAATCATTTTTTCTCTCCAATTTTAGTATAAAATTAATTTATATTAAGATTCGTTAAAAAAAGAAAATCGTCAGATATTTCACCGGGGGTGATTGATTCTGTTCTGAATTTTCCGAAAATTAAAAAAAAATTGGTCTTCAGTCCGAAAATTCGGGCATAAAAAATATCGCGATTTTCGACAAATGGGCGCCGAAAAAAAATCAATTACGTCAATCGTTCGCAGAAAAAATCGCCAATTTCTCCAAAGAATTGCAGAAAAAACGCGAATTTTGTCAAGGAATCGCGAAAAAAAACGCAAATTCCGTCAAAGAATCGCAAAACACCCGCAAATTTCATCACAGGATTCTGAAAAAATGCAAATTTCGTCAAAGAGTCGCGGAAAAAATGCGAATTTCGACAAAGGATCGTTAAAAACGCTAATTTCGTCAAAAAATTGCAGAGAAACGTGAATTTCGTCAAAGACTCACAGAAAAAACGCGAATTTCATAAAAGAATGCGAACTTCTTTCAAAGAATCGCGAATATCGTCAAAGGATCGCGAAAAAATACAAATTTTGTCAAAGAATCGCGAATAAAACAAGAATTTCGTCAAATTATCGCGAAAAAAAAGCTAACTTCGTCAAATGATCGTAGAAAAAATACTCAAATTTTGTCAAAGAATCGCGGAAAGAACGCGAATTTTGTCAAAGGATCCTGAAAAAAAAACGCAAATTTTGTCAAAAAATCGCGGAAAAATCGCTAATTTTGTCAAATGATCGCGAAAAAACGCTAATTTCGTCAAATGATCGTAGAAATAATATGCAAATTTTGTCAAAGAATCGCGGAAAAAACACTAATTTCGTCAAATGATCGCGAAAAAACGGTAAATTCGTCAAATCATCGTAGAAAAAATATGCGAATTTTGTCAAAGAATTGCGGAAAAACGCTAATTTCGTCAAATGATCATAAAAAAATACGCAAATTTTGTCAAGGAATCGCGGAAAAAACGCGAATTTCGTCACATGATCGCGAAAAAACGCTAATTTCGTCAAATGATCGTAAAAAAATCTGAAATTTTGTCAAAGAATCGCGGGAAAAAAACGCTAATTTCGTCAAATGATCGCGAAAAAATCTGAAATTTTGTCAAAGAATCGCGGGAAAAAAACGCTAATTTCGTCAATTGATCGCGAAAAAACGCTAATTTCGTAAAAGGATCGTAGAAAAAATACGCAAATTTTGTCAAAGAATCGCGAAAAAACTCAAATTTTGCAAAGGGTCGCGAAAAAAACGTGAAATTTGAGAGGACCCGAAATCTGGAAAATTCCAAAATACAGAAAGCCTTCGGTTCCGAGGATTCTGGATAATAGGTCCTGTACTGTAAATACAAAAAAAAAAAAAAAAATTACTATGAACATTCGGTAAATTCGTTCTCCACACCCCCCCAAACGAAATGCTCTAGCTACGCCACTGTCTACAACCAATAGGAGCCCAGATATTTAAGGAAATATAAAGTAACAAAGTCCAAAATAACAGAATTTTCCGTAATAATTCTATAACTAATCTAGGTAGAATGATGTGTTATAGCTTAAAACCTTCCCTGGAACGATACCTATCTAACGGTATAAGTTCCGTAAAAATCCATGCGGTAGAACGCGAAATCTCGGCGTTCGGAACGAAAATTCCGTTTGGATTTTATATATATAATAGATTCGCCAAATCGCTAATGTTGGTCAAAGGCCAGCGAAAACACTGACTGGAGCGAAACATACATAAGCATCTTTCAAATAAGCATGAACAAGCATCACACCCACTGTCATTTATGCCCTTAATTAATTAAGACAGCATCGTATTTTCTTCGTTTGTCAAAAGTTATTACTAATGTTAAGTGAGATCTCGGGTATGTGAATTTCGAGAATATGGTAATGAATTTAAGATAATTAATTCATACATAATTATCCCAAATCCACATTTGAAATCTCAAAACATACACACACAACATCGCACTATGGCAGTCATTTAAAAAGTATTTCTTACGCCTTTTTGATTACATATAATTTAAGGTAAAGGGGATTAAATACTAATTTTAAAAGTTTCAATTACACTTTTCATAACGCATTGTTTACTGCTACAGTCGCTACAGCCATAGTGTGATGTTGGGTGTGTGTATTTTGAGATTTCAAATGTGGATTTGGGGTAATTATATATGAATTAATTACCTTAAATTCATACCATATTCTCGAAATTCACATAACCGAGATCTCACTTAACAACTAATTCTATGTTTTCAGCAACATCGCTCAGGCTAATTAATCCCTTTGTGGGAAGACCTAGCAAGATTAACTTTTAATAGTGTTAAAATTATTATTTTTGTTGTTGTTGTTGTTGTTATGTTATGATTAAAGAAGAATTTGGATTTTCTTGCAAGTAAATGAGCATTTATAATTCTGTATTAATATTATAAATAGATGTTTTTCATATTAATGAAAAATAAGTTCTCTGATCATTATTGATAAAATGTATTTATTCTTTAAAAAAATTCATATTAGAGGTCCGTGGGTTATAAAATTATGCATTTAATCGTCCACGAGGTTCGGAAGGTTCCCGACCGCTGCACTAGAATGTTATTCAATAAAGAAAATGAATCTAATAAGCAGGGGTGTAGTGGAGGGTATACGCCGTATACCTTCTAAATTTTTTAAAGAAGCTCCGTATACCCTCTGTTTCACAAATAAAACAATAATTTATACTCTAGCCATGAACTTTCATGATTCCAGTATATGCCCTCTGCTTATAGCGTGTACTTTCTGGTTTTTTTAGGACAACAACATTACTAATAAACGACATAAATAACATACATACGAGGGTGAATCTTAAAGTAAAGCCTCCATTGCTCTAAATTTTATTTCTTTCACAGCTACTGGACTATTTATACATATTATAGAGGTAAACTTACTCTACTTGCATAGCATTTTCCTTTTCATATTGACTGATTAGAACAATAGATCGGAAGCTAAAAGAAAGAGTCGTCATTAAATTTCTGGTGAAAGAAGGTTGTGCACCTGAGGAAATCCACAATCGGCCGACAACATCAATCACAGATGCAAATCGAGAGCGTGCAGATGAATTGATTCGTGGAGACAGACGCGTTTATAGTTCAGAATGTTGCAGATGCATTGAACGTCTCGCATGGCTCCTGCCAAAGGAATAATTTCAAAACCCTGAAAAAAAGCATTGCCCTGCTAAAAGCAAAACCCTGAATTTTTCCAAAATGGGTTAAAATGCCTGGGTTAAAAGATGGCGCAAATGCATGGTGGCTATGTTGAACGGTAGTTTTGTGTAGAAGACAGTTCAGGCTATGATCTATAATAACTTCTGCTGTTATATGTTAATTAATAAAGTTTTTAAGACATATGAGGCATTACTTATCGATCCACCCTCGTATTTTAATCTTCAATTTATAAAATTAGGGCGATTCAATTAATCCGCTATTCACATAAGTGGCAGTTACTCTACAATCGTTTTTAGAAAATTAGTTTTCATTCAGATATCCTTCTATATATAAAAAAAAGTTTTGATTTGGAAATGGACCAATGAAAATCTGCGTAGATATTCCGGGTAGATCGGCATCCAATTTGAATGCTTAAGAATGGCCTTTCATCGTTAATATTAAAAAAACTGTTGCATACAAAAACATGAAAATCGGTGATATTATAGAGAAATATTTGATAAACACGCTGATGCAGACAGTTTTCAAATCGAAGAATTATTTTAAGAGATATTTAATGCTAAAGTTGGACATTATTGTTCCATTAAAAATGTTTTATTGGAGCAAAAACTATACATGAGAATTTAATCATTTTTAGATCATTTTGTACGTTATAAGTTCCCAGTGTGCAGATTGTATTTATTTTTATTATTTGACTCATTTTTGGGGGTTTTATTTCAATTTTAAATTTTCAGCATTTCGAGAGATATTTTTTACAAATTTTAGAAAATGTTATTAATTTAAACTGTTGCCAGTTGTATAAACAGCGCAAACAATAATGTTTACTTCAAATAAAAAATTTATTTACACACATGACTATTACAAACAGAAAAAAAAACTTTAAAATTAGAATTAAATGATTACATGTTAAAAGCAGGAAAATTACGTCATAAGAACCATAGGCACAGATGTCATATACATATTGGCGCAATTTTTTCCTGACGCCAATTTGGCGAAAACATCAATAGCATAAACAACAACATCCGGGTTACCATATCAAGCAAAATAACGACACTTTAGCACCAGTTAAGTACCCGTTGTGTATATGAAATTGGCGTCAGAAAAAAATTGCACCAATGACATCTGTGCCGAACCATATTTACACAAAATCTTAAAATAAGAGAAACAAAATCTTAAAATAAAAAAAAATCATTATTATGCGTTAAAACTTGTAATTTGAGGAAATTACGTCATATTTAAAAATGGCAAAAAATACAGCAAAACAATTTAAATTGAAAAATATATTTGCGCGAGATATTTTGAGATAATCTTTTCGACTATTATCATGAATTCGAAAACAGCGCAAATAATATTTCCTTCTAATAACAAAAGTATTTCCACGTGAATATTAATAAGAGAAATAAAACTTTGATGTAAATTACGTCAGATTTGAAACGATATATTTAAAATGAATTATTTAAAAGAACTATCTTATAGCGCTGTTAAAAAATACCGGGAAACAATGACACTGTTTACTTAATTCATTTTACATTAGCTTATTTTCAAATGTTTAACTAATTTTTTTAATTAAATATGAAAACAGCCATTGTATCTCTTAACAGCAGCAGATTTGGCCTTAAAAATCCCCAATCCAAGGAAAACGAATGGAAACCCATTTACAGAAAGATCGCTACCGTTTTTTTTTTTTGTTTTTTTTTTTTTAATTGAATATTTTTAAAGCCGATCAAATTAGCGTGCTTTTTGGATTCTGGTGTGCCTGAACGGGGGTTGGCGAGCGTAGCTCGTAGGGGGCAGAGCCCCCTAGTTTTATTAATGATTAATATTAAATATTTTTCTGTTTTAGGAATGATGCCAACATACTCTTCCTAACTTATGAAGAAATGAAGGAGAACCCCAAAGAAACTGTTCTCAGAATAGCCACATTTATTGACGAAAAGCTTTATGCTGAATCCTTGAGAAATAACTCGCAAATACTCGAAAATGTTCTTAAAAACAGTAGCTTTGAGAGTATGAAGCAAAATATTAATCAACAAATAGACGAATTCTTTAATATGTCGACAGATGATATTCTAAAGTCAGAATTGCCACCAGAGATGAAAGAATTGTTTTCGAATTTTTCCAAAATGCCTGCTACAAGGCCAAAGAGTATTAATTTCATTCGAAAAGGGATCATTGGTGATTGGCGGAATTATTTTTCTGAAGAGCAAAACAGGAGATTAGAAGTGAAATTTGCAGAAAAAATGAAAGATACAGATCTAGCAAACTTGTGGAGAAAGTACATGTGAAAAAAACTAATTTCAACAACATAATTATGTTAATCTATCATCATAGTGAAAAACTTTTGGTAGAAATAACAATCAGCAAAAGATATTTTCTGTGAAATGTTTTCTTATAAACATAATTTAGCAAATGGATGTTACTATTCTTTTAATGATACCTATGTAAGATTACATATCAACCTATTTTTCATAGCAGAAAAGTTTGTAAATGATATAAAAGGTAATGTAATAAATTAAATTATCCCATGCATTCACCGAGAAAAATGCAATATGTTAATTTTAGATGCAAATTTTAATATTTATCTTATCATTAGAATAATTATTTTTCAGTATTTTCACAAACTGGGCTTCTAAGCCCTCAAATAATTAAATGAACTGCATTAGGACTCAAAATATCATAGAAGGGACTTCAGATATTTGACACACTTTTAATTTTTTAAATTGTGTTTGACATACCATAGCATATCAATTTGCTTCTTAGTAGTACTTGCTTCTTTGCTTGTCTTTTTTGCATAGAGTATTTTAGAATTTATAGTTACGAAAAAACACTAAAGGTTTTCTTTTTTATATTTTCTATAACTCTGTACACTGAGAAACATCTGAATTCAAGGAGATTCGACCCACCTAATCATATACATACATTCCCACCATAAATTTTATTTCATGAAATATAACTTATTTCAGTACATTTATTCGCTTTCCTCCACTAAATAAAATTTCTGGCTCAAAACATACTTATTTGACCTGATTATTGGGTATCCTCAATACCTCACGTTCATAACTTTGCAAATCAATAAAGATTTTTATAACTGGGGAAATCAAATTTCATATTTAAAGCTATCTTGATTGGATATGGAAGCTTAACAAAATCACCAGAAGAAACTAATGGAATATATTTCCTACAAGTTCTCATATATGTAGTATATATAATACATACGGGTTGTATGTATAATATAGGTTTATATAATTATATAGTAGAGATGCAAGGCAAGAATATTTTCTTGAGACTATTCTCCTAAAGTCACAATTTGGAGATAACCAAGATTTATTTTTCTTGTAAATAAATAAATGGGTGCATGTTAAAAAGTTAAAATTTCGAGAAATGATGAAAAAACTAATAAGGAAATTCATTAGCCAGTGATGTCTTGAACACCAACTGTAGCATAAGCCCAACTTCCGATCTTAATTACCCTTCATTTTTGTTTTCAAGCTGAGCAAGGGATCTGCATAGGGTTGGACCAAATCCCGTACCCGGCCTATAAAAATTAAGCCAAAATTTCTAACGGACCAGGCTGGGCGAGAAGATTAAAGACAATTTTATTTCACCAATTCTCTTGGACAAACTAAACATGCATTAAAATATAAATTAAAAAATGAATAAGACATTAAACATTATCTTTTAAATCATTTTATTAACTATTATACAGTTTTGGTGTTACTTCATTTTTAATTCATCTAATACTGCAATTAAATAAGAGTTATGTCCAAGTAATTCGATTTCTTCTCTTGCTCTGAAAATAAAGAAACACAAAATACATATTTATAAATATGTGTTATCTCATAAATATGATGAAACTGAAAAAGCCTAACTTTCAATTAAAATGGTAGATTTATTTTCCAATAATTCTATGTAAATTAAAGGTGTCTAACATGTCTTACAGTTAGAACAAATAAGATAAATACATATGGATTAGTAAATTTTCTAAAATATTTTTATACAATTTTTAAATTGCATTGCCTGTTTTTAAAAAAATAAATATATATATGTACTCCAAACATAATTCAAAACAATTATTTAGTTATTTTAAAATAGTAGGTAAATGAATATAAATTTTTGTGTAATATTTAATTTATTGGATTTAAGCCGAATTAATGTATTTTCTTTTTTAAAGTACTATAGGAAAAAATGTATATTACATATACAAAATATTAGTAAACAACTATAAACTAATACACAATGATTAAAATTTGTATTCCTTTCTTATAGTTTTAAATAAATTTCTTTTAAATTTAATAATGCATTAATCTATACAGGGTGCAATATCAGGGTTGGCAAGGTTTTGGACACAATGGTAAAAACCACGGTAAAATCCATGGTTTAAACCGTACTGTCCAAAACTATATTTTGTAGTAAAATTGTATTTATCAGAACAATGTTAAAAGTTTAAAAAATTGGCAAAAAGATTACAATACAAAAATACCAGTTTAGTATTAACAACCTAATTACTCTACGTTATACTACCTAACAATTTATTAGTAACAACCTAATTTCCCTACGTAGCAAAGTAATTACATTAAAAAGATATTAAATTTAATTATGTATCATAATTTTAATGTTATTCATTTAAATAATAGTAGTTAATAGAAGTACTAACGATTTTTATGAAGAATACATTCTGATTCTGTTACTGAAAGTCCCGAGAGTTGTTACTGGAAATAATTGATAAATGGAGTTCATGTTCAGCATACTGATTAAACCAGCTTACTGCTGGCAACTGTGTATATGTGGATATTAAGAAATAGTATAAATAAAAATAATTGATTTTGTTTGATTATGAGATATTTAGATAGTGACTATTATTATAACACTATATTATATGACTATTATTATAACAACACTATTTAACTCTTAAGAAATAGAATGTTCACTAGAATTAGATTAAATTCATAATAAAAATACATATTTTAAAAAATAACTTCTAGATTTTAAATTAAATATTTGTGTTTTCGTTCATTATCGTATAATCTAGAAAAGATAATTTACAATGAAACATTACTTAAAAGAAATTTCTTTGTAACATTTTCTTGCACAAAAATTGAAACAAAAGCACTAGTGTTAAGCAAATCTCCCCTCCCTATACTACATGTGCGGTATTATAAAGAATTTCTTATTATTATAACTCAATTTTAACAGAAACAGAACTTTTTATGTTACACAGATATTAGAAAATTTTGAACTTTTTTTTCATTTACCAAAGAGTTAAATGGAATGATAGTAAAATATATTGTGAGATATTTATAATTATTCATATGTTTAATAAGTGTGCAGTGGTTACATGTGGAATGTTGCTTTTTTTAAGGTTTTAGACACTTTAGGACAGCTTTGGACGCTTTAGTACAGTTTTAGACACTTTAGTACAGTTTGGGACAGTAAAACCCGCACGACCTGTCCAAAACTAGTTTTGGGCGTCTAAAACCCCAACCCTGTGCAATATGTTATCTATCGCCGACCATAAATTTCTCAACCGTTGATCGTAGGCATATAGTTTCAATTACAAAAACGTTTCAAATGAGCTAAATATTCATATTGTAGCATTATTTAAAGTAAAAAATCAATTTTATAAAAATTATGATAACTAACTTTTTATACGGTCCCCCAGTCCCTATAGTTATATTTAGTAAATGTTTACTCATATCATAACAGACATAACACAAAAAGTTTGACATCTGTACGACAAAAAATTTCCCAGTTATTAAATTTCAAAGTTTGACAATTTTGCACATGATTCTGTCCTTCATTAAAGGATCAGTTAAAAGATGAATTAAAGTAATTCGAGATCAAAATCACAGTACAATGTCCTTTTTATGGCAAAACCACCTTTAGCCGGTATCACCAAATCGGGAAATCACCAACGAGGGCTATTTCATCTGAAAATTTGAGCTAACTTTTAAGGGTCGAACGACATTCAAAAGTATCGACAATACCGGCTAAATGTGGCTTCGTCGTAAAAAGGACATTGCACCCTGATTTTGATCTCGAATTACTTTAATTCATCTTTTAACTGATCCCTCAATGAAAGACAAAATCATGTGCAAAAATATCAAACTTTGAAATTTAATAACTGTGTCAATTTTGCAGTACAGGTGTCAAACTTTTTGTGTTATATCTGTTATGATAAGTGTAAATTTTTACTAAATATAACTATATGGACTGGGGGACTGTATAAAAAGTTAGTTTTCATAATTTTTATCAAATTGATTTTTGACTTTAAATAATGCCACAACATGAATATTTATCTCATTTGAAACGTTTTTGTAATTGGAACTATATGTCTACGATCAACGGTTGAGAAATTAAAGGTCGGCGATAGATAACATATTGCACCCTGTATACTAATAAAAGAAAGATGTTTGTCCATCTGTCTGTTTGTTGGCGATGGCTAGCCAAAACCAGCATACCTAAAGGTATGAAAATTTGGATAAGGAAAGGTGAAGACAGGTCCAAATGCAACTAAGGCTCAGACTTTTCCTTTTTTGATAATTCGCTGAGCTATTAAAACTCTAATGAACATCACAAAATAGCAAGTTTCCATCCTTCTATTTATTGTGCCTGAACCTTTATGGGTTTTATTAAGACCTTCACACAGGCAAAAGTGAAGTCTTAATTTTTTTCTGCATTTTGAAATCACGATCGCCAACTCCATTATAGAGTTATTTTTTAAAAATAAACACGAAAATTTTCAGCTTACCTTTCCTGTTCCAATAGTATCTTTCATTAAAAAAATATTAATATTCCAAAAACATTTTTACTAGATCTTGACTACATATCAATTTACTTACCGGACAGAAGAAAAAAAAAAAAACATTCAGCTTACTTTTCCAATTCTGGCAGTACCTTTGGTTTTTAAAAATACTAGCATTTACTATTTTTTTTTAATATTTCTCAAAGACCAATTTGCAGTATTTGCATTTTTTCTCCACGAATGAAAATACAAAAAATTCCCTTACTCCCAGTTCTTTCTTGGCTCTAACGATATCTTTGGTTTAAAAAAATATTAATATTTACTATTTCGAAGAAATTATTTTCTGAAAGTCATTTCATGGATTCACCAGGAAATTTCTCTTTTTCTTTTTCCTTTTTTTTTCTCTTTCAGTGCTTTTGAAAATAATACTTCCCATTTTAAGACAATTTATTTTTGTAAATTTCTCAAACTATTATTAAACCTCTAGTGGTGATAAAAAATACTCTACAGAAGAGCTGTACTCTACTGAGCAGCTGTCAAAACACAACTTTCTGCAGAAAAATTAATTCACAAACATCTGTTTAACACCCACATATGTTTTTAGAAAGCGAGTACATTAACCACAGGAATTGATGAGCAATGTAATATTTAGACAATAGATAGACAAATATTTAAAAAATAAATATTTTTAAGTTTTTCAATAACCTTGAAATAATATAATAGTTATTATAGTCATAAAAATAAATACAACAATCATTTCACAAAAAGGATTTCTATCTGAAAACTTACTGGGTATCCAAGTCGTTTAGTACTGCTCTAGTATATTCAAATGATCCCATTTTTTCCATGATATCTAAAGCATATAATTTAATTTCTATATCAGTTGTCCTTTGCCTAACAATATCTGGAAGAGTTAAAAAATATAACAAACTTTTAATATACAGAAAAATAGTTTTACAATAAAGTCAATACTGTGAAACCTGTACAGTTTCATATTAAAGGTTTTTACAGTTTATAAAAGGATTAAAAATCTGTTTTGTTTACATATTTCTTCTTTTTGTTTGACTACAAATTACAAATACTTGAATAAAAACTAAAATGCAATAAAGAAATCGAGGTGTTTATACGAACTTCGAAATGCCTGGGAAAATAATGAGTATTAAAAAAGTTAGAGAATATCTTAATTGTTTATGCTCTATCACTATTCAAATTTGTTCCTTCAAAAGAGTATCAATATTGCTCTTTCATACAAGAACTTTGATAAAATTATTGATTTTTTTCCTTGCCAATAAGGGAAACTCATAATCAAACGGGCAATATTTTGCCAGCATTTTATAGTTTCCATGGAAATATTTATTTGTGACATAGAATGTTCCTGAAGTAAATGTATTACTTAATTAAAATGATAATTTAACAAGCTTTTAAATGGTACAGAATTACTGCTTAAAGATTGAATCCTAATTTGGTTCCCTAAATGTTTTTGTTCTTTAATTCCTCAAATAAATCAGGTGATAGGAGGAAGACTGTGCACCCAAATCGAGCAATGCAGATATTTTAGTGTCATCTATATTAAAGTAAATAATGGGGAGGATACATTCACCTGCATCCATTACAGTGGCAATAATTTTGGTCATCTGGGATCTGCCAGATGACCCTTTGCTTTATTTATTACTGTCTAAAGATCCCTCTTTCCGTTTCCCGAAATTTCTTTTTACTGGTATTCTATATCTTTTTTCTTGCTTGCCTTTATGACTATAATTTTGATGATTTTGCCATTGCTTGTTGCTGTTCTTATTTGTGTGTGGTTGTGGATTTTCCACTGTTCATTACTGGCATTGTTGGCATGGTTAAGAAATGGGAAGGCATAATTCTAATGAGCAAAAGTAGTACAGTTACCTCCTGTGGGATAACCAAAATTCAAGAAATGACCAAACAGAGGTTCAAAAGAATTAGGATACGAAAACTGAAAATTAGGGTTCTGCTACAATGTGGGAGGGATTAAAAAGGACTCTAACTAGCAAGCACTCCAAATCTCTGAGAACTCCCTATACAATTCCCAAAAGAAGTCACACATCCATTGATAATGTTGAAATTGAGGATAATTAGTATGGACGTTATTGCAATACAATTGACCCCCGATTTAAAGAATCGCGATTTAACGAATTTCTCAATTTGACGAATTTCTTTTCAGGTCCCGATGAAAATGGTACAATAATACCTCGATTTAACGAGTTTATAATCCCGATTTAATGACTAACTTTCAATGTAAAAAAAATGAAAAAAAGGAAGAAATTTTCTAATATGTTTAAATAAGTTCCTGATTGTCAATTTTCTGAATATGTATCTTGTGACGCAGAAATATGTACATGCGAAAATGTACTATACAATGAGGTCTTTAATAAGTAATAGTAATGGATCAGATGAAGAGGATGAAATAGAGATGAAGCAATATTCAAAGAAGCAGTTAACAGTTTGGATACTTTGAAATGGTATTCGATGGCTCATAATGCTGATGACACTGTCTTCAACTTCGCAGCTTTAGAAAAAAATCGATAAAGAAGCTTGGAATAAAAAAATCAAAACAAAGCAAACAAACATCTATAAAAGATAAAGATATATAACTTATCTATAAAATTTAAATAAATGAGATTTTTTTTTCTTAACTACAATGTTTGTGTTTTATAGTAGTACATAAAAAAAGAATAAATTTCTATACAATGTATTTTCCTTTACAACAAATGTCTAACATCATTATTAAGGTACGTGAGCATTGTTCTTTTTATTTATAGCCATTTTTTGACTTGTTCTGTTGTATACATTTTTTTTTTTTTTTTCCCCAATTCAACAAATAATCTCGATTTAACGAACAAAATGCTAGTCCCAAACAATTTGTTAAATCAGGGCTCGACTGTATTTATTCGCATAGCCATGACAACATCAACTTGTATTATAGTTAGAGACAGTTTGTACAATATTTTCTATTTTAGCCAATATTTTCTATTTTAGCCAAAATTTCCGATTTATTGTTTTCTGCTTTAATTTTAATTGTGCAAAATCACACTCAAGTTGCTCATATTTATCTATTTACAATTGATTTGCCTTCAATAAAGAATTACAAAGATCATCTTTGCTACTAGAGCTGACATTATTCATTTCTTCAAAGTTAGTAGCGTTAAATGCAGTTTCAATATATAAAGCTATCTCCACTGCATTGGAGAATTAACTAATTGCTGTTTTTCTAATTTCAAGAGCGATATCAGATTTGACCGAATGGATAAATTTGTTAAGTTTCATTAATTCAAAAAGTTTTTTTGCATCCCATTTACATGAAAATCCAGAAGCTTCCAAGAAGTTAGCTGCATTTAAATTAAAGCTAACCATAAAGTCACTTATACTTTCATCGGGGTTTTGTTTAAGGGTATTCATGGGCATAATTAAATATTATTTTAGTGCCAAAGATCCCTGTCAATTTTTCTTTAAATTTAGAATAGTCATTTTCAGAATTTAATTCAGTATCAGCTTTTATCTGTTTGCGAGCTGAACCGTTAAGAACAGGGTTAATCTACAGTTGGAGGAGCACTTCGTTAAAAATCTTATTTGAATAAACCATTGGATTAATAATAATTCTCTTTACTGGCTAAGAATATTTATTTAATTAATTGGTTTATTACTATAAATGTTATGCATAGTCATAGACAAGAGTAAAACATAATGTTTTCATTAAAAGTTTCTAAAAATGCAATTTTACTCTGTCTGACAGCTGTTATCAGATTTAGATCATAAATAATTACAAGCCAAATTTAGAATTGCCGGTTGGTGATGCAATCAGGTTTGAGTCAAGCATGTTGGCACCACAAAACCACACTCATTAAAGGATACTGGTCCAATAAAATATAAGATCCTCCCTATCTTAATTAGTTCACTCTCTGCTGATAATAAACAAAATTTGGAGCATATAACAAGGTTGTCAAATAGAAGAGACGGATTTTTGGTACATTTGAGTTGTCTACAACATCTCCGACAATGTAGGTTGCCAAATTATATCATGAAATAGCAAATAAACAAGTTTGATCCACAAAGAGGTTCTAGAGTCAAATTTTATATTTATAATTAAGCTCTCATCAATTCACTACATTTATATATCTTGTCTAATTGCAGATATCAGGCTGCAGTTAATTCTAACTATCCTAGATTTTAAGGGTTATTAAATCTAATCAGTCTATTCGAAACAGTTGGTAGAACCTTCTTAATAGTGTTATAGTTAAAATAATTGTTGTATTAGTCATTGTATGGATTTATCTTTTTATTATTCTAATTATCCCTTCAACCAGGAATTTTTATATGATCTATATGTTAATTATTTTTATATCTGCAATGGACAAAACCATGGTAAATGAGAGGTTTTTACCCTTTACCTCGTGAATATATTTTGGAGTTTTATTAATAGATGTGTAACGCAGTTATTTTCTTAACTTGTCTAGAACTTCCCAGCACAATATATGTTGAACTTTCACAAACATGAGGCATACAGCAGGTCATTTGCACTTCATGGAATTTAATTTCTATGCATAAATTCCTAAATTTCTCTATCTTTAATTTCTTTGAATTTTTTAACTCTGTTTAATAGCCTTAACTCTTGGCTATAGCTCTTCCTCAACATTTCCCATGATTGTATAATTTTTCTTAGTTACAGTCATGTCAATTTTCTCCCACACCTCTTAAATGACTTTCCAGAGTTTTTTTTTTTTAAGAGTTCATGATTGGTATTTTTAATGCTCACTTTAACAAACACCTAGCTGGTGCTAAATGAGAATTGTAGTAACACTGGATGAAGGATGGCTTTATTTCAGAGGCTGTAACAAAAATAGTGCATTTTTTTAAAAATCAATCAATGAAAGAAAAATCCATCAAAGTAGGTTAGAGAATGCAAAGAAAAAATTCTCCAAGCATTCATGACTGCTGCTGGATTTTGTTATGAAGGTATATTAATAAAGCTAAAGTAAATCCACTCTATTACCAGCAAAATATTCTAGAACCCATTTTCGAAGAAATCCTAGATTCTATGTGAAAAATATATCAATAAAGAAAAGCTTCATATGGAAAAAATCTCCTGTTACACTTTCAAATCTATTTTTGCCACATTTTAACAAAAAAATAATCACAAACAGAAATAAAATGTGTCCCATTTGAATAAATATCTATAAATTCGCTTGATGATTCCCCCATGAGCTTTTCTGCATTTGGCTTATTAAAGCAATCATTAAGAAGATGCTACTCATGAACATTGAAAAAATTTCAGAAAGTCATCAGAGATGTGTGGGACAAAACTGACATGACTGTACAAAGAAAAATTATACTAACATGGAATTTTCAAGCCAGAGCTATAGCCAAGAGTCAAGATTATCCAATAGAGCCAAAAAGTTTCAAGAAATACAGAATTTATGAGTAGCAAATAGACTAATTTTCCTAATTTTTTTATGTCTACCTTTTTCTTTATTTTTTACTAATATTTTATGTTTTGTGTTGTTTTGTTTGCTGTCTTGAAACACAGAAGTAAGCTTATATAGGGGATCATCATTTCCATCTGGCAGTAGAGTAATTCCATGGTGGCAGTCCACTTCTATGACAACTAACAAGATAAGGAATGAATGATGCAACGGCCTAGCTATGGGACCGGGTCTGTTCCAGCCCCTTTCACTGTATTGAGTTAGGTTCTATTGCAGCACCTGAAGTCGGTGTAATGCATCCTGTGATGTCCAGTATTAGATGCATACACTATGCTAAATTACTTTACTTACAAGAATAACTTCACAAGCTATAAGAATGAAAGAGCACTTATGTAAAACAGAAAGGCTTAAAATGTTTTAGGTAGCAATGCAGACTCATGCTCTCTTAATTTTTGCACTTAGCTGTTACATTTTTTAAGGGAAAGAAAAAACTAAAAATATTATTTTATTAAAAAACATGTTAAATACCTCAACATTGTTAAAGCCCAATTCCATTTTTCGAAAAACTGACATTTGATGGAAAATTATACTATATTATATTAGATGTAAATTTCCAACTGGGCGAAAAATGTCTGGACCAGGATTCGAACCCGGGACCTCCTGGCTGAAGCCGCCAGTGCTCTGCCATCTGAGCTATCCCGGACGATCCTGGTCAAACTTTTTCACCCAGCTAACCTTGATGATGTATCATCAAGGTTCGACCAGAATCGTCCGGGATAGCTCAGATGGCAGAGCACTGGCGGCTTCAGCCAGGAGGTCCCGGGTTCGAATCCTGGTCCAGACATTTTTCGCCAAGTTGGAAATTTACATCTAATATGATTTGTTTACCAATTAGAATAATTGTGTTAATATTAATCTAGTATACTATATTAATTACATTTTATGAGCTTAAATGTTAACCCTAATTTTCATTACCCACATGCCAAAGTGAATGGTGGGTTTTAGAGAACTGCAGATTACACTGATAATTTTATCATGCCTTTACATTTTAAAAATAAAAATGTTAAAAACATTTCTAACATTTGAAATATATCAAATTTTTCTTAAGCACAGTATTAAAAACAACTAGCAATATAAAAACATTTTACACATTAATTGTATGTCAATAATCAACACAAAAAAGGATACTCATAAGTCTAGGGTCATCTTTATTATTCCGAATAGAATGTATTACTGGAAATGAAAATTTTCCTTCAGTTAAATCTTCACAAAAGCTCTTATTTTCTGTGTACTGGGGAGATATAAAGCTTATTAAAATTAAAAATTCAGTTCAAAATATACAATAATGTAACAATAATAAATCAAACTTACTTCTTTTGATTTAAGATTAGCATAATCATCTCTTATTTGAAAATACAGTCCCATAAGAGCTATGATTTTGGTAAAGTCGCTGAAATGAATCATTTAAAGAAGAAAAAAAAGCATCAGTTTCATAATCTGAAGCCAATAGCAAATTTAGAAAATACACTAAAAGCAATTTAGAATGGGAAAATTCCATGGCCAATACTTATTATCCTTCCCATTTACAGTTTTTCCCAATAAAAAATAAGATATTTTTTCATTAAAATGCAGAGATATTGCAAATCAAAATAGTACCCTCTCTCTGGTTACAATGCAAAAGTGTCAATTTTTTTTTTTTTTTTTTTTTTTTTTTTTTTTTTTTTTACCATTTTCAGCTTTATTATTCAAACAACAAAACTTTCAAGAATTTTGAATAACTTATAATTAGAGCAATTACAATTTTGAAGAGTTTTTCATGGCCGCGAGAGCAGATGGTAATAAAATTCCTACTAAAATAATGAGGGCAATCTTATAAGAAAATCATGTTTTTTTTTGTAAATAAAAGTTGTTTCTTATTTCATCTTTGAGGATCTAGGGAATTTAGCAGAATATGTTTCACACCTTTAACATTACCAAATACCTGAGAGCAAAGAAATTTAATAAACTATTTCTGTAGACAAGTTAAAGAAATCAGCTGTATAAACTGTCCTTTGTGATTCTGTTAGCAGATTTTACTAAATCAGAATCAAACATGAAACTAACTTTTCAAATATGAGATATGCAGATTTTATAATATTAATATATATATATATATATATATAAAGTAATATTTGTCAAGAGCGAATTTGAAGGGATTGGAAATAAAATTCTGTTTTAATAGGTAAGTAGTCTGTAAGCAGGTTTTCTTGGTACACCATCTATCATAATTGACTTGCAACCTTTTTGCTTAGACTCTGAAACATTTTCAATTTAAGGGCAATAGACAGGTTTCTTTTTCACATGTTTTATTGTGTGTATATAAAAGGGCAACCCAGAAAATAAGTTCCATTAAGCAATTAAACAAAAGGAAGTGATTTTTAGAAAAAAAAAAACTTTTATTTTAAAATGAACAATGCTTAGATTATTTAATTTAAACATAGTTGCCACCATTGTTAAAGAATTTATCATAGCAGGGTACATGCTTTTGTATGCCCTTGTCATAGAAAGATGCCAGTGTCATAATGGTAAATCTTCGGTTTTCTTAATCTTCTCTTCTACTTCTGTAACCAAATCATCCTCAATCAGAGACAGCTGACCAATTTTTGTTCATCGTGTACATTTTCATGTCCTCCATCGAAACTTCATAACCATCTCCTTACCATTGAATCACTCATTGTGTTCAGCCCGTAAACTTTAACAACTTTTCTATGAATTTCAATTGGTTTAGTGTTCCTAGCATTTAGAAAGCAGATAACAGACTGTAACTTTTTTGCGGTGGGATGTTCAATTTTTTAAATGTTTTAAATGCTCAACATGCAGCTGATACAATACTCAGCGATCTACAGTGGCAGTCATAAGTTTCCGGCTAGCATAAAACTTTTAGTCAATTTGTAAGTACACCCATATGAAGAGGAATCTCAAAGTGATATTTATACATTTTATTGACATAATAGTTAGGAACTTATTTATGGAATAACAAATAATATCAATAAATTTAATTAACAAAATTAATTGCAAAGGAAAATGCATGTTCTCAAAAGTTTCCAGCCATCTTGGAAAGTTTGGAAAAAATTGGTGTTATGGTAGAAAATAACAGTGATCAACAACATTTACAATTAGTATTTTGTCATTATACCTTTAGCAATAAGTACTGCAATGCAGCGATGTGGCATCGATTCAATGAACAGTTGAAGATTGTCAGTGGTAAGTTTTTTCCACTCTTCTTACAATTTTTGGGAAAATTCTGCTGAATTGAAATATGTATAATTCCACACCTGTTTGTCAAGTTCGTTCCAAAGATTTTCTATTGGATTCAGATCGGGTGATTGAGTTGGCGATTTCAAAAGGGAAATTTTTTTGTGCAAAAACCACTGCTTGACGATCTTGCATGTATGCTTTGGGTCGTTATCATGCTGAAACAAATAGTTGCAACCACAATTTTTCCTCCAATAAGGTAGAAAATGATCTTGCAAGATATCCTTATACATTGCACCATTCATCTTACCATGGATTTCAACTAACGGATTGACCCCTTTTCTAGAAAATGCTCCCCACAGCATAACATGTCCTTCACCATGCTTCATTGTAAGAATAAGATATCTTGAATCATATCTTTTGTTTTTAGGTCGTCTGACATAGTGTCTGTCATCACTCTCAAAAAGGCTGAACTTCGATTCATCAGAAAATAGTACTTTTTTCCAGTTTTCACTTGACCGGTCTTTGTGTTCCTCGGCAAATGCCAGCCGGGCTGTCCAATTTTTTTTTCTTGTGAAATGTTTTTTAACACCGACTCTTGCATAAAGTCCTTGCATAAAGTAAGTGTTTTGACACGGTAGACCGACTTATTTCAGCAATATTTTCACTCCTTAAATCACGGGATACTGCAGCAGTATTTTTATGTGAGTCATCAACTGCTTTTCTCCTGATAATTCTATCTGCACGAATAGACGTTTTCCGGCGTCTCCCAGACCGTGGCAAGTCCAGAAGGCCATGGCCATCTTTATATATTTTTTTAAATATCATTCACAATAGATTTTCCGATCGATAACTTTGCCGCAATCTCACAAGAAGATTGGCCCTTAAGCGACAAACATATCACTCGTTTATGAACAATAATTGTTGAACTTTTCATTTTTGAATTTCAACTATGTTATTCAAGTTGATTAAATAACAAATACAGCCAAAAAGTCACTTTACCGATAGCAAAAGCTAACGAATGATGAATGGCTGGAAACTTTTGCACACGTGAATTTTGAATTCCTCCCCTTTGCATCAAGTGTCTCTATTATCCAATCAAAATGATCACGTGGTCAGAGGTCATTTGCATATTGCAAACTTTCGGAGAAATTGCACTTCTTCTTCGCTGGAACATTCTGTCAAACAAATAAAAAAAAACTAACTGGCAAGAAACTTTTGACCGCCCCTGTATCTACAAATAACTTCAATTGTGTACCAATAAGTCAGAAAAGTGGACGCACATGCGTGAAATCACGAATGTATTGCTTCAACGGCAAAAATTGGACTTACTTACTGGATTGCCCTCGTATATGTTACTTTTGCATTTACCAATACCATGTACTGGATTGCCCTCATATATGGTACTTTTCTGTTATACCAACACCATGCCAAAATGTATGCTAACGCACTATTTATTTCAACACTTACTGTACAAAGTATTTTTATTGTAAACCACGACAAAAATTTTGCCATGTCATTTAATAAACATGAATCTTTTTTTCTTTTTTTTTTTTTTAGTTTAATCGTAACCACACAAAATATCGTAACTTTCTACTTTCCTAATCAAAAATATTTTTAATTAAATTATAATTTACATTTTTTGCTAACGTTGAAAGGATTTTCAATTTAGCAGTTACCTGATGATGGGGAGCTGCAATTAAATTGCTTCAGGACAATGGAATTAGACAAAGAAAGTTTTGTTAAAAAAAAACATCAAATGAAATTAAAGATGCGTTTGGAATAGCTTATGATCATGCCGAGAACATATAAGAATACAAAAGAAAACATGGTTTGAAGCAACACAATTGTATTTTCTTAATGCTTTGGAGATTATATATTTGTGGTCCCAAGAGCTGACTTTGATTAAGTTTTGTGAGCTTCAACTCCAAATGATTGACAGTAGACTGGAACAGCTATATGAGATAAGTCTGTGCCAATTTTTTCTGTTCATGATCAAATGAAAAATTTAATGGTCCTTTGGTATCAACTATTATGCTTGCCGACAATGGTGCTGGTACAAAAGAAAAATGTCATACATATATATATATATATATATATATATAAAACAAAAACATGATTTGAAGAAAAAATTTAAAAAAACAAAATTTATTTCTTACATTATTTAAGCCCGAGAAGGGACAGATATTAAGATATTTCATTCAACTAGTTCTACATTTAATGCTAAATTTTTGTAACAAATTAGTTAAGCCAATTGAAGATTAAAAAATAAAATAAAATTCATACAATATGATACTTAAAACACACTAAAAAATCAGATTCCGTTCAAATGAAATCAAAATAAATCTTAGGCTTCTTCCATTTTTAATTGAAAATATTTGTATTGTAGATTTTGTATTATGTTTATGACAATTGTACATAAAATGATAAGATGCATGCAAAATACAAAACTTTAAAAAAGTCTAAGATTTATTTCGATTTCATTTGAATGGAATCTGATTTTTTAGGGCGTTTTAAGTATCATATTGTATGAATTTTATTATTTTTTTTTAAATCTTCAATTGGCTTAACTAATTTGTTACAAAAATTTAGTATTAAATGTAGAACTAATTGAATGAAATATCTTAATGTCTGTCCCTTTTCGGGCTTAAACAATGTAAGAATTTTTTTTTTTTTTTTTTCTTCAAATTATGTTTTTGTTTAATATGTCAATTTTCTTTAATAGCTACTGCATTCAGACAAACTCATTTCAAAATTAATAGAAGGTATCATCATCAGGCTTTGATGTATGCAGTATTGCATCACAATGTGTGATGCAGTTTACCAATGTATAATTCAAAACATTTCACCACTGTAGTAATGCAGGTTGCTGTAGTTTGGAAAAAAACTTCCATTCTGAGCGTAAAAAATCTATAATCAAAACAAAAAAAAATTAACTTTACTTAAATTTAAATACCCTATTTCTCACTCAGGATCGCTATGAATGCAAAAATAAATTGTGTTGAATCCTTACTGCTAATATTTAACAATATTGTAGCTGTGATACAGTTAAAAAATAAAAGTTTTACCTAAATTTTGTTACTTTATTTTCTCCCAAGGGGTGATGTAAACACATCAGAAAATTATTACTTAGGTTTAACTTGGGGTATAAATAGTTCTCATCTCGGATAAAAAATACATTTTAAAATTTAAGTTATGTAATTCCTCACTAAGTTCGCTACCTGCGTAAAAATAGCTATCCATTTGAAACTTTTTACTAAAACTTGAACAAAGTAAAAACTTATTCTGAAAATATCCTTTTTATTTCCATTATACCCCATATTCACCTTTTTAATTCTTGAAAAAAAAAAAAAAAAAAAACTAGTTCAATTTAATATTTTACGTGGATATCTTTCAATTAAAAAAAAATAAATTATTATTACAGCTTTTGAAATTTTTGCAACAATGAAGAAAAATGTTACATTTTCTATGAAAAACGTCCATTGATTTTCAATGAAAAAAAACGAAATTTGGAATTATTAAGAAAAATATTTGAATAATGTAAAAAAAAAAAATTAGCCCATGTTTCTCTCTGGGTTATAATTCACATATATGCAAAGGCATTTTACCATTCGTTTTGACCCTGACGTCAGGCAAAGGTTTTTGCACTCTAAATTTATAATATCATTAGAATTAGTAATGAGTAAAAAAATGAGTGGCATCAGGGACAAAAAGGTGGGAAGAAAAAATTAAAGTTATGATCTCCATGGACTTTTCTATGTTAAATTAACACTGAGAAGTGACACTGGAAATAAATAAGTATTGTGTTGCCGCACAATACTTAAATATGCATCATTAAAAAAAAATTTTTTTTTTTTTTGAAAACATGTGACAGAAATAGAGCAGTAACTTTTTTACATAAAAAATAATCTCTTAAGGAAATGCTGGAGGTCTTTCTACTTGATGCAAAAATTAGCTTCTTTAAAAATAAAAAACATAGATGCTCCTTCTAAGCATTTAGCAAATTTTGAAAAGCAGTAACACAGTCAGTCGGACAAAAAAAAAAAAAAAATACTCTGTGCATTTTAATCTCTAAATTGTCACAAAGAAAATCATTTCCATATTAAAATAGAAACAAACTTTGAAATATATAAAACAAACACCTAATTTTGAAACTAAAATACAATTCCTGGCCCCCAAATTAACTTAGATATAATTTTGAATTAAATTTCTGCGATTAGTTCTAGAGAAATTCAATATTAAAAAAATTGCCAATTTGTGGTGTCATCTCAAAAGTGAAAATCATCAATTTAAAGTTCAGACAATTATCTTTTTTTTTTTCTTTTTCTTTTTCCAATGACTAGATGGTCTTCTAAACTGTTGTGCAGATTTTTTTTTCAGCATAATTCAAAAACTACTTATCAGATTGAGCTGTAATTTTCAATTATTGTTATTAGAAGATTCAAGAAATAAATTTATGCTAAGAAAAATCACAGGTTATATATATATGTTTTAATAGTTTTTTCATAATTCATATTTCACATATAAAACTTTTATAGGTACATGAAAATCACATAATTTTGTTTAGAATGGCTAATACTAACACACACACTAAAAAAGATCTGCTTGTAAAATAATTATTGTACCATATATGAATAAAATATTAAAAAATGCTTTAACATTAGAAGATTAAAACTTCGCTACTTTTATAACTTCTAAATTTCTTGGCCGAATGGCTTCCTCTTTGGTTCCCAAAGTTAAAATTTGCCCTAGAATCAAAATATGAAGTTAAATTTCGGTATTAGCATTAAAAATGTTTAAGTCTGTTACTATTTCAATATGGAGGCGGTTTCCCCAAGCTTTTTTTTTTTTCATATACAAATTTAAAGAATACAATTCCAGTCATAGATTTATTTCAGTTTTTTATTGGACAATTTTGGGATTCAAATATATATGGAATTCAGATATGTCCTTGTTATTCTGACCAACAGTTACAATCAATTCTTTTTATTCCCAGTCTACAATATATATGAAAAAAAATATAGATAAACTTGATAATTAAAATCACTAACCTTTTATTATCACTGAATAGCTGCATTAATCTCACACCTAAGCCAAAGAGCCCACCAGTTTCTGGGAAAAAATAAAACATTACACACATAAAGCTCACACATACACATTGTTATCAAAACACAGCATTGTATGGTAGCAGCAATTCTACATACTTCTTTTAACCATTTCTTTATATTCATCTTCTGTTGGACATAAAAAACTGTCTCTCCAGTATATTTCCATTCCTTGGCCACGATGAAGCTCCAGCAATTGTTCTAAAAAGTCATATGAAAAGAGCTAAACATAATGAAATTGTATACTTTAGATTTTACCTTAAAAAAAAAACCGAAAATAAAATAATTGTATCTTCAGATGTAAAATAACTACATTTTCATCATATGTACTTACAAAAGAATTATACCTGAAACAATTAAAAAATTATTTAAATGAATGGAAAACTATACATATTTAATTTATCCTTATTAATAACTTAAATTCACATTACAGTATAGGATCCGTTATCCAGAATGCTTGGGACCTGAGATATTCCTGATAAGGGATTTTTCCGTAATTCGGAATACCTTACAATAAATGTTAAGAACAGTATAAAATAATGGTATGAAATGTATAAAATATGAATAATATATGAAAATACATAATTATAAATTAGTTAATTTAATAACTTAGTTACACAAAATAAAAAAAACCTTCTAAATTACAATTCAAATAAAAAAGAAAGTTACATTAGCATATAAGAAGAGAGCAGAATCCTTTGATTTGGTTTTTTAGAATATTTTTATTAAGATTGGTTGTTTATAGTGTGTCTTTTGCACTAATTGCTTCTGATACTGGTACAATTTGCTGTTTGTGGGAGTAGCTTGTTTGTTGCATTCCACAAATCAATTCATGTTCAATTGAAAAATATTAATAGCTCATTTGAAATCTTTTTACCACCTCATTCTGCTTATCATTTTCACTTCCATTAGACATATCCTTTGGCATTATGTCACAAATCTCACTGTCAGTCATCTGATCACTTACAGGAGTAGCATCATCAGCAATTAGACAATCTTCTACTGGTTCTTGATCCAACAATTGAGCTTCTGAACATGATGTCCAGTTCTTCAGCTTAGTCCAGCAGATCTGTAATAATTTCTTTCTATTTTTAAATTTTAAAGTCTTCAACTTCATGCTCATTCACACCATTAAAAAATATTGCATGATTTTACGTTTTTGAAATGAAACAAATTATTTTTCAGTTATCATTCTGCATTCCGGATTTCAGAGCATTCTGGATACGGGGTTTCTGGATAACGGGTCCCATACTATATAAGTATTGCATAAAATGCAGTGCATTAAGAAATTATAAGACCACTAACAGCCCAGTGGTTAGGGTGTTGAATTCAGAATTAATTAGGGAAAAGCTGGAAATTGTTTTAATCTCTTCAGTTTAGATCTAGAATGAATATGTTATGTTTTTCCCCTCGTACTAGGTGAGTGTTAGGAAATATGTATAGATTTATAGTAAAAAAACACATTTATTTATACCATAACAATATCGCAAAACAACTAACTCTGTCAAAAACACTGTCAATACAAATGTTGTAGGGCTTAAAATTCTGAGCAAAATGAGTACCTACAATTAATACTTTTGTTGAACATTTATGCCACAATTCTACTTCAAAGTTTTAACCCCATAGTCAGGGGTTGAACACAGAAGTAATTAGGGGAAAACTGGAAATTGTTTTAATCCCTTTAGTCTGGGTCTAGAATGAACGTACTAAGTTTTCCCCATCTACTAGGTGAATGTTAAGAAATATGCACATATTTAGAGTCGAAAAACACAGTCTTTTTAACTACCTTATAACTATCTCAAAACAGCTAACTCTATGAAAAACATTGCCAATACAAGTGTTTTAGGGCTTAAAATTCTGAATAAAATGAGTACCCACATTAATATTTTTGTTCAACATTAAGGTTGAAATTCTATTTTAAAATTTTGCCTTAATCGCTAATTAAGAGCTTGAAGCCAGGGGGGACCAGGTTACCTTAACAATATCTCAAAACAGCTAACTCCAAAAATTGTCAATACAGATGTTGTAGAGCTTAAAATTCTGAATAAAATGAGTACCCGCATTAATATTTTTGTTCAGCATTAAGGCCGTAATTCTATTTTAAAAGGAAGAAGGGGCAAGAAAATTCACCAAATATTTTTTACAATATTGAAATAATGCCAAATACCTATTTTTATTTTATCGATAAGCAGCATTATGTGTTTCTTTTTAAAAAACTTATTTGCACTTTAACTAATAAGAAACATTTTCCAGAATACTGCCTTTTAGTGGAAGAAAGCATATTAGGTAGACATAATTTTATAAAACCCAAAAATTTGAAATTAAAATGTGCAATATTTTACTTACTCTGTTAAAAGCTTGCAGGAAACTGCCCAGTTATTCGACTGTTTTATAGAAAACGGTTTCATAAGTGCATATACTTTATTGGAGAAGACATCCAGATTTAAAATCTCCATCAGCGCTCTAAACGTAATGACATAAAAATATACTTTCTGATTTTACTTTCCTAGTAATTAAATTATAAATTGATCGTTTCCAAAAAAAAAAAATTATAATAATAATTACGCGATTTTGCTGAAAAAAAAAATCTTGTTTTCCATCAAAAATTAAATTAAAATCACTTCAGTGGTTATTGAGAAAAAGGTATATGAATGATAGCTGTTTTACATGCCATTTCAATACCGATACCGTTAACCTCAAACCATAGTTTTAAAAGAAACATTTTTTTTACACAAAAATTATAATACTTTTTTTAATATTACGAAGGTTTTAAACTTTTATGAATTTAACTTAAGATGCTCATATATGATTCGAAAATCATTTTTATTTAAACCATCATAGTCCTTTTCGTAAAATAACGAAGTTTAAAAATGTGCTATTGGTTGACCTTGAATTCCTATAGTGATAAGGCTCCTGCACACTCAATTTGTCACTCGCCCCCCTCCCTCCAATCCTTACGCTTTATTTTCAATCTGCTTCATTTTAATACATAAGCACTGTTATTCACTATATATACGTCTTATTAAATACTACCCATATTTCAAATACAATATCAGAAATAATAAACAATATTCCCAGCATTTACAAATCAATTTTGAAATATGTTAAAAATCAAAAAATGCACTTTTTAAGTTTTTAATTTGTTTATTGCGGCAAAAGTTTACCTAGCAGGAGGAGGAAACTTAGTATGTTCATTTCTGATATATCTCAAAGGGATTAAAACAATTTCTAGTTTTCCCCTAATTAATTCCGAATTCGGCCTTTTTTTCATCCCCCACCACTGTGCCAAGATCACCATAATCAAGAGGTTAAACCATAATTCTAAAAAAATCCAAAATAAAGACGTAAAATAATTACAAAAACATCATAAACGCCTCAATGAATTAAGAAAAAATACATGTCTATAAGAATTAAAAGCAGGGTAGACTGATAAGCGGGTCTGTTCTGGCTTCAAACCCTTAATTAGCAATTTAGGCTAAACTTTGAAATAAAATTGTGAGCTTAATTTTCAACAAAAGCATTATGTGTGTGTATTCATTTTACTCAGAATTTTAAGCTCTACAACATTTGAATTGAGAATGTTTTTAATAGACTTAGTTTTTTTGAGATATTGTTATGGTAACTAAAAAAACCTATTTTTCGAATATAAATCTGTACATATTTTCTAACGCTCACCTATTACGAGGGGGGAAAACTTGATATATTCATTCTAGACCTAAACTAAATGGATTAAAATAATTTCCAGCTTGCTTTTCCCTAATTAATTGCAAATGTGGCCTTTTTTCCCTTCCCTACCACTGGGTTATAACGAATTGGTGCACTTCTGAAGAAGACACAATATGCAAATTTTTAGCATGTGTATTTAAAATTGATCGTAGAATGTTTACTGCTACAATTGCTACATTAAAATTTAAGTTATATTTTATTAAAATCTTCTCATTTTTTTAAAACGTAGATAAGGTGACTGTTAAGAAATTATAAGACCACCTGAGGAAATTAGCGTATTATACGTCACATCAGAATCATTATAAAACATACGTATTTTTATATCGAGAAAGTATTCTCGAGAAGCAAAGGTGCAGGTTTAGATTGTGTTATTTATGAAATATTTGAAGATACCGCGGGGTAAGAGTTGCCTGCTGCCAATTTAAGAAAAATTTGGTTTTATAAGGGTGCTGGTAAATCTGAACGAGAAATAGCTTGGTTAATGAAACATTCTAAAACTGCCATCACAATGAAATAATTAGGAAAAAGGATTCAAATAAAATTAAACGATCTGGAAGAAAAGGGATTTTGACAGTACGAGATGATTGACAAATATTTCGATTATCAACTCAAAAAAGGTCTTTCAACTTCGGAAATTTCGAACCTTTTCAGCAAAAGAACCTCACATATAACACAGTTTGGAAGAGTCTGAAATCAAATAGTAATGCAAAATGTATGAAACTGTTAAAAAAAAATAATGTTACTGAAACACCATAAAGAAGAAAGACTGAAATGGGCTAAAAATGCCATGTCATGGGACAAGAAACGGAAACAAGTGATATTTTCAGGTGAAAAAAAATTTAATCTTGATGGTCTGGATGGTTATAAACACTATTGGCATGATTTGAGGAAGGAACCGAAACAATGCTTCAGTCGACAAATGGGAGGAGGATCAGTGAAGGTTTGGGGAGCTTTTAGTCATAATGGATTATGCGATTTAACCCGAATTTTGGGACGTACGAATTCGGCGCAATATCAAGCTATGTTATATGATCATTTGATACTGTTTGAAACTTTTTTAGGTGGTGCTGACTGGATGTTTCAGCAGGACAATGCTTCTTGCCATGTGCTTAAATCCACCCAGCAATGGTTTAAAAAAGAAAAAATTATGTTTTGCCATGGACAAGTTGAAGTCCAGACTTAAACCCTATGGAAAATCTTTGGGACGTATTAAGTCACAAAGTTTATGCTAATCATAAACAGCTTCTATCTGCTAATGAACTAGAAGTAGCCATTGTAACAGAATGGCACAATATTTCTGAATCTGTACTTAATCACCTGGTCACTTTTATGAAAAATTTTTTATGTTTGAGGTTCTAAGGAAAAATAGAGGACCAATATCGTATTAATTTACATATTATTTTTGTTTTTAGGCAAGTGCTCTTATAATTTGTTAACAACGCATTTTTCAATCACTGCTTATATTTTTGTTAACATACTTATTTATTGCATTAATCAAAATTATTGCAAACTAATTTTAATAAATTTGTTGTATTTTGACGTCTCATGTATTTAAATTATATTTAGAGCCTTTATTTACTTCACAATTTTCAAAATCAACATGGTCTTATAATTTCTTAATGCACTGTATATATATTTTTTGATCCAAAAAAATTTGGAATTTTTTATTTATGACTTAAGACAGGATTGCTATTTTGTCTATTTTTTTATAAAACTAGCAGACCCGCCCGGCATTGCCCAAGGTCCATAAATAATAACCTTAAATAAAACTCAAGTTTGTATGATTTTATATCTTTTGAAATTCTTTTAAACGAACCTAATTTCAGAGGCCCCCATTGCCTTCCACAGCTTCTAGTGTGTTCCCAACAAACTTCGTTCAGAATGAGCCTGTAACCTAGTTGTCCGCTACCTAACACAAGATGTACCGGAAGTGCTCTGCAAGTGCCAGAGACAATCGAAAATCAAGTTGAGTGTACTAAACCTCCTTTTCTGCTTCTAGCTGTTTCATTTCTTCTCTCTCACCAGCAATGACTTCAAGTCAAAAGTTAACAAAATTTTCTTCATAATCCTTTGATTCAGTCACCAACTTTATCTAATCAATAATTCTTGAACTCTGAGGCACAACTATACCTAGGTCATTACAGAATGTTAACAAATCTCCTTTTCTAGCTTTATTCAGAACGGACATTATTTAATTTGTTGACACTTCAGCAGAACAAAACATTACACTATCTCATAGGGTTGATTAAGGATGATCTCGAATCACACATCAGACAAACAGTTCATTTTCTCATATTATAAATTTCAGTTAAAAAAAATACTTTTCTTTTTTGACTCAAGTACAAAATAGCTTCGTTGCTCAAATTCAAATCATCCAAATCCTGAACCGAGCCCCCAAAACTGTGAGATTAAGGTGAATAATGTATTGTTTAATCAAAACTGATATTCTTCAAACTGTGGATATGTATAAAAAAGGTTTAATAAATGATCAAACATACAACTTAACATTCAAATAACATTGTACAACTGAACAATAATTACCACATACCCAGGTCATTACAGAATATTAACAAATCTCCTTTTCTAGCTTTATTCAGAACGGACATTATTTAATCGAAAATCAAGTTGAGTGTACTAAACCTCCTTTTCTGCTTCCAGCTGTTTCATTTCTTCTCTCTCAACAGCAATGACTTCAAGTCAAAAGTTAACAAAATTTTCTTCATAATCCTTTGATTCAGTCACCAACTTTATCAAATCAATAATCCTTTTTTATACATACCACAAAAGCTTCCCTGAGCCTTGCATTAAAAAAATCACCCACCACAACTATAGCTGAAAACTATAGAACCACCACATCTCGCTCTCCTCTTTTCACTTCACTTTTTATGAGTCTTGCTTGAGATATCATGTTCATTGAGCCATTGAGTCTATTATCTTTTATTCCCACATGTATATGTGATATTTTGACATAAAAGTTGTTTCTTGAATGGGAAGAATCGATATATTTTATTTATTATTGTTAAATTCTGCACTTTTAATTTAGAATTTTAAATTTATTAAAAGTGGGCAAAATAATATTTTGTCTGTAATGTTTTTTTTCCAGAAATGAAAAAATCAGACAACCCTGCTTAAGATATTTAATATTTCATTACTTAATTAAAAATTATACGCCCAGCCAGCTTAAAAGATTTAACCTGTTCAGATTTAATGTACAATGCCATAGAATGCTTTTCAATTGTAAGTTATAGTTTGTTTCACTTTACCTTGTCAGCATTGGGAAAGCAACAGAATGTACAACTCTGCCTTGAGAACTAGTTCTCAATTATTTTAAAATTTAAAATAACTAAAATACTTATGAATGTATAAATCAATGTCAAATTACAGAAATAATGTTTTCAAAGCATATATTTGAAATTATCCATACGTTAAAAATAATTAACTTATATGTAGTTTGTAACTAAATCAAACAAATATATTGTCAATAGTGATATAATGAATTACACTTTGGATAGGAACTGGTTTTCAAGGTCAAGTATCTGATGCAATAACTATGCTTTTGTACCAATTTTATAGCATTCACTTTGCTACAATTAGCTACCTATCATTTTCACTTGTACTATTTCAATTCCACTTTTTAACATGTTGATAAAGTTTTGTTACTATTAATCACACAAATTGTGATTAATTCACTTATTGTTAAATTCATTAATAAGTTAAATATTTATTTAAGCCATCTTTTTTTGTACTCTAGACACCATTAATTTCGTATAGTTTATTTTGCCATCGTTAATCACAGATAATTCTGCCATTAGACAAGGTGAAGCAAATTACTTTAAAATACTGGTGTCCAGAGCATTTGGAGCACTGATTTACGCGGGGCACCGGGCAACACTAATCATACTGCTTAAATTGTCAATGTAAATTGTTAGCATAATGATAATAAAATAATCTTTGATTCAATAATATATTTACTTTTACTACATTTTAGCAATTTAAAAATTAATTGTAATAATTTACTGTATTACTTTACTAACTTTGTATTACTTCTTACTTTGCATTATTTTACTTTACTCATTTATATGCAATTTGCATACACCCTCTTTTTTTATTGTTAAGTAATATAAATTTGGAATTGATGCTCATTTTATATTATTTTGTTATTTTCTTTTCTGCAAATTTAAGACAGATGGTAGAAAAAGAATGCAAAATCCTACCTTTTTTTTCACCCCTGTTTGAATTTGATATTTCTAAGTACTATATATACACTTAATTTTTCGTAACATTATCCATGTAAGTATTATTATTAGGGATGAAATGAATAGTGTTTTTGTCTCGATAAAAAATACTGAGTCTTCAACCCACAGAAAAACTAAACTAAATATCGCCAGATAATTAGTAACTAGTAGCCAAATACCAAAAAGTTAAAATTTAAAACAATTTTGCCTGATATATAACACAATTACTTCCATTTTGATAAACAAGACTTTTTTCCAAGTAAAATCTTTAATGAAAAAATTCCATGCTTTGAGTTTATTTAAGAAGAGGGTAGTCTTACATTTTTAAAAATTAATAAAACTTTAACATTCATGGCTTCTTCCATGAATCAAAACAAAAGAACAAAATTTTTTAATGTTCAAATACAAGCACATTTTAAGATCATAGTGAAATTTTGAAGAAATTAGAAGGAAATATTTACAATCATATGGCATTTATTTGTCAGAAAGGAACTACAGTAAAAAATAAATAAATAATACAATCTATTCAAGTAATGGCAACTCAGAAAGAATAATTTTCCTACTCTTTTCTATTTCACAAGGAATCTTTTAAATGCACCAGAAAGAAGTGAATGGAATGGGCAATCATTTTCAGAGGTACGTTTCAGACATACAGAATGTTCCGAAAATCTTAGAACAAACTTTCAGAAGAGATAATATGGTCAAGACAAACATTTTTTATACAGCTTCTCAATCCATTTATTCTACCAAAAGTACAATGCATTCAATCAAAAACACAGGGTGTATCACAACAAGCTGAAACTGATTTTTTTTTTCCCCCACAAATTTAGCAATAATGAACTTTAGCGAGGTTTTCATTATATTAACTTTGCTAGTATGAATGATGATATCATTGGAAATGACTTAATTTTTGTCAATGACACGGTATGGTATATGTACAGTAGGGTGGAACAAAAAAAAAAGTTTTTTAATTTCGATATGTAATAGAAATAAAAAGTTGTGTAGTGCCTTTGTTAGGACAGTATTAAAATATTTTAACAAACGTGATATATTTAGAGGTCCCGCAAAAGACTTGAATATATGTATTTTTAAGTAAATTTGACGAATTTTGATAAATTTGGTTTAGTAAAAAAAGATATTTTAAAATACCAAATACCTGTGTTCAATTTTTAAATAATACACATAAATTACTATACAGTAGATATTTATAGCTTTATACTGCATACCTTTATTATTTACGCTACTAAATCTTCATCTTTTAAATTCCATTTTTTTAGATTTTAACAGTATTTTGTAATAGAAAGGATTAACTTTACTTTTAACTTAAAAACGCGGCAAAGCATTTTTACTTTTTTCTATCTTTAATAGAAGAAAGTATTGTAATCGAAATTTTTTTTTACTTCCGGTTTTTGACGGATTTACACATTTTAGGGGTCAGAGATCCCCAAAAACATGTTTATAGAAAATGTCTGTCTGCCCGTCCGTCCGTCCGTCCAGTCTGTTGCCATTGTACCATCAAAAAGTGTATAAAGTTATGCATAGAATTGAACCAAATTTTTATTTTAAGTTTTTGGCTATGGCAAGCAGGTCCTCCCTGAATTTGGAAAAAATTCGCCGGTAGGGGGTCATGCTCAGAAATGGTATAATAGAAAGTTTTGTCAAAATCGTTTGATTCGTTATTTATATACAATTAGCTTGACCCACAGTGACACAAAAATGACCCACTAATCTAATTTTCCCAAAAATGGGACTTAGCCCTATGGTCATCTCATGCCCAGAAACGGTGTATTACAAAATTTGGTCAAAATGTTTTGGGCATTTCTTTAGATTCAATTAGCTTGACCTTGGCCAATTGTGACCCAAAATGACCCACTAATCGAATTTTCGCAAACATGTGACTTTGCCCAATGGTCTGCTCATGCCCAGAAACGGTATAATACAACATTTTGTCAAAATCAGTTGATTCGTTTATCAGATACAATTATCTTGACCCACAGTGATCCAAAAATGAACAACTAATCGAATTTTCTCGAACTTGTGAACTAGCCCAATGGTCTTCTCATGCCCAGAAATGGTATAATACCGAATTTTGTCTTAATCGTGTGATTCGTTTTATAGATACAATTAGCTTGACCAATAGTGACACAAAAATGGTTCACTAATCAAATTTTCCCAAACATGGGGATTAACCCAATGGTCATCTTATGCACAGAAACAGTATACTACAAAATTCGGTCAAAATGTTTTGAGCATTTTTTAGATTCAATGAGCTTGACCCTGACCCATTGTGACCCAAAATGACCCACTAATTGAATTTCCTCAAACATGTGGCTTAACCTAATGGTTATCTCATGCCCAGAAATGGTATATTACAAAATTTTGTGAAAATGTTTTGAGCCTTTTTTAGATCCAATTTGCTTGACGCTTACCCATTGTGACCCAAAATGACCCACTAATCGAATTTTCTTGAACATGTGACCTAGCCCAATAGTATTCTCGTGCTCGAGAACGATAGATTACAAAATTTCGTGAAAATCGTAAAGCCATTTTCTAGATAAACTTAGCTTGACCCACAGTGACCCAAAAATGACCCACTAATCGAATTTTCTCGAACATGTGACTTAGCCCAATGGTCTTCTCGAAGTCCAAAACTGTAAAATATAGAATTTAGTGAAAATCGTTAGAGCCGTTTTTTAGATAAAAATAGCTTGTATTAGATGTAAATTTCCAACTGGGCGAAAAATGTCCGGACCAGGATTCGAACCCGGGACCTCCTGCCTGAAGCCGCCAGTGCTCTGCCATCTGAGCTATCCCGGACGATTCTGGTCGAACTTTTTCACCCAGCTAACCTTGAAGATTACAGCAATTAGAATAATTGTGTGAAAATTAATCTAGTGAAAAATAGCTTGACCCGCAGTGACCCAAAAATAACCCGCTAATCGAAACTTCTTGAACATGTGACATAGCCCAATAGTCTGCTCGTGCCCGAAAATGGTTGGATACAAAATTTAATCAAAATCGACTGAGTCGTTTTTTAGATATAATTAGCTTGACCCTGACCCATAATGACCCACTAATCGAATTTTCTCGAACATGTGACCTAGCCCAATGGTCTTCTCGTGCCCAAAAATGCTGAAATACAAAATTTTGTCAAAATCATTAGAGCTGCTTTTAAGATAAAATTTACACATACACACACAATTTTTGCTCGCATTATAATATAAGATTCTATATATGTTAATATAATAATAAGAATTTTTCTGAAGTTTTAATTAATTTCTTGTTATAACATTTTAGCTCTTTTTAGGGTTCTGTACTTAAAAAGTAAAAACAGAACCATTATAAGATCACACCTGTGTCTGTCTGTTTGTCACAGCCATTTTACTTGTAAACTATGGAACGTGGAAAGTTCAAATTGGGGGAAGTAATAAAGACTATTGACCCAAACATTTTTAGATTATTAAACATTCATAAATATATTTAGTAAAAATGTAAAGGGGTTAATTGAGTTATTTAAAAAAAAAAAAAAGCTCTTTCCTTTGCATATCATGAAAGCTTTCATAATGCTGAACTCAAAAATACATTTCTTTTCATTTTAGGTATTATATTTTGAAAGATATCGTCGAAAATGTAGCACAAAAATATGTTCTCCCCATCTAATTCCAAATCTACTGAAACTAAAATTATGAAAAAATTAGAGGCAGTAGACGTTAATTTAAACCTTGCAGGAAAATTATAGCGATTAACCTAAGTCACAAAGTTTTTGAGAAAATCGCATTTTTCCGTTATACACAAATTTTGATTTACGGGCATTCAGCAAAAGTGTTGAGTAGAGCTGGAGGTACCTATCGTAGCAGAAGTATAAAAGCATTGTTGATGTTTTTTGAAAAAAATTGTCAGTAATTAGCCGAGATATTAACCCTTAAAGATATGGATGGTTTGGGCGCATACGTATTGACAGGAGCAGCATACTCTATGTACCATCAGCTTTTAAAGCCTGGATAACAACTTTTAACGATATAATGTGCAATACAATGCCCAGTAGCAGTATAAAAGCAATAAACGTCAAATTGTTTAAAACAGGCTAATTTAATTAGAATGAATCACATAAATACTATGGCATTTGTGACTAGTTTGCACTGAGTGGATCTCTCAATACACCTCGAGTGACTTTAAAAATTAATTAAAAACCTATCTGGGAAAATGCGACACGGACCAAGGCGGTGTTGCAACTTTGCAACCTCCTTTCAAAGAACACTTAGCACACTGCCAAATATTTAAACTTTTAACAAAGGTTTTATTTTAGCTACACTGTAGAAAGAAAGGTTATAACTATGCTGAATTTAGTTTTATAAAATGCCAAATGAAATTTAAATATGCACTGCTTTTAAAGTTCATCATAAACAGATTACGCTAACATTAAAAAATTAGTTACACAGAGTCAGAATAGCTATATTTGATATTATTTAGGTGTGATATCCTTTTTAAATTTCGTGGTATATCCATTTACACTTCTCTAGTATATACAGTTATGCCTAACCCTATGTTGTATAGTTTTTTAAGCCTTAGTATTCTTTTAGCAACAGCTTTTTTAATAATACAATTACTAATTCATATATTTATTCTACAGAGCCCTCTGTACATGAATAATACTCACACTTGTCCATTTATTTAGAAAATTAGCTTTATTTTCAATATTTTTCCTGTTATATCTTTTTTTTTTCTTTTTTTTTGGGGGGGGGGGGGGGGTATCTATAATTCAGTATTTAAAAATAAGAAATCATGATTTAAACAAACAAAAATTGTTTTACAACCGATATTTTTTCACATGATTTACAACAGATAGCAAAACAATGTTAAATATACATAATTTTTAAAAAATATATTTTGAGAAATTTCTGAGTCATTTAGTCATTAAGTCATTAAGTCATTCTGAGTCATTCTGTCATTAAGTCATTTTAAATTATCTAGTTATATCAAGTGATTATTTTTAAATTGCTGTATTGATGAAGATTGGTATTAGTACTATTACTATCTAAATGCATTCTAGTTTCAAAATTTCCTATAATCTGAAATTTTCATAATATTGTATCAATCTTTAAAAATAACACCCCCCCCCCCCCCTCTTCCATAATCTTGATATATAAGACACAGCTTTAACTTGCATAGACATTTTCAGTGCCTAAACAAAACAGTTCATTTTAATTGTAACTATAATATAATCTATATATTTTTATATCATGAGAACACTACACTGCTTAGTGCTGTACAGAAAACACAGGATTATGTACAGCAAGGTTTTAAGGTGTTTTGTTCAAATAAATACTATAAAATTATTATTATTATTTGATTATAGAATATATAAATTTAATGTACTAGTATTATTATTTTAATTATTAATTATATGAATATAAATGTGTATAATATTGTATTAAGAATGTATATTAAGTGTGTAGGTGTTTTTCTAAACAAGGATGGGAGACACGGTGGTCTGAGGGGGTGAGCATATCGGATTCTATGAATCTTTTATGATGCCAGATGGCGACCAAGTATAATGGGATGGACAGTTCATGTCATCCCAAAATTTATGATGAAATTTATGGAGGCCATAAAAAAGACCTCACAGACAGATGTCATGTGATGAAGGGGCCAAAAGTCACCCGTTAAGAAAAGGAAGAGTCTGATGAACCACGGTCATTGGGTTTTCTTGAATGAGAGAACTCCGAGGGAGAGAGGGGCCGCAGGTCCAACAGAAATTTCACAAGATTAGCATAGCGACCCAGGGCCAGTCCTCCATTCTTCACAAAAAGAATAAGGTGAAAAATAAAATATAGAAGTAACAGACAGTCAATTGATAGCAGTCACTCTGTATCAGTCAGCATTATGAGAAGCCTCTCAGTAATCATCGAAGTATGAGTTAAGTTCCAGAGGAGAGAATACGTTCTCCGAGCGAATAGAATCGTGAAGAAAATATATCTACAGTCGGCCTGGACAGTTACTATTTCCGGCTCAATCATCGAACAGATGAAGCTTGATCTACAGCTTTTTGATAATGTTCAGTAGCTCGATTAGGACTGAAAGATTAAATTATAACGCAACTTAAATACTAGTTAAAATAATCAGCAGTAGGTTATTTTTGTGATGTGCGCGGGAGTTAATATTATTAGTGGTGAAAGACTTTATTGTGCCCCTTTCAACCGGACCACCATGTGATGTGCTCTTCTCATCTTGCCCATAGATGTATCTAGGTGTTACATAGGAACAGTAGGGTGCTGCATGTCCAATTTTAATGCAAAGAACCAAGGGTCATAATTAAAATGTTAAGAGTAATTCAATTAAATGTAATCATAAGAATAGTAGCATCATAAGTGATTGCAGGTGCGCAGGACTTGTTATAAACATAAATTTAGCAAGTTGTAAATATTGAGATTGTATATAAATAATTTAGTAATGTTACTTATTTGTGATTCTTTTACATCATAAGTCTCTTTCTCTTTATTTAATTGTAAAGTTTATGTTTCAGATTAATCATAAATTAAGGAAAGGGAGTTTTAATTAGTAAGAAATTATTATATGTACAGAGGTACTTTTAGGCGGGAATTCTTTTGAATAATAATGCACATGTTGTTGTACAATCTAGACGTTAGTTCTTCTTCAAAATCACACACACACAAAAAAAACACAAAATCTCTGGGGTGTTTGAAGCTCTGTTTCCCACCTTATTTTGGAATAATAGGGTGAATATTTTTCTTAGGGACTAGCTAGGATCATGACAATCTCTTTATGTTGTTATTATTATTTTTATTACTTATTTATTATGAACTACAGGTCAAGAGTGTTAGATACACTCACTCTAAAGTGATTAAGTGTCAGGTACCATTTAATTCACTCCCAATTTTACCCCCTTTTAAATAATTATCTCCCCCACACTGTATGTCTGGGTTCGACATTAAAGGGTTAATCTGCTTTCCTTAATGAGCCTAGATCCTCCCAGCACTTGGACTACGAAGTTTTAGCCAGCTTATCTTGGATTTTTTTTTTTTTTAATAGGTGCAATTGGATTTCAATGTACCCACTAATAGGAAACCATTTTAGATGACTTGATTATTGATATGCTAATCTGAAATCATTTTTGAAAAAAATTTAGATGACTTGATTATCCAAACTGGTTTAAATAATCTAGTCTGACAGGGGTATATGAGACCTTTCTTTCAGCTAAATATGCATTTTTATATACAATATCATCAAGTCCTTCCAGCTGCATTAACCTTGTGGTTACCTCTTATTCAACAATCATTAATGCTAAATCTAGTAGACTCTAAATTTACAGATTATACATGCTACAAGAATAAATCTGCAAATACGATAGAGTAGAGAAAAAGCACACTATGCTTGATATTGTGCTGATTGGCCAATTATTTAAAAATCATCTTTTAGCTGTATTCAAAAATTATAATATCTGCAGGCAGGACTTACTAAATGAAACCAATCCAAACTCTCACCATTGTGATCGGTAAACTGAAATATTTGCACAATCACGTTGTTCGGGATGCACAAATTTGAACCAGTAAACTTCGACAGTTTAATACACAGGAAAGCAAACATACTAAATGCTAAGCTTGTACATAATGAAACTAACAATAGTTAATTATTTGGATAATTTTCTTTTTTATCTCAGATTGATAAAAAACAATTTTTAACTGATTGTATCATGTTCTAAAAATTTGTGCTCTAAACTTGGGGAGGGGGGCACACCTATGCTAATTTAATTACTTTTAAAAGAGGATCTTAAAAAAAAAAAAAAAAATCAGGATTTTTAAAGATTGTGGGAACCTTGATACAATTCAAAATTTTAACTACTAATTAGCACACAGTGATATTTTTACAGTATAAAAATAATAGTGATCACTGCATTAAAAATGAATATACAGGGAAAATGCCAATACATAAAATTATACATGTATATACATACATTTACAATTAAAAAATATGTATTATAAAAGTAACACCAAAACTATACAAAAATTAAGGAATACTTCAAATATTTTCTAATTCAAAAGCTCTGAAAGAAATCACACTTTTAAAAGAACAAAGTTTTGAATAAAATTTAAAATAATCTTTAATCATGGCAAACACATTTTATGAATGTTTCTCATGTCTATAATTGATAATGCCAAAACAATTCCATGCTAGAAATAAAATTATTTACATTTTTCACAGACATAAAAATACTTCAGATACGAAACAGCAACCTCAAAACATATATTTTAAATTTTCACTAATCATCTAGGTACTAACATTTAAAATCAAATAATATATAATGTCCAACAGATTAATATGTTCAGAGATTGATCATTAAAAAAAAAAACTAGCCTCTATATCAGACTTTAGTGACTGTATCATTTGAGAAGTAGATAATTTAAGATATGCACCCAAGGACTCAGTGAAGAGTGACAATTTACAAGGAAGTTCTCCTTACCGGGCATACTCAGAATATATTAAAAAAATACTAATTAAACTACTTATGTATGTAATAAAGGATTAGTCAAATTTAGTGGCGGAATTACAGTAGAAAGTCTGTAAAAAAATAAAATACTTTCAAGTATTTGGCGCGAAAAGACGAAAGTATCACGTGATTTGGCGAGCAGTATTTTTCCTCGGCAAAAACAAGCGATTTTAATGCACCTAAAAATGCACCTTGCTTGTTAATTGCTTTTTAGAATGTGTGTAAATAGTATTTAATGAATTTAAACTTAAACAATGAGAGAGTTTAATAAATACATTTTTTGTATGACATATTTATGTTGCTTGTTAATTAATTTTATTACATTAAAAACAATTTCATATATAGAAAATGTTTTCATATATTTAAGCGTATTCCAAAATAAAGGCAAGATGAAGAATGCTACAGTTATACATTGCAATATCAAAGAAGTCGCTGTTTCCATAGCAACAAAATTGAATGGACAGTACGATGACAGTGCACAATTGGATTTAATTTTGAGATTGAAACAATTTTAATTAATTTAAATTTTGTTTTAATTCATAAAATTTGATAGTTAACTTTCATTATAAATATATATGTATGACAAAACTACAGTTAAATCAAACTAAAACTGACAAAACTAAAGTTATTTACATTAAATTTATTTAAACAAGTACAATATGAAACATTTTTATCTTAAAGAGTATTTGACATAAAAAAGTATTTTTTTTTAATTTTATTCCACTGCCAACCAGTGAAAAATCACCAACAATCGAAAATTTCATTATTTTTTTACAGACCCTCTGTCGAGTTTCCACCAAAATTTTTTATATAAACATATCTATCCTCATGAGTAGAACATTCTATACTTTTTTCAGATTTTTCGGAGTATGTCCGTATAGAGACCTTCCTTGTTAGTTACAATGAAAAAATCTTAAATATTTCAAATGACAATAACTAGTTTTCAAATTACAAAGTGATCAATGAAATGAAAAACAATATATGGCAATGAAACAGCCTCTGTACTGCTAAAACTGAAAATATAACAAACAAGCAAAGAAGAGCAGTGGGTGTTTGGTTATGTGCTCCAACAACATTTTAGTAGTTCTGTTATCTCCAGCAACTTCACATTTCCCTGGCCATAATGATCACATTATCTCATTCCAATGGAATTCTGGCTAAGGAGATATTTAAAATCGAAGAGGTATATATAATTTCTGTGACGTGTATATGATTGGAAAGACACTTTTGTCATGAGACATAGCTGCTTCACACAATCTCCCATATGTAATGTGTCAACATCTGTGGAAATTTGTAGTAATGCGGAAAATTTCTAATCTGAATCAAGTTTTCCTTTCTATATAGCTTTCCTATCCTCATTCGTAGTTTTGGCAGTTCTACATTGCCTGTGTCTTAAACTGACATTTTCAAGAATTACACATGCCTTTCCAACATTATTTATGTTTTTCACTGCACTGATCACTTTTCAATGTGAAAAATTGAGTGTTGTCATTGGACTCTCTTGAATTTTTTTCGTTATAATCACAATTCTGAAAGTTCGGTTCTTGTTCTTCACTACATTCTCAAGCGCATATCTTGGAAAAGCTACAATTCAAATTTTATCGTTTCTTTGAATGGTATAGTGACTAGGGAGATCATATATCAGCAGAACTTTTATGATCAACCTGTATAATAAGTAAACACTGAAATATAGAAATACCTGTAAATACTCTTGTAGCTTCTGGATGACCCAAATTTAATGTTTTTTCCAACCCTAAGAAATAAACATAATTTGCTGAATTTATAGTGCTGGGCACACCGAAAATATGATGTGCAACAGGGATACCTCTTCTTAATTTAGAATTGTCTTCAATATCATCAACTCTGAAACAGAAAGTAAATTTTTTAAAGATATTATTAATTTTAGATTTCTTCTTAAGATATGTCACTGATATTGATATTTATCAGAAAATTTTAACATCTCTATAAAACTAAACTGTAAAACTTCATTAAAATAGATTTATAAGCAGGATATGCACTCACTGGTTAACCTTAGGGGTTTATTAAAAAGCAGAAAACCAACGTTTAAAAATGCACAAATAATATGTGAAAAGCAGCAAACAGCTATTTCAAATCTACTAGTGAGATTCTTCTTCAGTGCAAGATAGAGCAAGACACAGCGTGCTAGAAAAAGCCAAGCTTTTTCTAGCCCTGTTTTTTAATATTCCTGCACAAAGGTTTTAATTGCTAATTAAACAGTGAAAAAAAATTATAGTCAGATGAAAATAATCTTAGCAATATATACATCATGAAACAGTGATTTTAAAATTGTTCTTTAGCCTCCTAACTTCTCTAAATTTCTCAAAATGTGTTCTAATTTTTGATAATTGCTTTTAAATCAGTTACTGATGATAACTAAAAAAACAAAAATGATACTATTGGCTATAAAAACTAATAAAACAAGTGTATAGGTCTAGTAATCTGCAAAGTTGAAAAAAAAAATTCTAGTGTGATAAATAATTAAATACTATTATGAATCAAAACTCGAATTGACTCATCTAGATAATGTGCTAGTAGGTTTAAAAAAAAAAAAAAAGAAGGAAAAAGAAAAGATTAGAAAATCGAATGAATTCTGAAAAAAAAATCAAAATACAAGAAATAAATTACAGACAAAAATCATTCTATAACATAATTGAAAGCATCGCAGGAATAGTATATATATTTCCAAATCTTGCAATTTCAAGACTTTGCTTTCTTTCCAAGTGCAACATTTTGTCAAGATTTAGCACAATGATGATCAACAGCAAGAATCCTGTTAATAAGGGTACAAAAATATATAAAAATGATTTATAAGTATTGAGGTTTTATTATAATGTGAATCTGAAAAAACAGTTAAAAGATGTACTTTCACTAAACATCATCCTAACAGTGTTAATAAATTCTATATTTGTCGAAAATGGATTTATTTCCTGATCTTTAAGTATTTTAGAAAAATATTAGGTAAGCAACTCATATGTAGTATTCAAGATTTAAATGTAAGAATAATTTCCTTTCACAAATCGATAACTTTTCGTGGGCAAATAAATTAATGAATCATTAACTGACCGTAAAATGTATTCTTTAAGCTTTCATCTTTAAGTTTAAAGTAGAAGGAATAAATTTCTTTTAACAATTTGCAACAAATTTTGCTACCGAAACAAGTACAGTCAGCCAAGGGAGAAAAAAAAAAAAAAAAAAAGATGAACAATCTAATACATTATTTTAATCACCAAAATTGTCACATAAAAAAAACAAAAAGAGTCATTCATTTGGAAATTACATCTTCTTTCCATTTATGTTTTATTTTATTTTTTTTAAGTTACTGCCTCCATATTGAAATTGTAGCAAACTTTGAAACTTTCAATATGATCATTTAATTTTGACATCATAATTCGATGCTTCGGAAAATTTTACTTTGAGATACAAAACAGGAAGCGTTTTGGTGAAGCAGTTAGAGAAGAAGTTATGCAGGTGTAAAATTTTGAAATCTTAATGTTAATTCATTTTTAATAGTTGTAAAACAAACCACAATGTGTGTACTTTTTTAAGCATGCCAGGGATTGTGATTTTTTTTTTAATCAAAACAATTGGATTTTTTTAAAATTGAATTTTTAAATTTAAATCAGACTTTTTTTTTTAAACCTTACACAATATTGTTATTTTATATGGTTTTTCTTTTAATTTATAAAATAAAAGTTACACACACATGCATGCTATAAGCATTGCCAATATACATTGCTCAGAACTCGTTAATTTCTCTCCTGCATAAAACAGATCCAAATGATAAGATAAAAAATATGTTGGGCTCAATGTTTGTTTGTATCAAGCATTGAAAGCTTTTATTCATACAGTAGAGTGCCGATTATCAGAACTTCAATTAACCGAACTTCCAATTATCCAAACAGCCTTTTCTCTCAAAAAATTTTTTTTAACCGAACTTCCAATTATCCGAATGGCCTATTTCTCTCAAAAATTTTTTAAAATCATGATGAGATTGTGGATGAAATTTAAGATGAAAAAGAAATTCAAGAAATGAAAATGAATGCTCTGAAAATGATCCAGGTCCATCACATAACAAAGCCTTTGAATGTTTGGAAACAGCCAGGGGCGTGCCGACCCAGTGTGCAAACTGTGCACCGCACACAGGTGCCAGAATAGTAAAGGCACCAAATATTTTAGTTGAAGCTGAAAAATTTCAACAACTTTTATCCAATTTAAATTTATTAAAGCGGTATTTAAATCGAAAGTGCGTCATTTCTGAGTTCATTTTTACATATGAAATGTATGAAATTTGCAGATGCTCGTCTGCGGCGTAGCTTTAGGGGTGGGGGGAGAGGAGAGTCTCAAACCGAAAGGCGCAACGGTGTCGAAAGGACACGGTCGTAAAGTGCCACGGAAGGCTTAAGGGCACCGTCAAGCACCTAAAATAAATTAAAAAAAGCTAGAAACATAAAAAATTCAGAAGGGTGACCGTGAATTTCCCTTTTGACATCCCTGCTCTAGATCAGGCCTGTCCAGCTTTTCAGAAAGCAGGGACGCACTACAGCTGGTGGCAAACATGGAACGCTCCATTATTCAAATAATTGAAAATATATAACACTTCTATCTTACTGTAGTATTGGTAGTGATACACATACTGACGATATAAAAACGGGTAGATATTATGTTGCAGAATAGTAAAGCAACATAAGCCTCCAGGTTATGCATAGTACCCATGTAAAAGTAAATTGCCGAAAAGCACAAATCAATCATAGCAATCGGCTACATTATAACAAAAACAATAAATAAATAAAACAGGATGTAGCTCAAAATTTAATGAATGTAAAAAAAGAAATGAAAAACTCCATTCGATTCGAAACAAATTTAATAGCCACGCCTATCATTGTATGCAACGCATAAAAATGAGCCCACGAACATGTAAGAAAGTTTCATGTCATTTACAGTCGGGAAACATGTTTTTGAGAACAACCTCAAAATGAATTATGTTTTATTGAAATTTTAATTGTATATTTTATAGATTTGCTTTGAACAAAGAATAATCAGTAAAAAGCGAGTTTCACTCGCGTACACAGAGTTCATACAATAAATTTATTAATTACTAACTGCAATCTTACAAAATATAGTCATTAAACAAATAATAAGACTTTGCAAAAACTTAGAATTATTTTATTAAATATTTTTCAATAATTGAATGCAATTAAAATGAAAAACGCTGACTATTTATCATTCTGATCCGTCTTACCTAAAACAATGACGTTGTATAAAGTTTAATCTTGCCATTGTGCCAAGTGCGCTTTCAAAGGAATTCGCAAAGTTGTTGGGATAAGCCCGCCAATTTTCACGTGCTTGGTAAGAAAGATAAAAAAGACACAAAAACATAATATAGGAATGTAGACCACCAAGAGATGTTGGTAGGCATTCATGTGTAGTGGGTGGTCGGGAAAGAAAATATTTCGTTTAAGCAATAAATGTGTCTCAGTGTTAAGCTACAGAATATAGTATTTCTAAATAAGGGGTTTGAAGTTTTTTTGAACATTTGGGGACTGTCATCAATATATTTCTAGTGAGATTAGTGAGCAGCTATAAATATGTCCCATGTTAGTAACACAAGTTTCAGATTATGCCATAAAAAGGGATTAAGATATTAAGGGCTTAGTTTTAGACCATACCACACACCACTGTTAGCATTACTATAAAATTATAATGTTATGTAAGCGTCAGTTGGTCCAGCAACAAATGGTTAAGAAAAACATAGAAAAGAACTCGCCCTTTAGAAATTTTTATAGGAGGAGATGATTTTTAGGAGGGGTTTGAGCAGACAGAAAAAATAAGGAAGATAGGAATTGAGAAGTGAGAGCGGAGGGAGTTTAGATTTTGGAAGGAAAACATCCCTTTTCCTGAGATGGAGCTTTAGCTCAGAGAGAAAATAACCCTTCCCTTTAAAGAATGGAAAACTTGTATTCTCCGGGCTCAGAAAAGGAATGCGGATTTTGCTTCTGTGCAGCCGCACATCGAGAGCTAATAAATTAATGTACAGAGGATTATACTTTAAATGACAGTGCTATGAATTGGATTACCAGACTTAACTTGGATGATACACTTTGATGCTTCTGATTAAGGAAATTAAGAGGTGAGTGGGAGCACTTTATCAATAAATCGGGCAACCAACAAAATGCAATAGATGCAATTAAGAAACGAATGAAAGTTAGGCATCCTTGGTACCGTAAAGTCTCTATGAGTGTTACATCCACAATCTGTATAACCTTATTCATGCATATTATTTAATGTTGTTATATATACATATATATGAAGATAAACAAATATTTGAGGCATGTTGTTGATATATTTATCATCTTGATTTATTAATAAATTTTTCATATTCAATGTTTCCAGAACCTATTTATTTATACATCTGACTCTCGAACCTGGAAATAAAAGTAAAAACCAAACACTAAAAGCCATATGAGTAGTCTGACAAAGTTACATGGGGACTTTGGTCTGTGCCACATGTTTTTAGATAGGTTTTTATTAATATCTCGCCTAATTATCGACAATTCTTTTGGAAAATCATTATCGATAGTTGTCAGATGATTTTGCGGCGATAGGTACATCGCATAGGTACAACTCTCCCGCTGAGCACACGCCAGTTAAAGTTTATGTATAACAGAAAACTGTGATTTTCTGAAAAACTATATATGACCTAGGATAATTGCTATAGTTTTCCTGCAAGATTTAAATAAATTCCAACTACTATTATTTTTTCTGTAATTTTATTTTCAGTCGATTCGGAAATAGGAGGGGGAGCATAATTTTGCCATACATTTTCGACGAATTTCTGAAAATATAATAGTATCTAAGAGTAAAACAAATATATTTTTGAGTTCTGTGTTAAGAGCTTTTTTGAACGATACCCATCCCCCCTTTGAGGATTTTTAAATGAACCTTAAATTTGTATGATTTTATATCTTTAACTCGTTTTTTTTCTGAAATACGTACCCGCTCACTGTGTGAAAATGGAGGAGAAGCTGCTAATTGTTCAGATTTGTTGCGTAATTTTTTTTTCATGATTTTTCGAATGTGGTAATAATGAATGTGGTAATTTGTATGTGGTAATAATGAACAAATTAAAACTTTAAAATGACCTCTATTTACTGATGAAAAAATGAATTAAGAGGAGAGGAGTGAGTGCTTAGTAAAGTACAGGCCAAAAGCTTTAAAACGATATGTCACATGAAAATATTCATTTTATCCCCCTACAGGGGAATGCTCCCTAAATAATCTGGGGTCAAACATAGACCTCACCAATCCAAGGCCCGTGAAGAATTTTACCTTCGGTCAAGCCTTCAAATGAGCTGCCCAAATCTTGCTGCAGCTTAATTAGGAGCTCAGTTAGAAAACTGACCCCCGAGCAGGGCCTGATTAATGCACAGGCCTCCGGGGCCTCGGCCCACCAATTTCAGGGGCCCACAAATTTGTGTGTATTGTTTCACAATTTAAGTTTTTCCACTGTTTACATTTTATATTTTGGTCCCTGACATAAAAACAAAGTTTTACTGTAATAAAAAACCTCCATATTTAATTTTTTTGAAAAAGTCCTTTTCAATTTGAGAGTACCTATAATTTTCAAAACTTGCGTATCCAGAAAATCAAATTTGTGGAAAATGCCAAAAACTGCATACTGTGTCTATCGGTTTCAATATAAACGAGGATTTTACAATGTCATAATTATAGTTTAAAATGATTACTAGACTGCTAGGGAAAACACAATTTTTATGATTTTGGATAAGGCGAGTTTTGAAAAAGACGTCCTCATTTATTCTGCAACACAAACTGTGGATCATAGATGTTTGTGAATTATGCAAATACTTGTTTGAGGAAGTGGACGGTAATTCATTTTCTTGATTATTCTTGTAAGTTAATTTTTTTTTTGTAAACTTGAAACTTTCACCCAAACAACTTTGTCAACTCATCAAATAAACCTACTTTTCTTCTGAAAGTGTCACCGGGAATGGGGAGGTAGGGGGGTGGGCAACTTCAGCTTGATCGAGCTCTGCCCGCAGGGGAAGAATCTGAGTGAGAGGGGTAGAAAGGTTCATAATATGAAAGAGTGGTTTGAGGGTTTTTCGATGATATATCACATGAGAGTTTAGTAGGCGTTCTGCGTACACACTGTAAAATCTTGTAAAAAATACAAATCTCGAATCTTTTAGTTCCACGATCCTACACCAGGAGGAACTCTATTCTTAACAAAACTGTTTCTGAACGAAATTCTCTTAAACAACCTACACATAGTCAGTATATATTAGTCATTAGCCATATATTAGTATATATTAGTCAAGGGGTTGGCGGACTTAAGCAAGAATTTAAGTTATTTGCAGAAATTGCTATTCGAAAATAGTGGTCAGTACACTTTTGAAATTTTTATATATTTAAAGTAATATTTATCCCAGAGCTCCGTCAAAAATCCTCATCTAAAACGGTAGAAAATGGTACGGTTTTAAATATTTCATCCCCCCCCCCACCACCAAAAAAAATATATATATTGCCTCCCCCCTCCCGAAATTTGATGCCCCCTACTTTTTAAAATCTTTATTTTTTGTTATAAACTAGCTGAAAGTTCCAAATCGATCAGTTCGTCAGTTCTTTTTAATTTTAACAAATTCGCGTTTCAACAAAGCATTTTTTTTCCTTTTTAAAAATTGAATTTTTTATAGAACAAAAACTTGCAGATCGATTTTTATAAAATTTAGATATTATTAAACAGCATTTAAAGATAGGGCTAGATGCATAACTTTAAAATATCTAAACAGTGTATTTTAAAAAATTTAATGGCGTTCCAAAGATTCATACTATAAAAATCAATTGTAGTTTCGAAAGACTGGCTTTTAAATTTAGAGTTTGAAAAGAATCATCCAATTAATGAAATAATAATTAATATTTAAATTTCTAATTGAGCGACTGTGAAGAAATTTACATATCTGAAATCAGCGAAAAATTCTTCATCTGGATGAATAAAAATTAAATCTGTAAACTTATATTTTGAAAATTTTATATTCGTTCAAAAATGTCCACTATTGAAAGACGTCAGTTGTGTGCAATGAACACACCTGGCGTCCATAGGAGATAATATTTCGAACCTTTCTTTCGAAGGAAATAAAAAAAAATTATAAATCGATTTTTCGTGGATTTTTTTACTTCTTGAAACCGTACCGGAATAGTTTTTAGAATTTCTTAAAGGGGAATTTTTCTTGTGTCTGGCAGTGCAATTTTCGAGTTGTCCAGGCCCAGCAAAATTTAAGGCATGGTACTTTTTAAAAAGGCCCAGTACATTTATCGTCCTAGCAGCTCTGTAATTCTATTAACCCCTCCCCCTCTCTTCGAGTTTTTGAAGAAGTTGTCTACGGCTTGAAAAAAATCTATGTTCTTGTTAAATTATGAATACTTTTCATTCTTTTAATTTGGACTTTTTAATTAATTTCTCAACTAATTATTAGAGATTTAAAATTCTGAAACTTAGGTGCACAGTGAACCAGGAGAGGCTTTCAACTATCCTCACAAAAAATACCTGCTGGCCCGGCCTACAGGCAGAAGTAGATTTCGAAGTTAAGTATACTAATTTCACAAACAAAAACCAAATCATGATTAGAGATAAACCCACTTTAACAATTTCATCTGGCCGCTTTTGACGAGTTTTTATTTCATTTTTATATAATAACTGATTTTATCAGAATCATGTTAGGGCGGTATTCAAAAAAATACTTTTCCATGCTCAACAACTCGAAATTTTCTGGCATAACTCCAGATTCATTTTTAATAGGAAAAACATGAAACTTGTTGACGTGATTTTTGAAGAGATTTATAAGTGACCTGTGTTTTTAATTTTCGTTCAATTAATTAAAACTTGATATATAAACAATTATTTTCTCAGTAAGACAGTATTTTTTGTTTTTAACACAATCGCTTCGGGAAATTCCGTTCAAAATGCCCACTTTGACATCATTTTTTGAAATATATTCTGCCTCTGTCAAAAAATCGATCATTACGGTACATTATATAGTTTCTGAATAAGCGAATCTACCAATTGGACGCGTTTGAGAGCAAAAATGAATTTTAATGGGTCAGAAAATAAGCAGTTTGGATTTTAATACACCCTTAATACGATGATTTTTCCAACACAATCCGCTTTGGGAAATTCGGTTCAAAAGGCCCACTTTGACAGCATGTTTTAAAATATATTCTACCTCTATCAAAAAATTGACCATTACGGTACATTATATAGTTTCTGAGTAAGAAAAGGTACCAATTGGAAGCCTTTGAGAGCAAAAATGAATTGTAAAACGAGTCAGAAAATAAGCAGTTTGGATTTGAATACACCCTTACTAAAATGATTTTTTTCTTCAACCACTATGTATTTTTAATTTGTTTTTGCTGTAAGAATTGGTCCTATCCAAAACTTGTCTATATAGATGTTGTAGACAATATTAAGAAGATATATGATAAATTCATGGGGATTTTATATCTTTTAAATTGACGGAGTTATGGATTTTTTTCTTCTTCAAACGCCCTTTTTGTTTTTGTTTTAAATTTTTTTTTTTTTGCGGTACGAATTGGTCCTATTAAAAACTTGTGAATATAAAAGTTGTAGATAATGTTAAGGAGATTCATGATAAAATTAATTGGATTTGATATCTTGAGAATTCACGAAGTTATGAATTTTTTTTCTCCCAAAAACCCTATTTTTTGCGCCTCTTGAGCCCATTTTTAACTTTATCAAAAATCTGTGATACATAAATTTTTGGACCTATTTTTAGAAGTAATAAAAACTGTAAACTGATTCGATATGTGCAAAATTAAAGAAGTTATGGGGGTTTTTCGGTTTTCACAAAACCCCTCCCTATTTCCATCCCCTTGGTCCGATTTTGCCCATCAACGAACTTGATCGAGATTTTATTCCCCTTGATTTTATGTATCACTTTGGAACAGATTGGTGCAGAATTGTGAAAGTTATCATGTCCAGAAGAAAGTGATATATATAGATAGATAGATACATAGATAGATAGATAGATAGATAGATAGATAGATAGATAGATAAAGTTTTTTACTGAGGGTGGTTTTGGGCTCTAGGGGTCATGATCGGTGTAGATCTGCAAAAATTTTTCAGAAATTCCAACATAGGAACGATCCCAATAGGTAGTATTTCATACAAAATCTACCTAAAAGTTTGATCCTCATATGTACCGTATGTTTTGCTAGCCATCGCACACAGACAGACACACACAGACAGACACACACAGACAGAGCGAAACTTTGTTTTATTAGTATAGATATTTTTAATTTAGAGCTCATTAGATTCATTGCATGAAAATTGGGAATTCAAAAAATAAAAAAAATCTCACAGAGAAAGAAGGGCTAACAGTGTGACAAGGTAAAATTTCGCTTAGCTTCTTAGCAATGTAAATGCGAAATGAATGTGCATTTTTCATAACAATTCTTATATAGCCAGCATTGGGGTTCTATATTTGCTAATATAAAATCAAATGTTCCAGGATTGGAACATTTTTGAATGCACCCCTAATTATGATCTACGTGTGGTAATTGTTACTGCTGGCACGTCCCTGGAAACAGCTATGAAATGGCTCGAATGGCAGAAGAACTCTGATCCTATTCAAGAAGAATTCGAAATATGGCAGCACTGGAAAGAACGTCTTTGAAGTAAGCAACAATCAAAAGCTTTTTTGCTTAAATTATAATCTTTGGAGTTCAGAAAATGATAAAAAGAGAAAAAGAAAATTTTTGCCAGTCCTAAGCCTGGATAAAGTGTGAAGGTTTTAGTATAGTCAAGAACATCCCTTAAATTGTCTGTCCATTTATCCAAACTTTTGCTTATCCGAACTAGGGTAGGTCCCAACTTATTCAGATAATCGGCACTCTACTGTACTTCATTAAATGCTATTTTTTTCTGCAGATATTTCCATTAACGCTATTACTAAATATTATAAATGCATACATTTTTTTTTCATGTGATCGAGAGCCACTAAAATTGGATTTAGACATTCAAGTAAATCTTCAGTATTTTGCTTGATCCCGAAACTTGTGATCTAACTATGCAAATACACAGCTGTTTCAATAACACTGTGATTTTCTTTGCACACATTTACCAAGATAGCCCAGTTTTTTATATATGAAGATAAGTAATTTGTTATTGCATTCCATCGCACTTCTTGAGGCAAGATTAATTATGCCCCTCCAGCTTCTTTACATTTTGAACTAGTCAAATGATTATTTTGAAAATATTTCATAACATAGACTATGCGATCAGTTAAATGAGGAGTATTTTCTTCTTTCTTTTCCGGAAGTCACTATTTTCTGGATGTCTTTTGCTAATAAATTGAGTTGATGAACAGAACAGACACAAGTTATGAGGTTTAAGTTTAAATCTTTTTCTAGTTCTGTGTGCATACTTTTAACAATATTAACTTTGTCTGTTACCACGCTCAGAATTACGTACTAATAGTACGTTTTGCTACTTCAACTAAATATTTTTCAGTATGTGCACAATTTGATTCAAATGAAATTTGAAAGCATTTTTTCTAAACTTTTCATTCTATTTTACTTTTTGACAAAAGTTAAACTTTATCTTTCTAAAAACTGTTTGATTGTCTGTATTATATAAAACTAAATTATATTAAAGTACATAATTATGTTTGTTTACATCTTGAATTTATTTAAAAAATAATTTAAAAAAAAGATTTAAATCAATGATTTTTTTAAATCAATTGATTTAAATCATTATTAAAATCAAGCTGATTTAAATCAACTAACCCTGAGCATAGCTCAAAAACTTCTTTGTGCTAAAAGCAGAAATTTTTGAAATTTTTTGGTAAATTTGCATACTTGATAATTTTAAGAAACATTAATTTTATAAGAAAGAATATGTTATATAAAGAAATATAAATTTTATAAATTCTTATTTTATATATTATGAAATTAGTATGTGAAAAAAAAAATGTATTGTGACAAAAATTTTACCAAAAAATGATTTCTAGAAGTCTAAAATCAAATCCAAAATTTCAGCTCATTTCACCAAGACGTTTTTCAATTATGCTTAAAAAACTATCCAAAATGCAGTTTGTTTTACAACTATTAAAAATGAATTTAACATTGGAAATTCAAAATTTTACATCAGCATAGTTCATAAGCTATTTCATTGAATGACTTCCACTTTGGTATTCCAAAGAAAAATTTTCTGAGGAATCCAAATAAATTTTTGTAAGTATTTTGCACATTTTTATTTGTATATATGTTTTAACTTTGAATTTCATAAAATAAATCATAATTTAACCAAGATTAATTTTCAGAATTTCGCTTTTATATGATTATTCATCAAATTCAGTTTTCTGACAACCTTTGTTAATGATCTGAAAAAAAAAAAAAAAAAAACTTTTTTTACAAGAAAATTATGCATATTTTAACTACAAAATATAAGTATATTTGAAATATGTAAAATATAAGTATATTTGAAATATGTAAAATATAAGTATATTTGAAATATGTAATAAAAAAATGCATAATTTTTAAAATTTATTTTGATTTTAAAAATTATGCAGTGAGAGGGTTAAATCATGGTTAAAACTATTTCATCTAAACAGTACTAACCCTGCCCATCACCAATGAAAAACAGGAAAACTCTACACAAATAATGCATAAGCATGAAATTAAAAATAAATATTTATTAAAAAGTATTTAAATTACAAGAACAAAACAGAAAAACATTCAAGGAATGCTTTTCAAGTATTAAGAAAACATTTACTTACAAAAGACTAGCATTGTGAAGCATTTGTACAATCTTTCCAATCTCTGCACACTTGTCTAGGGGAATATTCAGCCAATAATTAAATGCCTATTAGAAATTAACCAATATTACATGAAAATAATTTAACATTTTCAAATTAGAAATTCAGAATAATATCTAAGAAAATGTTAGTAAAATATATATATATATATATCTGCAAATACAGTAGAACCTTGATTAATTGAGGTTTCTGTTAACCGAACCAATAACAAAGTCTGATTTTTTTTTTTTTTTTTTTTGTGAATGAGCCTTGAAAAAGACCATACTTGTTAGTTCACTGTCCATGATACAGGCATTTCTGCCCCCAAAAGCACTCAACTTTCAAGAAACATTGCAACTTAAAAAGCTAACAGAGATTAGTGCTTTGTTTCCAGTGGCAGTGTGGCCCTATTGAATAACTAGATGCAATGTGTTATCAGACAATTACATCAACCCCCCCCCCCCACACACACACACACACACACACTTGACTACAGACATTTGGGTTTCATGACATTCTTCTACTTGCCACTTCTCAATGATGAAGAAATTATATATTATTAATTTCTCATCAGACATTAGAGATGCTGACAATGAGGACCACGGACCAGGACTTTGAGGATGACTACAAGTCATACGGAAGGTGTTCAAGCACTAACAATTGCCCTAAAATATTTGGAGCAAAGAAGCAATGTCATGCCGATATATCTTCTGTTGCTCAAAAATTAGCGTGATCGGGCAGCCATTATTAGAAAATCTAGGCTTTTTCAACAAAAAGTAACAGACTTTTTAAAAAAATAATGTAAATTTAACAAATTAGTGTAATTAAATTAAAATATATATATTTTCTTGATATTTGTTTTATTTCTGAAAATGCATCTTTCAATATTTATCTTACAAGGGAACTACTTTTGGTGCTACTCATACCTAGCATCGAGACCTAGTGCATTTTATAGCCCTATGCATAAAAGTTAGAGAACCGATAAAATTTCTCTGTTAAAATCATATTTTATATACTTTTTTATACTTTATTTTTTTATTATTATATTTTTATTTGTTCACTAATGTCAGTTAAGTCGCCGAATATGGCGCTACAATTTTTCTGTCTGCTTTATCCTCGGAGTAAATGGGCAGTACATATTAGAATTATATCAATTGTGATTTGTTTGATAATTGATAGCATAAGAAACAAGAATTGGGTTTTTTCTGTTCTTTTTCTATGCAGGCGATAAATATATAAATAATAAATATATTTCTATAAAAGCTTTCAAGATCATTGAAAACTATTTTTTACAGAAATACAAAATAAGCAAACTATTTTCTTTTGGAATCGAGTAGAATAAAGTTTCGAATATTTAAAATGAAATGTTCATGTATCAAATGGTCCTTTGTTATAAATAAACATAAATTAATATTTTTGCAAAATTTAGCAAAATTACTTTGGCTAATTAGGTCAGACATTACAACTTCTACTAAAGTCCAAACCAGTCCTCACGCAAGACAAACAGCTACAACATTTGGCTATGGTTTCCGGAAAGCTCTACTTTTGAAAAAAAAAATGTCAACTTTTTCCCCACCAAAAATGTGAATATAATATTGCAATTTATCAAAATCAATTTCGCGTGTTTTTGAAGGAATTTTTAAACTTTTTTCAATATGTTATACTTATTTTTAACTAATTTTTATTTTTAAATGCTTTTCTTTAAAAAACTTCAATGTTAATAGTCCGATAAGTAGTAGTCTCAAAAATTGCATTTTCAGAAAGTTATGCTGCTATAAAATCAAGAAATATTATTTTAACAGAAAAATTTTATCGATTCTCAAACTTCGTAATATAAGACTTTTAAATGCACTAGGTCTCAATGCTAGGTGCGAGCAGAATCAAAAGTGGTCCCCTTGTTAGTATAGTACTAAAAATTTCAATTTGCTTTTTAAAATTTACTAATAGTAACTGATTTCCTTTTTAAATTTGTTGAGCTTAGAAACATAACTTTATATATATTTAATTTTATAATTTAAAAAATGTTCTATTGTTTTTTATTTTAAGAGATGTTAAATTCGCAATTACGGCAAATTTTTATACACAATTTCTATTAACTGAGATTTCCGATATCCAAGGTACTAGCGGTCCCAATTAGCTCGGATAATTGAGGTTGCACCGTATTAACAAGTGAAAACCCATCAAGAATAATGGGTGGAAAATATATTTAAGAATTAAATAAATAAAAATTATTTTCTATTATATTTACTGAAAGAAATATATCAGAGATTACATTATACCAAAATTTCTTTTTTATGCATTGTTATCGATTATATATAAAATTTTCTTGAAAATATTCCACAGAGCATTTCTATATGTAACAATGTTAAAATATTTCTTTATTACATCAGACATTAAATATATTTCTTTTATATGTCAATATGAAAATGCAAATTTTGACCAGGAAAAGCCACTATTCTTATTTCAGAATCAAAAATTGCAACATATTTTTTTTAAACAAACACTGATACATTTAAAACACAAAATCTTATATTTTTCAGATACTGAATCTAACTTTAGTTGTCTGATATAATGTCAAACAAGAAACAGCATAATATATTTTTTCCAAAGATGACTTAAACTCTGATGGCTAAACAGAAACTGTTGATGTTACTGCAGTTGTATATGCTTTTTTATTTTTTAAAGGAATACATTAATTTTGATGCAGCTTTGCCTACATCAAAAATATCATGTACATTGATTGCTTTTGGGTACTTTTCTTTTGCGCACTGTGCTCTAACTCACGTAACTATACTTGGACTGCCATGTAATTTATATATGTTTCTGACATTCACTATGTCATGTTCTGCAGCATTAAAAACGAAGTGTGTAGTAATTATAGATTTTTGACAGAGGCTCTCAAAAGAATCCTGTTATATTACGCTCAATGGGTAAAAAAAAAACCTTTGTGGTTCATTATAATATGTTATGTATATGTATATGTTATGTATATGTATATGTATGTCATTATAATATGTATATGTATATAAAATGTTACACTATTTCAAGCATAATGAAATTGATACAGAGTTTTATTTACTTACAGAGTCCCTCAAAAGAAATCAGTTGCAGACTGGTCTATGATGAAAAATTGTTTGAATCGTGTTTTAACTATTTCAAACATAATGAAATTTATACACATTATTCAGGTATACTGCAAGATTCTTACTTTACAATATGACGTGTATAACAGTTACAATTCATTTATAGGGGCACACAAAAGATTTCGGTTAAAGTGCTGTCTATTTGCAATAATTGCTGGAAATGAGTTTACAATCATGGTATGCATTTTTAAATTTAGCTATTTGCATAATGCTACATGATGCATATAAATTATACAGATTATATACAGGATTATGGAAAATAATTCATAACCATTACTATTTATAGTTCTGAATCACTTAAACGTAGTTTTTAATTGTGTTATGCATTTTCAATCTGAACTATAGTTAGTATATAAGATGTTTGTAGAATATGAATAAAATCATATACAGGGCCACGCAAAAAATTAGATATATGGACGATAATTTCTGGAAATATTATTTTAGAAATTTCAAGCGTCTTTTAGCCTGAATTAAACTTTATCTTATGTGGCGTGTATAAAAATCTGTAGGAAATATACAGAGCTGAGAAAAAAAGAAAAAAAAAATCAATTACGTGTTTGCCTATTGGTAGAAATTACAGAATGTGAGATTTCAACCTACAGCTAGTGAGAAGGTTAATAAGATGAGTAAAGTTATTTAAACAATAATTTAATGAAAGGCATTAAAAATCAATTACCGTCCATAGCCAGTAAAGTACTCAAACTAATCTGTGAGGCCCTGTAAATGATCTATAGATCTGTATATAATCTAGATACTATGCGACAATTTAGCTTAGTCAAAAAATGCATAACACAGTTGACACTTCATCCCTTTAGCAATTTCCACTAATAAACAGTAGTCTACTCAAACTTTTTGTGCAGCCCTGTACATTATCAACAAATTTTTATACATGTCACATAATATGACAAAATTTAATTCAGGCAAAAAAAGACAAAATTTCGATCACATTACCATCCATAGCCAGCAATTTTTTTCATTTCTTTGTGCAGTCCTGTATATTAGGAATTTACTTATGTTCTCTAACATATCTTAGTACACTAAAACAATTCAGACTAAAATTGCATAACTCAACTGAAACCTCCTTTAAGCAATTCACGAACATACAGGATAATGCTTATGAATTATTTTGTCTAGCTCTATATATGATGTAGAGAATTTATACACACTACGTAGTATGCAAATAGTTAAACTTAAAAATTAATCTTAAAAATACAATTCAAGCAATTATCACTAATAGACAGCAGTGTAACTCAATATTTTTGTATTTCTCTGTAAATAATCAATAACTGTCACACATGTCATATTCTACAGTATAAGCATCCTGTGACGCACCTCAATTACGTATATCAAAATTTCACTCTGTTTGAACATAGTAACATTATTAAAATGCTTCAAACAATTTTTTACTATAAACCAATGCAACCAAATTCTTTTGGATGATCCTGTAAAATGAAGCTCAAAGTTCGTATAATTCATAATTTTGATGAAAAATACGCAATTTCTGCTATTTTTACCTCAATTTACTCTCTATTTTTAATATTTTACTATGAATGCAATTTTGCAACACTTTTATTCTACCATATTTTGAAGTGTTTTATAATATATGTCAAGAAGAAAGTGTTGCACTATTGCACTCATATAAATAATTGAGGTAAAAATGGCAGAAATTGCATATTTTTCATCAAAATTACGAATTATATGAACTTTGAGCGTGTAAGTCATATAAATCCAAACAAAATACAAAAACTACTGTTAAAGTCGTACAATATATACCTCCTGATATTAAAAAGGGAAATAATTAAGTCAGTATAACATAATCGAATTTTAGTCTATTTCGTGGGCCAAAAATGCAGCTTATGGACCCTGATCCTTTGGGGTCCATTTAAAGCCCCTTCACAAAATTCCTCTCAATAAAACAGGCCCCTTCACAAAATTCCTCTTAATAAAACAGGACCCTTCACAAAATTCCATTTTATAAAAGCATACTCTTCAATGATTATTTTTATTTTGTTAGATTTTAAAATGTGTAATTTGCAGAGACCCGGAGCTGGAGCTGGAACCCGGAGCCGGAGCGCTCCGGAGCTGTGTTTTCCCTGGAGCTGGAGCTCTAAATTTCCTCCTGCTCCAGGGCTCCTTTAGTTTTTAATATTCTTTTAAATCTTTTTTTTTTCAGTCTTTTAAATTTCCAGGTTTAAAATATTTCAATTACATCATTATTCAGTATTTTAATTATATAATTTTGTAAGGTTTTTTTTTATTATTATTAGAGATGGAAAACTTCTCAAAACATGGTAACACTACACTACTTTACTTCTACTTTCTACTTGAGCTAAGTGAGAACACTATTTGAAAACAAATATGGCCGCCTGTTGTTTACATGTGTAGTTGTACACTTTTGGTTGTCCGAAAAGTGTAGAAGAAATTTAAGAATTTTGTGTTTAAAATTCCACCAAATTTTCTATTTTAAAAGCAAAAGCTAAAAGATGTCATATTTTCTAAAGAAGCATTTCAAGTTTGATGAGAAGAAAAATGCATTTTGTCAGATCTTTAATGAAGGTAAAGGAAGAAAGAATTTATGAGCAAAAAATTAAATGTGTAAATTAAAATCTACAACTCTAAAGCGTGAAGCCAGAACCGAGTTTGCTGGAGCCACAGTATTTTATCTAGGAGCGGAGCTGGAGCATCAAAAATTGTTCGGCTCCGGGTCACTGGAATTTGCAAACTAAACATGTTCACTAGAAAGGAAAACTTAGCAGAAGCACTTAAAGAAGTTATTATTATTAAACGCTTGGTTGGAATATGAGTAACTGGATGACATTTTTCATTACAAAATGTTATTTTTCACAAAAATATAATAAATTTCACAAAAATAACTTTTACTATTCACAAAATGGATCCCAAGAAAAAAAAAAAAAAAAACCTGCATCGACACCTGATTTGATAAATTTATATCAATTTCATTATGTTTTGAATAATGTAACACTATTAAAATACACTGCAAATGCTTTTTCCCTATTGAGTGTAATATAACAATTCTTTTGAGCATCCCTGTAAATGAACTATAAATGTTACACATTCCATTTTCAATGGAAAATATGCTACAGTAAATGTCAAAAACACATGTCAAGAGCACTAATTGTGAACCCATAAATAAGTTGGGTTTTCTTTTTGCTGCTTTCCTGAAAAAAGACTATTTTAATATTGGATAGTTTAATATGGTACGGATGATTATAAAAAGAAAAATATCGAATATGCCATATTCAACAATTTGAGATTGTCAATTTTAGAAAAATGTGCATATTGGATACTTTGAAACAGTTATTATCCAGGTTTCCAAGTAAGCTAGAAAGATGACGATTTTGTATCGTGTATAACATGCAAATTACAAGAGAATGGCACAAAATATGAAAAACGCATTTTTTCATATTGGACAGTTTGACGGTAACGACAATATGTCCAATAGAGTGCACCGTATAATAAAGATGTCCTCATTTTTATTAAGATTGGCGATTCCTTCAATTTGCATGATCTCTTTATCTGATTTGATTCATTATCTTTTATTTAACTAGGGGGCTCTGCCCCCTACGAGCTACGCTCGCCAACCCCCGTTCAGGCACACCTAAATCCAAAATGCACGCTAATTTGATCAGCTTTTAAAATATTGAATTAAAAAAAAAAAAAAAAAAAAGTAGCGATCTCTCTGGAAACGAGTTTCGTTTTCCTTGGATTGGGGATTTTTAAGGCCAAATCTGCTTCTGTTAAGATATACAATGGCTGTTTTCGTATTTAATTTAAAAAATTAGTTAAACATTTGAAAATAAGCTAATGTAAAATGAATTAAGTAAACAGTGTCATTGTTTCCTGGTATTTTTTAACAGCGCTATAAGACAGTTCTTTTAAATAATTCATTTTAAATGTATCGTTTCAAATCTGACGTAATTTACACCAAAGTTTTATTTCTCTTATTAATATTCACGTGAAAATACTTTTGTTGTTAAAAGGAAATATTATTTGCGCTGTCTCGAATTCACGATAATAGTTGAAAAGATTATCTCAAAATATCTCGCGCAAATATATTTTTCAATTTAAATTGTTTTGCTATATTTTTTGTCATTTTAAATATGACGTAATTTCCTCAAATTACAAGTTTTAATGCATAATAATGATTTTTTTTATTTTAAGATTTTGTTTCTCTTATTTTAAGATTTTGTGTAAATATGGTTCGGCACAGATGTCATTGGCGCAATTTTTTTCTGACGCCAATTTCATATATGCAACGGGTAATTAACTGGTGCTAAAGTGTTGTTATTTTGCTTGATATGGTAACCCGGATGTTGTTGTTTATGCTATTGATGTTTTCGCCAAATTGGCGTCGGAAAAAAATTGCGCCAATATGTATATGACGTATATGACATCTGTGCCTATGGTTCTTATGACGTAATTTTCCTGCTTTTAACATGTAATCATTTAATTCTAATTTTAAAGCGTTTTTTCTGTTTGTAATAGTCACGTGTAAATATTTTTTTTAATTTGAAGTAAACATTATTGTTTGCGCTGTTTATACAACTGGCAACAGTTTAAATTAATAACATTTTCTAAAATTTGTAAAAAATATCTCTCGAAATGCTGAAAATTTGAATTTAAAATTGAAATAAAACCTCAAAAAATGAGTCAAATAAGAAAAACAAATACAATCTGCGCACCGGGAACTTATAACGTATAAAATGATCTAAAAATGATTAAATTCCCATGTATAGTTTTTGCTCCAATAAAACTTTTTTAGTGGAACGATTTTTTCCAACTTTAGCATTAAATATCTCTTAAAATAATTCTTTGATTTGAAAACTGTCTGCATCAGCGTTTTTATCAAACATTTCTCTATAATATCACCGATTTTCATGTTTTTGTATGCAACAGGTTTTTTAATATTAACGATGAAAAGCCATGCTTAAGCATTCAAATTGGATGCCGATCTACCCGGAATATCTACGCAGATTTTCATTGGTCCATTTCCAAATCAAAACTTTTTTTTATATATAGAAGGACTTGGTTCATCTATAAGACCAGGAGACAACAGCAAGCACAGACAATCACCTCATCGAGTTCAAGGCTGAAATTCCAGAATTAGTTAAAACTCGATTCACATAATAAAACGCAATCGGTCTGCCGAGTCATATCTTGGTGGAAAACACCTGAAAACCCAATTTTAATGGTTGACTCATAGGTTTGTTATTGTGTTTTCCTGCTACCAAATGTATGAAAACATGGAGGACTGGGAGCAGGAAAAGACAATGGTAAACCTATGAGTCAGCCGCTAAAATTTAGGTTTTCAGGTGTTTTTCACCAAGATATGACTTGCCAGACTGATTGCATTTTAATATGCGAATCGAGTTTTAACTAATTTTGGAATTTCAGCCGTGAACTCTCTGTGCTGCCGCCTCCCCATCTATATGTAAAAATGGAATTTTGTAATCAATTTTTCACTCACTTCCTGATAGGGTAGAATTACAAAAATTATGTACACACGTGCTTTTCAGATGGCAATACAACATTTTAATGACTTAATTAGAAATCAATAGACTAATTTTAAGGCATTTTGCTCTTTTAGTTAGTTGGGCACAGGTGATAAATCACCAAATATTCCTTTTGGTTACAACTGCATACATATTGCAACAACAATACAATTACAGTAAAACCTCCCTAAAGCGACCACATTCCGTTCCAATAAAAATTGGTCGCTTCGAGAAGTGGTCTCTTAATGGAGGTCACGTTTAAATCTAGATTTTAATTGTTGAAAAAAGGTAACAAAGTTACTAAAATTTATTTTTCACATTAAGAAAAAATATGAAAATTTAAGTATCAAAACAAAAGTTAATTACATAAGTTAATTTGTGCAGAGTTTAAAAAATGAATACATTGATGTTTGCTTTGATTTTAAGGTTTTATCTTCTATAACTTTTATTTCCAAGTTCTTTCGAAGTTCAGTAAGTAAAAACAATTTTTTTTTGGATGGGAACAAATTATGACAATTTAATTAATTTATCAATTTCTTTGAGAGTTTCCTGATAGAACAGGGTAGGGAGAGTTTTGACCGTCATCCTTTCTTTGTCATCAGAATTGAATTCATTGCCTAAAAAGGCACAAAGGGGTTAAGTGTTTACACTTAAAACTTACCGAAATAAATAAAAATTCTAAACTTAGAAGTTTTATGAATAATGCGCTCTCTGAAATTATCATTCTAATAAAACCTTCTTCAGGCGACTAGGAAAAAACAGAATTTGTTTCATTTTCCTCAAAGAAATTGATCGCTCATGGAGGGATTTCAACTGGGGTGGTCTCTGAATAGAGGTAAAATTAGTATTGAGCCTATGGGAATAAATTTCGTTCCATGAAAAAATGGCTGTTCAGGGAGGTGGTCGCACAGGGAGGCTTCACTGTAATTACACACCAAACCATGCTCACTAAAATATGCCAACCAGATTTGAAACTGTCACAATGAAATATTTTAAATACTAAAAAATAGAATAAAATATAAAGAGTTTTTTTTTTTTTTTCAATATGATTTTTTGTTTTTTTCCAAGGATTTGAAGCAAAAAGCAAATGAAAAGAAGATGGCCTTCCTTTACTTACATGAGGATGTCACTACTTATATATGGATATTAAACAAAAACATAATTTGCTGAACAAATTTAAAAAACAAATTTATTTCCTACATTATTTAAGCCCGAGAAGGGACAGATATTAAGATATTTCATTGATTTAGTTCTAAATTTAATGTTAAATTTTTGTAACAACTTAGTTAAACCAAATCGACATTAAAAAGTAAAAAGAAAATTTAAACAATACGAAACTTAAACACCCTAAAAACTTAGATTATGTTCAAACGAAATCAAAATACATCTTAGATCTTTTTCCAAATTTAAGTTGCAAATATTTGTATTGCTGATTTTGTATTATGTTTACGGTTAGGTGTAAACAAATGATTAGGCACATCTAAAATACAAACCTTCCAAAAAAATCTAAGATTTATTTTGATTTCGTTTGAATGGAATGTAAGTTTTTAGGGTGTTTAAGTATTATATTGTTTGAATTTCATTTTTACTTTTTAATGTTCACTTGGTTTAACTAATTTGTTACAAAAATTTAACATTAAAAGTAGAACTAAATGAATGAAATATCTTAATATCTGTCCCTTCTCGGGTTTAAATAATGTAGGCAATAAATTTGCTTTTTCTAATTTGTTCGGCAAATTATGTTTTTGTTTAATATGTTAAGTTTTTTAATAACTATTGCATTCAGATGAACTCATTTAAAAATTAACTAAATGTATCATCATCAGGTTTGACTTACAAGATATTGCATCACAATTTGTGGTGTATTTATCAATATTTCATCCAAAATGTTTCATCTGTGCAGTAGTGCAAAGTTTGGACAAAAACTTCCAGTCTGAGCATAAAAAAATCTTTAATAAAAAGATAAAAAAAACAATGTTACTTAATTTTAGTTACCCCATTTTCCACTCTAGTAAGCTATGAATGCAAAAATATCCGTAAATCTTGACTGCTAATATTATAACAACAGTATAGCTGTTACACAGTAAACTATAACTAGCCGGATGTGCCAATCCCAAAACTTTCTTCCATCTCATATATTTTAATATTTCAAAATGTTGTTACAAATGTCAATATTTCATTTTCATTAGTTCAATACTATATTAACTTTGACTTTCATCTTAAATTTCTGCTTGTCAATTAATCAGGGTAAAAACGAGTTAATCTCAATCATGATATTTATTAAAATCAATAGTTTTCTGTTATTCTGTTCTATATCAGCTGTTCGTGAATAGTCGGCTTATAAGGATGGGAAGTTCCCGTCACTTCACGAGCCGCCGGTATAAGAATTACAAAAAATCAAGAAAATGATGCAAAAAATCACTATTATAGTGGCTTCTTTCAGCAGAATATTTCCAAATTCAGGTAGGATCTTCTTGCCATGGCCAAAAACATACAAAAAAAAAATTTGGTTTAATTCTATGCATAACTTCACACACTTTCGATGGTACAATATTTAAAATGGCACAAAAATCTCTATTATAGTGCCCTCTTCCGTCAGAATTTTTTTCAAATTCAGGGAGGACCTTCTTGCTATGGCCAAAAACATACACAAAACATTTGGTTCAATTCTATGCATAACTTCATACACTTTTCAATGGTACAATGCCGACATAAGGACAGACAGACATTTTCTATAAACATGTTTTTTGGTGTCTCTAACCCCTAAGATCTGCGTAAATCCGTCAAAAACCGGAAGTCCAAAAAAATTTCGATTACAATACTTTCTTCTATTGAAGATAGAAGAAAGTAAAAAGAAAAGTGCCCAGTTAAACTGATGGCACTGAGCTCCCAAGCTATTTACACTAATTGTATATTACACTTATTTAAAAGAATAATGCCTCTCGAAAAATAAATTAAGGGGGGGGATTAGTCCTCCCCCATTTCCCCTCTTTATACTTAACCAATGAGCCTCCAAATGTCATCAGGGAAGTGCCTTATCAAAATAAACTGGTATACCAAATTTGAAGCAAATAGGATGGGAAAACCCATTTATCTAAATTAAGGGTTATTAGCCCCCTGTCCCCCCCCCCTTTAGACTTAAACAATGAACTTAAAAGTCTAATCAGGGAAGCGCTTATCAGAACTAACCGGTATACCAAATTCTAAGAAAATCTGATAATTCTGCATGAAAAAACCATCTAAGTTAAGGGGGGATTAGCCCCCGTTAACCCCCTCCCCTTGAAACTTAACCAATGAACACCCAAAACTAATCAGAGAAGTGCCTTATCAGAATGAACCTAGAAAAAAATGTGAAGCAAATCGGATATTTCTATCAAGAGTTACATACATACAGAACCGGCGGCACATTAGCTCTCAGACTTTGATAGCCTGTGAGCTAAACAAGCAGTTTTACTTAAACTTTGCTGTGCTATTTCCTGCCAGGTGGCTATGCAAATGCAAGATTAAATTGTTACCTAAATTTAACTAGGGGTATTTATTAAGTATCAACATCAGTCGTTTTCAGGCTACAAAGAAAAAAAAAAAAAGACCTTGAGGAATGAATAATTTTAGAAAAAAAAAATGTGGAAATAACGTTAATTTTACTTAACGTTACTCCCTTAAGTTTACTTAACGTTAAAAGTCTGTCTTTTTAAAATTTACAAATAATTATTTTTTATTTCTTAATACCACAAAAAGAAATTGCATATAAACAATATATATATATTACATTACAAGCCAATGCCAGTGTATAATACTGACGTCATATTGATGATGAAACCTGTAAAATAAATTTCGGTTATTTGCTAATTTATTAACTTCTAAGCATCTGATGATTTCAATTTTTACACTGTCTTAAAATGATATAAATAGTTCAGTATTTCTTACCGGCTGGTATTTCTTAACGAAATTAGAACTTCATCAACAAATAAATAAAAGGAAAACATAAATAAATCACAAAGTTAACACCTTTTTTATTGAATGGGCACATCTGTATGTAATTGATATTCATGCTTAAAAATCAGTATCGGTGAAATTGCAATTTTTTGACGTCATAGTCACCTGCTTTCTGTATTTACTCTTATTAATGCTTCTTGTACTAATAACAAACATTTGAAAATATCAGTTTTATTTCCATATGTCGCCATATTCATCTTCTTTTTAATTCGTAAAAAAATTATTTCAAATTCCATTTCTCACATGAAAATATTTTAACTGAAAATTAATTACTGTAGATAAATTATTATTACAGTTTTTGAATTTTTTGCAACAGTAGAAAATAAATGTTCAATTTTACAGCAAAAATGTCCATTGATTTTCAGTGAAAAAAAGCGAAATTTGGAATTATTAAGAAAAATATTTGAATAATATAAAAAACGCTTAGACTATGTTACTCTCTGCATTATAATTCACCCATATGCAAAGGCATTTTATCATCTGTTTTGACCCTGACATCAGGCAAACATTTTTGTACTTTGAATTTACAATATCATTAAAATTACAAAGAATAAAAAATTTGTGGCATCAGGGACAAAAAGGTGGGAAGAAAAAATCAAAAAGTTATGAGCTCCATAGGCTTTTCTATGTTAAATTAACATTGAGAAGTGACACTGGAAATAAATAAGTATTGCACTGCTGCACAATACTTAAATAATACCTTTTAAAATAGGGATACATTATGTTTAGATTTTCTTTTAATTTCTTTTGCAATGACACAACTCTCTAATGCATTTAGAAAATGTAATAAATAAAATCCTCACTTTTGTCAATTTAGTTCTTATCTGTTTTCCTGGTACTTGTTCTATATAATTAAATGGTTGGAGCAGGATCTGTAATATATGGAAAAATATGTAATATTAGATCAAAGTAGGGAAAAAAGCATGAGCAGCTAAGAAGGAATAAAATATCTAAAGTTAGTCAACACTGAAGCAATATAAAAACAATAGTTAAAATTTTTATACAAATATGAATAGTTTAACAAAAGAATTGCATCATAATTCTATAGGGTCAGGTGGGAGAAAGTGGGGGGTAAATCAAGCTTTCTTTAGAGAAAGCCCTAAAACCAAACTATAAAGTTTATTTTAATTAAACTTTTTATGCATTTTATATACATTGGATTCATATAGATTAAAAACATAAAGCATAACTATTCAATTTTATTAGATTGTTTTCTCACAGTGATACATTTAAAAGAGCATGTTTTGATATCCCACTTTGCACCATAGCGAGAGAAAGTAGGAGTAGTTCTAAAATTAGTATATATTTAAATTAAAATATGTAAATAATGTTTTTGAAATAAGAATACACTGAAATAAATGTATCTTAATTATATTTAAAGGTACAAATGCACAAAAAAAAATATTTTTTACATATTTAACTAAAGAAATAATGCCCAAGGCTATCAAAATTAGGTTAACTTAATATGCAACAGATATAGCTGAACTCTACACAATCTTCATCATTAATAGCAGGAAAAGTATAATAGTTCCCCAATGGTGACTTAGCCAAATACTTTATGTGATAGAACTCATTAATTTCTATCACTTGGCTGATGAACTTAGCTGATTGACTTTTAACCAGTACTTAAATTCGACCAATGAACCATATTTTAACTTTTTTTTAAGTCTACTTTTACATTACCTGTTTCACTTTCATTTCTTTTACTTATCATAATTACTCTGGTTTTTGGATGTTCTTCCTTTACTTTTCTTGATAGATTTTTTTTTCTTTTTATGGTCAGTCTCCTCTGCATTTTTTACATTTGTTATTATTACTTAACTTATAACATAGTTTTTTTTCCTAGCATACTTCTTCATCTAAACTACATTACCTACTGAAGTATTATAGCATTGTTTAAAAATAAAAATTACTGATGGCATATTAATAAAAAATCTAGAACTTGGCAAGTTTTTACCTAAGAGTCATTTATTTTTATTAATTACATTACATTATTATATCAAAACTTGATATTTCAAGTTTGGAGCCCTTAATCTGAATGTATTGAGGCTCCTGAAAGGGGATGGAGTCTCTAGAGCAGGGATGGCGAACCTTTTCACGTCCACGTGCCAAATTTCCCCCAAAAATATACTTTACGTGATCATGACATGACAACAATAAAAAAATTTAATGGATCAAATAATAATGAATCAAAGCTACTTAAAATTTTGTTTTTAGCATTAAAAAAATACAGGTGATATTTGATATACTGTAGAAATGTATTTAAAAAATATTATTTCTGTTGTCTCATCTTAAATGCCAAATAATTTACATCCGCTTTGTACTTAGTTATTTTCGATAGAATGCAAGTTTAATTGCACTCACCTTGACAAGACGTTTTTAGTTGAATTTTTCATTTTTTTTTTTTTTTTAACGAAAAGAATGTTTTGCAGAAAAAATTGTCAAAATAGCAAGCGCCAGAAACTATAGCTTTTAGTGTCTGGAATTGAATTCCAAGTTGTTATAATTTTAAAATCAGCATTTTTGCTTATTACACTTTTAATTTTTGTTTAGCGATAATCTTCTAATTCTCAAAATTTTCTGAGCCAATATTGAGCTAGATTCAGATAAATCAAGTTATATTTCAATTTCTTCAATCTGTGTAACAATCACAACCAACCGAACTAATCGGATTCAAGTGACACAGACAACATCTATATTAATTAATACATTTTGTGGAATTCTACTATATTTTGATGTAAAACTTAAATCTATGTCGTGCCAAAAATAATCTGCAGCATGCCACTTATGCAGCGTGCCATAGGTTCGCCGTCCTTGCTCTAGAGTGATGACAAAGGACAAAGCGTAAGTGTATCTGTCTCTTTGTCAGGCCTTAGTCTGTTTGTATTGAGGTTTCCAGAGAAGGGGTGGTGTCGCTAGAGTGATAGGTATAACCACAGACAAAGAGAAGTGTATGTGTGTGTTTATTTGTTATCAAATCTTTAACATGAGTCATTTGTTCATAATAATAACAGTACTAAAAATTATTATAATGACACTGTTATTAATATTACCATCATCACTTTATTAAGACATGAAAATGATAGACATAACATTTATCAAAAACGTGCCAAGTTCTAGATTTATTATTAATATGCTATCATATATATATATATATATATATATATATATTTAACAATGCTATAATACTTCAGTAGGTAAGTTTGAGTGAATTTTATTTGAACATGGCTTTTTTTTTATAAATATATAGAACTTGGCTTCCTTTTTTCACAGTTGTGTTTTTGTTAGATATCATTACTTTTTGTACAGTTACAATATACTTAGACACTTTACTTAATGGCTTTTAATGTGTTTATGAGTGGCTATTTTAATTACCGAGCAACATTTAATTAAATTTAAATTTCCTACAACAAAATATTTGACTGTCAATTTGCGGCAGAAATCTATATCTTAATACTGCTATATTAAATGTATGTTTTGAAACGAAATGTACAGATTCAAAATTTTTATTGTTTCTGAAACAACAATAATCATATTGACAATATTTTCAAAAGTCAAAATTTAAAAACATTTATTTCTTTAAATTTTAAACTATTGGACTGTCAATAAAACAGTACAGATGTGTACAACCTCGTAGGTCAAATAGATTTTCATTAGAAAATTGTTGAAAACAGCTCAAAATGGTTTGTGAAATGTAACACTCATCTACCAGTATTTTTTTATACCAACAATTCACATATTTCTTTGACACACAGCATATAAACTTAAAAGTAAGCAGACAATAATTATTCAAATTCGTCCACCGAAACTACAGCATTGCAAGAATTTGCATCTTCAAAACCCTCCGTATCCAGCAGTTTGAAAGATTGTGTCACTGTTAGATGTAAATTTACCAAAAAATCTGAAAAAAAAAAGGGGGGGGGGGGGTTCTGGAAAAATTGATTTCTCATAAATGTTTCTCGAAGTTATATTTTCTTAAAAAAATATAAAATAATAAACTTTTTTAATATTTATGCACACTAAAAAAAAATGATTTTCCCTTTACATGACTATATTATAAAAAAAAGAGAAAATAAAACAAGCCAGCTTTTAAAAGTTTATCCTTTCAGTCGCAGAATTCTGACAGTAGCTTTTCTTGTTTAATTTAACACCAGTGTTTGTAATATATCATGTGTCTGTTGAAATTATTTTTCCGTACTATTTGTTTAATTATATCAGTAGAGCTAATTTAAAAAATAACAACAAAATATTTTAAGTTTCAACCAATATCACTGCAGTTTGAAAGTAATTTAAAATGTATTGTACATCCCATCTACATAGTACTGTTTTTCAAATATATAAAGGATGCCAGTTTAAAAGAAACAAATTATTGTAGTTCTAGTATTATTATAAATACTATTATCATTTTAAAATCTTCCATTGTTTAAAAATTAGTATTATTTTACAATATTACATTTTTTCCCCGTTACAGTTATAATTTTCATTTCCTATATATTTAGTTTCACAGTTGCCAGCTTCCCGATTTTTTGGATACCAGTAAAATCTTACAAAAATGTTCAGTTTGTTTAATTGAGTAAATTGTATGATTATATATAGCAAGTATTTCTGCATAAAAATATTTGTATGAAAAAAAATCAGGAGGTTGGCAACTATGGAAGATTTGATACAGCTTTCCAGTCTAAACCCAAACTATGTTTTAGTAAGTTTTAGATTCTTAATATTGAAAGTGGTTTTTATGAAACTTTTAAAATCGGTAGATTTTTCCATGTTTAAAAATTGTTTTCAACTAGATTTTGCACACATTTTCTTTGCAAAGTTTGTATGGATTTATAGTTTAAAAAAATATATTTTAGACAACTCTAAGAATCTATATTTCAGGAAAAGAAAAAAAAAATAATTTCAACAGCATGTTATTACCAAAAGAAATTTTTCTGACAATAGTGAAAAATTACAGCTATGCAAACAAAAATAAATGCATGTTTCAAATTTTACATTAAATTTTTCACCTTACCATTTTCATTAATTGGTATAATATTGACATAAGTTTGCACTTGAATTTTCATTTTTAACAAGAGAAGTTGCATTTAATTGTTTTACCAGGGATTTGCTTGGATTTTTTTCCACACGATCATGTTTTTGCAAAATTTTAAACTTTTGTAAAAACTTGTAAAAAATGTGAATGAAATGTAAAAAATTGTGAATTTGTAAAAAAAAGTAATCGGAATTTTCTAAATTAGAAATTATCATTTAAATTCTTATTTAGATGTTATTGATATGGTCCTTTGTATGTATATACAGCTAGATAATAGATTCATTGGTGGTTGCAGCTATTATACAACAGATCTTTTTTCTTCTTCTAAAATCATTACATTTGTGAAGGATTTAATTTGTAGACTGGAAAAAATTTCTGAAATGTTAATTTTTAAAAGAATTTTGTTTTAAGGTGAAAAAACTGTGAAGGGTCCTTTGAGGGACTCAAGTGTCAAGTTCTTTCTAAAGAGATTCCTGCTTACAGATAAGATTTTCCATGTTAAGGTTCTGGTGAGGGACACTAAATATGAAAAAATATATAAATAAAAGTATCAGAATGTAGCAATTACAAAATTTTGACTACATTATTTTATAAATGAAATTTCAATTTTTCCAATTTGGAAAAATTAAAAAATAGCCCTTTGGAAAAAACCATTTTTTCTCCCAAAGTTTCCAGATTTTTTTCTCGAGCATTCCCATTTCTAGCTATCGAACAAGATAGAAAAGATAGTTGATAGTCCCCTGCAAACATTACCTTTATACTCAGCGATGATCGGTAGAGTACCTTATACTCAGCGGCTATTTAAAAGATTGCATATTCATGCGCATATGTTATTCATGATACTGTTTTTAAGAGTGAGAAATTGTATTTTTTTGAATGGCTTTATGTATGATTTTAAATGTTTATGATAAATAAAAGCAGGCTTGTATATTAATAGCTCTTAAAATTAGTTAAGTAATAAAACATGTAACTAAGCAACCACTGTCCTCTTTAATTATATAAAGCAGTAAAAATGGAAAAAATTGGTTTTAAGGTAAAAAAAAAAAAAAAAAAGGTAACGGTTAAACTAGATAAAGAAAAAATTGGTATTGCCCTTTTAAAATTTAGATGACATATTTGTAATTCTGATTACAAATCAGTAGCTGATCCATCTATGTGTTATTGAATATCTTCATTATTGTGAAATTGGGTTATTTATTAAATTCTATCTCAATTAAATATCTTTAAAACTAATTAAAAAACACTTAAAATGCATAGTTTATAACTGAAATGCTTCACTGTATAAAAGCCAATTATGACGATAAAAGGTAAATTTTGGCCAAAAAAAAAGCCTGTGAAAACCAATAAAAACCACCGACGTGGCTTTTTTAAATTTTAGCCGGCATTTTTGCAGCCCTGCACGACAGCCTTATAACAGGTTAAAAAAGAAACTGGCAACCACTTATGGCGATCCGTCTTCATGGCATGGATAATACAGAAGTACCTCTTTTAGGTATTACTTAATTATCCCATTGACCAATTTTGTCAGTATACAAATCTCCAAATTATACAAATTGATATATTTTTATTTCAAGTAACGAAAGAACAAATAAATTAGAAAAACATTAATAAAAATAGAAATAAAAAGTTGAATTAAAAATCACTTGATGAGGTAAACAAACACATGCATTGTGAACGTCAAATGAATGTGGCATTTATGATCATCCATTATTGGCATTTAATCTTTTAGCTTGGCGATAGTTATTTGGTTGACGTGATAATCAAGTAGTACCTTTTTTTATTGCAAGTCTTTTTTTTCTGGAAAATGTCACAAATTTTATTAAAAAATGACAATTGCTTAAAATAAAGAAAACACGACAGCCTTATAATATTAGGATAAAAAAAAAATTAATAAAAACCTTTCTTTTACAATTATTTCTTATAACAAGTTTCAATTGCTTAAAGTAACCACTTTTTTCTTTTTTTTTTAAATTAAACTCTGCCCATTACAGTTTTTGCGAACACATTACAAACTGCCCTATCTATGGCTTCAATACATTAAACAGTATATTTTTTAAGTAAGAATAAATCTTATTTATTGCCTGTAATCATGGTTGAAATATAGGGGAAGACGGGGTACAATGAAACATTACTTGTAAAATCAGTCAAATTTGTCATAGAGAGTTGCAGTTTATATATATGTTATACAACTATATGTTCCAATTACTGATGTGATTTGGATACATTCACACTTCTACAACAGTAGCAATAGAAGATTATTGCTTTTACGCCATTGAAAGTAACTTTCTTTACTAAAAGTAATTTTGTTTATTTTTCCTTGTTGTTATATGTAATAATTATTTTTTCTATACATTGTTTTCTTTGGGTTGTTGTCTTCATACCTCCAAAACCAAACTAAAAAAAAAAAAAATATTAGAAGTTTGAAAAGAAATTTTTATTTAGTAACCTCAGTGCGGGGTACAATGAAACACTTGCAGACGAGATACAATGAAACATGTTTTATTATAGTAATAAAAGTAGTAAATAGAATATATTAGAAGTAAGAGTAAGAAAACAGAAAAAAAAAAAAAAAAAAAAAAAGAGTTTTGTTCTAACCAGGTCAGTAAAAAATGCTCTTGTTAAGCAATTACAAAACAGAAAGAGAAAAAAAGCTGAGAAGGGATTGTTTTGTAAACAAACTTTGCCTGCTACAGACTCTGATAATGATCCAGATTTTTTTCCAGGCCCAGCTGGTCATCGAGGTACTAAGAATGAGATATTCACACACAACATGTATGGCACAAGCAGTATCCGTATAAATGAAAACATAAGGAAATATATACTGTTGGAGAAATCATACATTTAAATGAAGTCAAATGTGAAATACTTGATATAAAGACTCCAACCTAGGTTTTTTTTTTTTGTTTTTTTTAGAAACTTACATTTAAAAAAAAAAAAACTCATTCTGTTGAAACTACCACCCCATATTCCTTCAGGATCAACTGAAATATAAACAGAAATGCTAATTTTTTAAACTGACTTGCGCCAATTTAATGTAAAATGAAAGGTATTTCTTAAACTAATAGAATTTTCATATTTTTCATCTTAGACTATACTATTTTTATCAATTTCCTTATTAATCAAGTTTTGTTTTTGTATTTATCTCATTTTTCATAAAATAAACTATACTGGGTGAAAATTGCTTCTATCATTTGGAGTGTTTCATTGTACCCCAGTATGTGTTTCATTGTACCTCGGCATACGGGGTACAATGAAACACTGTAAGACATTTATTTTTGTTATTTTTCAAGCATAAAGATATTGTTTAGAACCTAATAAAAATTTATTTAGATGGGGAAAATACAAGATTAAAAATATGCATTAATTATATTTTTGTGCATGCAAAATTGTGGATAGGAAAAAAAAATTAGTAAATTTTGTTTCATTGTACCCCGTCTTCCCCTACATGATCATTTACATCAGTTTATAGGATAATGGAAAGTTGCATGCAAATATGTGACATAATTAAAAGAAACTTTACCTCATCTAAATTCTTTTTTTCAGAACACTCTCCACCAGCCATGTTGCTATTTCAGCTTTTGTTAATTAATACTGCAAAAATAAATAAATTAAACATTTCATTTATTTAAAAAGGGGGAAAAATACATCACAGAGTATAAATATTTTAGTTTGTTAATTTTTAGAGTAACAGATTATGATCTATTCATGGATACCAGTGGTTTCCAAAGTCCATATAAATATTTTTGGAAACATGGATATTAGATAATATTACTGAAGATCGGCAGCAGGGTTCATTTTTTTTTTTTTTTTTTTTTTTTTTTTTTTTTTTAATGAAATTAGTCGGATTTCTTTTATTTAAATCAGATTTTTTTTTTTAAACCTCACACTATTATTATTTTATAAGACTTTAAATTTATAAAATAAAAATTATGTAAACAGGCACACAACACACATGCATGCTATAATATATAGGTATAACCAATATATATTATTATTACACAATTTACATAAATGATTAAAAAATGTAACATTTTAGGCTATCAAAATATTTAAATATACAAAATGCATGAAAAACTACAAATTATGTCAAAAATCAATTCCATCTTACATATTTTAGTTAAAATAACTGCAGCACATAAAAATTTTAAATAATTTTGGAAGCAAGTTAAGTTGTTAAAGAGCTGGTACAGAAAAACGAGTTTAGCATCTTTATCAGTTCCTAATTTTCGAATATATCAAACAAAAAACAATTGTTCTGCTGAAACAGATGAAGCTATTGCAGTGAAAAGCTGGTTGATTATGAATTCTTTTAAGTTTTTTAGTATTATCCTTTTCGATAACTGTAACATGTGTCTTCCATCATTCAAAAAGTCAGATTTCTTTCACTAAATTAGATTGAGACGAAAATTCACTGAATGGTTCAGATTTTACTTCAGACTTTTTATATACAGTGAGCAAAAAAAGTATTTGCACGCAGACGATTTTTTTGCATAAGTAACCATAGAAAGCAAATTTGATACTATTCTCTTAATTATTCATTTATTTAAATAAGAAGAAAATAAAAATAACTACCCATTTTCCTTAAACAGTAATATTACACATTTTAAAAAATAAATTAATATTTTCTCATACCTAAAAAGTATTTGCACAAGAAGCATTGACTGTTAAAAAAGGCATTAAATGTGAATATTATGCAAATGTTTAGCATATCAGTCCCGCTGTACATTAGCCCCGCACTTTAAAGTCACGTAATATATTAACTGGAGCAGGGATTCTGGGGAGTTTTTGTTCTAATGGCATCGAAAACGTATGAACTGTCTGTTGCTACCCGTGAGAAGATTATATTTCTTCATAATTCTGGATTAAGTTACCAAGGAATAGGTAAAAAATTAAATCTATATTTTTCTAGTGTTCGTTATGTAATTAAGAAGAAAAAAGAAACTGGTTTGACAATAAATAAGCCGCGAACTGGGCATCCAAGAAAGCTAAATACCAGGCAAAGGAGAGCCATCATAAAAGAATATTAAAAAAAAAAACCTTTTCTAAGTGCTCAAGAATTGGCTGTTGATGTCACTTCAACGTCGGGAACAATAGTTACACCACAATCAATTAGAAATATTCATCATGATGCAAATATTCGAGGAAGAGCCCCTCAAAAAAACCCATTTATCAGTGAAACAAATAGGGTGAAAAGACTTGAATTTGCAAAAGCTTATGTCAGCAAACCACTAGAGTTTTGGAAAACTGTTATTTTTTTCCGATGAAAGCAAGTTTAATATTTTTGGCTCAGATGGTAAGAAAACTGTATGGCGAAAGCCAATACTTCTCTTCAAATTAAAAACTTGAAACCAACTGTAAAACATGGCGGTAGTCCATGTAATGATTTGGGAATGCATGTCTTTTAACAGAGTTGGCGAAATGACCTTTATTGAAGGCAATATGAATGCTAAACAATATATTAATATATTGCGAGATCATTTATCTAATAGTGCTCTGAAATTAGGAATTCCTAATTCATATTATTTCCAACAGGATAACGATCCGAAACACAGTGCATATATTACGAGGTTATGGTTGCTTTATAATGTAAAAAATCAATTGAAAACACCACCACAATCACCAGACCTCAATCCGATTGAAAATTTATGGCATATTTTGGATGTGAAAAAATGGAAAAAGAAAATTTCTAACAAATCAGAACTTAAGCAAGCTCTTAGGGAAGAATGGCTACAAATCAGCAGTGAAACATGTCACAAATTAATAGAATCAATGCCCAGACGATTACAAGCTGTAATTGAAGCAAAGGGCATGCATACTAAATATTAGCACTGTTTTTAACTTATAAATAATTCCTCTAGTTCTATTTTTATTGCTAGTGTGCAAATATTTTTTTGGCAGTACAAATGCTACTTTTTTATGTTTTCATATTTTAAATATAATTATTAAGTCAGATATTAAATATGTTTATTTGTTTTGTAAAAGTGTTGGTATTTTTAATTCTTAGTTGCTTTTTATTTATTTATACATATGCTACAACAAATTTACCTGGTGTGCAAATAATTTTTTTGCTCACTGTAATAGGTATCACAAAGTAGAGAATTTCTCTTTTGCAAATAATAACGCTGATATTTTCTCAGAGCTTGTTAATTTCTCTCTTGCATAATGGGGATTCAAAATGTAGGATAATGTGATGAGCTCAATGCTTGTTTGTAATGAGCAAAGTCATACAATTTTATTTTACTTAAACTTGCAGAAGTTATTCTACAACAAAGTAATAGGCAAGGAAATATTTTTGTATTTAATATATTCCTTCTTAGATTTACTTACTGTTACAAGTTTATTTTACAATTTGATTCAAATGAAATTTGAAACCATTTTTTCTGAACTTTACATTGTACAGTACACTCCCTCTAATCCGCACAGGTTGGGACCAAGGGTTTTGCGGATTATAGGTTATTTCTTTGTTTACATTGTTATATTTGGAATTTATCAACAAATATAGTATCCACATTGTAAATAAATAATATGGAAATGAAAAAAAAATGTTTTTCTAATATTAAAAAAAACTATATTCAGTATTTGAAATAAATATAAATGATATAATAATTCAAAATTAATAGAAACATTTCTACAACTTGTTTTTAAATCTCAAATATCAACAGTGACAATGGTTTGCTTTACAGCTTTTAATTTATGCTCTGCAATTTAATCTTGAATCCTTTTAAGAATCATGATTTCTTGATCAATAACAAAAGTTTGTTTTTCTAAAATAAATATTTATCCAAAAGAGCTACCCCTTTTCAAAAGCAATTTTACCTTTTATATAGCCAACAAATGTGTTCAAAATATAACAGTCTGATAGTTATTTACAAGATACCCAAAACATTCCCTTCTAATAAATGCAGAAAACATTAAAAAATTTTAGTGCATTTAAAATTAATTAAAATTCTTAATAAATTCATCAGATTAATCAACTTTTATTACAGTCAAAATGTGCATTATCTTGCTTAAAAAAAGATTTTAACTCTTTGTTTACATGTTTGTTTACATCTGAAATATAGAGCGGATTATAGGCATTTGCGGATTATAGAGTTGCGGATTAGAGGGAGTGGACTGTACTTTATTTTTGACAAAGATTAAGCTTTATCTTTCTAAAAACTGTTTGATTATCTGTATTACATAAAACTAAATTATATTAAAGTTTAAAGTACATTAATATGTTTATTTACATCTTGAATTTATTTTAAAATATTTTTTTTAAATCTGATTTTAATCAATGATTTAAAAAAAAAAACTATTGATTTTTAATCATGATTAAAATCAAGTTGATTTGGCAGGGGTCAAAAGATAAACATTTTGTCAAAAATAAAAAAAAATTAAAAATAGTATTAACAAATGTTTTGTTCTACTTCAATCTAACTTCTTCCAGCTAAAGTTCTCTTCTCTGTAAAATTATTTTGTTTGCAAATTATTCATTTCAAATCATTATGAGATTAAAAAAAAAAAAAAAATGCTTGAAGGCTTTTATAAAATAGAATTTTGTGAAGAGGACAGTGATGACATGCAGGTTCACAAGATATAAATTACAAAAATAAAATCTAAATGGTCAAGAAAAAAGGTATCCCCCTCCATCTATTTTATTGGAAAAACATGCAGAGAAGAACAAAATTAACCTTTCATTTGGCAATTATGTCTTCTTTAAACATATGTTAAAAAAAAATGTTTATGATCTTTAGAGTGAAATTTTATCAAACTTGAAATATTCATTACAAACCACCTTAATTTGGGCATCATATTTAGATATTTTGGTAAATTTTATCCTTAGAGGAGTAGGTACTAAACAACAAGTCATTCTGTGATTTTTTTTTTTTTTTTTTTTTTTTTTTTAGTTTCAAAACAAGCTGCAATGTAGGTATAGTTTTTTAAGAATAACTCAAAAACTACTAGGCAGAATGAAATGAAATTTTGGATTTACATATTTAAAGCTTCTGAAGATTTTTGCTAAAATTTTTACATGTTGCATTACAATTAATTTTTAAATATTATTTTTATAATATATAAATTATGAAATTCATATTTAAAAAATATATGACTTGCAACTCATGAAATTTTTAACAAAAATCGATTTCTAGAAGCTTTAAATATGTAAATCTAAAATTATAGATCATTCAGTCAAGTACAGAGATGTAGTGGAGAGTATATGGGGGGTATACGCCATGTAGGGGAGAGTGGTAATGAATGGGCCATTAACAAAATATGAAAAAGTATTTGCATAAAATTATTTTAGATGCCACCAATAGATGGAACTATTTGTTCCACCAAACTCATCAAATTTTCCATTGTTTGGGAGAAGCCATTTTCCCTCTGAAGTAGGATAGTCAAGAATCTGATTGAAAAGTAATTTTTTTCCCTTTTCAGTAAAATAAATAAACTAAAAAGTATCTATTATTTCATTGCAGATATGTGTATTAGAAAGTCTTTGCATATCTGTAAATTAATTTTAGGATGTATTTAGATTTTATTTGAATTTAACGTACTAAAAAAACCTGAATATATTCCAGAAGTATAGGTGAGGCTGAATGGGCCACTTCATAATGGTCATGAATGGACCACCTTTGCCCTGATCATGAAAATATGGTTTTTCTTTCTTTTTTTCTGATTTTCTATTCAATATGAAACGTAACTGGCTGTCATGGATTTAGATTAAATTACTGTCTAGTTAGAATAGGTTTATAGTGAAGTCTAAAAAATAATTTGTGCATTTTCACTCTAAGAAATATTAGTTATTTATTAGAAACATAAGTTAAATTGTATATAAATGATTAAGTGAACTGTCCAGTTGTTGACCACACCTACCAGTATTTTCCCATTTGATATAAAACTAGAATAATTGTTTATATTCTGAATCTGAAGGGTAGAATAAATAATACCAGAAATTTACACTAAATAGTCAGTTCACCTGAATAAAATTTTACCCCTTGAAATTTAATTTTAATTAAATAAAGTTTTTTTCCTTTAGATTAGGGGTGCACAACCTTTTTAAGCGAAGGGCCACTTACAAAAATGTTTGGGTTGTCGAGGGCCACATCAGTAACACAGAGAAAATTCTATATCGGGGAGGTGGGGAAGGGGGGTAATAAGTCTTTATTCTTGATGAGTAATTATTTTTTGTCTATAATAAAAATAAACAAACGGAATTAAATAATTATATGAAGAAATGCAGGGCTTCTTGGCATCTGTATGAATAACCATTCAACACTTTATGAAGACTAACGTTTCCTTCTTGACAAATGGTAGCTTGAAGAAAAAAAATTATGCAAAATTTCTAAATAATTGAACGTTATTGAAAATTATATTGAAAAATTATTGAAAAATAACTTCATTTAAAATAAAAGGAAACTTATTTTTGAAATAACAAGGCATGATGTACTAATTATGCTACTTTTTCTGTGGACTATTAACAAAACTCGTTTTTTTTCCTTTTGTCAATCAAGTGCGACTGATTGACGAAATTTGCGATTTTTTTATCATAGTTCTATTGACAGATTTCCATTGCCGATTGGCAAAATTTGCAATCTTTTCAGACAACTAATTTGCTATACCTGCAATAAATTGACGTAATTGGCGATTTTTTTCAGCGATAAATTTTCAAATTTCGTGATTTTTTTTTTCCACAACGGATCAACTATAATTGCAATTTTTCCTTCTCCCGATCGAATTATTTGGCGACTTTTTTGTTCTATGATCGATCTTCGAATTTTGCAAGTTTTTTCCATGAATGATTGACAAAATTCGCGATTTTTTTTTCATGAGTGATTGACGAATTTTGCGATATTTTACGTGACAGATTGACAATATTTGCTATTTTTTTCCAATGACCAATCGATGAAACGTGATTTTTTTTCCTGATATACATTGATGTAATTTGCGATTTTTTTTTGTGCAATAAATTGGCGAAAATTGCTATTTCTTTTATGCGCACAATCGATGAAATTTGCAATTTCTATTTCATGATATTTTTTTGTACTGACAAACAAATTTTGTAATTTTTTTCCATGAGCTATTCATGAAATTCGCGAATTTTGGGGAAAATTCACAACTTTTTTTCACGAGAGATTGACAAATTTCGCAATATTTTTGCGACCAAATGACAAAATTTGTAATTTTTTATATCAATTGTCAAAATTTGTGATTTTTTCCCGCGACAATTTGGCAAAATCACAATTCTTCCTCAGTCTATCAACGAAATTTGCACTTTTTGTACCTCATTGACAAAATTCGCGATTTTACTGTGCCAGATTAACAAAATTCGTGATTGTTAACTGGCTCTGATGACATTTGTAATTTTTCTCGCAGCGATTTGATGAAATTTGCGAATTTTTCCCGCAATAAGCTGACGAAACTCGCGATTTTTCCGTAGCCGATCGAGAAAGTTTTCAATTTTTTCGCAGCTAGTCGACAAAATTTGCAATTTTTTCCGTTTCCGATCAACGACATTCGAAATTCTTAACTGACTCTGAAAAACTTTGTAATTTTTACGCATTTTGTAATTTTTTTGTAATTTGACATTTTTCTCGCAAAACTGACGAAACTCACGATTTTTCCGCAGCTGGTCTACAAATTTTGCAATTTTTCCGTACCTCATCGACAAATTCGCGATTTTTCTGTTCCCGATTAAAGAAATTTGAGACTTTTGAGTTGACAAAATTCACGATTTTTCCTCTCGCAATCAACAAAATTCGAAAATTTTCCGCGCCCGATAAACAAAATTTGCTATTCTAAACTGACTCTGACGAAATTTGTAATTTTTCCCGCGGCAAATTGACAAAATTCCGATCTTTTTCTCACGATCAACAAACAAAACTTGCGATTTTTCAGCAACCGATCAAGGATTACATAATCGATAAAATTCGCTATTTTTAACACGTCCTATCAACGAAATTCATGATTTTTAACTGATTCTGATGAAATTTGTAATTTTTTCAGCGGCAAATTGTCGAAATTCGTGATTTTTTTCTCATGATAAACTGACAGAACTCGAGATTTTTCCCCAGTTTATCAACGAAATTTGAGATTTTTCTGCTACTCATCGATAAATTTCACGATTTTTCCAAACTCGATCAACGAAATTTGCGATTCTTAATTGGCTCTGGTGAAATTTCAATTTCTTCCCGGGACAAATTGACGAAATTCACGATTTTTTCCTGCGACATATGGACAAAAAGTTGCAATTTTTCCAGTTATAAAATGGACGAAATTGAGTAAAAAAAAAAAAAAAAAACGAAGACATTATATAAATTGTGATTGCAGGCCACAAGTTAACCCATGGTGGGCCACTTTTGGCCCACTTGCCACAGGTTGTGCATCCCTACTTTAGATGGACCGTGTTTTTAAGCCAAAGACATAAATTTCGTTAAATCATAATGTGTATTATCTATTATGTTTTGGTTTATTTCATGTTCTTTCTTTCTTGTAATCTCATTATTTAGTCATTTTTCTGCCACAATTATGTGATTTAATAATATCCCTTTTGATGTTTATAAATTTTGATAAGCATTGTGTATTACTTACTATTTCAGTATGCTTTTGATCATATCACAGCAAGTGGCATTCATTTTGTCATATTTGGTGAATAAAAGATTAATTCCATATTTTATCATTGAATTCATTTAGTGGTCCATTCATTACCTTCAATGGCCCAATCAGCCCCGTGGGTGGGGATGAATGGGCCAAATTTATATATTTTTATTTTCTATTATCATTCATTATAGATATTTTCTATTCCTATTTTTATGACTTTTTTATATAATCAAATAAGTAAAGTAACTGATAAGTCAAAAAAAATTATTAGAAAAAATTAGAAAAATTAAAAACCAAAAATTAGCCCATTCATTACCACTCTCCCCTACCTTCTGGATTTTTTAAAGAAATTCTGTATATCCTCTGTTTCTCAAATAAAGCATTAGCGTATACCCTAGCTATGAATGTTCATGACATCAGCATATACCCTCTGTCTATACTGTATACTCTGTGCTTTTTTTACGACTGAACACTGGTCAAGTAGATTTTAAGTTATGCTTAAAAAACTACCAACATTGCAGCTTGTTTTGCAACTAAAAATAAATATATAAATAAAAATGAAAGTATTAGGGGTTCAAAACTTTACATCTGCTTAATTACAAAACTACTTGACATAATGATTCCCAGCTTGGTACCTCAAGATAAAATTTACAAAAAAATCTAAATATGAGGTCAAAATTAGATGTTCCTATGGTAAACTTTAATATAATTTATAATAATTTTATAAGAATAATTAAATTTATCAGAATTTGAAAATATCAAAAATCTTGATATTTTAAAAATAAATATTGGATATATATCAATGAATTCTGGTCTGAACTCAACAACTAGGCCACATTTTTTTTTTTTTTTAATTAAGAATATAAACTGGAAATTAGCTAATTAGGAATTTTTCATCACAATCTCCAGCAAGACAAACGTTAAACATATCAGTTTAAAAAGCAATACAGAAATATAAGAAATAATTTTAAAATACAGAAGTGAGCTTTCTAACAACTTCTTTCACAATGGAAAATTGAAACAATTTTTTTCAACAGGCAGAGAGAGACGCTGAATAACCCCGTTCAAGATAATTTTTAAATACATGAATGCAAAAAGAAAATAGAACTAAATGTTTTTTACAAGGGAAAGGGGGTTAACGAAAAACCTATAGTTCATTTTCTCCAAGGACATTTTAAATTACTTGAGAAGAATACATTTAAATGTTTTTGGTTTTATTTTCCCAAAATCAGTAGCAAAAAAATTAAGTAAAGGTATAGTTAGTTAAATCTGAAACTGAATGATGACCTAACTGGTATTAGTGAATACGATGATTATAGTGCTGACTCTAGAAGAACAGACTTAGATAAAATGTAAAACTGCCTGCGAACTCAAATAATCTCTTAAAAATTTTCTGCAAAAAAAAAAAAAATGCTGTGTCCCTCTTGAGTCCCATATCGCTGCTAACAGCAAAAATGAAAAGTTATATGTGAGTGGAGTACCACTAAGGTAACACCACTAAAAGAAAAATATTAATTTACAAGCATTATTAAAACTCAGTCAAGAAATGTAGTATTGACTGGTATGCTAAGAACTCTTATACTCATCTACTATTTTTGAGACACACCATGATATTGTGAGTCTTTCTTAAAAATTTTAAAAACTTTTTTTTTTTCTCCAGTTGAAAAATCTGCAGACCTTCTCAAGAGTCTGCGATGTGCATTGCACCGATTCTCTGCCAGGGGTCTTTTTTTTATATATAAAGTAATTTGTAAAAAAAAAAACCATCAAAACTGTCTGCAAACTTTGAAAATTTTCTGCGAACGGCGTTTGCATGTTCATCTGTATTATCCGACTCTGTAGAAGAAAAGAGCTGCTGGGCGGGAATTTAATGATAAAAGGGCCCATTGTTCTCAAAAAGGGCACTCTTGTGCCCTGTTAAAACATTTTAAACTGAGTTTGTTCAGTCTCCTTTTATAAGTAATATTTAGTATAGCACAAAATTAGCACTCCTCAATCATCGAGTAACACATATAATGTGGCAATTAACTTTATTGTCCTCACTCGCCAAACTCAATGGGCACCCCTTGCCAAATGCAATGGTTGAAAGATCGATGCCAGGGAGGAAAGGAGTGAAATTTGTTCCGAATTTACGGCGATTCTCCCGAACATAAGAAAAGAAAGTATCAGGGGAGATTCTGTCCCGAATTTTCCGAAAATTTAAGGCACTCGATTCCGAAAATTAAAAAAATATATATCGGCCATCAGTCTGAAAATTCAGACATAAAAATATCGCTAATTTTAATATGGTTGCCGAAAAAAATCAATTTCGTCAATCGTTTGCAGAAAAAAATCACCAATTTCGTCAAAGAATCGCAAAAAAAAAAACCCTGTGAATTTTGCCCAAAGACTACGTAGAAAACGTGAATTTCATAAAAAAAAAAAAAAAACAGGAAAAACACGAATTTCGTCAAAGAATCACAAAATTCTTCAAAGTATCATGTAAAAAACACAAATTTTGTGAAAAGATCGTGGGAAAAATGCAAATTTCGTCAAAAGATCGGCTAAAAATGCAGCGAAAAAAACACAGGTTTTGCCAAAAGATCGCGAAAAAAAGGGAACTTGGTCAAAACATCGCGGAAAAAAAATGCGAAATTCATTAAATGGTTGGAGAAAAATGCATAGTTAGTGCAGGGAGAGGGGCGGGGTCCCCCCACCCCCCTCTGGACCTTTCTGAAAATTTGCTGTGAATTTATTTCGTTGCAATTAATGTATGATCCATGTCAATTCAGGCAGCCAAAGAAAAAATCTTACCTTCATAGTCTCAGAAGTTTTCGAATTGAACATATGTTAAAATTCAATAAAAAATAAGATACTTGTATATTTTGGTTTTGCCCAAAAAAATTCCTGGCCGAGATACAGGGTGCCAAAGATGGCATCCCGGGCACCATTTCCAATTCGCCATTTTTGATAAAAATTTTAAAGTGCTCTATCTCTAGAACGGTGCAAGATATTTTGTTGCGGTTTTTTTAATTTTAAAGATAATATTCTTCTGTTTAAAATGATATACCCAATTTTGAAAATTGTATTCAACTTTTCTTGTGGCAACCTTTTGAAAAAAAAATTATTTTTTTCAAAAAAAAATTTTTTTTTCGAAAATGCGAATCCTAAAAATTTTGATTTTTTTGCTGTTGATCAATACCATATGGAACTATCTTCACTGTAAAGGAGAACTTCCACTTTTGAATTTAACAAATTTTAGAAACACTTAAAAAATTCAGAGAATTTTACAGGAACTGTATATATACAGTTCCAGTAAAAGTCACTGAATTTTTGCTTATTTGTATCATATTTGTAAGGATAAGCCTACTATATATCCTAAACAAGTCAGAAATTGCAATATCAAATGTGGCAAATGAGGTGCGTGCATAGTATTAACTAGTTTTATAAATATTCAGATCTTGGTGCAATAAGTGTTACACTCTTGGGCAAAAAGGCATGAATACAAAATTTACTATAATTCCATATATTAAATTCAGCAATATGGAAGTAATATGAATAGCATTTGAAGTGATACATACTTTATTGCAGAGGTTTACAAAAAATTACTTCCTGTGTCATAGAAAGTGCATAGTGTTTACAGGGACACACAAAAGATTTCGGATACTTTACCTTATTGGAAATACTGTACATTAGCGATGATTGCTAGAGGTGCATTTTTAGTTGCGATATGAGTTTTTAAGTTTAATTAAATATTTCCATATTACGTTGTGTGTATAAAGACTGTAGATCATATACAGGGCTACACAAAAGAAATCGTAAGGGTATTGCTGGAAGTGCATTTTTAGTTCAGTTTGAGTTTTTAAGTTTAACTAAATTTTTCCATATTACGTTGTGTGCATAAATGCTGTAGATCATATACAGGGCTACACAAAAGAAATCTTAAGGGTTTACTGAGTATGAATGAAAGTAGCTTAAAGGTGATTTTTAAATGAGTTATGCATTTTTACACTGAACTACATTTAGTATACTAAGATATGTTTGGAGAATGTAGATAAAATGATATACAGGTCCACGCAAAGAATTAGATACATGGCCGTCTATGGATGATAATCTCTGGAAGTGTGATTTCACTGGTTTTAAGGATGTTTTAATCTTAATTAAATATTAGCTAAATAGTGGCATGTATATAAAGATAGTAAGTAAAATAAAGGGTTGTATGAAAGTATTCAAGTATGCTTCCTTCTATTGACATAAATTTCTAAGTCAAATTTCGACCTATTTATGTGTTTTTAACAATTTCCAACATAGTTGAAAGTCTTTATGGATTCAATTTGTCTGCCCATCTGTGTGAACTCTAACTTGTATTAATATAATTTGTATTGCTGTGTAATTGATGTATGTTATTGAAATTGTTTACTATGTTCGGTATTGGAAATAAAGTATGTATCACTTCAAATGCTATGAAAATCAAATTAAAACATAAAAGACATTAATAAAAGTTTTCTTCATTCTATTTAAAAATCCTATAATACATAATTGATTCAATGATATACCATGATAGGTAATGATTCTAGGTTGCCATGGCGATTAAGTCCTTTTAAGATGAATTCATATTACTTCCGTATTACTGAATTTAATATGCAGAATCATAATAAATTTTGTATTCATGCCCTTTTTGCCCAAGAGTGTAACACTTATTGCACCAAGATCTGAATATTTATAAAACTAGTTATAGTACGCACGCACCTCATATGCCACGTTTGATATTGCAATTTCTAACTTGTTTAAGATATATAGTAGGCTTATCCTTACAAATATGATACAAATAAGCAAAAATTCAGTGACTTTTACTGGAACTGTATATATACAGTTCCTGTAAACTTCTCTGAATTTTTTAAATGTTTCTAAAATTTGTTAAACTCAAAAGTGGAAGTTCTCCTTTACAGTGAAGGTAGTTCACAATGGTATTGATCAACAGCAAAAAAATCAAAATTTTTGGGATTGGCATTTCCAAAAAAAAAAAAAAAAAATTTGAAAAAAAAATTTTTTTTTCAAAAGGCTACCACAAGAAAAGTTGAATACATTTTTCAAAATTGGGTGTATCATTTTAAACAGAAGAATATTATCTTTAAAATAAAATAAAACGCAACAAAATATCTTGCACCGTTCTAGAGATAGAGCACTTTAAAATTTTTATCGAAAATCATGAATGAGAAAGGATGCCGGGGATGTCATCTTTGGCAGCCTGTATCTCAGGCCAGGAATTTTTGTGGGCAAAATGAAAATATACAAGTATCTTACTTTTTCTTATATTTTAACATATGTTCAATTCAAAAACTTCTGAGACTATGAAGGTAACCTCCCTGCCTGAGTTGATATGGATTCAGCCTAATAGTAAAAATAAAATATTCAAGATTTTATTAAAATAATTCTTAAAATATATTTCAATTTTCTTGTCTCTTTTGTACTTTGTATTAAGTATGTCTAAATATCTTCAAATATGTGTTTGACTTTTATTTTGAAAGCAGTAATTTCTTGGTTATATTTTTCTGTTAGATGTTAATGCCAGTGTTTTTTTCAGTTGAGTGCAATCCTATAGAATGATAAGTAAAAGATATTAGTAAATTACAATGTTGATAGTTAGAAAAAACACAATTTTGTATGGAGTGTACTGTACATAACTTTGTTACTTGCCAGCGCTTAAAAAAAACTGGCCGGTGAAAAAAATCCATGTACTGGCCAGTGAGTAAAAAAGTTAATTTTGACCTATAGTATTTAGCGATATTTTCCCAAATGATTGACAAATTTTGCGACATATTTAAAGCAACCAATCAATGAACTTCACGATAATTTCTACATATTTCATTTTTTTTCACACAGATGGCAACACGACGATTTCCTATATTAGTAAATGCTAATAAAAATTATAATAGCCCAATATAGTAAATTTTGTTCCCTTTTAAATAAAGTTTATTCAGAATTCCTACAGTTATTTAGGAATTTTTCCCGAATTTTTTATTTGATTTTTAGCATTTTTTCATACTTCAAATCAATTTTTTGACATCGTAAAAGGAATATGGTTTCAATCTTTCACCTCAAAGTACTAAATTTTATATATTAATTTTGCATAATTTTTAGCATTTCTTCTTATTTTGCAGCAAACATTTGAAATTCATAAAAGGAAACAAATTTCAGTCTTTTAGCCCAATGCAGTAAATTTTGTTCTTTGCATTTTTTTTTTTTTCCATTTCAAAGTGATTTTTGATAATTCTTTGTCTAATAGAAAAAACTCTCTAGTTAGATTTTTTCATATGACAAAAATTCAGGATTTCTTTGAAAAATCAGGTCAACACAAACGCACTCGCAATATAGTGAAAACTCAACCAGACCTCAAAACTATTACAGGCAACAAGACCCGCAACAAAAAAAAGCAGCAGCAGCTGACCCGATCGACTCTATCTGAGATCAAGGGCTTTGTAGGCTTCCGAATTGCAGACATTCACGATTTTTTTACATAATTTTTTAACAAAACTTGCATAATTTCATAATATTTAAAAAAATTTCGAAATTTGCATAATTTTTTAATGAAATTTATACACAAACTTCTGACGAAATTCACTATTTCTTTTACACAATCTTTTGAAGAAATTTGCTTTTTTTTCCGAAACCAATGACTGATTTTTTTTTTCTGTGGCTGATTGCTGAAATTTGTAATTTTTTTTCAGAGACCGATTGAAGAAAACAGCTATCTGTTTCAGAGAACTTTGATGAAATCCATGATATTTTTCCACAATTGGTTGAAGAATTTGTGATTTTTTCCACAGTTGATTCACATATTAATTTTGTGAAATTCCTTTAAAAAATGCTTATTTCCACAAATAATAAAACATATTTGCAGAAAAATTTAAGGTATGTTAAATACAGTGCAGCATATCTTATTATGAGAGAATCTCATATTTTGTGCATGATTCGCAGAACCTTGCATGTCATTTCAAACACTTCCCCTCAAAGAAAACTTTGCTCCACACAAGAAACTCTTGAAATGGCACCCTTGCTTCTGAGGAAGGAAATTCATGATATAAATATTCACAGAAACACAATTCACTCTTGGTTAATATCTATTAAGAGGGTTTTATGTTTTCCATCCTAGATTTTTTTTTTTTTTTTTTCGGAAACTTATGAACACAATCACCTTGCATGAAGAAACCTTTTTTATATACAAATTTTTATGTTGCTTCATCATAAGTAACAAACAGTTTCATAGCATAGCCATTTCTGTGTAGTTGTTTGTTGGGTAAAAGTAAAGGTCAAAATTAGCACTAGCCACCGGCCACAGGGCCGGTAAATGAAAAAAGTGGCTAATGAAAAATTGTCTATCAGCGGCCACTTTTTTACAAGGAGATAATTAAATTTTCTTGCATTTCATCAAGGATTCTACTTTTTTTGGTTCCAATATATTTATATTAACATATTTATTTGGGCTACTCAGTTCTAGATTAATACTTACAGAAATTTTACTGTTTAGCATTTTTAAATAAAAATGTGTCCGCTAGTTTAAAGAAAGTGGCCAGTTAAAAAATTATTCCTACCGGCCAGTGGCCGCTAATAAAATTTCCTAATTTTGACCTATAGGTAAAAGTCCTTGCTTTTGAAAAAATGCAATTGCATCCATTTTAGTTTTAAGTCTCCATATTTGTAAAAATAAATACTACAGGCGACCAAAGGAAAAAGAATGCAATGCATAATTTAAAAAACAACTTATGAAAAATGTTCTAGAACATCAACGAAAATTCAACAAGATGATAGCATAAACACTTGCTGTTTCTTCTGGACTGCAAAGCATTTGGCAAGATTTTACAACTTAACTTGGCGGTATATCTCTGTCTCTTGGTGATTCATCCTTGGGGGACGCTATAACGAACAAGTACCTACTTTTCTACAGTTTCATTTATAACAAATAATAAAACAGGCAAAAAACTGTATACTAAAAGTAATATGGCAAAAAGTACAATTTATAGAAGTATTTATTAAGTTTATGATGCATAGTAAAAGTGAATTTAAAAGTATACTTTAATCAAAGAGAAAACTGCATCAAAAAACATGAATTAAAAGAATAAAGAAAAATTGAATAAAAATAACTTTGGAGAGAGGGAGCTTGACAAAAACCTTTTTTATTTTTTCCTGAATATCATCAGTTTTATAAATAGTAGATTTAAAACACTCCCACATCAAATATAATTTTTTATTTTTAAACTCAAAAATATTTACATAATACCTGATTGGCGACTCCAAAGCTTCTACAACATTAAAACAAGAAGGGGTATTCGAAAAAGCACGCCCCCACCTAAAGTTTACTGCATAATCAAGAACTTCTTCCACACATTTTATATCTCATAACAAACATACGCCCTTCCTCGTGATGACATAAAATACACATAAGAAACAAAACCACGAAATGAGTCAATACAAGCATTGATGAAGCAGAAAAAATCCATTCGTTGCTATGATCAATCGAATTATTAATTGCATATCAAATTATCACTTCAAAATGTTCGATTAAAATCGATTGTCGATTCAAGCACTCGCATTTGCCCTCTGGTGGGAAAAATATATAACTTCTCGCTTCAGGAAAATCCCGAGGAAGGACCCTGCATGCACAGCTCCAAATTTTATGTGACATTAATATTATATGTTAGATGATGAAAATCATAGGCGTAACCAGCCTTTTGAACGGGGGTGTGCCCAGACTTTTTAACCTGAACATGTTGGATGCAAACAATATCTTACATAGTAAAACCTTCTAAAACGGAAATCCATAAAACGGGTCGAATTTCCGTTTTAGACAGGTTTTCATCTTAGCAGGTATAATTGTGTGGTATTTCTTTTCAAAAGGGCTCAAACGCGATTTTTGTTTGCGTGAGGAGGGATGAGAAGGAGTTCAAAATATTAAAACTAGATCTAATGGTAAAAAAAAGATATGTAAACGTTCTTGCAACAGTGAGATAAGACAGTGACTAAGTGTGGTCACAAGTGTAAAACCTTTTTCCACCCTAACTTCTTATAAAGATTAAAAAAGGCCTTTAACCATGCTGGAAACTTCTATAGGCACAAGGAACGCTGCATGAAATTTTGCCGGATGATAAATCTCAGATAATACATGCGGTACACCAGTACATACGCACGAAAATTTTTCAGAATGTGACTCCATCACTTCTTAGGAATCACCGGAGGGACACAAGGAATTTTGGAGGAAAGCCTATATAAATAATTATTATAATATTATAAATAATTATAATATTCATTAATACCGTAATTTCCGGCCTATAATCCGCGGATCAAACAATCATGTTTCGACCCCAGAAATTTTATTTCATTATTGAAGTTAAATATTTATCGCGATTTAACAAGTTACGTTTCATGAAACAAGATTTCTGGGTCCGAACATAATTGTTTGATCCGCGGATTACAGGCCGGAAATTACGATAATTCATATTTTTACTTCAGAATGTGTCGAATATATTAGGTAAAACAGGTCATGATAATATACACTAAATTTTATCAAGATGATACAAATTATACTATCATGATGCGACTATAATAATAAAGATAGGTACTTGTCAGTCTCTCTGTGTGTGTGTACGCGCGCGCGCGCTGAACTGTAAAAAAACATTGCAGCCCGCACAGCCGTGAGATTTGACAGAACCTGTATGCCTGAACTCATGCATATCGAAGATAATTTCTGGAATTTTTCAATTAATTTTTTATGCGATTTTTTTCGCATTTTGCGGCAATTTTTTCAAATTAGTAAAAAAGAATCCTATTTCAATATTTTATCCAGTAAACTTTGTCTTCTTTTCAATAAAGTATTCTCGATTCTTACAGCGATTTTTCCATTTTTAACAATTTTTAATGTTATTTTTAGAGGGGTTTTTTTTCGCATTTCGCGATGATTTTTTTTTCGACATTCCTAAAAGGAATCCGGTTTAAATATTTTACCCAATTAGTTAATTTCGTTCCCTGTGGTTTTTTTAATCTTTTCCGAATTTTTTATGCGATTTTTAGCGGGTGTTTTCGTACTTTGAGGCGATTTTTTGACTTTTTTTTAAACAGAAAAAATTCTCTGGTAATTTTTGCAATTGCCGTGATTGAATTCGAATTGGAATAATGTCAAATCAGTTCTTATAAGAAAGCTGAAAATTTAATTTTGCTCGAAATAAAAAGCGCAATAATTCAAGATTTGCTTGTTTCGAGACAGAAGAGGTCGTAGCTTGCTCGAGAGTACGTTTCTGAAGGCAGCCCTCCCCCCCCCCCCCAATCCTAGATTTGTTTCATTCTCTGTTCGTTTAAAAAAACCAAACAACGAATTTCCTCTAGTAATGAAGTTTTCTTTGAGGTACAGGCTTTGAAATAACTTGCGGGATCGCGCGATTTGTGCACAGAAAAGGAAAGTCCCACATAATTAGAAAATGCTGTGCAGTATTTCCCCCCTCCAAATTCTTCACAGACCTGTGATTCTTCAGTGAGTATTTAAAAAAAAATTTGAAGTCCGCGATTTTTATTTATTTTATGCCATTTCTTAAAATTAATTCGTGAATCGGTCCCGGAAAAATTTGAGAATTTCTTCAAACAATCGTGGAAAAATATCGGGAATTTCGATAAAAGAGTGCAAAAAGTAATCGCCAGTTTCGTCAAAAGATTGCGCAAAAAAATTATGAATTTCGGTAAACGATTGATGAAAAATTTTTGCAAATTTCGTCAAAACGTCGCGGAAAAGAGTAGAGAATTTTGTTAATTGATGCGGAAAAATATCGAGAATTTTCCCGATCGGTCGAGCAATACTATCGCGAATTTCGACAAATGATCTCCCTGTAAAAAAATCCCTTTCGTCAATCAGTCGCAACAGAAAATAAATTTCATCAAAGGATCGCGGTAAAAACGAGACTTTCATCAAAGGATCGTAGAAAGAAAGCGCGAATTTTGTCAACAGATTGCGGAAAGAAAAAGCGAATTTCATCAAATGTCGTGCTAAAAAAATGCCAATTTCGTCAAAATATCGCGGTAAAAAATGCAAATTTTTCCAAAGGATTGTGGTAAAAAACACGAATTTTGTCAAAGGTTAGCGGTGAAAAGTGCAGATTTCGACAAAAAATCGCGTAGAAAGACGTGAATTTCGTCAAACAATTTTGGGAAAAAATCGTAAATATCATGAAATGATCATGCATATCATGAAATGCAAATTTACTGCACTGGGCTAAAAGATTGAAACCGAGTTCCTTTTCCTACTTTCAAAAGAACGCTGCAAAACGAGAAGAGACTCTAAAAATCGTATAAAAATTTTCAGAGGAAAAAAATTACTATATTGACTTGAAAGACAGCAACTATATTCTTTTTACGAATGTCAAAAAAATGGCCGCGAAACACGAAATTCAACCAATCAACCAACCTCCAGATTAATTTGAATTTTCTGTGCTATTATTTTTCATTTTCAAAGGAGGCAGGTTCAGTGTACCCCCCCCCCCCCCCTCCCCATCCCCTTTCATCCGGCTAATCGCATTTTAGAATTATTGTTTCACATCTGTATTCCCTTTCAAATTTTTTTGCTTCTCTCTAGACTTTAAACTACAAAAGCAAAGAGACAAACAGCTTCTAGTTCGTTAAGAACTTGCGTTAATTTCTCATGAAATTGCAAAAACATGCAATAGAAGGAACGGCTTTAAAAAAAAATTCCAAGAAACAAAAGACGTCAAAGTGGAATTATAAAGCCCCCTTTTTGTCAAGTCACCTTTTTGTTTTGTCACCTGTTTAGCGGTGAAAAGTGCAGGTTTCGACATAAAATCGCGTAGAAAGAAGTGAATTTCGTCAAACGATTTTGGGAAAAAATCGTAAATATCATGAAATGATCGCCGAATAAAATCGCGAATTCGGTCAAAATTTACTGCACTGGGATAAAAGATTGAAACCGGGTTCCTTTTTTCCTACTTTCAAAAGAACGCTGCGAAACGAGAAGAGACTTTAAAAATCGTATAAAAATTTTCGAATTAGAACAATCGAATTAGAACATTAGAACAATCGAAACTTTCGAAGTCGAAAAATATGTAGATATTTTTTAATGGACAATAGTACTTAAGCAAAATGAACAAAGTCTTTTCTCTTCTAGACTTTATAACAATTAATTTCGTTTTAACACGATTATGTTTCTATTTTCATTTAAAGGCTTGAAATGTTAATTTTTATAAATCGAATATTTTTATAAATCTTCTTAAATCTACTCTAGACTAATACAGATTCTTGTAAATGTTCTAGTTTTAAAAAAGATAAACAACATAATTTTCTTTAAAAAGAAAAGAAATAAAGAAAAAAAGAACGAGGGTTTCATTTTTTATCACATTTCAAAACTTAGGGTGTTAGTTTTTTGAACTAAACTAATTTGCTAAACTAATTGAACTCTGCTTTCAATTCTTCTTTTTTCTTTTGTAGATTTCGATTTTTTAAAATAACTGTGCTTGAGTCTGTGGAAGCCCCTGGTTACGCCTATGCGAAAATTATCCGAATTTGAATATCTGAAACTTTCAGACGCGTTTAGTATAAATAATAATTTCAATAACACTTTAGGATTAAAAGGGGCATCGACATGACCAAAGACTTTTAAGATACATAAACCGGCAAACTGAAATGAGGATTTTTGATCACAGCTGTTGAATCTGTCGTATGGAATGGCACCTTTTTACTTATCGACGATTAAAATATAAAATTACTTATGATATTTCAATTTATCTAACTTAATATTTCTGCAACTTAAGCACGTATTTCATTAGTTTTCATATAAACTGAAGGTAGTTTTCTATATTTATGTTGTTTACATTTGTGAAAAATATTTTGTTTACATTGAAAAAAAAAATGAAATCATTAAAAATAATAAATTAAAAAATTTTATGCCTAAAACT